>CM045765.1:152216135-153485292 GCA_025200525.1 Camellia lanceoleosa
TCTCTTTACCTCTTTTTAGGCCTGTTTTGCACGGTATTTTAGGCGTACTTTTGGGCTGTTTTGGGCTTGGTCGTAAACTAAAAAGTTTCTTATTTTGAGCCCCTCTCCAACTTTGTTGAAGGGCTCTCGGCCATCTGAGACCCGGAGCTATCACTTACCCCTTTTGCACCTTTGAACCCCTTAAAGCTTCTAGAAGCTTGAACCCTTTTGGCCAAGCTTCTTGGAGAAGCTTGGCCAGCTGTATTAGCTTCTCCTAGAAGCCTTGCACCCCCCCTTTGAACCCCCTTTGCCCCTTTGACCCTTTCCATGACTTAGCCTCTAAGTCTTGGCTTATACTTGCCTATATAAGCATGCCCCCTCTCCATTGCTCAAGGGTTGGAGGTTTGAAACAAAAAACCAGCAGATATATGTGTATATCTGATATATACATATAGATCCCACCCCCTCTCTCCATATCTCTCTCAATCCACCTCCAAACAACCTTGTTCTTGGACCATTCCTTCACCAACCCATAGCACAACACCACCACTTCCATTTCCAGCGACTTGGAGGTCATTTGCAGAGCTTAAGAGCACCTAAACTTGGATCAAAACCTGCTGGTTCATTGGTCTTCAAGGGTAAGTGTCTATTTCCCTCAAACTAGCATTTTCTTGCATCATCTCTTAGCCTTGCTTGCAAGCACTTTTGGGCTCCGACCCAAAATTCAAATAGTCTTATTTTGGGGTCCTCTTCATGTTTTATTGAGGACCCCTTGCCGTTTGGTGATTGCATATAGCACCTATCTCAATATCCTCTTGTATGCCATGTTTCTTGCATAGAATATTTGGCTGATGTATGATCTGTTTTGGGGCTTGATGTAAGCTATAAGTAGGCTTATTTTGAGCCCTTCTTCAAATTGAAGAAGGGCTCAACCTTGTTTGGGACCCCTATCTTGTACTTGTTTCATAATCTCTTCTATTTACCGTAATCGTGCATGCTTCGTTAGCCTACCATGCTTCTGGTTTTGGGTCTTCGACAGGCCTGAAAAAGGTCTTAGTTTGCCCTCCTCTACATGTCTCATGAAGGGTTTTTGTCTGTTTAGTGAATACTTTGCATACCTCATGTTGTGGCCTCATTTTGCCCTTGTTTTGTATGACATTTTGAGCCCACTTGTATCTGTTTTTGGGGCTGACCATAAACTGTAAAACACTATTTTGGGCCCTCTTCAACATTGAAGAAGGGCCTTTCTCTATTTTTGGACAGCAGCTGTGGGTTGTTTCAATAGCTTGCTCTTGGGGCCATTTTCGCATGCTAGTTTAGCCTCATTTTTGTTTGCTGTTTTGCCATGCTTTATACTGAAAAAATGCTTTTTTTTGGGACTGTCTAGCTGCTGTCTTCATACTTCATGTTCATATCTTGCATGTTTAGCATAGCTATAGGCCATTTCGGAGGCCTAGTTTTGCATTTCGGGAGTGATTCCATGCATCGGGTGTCATTTCGCCTTGTTTCGGGGCTGTTTTGCCCCTCATTTAGCTACTGAAATTTGTATGTGTAGTATGCCATGCTTCATGTTTCATTAGAATGCTATTTCATGCTTGTATGCCATCGCCTCGATTTGCGTGCCCGTATGCACGCATTTCGAGGCATCTCTTTTTCATCTTATGGCCGCTGATTTTGGCATGCTTGTGAGCTATCCATGTTAGTTTAAGTCCATTGTTGCATGTTTGTTGCATGCCATGCTTGTTGGTTTAGGTTGTGTACCTAATACATGTTGCATGTTTGCATACTTGCCTTTATGCTCATATTGCATACTTAGCTCACATGTTTAGGTTGCATTTGGCATGCATACCTTGCCTCTTGAATCACCATGATAGAGGTTGGGCCTCTGGTTTGTTTGTGCTTGCATTCCATTCCATTAAAAGTTGCTAACTTGGCTTCTTGGGCCATCATGCATTGAAATGGGTGATTGGTGGCCCGGGGGTCGAGGGCCATGCTCCCTTGAGTCTATTGCATGATAGGGAGTGTGTCCGTGCATACATTTGTCCCAAAATTCCAATGCCATGCTTTCTGGCATGCATTCTTTGTCAAACTGTCTCCTTGAGAATTTAGTGCCGAGGCACTCTTTAGTGCCGACCGCAATCTTTTTTGCCGATAAGCTCCCAAGGTGGGCCACCTCAAGCCGGTGGTTATTTCCTCTAGCCATGGTGCCTTGCGATGGAATTTGGAAGGTATTCGGGACTCGGCAATTTTCAGGAGGTAGGACGGTGAAAGCAGGCGGCATGGTGCGGTGTGGGCTTTCGGGGCAAGTTGGATCGAGCATGCATCATTCGCGCATCCCGGTAGGTTGTGGCCCTTTTTATTTCACATTTATTTATTCAAGAATTAGAATTTGTAATATTTATTCATTTATTTTGGGATTTGTATTATTATTTTGGTCCCTCGGCGAACAAATTTGTAATAAGTGTGTGTGAGTGGGTCTATGTCTTCCAACCCCATTTCTTTCTCCCTTTTATTTACCCGCTTATGTTGGTAGATTAGGGCACATTTAAATCGGCATACCTTATGCAATGCATGTGTGCATTCATGCATTTGTTTACATGCATTAGGGCTCGGTACATCATACAAAGCGCATCGTACTTTCAATTCCAAATTGAATACGTGATAGTTGTTGCATCTCATGTGCCATGTTTAGGGTTAGCGAGCCTACTCTAGATTACATCTCTGCGTGTGATGCATTAGCCACTTAACATGAACTACGTCATGCATGTTTGCTAACTAGTTTCTTGTTTTGGCACGAGTGCGATGTAAGTTTTATGGCTTTAGCATATCGCATGCGTGTGAATGTTTACCATGACAATATGCTTGCCATGCGACTAAGTGCTTACATGATAAAGCTGTTTGAATGCACGTGGGTGGAGGTTGGATTGCTGAGTTGGAACAACTCATTGAAATCCGCATTTTAGCCTACTTGCGAGTAGCAAAAACAACACGTTTTTCGAGACAAAAGCGGATATGCAATGTTTATTTCCAAGTTAGGCAATCTAGTCTATACTTTTGTGTTGTGCATCACATAGTAACTCTAGGCTAAACAATTGGAATAAGAACATGTAATGTTTTCAAAACGGATATCACGGTTAGTAGAGGCGGTCTTCGGACCGGTGAAAGGGGTGCTCATAGTGACCTTCCCGATCGTGCCCAAGCTCGAGCCAAGACCACTTTGGTGATGGCGGACATGTAGCCTTGGCACCGAGTCGGGGTTTCCTAAATTTCCCATTTTAAAATATTTAGGTGGCGACTCATGAATCAGCAGCTTGATCCATGTTTGGCACTACTTTTCAAAAAATCTATTTTCTCAAACGATTTGCCGGATTTGGACTCTTTGGTTCAGATTTAGAACCGCGACACAAAATCGAGTCCGAACTGTAGCCGAGGTCCCCCGCGGACGTGCTACACCGTTATGTTGAAACAGTTTCTCTCACTCCCAACCCCGTACCTAGGAAGGATCAGAAATCCAAGCCTGCGCCTGCCGATCCGTTCGCCAGCATGTCAAGCAAGAACACTCAGAATTCCAAGTACCAGCCCCGGGGGCATAAGGCCTTTCATGCTCTCTACATGCCGCTGTCTAGGGCACTTCTCATTTTGGCCAAGAAGGGGCATCTTACACCTCTGGAGCCGCGACCTCTACCGAAGAATCTCCCGGCAGGCCATGACGCTTCACAAGATCTTGTCGCGTACCACCAACAAAGCCCTCCACTCCGATAACTGCTTTCGCCTCCGCCACGAGGTGCAGGATCTGATCGACAACGAGGTTATCCTCCCACCCACCTCAGCTAAATCTGTCACCACTCAATTGTTGGATTTTGAGGACACCGATACTGTGAGCATGTAGTTGGGATTCAACCGCCTGCGGGCAGCGCCTCGAGTTTTTGATGTGGCGTCTGGCACGCATTTTTGAGCATCTGCGAAAGCTGATCTTGTAAATCCTGGCTTGGGTGCCGAGTCAGTCTTTTGTTTTGTTTTGAGTTTGTCTCTGTCTTGAGTCAATCCTTTTTGCTTAAGGGTCTGTCTTGTTGTAACGAGTCAGTCCCTCTTTTGTATAGAATACTAGGTGACTTCGGGGTTGTTGCCTCAAGCACCGTTTTGTTTTGTAATTACTTCTTTTTGCTTTCTTCTTGGGTCTGCTTCTGCTGTGGAGCCAGTTTACATCCGGGGAACCTGAATGAAATAGCCGCGGCTACCGTGTTTCCGTGTTTATTGACTGTGTTGGGCTAGTTGTGCCAGAGAATTCGGATGGAGTGACAGCGCATTCCACCTGCTCTTTTGTGCCTTAAAAATTATTGTTTTGACCTAAGTTTTTTCAAAACCTTTTTGAGTACTGCGTTGAAAACGAAGAGGAAGGAATTCCTCGGGTTTTACAAAACTTTGATCAAGTTGAAAGAAAGAGAGGCATGCTAAGCCCTTAATGATTGAAATCATGCTTGTCGGTCACAATCGAGAAGGACCACGCTTGATCGGGACCGGTTCCCTGCTTGTCTTCGGCGATTAATTCGCCTTCTTAAAAAACTTTCGAAAACAAAATGTTTTGCGCAGTCCTGCGTAGGCCTGTGTGGAATCGCTCTTAAGATTGCGCATCTTAGGATCGCTCTCAGCCTCGAGACTCGACCCCTCATTTTCAAACCTTGGACCAGCATCCAAAATGTTCAATAGTTAGCTATCAATGCGAGGCCCGTGCGGCCAGACTCGAAGCAGCCCTCGATCAAGAGGCACCGTAATCGGAGCAAAAGACTAGATTTCACCAGAAGAAGTTTGCAAAGCAACCGTGATAGATTCTCCTGCAAAGTACTGCAACAGTCATTCTCCCGGAAAAGGGGAGGCTTCGATTCCAAAAACCATTTGGCATGGACTTGCTACACTTTTACCCTTTGAGAGGCTCGCTGGGCCGAAAACCCGGAAGGGCGACCCAGGCAAAAGTTAGAGCAAAAGAAAAATACAAAAGAAAAGAAAATAAAAAAAAAATGCAAAAGACAAAAAAGAGAAAAAAAAAAAGAAAGAGAAAAAATTGAAAAGAAAGAAAAGAAGCTCGCAAGGTCGAAAACCCGCATTGGGCACCTTGGCAAAAGTAAGAGCCTGAAAAGTGAAGGTTAAAATACCCGAGTGTACCTTAACCGGAACTACGTAAGGCTTGATTCCCATGTTTGGGATACGTAGGCAACTTCATCCTGAAGTCCAGCCCTTAACGCTTTCATAGCGTCTCAGTCCACGAAATGGTTTTGATTACTTGTGTTTCTTCCGAATCCGATGTCTCGGTTGCCACGATTGGAGCTACGTGATCGACTTCCTCTTAAAGTCCAGGCACCAACGCTTTCAAGGTGACTGTGTCCATTTATTTGTTTGTGGCCGTCTCCGCCCTCTCCGTGCCAGAGAGCCCGGTCGCGATCAATCATCGATAAGCATGCCGTGGCATTATTCCAAACAAGGGGAAACTTTCCGTTGCCACGTATTACTGCAAGTTGCCGTCCAAACCAGGGGCAACTTTCCGTTGCCATGCGTCCCTTCAAGCAAGGGGCAATTTTTCCAAATTGCCTCCGATCCGAGGTTGCGCATCTCGAGGGTAGGTTTCATGCTTGTTAAGCATTCACTGTTTGCGAAAATAGTTTTTGAAAATTTTATTGAGGTTGACTATTTTCTCGAAAATTATTTCATTTTCCAAAATTGGACCATGTTTGGACCCCAAAAGGAAAATTTTCAGTGCTTGCAGCCTGACTTGCATGATTTTCAAATCAAAAATTGAACAAGCATGTTAATTTGACGATCATTTTAGTCAAAATTGTTTTTAGAAAGAAAACAAAAAAAATGGTCAAAACGATGAACTAGGGGCATAGTCGAGTCAGGTGTTCTGTCTCTCCCTTATCATCAACACTCTTGCTAGAAGGGCACCCTATCTACCAGAAGAAATAGCCGCGAGCTAGCTGTATTCGGCATGAATCCGCAATTTCCTATTCATCCATCGATCACCCTGGGGAGGGATGAAAAATGAGAGAATAAATAATAGAGAGGTGTAAGTCGAGGGAAAAGTGAGCAAGAAGGTTCTGTGAGAAAATCCGAGCTTGAGGGCCGAGTGGCGTGAGAATCACACAAATCAGAAAGGGTGGGAAACCTACCCGGAGGAATTGGCTCCTCGAGATCTGAGGCCTTTTGTTTTTTAAACACGTCAGTGTGTTGTGTCTTTTGATTTGTCGGTCTCAACTTAGCTTTGAGTCTTTTCCGAGTGCATCTCGTAGTGTTTAGGTTGTGTGCCTTTTATTTTCTTTACTTGAGTCCCTCCGCTGTGTTCAGTTGTAGGCTCGATACCCCGGTTGTGAACCCCTTTTCCAAAGGTTAACTGTTTATGCTCAGAATGCTGTGCCATTCTCTACATCTATGTGAGGCAAGAGAAGAAAGGAAAATTTTGGGGCATTCGAGTGTGTTTCAACTTCAACCGTTTCAGTTTTGTGGTCCGTGTTATCAGATTGGGCTGTTTGTTTAAAATTTGCCGTGTGCAGAATAGACCAAGTATTGTATTATGGGCTGTATGCAGATTAATCCCCAGCAAAATGTGGGCTATGTGTTCAGTTTGAGCAGTGATTTGTCTGGGTTGTTTGCTGTTAGTTGGTTGGTTATCCGATTATTACAGTGCAAGTGCTCCATTTCCAGACATTAAATCAATTCATTTACATTGAGGTGTAATATGATGCAATGCAGTGCAAAGTATGAGATATGTAAATAAAATGCTTTTCAGACAAAAAGTTTGTTTTATATAATCTCTTTCAAAGTACAACTTTTGAAGAAAGCAAAATCTGCCTGTGGCAGTACAAAGTACTCTATCTAACTAAAAAGAGAAAAGTACAAGAAAAGAAATAGAACAAAAGCGGCAAAAAAAGGTCATCATCAGCAGCAGCCTCATGCCTGAGGATCTGTCCTCACCCTCTTCCTGGGCAGGAGCCCAGGAGCATCATCAGAGGTATCGCTGTCTGAGCCCGAGTCCGAGCTGTCCCCGGCTTCCTCCTCAGATGACTCCGCCTCCATCTCCGACTCGCCATCACCTGGAACTGGTGCTCGCGAACTGCTCCCGACATGGGCACGCCCCCCTCTGGTACGGGGGAAGATCCGGCCATCCCGAGTAGAAAGGGGAGGCCTAGTCGGAACGCCGCCACCTACTGGAGGAATCAGGAAGGGAGGCTGAAAAGTACAAAGAGCAAATACATCAGAAAGCTGTGAGCAGTATATCAGTGCGGAATGTAGTGTATGAGTACAGTGTATGAATGCCGTAAGCAGGTTATCAGTGCGGAATGCATTGTAAGAGTATAGTGTATGAATGCCGTAAGCAGGTTATCAGTGCGGAATGTAGTGTAAGAGTATAGTGTATGAATGCCGTAAGCAGGTTATCGATGAATCGGAATGTAAAGGAGTATATAGTGTATGCCGTGGAGCGAGGTTATCGAAGCGTGTAATGCGAATGAGTGCAGTGTATGAATGCCGTGAGCAGGTTATCAGTGCGGAATGCAGTGTATGAATGCAGTGTGTGAATGCCGTGAGCAATTTATCACGTTGTACAGTGTATCAGATTATATGGAACGGAGAACATACCGGAAGACTGTAGGCAGCCATGACGTCGAGGGTCCGCTGCAGCATCCCCATCAAGGAGGCACACAGCTCCACGAACTGCCGTGTGTACTCGGAAGAAGCCTACAAAAGTATCAGATGCATTAGTATTCTGCGGAATATCGAATAAAATGAAATGGAATGACAGTGCAAGATGCAGAAAGCAAGTAATACATACTGGAGGCAAATCAGGGATACCGGCCAACTCGTGACCAGCCGGCGGAGGAACAAAGGGGATCTGGTAGGTCTCCCCACCCTGCCCCCTGTAAGTCAACATAGTGGGCAGAGCGGGCCAACCGGCACTCGCCCCTCTCGCACTCCGCCACAGACTCGAGCTCTCTGTGGCGCTCCCACTCCTGCTCCTGCTCCTACTCCCACCTCCGCCCTGGCTGCCGGCGCCGCAGGTCTCTCCTCCCGCCCAGCTCGGCGACCACCACTCAAAGGCCGCATAATGAAGGTCCGGACGTACTCCGAGTAGTCGCCCTCGCCTCTGTAGTCGCTCCCGTCCCAGCCTATGGTGTAGTCCGCCATCTGCTGGAGGTTGTACCCCTCGGTCTCCCTCATGCGCCGAGGAAGGATCGACTATCTCCTCCGTAACCCTAGGGTCGGGCGAGAAAACGCTCACCCAGTACCAGTTCGCATCGGCCCTCCAGGAGAATCCGGTAGCGCGAGGTCTCGATGGCGTCGGCAAACCGATCTCGTATCACCGCTGGCAGTGGAGCCCACGGCTGCCAGGTGATCTGAAAATAAAATACAGTTGGTTATCTACTGGTATTGAAACATACATTTGAAAGCGAAGCTTAAACGGACTGTAAGTAAAACATACCTCGGCGGGGGTGATGGTGTCGAACAATCGGCGGAAGAAGCTAAATGTATCCCGGGGCCTCCGGGTGCATCGCCCGTCATATCGGCGGGAGAAGGGGACAACCAGAGGGGTCTCCGCCTCCGGCACTGGCTCTAGTCTGGGGAAGTAAGCATTTACCCACAACTACAAAACAGATGTCAGTATGGCCATCAGATGAAACAGAACATGAGGTAGAAATAACTGAGCCGTGTATTGTGCAGTGTGTGGTGCAGAGTACAGCAGTGTGGCAATGTCAAGTAGAGCAGAGTATGTGTGTGTAGAGTATAAAGATACTGATCCGTGAAACAGACTACAGTGTGTGCAGTGTGCAGAGTGCAGAAAATGTAAGGCAGAAATGAAAAGAAGAGAAGAGGACATACCTCCCAAACCCGCCAGTAGCCTCCCAGCAACTGTCCGCTGCCGCGAGAGACCGAGCTCATATAACTGTAGAGGGTGGCCAGAGCCGCGCCACCCCAATCAAAATGCAAAATGTCTCTGACGTCCACCAGTGCGCTGAGTAGACAGAGGGGCACTGTGTTCGCCCGATCGGCGAAAATCGTCGTCCCGAACAGGAACATCAAGAAGTCGCGTGCGTATCTATCCACGGCCTCCTGAGTCATCGGGGCCACATCGACGAGGAGGGGCTGCACCCAAAACTGCACCTCAAACCAAGAATACCGGACGAAGCCGGGGCGCGCGAGGGGCGGTGCCACGCCAAGCAGATAAGTCTGAGCGGCGATCCACTCATCCATGTCGGTGTCAAAGGGGATCGGATCACCCCCTACCCCAATGCCGGTGAGCATCGAGAAATCGTGAGGGGTCATCGTCATGTCCCCGGTCGCGGATAGGTGAAATGAATCGGTGGTGTCCCACCACCTCTCTGCCAGAGCTGCAAGAAGAGGTCTGCAATCGGAAAGTCTAGAGAGCCTCGCAGAAGTGCCGGCCGGCTACCGTCCACGATCGTCAAATCAAGGCCGGGTAGCTCGGCATACCAATCGCGAGCGGCGACGTTCCCATACCCACGGATGGTATGGGAGTCTCCCTGTTTTCAAACAAGTAATTGCGAAGCAATATGAATTGTACGGTGTTGAAGAAACAGTCAAAATCAGTGCAAAAGTGGCATGTGTGCAATCTTTCAGATTGTAAACATGGTGCATGTGTGCACATTTTTCAGATTCAAGCAGATATCAGGTTTCAGTATACTAGTAGGTGGACTACGGCCTGCGATATGTCAGTGCCCCATACAGGTCGGGTATGAACATAGCATGTGTGCGTGTTTTTTAGATCGAAGCAAATACCAGGTGCCGGTGTGTTTTCAGTGAACTACGATGTGGAATGTGACTACGTGTTTGATTGTTTCAATACAGATAGATATGCCATGCGTGCAAGGTTTTCAGATTCAAATAAGTACCGGGTGTCGGTGAATTTGCAGTGGAATACGGTGTGCCGCGTGGTTGAGTGCTTGAGGCTAGTGCAGTGTGTGTGCATGTGTTCGTCTCAGACAGATATTAGTTGTGAGTTTATCTACAATCAACTACAGTATACAGTACATCAGAACTAAACAGTTAACGGGTTCAGTTAGCTACGGCCGTTGACAGAAAATTCTACATTGCGAAAAATAAAGTAAAGACAAGAATGTTACCTCGGAAGCGCTGAAGGACAAGTGAGAGGCCGGCTCGCGCAGCAGAAGCTCCGGGTCCAGAGCCCTATCGAAGCCGCGGAAGTGGCGGAGTCTATCTGGTGGTAGCACGTGAATCGCCGGCCGGTAGGTCGCCGGATCAAACGGGCGCTTGCTCAACGGGAGGAGCTCGACCCCGGGATCCATCTCGTGATCTGGGGGAGTCCCGACAGGTGGAACATCGTCAGCCATGGTAGTGGTAGTGAGAAAATGGCCGAAAAAGCCGGAATGTGAAAGGTCAACCGAGAAAGTCAACCCCGAGCGGGCCGAAAATGGCCGGAAAGGCCGGGAGATGAAAATACACAGAAATGTGGAGGAAATCGAGGGGAACAAGTCCCGAAAAGGCGGAAATAGCGAAGGAGATCCCGAAATGAAATTTCGATCGGGTGGAAACGTCCGAAACGCGAAGAATATCACGAATCCGACGGTAAAACGAGCGTGAAACGCGAGGAAATCGACGAAAAATCGAGAGAACAAAGCTCTAGAGAGGAAAATAGGGTTTAGAAACCCTATTTTATAAAACCCGAGGTGAAATGGCAGATCTGCCCCCGATCAGTAATTTTCTACCGGTCGGCACTTTTTTGTGTCGGTCGGCACATTATTGTGCCGGTGAGAATTTTAGGCAGCCGGTGGCCAGCTGGTGACCTTCCCACCCAGTCGGTGGTGTTCCCAAGGCCATGTTTAGGCAAGATGAGGGGTTTTGGGTCTTCATAGCTCAAGAAAGTGCAAGAAAGTGCATCTCCGACGCTCAACCGGCCTCCGTTTAGACCTCGGACAGTGTTTTCTGTGTGTGGCACTCAAACTCAAGAAAAGATTGTATCCTTTTGTATCCTTTTGTCTTTCATAAGATTTAAAAGTTGCCCCGCGTGCGTTGCATGCATTCATCACATTGTCCGGGATGTCGCATCGCCCCGTCTTGCACGTCCCTTGTGACTTGCACTTTTTTGCATATGTCGTGTGGCATGCGTGTCACACTTGCATTTCGTTTTCCATCAAATGAGGTACGCGTGCCTCATTTCGCATTTCATTGCATCTCGAGGCACGTATGCCTCGTTTTGCACTTCATTTTCCATCAAATAAGGTATGTGTGCCTCATGTTTCATTTCATTCCCACTTGCGTTGTTTTGCATCTCTTGTGGCACGTGTGTCACATTCGCACAGTTGCCCTACAGAGGGTCCGGCGGGACCAAAAACACGCGCGGTCTGGCGAGACCTTAAACCCGCTTGATTGCATTGTCATGCATTTTATTACGAGCATTGTCATGCATTCATGCTTTGCATTGTTTTCCACAGAGGGTCCGGCGGGACCAAAAAAACGCGCGGTCTGGCGAGACCTTAAACCCGCTTGATTGCATTGTCAGCATTTTATTACGAGCATTGTCATGCATTCATGCTTTGCATCGTTTTCCATAGAGGGTCCGGCGGGACCAAAAACACGCGCGGTCTGGTGAGACCTTAAACCCGCTTGATTGCATTGTCATGCATTTTATTACGAGCATTGTCTTGCATTCATGCTTTGCATCATTTTCCACAGAGGGTCCGGTGGGACCAAAAACACGCGCGGTCTGGCGAGACCTTAAACCCGCTTGATTGCATTGTCATGCATTTTATTACAAGCATTGTCATGCATTCATGCTTTGCATCGTTTTCCACAGAGGGTCCGGCGGGACCAAAAACACGCGGCGGTCCGCGCGGGAAAAACACGTCTTGATCTGGCGAGACCTTAAACCCGCTTGATTGCATTGTCATGCATTTTATTACGAGCATTGTCATGCATTCATGCTTTGCATCGTTTTCCACAGATGGTCCGGCGGGACCAAAAACACGCGCGGTCTAGCGAGACCTTAAACCCGCTTGATTGCATTGTCATACATTTTATTACGAGCATTGTCATGCATTCATGCTTTGTATCGTTTTCCACAGAGGGTCCGGCGGGACCAAAAACACGCGCGGTCTGGCGAGACCTTAAACCCGCTTGATTGCATTGTCATGCATTTTATTACGAGCATTGTCATGCATTCATGCTTTGCATCGTTTTCCATAGACGGTCCGGCAGGACCAAAAACACGCACGGTCTGGCGAGACCTTAAACCCGCTTGATTGCATTATCATGCATTTTTATTATGAGCATTGTCATGCATTTTCAACAAAATCAAAAACCAAAAACATCATGCATCATTTGCATTTTCAAACAAAAAACAACAAAAAACCACATGCATTGTCATGCATACATTTTGCATTCTGGTCCAAAAGACCTTAAATCCTCTGAAGGTGTAATTCCTTTGGTGTTTGTCGTGACCGAAGGACTTTCGTGCTTGCGGTGAGTTCCTAGGAGACCAACGGGGACGGTTGAAACTAGAGTTCGAACGGCTCATGCCTAGAACGCAAAGGTTCGGGATTTCCGGGACTAAAGTCTGGTTTAAATACCCAGGGGGTGTGCCCTCGGCTTGAAACCTGTATGGAAGCCCCATAGGTTGAGGTAGTGTGTTTACGCCTCAATTCTGGATACTGAACCAACCTAGTATACCATCATGTTGGGAGAATAGGGAAAACTGCAATCATGGTCATTGCATCATCTGCATTGTCATGCATTTCATCCATTGCATATTTGTAGATATTGCATTGTAGGTTGCATGCATTTCATTGCATCATCTTCCATCTATGGCTTGCGCCTTTCCTTGTCAAGCTTGGTCTGGTATGTGCCTATACTTTTCACGTCGAAGCATAGTTCTGCTTGTGTATCGCGCCTATTCCACGCTGGTATGTTGGTTTGAGGTTGCGGCACCTTTTCTGTGTTAGACATGGTTCGTATGCGTGCATGCCTTTCCTAGGCGAGATACGGTTTGGCCCGCGTGCCATATCCATTGTATCCATTCCATTGCATGCATTTCACTGCATCCCTTCCATTTATGGCTTGCGCCTTTCCTTGTCAAGCTTGGTCTGGTATGTGCCTATACTTTTCACGTCGAAGCATAGTTCTGCTTGTGTATCGCGCCTATTCCACGCTGGTATGTTGGTTTGAGGTTGCGGCACCCTTTTCTGTGTTAGACATGGCTTGTATGCGTGCATGCCTTTCCTAGGCGAGATACGGTTTGGCCCGCGCGCCATATCCATTGTATATATTAGATTGTAGTGTAATTGTTGCATCCTGCATTAGGATCATTGTCCACACATCAGCGGGTCGTTTCCCCACTTATGTCAATCCACCCAATACTTGTTCTTGTGTTCGTGTGTATTACTCATAGATCAGACATCGTTCTATGGGACACGGACTTGTTACTTCCATCAATCTATTTGACATTTGTGTGGTTTTGAACCGCTCATGATTGGATCATGATTCAATTGCATTGCATATTTACATTGCATATTACTTGCATTGTTTATATTTGTTTTTAGTTTTGCATATCATTTGCATTACATTAGATTCAATTGCATATCATTTTGCATGATCTGCATGTTGCTAACAATATCATACCTGTGAAGTTTGTTTTCTTTTTAGGCACGATATTGTATGTACGGTTCATTTGAAGCTGGCGCAACCAGACGAACCGGACAGGTATTGTATCCTTCGAGTGAGACGTATTGAGAGTTGCATAATTCTCATACACCCTTTCTGCATTGTGTTGTAGTTTGGAGTTTTGCAGCTTAAAACTGTTGCATGCGTGCTTCGTTACAGCTTTCTTTGCATGATCATAAGTTATGCTCGGCTTCTTGCATTTTCGGTTGCATTTTGCCCCTGCCTTCGGGCACATATCTTACTTGTCTTGCATGTTTGTCTAAGTCTTCGGCCTTGTGAAAAATGGGTCGTCTCTGGGCTTTGACATTCACTCCCGTCATTCTTATGACTTTCGAGTTCTGTCAAAGAGGGGCAACTGTAGACACCCCATTTTTTTACCATCCTCAAGACTTGGACGTCACCGTCGGAACACTCGGTGATTATCCTTGTTTGTGTTCGTTTGGAGTTCCCGGAGTTCTCGGCTACGCGCCTTGCCTCAGGACCTCCGAACTCGACCGTTTTGTGTTTGGTTTTGCACCAAACGCTTGTGTTTGGCCTTGGAAGGGCAGGGAATGCTTTGTGAGGCATCCCCACATACCACCGGCTGTGGCTAAAGGCCACCGGCTAGCTGGTGTTGCCATCGGCACTCTATTGTGCCGACCGGCACTCTTTTGTGCCGACCGGCACTAAGTTTTGTCAAAATGACACTCTTGCTTTACGACACTGCAAGTGCTTGCTTTATGAGATATTTTCAGACAACAGAGTGAGTTTTGGTTCCCTCCATACACGTGTATGGAGGATGACCCTCTTGGTTAGCTTAGCTTGTAAGCTTTGCAAACTTTGCTTGCCTATAAGAGGACCTCTCTTCTTGGCTTAGGGTTACAAAATTTTAGACATTTTAGGCACCAAGCTCTGGTTTTTAGGGTTAGGATAGATACACATCCTATCTCTCTTCTTCCCTCTTGTTTTGTTCTAGGTGTATAAGTTCATACTATTGCACACAAACACCTACTCTTTCACCTTTTCTTGGTGTCCTCAAAGACCAGAGCTTGTTTCTTGGAGTTCTTGACTGATTTGGAGCTCAAAGAAGCCACAACATCAAGCTTGGTGAAGAGGTCTACAAGGGTGAGCCAACTAGTCCTCTTTTTCCCCATTCTTGCACTCCATTTCTACTTGCTTTTGAACTGTTTTTGGGCTTAGTGATTAGCACATAAAAGTTCTGATTTTTAGTCCTCTTGATTGTTTGTTAAGAGTGTTTTGTGGTTTGGGTAGGTTTGACCACCCTTAGGCCTTGAAAGGGCCCTTTTTGTGCTATTTTGTGAGAGATCCGGGACTTTGGTGCTTGGGCCCCACCCCCACTGAAATCTGGGGGGATTTCAGTGTTGGAGATGGTGCCTTGAATTCTCCAAAAGGGGAGGGCCACCCCCTCTCCTTGATGTCCTTGAAAAGGACAAGTTTTGGCCTCCAAAGGAGCACCATGTTTGGTCGTGTTTTGAGCATGTCTTGGCTGCATTTCATGCTTATTATGCCATGATATAACATGTTTCTAAGTTGGTTTAGGTCCCTTATGCATGCTTAGCATAGTTGCCTTGTAATGCCTTTTCATCCTCTAACATGCCTAGGTTGTATGCCTTAGCTTCTAGCATGTTTTAGGCTTGCATTTGTGAAGTTTTTGTGCTCATATTTCCATGTTTTAGGTCTGTCTCATGTTGTTTGAGTCAACCATAGCATGTTTAATATAGCCTCTTTGCATTGGGCTTGTTGGCCTTAAGAGCATGAATATGTAGCATGCCTTTGTTTGCATCATTTTGGTGGTTTGGAACCACCTAGCATGTTATTTCAGTCCTCTTGGTGTGCTTGTATGCTTGCCTTAGTTGCCTCTTTAATGCTTTAAAAGCATATGTTGTATGCTCCATGTTTTGGCCTTAATGCATGCCTTTGATTTCAAGCCTCTTAGATGCCATCTAAGTGGTCCTTCGGGCCTAATTTGACATGCTAAAAATCTACTTTGGGTTGATCAATGCATGCCATAATTGCCTTGCATAAGTATGGTTCAATGCCTCATTGACTTCCTTTGAACCTTAGGCCATTTGCATGCTTTGGTTTGGTCTACTTTGACTTGGTTTGGCACCATGTTTGACATGATTTTCAGAGCTTTACAATGTGTGCTCATTGTCCTTGTTTGGTATCTCCAAGTGTGCTTGGGGGTTGCCATGTTTATGCCTTGGGTTTGGACCATAACACTTGCATGTGTGCGTGTGTGTTTAGTCTCCATTTCTAGGCACTTTGGCCACTGATCTTAGGCCAATTAGGAGTAGCCTAATTCATGTTTTAGACCACTCCATTGCTTGGTTTATATGCCTCATTGCTTAGGTTGTATGCCTAACATGTTTAGCTTGCTTGCATTGTTCATGTTGCATGCTAGATAACATGCTTAGAGTTGCATTGCATAAGCATGCATGCTTGGCCTCTTGAGATGAAAATGATAGAGGTTTGGCACCCTTTCATGTTTATTTGGTTTGCATGCATTTGAAAGTGAAGTTACATCCTTGGTTCCTTGGGCCATCATGCATGGAAATGCGTGATTGGTGGTCCGGGAATCAAGGCACATGTCCCTTTGAGTTACAAACATGATAGGGAGTGTGTTTGGTGCATAAATGGCTTGAATTGAATTGCCATGCATGTTGTTGTCCTCTGCTGCTGTGAGTTGCAGGCTTTGCAGGCATTTTGTGCCGACCGGCACTGTTTAGTGCCGATCGGCAGTCAATTGGCAGCCGATGGGTGAATTCAGTGCCGATGGCCACATCCTTCAGCCGGTGGTGTTCTACCCCAGCCGGTGGTGATCTCCAGTGCTCTGAGAAGTAGTCCTGAGACTTTGGTAGTCTTCAGAGGAGGATAGCAGGGAAAACAGAGGCACACTTGCATGGCAGTGCGATTCCGAGCGAGTCCCTAGGCACGCGCATGCATTTGGCCCTCATCCCGAGGCGGTTTACTGCTTTAATTAGATTAATTGTTTGTCTAATTAATTAGTCAATTTGTAATATTTTAATTAGCTTGCTTAGTTAATTAATTTGTATATTCTTTTGGTCCCTCCGAGTGAGGGCAAATTTGTAATAAGTGTGTGTGAGTGGGTGTATGTCTTCCAACCCCCATTTCTTTCTACCCCTTTTATTTACCTGCTTATGTTGGTAGATTAGGACACGTTTATCTTAGCATACCTTATGCAATGCATGCGTGCATTCATACATTTGTTTACATGCACCGGGCTCGGTACATCATACAAACTGCATAAGCAATTCAATTCCAAATTGAGTATATGCTATTTGATCTCACATGCCATCTCTAGGGTTAGCCGAGCCTACTCTAGATTGCATCTATGCCTGTGTTGCATTAGCCACTTAACACGAACTAGGTCATGCATGTTTGCTAACTGGTTTCTTGTTTTTGGCACGGAGTACGATGTAAGTTTTTACGCTTTAGCATATCGCATGCGTGTGAATGCTAACATGACAGTATGATTTCCATGCGGCTAATTGCTTATGTGATATTACTGTTTGAATGCCTGTGGGTGGAGGTTGGATTGTTTGAGTTGGGACAACTCATTGAAATCCGTATTTTAGCCTACCAGCGAGTAGCAAAATCTAACATGTTTTTCGAGACAAAACGGATATGCAATGTTTATTTCCAAGTTAGGCAATCTAGTCTATACTTTTGTGTTGTGCGCATCACATAGTAATTCTAGGCTAATAACCGGAATAAGAATGCATAAAGTTTTCAAAAACGGATATCATGGTTAGTAGAGGCCGGTCTTCGGACCGGGCGAAAGGGGGTGCTCATAGCTGACCTTCCCCGATCGTACCCAAGCTCCCGAGCCATGTCACTTTGGTGATGACGGACATGTGGCCTTCGGCGCCAAGTCAGGGTTTCCTAAATTCCCCTTTTTAAAAATATTTAGGTGGCGACTCTGTATCTGGCAAAGCAGTCCATGTTTGGCACTACTTTTCAAAAAATTGTTTTCTCAAAACGATTTGCCAGAGTTGGACTCTTTGGTTCAGATTACGAACCGCAACAAAACAAACAGGAGAGTCCGAACTGTAGCGAGGTCCCTCGCGGGCTTGTTACACGAGCCTCTCAAAGGGTAAAAGTGTAGCAAGTCCATGCCAAATGGTTTTTGAAGTTGAAGCCTCTCTATATCTAGGGGAACGGCTGTTGCAGTGCTTTGCAGGAGAATCCATCACGGTTGCTTTACAAGCTTCCTCTGGTAAGATCTAGTCTTCTTGCTCTGATTTTGATGCCTCTTGTTCGAGGGTTGCTTCAAATCCGGCCACACAGGCCTCCTCTGATAATTAACCGTTGAGTGTTCCGAATGAGCTGGAGGTTCAAACAGATAGGCCGAATCTTAAGGCTGAGAGCGATCCTTGGCTGCACAATCCCAAGAGCGATTCCACACAAGTCTTCGCAGGATTGCGCAAAACATTTTGGTTTTTAAAAGTTTTTTAAGAAAGCGACAAATCGCTCGCGCTAAAGACGGTGTGGGACCAATCTGGATCGAGCCAGGGTCCTTCTCAGTACTCACGCTGACAAGCATGATTTCAATCATTAAGGGGTTAGCATGCCTCTCTTTCTCTCAATTTGATCAAAGTTTTACAAATCCCGAGGAATTCCTTCCTCTTCGTTTTTATCACCGTAGTGTTCAAAAAAGGGTTTTTGGAAAACTTAGGTCAAAACAACAATCTTCAGGGCACAAGAGAGCAGGTGGAATGTGCTGCCACCCCTTTCAGATTCCTCTGGCGCAGCTAGCCTGGCGCAGCTAGCCCAAAACAATCAATGAACACGGAAACAAGGTGGCCACAGCTATTTCGTTCAGGTTAGTTTTTTTGGATGCAACTGGCTCCTTGGTGGAGACAGACTCAAAAATAAGACAGAAAGATAATTACAAAGCAAAACGGTGTTCGAGGCAACAACCCCGGAATCACCTGGTATTCTATACAAAAGGACTGACTCGTTACAACAAGACAGACCCTTAAGCAAAAATAAAGACTGACTCAGGACAGGGAGGCAGACTCAAAACAAAATAAAAGACTGACTCGGCACCCAAGCCAGGACTTACAAAATTAGCATCCATAGATGCTCAAAAATGCGTGCCAGACGCCACATCAAAAAGCTCGAGGCACTGCCCGCGGTCGAATTCCAATTACATACTTGCAGTATCGGTGTCCTCGAAGTCCAACAACTGGGTGGTAACAGAGTTGGCCTAGGTGGGTGGGAGAATAACCGCATTATCAATCAGATCCTGCACCTCATGGCGGAGACAGAAGCAGTTATCAGTGGGGTGACCGGTATGCTGATGGTACGCGCAGTACTGGGTAGCATCATGTGTAGCAGGGAGGTTCTTCGGGAAAGGTCGGGGCTCCAAGGGCTTAAGGTGCCCCCTCTCGGCAAGAATCTGGAGCGCCTTTGACAATGGCATGTACAGGGCATGGAAGACCCTACGCCCTCGAGGCAGGTATTTTGAAGCCTGAGTGCTTTTGCTAGATGCACTGGCGAACGGATCGGCAGGTGCGGTCTTGGATTTCTGAGCCTTCTCGGGTACAGGGTTGGGGACGAGAGAAACTGCTCTGGCATGACGGGGCCTGTCCCGGTTTTCTGACTGACTTGAACTACCCTCAGGTAAAGTGGGGAAAGCATCATCCACAGCTTTGGTCACAACCGCAGATATCTGTTGCCTATTCATTCCCCCGGCTTTCAAAGCCTCGACTGCCCACAGCAGTTGTTCCATAGGATCGGCATCTGCCTTTGCTTTGTCTTTACTTCTGGCCTCAGCCTGATGAGAGGTTTGGGTTGATACTGGTACATCATTGCCATAGTTGGAGGCCATCTTCGGCTGGCTAAGTTCAATCACACCGCCCCACAATGGGGCTCTGGGGTACAAAACTCCGTACGCATTGATGGCCAGTGAAGCTGACATCCCATACGCGAGATCCGCCACGGACCTCTGGAGATCGCCTATCATCCCCATCATTTCAAAAGTAGTAGGCTCGCGAGCCTGATATAGCTGAGGGGCCCAGACCGGATGTGCAACCGGCAACCTGGGTGGATGCAGCATATCAACCGTAGTCTCACTGTGTAGGGTGACTCCCTGATCCAACGCGGCTGTCATAACCACAATCTCTTCCGAATTCTACGTCATGCTAAGTTCTGCCTCAGCAAAGGGGGAACACCGGCTATTCTATATCAATTCTCTGAACCTCTAAACTGAAACAGAAAACAAACAGCATTTCAGCCCCAAACGGATCAGACACAGGTGTAGCCGAACAATTTGCATTCTACTACTGATCATCGTTTCGAATTCTTTCGTAACCAAACTGATACCCACGGATAACTGATTCTCAACAATACTGACACTGGTGTCCCCGGGCCGGATGCCCAATCTTGCAACCGACATGTAATGCTTCTCGCAGAGATACACTCTAAAAGGCACATAGCACGTAAGTAGAGCCAAACACCCTATGTTGGCGTAGGGTTTCGCCCTATTTTGTCGAGCTAGGGTTTCACTACGCATTACGCCGTTTCAAACAACCTATAATCGGGTAAGCAACCCGTCCTAGTTTGGAATGGTCACTATGGATTCAATATGCACTAGGTAATGGTCAAAAAGGGTGTCCTCGGTAAAACGGGGTTTGTGTTCCCATGTCGCCGAGTTTCACAACCGTCAAATTTTATGGACATGCCTTGACAAGGCAAGCCTCCGGCAAACCGTTCAGGAATGGCAGATGGCAAACACTGTGTTCCTAGGCGCACCAATGCACATGCAATGCAAAGAAACACATAAACACAGTCAAAACAGGATATCACGAGTTCGAGTCAAGCTCTCGAAATCCCCAGCAGAGTCGCCAGAAACTGTAACACGCCATGAGGACCCGCCCTGGCTGGACTCTTTCTCTTTTGTTTGGATTGCGGTTCTAAATCTGAACCAAAGAGTCCACCTCTGGCAAATCATTTGAGAAAATAGATTTTTGAAAAGTAGTGCCAAACATGGACTGGTTTGCCAGATACAGAGTCGCCACCTAAATATTTTTAAAATGGGGGAATTTAGGAAACCCTGACTCGGTGCCAAAGGCCACGTGTCCGTCATAACCAAAGTTGCCTCGGCTCGGGAGCTTGGGTACGATTGGGGAAGGTCAGCTATGAGCACCCCCTCTCGCCCGGTCCGAAGACTGGCCTCTACTAACCATGATATCCTTTTTTGAAAACGTTATGTGTTCTTAATCCAATTATTAGCCTAGAATTACTATGTTATGCGCACAGCAAACAAGTATAAACTAGATTGCCTAATTTGGAAACAAGCATTGCATATCCGTTTGTTTGGAAAACAGTTTGAAATTGCTACTCACAAGTAGGCTAAAACACGGATTTCAATGAGTTTTTCCAACTCAAGCAATCCAACCTCCACCCACAGGCATTCAAACAGTAATATCACGTAAGCATTTAGCCGCATGGCAAGCATACTGTCATGTTGACATTCACACGCATGTGGGATGCTAAAGCGTAAATACTTACATCGTACTCCGTGCTAAAAACAGGAAACTAGTTAGCAAACATGCATGACCTAGTTCATGTTAAGTGGCTAATGCAACGCAGGAAATAATGCAATTTAGAGTAGGCTCGGCTAACCCTAAAATGGCATGTGAAATGTTACAAATAACGCGTATTCAATTTGGAATTGAAAAATACAATGCAGTTTGTATGATGTACCGAGCCCGGTGCATGTAAACAAATGCATGAATGCACGCATGCATTGCATAAGGTATGCTAAAAATAAACGTGCCCTAGTCTATTACCATAAGCAGGTAAATAAAATGGGAGAGAGAAGTGGGGGTTGGAAGACATATACCCCACTCACACACACTTATTACAAATTTGCCCTCACTCGGAGGGACCAAAAGAATAATACAGATTAATTAACTACGCAAGCTAATTAAATATTACAAATTGCCTAATTAATTAACAAATTAACTAAGCTAATTAAAACAGCGCGCCTCGAAGAGGGCTAAATGCGCGCTGCGTCTGGACTTGCTCTAATCGCACTACCATGCATGGTTTGCCTCGCTTTTCCCGCTTTCTCCTCTCAAGACGCCAAAGTCTCGTGAATGCCTCAGACCACGGGGATCATCATCGGCTGAGTAGGACTTCCACCGGCAGTAGAATGAGCTCATCAGCACTGAATTCATCCATCGGCTGAAGATTGACTGCCAGTCGGCACTAAACACTGCCGGTCGGCACAAAATGCCTGCAGAACCTGCAACCCACAGCAGCAGAGGACAACAACTTGCATGGCAATGTGATTCAAAGCATTTATGCACCAAACACACTCCTTATCATGTTAATGTCTCAAAGGAAGATGTGCCTCGATTCTCGGACCACCAATCACGCATTTCCATGCATGATGGCCCAAAGAACCGAGTATGCAACTTTAATTTCAAATGCAATGCAAACCATACGAACAAACAAGAGCGCTAAACCTCTATCATACTTCACTTCAAGAGGCCAAGCATGCGCAATGCAATGCAATCCTAGACATGTTGGCTAGCATGCAATATGGACAATGCAAGGCTCTTATACAAAGCATATAAGCAAGCATGCAAGGCAAGCGTGCAAACCAAATAGAGGAAAGCCTCTAATCATGAATTAGGCAACTCCAAATAGTCCTAAAACAATGGCCAAAATGCTAAATCATGAGGGCCAAACACACATACACACATGCACATGTTAAGGTACCAACTTAAGCATTGAACAAGCAACCTTTAAGCACACTTAAAGGGACACAACAATGGACAATTAGCATGCAATATAAGCTCTGAAAATCATGCAAAACATGGTGCCAAACCAAGTCAAAGTAGACCAAATAAAGCATGCAAATAGTCTAAGACTTAAGGCAAGTCAATGAGGCTTGAACCACACTTAGTACAACCACACATGGTAATACTGAAGCAACTAAAATCAGAGTTTTAACACATAAAACTAAGCCCAAAAGATCACCTAGATGGCATCTAAATGACATGAATTCAAAGGCATGCACAATGACCAAAACATGGAGCATTCAACACATGCTTCCAAAGCATTAAAGAGGCAACTAAGGCAAGCATACAAGCACACCAAAGGGACTGAAATAGCATGCTAGGTGGTTCCAAACCATTGAAAATAATGCAAGCATGGCATGCTACACATTCATGCTCTTAAGGCGAACAAGCCAAATGCAAAGAGGCTATATAATGCATGCTAAGATTGACCAAAACAACTTAGGACAGACCTGAAGCATGGCAAAATAAGCATAAAACCTTCATGAATCTAAGCCTAAAGCATGCTCAAACTAGGGTTAACAACCATAGGCATGTTAAGGCAATAAGGAGGCATTACAAAGCATCTATGCAAAACATGCAAGGAGTACTAAAACCAACACATAACAATGTTAAATCATGATATAATAAGCATGGAAAGCAGCCAATACATGCTCAACACACACTCAAACACAATGCTCCCTCAAGAGGCAAAACTTGCCCTTTTCAAGGACATCAAGGAGAGGGGGTGGCCCTCTCCTTCTTAGGACTTTAAGGCATCATCTTCACCACTGAAATCCCTCAAGATTTCAGTGGTGAAGAGAAGCAAACACCAAAATCCCGGATCTTAACAAAATAGCACAAAAATGGGCCTTTTCAAGGCCTAAGGGTGGTCAAACCCTTTCAAACCACAAAACACTCTTGATAAACAATAAAGAGGCCTAAAAATTAGAACTTTTATGTGTTAAAGACTAAGCACAAAAACAGTTCTAAAGCAAGCAAAAAGAGGGTGCAAAAATGGGGTAAAAAGAGAGTAAAGTGATTACCCTTGTAGACCTCTTCACAAAGGTTGACGTTGTTGCCTTCCTTAGCTCCAAACCAGTCAAGAACTTCAAGAACAAGCCTCAAGAACCTCAGTTCCAAGAGGAAGGTGAAACACTAGGTGTTGATGAGCAATAGTAAGTCACAAACACCTAGTGTGCAAATAAGAGGGAAGAAGAGAGATAGGATAGATACAAAACTTCTAACCTAAAACCAGAGCCTCTTCTCTGTCTAAAATGTCTAAATCTCTCAAACTTTTCAACCCTTGAGCCAAGAGAAGAGCTCATTCTCTTATAGGCACCAAAGCTTACAAGCTAAGGAAACCAAAGGCTCATCCCTCCATACACGTGTATGGAGGGGAAACAAAAGCTATATAGCTGTAAGAAAATATCTCCAAAAACAATCAGATAGGAGTCGTAGGCAAAAATGTCATTTTGACAAATTTGACTGCCGACCGGCACAATATAGTGCCGATGCCAACACCAACCAGCCGGTGGCCTCTAGCCACTGCCGGTGGTGTGTGGGGATGCCTCACAAGGCATTCCCTGCCCCTCCAAGGCAAAGCACAAGTGTTTGGTGCAAAACCAGACACAAAACGGTCGAATTCGGAGGTCCTGAGGCAAGGCGCGTAGCCGAGAACTCCGGGAACTCCAAACGAACACAAACATGGATAATCACCGAGTGTTCAAGTGGTGACATCCAAGTCTTGAGGACGGTCAAAAATGGGGTGTCTACACACTCTAATTTACATGATTAACGAAAGAAATCTTACTCATTTCCAAGAGAGGAATGATTCTAAGTAGAACACACATACCTTGAGCTTTTAAATCCTATCATCTCTCTTAGCTTCCCAATCTTCTTCTTGATGAGCTTCTCTCAAACCCTCTTCTTTCCTAACTTCTCTCTCTCTCAGGAGATTTCCTTGCAATGGCTCTTAAGTCAAGTATGTAAAAAACATATAGACATGTATATCTAAAAGTGAGAAAAAAAAAATTAAATCAGTTTAATCATTCCTAATTGAAATTTCACAGAAAATCATACTATGACCTAAAAATCATGTTGATCTTAAATCAAAAATCAATTTCAGATAATTAAGCTTCTAAGGCCTTCAATTCCTGATTCAAACATTATAATGGTAACAGATATTTCTCATATTAAACAAATACACATCTATAAGAATAAGATTCACTCCATTAAACTTACTTTCACATAAAATTTCACAATAAGTATTTAGATGCACAGAATAAGGGACCGAGAGTATACCAGGAAATCTGTACTAAGGTTGGGTTATTACACTCTCCCCCCTCGCCCCCCCCCCCCCCCCCAAAAAAAATAATAAGTTTGGTTCCTCAAACTTGTTTTACCATGTAACAAATTAAAATTCCCAGTCTCACATCATTATCCAATTCTGTCATGGATGTTGACATTCCTCGGTTCAAACAATTCACAGGTTAGTTATTCAAAAGTTCTTAACATAACTAGCATCTCATAGCATCAATTCTCAAATACAGAAGCGTACAATTCTCAAATGCATAAATATAGTAGAAACTATTTCCTTAGCACATACTTCACATATTCCCATAACATATGTTGATTCCAATCACAATAGTAGTAAAACAAATGTTCTTTACTATGTTTATAATCAGATCGACCCAGTATTAATAGGTCAGAGGTAAATCTCATTACTTGGTAAACCACACATTACAAGTCACTTAGAAACGAGTTGTTAACTAAAGTGATATATCGTTTTCAAAAGAAATCAATTATGTAGTGAAGTTCAATTCATATTGGGCATAATGAGGCCAGATATCAGAGTCCATCAACAAGGTTTCACCTATTAACAAGGTATACTTTATTTCCACAATCACAAATAAGTTACTTACGTACGTAGCCACCAGTTTCACAATTTGTTCATAGTATTCACCTATTTCCAAAAGCATTTCAAAGTTATACCATCATATTGGGTCAAAACAACATGCAATAATTATTAACAAAGTCAGTACAACAGAAAGAAGGATCACAATGCACATCGTTATTTCCTCATACCATGTTCTGAATCAAAAAGTTACGACAATATCAAACCAGTGTCATATACTTTTGCAAATTCATGCAGATGTGGCATAACAGACACTTAATCATACTATTATAAGTTCGAGTCTGAGTAACAGAATAGGTAGGACAACCATTTTTTTTTTTTTAGCAAAGAAAGTCATCTAAAGATGAGGCCAGAAATCAAATTCAGAAGAATGTTTAACTAATCAGTCGTAACAGTAAGGTATTACGTCCTCCCTTATTAAGCATTTTCCTTGTTATAATAAAGTAATTCGATTTCCCCTTCCAACTATAGGGCGCAAGATCAACCACATTATTCCGTATTCACAATTTTGAAATACAGTAATCTACCGATGATCATACAGAAATCATAAATCCCATTACAAATACAACAATCACAATTATCACGTCGATCCTAATTCCATAAGGTCAACACAACATATGCAATGATATAACGAAATAATTTGACCAACTAATTCCACAGTTAGTAATTCTGGGCAAGATTAGTTCAATAGGTTAACAGATCAATGCATAACTACGTAATGAGTATCGTACATATCCGTATAAGCCTGCAATCAGAGGTAAATGCCCAGTACATGTCTTTTTGCTTCTCCCAGAGATCACACTATCATGCAGAACAGTTTACATTCAATCTTCAAGCATGCAATGAAGGACTAGCTTGCGTTACCCAACATTTGCATATTTACACAGAAATATATCACAGGAATGGTTCCTCAATCTTAAGTCTTTAGTTCTTATGGTAAATTACCAGATTACCAATCATGTAGTTTCGATTCCAAATTAGTCAATAATTACTTATCTTTTTACAAGTATCATATGGGCAGACACATAGTAGAGGTGGGGTTCTTCATGCCATTCAACCATTTCTTGAAAGAAATTCTTATTGCAGATTACAAACTACACATAAGCAAAACGGATTACAAATTACAGATGGCAGAGTACAGATTACAGATTACAGGTTTCCATAGCAAATTACACAATTCTAAGAGGGAACATTATATGCATAACTTCTTCTTACAGCCAATCGTAGTCAACACAATTTCAATTAGCATACAAGCACATCTTATCAAAATACTCAAGTGCAGTAATTTCTCAGAATCACAGATCTAAACATTGTTATGACAAGAAAGAAAATGTCATTTCCTTTAGTCTTAGAAATATCCCATACCTAAAGTTTAGTCACTTCATCTAAACATATGATAAGTAACTTTCAATCCAAAAATAACAACCGATAACATACGTCTTACCTAATCATTGACATATAGATTGTCTTAACGATCAGCTCGAACCTTCACCACGCTTCCACAGTGCAACACGGTTGACTTAACCCCATTTACATGTCTTGCATTATTCACCAATCTACGTGAGATAAACAGAGGTAATAATTCCCATAATTATTTATTATTTAAAATTTTTAAAATTCCTTTTTTTTTTTTACATATGTTGTACAATTTTCCTTTTCATTCTGTCTAGCCAGGCAGAGGTAGAACCCTCCGGATCTTCCATCTTTATGCTCACTATGTTCTGCACAACAATCAATCACAATATGCACAAAGAATATACAATAGACATGGATCATAATCGTTAGCGTTAACAGAGTACATTTAATGTTGCTATCCATCTTTCCATTTATATTCAGAATAGTATGCATGATGCCTAAGTCATTTCTAGACATCTTAAAGCTCAATGGATTCATGTGTGCGATAGCAACTCGTGCTCTGATACCACTTGTCACGCACCAAACCTACCCCTAAAAGTTTGGGCATGACCACTTCAGAAACGGACATTTAACGTGATATACATAAGATATGGGGCCTGAACGGAAGCATTAATATCAAAAATGAACATAAAACAATATCCATTGAGCTACCACTACTATGCCAAGATCACAAACATTGCATCAGGTAGATGAAGATACAGTGACGTGCATCAGAGAATGTAGCTATATACCTATACATATACAGACCTAGCCCCCAAGATTGGGTGTATAACAAAAACATTGGAAAGTAAAAGGATTATATACACTTCAACATTAGATAGACATTCAGGGTACCAAAATCGAGAGCTTAACAAAACTCCACAAAACAAACGGCCTCCATCAAGGTGCCTGGACACTCTGAGGTTGACAAAAGAGGAACGGATCCCACAAGGTAAGACTGACCACCGGGTTGAGTGCCTACAGAAACAGACATAACATAAAGTAAGCTAAGCTCGGTGAATAATAGTACTAAAATTTAACATTAAATAAACTTGAATAACAATGCATAAAGTTGTGTAGATACATGCTTAAATCCCATTTAGTGAACAGTTTCAGAACGGCTTCAGGCCCAGATTTTACTCAGAGCGGCTTCAAGCCCAGAGATATACAGAACAGCCTTAGGCCCAACCTTTAAACATGATGGCTTTAAGCACTTTGACGGATTAGCATTGAGCCCTTAAACAGAGTGGCATTCAGCCCTTATCAGAATGGCATTAAGCCCTTATCAAAACGGCATATAGCCCTTTTCATGCATGTATGAACTCAAGAGGTGCCTCGCACGGATTCTAGAGGTGACTCGCAAGGCAGCACTTAGTTCTGTACAGCACTTTTTTTCATACCAACAGATCATACAGAATGGCCATAGGCCCAGATGTCACAAATTGGCCATAGGCCTCACATATGTCACAGAACCGCCATAAGCCTCATAACTTTCATAAAACGGCCGTAGGCCTCAGTTCACATATGTATGGACTCAAGAGGTGGCTCATACGGATTCTAGAGATGGCTCGCATTGCAGCACTTAGTTCCGTACAGCACTTTGTTCCATACCAGAAATCATTAGGTCTTAAAGACCAAACCATCCATATCATGTCATAGTATAGCATAACTGAAACAGATAAACAGAAACAAATTCATACATATTCTTAATTATGCTTAAATCATAAACAGAAATCAGAGTTCATACTTGATTATACATGGTACCTCCAATAGCGCTAACAATTCAATATAGGGCATACTTGTTAGTTCCATAACGGAACCTCCGGTACTGGAAACTTGTAACATACTTGAACCACAGTATTATTACCCTCGGGCAAGGGCCATAAGACCACGGTATTATTACCCCTAGGTAAGGGCCTTGTGCTAAGGATGCCATGAATACTTATATATATATGCACAATCATTCATTAATTCAAAACGTAACATATCAGAAAATAGATCATTTCTTGCCATATCATGTCATTACAGTACGCTTAACAAAAACAGAACAATTTACATTCTACCGTGGGTTACATAATGATGTTAAACCTTTGCATTCCTATCGTAGATTCAAAACGACCTCGGGTCCATACATAACACAACAGAATAATCTTGGATTCATACGGATACCATTGTTCAAGGATGAACATAAGTTCCATTTATTCCTTAGGAAGTAACGTAGTATGCTGATAAATAACAGAGGGTTAATAATTGTTATTGACAGAACAAAAGGAGTCCAAAGTCCTACCGATGTGCGCAAATCTTCCAATGTTCACATAAGTTCACATTGTTTTCCAATCATCATAAATGTTTGTGTAACACTTACGAAGAACAGAGTGTTAGTGACAATAATTATCAATGGTAAATAAAATATGCATTTCTGTACTGCTACTCACAGTGCTGCAGCGGAGTGCTTATGTGATACCCCTGTTCCGTAATATGCTAAATTGGTCCTTAATTTGAATATGGTTATGTGTTTAGCATGATTTTATGTGCCATTATATGAATATATATGATTTTGAAATTCTATCTGTTCACCGTAGGAATATCTGTTTGAATAATCCGATTCGAAAATTAAATTGAGGGCCTTACTGGCCATAGAACCCGAAACTGATTACACCTTTGTGATTGGCATAATTTTTAGAGCTTACGGTGAAATTTAATTTAAAATTGATTCGGGCCAAATTAAATCGATTAAATTGATGAATTAGAGCCCAACTACTTTATTATTATAATATTGGCCTTAGTGGGTTTTGTTGTCAAGGCTTTAAACACTCAATCTCTCTCTTCCTAGCCTCATTTTGACTGATAATAAACTCAAACAAGAGAAGAGAGGGTCGGTTGGAAGAAAAGAGAACAGGAGATTGAGGGTTTGGCTTAAAGCTTGGAAAGTTTGGAGGTTAAGCTCAAGAATTGCCATAGATTGTGAAGATTAAACTCCTTGGTGAGTAATTCATGCATTTTTAGTCATTATCTTGTGAATTCAAGTTTAATAGATGGCCAAGAGCATGAATCAGCTTGAATGTGAGGGGATTGGGTGGTATATGTGGGATTTCAAGCTAATAGAAGCATGCATGTAAAGAATTGTTGTAGATTTCCATGTTTGAGCTTAATTTGTGTAATCTATGTTGAAGTTTGAATGAAATCCATGTGTATGACCACTTCTTCACCAAATAAGTTGTGCAAGAGTAGATCATGAAAAAGCAAGCTTTGCATGTTGAAATTTGATATGTTGGTGATGAATTTGGATTAATTTGAGGCATGCATGTAAATGATATAAGAAATTGAGCTTCCTAATGTTGTAATTTTGTATTGGTAGCATGTTAGCATGAGTAAATGTGAATTTTGAGCCATAACATGCATGAATTGTGGGTTAAAAGTCAAGATGAAGCTCAAGAACTCAATCTGGAATTCCCAGATTTTTTATGTCCGCTCGAGCGGGGGAACTGCCGCTCAAGTAGAAAAATTGAGCTCCCAGCATTTTTTTGCAGACATGGCTCTCGCTCGAGCGGGGAAGTTGGCGCTCGAGCGGGGAGCTATGTAGACAAGCGGTTCGCTCAAGCGGTTCGCTCAAGCGGCCGAGGTCACACTCGAGCGTGAATTTGAGGTATCCAATACTTTTGCAGGATTAAGGGTCCGCTCGAGCGGGGACCCTATTTTCTAAAATTTTATTTTTGCATTCTGAGTTCTCTTTTCCGTTCTCTTTCACTTGAAAGCACTCTTAGGCATATATTAAGCATTGTAAACGAATTAATGAGATAAGAATAAAGCCTAATGAGGAACATGTGAAGTAAGGAACGGATTGAACTGTTAGTGACCCTTTTGTGTCCATCAAATGTGTAGGGTCAAGCTCCAGGGAAAATCCACAAGCCGATCACTGTGAGTAATATCGATATTTGAATGCTTGTGAATGTCCAATTGTTTATTCCCTTATAAGCTTTATGAGTTGCTATTTGGGATTGCAGACAAAAGTCTGACATGAATGAACGAATGGACCAAAGGTCGTTTTGATAGAAATGAATGGACCTAAGGTCATTTTGATAGGAATGAGTGGGCCGAAGGCCGTTTTGGTACGAATGTATCAGCCGAAGGCCGTTTCGATACGAATGTATGTGCTGAAGGCCGTTTTGATACGAATGTGTGGGCCGAAGGCCGTTTTGATACGAATGTATGGCCCAAAGACCGTTTTGACATAAATGAATGGGCCGAAGGCCATTTGACATAAATGAATGGACCGAAGGCCGTTTTGGCATGAATGGAAATCTGAATGGGCCAAAGGCCAGAATGTTAAAACTACAAATCACTTGATTGGAATTTCATATCGTTATATATCTGTTAAATAGAAATATGAATTGGGCTCAAGGCCGTTTGGAATATGTTGTTCTATACCACTATGTACTTTCTGTATTTGATATTATTCACTGGGCTATCGCTCACGCTCATTCATGTGTTTGTAGGTGAGCCAAGAGAAGTCCAAACCCAGCCCCAGTGAAGCCTGCTAGGAACAACATGAGTTTTGGAGAGTCAGCCTTGTGTCTCGCGCAAGAGACCCATCCTTGCCATTTTGTTACATAAATATATTTTGTCTTGTTGGCAAGGACTTTGTGTATGTTTGTACATAGTCTATTATGGGTTGACTCGTTTTGGATGATCCTGTTTGTAAAGAATTTTATGGAACTACACTTTTAAATGTGGGTTATTAATGCATATGAATATGGTTTGTTTTGATGTGCACATAAGCACGGCTCTATGGATAAAGTTTTTGATTGTTTCTTCCGTTTGGCCCCTTTACTTTCTTGAGTTACGTCTGTTTCGGTTTGAGGCCGTAGGTAATCTCAGGATTACTGGCCGGTTACATCCTTAACCCATAGGGGCGGGTTCGGATCGTGACAGAGTGGTATCAGAGCACGAGTTAATAACTCACACACTTGTCCAAAAAGAGCAATAAGCATCTAGATGAGATCTAGGATGCATTCATGTGATAAGTATGAATTTGGAAGCATTGATTATATGCTTAAATGTTTTGATATGAACAATTATAAGTTATAAGTTATGAATTACTTGCATTGCAAATTACCTAAATATGTATGCTCCTCGTTACATGCATACTTGTGTATATCACGTATGAAATATAATGCAAGTTTAATCAGATGGTGAGAACAAGAGGAGATAAAATAGAAGAATCCTCAACTGCCAGAATGGACAGGATGGAAAGACTGATACAAGAAATGGCAGAAGCTTTAAGACAGTAATAGGAGTGGCAACGACAATGGCAGCAACCACACCCGCCACCTCCACCTCCGGCACCACCCGTGCCAGATAATCAAAATGATGACCGGATAATAGCTCTCACCAAGGAATTCAAGAAAAGGAAACCACCACAGTTCCACGGAGGATTAGATCCGTTGAAGGCCGAAGCGTGGGTCCTCGGCATTAAGAAATTATTTGAAGTGTTCCCCTGTTCAGAGACTCAGAAAGTGCTTCTAGCCACTTTTATGCTAGAAGACGAAGCAAGAAGATGGTGTATGTTGATGCGAGAAAATCATAAGGTTGTTGACTGGGTGAAGTTTTTGGAAATATTCTATGACAAGTACTTTCCACAATGTGTACGGGATAGGAAAGTAGCAGAGTTCATGGAATTAAAACAAGATAGCATGAAAGTGACTGAGTATAAGGCCAAGTTCACTGAATTGGCCAGGTTTGCACCACATGTAATTGACACGAACTATAAAAAGGCAAGACATTTTGAAGGTGGACTCCGCAGTGACATCCTAGAGAAGGTGAATGTCCTAAAGCTAGAGACCTACATTGGGGTGCTAGACAGGGCCATCATATCAGAGGCTAACATAGCTAGACAAGCTAAGCCACTAACAGAATGGAAAGGCAACAAAAGACAAGGCTTCTTTTCGAAGAAGAAATTTCTGAAAAAGCAAAACACGGGCTTGTAATAACCCTGACCCTGATTAACGTTAATTGGTACTTAATTATGCCTAAAAGTAATTAAGAGGAAATCAGGAATTAATTTGCATGTGTGTTGCATGATTTACGTGTTTCTATCTGTTTAGTATCGAAATATCTGTTCATGTTCTAAACTTTAATCTGCGAATTGGAAGCCTTATCGGTGCCCGATTCCGAAATTGATTGGTGTTATGTGTTAGTTAGATTTTATGCGAAATTATGGTAGGTTTAATTAAAATTTGATTTGGAATGTTTAAATCAGATTAAATAACGCTTTAATAATGAACCTAGCGTAATTACAGTATTGCCACTAAGCGGACTTTGCTAGGCCATGCTTTGATCTTATATCACTTAGTGCATCAATCTCATCTCCTCTAGAGACCAAAAACGTGGGCAAGAAAAGGGAGTAGAGAGCCTTGATTCCAACAAGAATTTTGGCTAAACACTTGGAGATTTGAAGGTTTATAGCAACATTGAGCTCTTAGACTTGGAATTCAAGAGTTAAGGTAGGAGATTTCTCTTTGTTTGTGAGTTTAAGAGCAATCCTTACATGGTTCTTGGTTAGTTTGGTGTTTAAGGTTGGTAATGGGTTTAACATGTTGAATTAAAGTCCATATCATGCATGCATGTTTACAATCTTGCAATTTGAGCTTGTTTTCATCAAAACTTCACATACATGTTCATACTTTTGCTTTAGTCCATGAATTTACCTTGGTTTTAAGCTCAATGTTATATTAAATCTTGTTTTGGAGCATTGAAATTTAGTTGACCATATGCATGTTATGTTTTCCTAAAATTCTTGGTGCTTCTTTGATTTTGGTGTTCAATTGACTCACTCTTGGCCCTTGATTTCACAAATTGGCTTTTGAAACTTGTTGTACTATGGGTTTATATGTATTTTGCAGAAAATGGGTCCAAGAGGTTGAGTTTTGGGATGTTGAAACTTGGTTTTGAGTATTGGAGTTCAACCTGGATTTTCCAGATTTTGACTCCCGCTCGAGCGGGGGGAAGTCACGCTCGAGCGGGGAATTCGAGCTCCCAGCATCTTGCATTGCATTACAGTCCGCTCGAGTGGGGAAATGCATGCTCGAGCGGGGGCATGTGTCTCACGCTCGAGCGGGCATCAAGTGCCCATCGAGCATGAATTTCACCTATCCAGCACTTTTTTATAGTCCGCTCAAGCGGGGGAGTTGACGCTCGAACGGATACCTTTGTTGCATGTCCGCTCAAGCAGGGAAACCTGCGCTCGAGCGGGACCCTATTTTCTTGAAAATTTTCAAAAATGTTTCTAAGTCATTTTTGCATCCTCATTCCATCCTAGGCATTCCTAGGCCATGTTTAAGACTCTATAAAGGGAATTCAAGGATAGAAGCACACTGAGACCCAATGACATAAGTTTTGTATAGTTAGAACGTGTGTTTCATGAATACATCTGTTATGTGTTATGTAGGTCACGTGCCGCATTCTGTTTGACCCTTTGGCTTCGTCTGCCTGATTTAACGCCCACTGTGAGTAATAACATAGTAAAGCTATGTTCAACTATACTTATTTTCTGTGTGGAAAAATGAGATCTATTTTCGGTAATGATATGTTCTGTATAATGAATGATTGTTCAATTTCTGACATGTATTCGTAACATCCTTAGTATCATGTGATATCTACAGCCGTTACCCAGTATCGGAGGTTCCTTTATGGAACTAGGTTATTCATAACCTTACGCTTATGCGTTCTATTCTGTTACGCTTATGCGTCCTGTTTGTGAACGGTTACCCATACCGGAGGCCCACCATGTGGGCTTAGCTGTCCTGTTCTGTTACCCGGATCCGGAGGTTCCTTCTTGGAACTGAGTTATTTATAACCTTACGCTTATGTGTCCTATTCTGTTACACTTATGTGTCCTGTTCTATTATGCTAATGAATGTATCACGTAAATGTAACCATGACTTATGATTTCTGTCTGTATATGACCTGAACAAGTATGATTTTGATACAATATGAATTGATTTCTGAAATCTGTACGAATTCATTCATTGAAACTCCTTTACTCTGTTTATTATTCACTGGCTTTCGCTCACAGTTTACTATATATATATAGGTGAGGCGGCACATGACCTGTGCGAGTTGATGACCTTGCCTGCTTTTGTCACCAAATGTTGCTCCCTCAGAGAGGTTCCGCTTGAAGCCTATTGACATGGCTATTTTTGTGACCATGCTAGTCTGTATGTGTGTTTTGTAACGTCAGATCTTGGGAATACGTTTTGTAAATACTTTGTACATATTGGTGTACTTTGACTAGCATGTCTATATATATAAATAAGTTTTGAGAAGTTCTGCTTCATGTTCGGTATCACAGCTCATTGGACCTTGTTTATTTTATATATATTTGCTTCCACAGCCCCTTATTATTTGATAATCTGTTCAGAGGCCTTTGGTAATCCACGAATTACTGGCCGGTTATAGTTCCAAACCTACAGGGGCGGGTTTGGGTCGTAACAGGGCTCCTCGAATACCTCGAGTTCTTCCCGAGACACAGCTCCAATGTGCAACATCTATAGTAGAAGGCACCGTGGAGTTTGTTACCGTGCCTCAGGAGCCTGTTTCAAGTGTGAGAAACAAGGGCATATAGCCCGAGAGTGTAATCAGAATGGTGGAAAGATAGCAGCTAGTTCCACTGCATCAGTTCCGAAGCTGGGGGATACTTTGAGACCTGCTACTACTGGGGATACAGTGAGACAAGGGAGAGTTTTTGCGCTTGTTCCGGGCGATACACGGAATGCCAATGCCGTTTTCTCAGGTACTATTTCAATATGTAATCAAGATGCCTTTGTATTAATTGGTTCTGGATCAACACAGTCATTTTTGACATATACATTTGCATCTAGACTAAAAGACCCCTAAAGTTGTTGCCATATTTATTATGTGTGTCTGCTCCATCGGGGGAATCTGTGTTATGTGACTATGTATATCGATTTTGTGACATGCATATTGAGGATGCTACCTTATATGTAGATTTGTTGCCCTTGAACTTTAGACATTTTGATGTAATTTTGGGCATGGATTGGTTGACCAAATATTATGCCACCATAGATTGTGTGACAAAAAGAGTTGTATTTAAACCACCGGAACAGAAAGAAATTGTGTTTGTGGGTAATGGGGTAGTGCCTCCACCTTATCTGATATCTGCAATGAAAGCATGTAAATTGATCGGGAAAGGGTGCCAGGGTTATCTGTGCTGTGTATTGACTGAACAATTTGTGAATACTGAATTGAATGATATCCCTATTGTTAGAGAATTCCCAAATGTGTTTCCCAGTGAATTACTAAGGGAATTGGTAGACAGGGAGTTAGAGTTTATTATTGAGACTGTGCCAGGCACCCAACCTATTTCTAAAACTCCATACAGAATGGCCACCGCTGAAATGAAAGAATCAAAGGAACAGTTGCAAGACCTTCTTGATAAAGGGTTTATCCGGCCTAGCACTTCGCCTTGGGGTGCACCAGTGTTATTTGTGAAGAAGAAGGATAGTACTTTGCGCCTGTGCATCGATTACCAAGAATTGAACATGGTAACGATAAAGAACAAATACCCCCTACCCCATATTGATGATTTATTTGACCAACTACAGGGATCACAGGTGTTTTTTAAGATTGATTTGAGATATGGGTATCATCAGCTGAAAGTTAAGGCAGAGGATGTTGAGAAAACCGCATTCAGAACGAGGTATGGTCATTTTGAGTTTCTTGTTATGCCATTTGGAGTGACTAATGCTCCAACAGCATTTATGGACTTAATGAATAGAATTTTTAAAACCTACCTTGATGAGTTTGTTGTAGTCTTCATTGATGATATTTTGATATACTCTAAGGATAAACTTGAACATGAACATCACTTGAGGACTATTTTACAAATACTTCGGGAAAGGAAATTGTTTGCTAAACTAAAGAAATGTGAGTTTTGGTTGGATGAGGTTGTTTTCTTAGGGCATGTGATCAACAAGGAAATAATTTCAGTGGACCCGCAGAAAATAAAAACAATTGTGAATTGGCCTACACCGACTAATGTGACAGAAGTTCGCAGTTTCATGGGCTTGGCTGGGTACTACAGGAGGTTTGTGAAGGACTTTTCGAAATTAGCTGTGCCTCTTACCCAATTGACACGTAAAGGGAAACCTTTTGAGTGGAACGAAGAAAGGGAATCAGCCTTTCATGAATTGAAGACAAGATTGACTACTGCACCAATTTTGACATTACCTTAAGGTACGGAAAATTTCGTGATTTTTAGTGATGCATCTTATACGGGTTTGGGTTGTGTGTTAATGCAAAACAGAAAGGTTATTGCTTACGCCTCCCGACAGTTGAGGCCACATGAGAAGAATTATCCAACACATGACCTAGAATTGGCCGCAGTTGTTTTCGCTTTGAAAATCTGGCGGTATTATTTGTATGGGGCAAAGTGTGAAGTCTTCACGAATCATGAGAGCCTGAAATACTTCTTCACACAGAAAGAGTTGAATATGCGTCAGAGAAGATGGCTGGAACTGATAAAAGACTACGATCTAGAGATTCAGTATCACCCCGGGAAAGATAATACAGTGGCTGATGCCTTGAGCAGAAAATCAACAGGGAATGTGGCTTGTTTGCTTATAGAACAAAGGGAGATTTTGCAAGACTTTGAGAGGTCTGAAATTGAAGTAGTAGCATGTGGACAGGGCGGATTGATAGCCACTATTACTGCCGAGACGGCCATTGTTGATGAAATCAAACAGAAACAGAAAGAGGATGAGTTCCTCAAAAAGGTGACTGATGAATTTGAGACAAGTCAGAAAGCAGAGTTTGGCAATGAGAACGAAGTGTTGAAATTCCAAAACCGACTATGTGTCCCAAATATCCCGAAACTAAATAAAAGGGTCTTAGATGAAGCCCACAGATCTGTATTTGCTATGCATCCGGGTAACAATAAAATGTATCGGGATTTGAAACAAACCTATTGGTAGCCGAAAATGAAGAAAGAGATTGCAGAATATGTGTCCAAGTGTCTTTAGTGTCAGCAGGTTAAGGCTGAACATCAGAAACCGGGCGGTCTACTTCAACCTCTCCCCATTCCTGAATGGAAGTGGGAACATGTGACTATGGATTTCGTTGTTGGCCTACCTCGGACTTCTCGAGGTACGGATTCTGTTTGGGTTGTAGTTGACAGACTGACAAAATCTACACATTTTCTACCTGTCAAAACTACATTTACTGCTTATAGATTGGCTACTATTTATGTTGATGAAATTGTCCGTTTACACGGAGTTCCAGTATCCATTGTGTCGGATAGAGATCCGAAATTTGTATCCAAGTTGTGGAAGAGTTTGCAGGAAACTATGGGAACAGAACTGAGGTTCAGTATTGCATTCCACCCATAGACAGATGGGCAGTCAGAACGAACGATACAAACTTTGGAAGATATGCTTCACATGTGTGCTTTGGATTTTCAGGGGAGTTGGGAAGATTATTTGCCACTTGCAGAATTTGCTTAGAATAACAGCTTCCACTCCAGCATCGGTATGGCACCATACGAGGCTTTGTATGGTAGGAGGTGTAGATCACCTATTTGTTGGACAGACGTTGGGGATAGAGCTTTGCTTGGGCCATAAATTATGCAGGACACTTCGGAGAAAATCAAGATTATTCGTCAATGGCTCAAAACAGCTTAGGACCGACAGAAGAATTATGCAGATGTTCGGAGAAGACCTCTAGAGTATGAGGTTGGTGACCATGTGTTCATCTGTGAGTCTCCGATGAAAAGCCAAGTCAGATTTGGGAAAAAGGGCAAGTTGTCGCCCTGCTACATTGGGCCATTTCAGATTTTGGAGAGGCTTGGTCCAGTCGCTTATAGAGTTTCTTTGCCACCGGGATTCGAGCAAATCCATAATGTGTTTCACGTGTCGATGTTGAGGGATTACCTCCGAGACCCGTTTCATGTGATTGATTATCACCGGGTTGCTATTGATGAAAACATGGAATATGCTGAATGGCCGGAACGGATTGTTGACAGGCAAGAGAAACAGTTGAGAAGCAAGTCCATCCCAATGGTGAAAGTGGAATGGAAAGAACACTATGGGACACATGCTACATGGGAAAAAGAGGAGGAAATGCGACTACGCTATCCATATTTGTTTCCCGACGAAGGTAAATTAAGTTTGGAGGACCAAACTTCCTAAAGGGGGGGAAGACTGTGATACCCCTGTTCCGTAATATGCTAAATTGGTCCTTAATTTGAATATGGTTATGTGTTTAGCATGATTTTATGTGTCATTATATGAATATATGTGATTTTGAAATTCTATCTGTTTACCATAGGAATATCTGTTTGAATAATCCGATTCGGAAATTAAATTGAGGGCCTTATCGGCCACAGAACCCGAAACTGATTACGCCTTTGTGATTGGCATAATTTTTAGAGCTTACGGTGAAATTTAATTGAAAATTGATTCGGGCCAAATTAAATCGATTAAATTGATGAATTAGAGCCCAACTACTTTATTATTATAATATTGGCCTTAGTGGGTTTTGTTGTCAAGGCTTTAAACACTCAATCTCTCTCTCCCTAGCCTCATTTTGACTAATAATAAACTCAAACAAGAGAAGAGAGGGTCATTTCGAAGAAGAGAGAATAGGAGATTGAGGGTTTGGCTTAAAGCTTGGAAATTTTGGAGGTTAAGCTCAAGAATTGCCATAGATTGTGAAGATTAAACTCCTTGGTGAGTAATTCATGCATTTTTAGTCATTATCTTGTGAATTCAAGTTTAATAGATGGCCAAGAGCATGAATTAGTTTGAATGTGAGGGGATTGAGTTGTTTATGTGGGATTTCAAGCTAATAGAAGCATGCATGTAAAGAATTGTTGTAGATTTCCATGTTTAAGCTTAATTTGTGTAATCTATGTTGAAGTTTGAATGAAATCAATGTGTATGACCACTTCTTCACCAAATAAGTTGTGAATAATGTGTATTTCTTACATGCAAGAGTAGATCATGAAAAAACAAGCTTTGCATGTTGAAATTTGATATGTTGGTGATGAATTTGGATTAATTTGAGGCATGCATGTAAATGATATAAGAAATTGAGCTTCCTAATGTTGTAATTTTGTATTGGTAGCATGTTAGCATGAGTAAATGTGAATTTTGAGCCATAACATGCATGAATTGTGGGTTAAAAGTCGAGATGAAGCTCAAGAACTCAATTTGGAATTCCCAGATTTTTTATGTCCGCTCGAGCGGGGGAACTACCGCTCAAGCGAGAAAATCGAGCTCATGGCTCCCGCTCAAGCGGGGAAGTTGGCGCTCAAGCGGGGAGCTATGTAGGCAGGCGGTCCGCTCGAGCGGCCGAGTTCACACTCGAGCGTGAATTTGAGGTATCCAGTACTTTTGCAGGCTTAAGGGTCCGCTCGAGCGGGGACCTTATTTTCTGAAATTCTGTTTTTGCATTCTGAGTTCTCTTTTCCGTTCTCTCTCACTTGAAAGCACTCTTAGGCATATGTTAAGCATTGTAAACGAATTAATGAGATAAGAATAAAGCCTAATGAGGAACATGTGAAGTAAGGAACGGATTGAACTGTTAGTGACCCTTTTGTGTCCATGAAATGTGTAGGGTCAAGCTCTAGGGCAAATCCACAAGCCGATCACTGTGAGTAATATCGATATTTGAATGCTTGTGAATGTCCAATTGTTTATTCCCTTATAAGCTTTATGAGTTGCTATTTGGGATTGCGGACAAAAGTCTGACATGAATGAACAAATGGACCAAATACATGGACTAAACGTCGTTTTGATAGAAATGAATGTACCTAAGGTCGGTTTGACAGGAATGAGTGGGCCGAAGGCCGTTTTGATACGAATGTATGGGCCGAAGGCCGTGTCGATACGAATGTATGGGCCGAAGGCCGTTTCGATACGAATGTATGGGCCGAAGGCTGTTTTGATACGAATGTATGGCCCAAAGGCCGTTTTGACATAAATGAATGGGCCGAAGGCCGTTTTGGCATGAATGGAAATCTGAATGGGCCAATGGCGAGAATGTTAAAACTATAAGTCACTTGATTAGAATTTCATATCGTTATATATCTGCTAAATAGAAATATGAATTGGGCTCAAGGCCATTTGGAATATGTTGTTCTATCCACTATGTACTTTCTGTATTTGATATTATTCACTGGGCTATCGGTCACGCTCATTCATGTGTTTGTAGGTGAGCCAAGAAAAGTCCAAACCCAGCCCCAGTGAAGCCTGCCAGGAACAACATGAGTTTTGAAGAGTCAGCCTTGTGTCTCATGCAAGAGACCCATCCTTGCCATTTTGTTACGTAAATATATTTTGTCTTGTTGGCAAGGACTTTGTGTATGTCTGTACATAGTCTATTATGGGTTGACTTGTTTTGGATGATCCCATTTGTAAAGAATTTTATGGAACTACACTTTTAAATGTGGGTTATTAACGCATATGAATATGGTTTGTTTTGATGTGCATATAAGCATGGCTCTATGGACAAAGTTTTTTATTATTGCTTCCGTTTGGCCCCTTTACTCTGTTGAGTTATGTCTGTTTCGGTTTGAGGCCGTAGGTAATCTCAGGATTACTGGCCAGTTACGTCCTTAATCCATAGGAGCGGGTTCGGGTCGTGACAGCTTGTCCCTTCTGAGTTATGACCTACACACATGCACAACTTATACATTAGTTCTTTTTCTTTCTTAATTCATTTCCTACTTCATTTCACTTCGAACGAATTTACAAGCATCTTAAGGACATCACACACAGATTTCAAAAATACCAGAGGGTTAAGCACGTAAAATGGAGCAGATGAAAATTTGCAGCAAAAGGGTCAGACGTGTCAGTGAGCTCAAGACGCGGCGACAGGCTTCTGCACTTAGGCTATGACCACAGGCGGGCGATCTGCATAGTTTGCAGTTCGAAAAACCTGGAAAACCCAATTTTGGCAAGCTTTCACAAGGCTCTAACTAGGTCCTTTTAATTAATGAAACATGGTTCAAAAATCATGTACAAAGATATTCCAAGCATACAACAATTTTAATATGAATTGATGCCTCAATTCCTTACAATTCACAAATATAAATTAAACACTTTGAATCCCTAGCATAAAAGTCCCAAATATATATACAATCATCCAAATCCATAAATGAGTTCAAACATGCAAAGATAAGGACTAGAATGGAATTCTTCTCCACAGAACTTAACTTAACCCCAAATCAATTCAATGATAACACATCTTTTTAATTCAACCATTACCACAAACACAACTCCATTACACACTCTAATTTGCATGATTAACAAAAGAAATCATACTCATTTCCAATAGAGGAATGATTCTAAGTAGAACACACATACCTTGAGCTTTTAAATCCTACCATCCCTCTTAACTTTCCAATCTTCTTCTTGATGAGCTTCTCTCAAACCTTCTTCTTTCCAAACTTCTCTCTCTCTCAGGAGATTTCCTTACAATGGCTCTTGAGTCAAGTATGTAAAAAAAATATAGACATATATACCTAAAAGTGAAGAAAAAAACAAAATTAAATCAGCTTAATCATTCCTAATTGAAATTTCACAGAAAATCATACTATGACCTAAAAATCATGCTGATCTTAAATCAAAAATCAATTTCAGATAATTAAGCTTCTAAGGCCTTCAATTCCTGATTCAAACATTAGAATGGTAATAGCTATTTCTCATATTAAACAGATACACATCTACAAGCATAAGATTGACTCCATTAAACTTACTTTCACATAAAATTTCACAATAAGTATTTAGATGCACAGAATAAGGGACCGAGAGTATACCAGAAAATATGTACTAGGGTTGGGTTATTACAATAACAGTAGCAGGAGAGTGATCCGACACCCCCGAAGGCAAAAAGGTGGCAATAGAATTAGGACAGAGATTGAGCCAATGTTCATTGACTAAAACCCTATCAATCTTAGAAGCAATGAAATCACCATCACCTCTTTTGTTAGCCCAAGTAAATTGACATCCAGTGTAAGACAAATCAACAAGATCCGATGCCAGGATGGAATTGTTTAAAGCCATTTTGGCATTGGACCAGTTAGTATTACCCCCAATTTTTTTCGTGAACATAACGAGTAGCATTGAAATCCCCCATGCAGATAAAAGGAGACTGAGAGTATAAGCCATCCAATTTAGATAATTCAACAAAAAAAAGGAACCCGTAATTCATGTGTATTCTAAGCATAAACAAAGAGAGCAAAGAAAATAGTATCCTTGTCCAAAACAGTCACCTTACAAAATATAAACTAATTAGTCATTTTAAGCTCAAGGATATCACAAAAATTGAGGTCCCAGCAGACCCATATTCTAGCCTTGCCACCAGATTGTGAGTTAGTCAAAAGTTTCCAATGTTTAAAGCATTTTTCAAAAAACTTAGATTCATTATTGGCTTTAATTTTGGTTTCCAAAACACCCATAATGTTAATATTCTCTTTTTCTACAAAAGCCCTGATTTCTTTTTGTTTAGAGGGGTTATTAAGCCCTCTAATATTCCAAGAAGCTAAATTAATCATCATGAGGAACAAAACAAAAATAATTCACAATCAAGCACAAATTTACCTCTTCTTTTTCTTCTGGCTGCCTGTCTTGCCAGAAGCCTTTTTACCTTGAAGTGGAGTTTCCACACCTTTGTATTTTTGTTGTGGACCAAAATCATCAATCTCATTACTGCCCGAAGGTTTCAAAGGAGTAACTACCTGCATATCTGCTTCCACTTCCTTCAAATTTTCAGATGCTGCTGGACTAACCAAACTAGCAATTTGATGTACCATTGAGTGGGAGGTACTCACAGGGTCAGAAGAATGCAAACTCACTTTAAGCTCTACTTTAGCTAGATTTTCATTTACTTCAGATTGGGTAGCCACAACAGGAGTTAAGTTTTCCCCAGCTTTTCTCTTCCCTTTATCCTTCACTGTTTTCCAACCTTCATCTTCCCCTAAGTTAGTCTCTGTGGCTTTCTGAAGTTCAATAAGATGAGAGACCTGGCCTGATACACAGGCTTTTGTTTCATGCCCAAATACCCCACAATGAGAACAACTAACAGGAACACCTTCATATTCCACTCAAATTTCCACCTTAACGCCCTCGCATTGAATAAAAAAGTTGTCGGGTAATGGGGATTCTGCTTTGATATCCATACATACCCTAGCAAAAGAAACCCTTGTACCAAAAGTGGTGAGCTAATCCATAAACCGAGGAACCCCTATCGCACTTGCTATTCTGCTAAGACCATCAGTGCTTCAAAATACCATAGGCACGTTATAAAATTTTACCCATACTGGGATTTCAGTAAGAGTTTCTTTGGTGAGCTTCATCATTCTATGCCACTATTTCAGAATCAACAGTATACCCCCAACATACCAAGGGCCTCCATCAATAACCTTTTTACAACTATCAATGTGGTCAAAAATAAAAAAGATGAACCCCTCATCATTCATTCGGGCTTCCTCAAGACCCAAGTTCTTCTACATATTGAAGGCATTATTTTTTATAAAAGTGAAAAACAAACTTCTATCAATAAAATACCCAACCAAACACGATTCCCAAATAGGCAAAACAGATGGAACTGGGAGATCAATCAAGATCGAATCAAAAGAGAATGAAGGTTGGACAAAATGAAGCTTTACCTCAGAGTGAACTGGAGTAAAAGCGACATTAGCCCAAGATCGGGCCCCCGTGACATTCTGTTGACGGTTGACCCACACGTTGCCCCTACCACCTCGACCTCCACGGAAACTAGGGTTAGCGCCACCCCTTCGGCCTTGTATACCACCACGATGTCCATCAAGAGGGGTTTGCTCTCTTTCTATCACTGGATCTAGGTTAGGAATATCCCCCGCCAAGCAATCGCCAATAATAGAGGGACGATCTGCCGAATCGGAGATACCTAGACCCCCCCATCCGAAGAAGAGTCTATGTCCACATTCGTAGCATTAGTAGAACGAGAAAACCCTCTAGCCCTAGCCATGACCAAACTATCTTGAACCCCCTTAACTCGAGCATCATTCCCTACCTCAACCAAATCGGCCCACTTCAGGCTGAGATCTGTCAACGACGACGTCACAGCAACGTTACGGGATGGTGTCAGATAGACCGTTGAAGGCTCATGCTTCAGATCTTCGAGCCGATCTGTAATATCTTGGACCGACATAGAAGGAATCTCCTTCAAACCTAGTTTACTCAGAGGATCGTTGTTCACAAGAGGAGCTGTGATTAGAGCACTCTCTCTCATAACATCAGACTTAACAACGTCAAATAGAGTATTATCCCCACTCAACAGGTAACCCACTTCATTTTTTCCTAATGATCCAATAGGTAGCTCCGATCCAATATCGGCCACAGTAGTTACAACACTAGATTCAATGAGAGACATCCTTGATCGCGCAGCTCAATGAAGTATTGAATGTATAAACCCTAGAACCAGAAGTTTCTAGAGAGAAGGAAGAGCTTCTCACTCTACATCTTAAATATAACTTGGTGCTTTATAAGGATGGGGAGATTAGCTTTTATAGATGCTAATCTAATAACTAACTTTCTCCAATCCAAAAAATAAAATTCAAAGTATACAAAAGAAAAAGTACAAATCTGTGTGTTATTGTATCTAAATTTTTAAAGGCGGTTATATCATATATTTGTATGTATCTATGTCAATACTCGACAATCATGTCGGTATTTTACTAATCATGTCGGCATCGAGCAATTAGAACAAAATAATTCGATTATGTTGATATCTAACAATCATAACAAAATAGTCTAACTTTGATGTTGAGATAAACCTCAAAGCGGACCCTTTGTAATTTAATGTTTTCCTACCAAAGTTATAGTGAATCTTAATTTGTTCAATATTTAATGGTTTCCCCACCAAAGCCGTAATAAATCTTAATTTTTTCAAGAGTTGTGTTAGGGATCCGAAATAAATTATTAAATTTTCTATCAAATCTCTCACATTGGTGTGGAACCCATACACATGTGATTTGTGTGAGTCATACACCCATGTAAGAGGTTTGGTAGAAATTTGATAATTTGTTTAGAGTCCATAGCGTTTTCCTTATATTTTTTGGGGTCATGTTGAACCTTATATTAAAAGAAAAAATAGTCTGACTTTGATGTGGAGATAGACCTTAAACCGGGCCCTTTGTAACTTAATGTTTTCCCTACCAAAGTTATAGTAAATCTTAATTTGTTCAATATTTTATGCTTTTCCCACCAAAAACATAATAGACCATAATTTGTCCTATATTTGTTGGGGTCATATTAAACCTTATTTTTCCCTTAATATTGCTGGATATTTTTCATTTTAATTTTTTCTAGTTAAATAATAGATAATCAAATCATTATCCCTAGTCAGTATCTATTAAAGAACATTTAATGACAAGTACATATGAGAACGTGTTTTTTTTTTTTAGTAGGCAACAATTATTTTAAGATAAGACAACAATTATTTTTAAGCATTATAGAAATTATTGACGTCTTATCTTTCTGATGTTTAGCACCCATTATAATCGGCATTTTCATAAATGTCATCGAATATGTCGGTTGCACATTATAATTAACTTAGATCTGTATTAAGGCGACGTGATGTTAATTGACATTTAATTGTAAGCCGTCATAATTTACTCCTTGTTGCGGTTGTTAAACATCATCTTTTCTTCTTCTTTCTTATTTTCAATTAGATGGTATCGTGTAAAATAAATTTAAATTAAAGAAATAACTCATACCCATACTTCTGTTCATCATGATCACTCAATTTGAAAACAAAACAAAATGGAGCAATGGAGCAACTTTTCAACTTATTGATTAAGGCTTCATATACGAACACAATGGAGCAATTGATATGTTAATTGAGTTTGAAAATTGTAAAATTAATAATAATAATTTAAGCGAATTTTTGAAAAATCACCAAATTTCATTCTCGTCCCAAATCTAATGCTTGTTAAACCTGCCTATCTCATCCCCTACCTTGACTTGGTTCAAGACATACTATCTTTGTCCCAATTAAACTATAAAAACTTATTTTGAAAACATTTTTTTGCAATGATTTTACAAAATTTTAAACCTTTTTATAATATTTTTAAAATTAATTTTCTTATAATAATCCTAATATTATACTTTGTCTCTTGAGCACTTAATGGTACTTTCCAAAAACTAATAGTATTAATTAGTCTTACCCACACTTATTATTACTTGCCAAAAACTTAAGAAAAATGCTAGATATTCTAATAAAAAAATTATCAATTTTTTACTAAACACTCATATGGGGGTGGGACCGATATGAGTGTGGACTCCACATTTGAGTATTTGGTAAAAAAAAAAATTAGTAATTTTGTTGAGATCCCTAGCATTGGTCAAAACTTAAATTGCATACCTTTCTGGGAAAATTGTAATTCAATGGATCTTCTCAAAAAAATTGCAAATTAGTGGAATAATTTATCAATTTTAATAATTAAGTGGTAAAATTTTTCATAAATTTGCAATTATTTTGAAAACACTACACTAATTTGCAATTTCTCCTACCTTTTTTTATGAAAACAAGGCCAAAAAAAAAAACCGAGTTGGAGGATGTCTATATATATATATATGTACGCGAGAAAACCTAAACTAATCCAATTGAGGCTGCTAAGATGGGAGGCCGTTGCATCGACATAGAAGCAGACGAGGATGAAGATGAAGCCAAAGATGGATCCATTGATGAAACAGCGGATAAGCGATTTACCAAAGTTATGGTATGAATCTAAAAATCATTCTCTATCTCTTTCATATGTATTTTTTCTTAATTTGTTTTCTTGTTTTCTGTTTATTGTGATTAAATTTGATTTTTTTTTTAAAATTTTTGGGTGGCTGAAATTTAATTAGAGAATGCCAAATTAATATCACCCAACAATGAAGAGAACATGATTGAGAGTTTGATTAGGGTTTCTCCGAGCCAACAGTTGTTGACTAAGAACCCAGATCAACACACATCTGATGATGTTGAAGTGTTGGGGATTTGGTTTGGCTCCTCAGGCCATCCATGAAACTGATGTACCCGAAGCTGGTAATTCTATATATATATATAATATTTATGACAAGGTATCTGGACCAGTTTATTCGTACCCTGATTAATTTCGAAATTCATGCAAAGCACTTCCTCCATATAGATCTAATAAATCTCTGACAGAACCTGTGGAGTAACCCCAACAAATTAATAGCACCCAATGAAATGTCTAGATGTATGTTTTATATAATTTGTTTGTCGGTACAATTCCTTTGTTCTCAAGAATTTTTAATGTATGTTTCAATGCATTCTCAGCCATCAGACGTTAAAAATTTTGTATTTTAAAATTTTCACCATGTGTTATAGTTAGGAGATGGACAAAGAGACAAATTTTGTGATAGAGGCACGGCAAAGGACCTTTTGTCTACATATGAAAATTCTCGTTTTTAAATACTCACAATAGTTAAATTATATGTAAAGTTATATCTCAAAATTTTGACGAAATGAATTTTGTGATGGCAGCACGAAACTTTGATATCAAAATATTCACAACTGATAGATTATATCTTAAAATTTTGAGATAATGTGTTTAAAGACAAGAAAAGAGAAAATCATTTATCATTTACCTTATGAGACACATACATTGAATTTGATTATATATATTTGAATTGGTACAATTCTTTTTATTTTTTCAAAATACCGTCACGTAACTACTCAGATCAAATTTTATAAGATAAAATTGGTGATAAATCTAATCTGAAGAGAGTATAAAGCATTAGGTCACCAATTTTATTTTCAATTTTACCCCCACACTACAAGAAAATACAGTTTTGGCAACTAATTTTTTACTCACCAAAAGCATTGATTTTAGTCGCCGAAATGCTTTCCTGACCAAAAATTTTGGTCACTGGCTTTGTCGCGGGTACATTCTCGGCGAAGGCATTGGTGACTAAAAAAAATTTAGTCGTCAAAAGTCCAACAAAACGGCGACTAATATTTTAGTAGGCAAAATGAAAGTGTTTTAGTGTTTGATAGCGACTAACATATTAGCCCAAAAACTTTATCAAAATCAATAGAAAAATAATTTTAAAATTCATGAAAAATAATACATGAAACAGACTATTAACTTAAAATGGTTAAAAAACCAACAAAATCTAATAATCAATTTCTAAAATCGGAAAGTCAAACCCAACAACTACTACTAATTACATTCTACATTTGGTCTAGAAAGTTCGAATGTGATATATTTACATTGATTACCACCCCTTTATGAGTTCTCTACTTTCTGATGGCTTTCGTGTTCTTCCAGTAAGGGCATTTTGGTCTACAGCAAAGATGGCTCAAGCCTATTGAGGGCCTAGACAAAAAAAAATCTAGTTAGAATATGGTTTGTTGCCTTACATTGGCCATTGCCATTCTATTATTGCCCCCATTCTACACTAACATAGTGCAACTTCTTGTGCAACTTAGATTGTAAAGTTAGGTGCTTTTAGAATCAACGGTATGGTTGATATCCCATGAGATTAGAGATTATTTTTCGTCTTTTCAACAAATCTGAGTCAAAAGCACGACCTGTTCTTTAATTGTCATATTAACGATTATCCTCTGTTGTTTCTATGGGTTGCAAGGTTTGCACTAGAAAGAAAATGAGTATTTAGGCTACTAATTAATCACACTTTCTAATCCTAATTTCTTATGTTTTGGCGATTTCTAAGGTGACTTTTGAAGAAATTATTTTCAACTATAAAACAACTAAACCTCAAGTTTTTGTGTGTTTGTTGATTGGTCATCGTCATGGGGTATGTGTTCATCATTCTAGTTTCTCCTAGTCCTCTTTTTACTCTATTTTCTCCTTGGTTATTCAAATCCTGAAAACAAGGTAGGAGCATGTTGATATAATTACATTTAAATATTTATTCGGTGGAGCTTGCCCATGTTGGAACAGCTCAAAAAAACCGAAATTCAAAAACTAACAATGGCACTGATGGTATGCTCTGTTTTTTTTTTTCTTCTTCTTCTTTTTCCCCTTGTTAGTTGCCTTTTTATTTGATTTTGTTTCATTGATATCTTGCTTTTACAAGTAGGTCAATGTCCTGGATCACCTAAGATATCACCATTTCCAAGTCTTTCTGATATGTCTCCGAAAAAAGTATCTGCAATACATAATGTATATGTTTCTCCGTTGCGATCATCGAAGGTAGTTGTTTATTTTTTGAATTTTATTCGTATGTAATCAAACTTCAATGAAATCCAAGGTCAAAGGAAATAGAATGTAGAAGTTTGATTACATACGAATAAAATTCTAAAAATAAACAACTACCTTCGATGACCGCAACGGAGAAACATATACATTATGTATTGCAGATACTTTTTTGGGAGACATATCAGGAAGACTTGGAAATGGTGATATCTTAGGTGATCCAGGACATTGACCTACTTGTAAAAGGAAGATATCAATGAAACAAAATCAAATAAAAAAGCAACTGACAAGGGGAAAAAAAAAGAAGGAAAAAAAAACAAAGCATACCATCAGTGCCATTGTTAGTTTCTGAATTTCGGTTTTTTTGAGCTGTTCCAACAGGGGTAAGTTCCATCAGTAGTGGCTTTACAGAAGGAATAAATATTTTGTTGTAAAATGTAATTATATCAACATGCTCTTGCCTTGTTTTCTGTTTTTAGAATAATTTAAAGGCTTTGAATAACCAAGGGGAAAATAGAGTAAAAAGAGGACTAGGAGAAACTAGAATGATGAACACATACCCCATGACGGCGTGCTGATGACCAATCAACAAACACACTATGAAAAACATGAGGTTTACACTGTGGTTGCTTTCTATAGTTGAAAATAATTTCTTCAAAAGTTAGCCTCAGTTTAGAAATCTGTGGCCAAAACATAAGAAATTAGGATTAGAAAGTGTGATTAATCAGTAGCCTAAATACTCTCACATCTTTCTAGTGCAAACCTTTGCAACTCTATAGAAACAACAGAGGATAATTTGGTTAATATGACGATTAAAGAACAGGGTCGTCCTTTGACTCAAGATTTGTAAAAAAAGACGAAAAATAATCTCTCTAATCTCCTGGGATAGCTGTAGCCTTTCAACCATACCGTTGATTCTGAAAGCACCTAACTTTACAATCTAAGTTGCACTATGTTAGTGTAGAATGGGGACAATAATAGAATGGCAATGGCCAATGTAAGGCAACAAACCATATTCTAGCTAGATTTTTTTTGTCTAGGCCCTCAATAGGCTTGAGCCATCTCTGCTGTAGACCAAAATGCCCTTACTGGAAGAACATGAAAGCCATCAGAAAGTAGAGAACTCATAAAGGGGTGGTAATCTATGTAAATATATCACATTCGAACATTCTAGACCAAATGTAGAATGCAATTAGTAGTAGTTGTTGGGTTTGACTTTTGGATTTTAGAAATTAATTATTAGATTTTGTTGGTTTTCTAACTATTTTAAGTTAATAGTCTGTTTCATGTAATATTTTTCATGAATTTTAAAATTATTTTTCTATTGATTTTGATGTTCCCTTTGGGCGACTAATATGTTAGTCGCCAATGTCACTCATCAGCGACTAAAACACTTTCAGTCGCTAATAACTATTACTTTTGCCTACTAAAATATTAGCTGTCATTTTGTTGGACTTTTGGCGACTAAATTTTTTTAGTCACCAATACCTTCGCCGACAATGTACCCGCGACAAAGCCAGCGACCAAAATTTTTGGTCAGGAAAGCATTTCGGCGACTAAAATCAATGTTTTTGGTGACTAAAAAATTAGTTGCCAAAACTGTATTTTCTTGTAGTGTGGGGTAAAATTGGAAATAAAATTGATGACCTAATGCTTTATACTCTCTTCAGATTAGATTTATCACCAATTTTATCTTGTAAAATTTGATCTGAGTAGCTACGTGATGGTATTTTGAAAAAATAAAAAAGAATTGTACCAATTCAAATATATATAATCAAATTCAATGTATGTGTCTCATAAGGTAAATTATAAATGATTCTCTCTTTTTGTGTCTTTAAACACATTATCTAAAAAAAAGTAGGAGAAATTGCAAATCAGTGGAGTGTTTTCAAAATAATTGCAAATTTATGAAAAAGTTTATCACTTTAATTATTAAAATTGATAAATTATTCCACTAATTTGCAATTTTTTTTAGAAGATCCATTGGATTACAATTTTCCCAGAAAGGTATACAATTTAAGTTTTGAACAATGCTAGGGATCTCAACAAAATTACTAATTTTTTTTTTTACCAAATACTCAAATGTGGAGTCCACACTCATATCAGTCCCACACCCATATGAGTGTTTAGTAAAAAATTGATAATTTTTTTATTAGAACATCTAGCATTTTTCTGAAGTTTTTGGCAAGTAATAATAAGTGTGGGTAAGACTAATTAATACTATTAGTTTTTGGAAGGTACCATTAAGTGCTCGAGAGACAAAGTATAATATTAGGATTGTTATAAGAAAATTAATTTTAAAAATATTATAAAAAGGTTTAAAATTTTGTAAAATCATTGCAAAAAAATGTTTTCAAAGTAAGCTTTTATTGTTTAATTGGGACAAAGATAGTATGTCTTGAGCCAAGTCAAGGTAGGGGATGAGACAGCGGTGTTTAACAAGCATTAGATTTGGGACGAGAATGAAATTTGGTGATTTTTCAAAAAATTCGGCTTAAATTATTATTATTAATTTTACAATTTTCAAACTCAATTAACATATCAATTGCTCCATTGTGTTCGTTATATGAAGCCTTAATCAATAAGTTGAAAAGTTGCTCCATTGCTCCATTTTGTTTTGTTTTCAAATTGGGTGATCATGATGAACAGAAGTATGGGTATGAGTTATTTCTTTAATTTAAATTTATTTTACACGATACCATCTAATTAAAAATAAGAAAGAAGAAGAAAAGATGGTGTTTAACAACAGCAACAAGGAGTAAATTATGATGGCTTACAATTAAATGTCAATTAACATCACGTCGCCTTAATACAGATCTAAGTTAATTATAATGTGCCACCGATTGCTATTCGATGGCATTTATGAAAATGCCGATTATAAGTGACTATTGATGGGTGCTAAACATCAGAAAGATAAGACGTCAATAATTTCTAAGGTCTATCTCCACATCAAAGTCAGACTATTTTTTCTTTTAATATAAGGTTTAATATGATCCCAAAAAATATAAAGAAAATGCTATGGACTCTACACAAATTATTAAATTTCTATCAAACCTCTTACATGGGTGTAGGACTCACATAAATCATGTGTATGGGTTTCACACCTATATGAGAGATTTGATAAAAAATTTAATAATTTATTTCGGATCCCTAACATAACTCTTGAAAAAATTAAGATTTATTACGGCTTTGGTGGGGAAACCATTAAATATTGAACAAATTAAGATTCACTATAACTTTGGTAGGAAAACATTAAATTACAAAGGGTCCGCTTTGAGGTTTATCTCAACATCAAAGTTAGACTATTTTGTTATGATTGTTAGATATCAACATAATTGAATTATTTTGTTCTGATTGCTCGATGCCGACATGATTACTAAAATACCAACATGATTGTCGAGTATTGACATAGATGCATACAAATATATGATATAACCGCCTTTAAAAATTCAGATACAATAACACACAAATTTGTACTTTTTCTTTCGTATACTTTGAATTTTATTTTTTGGATTGGAGAAAACTAGTTATTAGATTAGCACCTATGAAAGTTAATCTCCCCATCCTGATAAAGAACCAAGTGGTTGTCTCCTAATTCAACTTAAAGACTTGAATTCATAATCTCCTCCTTATGAGTAAGCTGTTAGGAAAGTCATGATGGCCAATTAAATTAGAACTAGTTAGTTGTATACTTTGAATTTTCCTTTGCATAATTTGTAATTTTAAATAATGCTAATTTGTATGATTTTTTTTGTTTTTTTTTTTTTTTTTTAACACAAATAGAAGCAAAATAGGGACACTTCTTCTAAATACACTTCTATAATTCTTTTTATTGACACTCACTTTATATAGACTATGTACAAATGTACATTCATAACATACAAGAACTATTATGTGTACATATATATTTTAATGGATTTAAAAATCTCTAGTAAGATAGATAGCAACTTAATTTTAAATATGATTCCAAATAGTAATATCGGGGCACGTATCATTATTGGTTATACGATCAAATATCGATTTGTATTGGACAATATCAACTAATATATCAATGAATAACTATATTAGAAATCTAAAATACCACGTATCGACTGATAATGTAAAACCTTGATTTTAAATGAGAAAGTTTGAGCAATTAGAAAAAAAAAAAAAAAAAACAAAACGACACATAATACAAATTTAAGATATATATTTAAAATTCTTTGTGAGGCCATACATGCATGGTTTATACACATTTAAGTGGACTTCACACTTTTCAACACACATTTTTTTTAATTAGAAAAAAAAAACAATTTTATTAATGAAATTCGGCGTAGAGCATTATATAGTCACTAATTTAACAAATCCTTTCCTGCGCTTGAGCGTCAGTCCGCTTGCTCGAGCGGAAAAATACAACTCCCAGTACTTTTGCAGGCGAGTGAAGCTTCTGAAATATCACAATCTCCGCTCGAGGTCATGAATGGCTGGTCGAGCGGAAAAATAACTTCGACTGGAATTTTGCTTTTTGCTTCGGGAGCGCTGCCCTCGACCCCACCTGGGTGTTGCCCCGAACCCGCCAAAGGGCGCTGCCCCTGGACCCCTGTGAGCTGACCGGGTAGCTCGATCCTCGACATAGTTAGCAAATTGTCAAACATGAAAGATTATGATCACAAACTCCTCTGCGACGACATAATTCGGGTTGAATTTGCATCGAAAATTCATAGCCTCACTGAAATAAAAAAATCAAATAAAATTACAACTGAAAGGAGTTTTATCAAACGGGATTGCCAAGAATAAAAACCTAACAATCTCCCCCTTGGCAATATCATGACAAAACACACCTAACAAATAAAATCCTAATAACCCTAACCCATTACATCCAACAAAAGCAAACTTCTTTTTCAATGTCATGATCTGCAAAACAGTTATTAGTGCCACAATCTCCAAAACAACTATTAGTGCCACAAGAGTTTATGAAAGAGCAATAGACATATGACAAGATTATCTTGAAGCATGATGTAGGAATATTAATAGATGTAAATTTGAGATTTTAAGAGCATGTAGCATGAATAAGACCATGTAGCATGAATATATGAAAACTTAAGACACATGCATGAAAACTTAAGACACATTCATCTGACATTATTTCTCCCCCTTTTGGTCACGAATTGTCAAAGCAAGCTCAATCAACTAAAGCATGATAAAAAAAAACAACACAAGTAGGGACAAGATGATGTAAAATTTAATGGCAGGCGAGAAGAAAGTAATAAATAAGCAATGCAAAGCAACATGCAAACCATCTAATGCCAATCTCCCTTATCAAACCAATCAATGTAAGTTCATGCTAACAAACCCATGCAATGATAAACCGAACGCCCCCTTACGAAAAGCAACCACAAGCGTTGAAAACAAAGAACACGAAAAAAAATATGGTGGAGCAAGCAAGGAATTTTAGATTTGTACCTTAAAACACACAAGATTAACCAAGAAACACAATTATTTGAAAAACACAATGTGCACAGCCTCTAGAATATTCCTCATGCAAGAATGTGATGCCACATGTGAAAAGCATAAATTCCATGAAAAAAGTGTGTGCGACTCTTGGAGTTCGACAAATACTAGATTTAAATCCTAGTAGTGATTTGAAAGCTAGACATTTAGGAAAATAATCTAAGCACAACTAAGGAAAGTCAAACCACTAGGAATCAAGGGGTATTTATTGAGTAAAAGTGGAGGCTCCCCCTCAATCAGTGAGTCCTTTTTTTTTCTTTCTTTCTTTTGCACGTTTCTTTCTTTTCTTTCTTTTGCACATTTTTTTTCTTTTGCATATTTTTTTTCTTTTGCACACTCATTGGCAGCTTACACGCTCAAGACTATGGAAACCGAACTAGAGAAGCATGGAAACAATAAGGATAGCCTAGTTGGTGACTCTAAGGTATCCTTTTCCTCATGCCTAGACTACAAAGAACAGATGGGAAAGCCATGGAGATGCAAAAAGATGGAAGATGGTTAAGTGACTCAACATCACCGATGATGTGCTAGTAGAGGTCAATTCCTCTAGAGAAACAAAAGACACAATACTAGAAGTCCATAGAGAAAAATGATCACTAAGGCGGAAGACTTCGAAATTAGCTAATCCAAGAGTGTGTACAAAATGAGACATACTAATCAAAGAACACATAACCCGAAATGAGTAATGACCACAGAAAGCACACATATATTAACATGTAATGAATAATCTCATCAATTCCAATATGCACCAAGGACTTCTCAAATTTTTCAAGCTTGCAAAACCATACTAAGAAAATATTTTTAGATTTTTTTATTTTATTTTTAAAAACAAAGCAAGACAGAAAATGAACAGGCACACATTAAATGGCTAAAAAAAACACAAAAACCCAAAAACTAAAAAAAAAGAATAATCAAATTAACACAATTCAAGTTTTCTCACCCAAACCGCTTTAGTATGAACAAAGTTGTGAGAATTGAGGTACTTGGGTGGTGCCTTGACGTTGTGGTTCCCTTCCCCTTCCATGGGAACCTGTCTCGACTCGGTTTCCAACCTCTTACTCTAAGGTCTAGGTAAATGCAAACTCGCTTCATGTTTGGTCTGAAGCAAATCAAATAGCAAGGTCTATTATGACCCTTAACCTCATTACAACCAAAGAAGTGTCTCTTATCCCACGAGATGTTGGAATTTCTTCCATCTCTATGAGACACTCTCCCATGCAACTCATAACAATAAGGACGAATATGACCATACATACCACAATAATAACAAACAAAAACAGGGTGTACCTTCTTTTCTTTGATCTTACCAACTCTAGGAAGATTTAGAAGTCTTTCCTCTCATTAAATCTTGTGATCCCTCTTCCCTTGAGTGCTTGCATCATGAGATGTGGATGCACCCGATTCTTGCTCTTTGTTATCACCAAAGCCAATGCCACTCTTGTTATAACACATTTGTTGAGACCCAATGATATTGTCCAGAGTCTTTGATCCTTTGTTCTAAAGACCAATTGTAGCCATAGCACACTTGAGCTCTTCGTCTTTGTTGATCATTAGTTCTTCCAAGGCAACTTAAAACATCTCAAGAGTTTCAATCTTTTCTTCATACGTTGCATAGATTTACTGTAGGTCATTCCTCTCTGGCTCAGAAGTCAAGAGTTTTTCACAAAGAGCTTGTTAATCATTAGATATCTTGATGGAATCATTCCTGGCCTCGAAAATCTCCTTCTTTAATTTGACATTCTCACTTTCATAAGCTTTGAGTTTGATAGTAAATTTGTCATTCAATTTAGATAAGTTAAGATATTCCTTATACAACTTTTCATAAGCGTGTTGAAGCTTTTCATCATCACTCCCCGAGGATTCATCATCAGTAATATTCTCAACTGAGCTCTTCGGTTACTCTATTCGTCCATCAGTTTCGGAAGCTGCCATGAAAGCAAAGAATTGTTCGTGCCCCTCTTCGCCTTGTGCTTCATTGTCACTTTCATCATTATTAGACTTTGATTCATCATCTCAAGTGATAGCAAAGGCTTTCTTCTTCCTCAAATGATTAGGGCATTCTTGAGTAAAGTGGCCAAATCCTTAGCATTCATAGCATTGGACTCTTTCAAAGTTCCCTTGTATCTTTCCTTTGTTCTTCTGGGTTATAGAATTAATTTTGAATTTATCTCTGCCTTTGGATTTATGAGTTGATTCCAAAAGATTAGGATTCTTTTTCAAAAAAGACTTTTTAAATTGATTTCTGAAAGTATCCATAATCTTGGAGTCAATCGAACAATCTTCATCAAAATCTTTTCCAACTGTATGAGCACTACTAAAAGAAATATCATATTTTTGTTTCTTTTTGAAAGTTCTATGTGCCTCATAAATTTGGAGATTTCCAACCAGATGATCCAGCTTGAGGTTGTCAACATCTTGAGCCTTCTCAATAGTTTTAACTTTTGGTTGGAACCGATCAGGTAAGGACCTCAAAATTTTCCCCATAACCTTGGATTCTAGTATTTTTTTCACCTAAATTGAAGCTGGAATTTACAATGTCACTCAACTTCGCATGAAATTCATCAAAGGTCTCACTATTTTTCATTGTAAGGTTTTCGAGACTAGACGTAAGCCTTTGAAGTTTTGGGCATTTAACAAAAGGACTGCCCTCATGAATAGTTCGTAAGATATCCTAAGCCTCTTTTGTGACTTCACAATTGCAAATACGACTAAACTCTTCAGGTGTGATGGTGCAAAAAGAGAATTGATAGCTTTACTATTTCAACTACTATTTTGGTAATTAATTGTGTCCCACTTATCAATTGGTTTGGGGAAAATTACTCCATCAATGGTAATTGTTGGTTCAGTCCACCCATACATGACAGATTGCCAAACTTTTTCATCAATAGATTTTAAAAATGATCTCATCCGAGATTTCTAAACAGAATAATTAGATCTGTCAAGTAGGGGTTGTCAAACCATAGAATTTCCCTCACGAATTGAATCCATTATCACAAATCAAACAAGATCTCGCTCTAACAGTTTTTTTTTTTTTTAAAAATAGAGTGACCTGCTCTGATACCAATTGAAAATTCTAGAAATCCCCTGGATATTGACTTGCGATTATGTATCAATTTTAAGCAGTAACTAGCAATTCCAATTATACAATCAAAGACTAATCAACACAACAATTTTACTTGGAAAAATCCCAATTGGAGCACCTTCAATTGTAATAAAAAAATCATGGGCAAAAACCTGTAGACACCCAATTTTTCACTGACCTTAAGACTCAGATGTCATCATTTGTGCATGCGACATTTGTGCATGTTTGTGCTCATTTTCAGTGCTCGAATGTAGACACCCCATTTTTGACCGCCCTCGAGACTTGGGCGTTACTGATGGTTTACTTGGTAGAGAAAATGTGTGCATGGCAAAGGTTCAGTTTCTTCGGCAAGGAGAGAGACAAATCTCAACTTCACACCCCATTTTGGACCAAAAATATTTTGAATGGTTTTTAGACCTTAAAACCCTCTCTTTCAAAACATTTTTGAAATAAAGTTTCTGCGATGTTCCGAGGCTCGCATTTTACAAATGTTGCGCTTTTCGATAAACTGAGCAAGGACAAAGCAGAAATGAATGAAAGAGAGATGAAATCTTTGAAAAATCTTTCAAAACACCTTTCTTAGGGGTTTGAAGCTCAAGAAAAGAGGAAAGGAGAGAAGAAATCAAGTTGGAGGAGAAGATAGGCAAAAACCGCTAAGAGATGGACAAGCAGTCCTCGCTAAATCAAGCTCATCTGTCTATACACTTGGAGTTAAGCTATGAGGCCATAACCATTGGAAAGAAGACTTCCGGGGCTTCATTTTTCACTCAAGAATCTCTCAAAGACAAGTCCGGGTGGGGGAGATATGATTGGTTGAAGTAGGAGATCATCCCGGTTGGATCGAATCTGCGCGGCTTCACCAAAAAGGGCATAACGTTTTGCACAGGAGGAATTTTAATGCAAGGTTTACGACATTGGAAAGCTAACTTCTGTGGCTTCAATCTAGACACCTACCGGCCATTTTTTGACCATGGCATCACCTATCGGCAATCTATTTAGCCGACCGGCCATTTATTTTGGCTGGTGACCTCCTTTTTTGGCCGGTTTGACCTTTTTGCACCTTCCAGGCATGGTGCATGCCAGCTGTGCTAGCTGGGATGCACAGACCCTGCTCCCCCGTGCATATATGCGGCTATTTTGCACCTTTGACCACCTTGGACCCCTCTTTTCGCACCCTTTGCTCAAGGCTTCTTGAGGAAGCCTTGACCCCTTGTCTTGGCTTCCTCAAGAAGCTTACCAGCTGTCTTAGCTTCCTTGATAAGCCTTGCCCCTCTTGACCCTCTTGACCCTTCTACAATAGCTTCTCTAAGAAGCTTCGAGTCTTCCTCTTGTCTATATAAGAAAGGTCCCTTCTTCTTTGATGAGGTTGAGCAAAAAAACCAGAGGGATACATATATATGATATATACACATATATCCCACCTCTCTCTCTATATCTCACTCCTTTGCCTCCAAAACTCCATAGTTCTTGGCCCTTTGCACTACAACTCGTAGCACCACACATCCACATTCTATTACAGCAGCTTGGAGGCCATTTCAGAGCTTAGGAGCGACATTTCTTGGACCAAAAGGTGTTGAAGGCTTAGTCTACAAGGGTAAGCTTCTTTTCCCTCCTTTTGGCCCTATTTTTGCATGCAATCTAAGCCATATTTGCTTACATTTTTGGGCTCTGACCTTAACTGGAAATAGTCATATTTTGTGCTCATCTCCATGTTTGATTAAGGGTCTTTCCCTGTTGGAGACCTTCTTCTCACCTTTTGTGTTTAAACTCCCTTTTAGGCCTATTTTTGCTTAGTATTTTAGGTTTACTTGTGAGTTGTTTTGGACTTGGTCATAAACTGAAAAGTACCTTGTATTGAGCCCCTCTTCAACTTTGTTGAAGGGCTCCTTGACATTTGAGACCAGAAGCCATCACTTCCCTCTTTAACTCCCTTTTGGGCCTATTTTTGCATAGTATTTTAGGCTTATTTTTGAACTATTTCGTGGCTTGATGTAAACTATAAAGTACCTTGTTTTGAGCCCCTCTTCAACTTTGTTGAATGGATCTTTGCCATTTGAGACCAGAAGCGGCCCCTTGTCTCTTTGTCCCTCTTTTAGGGCCATTTTTGCATGATGGATTAGTCCTACTTGTGTTTGTTTTTGAGACTTTTCATAAACTAGAAATATGCATGTTTTGAGACTTCCTATATTCTGTCTTCATGCTTCATGTTCAAATAATGCATTCTTTGTATAGCTATAAGTCATTGCATGTGCCTAGTTTTGAGTTTCGGGGCTCGTTTCATGCATCGGGTGCCATGTTTGCCATGTTTCGGGGCTGTCTAGCATCACATTTTAGCACTGAAATTTTCATGTTCATATGCCATGTTCCATGCCTTGCCATGCTTTGGTAGAGTGGCATTTGTGCCTTAGGATCGGTCATCGGTTTGCGTGCATGCGTGCACGCATTTCGAGTGTCTCATTTTCATCCAATGGCCACTGATTTTGGCATGCTTGCGAGCTATCCATGTTAGTTTAATTCCATCGTCGCATGGTGTTGCATGCCATGTTTGCTTACATGTTTAGGTTGCGCGCCTAGTATACATTGCTCATTTACATGTTCATGTTGCATACTTAGCCTCCATGCCTAGGTTGCATTTCATTGTGCATGCATCCCTTGCCTCTTGATCAATCATGATAGGGGTTAGGGCCCTTTGATGTGTTTTGTGCTTGCATTTCATTTGATATCAAAGTTGCACACTTGGCTTTTGGGCCATCATGCATTGAAATGCGTGATTGATGGCCCGAGGGTCAAAAGCCATGCTCCCTTGAGTCCATCGCATGATAGGGAGTGTGTCCGTGCATACATTTGCTTGAAAATTCCAAGCCATACACTGCTTGCCCTCTACTGCTGTCAATTGCAGGTTCTGCAGGAAGTTTTTGCTGGTCGGCTACATACAGTGTCGACCGGCTATTCATTGGTGGCCGATAGCCTAATCAGAGGCCGGTGATGATTCCCTATGGCCATTGACCATTCCTTCTGGCCGGTGGTATCCCCCAACATTCAGAGAGTATACCCTGGGACTTTGGCAGTCTTCAGAGGAGCAAGGCAGTGAAAACAGAGGCAACAGTGCTATGGCACTGAGTTTCCAAGCGAGACGAGTCAAGCATGCATCGTTCACGCATTCCGAGGCAGGGCTGCGGCCATCTTCCCTTTTGCATTTAATTTGTTAATTAAATTAGAAGTTCTGTAATAATTAGTTTAGTATTATTCTTTCGGACTGTAATATTTATTCGGACCCTCCGAGCAAGGGCAATTGTGTAATAAGTGTGTGTGAGTGTGTGTATGTCTTCCAGCCCCACGTCTTTCTTCCATTTTATTTAACTGCTTATGATGGTAGGCTAGGGCATATTTAAATTAGCATACCTTATGCTATGCATGCATGCATCCATACATTTGTTTTACATGCACCGGGCTCGGCGCATCATGCTAACGGCATTGTATTTCAATTCCAAATTGAATACGTGTTATCTGTTGCATTTCACATGCCATGTTTAGGATAGCCGAGCCTGTCTAGATTACATCTTTGCATGTGCTGCATTAGCCATTTTAAACATGAACTAGGATCATGCATATGATTACTAACTAGTTCCTGTTTTGGCTTGGAGTACCCGGTAAGCATTTTTGCTTTAGCATATCGCATGCGTGTGAATGTTTCCATGATAGCATGATTACCATGAGGCTAGATGCTTATGTGATATAACTGCTTGAATGCCTGTGGATGGAGGTCAAATTGTCCAAATTGGAGCAATCCATTGAATACGAGTTTTAAGCCCACTAGATAGTGGCAAAACCATCTTTTTCTAAAGCCCACTCGAGGGTGGCAAAATCTGCATTTTAGCCTACTTGCGGGTAGCAAACCATTTTCAAAACAAACATAAAACGTTTTGTTCCAATTTAGGTGATTTGGTCTATACTTGTTTGCTGTGTGCATAACATAGTAATTCTAGGCTAATAACCGGAATAAGAACACATAACGTTTTCAAAATTAGATATCATGGTTAGTAGAGGCCAGTCTTCGGACCGAGCGAGAGGGGGTGCTCATAGCTGACCTTCCCCAATCGTACCCAAGTTCCCGAGCCGAGGCAACTTTGGTGATGACGGACAAATGGCCTTTGGCACCAACTCAGGGCTTCCTAAATTCCCCCATTAAAAAATATTTAGGTGGTGACTCTGTATCTGGCAAAGCAGTCCATGTTTGGCACTTCTTTCAAAAATCTATTTTCTCAAAACAATTTGCCCAATTTGGACTCTTTGGTTCAGATTAAGAACTGTGACACAAATCGAGTCCGAACTGTAGAGTGAGGCCCAAGGGCGCGTCTACACCGAAGCTCTCGGTGGAATGCCTTGTCTCTGAGCCTCTAAACACTTTGTGTTTTGGCCTTGTTTTTGGGCCAAACCTTGGTGCCCCTTGCCTGGAGGGAAGAGAGGCCTTGTCGGCCACTTTTGCCTCTTGTCGGCCACCTAGGGTAGCCGGTAAGCAACTTAGAGTGGTCGATGGCCATTTTTCGCCTTTTTTAGATATTTTATGTGCCAGTTGTTGATCACTGAAGCCATCCTCCATACTCATGAATTCCGAGTTCTGTCAAAGAGGGGCAATTGTAGACACCCCATTTTTGACTGACATTAAGACTCATATGTTATCGTTTGCGCATGTGATGATTGTGCATGTTTTTGCTCGTTTTCAGTGCCTGAAGCTCTCGGTGGAACGCCTTGTCTTTGAGCCTCTGAATGCTCTGTGTTTTGGCCTTATTTTTGGGGAAAACCTTGGTGCCCCTTGCCTAGAGGGAAGAGAGGCCTTGTCGGCCACTTCTGGCCTTTGTTAGCCACTTTTTCCTTTTGTCGGCCACCTAGGTGTGGACTCGACTTTCTTCGCGCTCCCCTTTCAGAGGGCATCAAATTGGTCGCATAGTTTAGACTCCCATCACGGTTTTGAATCTAATCTCACAAAGTGTAATGTGAGACTGATAAACACCAAAGAATCTAAATCCGACAAATCGTTTTGGAAAACCGATTTAAATCAAAAAGTGCCAAACATGAACTGCTTTACCAGATTATAGATTCGCCACCTAAATATTTTGTTTTGAGGAATTTAGGAAACCCTGACTCATGCCAAAGGGCACGTGTTCGTCATCACCAAAGTTGCCTCGGCTCGAGAACTTGGGTACGAGAGGGGAAGGTCTTGAAATGACCACCCCTGCTTGCCCGATCAAAGGATCAGCCTCTATTAAAGATGATATGTTGTTTTATGAACCTCATGTGTTCTTATCCGATTATTAGCTAACTTACTATGTGATGCGCACAACATACAAGTATAGACTAAGTCGCAAGACTTGGAACAAAAAATTCATGTTTGTTTTCGAAAATGGTTTGAAAATGCTACTCGTAAGTAGGCTGCAGCACGGATTTTCCACCCTCAAGTGGGCTTGAAAACATGATGTTTTGCCCCTTCCAAGTGGGCTTAAAACTCACAATCGATGAATTGTTCCAATTCAAACAACAAAGCCTTCATCCACAGGCATTCATGCAGTTAAGAAAATAAGCACATAGCCTCATGGCTAGCATGCTAAAGCGTAAAGACTTACAATGTACTCCAAGCCAAAACAGAAGACTAGTTAGAAACAATGCATAATCCGAACTATGTTCAATATGCCTAATGCAACACATGCGATAATGCAACTAATAGGCTCAGCTACTAATATGACATCTGAAATGTAACAATTTGATACATGCCTTAAAACATGTATTCAAATAAGTATTGAAATACGATGTAGTTTGAATGATGCGCCGAGCCTAGTGCATGCAAAACAAATGAATGATGCACACATGCAAGTATTAGGTATGCTAAATCAAAACATGCCCTAATCTTACCGTCGAAAGCGGTTAAATAAAAGAGAGAAAGACATGGGATTGGAAGACATGCACACACACATGCACACTTATTACAACATTGCGCCCTCTTGAAGGAGGGTCCAAATGAATAAGCTAAGCCATACTAAGCTAAGCTAAGCTAACTAATCTAATTAAACTAATTAGACTAATTATTACAAACCAACCGAATAACTAGCAAACTACTTACTAATTATTACAACAATTAATTAATTGACAAATTAATTAACTAAATTTCAAATTCATGCTAACTAACAAGTAATCATTAAACTACACTACTCAGCTCTGCTCGAAGAAGTAGAAGATGCATGCTTGGTTTTTCGCCTCGAAACACCTTCCGATTTGCTCTTTAGAGGCTCTGTTTGAAGGGTGTCTTCAAGAACTTTCTGCTGAACCTTACCAAATCAATACTGGGGAGTGCACCAGTGGCCTACCAGCCATGAATGGTGGCTGCCGGCCATCTGCGGGCCAAGAGTGGACCTCTGCCGGCCAACAATGCAAAGGTGCCGGCCACTGGTGTGCTGCAACACCAAACTGCATCAGAGCACAAAATAGAGAAAAATGGATAGTCTCCCAAGGATATATATGTACTATGCCCCTCTTTATCATCTCAAAACATCAAGGGAAAGGCACTATTGGATCCAAGACCATCAATCAAGCATGCAATGCATGATGGCCAAAGATCCAACTTGCACACATTTCAATAAATGTAAGACAAACAAGACTCTAGGACCACTACCTTATCATGGAAGATCAAAGGCAATGGAGACAAAGGGAATTGGCTCATTTTCATCACTTTGAGTATGAAATGGACCAATTCACCTTGTGTTCAATATAACGTCCGATTGAACACAATGCAATGCAAACATAACATGCTTATCTTGGCATATTTTACTTGATTCAATTCTTGTTTACACATTTTACATTACCAAATGATGACAAAACATGAAAACATCACAAGTATAGCATGCTTGAGGCCTCAAAACTCAAAACTAGTGAAGCCAACTACACTATAGTTATACAAAGCAAGCCTCAAAGGACCAAGACCACTTCAAATAGAGTTCAAGCGTGTTAAATAAAGGCCAAAAACATGCTAGAGTAGAGCTAACACATGCTAGAATAATATGTCAAAACATCTAGTATGTTAAACTAGTAGGCAAGATTGCACTACAAGTACAAGATGCAAACGACAACTGGCCAAACCATCTAACAATAGAGTTATAACATGTCAAAACAAAGCCTAAAACATGCTCAAACTAAGCCACAATAGGATAGAAATACATGCTCATTTGGTAGGCCATCAACACATGCAAACAATATATGAGGAGAGGGGACCACCCCCTCCCATTTTGATCCTCAAAACCAAGTTTCCCACACTGAAATTCCTCTGGAATTCAGTGGTTAAAAGGCCAAAAATAGATGGTTTGAAAAGCCTTAAAAGGTGGTACAAAAGCTTAGCAAATAAGCAACCAAAGAGAGGGGAACACGGCTAAGCCCAAAAGGTCCTCAAACAACCACCTCAAACACTTAAAAATAAAGGTTTTTGTAGTTGAAAACTAAGCCAAAAACATGTAAGGGTGGCCAAACCAATGTACAAAAGCAAGCTCAAAAGAGTAAAGTGATTACCTTTGAAGCACAGCAACAAATCAGCAACTTTCTTAAGCTAAAACCAACCTTGAGACCTCAATTCAAGCTTCAAGAGACCTCAGCTCCAATATGAAAGTGTTTAGATAAGAGTGCTAGTGCTGATATGTAGAGAAAGATCACTTTCAAGCCTAAAATATAGAGATAGTAGCAATGGCAACAGGCTGGGGCGGGGTTGGGGACTACCCTCCCTGTCCCCGATCCCCGAAGATTACAAAATCTCTGCCCCCGCCCCCGATCCCGGCGGGGGAGACCATTACCCTCTCGTCCTCGTTCGCTAACAGGGATCGGGTTTCCCCAACCCCAAAATATCCCTGAGCTTTTTTTTTTTTTTTTTTTTGAATTTTGTTCAACAAACCACTGACTCATCAATATATATCACAAATCAAAAAATCAATTTTGTTCAACATATAACAGATCTAACATATCAATATATATCAGATCCAATTAACACATTAAAAATAATTAACACATTAAAAAAATTAATCTGAACAATACATATCAATATATAACAGATCTAATAGATTAATTTTGTTCAATATATAATAGATCAATATATAATTAACACAAATTAAAAAAAAAAATTATTCCGAACAACACAGATCTGAGTACAGATCAACAACAACAACATCAGATTAGGGAGGGAGAGAGAGAAGACAGATTTGAGTACACCTCCATTGTTTGGCACAGATCTGAGTGACGCCAATGTCCAGGCTCTATAGCGAGATCGACGGTGACGGTGGTTGTGGCGGTGGGTTTGGTGGTGGTAAGAGACGGACCTTCTGCTCAATAATAGAGAGAGACAAAGTGGAGAGAGAAAGAGAAACCGAGGTGAGGAGAAGAGAGAGAGAGAGAGGGGGATCGGGGCCAGCGGTAGTGGTGGTGATGTCGCCGTGACGGTGACTGTAAGAGAGTTGAGAGAGAGTGAGAGGTGAGAATAAGAGAGTGAAGAGAGTGAGAGAGTTGAGAGAGAGAAGATAAGAGTGAGAATCAGTGAGAGAGTTGAGAGAGAGAAGATAAGATCAAAGAGTGAAAACAGATATTTATATAATACAACTAAGAGGAATAGAAGCGGGGATGCATCGGGGAAATTTCGGGGCCGGGTGGGGCAGGGCCGGGGCTGAGGATCCGATCTCCATCCCTAGCCCAAAAATTATTGGGGATGTATTTTGTAATACTAGCCCCGGCCCTATGGGGAATAACTTTTGGGAAAAACCCTATTTATTTGGACGGGGCGGTCCGAGACCCAGTCGGGCCGGGTTGATATTGCCATCCCTAAGAGAGAAAGGTTTCTAGAGAGAGAATTTCAGCTCGACTCAATTCTTGTAACCTTTGGCATGCATATAGATGAGCCCTATTATAGAAGATACAATGGCTAACCAAGAAGATCCAACCATCCACATGCATGCAGATGAGCTCACCTGTGCATACAGCTCGGCCATCAGTGATGGCCGGCAGTGCCTCATTGATGGCCAACAGGCCTCATCAATGGCTGGCAAGCATAAATTGATGGCCTACAGTGGCATTTCATGGTCGGCAGTGCACCAAAACAAGCACTATGGAGGAACCAAAGCATGGTCCAAAAATGGGGCAGAATGGATACAAGGTTTGGAAAGCTCAAACCTGTGACATTCCGCTGCGAAATTCGAGTGCTTGGCGAGCAATCAAACTTGTCATCGGATGTACCTGCTGTAACACGTCCGCGTGGGACCTCGCCTTACAACTCGAACTCCTCTTTCTTGTTTGTTGCGGTTCTTAATCTGAACCAAAGAGTCCAACTCTGGCAAATCGTTTTGAGAAAAACAGATTTTTGAAAAGAAGTGCCAAACATGGACTGCTTTGCCAGATACAGAGTCGCCACCTAAATATTTTTTAAAATGGGGAAATTTAGGAAACCCTGACTCGGTGCCAAAGGCCACGTGTCCGTCATCACCAAAGTTGCCTTAGCTCGGGAGCTTGGGTACGATTGGGGAAGGTCAGCTATGAGCACCCCCTCTCGCCCGGTCTGAAGACCGGCCTCTACTAACCATGATATCCGTTTTTGAAAACGTTATGTGTTCTTATTCCAGTTATTAGCCTAGAATTACTATGTTATGCACACAACAAACAAGTATTGACTAGATCGCCTAATTTGGAAATAAGCATTGCATATCCGTTTTCTTTGAAAATGTTTTGGGATTTGCTACTCGCAAGTAGGCTAAAACACGGATTTCAATGAGTTATTCCAACTCAAACAATCCAACCTTCACCCACAGGCATTCAGGCAGTTTATCATATAAGCACCTAGCCACATGGCAAGCATACTGTCATGGCAACGCTCACACGCATGTGTTATGCTAAAACATAAGAATACTTACATTGTACTCCGTGCCAAAACAATGAAACTAGTTAGCAAAACATGCATGACTCTAATTTCATGTTAAATGCCTAATGTAGCGCATACAAAATGCAACCTAGAGTAGGCTCGGCTAATCTAGAAATGGCATGTGAAATGCACTCGTTTGATGCACGTATTCAAGTTAGATTTGAAATACTAATGCAGTTAGCATGGTGCGCCGAGCTCGGTGCATGCAATACTGATGAATGATGCACGGATGCATAGCATAATGTATGCTAAAATAAACATGTCCTAATACTAACCATCAAAGCAGGTAAGTAAAAGGGAGAAAGAAATGGGGGTTGGAAGACATGCACACCCACACACCCACACTTATTACAGATACGCCCTCACTCGGAGGGACCAAAAGAATAATACAAATTAATTAACTACACAAGCTAATTAAATATTACAAATTACCTAATTTGTTAACAAACTAACTAAGCTAGGAAAAACAGTAAACTGCCTCGGAAAGAGAGCCCAATGCAATGCGCGCTCGGGTCCTGCTCGGAAGTGCACTGCCATGCACAGACTGCCTCTGTTTTCCCTGCTCTGCCCCTCTGAAGACTGCCAAAGTCTCAGAGATGCTTCTCTGGGCACTGGGGGACATCACCGGCTAGGGAGAATTGTCACCGGCCGCGGGATGTGGTCACCGGCTGTTGATGAAGCTATCGGCCACTTATTGACGGCCAGTCGGCAATATATGTTGCCGGTCGGCCAAAAATGCCTGCAGAACCTGCAACTCACAGCAGCAGAGGATAGAGCCTTGCATGGCAATGCAATTGAGGCCATATATGCACCGACCAAGCTCCTTATCATGTTTGAGGCTCAAAGGGACATGGTCCTTGGTTTTTGGACCACCAATTGTGGATTTCCATGCATGACAGCCCAAAAACCAAGTGGGCACTTTCATGTCAAATGCAATGCAAACCAATAAACCAAGGCCCAATCCCTATCACTAACTCAAGGGACAAGGCATGCATGTTTATGTGTGCAATCCTAAGCATGTTAGCTAGTATGCAACGTGGGATGCAAACAAGTGGGCATGCAAGTAAGCAAGCATGCAAATAAGCAAAGGATGGTCTTAAACATGACTTAGGCAACCATAATTAGGCCCAAAATCAGTGGCCAAATGCCATGGAAATGAAGGCCAAAATGCAAACAAACATGCAAGCACACATGATCCAACACTTAGGCATATAAAGGTAACTCTTAAGCGCACTTAAAGAGACCAAACAATAGACAATTAGCATGTAATGGAAAGCTTTAAAATCATGTTATAAAATGATGCCAAATCAATTTAAACAACACAAACATTAGCATGCACAAGCCCAAAGCCTAAGGCTCACCAAAGAGGCAATGGACCACACTTAATGTAATCATACATGGCAAGACTTAAATGACCAAAATAGAGTTTTAGCACATAAAACCAAGCCCAAAAGACCACTTAGATGGCATCTAAATGGCTTGAATTCAAAAGTATGCACAAGTGGACTTTCAAGGAGCATACAACACAAGCTCATAAGGCATTAAAGAGGCATGCAAGGCAAGCATGCAAGTATGTTAAAGGGACTGAAATAACATGGAAAATGACCCCAAGCCACTAAATCAAAGCAAGCAAAGCATGCTATACACTTACATACTTAAGGCCAACAAGCCCAAAAATGCAAAGAGGCTATACTAAGCATGTCAAGATCGACCCAAACAACTATGGATAGACCTAAAACATGGCAAAATAAGCACAAAACCTTCATGAGGCTAAACCTAAAGCATGCAAAAACAAGGGCTTACAACTTAAGGCATGTTAAGGCAACAACAAGGCATTACATGGCATATATGCAAGGCATGCATGGTGTACCAAAACCTACCTAAAACAATGTTATATTATGGCAATATAAGCATGAAAAATAGTCATGGCATGATCAACATACACTTGAACATAGGCTCCCTCAAGAGGCCAAAAATGGTCCTTTTCAAGGACAACAAGGAGAGGGGGTGGGCCTCTCCTTCTTGGGACTTCAAAGCATCATCCTCACCACTGAAATCCCTCAAGATTTCAGTGGTGAGGAGACCTAAACACCAAGGTCCCGGAGCTCCCACAAAATAGCACAAAACAAGGGCCTTACAAGGCCTAAGAGGGGTCAAACTTCCCCAAAGCACAAAACACTCTTAACAAACAATCAAGAGGGCTTAAAAACAGAACTTTTTTGTATTAAACACTAAGCACAAAAATAGTTCTAAGATAGGCAAAAATACAAAGCAAAAAGGGGGTAAAAAGTGACTAGTTTCTTACCCTTGAAGAACTTCTTCACAAACGGTAGTTTTGTTGTTTCCTTGAGCTCAAATCCAGCCAAAGACCTCAAGAACAAGCTCTGGTCCTTGAAGAAACCAAGGAAAGGTGAAAGACTATGTGTTTGTGTGCAATAGTGAGACAAAACACACACAAGACTACAAAGAGAGATATAGATATAGGATAGATACAAGTCCTAAAGCTAAAACCAGAGCTCCTCTCAAGATGTTTTTCTAACCAAAAGGCCAACCCTAAAGCCAAGGGGCGAGGGCTCCTCTTATAGAGGAGCCAATCTTGTAAACTTACAATGTAAGCTAACAAGGGGTCCATCCCTCCATACACGTGTATGGAGGGGAACAAAATGCAATACATCTATTTTAAAATATCTTCAAAAGCAGCTGAACAGTAGTCGGCCAGCCGAAAGTGTCATTTTGACAAAATTGATGGCCGACCGGCAGTATATATTGCCGGTGGCAACAAACTCTGGCCGGTGGCCTCTAGCCATGGCCGGTGATGTGTGGGGATGCCTCACAAGGCATTCCCTGCCCTTCCAAGGCAAAACACAGGTGTTTGGTGCAAAATCAGACACAAAACGGTCGAGTTCGGAGATCCTGAGGCAAGGCACGTAGCCGAGACCTCCGGGAACTCCAAACGAACACAAACAAGGATGATCACTGAGTGTTCAATCAGTGACGTCCAAGTCTTGAGGACGGTCAAAAATGGGGTATCTACACTTGCAAGCACATCCAAGTCTTGAGGACGGTCAAAAATGGGGTGTCTACACTAGGGGAGGTGGCCGGTCGGCTAAGAGAGGTGGCCGGTTGGCCACCTAGAGTGGCTGACGTCCATTTTTCTCATTTTTTATATATTTTGTGTGCCAGCTGTTGATCACTGAAGCCATCTTCCACACACGTGTATGGAGGGATGGAAGCAAGCTTTAGGCTTGTTTTTCTATATAAAGGGAGGCCCCTCCCCCTTTTTTGAGGTTCAGAATTTTGAGGAACAAAAATTCACTCTCTCTCTAGAACTTTCTCTCTCTCTCTCTCTATATATATATATTATGCTTGAAATTGAGTTTTCCCTATAACTTTGCACTAAGACCCTTAGTCAAATACCTTTATCTTGGAGGTGAGGTCCCTTGAAGCTTGGTTTGAGGTCTTAAGCTTGGTTTTTGGTTAAAAAAGTTGTTGTTTGCTGTTGTTCTTCAAGGGTAAGGCCTTACCCTCCTTTTACGCTATGTTTCATTTCATTGTTTGGCCACCTTTGCATGCTATTTTTGGCCTAGCTTTCAACTACAAAAACCTCTACTTTTAAGTGTTGAAAATGGCAGTTTGAGGCCCTTTTGGGGTTAGGGGTGTTCCACCCCCTTTTGTGGCTTATTTGCTAGGCTTTGTGTCATCTTTTAAACCCTATAATACAATTCTTTTTTGGCCTTTTAACCACTAAATTCCAGGGGGATTTCAGTGGTAAAAACTGGGTTTTGAGGTCTAAAATAGGAGGGGGTGCCTCCCCTCCTTGCATCTTCTTTGCAAGTGTTGATGGCCTAACATATGAGCATGTGTTTCTACCTTTTTGTGGCTTGGTTCAAGCATTTTTTGGCCTTATTTTCACATGTTATAACTCTGTTTTTGGCTGGTTGAGTCACTTCTTGCTTGCTTCTTACACTTGTAGTGTAATCATGCTTACTAGCTTAACATACTTGATGTTTTAACCTATCATTCTAGCTTGTGTTAGCTATACCCCAGCATGTTTTTGGCCCTATTTTGACATGCTTAAACTCTATTTGGAGTGGTCTTGGTCCTTTGAGGTTTGCCTTATATGGCTATAGTGTAGTTAGCTTCATTAGCTTTGTGCTTTGAGGCCCTTAGCATGCTTCGCTTGTGATATTTACATGATATATCATCATTTAGCAAGTGATTTCAGTGCTTATACCTCTGTCACGCTCTCACTTATTTTAGTCTTTCAATGTGTTTGAGAGTTGTGCCTTATGCCTTGCTTGTGAGCCAATGAATGGGCATGCTTTTTTTGCCTTTTGTGCCTAAGTTTCAGCATGTTTTAGCCACTAATTTGGCATGTTTTAGGTCTGTCCATAGCTAGTTTGACCATTCAAGCTTTTTATTGCATGCCTCTAGTGTCATGTCCTTTACTAGTTTCAATGCTTTTGGCCTTTGAATGTGTCTCGCATGTGTTGCTTGCATATTTTGTGTGTTGAGCATGCCATTTCAGCATTGAAATTATGTAATCTCCCTCATTTCTTCACTTTTGATATTTTTTGAGGGTTGGTTAACCTTAGGTTGTGTTTAAGCTTGAGATAGAGCTTGTGCTCAATGGCTTTAACTCTCTTTCGAGAGTTCCTCCTAGCAAGAGGCATGAGCTCTCTCATGTCTTGAAACGACCTTTGGCTGATCCCTCTCTCATTAGAGGTCATTCACATTGGACTTAATCAGTTAAAGAATGGCTTGGTAATATTAAAATGTGTAAACAAGAATTGGACAATTAAAACAAAAACAAGATAAGCATTCTTGTTGCACTGCATGTGTTTGGATCGGACGTTAATCCAAACACAAGAAATGTGGGGCATTTCATACTCAAATTGATGAAACATGTCACATTTATTGGTTGCCAACACCCTTGATTATGCATGATAGGGTGGAGGCAATTTGTGTCTTTTTTGTGCATTCACTAAGCTTCTACAAGCTTGGTTTTTGGGCCATCATGCATTGAGATGCTTGGTTGGTGGCTTGCGAGTCAAGTGCCATTCTCCTTTGAGCTTGAGACATGATGAGGAGGGTGGCAGTTATAGACACCCCATTTTTGACCGTCCTCGAGACTTGGATGTCATCATTTGAACACTCGATGATCATCCATGCTCGTGTTCGTTTTGAGTTCCCGAAGGTCTCGGCTGCGCGCCTTGCCTTAGGATCTCTCAACTTGTCTATTTTGTGCTTGGTTGTGGACCAAGGACTTGTGTTTTTACTTCTGAGGGAAGAGGGTGGCTTCTTGGCCAACCCCTCAACACATCGACTAAGGCATGATGCCATCGGCCAAAAGTGTTGGCCGATCGATACTCTTTTTCGTCGATCGACACTTTCTTTGGTCGATTGGCCATATTTTTGAGCTGAGACCTTTCCACATGCTTTCTGCAGATATTTTGTGCCAGCTGTGACAGCTGGTATGCACAATTCGCATCCTCCATACACGTGTATTGAGGGATTTGTTTCAAGACTCAAGCTTGTTCAACAAGCTTGAGAAATGAAATTCTATAAGAAAGAAGGCCCCCTCCCTTTCCAGAGGTTTTGGAATTTTGATATTGTGACAATCCTCACCTCTGATTACTGCTAAACTGTGACGGAACATGTTAAGTAACTGATCTGACTGAAATTCTGAACTGATTAATTGAGTTTATTAGTCTAAATGCAAGTCTATCTGTCTGATTGCTAAATGATCTGTCCATGTTTTATGTGTTGAACTACAAATTGAAGGCCTTATCGGCAGCCGAATCCAAAAGTGATTAGTGTTTTATGCTAATTGGAATTTATGTGATTTTATGGTAGATTTAATTTGAAATTGATTTGGAATGATTAAATTAGACTAAATAATGTTAAATTACATTACTTGGCTTATTTACCAAAATGCCATTAAGTGGACTTTGCTAGACCAATTGTCTAGTCGTGATTTACATGTGTTGGCATCACTCTTCATCACTCTTTTGAGGCCATAGCCGTGAGAGAGAGAGAGTGAGAGTAGGAGAAAACTTAGCTCATCAAGAATTTGGCTTGGAGACTTAGAAGATTTGAAGAATTCATTGCATATTTGAGCTTCTACCTTTGAAATTGAGGACTTAAGGTAGAGAATTCATCTTCTCCATTGTGAATTTGAGTTACTTCTTGCATGGTTCTTGGTGAATTAGAGTTTAGAGTCAAGTTTTGGTTCAAAATGTTGAGTTGAGTAGTAATCCATCCATGCATGCATGTTTACATTCTTGAATTTTGAGGTTGTTTTTATAGAATCCTCTCATGCATGTCCATATTTGGGTTATAGTTCATTATACTTTTGTGTTGTGCGCATCACATAGTAAGATTAGCTAATTAACCAGAATAAGAACACATAATGCTTTCAAAACAAGATATCATGGTTAGTGGAGGCCGATCTTCGGATCGGGCGAGAGGGGGTGCTCATAGTTGACCTTCTCCAATCGTACCCAAGTTCTCGAGCCGAGGCAACTTTGGTGATGACGGACACGTGGCCTTCGGCACCGAGTCAGGTTTTTCTAAATTCTCCCAAAATAAAATATTTAGGTGGCAACTCTGTATCTAGAAAAGCAGTCCATGTTTGGCACTTCTTTCAAAAATCTGTTTTCTCAAAACGATTTGTCGGATTTGAACTCTTTGGTCCATATTATGAACCGTGACAATTCGAGTCCGAACCGTGGTGAGCCCAAAAATGAACAGAACAGGATTTATCCTCCCAGGGCGTTCAGGGACGTCTACAGTTTCTGGCGACTCCGCTGGGGAGTTTAGAGAGCTTGACTCGAACTCATGATATCTTGTTTTGACTACACTTATGTGTTTCTTTGCATTTGATGTGCATTGGTGCGCCTAGGACACCGTGTTTGCCATCTGCTATTCCTGAACGGTTTGCCGGAGGCTTGTCTTGTCAAGGCATGACCATAAGGCTGATCGGTTGCGGGCTTTGCCAGTATGGGAACATAAACCCCGGTTTTATCGAGGCACCCTTTTGACCATTCGACCTAGTGCATATTCGGAATCCATAGTGACCATTCCAAACTAGGACAGGTTGCTTACCCGATGTTAGGTTGTTTGAAACCGCTGTGTGCGTAGTGAAGCCCTAGCTCCTGACAAAATAGGACAGGGAAATACTACCCCAACATAGGGGTGTTTTGGCTCTCTTTTACTTGCTATGTGCTTTCAGAGTGTATCTCTACAGGAACGTACATACCAGTTTGCAAGTCTGAGTGTCAGGCCTGAGGGCATCAGTGTTAGTATTTGGGAATCGATTATCCGCGGGTATCAGATTCAGTATTTTGGGGACAGTAATTTGGGGAACAATGGATCGAGAGTAAATGCGATTATTCGGCTACATCTATGTCTGCATTCCATTTGAAATTTAAAATCTTGCATGTTTTTCCTTTCAGTTCAGAGATTCAGTATAGAATAGCCAGTATTCTCCTTCGCTGAGGCAAGGCAGATATCTGATCCGTCAGTCACCGTTCAGTTCAGAGAACATATGACGACCCAAAGTTCAGAAGAGATTGTGGTTATGACAGCCGCATTAGATCAAGGAATCACCCTACATAGTGAGACCAATGTTGATGTACCACACCCGCCCAGGTCGCTTATTGCACACCTAATCTGGGCACCCCAGTTGTATCAGGCTCGCGAGCCTACCACATTTGAGTTAATGGGGATGATTGGTGACCTTCAGAGGTCTGTGGCTGATCTTGCTTATGGGATGTCGGCTTCGCCACCAGCCGCACCATGTGCCGGGAATTTTGTACCCCAGGAGCCCCCGCTACTGGGACAAATTGTGATTGAACTTAGCCAACCAGAGGTTGCCTCCAGCTATAGCAATGACGTGTCAACAACAACCGGGTTTCGCTCTGATATAGCAACCCAAACCCTCGCTCAAGCTGAGGCCAGAGGTAAAAACAAAGTGGGGGCGGATGTTGATCCCATTGAACAACTGCTGTGGGCAGTCGAGGTTCTAAAAGTCAGAGGGATGAATAAGCAATAGGTATCCGTGGTTGTAGCCAAGACTGTGGAAGATGCTTTCCCCACCCCAATCAAAGGCAGTTCAAGCCAGGCGAAAATCCAGGATAGGCCCCGTCATGCCAGAATAGTTCCAGCCAATCCCAACTCTACACCTAGGAAAGATCAGAAAACCAAGGTAGTGCCTGCTGACCCTTTCGCTAGTGCGTCTAGCAAGGATACTCAGACTTCAAAGTACCTACCTCGAGGGCGCAGAGTCTTTCATGCCCTTTACATGCCTTTGTCTAAGGCATTTCAAATTTTGGCTAAAAAGGGGCATCTTAAACCCCTCGAGCTTCGGCCTCTCCCGAAGAATCTCCCTCTTTCACATGATGCTACCTTGTACTGCGCGTACCACCAACAGTCCGGTCATAGCACTGATGGTTGTTTCCGCCTTCGCCACGAAGTGCAAGATTTGATCGACAATGAGATCATCCTCCCACCTACCTTAGCAAAGTCTGTTACTACTGAGTTATCAGACTTCGAGGATACTGCAAGTATGTGATCAGGGGTTGGACCACCCGCAAGCGGTGTTCGGTGTACTTTGGATGTGGCGTCTGGCACGCATTTTTGAGCATCAGCAGATGCCCTTTGTTTTTTTGTAATTACTGGCTTGGGTTTTGAGTCAGTTCTTTGTTTTTGTTCTGGATATGTCTCGTTGTCTTGAGTCAGTCTTTTTGCTTAAGGGTCGGTCTGGTTGTAGCGAGTCAGTCCTCTTGTATAGAAATTAGGTGATTCCGGGGTTGTTGCCTCAAACACCATTTGTTTTATAATTATCTTTTTGTTTTCTTTTGAGTCTGTCTCTGCTGTGGAGCCAGTTGTAACCAGGGAGGTTTTGAATGAAATGGCTGCGGCTATCATGTTTCTGTGCTTATTGCTATCTTGAGCTAGTTGTGCTAGGGGATTTGAATGGAACGACAATACATTCCACCTGCTCTCTTCTACACCTGAAAAGTATTACATTGACCTAAGTTTTTCAAGGCTTTTTGAACATTGCGATGATGAAAACGAAGAGGAAGGAATTCCTTGGGTTTTGCAAAACTTTGATCAAATTGAGAGAAAGAGAGGCATGCTAAGCCCTTAACGATTGAAATCATGCTTGTTAGCGTGAGTACTGAGGACCCTGGCTTGATCCAGATTAGTTCCACACTATCTTCAGCGCGAGCGATTCGTCGCCTTCTTAAAAACTTTCAAAAACAAAATGTTTTGTGTGGCCCTGCGAAGACCTGTGTGGAATCGCTCTTGAGATTGTGCAGCCTAGGATCGCTCTCAGCCTCAAGACTTGAGCCCTTGCTTTAAAACCTTGAACCGCAATTCGGAGTGTTCAACAATCGACCATCAAGAGGGGCCTGTGTGGCCGTATTTGAAGTAGCCCTTGAACAAGAGGCACCAAAGTCAGATCAAGAAGATCAGATCTCATCAGAAGAAGCTTGCGAAGCTAAAACAGAAGCACCCCTCGAACTAGGGGCACAAATGTCAGATGTGCTCGAAAAGCCAAAGATGGGTCCTTCTGTAAATCAATGCAACAGCCATTTTCTCGGATTCAGATGGCCTCAAAACTCTAAAACCATCTGGCATGGACTTGTTATACTTTTACCCTTTGAGAGGCTCGCTGGGCCGAAAACCCGGAAGGACGACCTAGGCAAAAGTTAGAGCAAGAAAAAAAGAAGAGCAAAAAAAAAAAAAAGAAAAAAGAGAAAAAGAACAAAACAGAGAAAAGATGAAAAAAAGAAAAGAATTAAAAAAAAAAAAAGAACAAAGCTCGCAAGGTCGAAAACCCACAACAGGTGCCTTGGCAAAAGTTAGAGCCTAAAAAGTGAAGGTTAAATACCCGAGTGTACCTTAACCGAAACTACGTAAGGCTTGATTCCCATGTTTGGGATACGTAGGCAACTTCATCCTGAAGTCCAGCCCCCAACGCTTTCATAGTGACCATGCCCATATATTGGTTTTGACCATCTTCGTCTTCTCTGCATTCGAGGGTTCACGTGCAATTATCACTGATAAGGACTGAGTACAACATGCTGCGGCATTATCTAGACAAGGGGCAACTTTTCATTGTCGTAAGTCGCCATTCAAACTAGGGGCAACATTCCATTGCCGTGCAGTGCCATCCAAACAAGGGGCAATTTTTCGTTGCCTCCGATTCGAGGTTGTGCATCTCAAGAGTAAGTTCCGTGCTCGTTGAGCATTGACCATTTGCAAAAATAGTTTTTGAAAATTTTTACTAAGGTTGACTATTTTCTCGAAAAACTATTTCATTTTCCAAAACTGGACCACTTCTTGGACCCAAAAGGAAAATTTTCAGTGCTCATAGCCTGACTTGCATGATTTTAAATCAAAAATCTAACAAGTATGTTAATCTGACTCCCATTTTGGTCAAAACTGTTTTAGTAGAAAACCGAAACAAAAAATGGTCAGAGTGATGAACTAGGGGCATAGTTGAGTCAGGTGTTCTGTCTTTCCCTCGTCTTTAACATACTTGCTAGAAGGGCATTTTATTCGCCAGAAGGGGGGGCACAACTGAGGTTAACAACGAAGGGCTGAAAGCTCTCAAACACTCTCCAAGCAATGAGGTGTCAAACCAAGTGCGAAACACGAAAGTGTGTGGATCGAAATACTCCACTCTGTAACCAAGGTCCGCGAGGGACCCCGCGCTACAGCTCGGACTCTTTCTTTTGTTTGGATTGCGGTTCTAAATCTGAACCAAAGAGTCCACCTCTGGCAAATCGTTTTGAGAAAAACAGATTTTTGAAAAGTAGTGCCAAACATGGACTGCTTTGCCAGATACAGAGTCACCACCTAAATATTTTTTAAAATGGGAGAATTTAGGAAACCCTGACTCGGTGCCGAAGGCCACGTGTCCGTCATCACCAAAGTTGACTTGGCTCGGGAGCTTGGGTACGATTGGGGAAGGTCAGCTATGAGCACCCCCTCTCGCCCGGTCCGAAGACCGGCCTCTACTAACCATGATATCCTTTTTTGAAAACCTTATGTATTCTTATTCCAATTATTAGCCTAGAATTACTATGTTATGTGCACAACAAAAAAGTATAGACTAGATTGCCTAATTTGGAAATAAGCATTGCATATCCGTTCGTTTGAAAAACAGTTTGGAATTTGCTACTTGCAAGTAGGCTAAAACACAGATTTCAACGAGTTTTTCCAACTCAAGCAATCCAACCTCCACCCACAGGCATTCAAACAGTTTATCTCATGTAAGCATTTAGCCGCATGGCAAGCATACTGTCATGTTAACATTCACACGCATGCGAGATGCTAAAGCGTAAATACTTACATTGTACTCCGTGCCAAAAACAGGGAACTAGTTAGCAAACATGCATGACCTAGTTCATGTTAAGTGGCTAATGCAACACAGGCAAAGATGTAATTTAGAGCAGGCTCGGCTAACCCTAAAATGGCATACGAAATGTTACAAGTAACACGTATTCAATTTGGAATTAGAAATACAATGCAGTTTGCATGATGTACCGAGCCCGATGCATGTAAACAAATGCATGAATGCACGCATGCATTGTATAAGGTATGCTAAAAATAGACGTGCCCTAATCTATTACCATAAGCAGGTAAATAAAAGGGAAGAAAGACGTGGGGTTGGAAGACATACACACACCCACGCACACTTATTACAACTTTGCCCTCACTCGGAGGGACCAAAAGAATAATACAGATAATTAACTACGCAAGCTAATTAAAATATTACAAATTCAATAAATTAATTAAGAAAATTAATTAATCTAATTAGAATGGTAAATCGCCTCGGGAAAAGGGCTCAATGCAGCGCGTGTTCGAGACTGCCTCGGAATCACACTGCCATGCATGAGTTGCCTCTGTTTTCTCTGCTTTCCTTCTCTGAAGACTGCCAAAGTCTCAAGAGTGCTTCCTTGGGCACTGAAGAACACTACCGGCTGCACAGAATAGCCACCGGCTGCTATATGTGGTCATCGGCACTGAATCCATCTATCGGCTGCAAATTGACTGCCGGTCGGCACTAAACACTGCCGGCCGGCACTGAATGTCTGCAGAACCTGCAACTCACAGCAGCAGAGGACAACAACTTGCTTGGCAATACAATTCAAGGCATTTATGCACCAATCACATTCCTTATCATGTTTGTGACTCAAAGGAGGATGTGCCTCGATTCTCGTACCACCAATCACGCATTTCCATGCATGATGGCCCAAGGAACCAAGAATGCAACTTTAATTTCAAATGCATGTAAACCAAATAAACAAACAAGGGTGCCAAACCTCCATCATACTTCACTTCAAGAGGCCAAGCATGCATGCCAATGCAATGCAACCCTAAGCATGTCATCTATATGCAATATGAGCAATGCAATAGACTTATGCAAACATACAAGTGAACATGCAAGATAAGCATGCAAACCAATTGAAGGGTGGACTTAAACATGAATTGGGCAACTCTAAAAAGGCTCAAAACAGTGGCCAAAATGCTAAATTATGAGGGCCAAACACACACGCACACATGCACAAGTTAAGGCTCCAACACTTAAGCATAATAAACAACCTTTAAGCACACTTAAAGGGGCACAACAATGGACAACTAGCATGCATAGAAAGCTCTGAAAATCATGCAAAACATGGTGCCAAACCAAGCAACAAAGCAAGCTAAGCATGCAACAAATGGCCCAAGACTTAAAGCAAGTCAATGATGCATTGAACCACACATGATACAACCACACATGGTAACACTTAACCAATTAAAAACAGAGTTTTAACACATAAAACTAAGCCCAAAAGCCCACTTAGATGGCATCTAAATGACATGAATCTAAAGGCATGCATTATGGCCAAAACAAGGAGCATACAATACATGCTTTTAAAGCACTAAAGAGACAACTAAGGCAAGCATACAAGCACACCAAAGGGACTGAAATAATGCTATTAATGGTGCCAAACCACTAAAAAGATACAAACAAGGGCATGCTACACACTCGCGCTCTTAAGGCCAACAAGCCAAATACAAAGGAGCTATGTAATGCAAGCTATGGCCGACCAAGACAGGTATGGACAGACCTCATACATGGCAAAATAAGCATACAAGCTTCGTGGATCTAAGCCTAAAACATGCTAGAAACAAAGGCTAACAACCTAGGCATGTTAAGGGACCAAAGAGGCATTACAAAGCAACCATGCAAAACATGCAAGGAGTACTAAAACCAACATGATACAAAGTTATAATATGGCAATATGAACATAAAATACAGCCATGGCATAACCAACAAACAACCAAACACAAGGCTCCCTCAAGAGGCCAAATCTTGCCCTTTTCAAGGACAACATGGAGAGGGGGTGACCCTCTCCTTCTTGAGACTTCAAGACACCATCTTCACCGTTGAAATCCCTCAAGATTTCAGTGGTGAAGAGGCCCAAGCACCAAAGTCTCAGATCTCAACAAAATAGGAACAAAATGGGCCCTTTTCAAGGCCTAAGGGTGGTCAAACCTACCCAAACCACCAAACACTCTTAATAAAAAATAAAGTGGGCTAAAAAACAGAACTTTTTTGTATTAAAGACTGAGCACAAAAACATTTCTAAAGTAGGTAAAAACAAGGTGCAAAAATGGGGTAAAAAGAGCTAGTTTCTTACCCTTGATGACCACCTTCAACAATGGTGACCTTGATGCCTCCTTAAGCTTCAAACCAGTCAAGAACACCAAGAATGAGCCCTTAGGACCTCAGCTCCAAGAGGAAGGTGAAACACTAGGTGCTTGTGTGCAATAGTAAGACACAAATACCTAGAGCACAAAACAAGAGGGAAAGAGAGAGATAGAATATGTATCTAACCTAACCCTAAAAACCAGAGCTTCTTTCTCTCCAAGAATCTCTAACTTGCTAACCTTTAAGCCAAGAAGAGGAGGATTCCTCTTATAGGCAAGCAAAGCTTGCAAAGCTTACAAGCTAAGCAAACAACAAGGCCATCCCTCTGGAGGGGAACCAAAAGCCTTACAGCTGTCTTAAAATATCTGATAAAGCAACTGAACAGTAACCGGCAGGTCAAAAATGTCATTTTGACAAAATTGACTGTCGACCGGCACAAAAGAGTGCCGACCGGCACAAAATACTGCCGATGGCAACAAACACCAGCCGGTGGCCTCTAGCCACTACCGGTGGGGTGTGGGGATGCCTCACAAGGCATTCCCTGCCCTTCCAAGGCAAAACACAAGTGTTTGGTGCAAAACCAGACACAAAACGGTCAAGTTCGGAGATCCTGAGGCAAGGCGCGCGAGCCGAGAACTCCGGGAACTCCAAACGAACACAAACATGGATAATCACCGAGTGTTCAAGCGGTGACGTCCAAGTCTTGAGGACGGTCAAAAATGGGGTGTCTACAGTTGCCCCTCTTTGACAGAACTCGAAAGTCATAACAATGACGGGAGTGAATGTCAAAGCCCAGAGACGACCCATTTTTGACAAGGCCGAAGACTTAGACAAACATGCAAGACAAACAAGATATGCGCCCGAGGGCAGGGGCAAAATGCAAGACAATGCACGAGGCCGAGCATAACTTATGATCATGCAAAGAAAGCTGAAACGAAGCACACATGCAATAGTTTTAAGCTAGCAAACTCCAAACTACACTATAATGCAGAAAGGGTGTAAGAGAATTATACAATTCTCGATACATCTCACACGGAGGATACAATACCTGTGCGGCTCGTCTGGTCGTGCCAGCTTCAAATGAACCGTACATACAATATCGTGCCTGAAAAGAAAACAAACTTGACAGGTATGATATTGTTAGCAACATGCAAATCATGCAAAATGAATGCAAAATGATATGCAATTGAATCTAATGTAATGCAAATGATATGCAAAGCTAGAAACAAATATAAACAATGCAAATAATATGCAATGCAATTGAATCATGATCCAATCATGAGCGGTTCGAAACCACACATATGTCAAATAGATTGATGGAAGTAACAAGTCCATCTACGATAGAAAAGGTGCCGCAACCTCGAACCAACATCCCAACGTGGAGCAGGCGCGATACACATGCAAGACTATGAGTAATGTAGACGGACACAAGAACAAGTATTGGGTGGATTGACATAAGTGGGGGAACGACCCGCTGAGGAATGGACAATGATCCTAATGTTGGATGCAACAATTACGCTACAATGTAATATAATAATAGATATGGCGCGCAGGCCAAACCGTATCTCGCTTAGGAAAGGCATGCACACATACAAGCCATGTCTAACACAGAAAAGGTGCCGCAACCTCAAACCAACATCGCAACGTGGAGTAGGCGCGATACACATGCAGAACTGTGCTTCGACGTGAAAAGTATAGGCACATACCAGACTAAGCTCAACAAGGAAAGGCTCAAGCCATAGATAGAAGGTGATGCAGTGAATGCATGCAATGGAATGGATACAATGGATATGGCACGCAGGCCAAACTAAGTCTTGCCTAGGAAAGGCATGTACGCATACGAACCATGCCTAACACAGAAAAGGTGCCGCAACCTCAAACCAACATCCCAACGTGGAGTAGGCGCGATACACATGCAGAACTGTGCTTCGACGTGAAAAGTATAGGCACATACCAGACCAAGCTTAACAAGGAAAGGCGCAAGCCATAGGTAGGGGCAATGCAGTGGAATGCATGCAGCCTATAATGCAATATCTACAAATATGCAATGGATAGAATGTAAATGCGATATCTACAGTGAAATGCATGACAATGCAGATGATGCAATGACCATGATTGCAATTTTCCCTATTCTTCCAATGGGGCGATATACTAGGTTGGTTCAGTATCCAGAATTGAGGCGTAAACACACTACCTCAACCTATGAGGCTTCCATACGGGTTTCAAGCCGAGGGTACACCCCCTGGGTATTTAAAACAGGCTTTAGCCTCGGAAATGCCGAACCTTTGCGTTCTAGGCATGAGCCATTCAAACTCTAGTTTCAACCGTCCCCATTGGTCTCCTAGGAACTCACCGCAAGCAAGGAAGTCGTTCGGGCACGACAAACACCAAACGAATTGCACCTTCAGAGGATTTAAGGTCTCCTAGACCGGGATGCAAAATGATATGCATGACAATGCATGTTGTTTTTGTTTTGAAATGCAAATGATGCATGATGTTTTTGGTTTTCCTTTTTTTTTTTTTGAAATGCATGACAAATGCACTACTTATGATGATGCATGACAATGCGGTATTTACAATGGATGCATGACAATGCGGATGAGGCACGTATGCCGACGCAATGAGGTGCATCTTAATGCGCCGAAGGTCTTGCACCTCCCGAGGATTTAAGGTCTCCTAGACCGGCGCCAGGTCCGTTTGGTTGCGTCAGCTCCAAATAAACAGTACATACAATATCGTGCCTGAAAAGAAAACAAACTTAACAGATACAATATTGTTAGCAATATGTATGACAATGTAAATGAGGCACACATGCCGATGCTAGGGCTAGTGAGGCACGCCTGTGAATGTGTATATCAAAAAAAGTGGGATTGAACATATGTGAATAAAGCAACGCACGCATGCACGCAAAAAGGAAACTTGAACACATATCAGTAAGGCAATGCACGCATACAATGCAATGTGTATAGGTGTAGACACCCCATTTTTGACCGTCCCCAAGACTTGGACGTCACCGCTTGGACACTCGGTGATTATCCATGTTTGTGTTCGTTTGGAGTTCCCGGAGTTCTCGGCCAGCGCGCCTTGCCTCAGGACCTCCGAACTCGACCGTTTTGTGTTTGGTTTTGCACCAAACACTTGTGTTTTGCCCTAGAGGGGCAGGGAATTCCTTGTGAGGCATCCCTACACACCACCGGCTGTGGCTAGAGGCCACCGGCTGGCTGGAGTTCCCACCGGCACTATTTTGTGCCGGTCGGCACTCTTTTGTGCCGGGCGGCACTGATTTGGGCGAAAAGACCAATTTGCCCGGCCGACTTGTGCACTTGCTGCAGGATATTTTCGACATTTGTGTGCAGTGTCTTCCTCCATACACGTGTATGGAGGGATGAGCTTAGTGGCTAAGCTTGTAGCTTTTGGCCTATAAGAGGAAAGCTCTTCCCTTTGCTCAAGGGTTGGCTTCTTGAGAGACTTAACCATTTGTTAGAGAGAGCCAAGGTCTGGTTTTAGGTTAGAATAGTTGTATCTATCCTATATCTCTCTTTCCTTGCTTGTTTAGTACACTAGGTGCTTTAGTTCACACTATTGTGCTAAAACACCTAGTGTTCCACTTTCTTCTTGGAACAGAGGTTCTAAGGACTGTTTTTGGTGATTCTTGACTGATTTTGAGCTCAAGGAAGCATCAACCACAACCTTTGTGAAGGGGATCATCAAGGGTCAGAAACTAACTTTATTTACCCCATTTTTACATTCCATTTTTGCTTGCTTTAAAACAGTTTTTGTGCTTAGTGATTAACACATAAAATCTCTGTTTTTAAGTCCTCTTTATTGTATATTAAGAGTGTTTTGTGGTTTGGGGAGGTTTGCCCCCCTTTAGACCTTGAAAAAGGCCCCATTTTGTGCTATTTTGGAGAGATCCGAGATTTTGGTGATAGGATCTCTTCACCACTGAAATCTTGAGGGATTTCAGTGGTGAAGAGCATGCCTTGAAGTCTCAAGAAGGAGAGGGCCACCCTCTCTCCTTGATGTCCTTGAAAAGGGCATGTTTTGCTTCCTTAAGGAGCTTCATGTTTGAGTGTGTGTTGAGCATGATTGACTTGTTTTCCATGCTTATATTGCCATGTTATAACATGATTTCAAGTTGGTTTTAGTACTCTTTGCATGATTTGCATAGTTACTTTGTAATGCCTTAATATTGCCTTAACATGACTAGCTTGTTAGCCTTAGTTTCTAACATGTTTTAGGTTTGTGTTTGTGAAGCTTGTATGCTTATTTTGCCATGATTTAACTCTGTCCATAGCCATTTGGGTCGATCCCATCATGCATCATGTAGCTCCTTTGCATTTGGCTTGTTGGCCTTGAGAGTATGAGTGTATAGCATGCCATGCTTACTTCATTTTTGATAGTTTGGAACCATCTAGCATGTTATTTCAGACTTCTTGATGTGCTTGTATGCATGCTTTGGTTGTTTCTTTAATGCTTTAAAAGCATGTGTTGAATGCTCCATGTTTTGGTCATGTCGCATGCCTTTGTACTTGAGCCCCTTAGATGCCATCTAGGTGCTCCTTAGGCTTTGTTTAGGTCTTCTTGTGACCTATTTTGAGGCCCCTTAGCCTTGTGAGGCTTGGTGGACTCGGCCTTGGTTTAAGCCTTCATGGCTTGTTTCAAGACTTGGGCCATTTGTTGTATATTTGGCTTGCTCCATTACACGTTTTGGCATCATGTTTAACATGGATTTCAGAGCTTTTCGTGCATGCTATTAGCCCATGTTTGTGTCTCTTAAGTGTGCATGAGAGTTGCTTTTGTATGCCTTGGGTTTGGACTTTAATATGTGCATGTGTGCGCGTGTGTTTAGTCTCTATTTCTAGGCACTTTGGCCACTGTTTTGAGCCTTGTTAGAGCTGCCCAATTCATGTGTAAGTCCATCTCATTGCTTAGTTTGCAATACTTGCCTTGTACGCCTACTTGTATGCTTACATAAGTGCCTCGCATTATCCGTATGGCATAGTAGATAGCATGCTTAGGGCCTTGTTGTATTGGCATGCATGTTGAGCCTCTTGAAGTGAAGTATGATGGAGTTTTGGCACCTTTATTTGCTTGTTTGCATTGCATGCATTTGACATTGAAGTTGCATTCTTGGTCCTTTGGGCCATCACGCATGGAAATGCGCGATTGGTGGTCCGGGAATCGAGGCACATGCCCTCTTGAGTCCATAGCATGAGGTGGGATGTGTTTAGTGCATAAATAGCTTGGATTGTATTGCCATGCTTGTTGTTTTCCTTTGCTGCTGTGAGTTGCAGGTTCTGCAGGAATTTGGTGCCGACCGGCACTAAAAAGTGCCGACCGGCATCCCTTTGGCAGCCGATAAGGGAATTCAGTGCCGATGGCCTCATCCTTTGGCCGGTGGTGTCCTACCCCAGCCGGTGGTGATCCCCAGTCCCCTGGGAGGTAGTCCTAAGATTTTGGCAATTTTCTGAGGAGAAGAGCAGAGGAAACAGAGGCAAACATGCATGGCAGTGCGATTCCGAGCGAGTCCCAGGCACGCGCATGCATTGGACCCTCATCCCGAGGCCATTTACTGTTTAATTAAATTTAATTAATTTATTCAATTAATTTAGTTGATTTGTAATATTTAATTAGCTAGAATAGTTAATTATTTATTTGGTTCTGTATTATTATTTGGTCCCTCCGTGTGAGGGCGAATTTGTAATAAGTGTGTGTGAGTGGGTGTATGTCTTCCAATCCCCACTTCTTTCTAACCCTTTTATTTACCTGCTTATGGTAGATTAGGGCATGTCTAAATTAGCATACCTTATGCAATGCATGCGTGCATTCATGCATTTTGGTTACATGCACCGGGCTCGGCACATCATACAAACTGCATCGTACTTTCAATTCCAAATTGAATACGTGATAGTTGTTGCATCTCATGTGCCATGTTTAGGGTTAGCCGAGCCTACTCTAGATTACATCTCTGCGTGTGATGCATTAGCCACTTAACATGAACTAGGTCATGCGTGTTTGCTAACTAGTTTACTGTTTTGGCACGGAGTACGATGTAAGTTTTTATGGCTTTAGCATATCACATGCGTGTGAATTTTACCATGACAGTATGCTTGCCATGCGGCTAAGTGCTTACATGATAAACTGTTTGAATGCCTGTGGGTGGAGGTTGGATTGCTTGAGTTGGACAACTCATTGAAATCCGTATTTTTAGCCTACTTGCGAGTAGCAAAAAACAACACGTTTTTAGAGACAAAGCGGATATGCAATGTTTATTTCAAGTTAGGCGATCTAGTCTATACTTTTGTGTTGTGCATCACATAGTAATTCTAGGTTAATAACCGGAATAAGAACGCATAAAGTTTTCAAAAGCGGATATCACGGTTAGTAGAGGCGGTCTTGGACGGGCGAAAGGTGCTCATAGTGACCTTCCCGATCGTACCCAAGCTCCCGAGCCAAGACCACTTTGGTGATAGCGGACATGTGGCCTTGACCGAGTCGTGGTTTCCTAAATTTCCCAATTAAAAAATATTTAGGTGGCGACTCTGTAATCTGGCAAAGCAGTCCATGTTTGGCACTACTTTTCAAAAATCTGTTTTCTCAAACGATTTGCCGGATTTGGACTCTTTGGTTCAGATTTAGAACCGTGACACAAATCGAGTCCGAACTGTAGCCGAGGTCCTCCGCGGCGTTGCTACAATAGGAAGGAAACTTGAACACATATCAGTAAAGCAAAGCATGCATACAATGCAATGTGTATATAGGAACTTGAACACATATAAGTAAAGCAATGCACGCATACAAAGCAATGTGTATAGAAGCTTGAACACATATAAGTAAAGCAATGCACGCATACAAAGCAATGTGTATAGAAACTTGAACACATATAAGTAAAGCAATGCACGCATACAAAGCAATGTGTATAAAAAGGGAACTTGAACACATATCAGTAAAGCAATGCACGCATACAAAGCAATGTGTATAGAAACTTGAACACATATAAGTAAAGCAATGCACGCATACAAAGCAATGTGTATAAAAAGGGAACTTGAACACATATCAGTAAAGCAATGCACGCATACAATGCAATGTGTATAGGAACTTGAACACATGTAAGTAAAGCAATGCACGCATACAAAGCAATGTGTATATAGGAAGGATACAAATGAGATGCGAATGAAATGAGGCACGCATACCTCACTGGAATGTAAAATGCAAGCGAGGCACACATACCTCACTGGATGTAAAAATGCAATGCAAGTGAGGCACACATACCTCACTGGAATGAAAATAGACGTGATCATGAGGCACACATACCTCATGGATGCTAAACTTAAATGAACACGAACATGAGGCACACATACCTCATGAATGCAAGACGAAATAAATATGAACATGAGGCACGCATACCTCACGAATGCAAAACTAAATAAATATGAACATGAGGCACACATACCTCGAGATGCAAAACTAAATAAATATGAACATGCGGCACACATACCTCGAGATGCAATGAGACGCAAAATGAGGCACGCATACCTCATCGATGGAAAATGAAATGCAAAACGAGGCACACGTACCTCGAGATGCAATGAAATGCAAAATGAGGCACGCGTACCTCATTGGATGGAAAATGAAGTGCAAAACGAGGCATACGTACCTGGAGATGCAATGAAATACAAAATGAGGCACACATACCTCATTTGATGGAAAATGAAATACAAAACGAGGCACACGTACCTCGAGATGCAATGAGATGCAAAATGAGGCACGCATACCCCATTGATGGAAAATGAAATGCAAAACGAGGCACACGTACCTCGAGATGCAATGAAATGCAAAATGAGGCACGCGTACCTCATTGGATGGAAAATGAAATGCAAAACGAGGCACACGTAGCTCGGGATGCAATGAAATGTAAAATGAGGCACACATACCTCATTTGATGGAAAATGAAATGCGAAACGAGGCACACGTACCTCGAGATGCAATGAGATGCAAAATGAGGCACGCATACCCCATTGATGGAAAATGAAACAAGTGTGACACGCATGCCACACGAAATATAAAACAATGCAAGTGTGGCACGCATGCCACACGAAATATATACAAAACAGTGCAAGTGACGAGCGAGACAACGCAAGTCGCTAGGAATGCAAAACACTGCAAGAGGGATGCACATGACGGCGCGATACGACACACCGGACAATGTGATGGATGCATGCAACGCACACGGGGCAACTTTTGAATCTTTATAAAAGACAAAAGGATACAAAAGGATACGATCTTTGCTTGAGTTTGAGTGCCACGCACAGAAGACACGGTTGGAGGCCAAAACGGAGGCCGGTTGAACGTCGGGGATGCACTTTCTTGCACTTTCTTGATCTATGAAGAACCAAAACTCCTCAATTTGCCTAAACAAGGCCTTGGGAACATCACCGGCTGGAAGAGGGGGCCACCGGCTGGCCACTGGCTGCAGAAAAGGCTTACCGGCACAATATTCTGCCAACCGGCACAAAATAGTGCCGACCGGCAGAAAATGCCTGATCGGGGGCAGTTCTGCCATTTCACCACAGGTCTTTTAAAATAGGGCTTGAAACCCTATTCCCTCACTTCTCCACCGCCGAAATCCCTTGTTCTCTCTCTCTAGAGCTTATTTTCTTCTCATTTCCTCGTTTCTTTGTGTTTTCGCTCCATTTTCGCCGTTCGATTCGCGAAGTTCATCGCGTTTCGAACACTTTCGACCGATTGAAATTTCATTTCGGAGCCTCTTTCGCTATTTCCGCCTTTTCGGGACATGTTCCCTTCGATTTCCTCTTCGTTTTCGTGTATTCTCTTTTTCCGGCCTTTCCGGCCATTTTCGGCCCGCTCGGGGTTGACTTTTCTAGTTGACTTTTCACATTCCGGCTTTTCCGGCCATTTTCTCACCACCATTGCTATAGCTGACGATGTTCCACATGTCGGGACCCCCCCGGATCACGAGATGGATCCCGGGGTCGAGCTCCTCCCGTTGAGCGAGCGCCCATTCGATCCGGCGACCTACCGCCCGGCCATTCATGTGCTACCGCCAGATGGACTCCGCCACTTCCGCAGCTCCGACAGGGCTCTAGACCCGGAGCTCCTCCTACGCGAGCCGACCTCGCACTATCCTTTGGCGCCCCCGAGGTAACATTCTTACTCTGTTTTATTTTCTGCGATGTAGAATTTTACATCAGCTAAGTAGCTAACTGCGTCTTAACGCTTGTTACGATATACATATCAGTAGGCGATTGTAGACCTCATAACTAATATCTGTCTGAGACGGACACATGCACACACACTGCACTAGCCTCAATCACCCAAACATACAGCACACATTCTTCTTCACTGCAAACTCGCCGACACCCAGTACTTATTTGAATCTGAAAACCTGTAGACATGCTAGATTTGTACTGAACCATTCGAACACGCTGACGCATCACACGTTGTAGTTCACTGTAAGCACACCAGCACCCAATATCTGCTAGAATCTGAAAACTTGCACGCATGCTAGATTTGTACTGAACCAGTCGAACACGCTGACGGATCACACGTTGTAGTTCACTGTAAGCACACCGGCACCCGATATCTGCTAGAATCTGAAAAATTGCACGCATGCTAGATTTGTACTGAACCACGCAAACACGCAGACACATCACACGTTGTAGTTCGCTGTGAGCACACCGGCGCCCGGTTTCTGTTTGAATCTGAAAACTTGCACACATGCTAGATTTGTACCGACTTTAACTGTTTCCTCAAAACCGTACATTTTACATTGCTTCGCAACTATTTGTTTGAAAACAGGTAGACTCCCATACCATCCGCGGGTATGGGAATGTCGCTGCTCGCGATTGGTACGCCGAGTTTCCCGAGGCCGTTCGACGGATCGTTGATCGGGCGGCCGGCGCTTTACGTCAGAAGTCGACGGCTTCGCAGAGGCCTCTTCTTGCCGCGTTGGCGGAGAGGTGGTGGGACACCACCGACTCATTCCACCTATCTGCGACCGGGGACATGACGATGACCCCTCACGATTTCTCAATGCTCACCGGCATTGGGGTAGGGGGTGATCCGATCCCCTTTGACGTTGATATGGATGAGTGGACCGCGGCCCAGGTCTACTTGCTTGGCATGGCACCGCCTCTTGCACGTCCCGACTTTGTCCGGTATTCCTGGTTCGAGGTGCAGTTTCGAGTCCAGCCCCTCCTCGTTGACGCAGCCCTGATGACCCCAGAGGCTGTAGAGAGATATGCCCGCGGCTTCTTGATGTTTCTATTTGGGACGACCATCTTCGCCGACCGGGCGAACACAGTGCCTCTCTGCCTTCTCAGCGCAGTAGTGGACGTCCGAGATATCTTGCGCTTCGACTGGGTTGGCGCGACTCTGGCCACCCTCTACGGCTACATGAGCTCGGTCTCCCGTGGCAGCGGACAGTTGCTCGGGGGTTACTGGCGGGTTTGGGAGGTATGTCCTCTTCTCTTCTTTACATTTCTACTTTACATTTTACTCGCACTTTGCACACACTGCATACATTTAGCTTTTCACCACACACTCTATTCTGCGTGTGCTACCTCTATTCTGCTATGCCTCTGCTAACCTGCTTACCCCGATACCAGCTCCATTGTTTGCCTGTACATTTGTACATTTTTGTCTAATAAATGTACTGGTGTTTATCTTGCAGTTGTGGGTTTATGCCTACTTTCAAACTCAAGGCAGTGCGAGGATGAGACTTCCCTCTGGTTGTGCCCTATACTTTGTGATTTGTGATACAGAATGCACAGAGGCATTGCCAATTTAGCTTCCGATTCTTCGACACCATTACCCCTACCGAGGTATGTTTCACTTATAGTTCATTTAAGCTTCGCTTTCAGACATTTCAACATCGTGAGATAACCAATCAGATTTCATTTTCAGACACTGCAGTGGGCTCCACCGCCAGCGACGCTGCAACTTCGGTTTCCTGGCGCCATCGAGACCTCGCCATCGATTCTCTCGAGGGACGATTCTGTCGGGCTTGGTACCCAGGCGAGCGCTTTTCACGCTGCACTTAGGTTTACTGCAGAGTAGTCCCGTCCTCCTCTGAGCGCATGAGGGAGACCGAGGGGTACATCCTTCAGCAGATGGCGGACTACACCATTGGCTGGGACGAGAGCGTCTACAGGGGCGAGGGCGACTACTCAGAGTACGTTCGGACCTTCATCATGCGGCCTTTGAGTGGTTGTCGCCGAGCTAAGCGAGAGGAGAGACCCGCGACGCCGGCGGCCAGGGCAGAGGTAGGAGCAGGAGCAGGAGCGGGAGCGTCACAGAGAGCTCGAGTCCACGGCAGGGGCGGAGTGCAGAGGGGACGAGGGACCGGTTGGCCCGTTCTGCCCACTATGTTGACATACAGGGGGCAGGGTGGGGAGACCTACCAGATTCCCTTTGCTCCTCCGCCGGCTGGTCACAAGTTGACCGGTATTCCTGACTTGCCTCCGGTATGTATTACTTGCATTCTGCATCTCGCATTGTCATTTCATTTCAGTTTATTTGATACTCCGCAGAATACTAATGCATCTGGTACTTTTGCAGGCTTCCTCCGAGTATACCCGTCAGTCCGTGGAGCTGAATGCCTCCTTGATGGGGATGCTACAGCGGACCCTCGATGTGAAAAAATATTTTAAAAAATTAATAAATACACAAAAATATGAAAAATGTATTGAATTTTTATTTTTTTTATTTTATATTTTTGGTATTTAGTGAATTTTTTAAAGATTTTTTCACAAATATTATATTTTTTAAGTGTGCCTAAAATTTTTAAAAATTACTTAAAATATTTAAAAAATTCAATGAAAACAAAAAAAAATATGAAAAACGAAAAAATAAAATTTTCTGAAAAGTGAATTCTGAAAATAGAAACCAAACAGAGTGATTAGTTTTTTTTTGTTCATTTTTCAAAAATGTATATTTATGATTTTTCTGCTTTATACCGGTTAAAATGACATAAATCTCACACTTTATGAACTGAAAGTGTTATAGTTTAATTGAATTTTCACTTTTTTAAATTGACCAAAAAGAAAGATTCTTTGATGTTGTTACCTTGGCCTTAATGGCATTTATTCCACGGATTTAGATTGGGATCAAATAGAAATACATTTTATATATTGAGATTAAATTAACACAATTTAAACATTTAAAACTAAATTTAATTTACATATTTCGGAAATTAAAATTTTAATTAACCCATTACTTTTGGTATAAGAACTTGAGTAGATCAAATCTTTAATCAATTAAACAATTTAACTAATTTTTACATTGCTTAAAATAAAAAATAATATTTTTGTCAATATATCCAAGTGTATCATGGACTTATTTATGTATTGGGATTTACTTCTCTCTTTAGTTGGAGAGAAGTGCACATATTTATTGGTTGGGAGAATTCGAGGCCATCTAAGTCCATAAGAATGACAGCTCCACTCGACCAGATAGATTTGATGATATAAGGACCAGTTCAATTGGGTTTGAACTTGCCCCTAGGGTCATGGATGGGAGCTCGGTTGCCTTTGAGAACCAAATCCCTTTCTTTAAGATTCCTGGACTTAACTTTCTTATTAAAAGTCCTGGTAATCCTATGTTGATAACCTTAGACATGGTACAGTGCTTTCAGCCTCCTTTCATCGAACAACAACCTGCTCTACTGCCAATCCACTTCTGCTATCTGGTACTCAGCCATAACCCGCAGCGACGATACCTCAACTTCAATCGGCAGAACAACTTTCATTCCATAATCCAGTGAATACGGAGTTGCCCTAGTAGAAGTTCGAATTGATGTCTTGTAGCCCCAAATAGCAAACGACAGCTTATCTGACCAGTCCCTATAGGTTTCCAACATCTTCTGTAGAATGTGCTTGATGTTCTTGTTGGCAGCCTCAACAGCTCCGTTGGTTTGCGGCCGATATGTGGATGACTTATGAAAAGTCACATTATATTTCTCCAACAAGTTGATCACTTCTTTCTTGAAGTGGGAACCATTGTCCGAGATGATCTCATTCGGGACCCCATAATGACAGATGATATTATTCCTGATGAACTTGGCTACATGCGACGCTTTCAGTACTGCGTAGGATTGGGCCTCAACCCACTTTGTAAAGTAGTCTATTGCCACCAGGATATACTCATGCCCGTTTGACCCCTTCGGAGTAATTGCCCTAGTAACATCAATTGCCCAGACTGAAAATGGCCACGGTGAAGTCATGTTGTACAGCTTCGACGGTGGGATATTCATGCGATTCGCATGAATTTGGCATTTGTAGCATCGCCAAACAAAACCGAAACAATCCTCTTCCATGGTTGACCAGTAGTAACCCTATATGAGAATCTTCTAAGCTAGCATCACTTCGCTTACATGCGAGCCACATTCTTCTCCGTGGATGGCCTCCATTAGGCGCTTCGACTCTTCTGCATCGACACACAGCTTGTGTATTCCCAGATGGCCCTGTTTGTACAATTTACCCCTGCAGATGATAAACTGAGCAGCCATTCATCGTATTGCCTTTTTATCTTTTGCATTTGCCCCTAGTGGATAAACCTCCTTTTCCAAGAAGTTCCAGATGTCATGATACCAGGGGTTCTGATCTTGTACTTCATCTATTGCGGCAATCAACTCGTAGGCCGACACATACCTCTGTTCAATAATGATCGGACGCATCCAGACTCCCAAAACGATGTCTATCATGGAAGATAGAGTTGATAAAGCGTCTGCAAACCTGTTGCTCTCTCTTAACAGATGCGTGAAGGTTAACTTCTCAAACCTAGTAATCAGAACGTCCAGGGTTTGATGATAGATTTTCATTCTTTCTTCCTTAACCTTCCACTCTCCTTTTGCCTGAGATACAACCAGGTTCGAGTCTCTAATGACGTCCAACCGTTTTGCCCCTATAGTTCCAAGGCGGCTTCCAAGCCAGCGATACATGCCTCGTATTCTGCTTCATTGTTTGATACCTTGAATTGGAGTTTGAAAGCTAAAGGTATATGGGAATTGTCGGGTGCTATCAGCAACACCCCTATCCCATAACTGTACTAATTAGATGCTTCATCAAAGTACATAGTCCAAATCTATTCTTCGACCTGCAGAATGGCCTCATCTGGGAACAAATACTCTACTGCTTTGTTTTTTTCCATTGGATGATCGACTAGGAACTCCATTACAGCCCTCCTCTTAACAAACTTGCGAGTCATATACTTCAAATCAAATTCGGAGAGAAGAAGCAACCAATGGGCTAGCCTAACCGTAAGCGCTAGTTTCTCGAAGAGATATTTGATGGGATCTAATCTCGAAACCAGAATTACGGAGTGAGCTAACAGGTAGTGCCTCAACTTCCTGGTAGCCCATACCAAGGCTAAGCAAGCTTTCTCGAGCGGAGTGTAACGGGTCTCATATTCCAGCATCTTCTTGCTGAGGTAATAGATGGCCTTCTCCACTCTATCTTTAGATTCCTGCACAAGCATGCAGCCTATAGTCGTGTCGGTTACTGACAAATACAAAATCAACTGCTTCCCAGGCTCAGGCGATGACAACACGGGCGGGTTCTGTAGATACTGCTTGATCTGCTCAAAAGCAACCTGGCATCGGTCATCTCATTGGAATTTTTTTCCTTTCTTCAGAAGACCAAATAGTGGTTCACAAGTCAAAGTTAATTTTGCACTAAACCATCTTATGAATTGCACTTTACCCAGAAAGCCTCGCACCTCTTTTTTAGTCCTTGGTGGTGGCATTTCTAGGATGGCCTTAATTTTGAAAGGATCTACTTCGGTGCCCCTTTGTGTAATCAAGAACCCCAGCATTTTCCCTACTGTGACACCAAAAGTACATTTCTGAGGATTCAGTCGCAATCGATATTCTCTGATCCATTGGAAAAAATTCTTCAAGGCGGTGTAGTGGCCCTCTCTTTCCTTAGACTTGACAATCATGTCGTCTACATACACCTTAACCTCTTTGTGGATCATATTATGCAAGATCATAGTTGTAGCCCGTTGATAAGTAGCCCTAGCATTTTTCAAACCGAACGGCATCACCCTGTAGCAGTAGGTTCCCTACGGTGTAGTGAAGGAAATCTTCTCCCTATCCTCAGGTACCATCAAGATCTGGTTGTACTCGGAAAACCCATCCATAAAGAAGAGCAATGCATGGCCTGCAGCGAAGTCCACCAATTCATCGATGTGTGGTAGAGAAAATTCGTCCTTCAGACTAGCTTTGTTCAGATCTCTAAAATCCACACACACTCGAATTATGCCATCTTTCTTTGGCACCGGAACAATGTTGGCCAACCAAGTAGGATACTCTGATACTAGCAAGAACCCCGCATCTATTTGCTTGGTGACCACTTCCTTGATTTTCAGAGCCCAATCCGGGCGTGTTCTCCGAAGCTTCTACTTGACGGGTCGGGCCTCAAGGTCAAGAGGGATCCGGTGCTATACAATCTCAGGATCGATTCTAGGCATGTCTTCGTAGGACCACGCGAAAACATCTTTGAAATATTTTAATAAAGCGACTAAGTGCTCATGTTCCTCCGAAGACAACGTGGGCCTGATCTGGACCAGACTCGGATCCTTCTCAGTACCCACATTAATTGAAGTGATTTCATCAACCAGGGGTTTTACAAACCTCTCCTCCCCTCGATCAATCAAATGTTTCAAAACCGGAGGAATTCCTTTCTTGTCATTTTTATCAAAATTTTGGAAGTCATGATCAATGCAATACACAAGTGGCACAGAAAAGTACTTAGAAACAATAGTGGTACCATTCTCATTTACAACTTCCAGTTTTTCCAATTCCTCGATTATAATCGACTCAAAAGAAAAGGAAAAAGATGACCTGGACAAAACAACAGCATCCGGGTTATCAACCCCAGGAATACTGGAATCTGACTCAGAAGAACTAGAATCTGATTCCGACTCCACAAACTCTGTGGAATCAGATTCCGGTTCACTACTTGATTCAGAACTGCTGGATAAAAAGCCCTCCTCGAACTGCCAAACGAGAATGGGTGCGATAGATGCATACAGAATGCCGAAAGAAGGGCCCACAGCTGATTGATCTCCAATCATGGAAACAAAGAAGTCATCCCCCGAGCTCTCTGGTGTAATCTGAGGATCTGAAAGGAGACAAGCCAACACTGCTCCCAGCTCAAGTTCTGTGCCATCAGACTCATCCTCTATACACTGTTCAGCCTCAGCCGGTAGGTCAGTCTGCTCTTCTACAACTTCATCCCCATGCAACTGTAGATCAAAAGAGATCTCAAAGTCAGGCAAATGCCGCTTCTCTGAATTCAGCCATGGCTCAGGAAAGCTACAGAATGGAAAATCTTCTCCCTCTCAGACAAAGCGGCCGTTCAGGGTTCCTTGAATGGGTCTATGTACCAACGCGTTGGGCTTCCCATTTTGCTTAGCCCGGGCTCTTCCTGCCATTTCCTTTCCCTTCCTTACCCAGTCCTCTTTGGTAGGGGTGTAACCTAGACCAAAGGTATGAGGGTTGTGTGGCACTTCGGCCAACGCAGCGACGCCCTTTCGGCCGCTCCTTCCCAATCCCATTCCAGGTACATGTTGCAGCTTATTCATGAGGTAGACGAATTGCGCACTGACATATAACCCCTCACCAATAGCCAGAATATCTTGCACTTCTCGGGCCTCGGTCAAGGTGAATCCAGACAAAAAGACATCCTCCTCGCTGTGTACAATTTCTAGGACCGGTGTAGTGACTTCCAGCGGAGGATTTATGGAAGAGTTCCCAAAAAAAATAGCTACCCCCTTCCCATTGGGGTACTTCAACATCTGGTGCAGAGTGGAAGAGACAGCTTTCACTTGGTGCAACCACGGCCATCCAATGAGTAAAATAAAGGTGGCCGGAACGTCCAGGACATGGAATTCAATGTCTTGTTGTGCCGAGCCAACCTGAGTTCTGATTCGAATTGTCCCCATCACTTCCTGACTTGCATTGTCATAAGCCCGAATCACCTGGGCCGTTGGTGTGAAGTCTGCGGGTTTCAAACCAATGGCATAGGCCATGCGTGACGAACATACATTAATTGCAGACTTGGTATCAACCAAGACAACTGGTATCCACTTCTCTTTACATTCCACAGAGATGTATAGTGGCTTATTGTGCTTAGAGCCCTCAGGTGGCAATTCCTTATCTATGAAAGTCAAAGTCGGCGAGGCCCCTCCCGGGAAGACCAATCCCACTAACTACTCGGGGGTTGTGTCAATAGAGAGCTTAGCCTTATCCATTACTGATAGGACGGCTTGTCTGTGCACTCGTAAAGCCAAGAGCAATCCCCAAATGGATATATCCGCCTGAATCTTTTTCAACTGCTTTAGTACGGCTTCCTTTTTTAGCGCTTTATCCTTCTGTTTCTTTGCCTCCTTATCCTTCCTTGATGCTTCTGGTTGGTCCAGATGTGGGGGTTTAAAATACCGCCCACTCCGAGTCATGTGATCAACTTCCTCGACATACCATGTATCATCTGGCAAATTCTGTCCCCAATCCTCATCCGTGTGGGCGAGATGCAAATCTTCATCTTCCCACCACATTCCCTCGACAATCGACAAGCAATTGTCCGGTTCCGTTGTAAGCACTCTGTATCATAACCTGATACGCTACCCGGGACCTTTGGCTTTTCTAGCCTTTTAATCAGTCTCAGTTCTTTCATGCTCGAACCACTTCAACGTGACCTCCTGTTCTGTATCGGCTGTACAAACATTACCTAATTCTTGAGCAAAATTCTTAGTACCGGTGCTCTCCGGCAACTTCCCTTTGTTGTCAACCGTTCCGGCCGTTGCAGCAATCCCCGTTTCCAACTGTTCTTGCCTCGGTTGAGACCCATCATCTACATCTGGTTCATCGCTGAGCCAACTTGTATTATCTGTTGATCCGTTCATATCAAACCAACCAATATGTACATTCCCTAGATCTTGTTCATCGAAGAACTACAGATTACTGATGTCCTCTTCAAGCTCAGCGAAGTCATCTAGTCCCTGGCTTGGCCCGTTCTCCCGAACTACATTAACCTCAATTCCCTTCGGTAATTCCACCCTTGGTCTGGACTGGCTTGTCGGCACAATGTAGCGACAAGGGTTGTATGCTTCCTCAATTAAGCTCACGGAGCTCTCAGGCATACCTTCTTCGACCACAGCCACCACCACGGGTTCGGTTTGGGATATGGATGCGTTCATCATGCACAGGTCTGTGCTTTTTGGAATGAACAGCACCGGCTTGGATAGGTGGGAGGGGGTGATGTATATACTGGGGTCGTATGGGATGACCATTGTTTGGATAAGGTTTACTTGTCTGGGTGGATGAGGGGGTTGGTTATGTGATAGGAGAGGATTTGTTGTGACGTTAGGCTTCTCAGGAGGCACTATCACTTTGTTGTCAATGAGATCCTGAATCTCATGACGGAGTCTAAAGCATAGGTCGATATCATGACCATGCTACTGGTGGAAGACACAATACTTGGCCGGGTTGTGTGTATGAGGGAGGGGATTAGGCAATGGGTGCAACTCCAGGGGCTTTAGATGCCCCTTTCTAATTAGGACCCTCAAGGCCGCAGATAGAGACATGTAGAGTGGGGTGAAAACCCTCTGGCCCCGGGGTTGGTACTTTGCAGGTTGTGAGGTGGTTCCGGATGCACCGGTAAAAGAGGTGGCTATTTTCGGTGTGGTGGTGACCATACCAACATCGAAAGTCCTTGCAGTTGTGTTACTACTCGTAGTTGCATTTGAACTGCGTGTAAAAGCCCTCTTGGGCTGTTCCTTTTCATGGTCAATCAGACCCTGTTTTATCGCATCTTCTATCTGCACCCCTATCTCATGAAGGTCAGCAAATGTAGGTAAAGGTAGGACTATCATCTTTTGCAGCAGCCTCGGTTGTAGACTACGAATGACCATTCTTATCTAGTCGTTCTCAATTGACCGGGTTGTCACGCCCCAAATTTTAATTACTCAAAAACATTACCAAGCCTGTAAATTTACACTTGAGTAATAGAAATACAATGATACATGTTCTCCCTCTCTCAATGAATATTACAATGACAACAATACCTGCCAGTCTCCTACTATGCTACAAATAAATAAATACAAATACAAAATCCATTTCCTTTACATCTACTATGAAGTTATACAAAGGGATTCAAGAACTCCATAAATCTTCAATCAAATAATCCAAACTTTCTTCCTGTAAAAAGATAAAACAACAATGGGGTGAGCACTAATGCCCAGTAGGAATCGCATAGTTCTCAATCAATAACTAACACACAGATAGAAATGATCATGTATGCAGGGTGATACCATATAGTAGAGTGACATTTTATAATTTCAAAATACCATAAGTAAGGTACCTTTTTCTCAAAATGTATTTAAACATTTTCAAGAAAAACCTTCAGCCATTAAAATCATCCCTTAATCTTAGAAAAACATAGACCCTTGTGAAACAGCCGTATCTAAGAAAACAACATCATTAAAAAGTTATTAACCAATTCCCAAAATATTTCTCATTTAGTTTCCATTTTTAATGTTCCTCTTTTTCTTTCATTCTTCCTTTCTACTCATTATATTTATTTTACAGAACAATACCCATAATTTACCTTTATTGTCGCAAATAATTCATTAAGTTTACCATCACCAATCCATAATACAATTACCACTTCAATTTCCATTCTTTCAATTGATTTCATATCAAATACCGGATCCAATCACAAGTTATCTCCATGAGTCACATGCTTTATCGGTCACAAGCCGAAAGGAATGCGGAACCTCACGCTTTACCGGTCACAAGCTGGAAGGAACGCGAAACCTCACGCTTTACCGGTCACAAGCCGGAAAGAACGCGGAACCTCAACATACCACACGCTTTACCGGGCGCTACTCCGGAAGGACGGCGGAACCTATCTCAAGCGCCACGCTTTGCCGGCTCAAATACGGCGGGAAACGGACCCCAAGATAACATCACAATCCATTATTACAATTAGTGGACAATGCCAACACATCTTCCATTATTTCCGTAACACATTAATTCAATATACATCCACCATATATTAAAATTACATTCACATAACAAGTACAAATATGTTCCACAACCTTCTTCATTATCCATTAAGCCATTCATTGTTTTGTCACACAAAAATATAACAACACCTCCATAGAGGCAAAGATTCATCTTTAAAGTATTCACAATTCTTGGGTTCAAACTATTTCTTTACTTTTCCATATTATCATCAAGTCTTCAAATTCAATATTTTTTTTTCAAACACATTGATTATAAATTACTACCCATGGTTATAAATTAAATCTCCAACATTTAATTTTCTTTGATAAAACTCCTTCATATAACATCGTCATATTTTACAATCTCCCATTTATCATTATTCACACTCATCTTAACCCAAAATAGACTTAGTTTCATAAATTTAATGTTGATTGAAGTATCCTCATTTTCCAAAATGAAACTCCATAACTATTGTTAAATATAAAGTTGGACTTTTAGTTTTGAGGTACAAAATCACTTTCTAATTACACAATAAAATTCTTAAATCTTCACTTCATCATCTTATCACAAGTTCTGTATCATCTTTCAACTCTCTCCGCGGTTACCAACACAACACCACCCAACACAACTCGAACACAACACCACCCAACACAACTCAACTCAAAGCAATTCAACATGATTCAAACACAATTTATCATAGTCCAACACAATTCGGTTCAACATTATTCAACACAACCCAACATAATCAACACTATTCAACATAATCAAGGTGGACCCTTAAACCTCTATTTCATCATTTCACCCCAAGGCTTATGTCATCCATATCATTAATAAATCATTTCCCCAATCTTGATTTCATATTATAGCATAATTTACAATATCCATAACAAAGGTTCAATCGCTAATTTTTAATATAATTTTGAAACATTTCCAAAATCCAATTAAACTTGTACATATAGAATTCAACCTACCAATTTCATGATTCTACTTTCAATTTGGGCAAAAACATTATTTATCATCATGAATCAACCTAGGGTTTCAAGAAAGTCAAGAACTTCAAGAAAAATTCAAACTTCTTAAACCACTACTTTTTATTCCAATTTTTCCATTGATTAAACACCTAAGATTTATAACCTGCCACATTAACCCAACAATTGAACCCACCAACACTTCAAACCCTAAACCCCCAAATCTCAAGATGTACACTATATGCTAAAAAATATGGGTTTTATATGTATATAATCAAAATACCACAAATCTATCTATTTATGTAAGTATTGAAGAAGAACTAGGACCCCTACCTCAAGAATCAAGCAAAAGAACGAAGCTTTGATGAGAATCCTTCGCAAATCCAAGTTCCAATCGGTTGAAAAAGTTGAGCTTCAAGCCTTCTTCACTTTTTGGTGGAAGACCTTGATCAATCCAAAGGGAAATGAGAGGCATTTGAGGTTAAAGACCTGGGGTTTTCGGACCTAGGTGAGAGGGATGAAGAGAGGATATGAAAAGTGTGAAGAATGATCTAGAAAAGTGATTTTAAACTTGCTAAATTCGCGCAGTTCGCTCGAGCGTAGCTTTCCACGCTCGAGCGTACTTGCTTCCAACACATATATGAAAACTTCAAACAGGTATAACTCTTTCATCGGGACTCCATTTTAGGTCGTTCTTCTGTCCAAATTGAAGCTTCGGAAACAAGATTTCCAATGGTTCTGGCCTCACATTCAAATTCAAAGTGTGGAAGGAGAAAAGGACAAAAGAGTGATGGCTGGTCAAAAACTCAAACTCAAACTTGGGGCTTTTTATCTAATCTTACATAAATACCTTGGTAAGGCTTCAATCAAGGTTCCAAACATCACCCAAGGGTCCTCATTTATAATATTTAAAGTTCACTTGCCAACCCATCAATATCAAGAGTCTGACAACCATACAGGTTTTAAGGTGACGGGCACCACTTTACATAAATCCAATGCGAATTAAAATCCGAGTGATTACACGAGTGGTCATCATGGAGGCCTTGGCCCTCCACCGAGTGACGAAATTGGAGAAGCCCTCCTTCGGCTCTTGACGAGTAGCCTCGAGATCACGAGTTGTGCCATCGATTTGAGTGTTATAGGAATATTGGGTGACAAAGGCCTCAGCCATCTCTTCCCAGCTCCTCTTCATAGAATCTACCAGTTTAGCATACTAGATAGCTATATACCCGACAAGGTCCGGCCGAAGAGGGATAGCTTTTGCAGTCTGGACAGGCCCATCGGCCGCAAAATATTTGAAAATAGCCGCAAGTGGACTATGGGATCACCCGAGCCATCGAAGCGGTCTATATGTGGCATTTTAAATCTATCCGGCAATGTCACTGCCGAATTTATATAGTCGTCCTCTATATCTGGGATCGAATTGACAACCTGAGTTCGTTTGAAAAACTTCTCAAGCTTGCTCACTTTCAGAGCAGTAGGGTCAACCTCAAACTCAAATAGTGCCTTCGTGGGTAAACCGGTGCTTTGGAAGTCTGGGGCGGAATCGGATCCACTGGAATGTTCGCATTTTCCTAGACATTGGCTGTGGGAGCAGGAGCTCTAGGTACTAGAATATTTGCAGGAGGTGAACGGGATACAAAAGCTATTGCTTTCTGTTGTTGTTGTTGTTGTTGTTGCTGTTGAAGCCTAGCAATCAGTTCATCTCTTTGCTCGCAATCTGCTGTTGAAGTCAGAATCTCCGCTTGCGGCGGTGTCCAGCTGCATGGCCTCGATGGTTTGTTGAAGTTGGCGCATCATATCCTCCATATTGTCTGAGGGGTGTTGATCTATCAGAACCGGTGTATACTCTCTTTCTGAGGTGGAAGCAGAAAACTGGGCCCAACTACGCACAGATGACGTAGATAGCGATCGCTGAATTGGCGACTGTTGAACCGGTGATCTATGCTTGACTATCCTCTGTCTCGTAACCGGGGGTAGCGAAGCAAACACTGGTTGTCCTCCAATAGGATCCTTAGATCGGTAAATCCTCCTTACTCTGGTCCAAAGTGCTCGGGGAAAAACTGCCTCGTCGGAAGCAATTGTGAAATACTACCTTGCAAAAAGAAAATAAAGCAAAAAAAGAAACAACAATCAGCAAACGCACAGCACCTCAGCTTAGACAGAGACAACACATAGTTGAAATCATAAGCTGGACAATTTGTACTCAAACACTGATATCTGTCCCAAATTTCTGCCTGAAAACTGATACTCTCAAACTGATACCCAGACTTGCAACTGATACATACATTCCTGTAGAGTCACACTCTAAAAGCACATATCAAGCAAGTGAGAGCCAAAACACCCCTATGGTGGGATAGGGTTACCCTGTCTTAGTTTCGTCAGGAACTAGGGATTTGCTACACAAGCAAGTGGTTTCAAACAAACCTACATTCGGGTGAGCAACCTGTCCTAGTTTGGAACAGTCTCTAAGGCTTCCGATATACAACTAGGTCAATTGGTCAAAAAGGGTGCCTCAGCAAGATCACCTAATATACCTCTCACTCCTAACACCGAGAAGTGAAAGGAGGATCAAACGGTACAGCAGTAGTCTAGATCCAAGGCTTGTGTTCCCATTGTGGTAGAGCCCGCAACCGGTCAGCCTTATGGCGCGCTTTTCCAAGCGAGCCTCTAGCAAACCATTCACGAATAGCAGATGGCAAACACTATGGCTTAGGCACATCGATGCAAATACAAATGCAAAGAAACACATACATGTAGATAAAACAACATATCACGAGTTCGAGTCAAGTTCTCTAAATCCCTAGCAGAGTCGCCAGAAACTGTAGCTCGACTTCTTCATGCCCCCTTTTGGAGAGCTTGAATTGGCTTACAGTTTGGACCCCCGTCACGATTCTGAATCTAATTTCACAAAGTGCAATGTGAAACTAATAAACACCAAAGAGTTCAATCCGGCAAATCATTTTGGAAAATCAGATCTTGAATCAAATAATGCCAAAACTGGGCTGCTTTACCAGATTATAGAGTCGCCACCTAAATATTTTGTTTTTGAAAAATTTAGGAAACCCTGACTCGTGCCAAAGGCCACGTGTCCGTCATCACCAAAGTTGCCTCGACTCGGGAACTTGGGTACGAGAGGGAAAGGTCCTGAAATGAGCACTCTCGCTCCCCCGATCAAAGATCAGCATTTACTAATCATGATATGTTGTTTTTATAAACACATGTGTTCTTATTCCTGTTATTAATCTAGCTTTATTATGTGACGCACACAAGCAAATATAGACTAAGTCGCAAGACTTGGAACGAATTCAACTCATGTTTGTTTTTGAAAATGGTTTGAAGTTGCCACCCTCAAGTGGGCTAAAATGCAGATTTGCCACCCTCAAGTGGGCTTAAAACATGATTTGCCACTTCGCAAAGTGGGCTTAAAATGCACATTTGTTGAATTGTTCCAATTCAAGTAACAAAGCCTTCATCCATAGGATTTCATGCAGTTTTAGCAAGTAAGCACATAGCCTCATGGAGAGCATACGAAACATGGCAACACTCACACTTATGCAAGTATGCTAAAGCGTAAAACTAACAGAGTACTCCAAGCCAAAACAAAAGCTAGTTAGAAATATGCATGATCTTAACTATGTTAAGATGCCTAATGCAACACATGTAATAATGAAATTAATAGGCTCGGCTACTAATATGGCATATGATACAATTTGAACAATAGGCTTTGAAACACGTATTCAAAGAAGTGTATTGAAATTGATAATACAGTTTGAATGATGTGCCGAGCCTCGGTGTGTGCAAAACAAATGAATGGATGCAAACATGCGAGCATAAGGAATGCTAATTGAAAATGTCCCAAATCTAACCATCAAAAGCGGGTCAATAAAAGAGAGAAAGACGTAGGGTTGGAAGACATACACACACACGCACACTTATTACAACATTGCGCCCTCTCGAAGGAGGGTCCGAATGAATAAGCTAAGCTAAGCTAACTAATCTAATTAAACCAATTAGAATAATTATTACAAATCAAATGAATAATTAGCAAACTAATTACTAATTATTAAAACACTTAACTAATTAGCAAATTAGTTAATTAAATTTCAACACAAATGTACATAAACTAATCATGCAAGATATTAAACTATGCTGCCACTGCTCCGCCTCGGGAAGTGAAATATGCATGCGCTCGGTTTTCGCCCCGAAAAGCCCTTCATTATGCTCTCGAGAGGCTCTATTTGCAGGGTTGACCATACTCCAGAACCTTTCTGCTCCACCTTACCAAATCAATGCTGAGGATTGCACCAATGGTCTGCTGGCCATGAATGCTTGCTACCGACCATCTGCCGGCCAAAAGTGTGCCCTGCCGGCCACCAATGAGCCATTTTCGGCCACTGGAGCTCTGAGTCACCACACTGCAACAGAGCACAAACAGAGGAAAATGGAGGGTTTTCCAAGGATATGTTTGTACTGTGCCCCTCCTTATCATCTCAAAACATCAAATGAGTGGCACTCTTGGATCCAAAACCACCAATCAAGCATTTTCAATGCATGATGGCCAAAGATCCAAGTTGCGCAATTTCAATAAATGCACAAAAACAAGACTCTAGACCACTACCTTGTCATGAATGATCAAAGGCAATGGAGACAAAAGAGATTAGCTTATTTCATCACTTTGAGTATGAAATGCTCCAATCTACATTGTGTTCAATATAACGTCCGATTGAACACATGCAATGCAAACACAACATGCTTAACTTGTTCAAGTTTTACTTGTCATGTTTTATTTACACATTTTAATTACCAATCCATTCTTTAACCGGTTTGTCCAAGGTGAGTGTCCTCTAATGAGAGAGGGGTCAATCAAAGGATGATTTAAGACATGAGAGAGATCATGCCGTTGGTCAGTAGAAACCCTCAAAAGAGGATTAAAACCATTAAGCACAAGTCTCAATCTCAAGCTTAAACACAACCTTAAGGCTAACCAACCCTCAAAGCAAATGAAAAAGTGAAGAAATGAGGGAGGTTGCAGATATTTCAGTGCTGAAATGACATGCAAAATGATACTACAACACGCAAGCAACTCATGCATAACATGTTCAAAAGCCAAAAGTACCAAACTAGTGAAGAGTACTACACTATAGGCATGCAATACAAAGCTCAAAAGGGACAAACAGTCCAAAATAGTCGTAAAACAGCTTAAAAGGAGTCCTAAAATATGCTTGAAGTAAGCTAAAAAAAGGCTAGAATGGAAGGCTAACACATAGCACAAACTAGACTATTAAGCACAATTGCACTACAAGCATACAAAGCAAGCCCCAAGTGGCCAAACCAGCTCAAAAAAGAGCTAAAGCAAGTTAAAAAAAGTAGCAAAAACATGCTGAGATCAAGTCACAAAATGGTAGAAAAACATGCTTACATGTTAGGCTATCTACACTTACAAACAAGACACAAGGAGGGGAGGCTACCCCCTCCTATTTTGGACCTCAAAACATAGTTTTTACCCCTAAAAATCCCCTGGAATTTAGTGATTAAAAGAGCCAAAAAAGTTGTTTTAGAAAGCTTTGAAATATGGCACAACAACTTAGCAAGCAAGCTACAAGAAGAATGGACCACCCCTAACTCCAATCAAACCTCAAACCACCATTTTAAACCATAAAAATAGAGATTTCAGAGGTCAAAACCAACCTCAATATAGCATGCAAAGATGGCCAAACAAGTATTTAAATTAGACTTAAAATACAAATGTTCTACCTCTTGAAGACAAGACGATATTTAGGCAACAAAGGCAAGTCAAACCAAGCAAATATCCTTTTCTAGAGCTCAAATAGGACTTCAAGCAACCTCAACACAATGGTGATCAAGTTTGATCAAGGGCTCACATGCAAGAGTGTAGAGAATTTAGGCTTTAAGGCATAAAATATCAAGAGAGAGAGGATTCTAGAGAGAGAAAAAGAGAAATTTTTGTCGTCAAAATTTCCAACCCTTCACATGCAAGAGGAAGGCTTCTATATATAGAAGATACAAAATCCCTTCAAAGAGATCAAGCCATATACGTGCAAACAGATGGCTCAACCTGTGCAAACAACTGGCACAAAATATCAAAAAATATCTACTGATACATTGCTGGCCGACCGACCATCAGTGATGACCGACAGGGACTCATTGATGGCCGGCATGGCACATCAATGGTCGGCAGGCCAAAATCCATGGCCGGCAGTCCCTCAACATGGCGGGAAGTGCATCAAAAATAGCATACTGAAAGGACCAAAACATAGTCCAAAAATGAGATAGAATTGATACAGGGTTTGGAAAGCTCAAACTTGTGACGTTCCGCCGCGGATTTTGAGCGCTCAACGAGCAATCAAACTCATCACTGGATGTACCTGCAAGAACATCCAAGTCTTGAGGACGGTCAAAAATGGGGTGTCTACATGCTTCATCTCTGAATCTCTCTATCTTTCTCTCTCACAGAAGTTGAGAGGAGAATAGGGCCTTTAAGCTGAGCACAAAAACACAAAAAGAGAAAGACTTCAACACTCTCTCCCTCTCGGGTTGGAGAGGGAGAACAAGAGAATAAAAATAAACAAGTAGCTCCCTCTCTCTGGAGTTGGGGGTGAGAATGACACACACTAATACACGCGCACACACACACTGGACACACACACAAGGCACATGCAAGCACCTTTTCTTTCCTCTTCTTGGGCATATGCAGAAGCTCCCTAAACAAAGATATAGCTCTCCCTCTCTCTCTCTCTCTCTCTCTCTCTCTCTCTCTCTCTCTCTCTCTTTAGATGGGTGGATATTATTGCACAGCTTCACGAAAACTGCGATGGCCATTGAAGCACTGTCTGAAAAACTTGATCTGGTGCTCCTTCGAAGCACACATCTCAATCTTCAACCGAACCAAACTCTCTCTCACTAACTCTCTCTCGAAGATGAACACAAACTCAAGACACACACAACCACAATCTCTCTCTCACAGATGGCCTCTTATTCATGAACAAGAGAGCTTCCACTGCAGCATTTCTCTCAGGTTTTCATGCTTTACTTTACATGGCACTCCTCACTTTCGTTCCACCTCTAAACCAAAGTGAAAGCATCATAATCAACCATCCTCATGGGACTAGATCAAGAACTTGCTGAGTTGCAAGCAGATCGAACAATCAAAATTTCACGACCCATCAAAGGCCTTTGGTGGGAATGCGAAGTTGGGGTCTTGTAGTTCAATATGTAGCTTCAAGGACGGGGTTCTTGGCAACACGAGCAGGGTGGTTCGCAGAGTCAACAACTCGCCTGAAAGTAGCTCACTGGGTCAAGAAACCAGGTTGCTCAGTCGTAAAGCTGTTAATGGCTCGACTTCCAATCGGTCTTTGTTGAGCTCTGCAAGATCCAACGCTAGTGGTGTGACACACACTTCTTCTTCTTCCATAGGCATACAAGCTTCAAAGTGAGAAGGTTGTCGTATCTGATCGTGTCGTGGACTCACTCGGCTGTTTGGTGATCGGCGAGTATGGATGGATTGCCAATAGGGAGAGAATCATGAAGGCGCATGCTTTGAGGGATTCTAGCATGGCAGGGTACTTGTCGAGCAAGAAGACCATGGAGATCAACTTGGAGACTCCCATTATGGAGGAGGAAATTAGAATTTTATAATTAATTAATTAGTGTAATTAAGTAATTTAGTTAATTAGAATTTTATAATTAATTAATTAGTTTAGTCAATTAGTTAGTTCATTAGAATTTTATAATTAATGAATTAGTGTAATTAACTAATTAATTAGTTAGTTCATTAGAATTTTATAATTAAGTTAGTTTAGTAGAAATTTATAATTAATTAATTAGTGTAATTAATTAGTTTACTTAGTGTAATTAACTAATTAATTAGCTAGTTCATTAGAACTTTATAATTAATTATTTAGTGTAATTAATTAGGTAGTTCCAATTTGTACTTTGTAATAATTAGCTTCATTATGATGTTGTAATAATTAATTAGCTTAGATAACTAGCTTATTTATTCAAGTTTTGCAATAATTAGTTAAGTAGTTTAATTAACTAGGTAGTTCATTCAAACCCTCTTGTGTGAGGGCAAACAAATTTGTAATAATGTTTATGTCTTCCAATCCCACGTCTTTCTCTCTTTTATTTACTACCTTACAATGGTTAGATTAGGGATATCATGTTTCATTTAGCATACTCATGTTTGCATCCACTTGTATTGCATGCACCGGGGCTCAGTTCATCATTCCAATTCGCATTGTCGTTTCAATACTTCTTTGAATACATGCTTAGACCGCATGCGATCAAATCATTTCACATGCCATATTAGTATAGTTGAGCCTAGTAATTGCATATTACATGTGTTGCATTTAGTTAGGAATCATGCATATTTTTACTAACTTTATTTTGTAGCTGTTCACGGGACATCGGTAAATATGTGAGTTGTTATGCTTTAGCATCCCGCTTGTACATATTTTTCTTATTATGTTTAGCATCCTACCATGAGTCTAATTGTTTAAATGATAACCTGTTTGAATGCCTGTGGATGAAGGCTTGTTGCTTGAATTGGAATGATTCAACGAATGTACATTTTAAGCCCACTTTGTAGTGGCAAATTCACAAACTTTAAGCCCACTTAAGATGGAAAATTCGAATTCAAACCCTTTAAAAAAAAAAAAAAACATGAAATTGAATTCTTCTAATTTGAGCAAACTAGTCTATACCTTGTATGCTTCACATAATAAATTTTAGGATTTATTAAATAATCAGAATAAGAACATATATTGTACATAAGAATCACATCATAATTAGTAGAGGCCGATCTTTGATCGGGTGAGTGGGGTGCTCATTATTGACCTTCCCCTCTTATACCTAAGTTCCCGAACCAAGACACTTTGGTGACGACGGACTAATGGCCTTTGGCATGAGTCATGGGTTTCCTAAATTTCCTAAAAATATTTAGGCGGTGACTCTGAAATCTGGCAAAGCAGTCCATTTTTGGCATTTGATTCAAAAATCGATTTTCCAAAAAAAATTGCCAGATTTGGACTCTTTTTGTGTTTCCATTGTTTTACATTACACTTGTGAAATCAAATTTAGAACCAACACAAGTAGAGTCTGAACTGTACGGGCCATTCATTCTTCCAAAAGGGAGCGCGAAAAGCCGAGCTACAGTAGGCAGAGGTATGACTATCATCTTCTATAATAACCTTGGTTGCAGATTACGGACGGCCATTATGATCTGGTCCTTTTCAGCTGGCCGGGTGGTCATTATGGAGGCCTTGGCCCTCCACCGAGTGACAAAATCGGAGAAGCCTTCCTTCAGCACTTGGCAAGTTGCTTTCAGATCACGAGTTGTGACCTCGATTTGAGTGTTGTAGGAGTATTGAGCAATAAAGGCCTCAACAATCTCTTCCCAGCTCCTCTTTACAGGATCTTCAAGTTTAGCATACCAAATGGCCGCAATACCCGACAAGGTCCGGCTGAAGATGGATAACTTCTGTATTCTAGATAGGCCTATCGGCCGCAGAATGTCTGAAAATAGTTGCAAGTGGACCATAGGATCACCCGAGCCATCTAAGCGGTCTATATACGGCATTTTAAACCTATCCGGCAATGTCACTGCCGAATTCGTATAGTTGTCCTCTATATCTGGGATCGAATTCACACCCTGAGCTCGTTTAAAAAGCTTCTCAAGCTTGCTCACTTTCAGCGTAGTAAGGTCGACCTCAAACTCAAACGGCTCATCTGTTGGGTAAACTGGTGCTTTGGAAGTCTGGGTGGAACTGGCTCTGCTGGAATGTCTGCATTTTCCTGGACATTAGTCATAATCCCAGGTATTGGAACCCTGACTGGGGGTGGATGTGAAGCAGAAGCTGCTACTTGTTGTGGTTGTTGTTGCTGCTAGAGCCTATCGATCAACTCAGTCTGTTGGGTTGTAATTTCTGCTTGGCGAGCGGCATCTAGCTGCATATTCTCAATAGTCTATTAGAGTCGGCGGATCATTTCTTCCATGTTGACTAAGGGGTGCTGATCTATCGGAACTGGTGTGTACTCTCTTTCCGAAGTGGAAGCAGAAAACTGGACTTTGCTAAATGAAAGTAACTGTCGAACCGGTGAGTTATGCCTGACTCTCCTCCGTCTTATAATCGGGGGTAGCGAAGCAAACACTGGTTGTCCTCTTACAAGATCCCCAGATCGATAAAGTCACCTTACTCGAGTCCAGAGTGCTTGGGGCGTAACTGCCCCGTCTGAAGCAATCGTGAAAGACTACCTTGCAAAAAGAAAATAAAGCAAAAGAAACAAAAATCAGAAAACGCACAGCACCTCGGCTCAGACAGAAACAACACACAATTACAATCTTAAGCTGGATGATCACACTCAAATACTTATTTATGCCCTAAATTTCTGCCTCAAAACTGATACCCTCAAACTGATACTCAGACTTGCACCTGTTACATACATTCCTGCAGAGTTTCACTCTAAAAACAAGTATCAAACAAGTGAGAGCCAAAACACCCCTATGATGGAGTAGGGTTACCCTGTCCTAATTTCGGCAGGAGCTAGGGATTCACTACGATAACAAGCGGTTTCAAACAAATCCTGCATTCGGGTGAGCAACTTGTCCTAGTTTGGAACAGTCTCTATAGCTTCCGATATGCAACTAGGTTGATTGGTCAAAAAGGGTATCTCAGCAAGACTACCTAATATACCTTGCACACCTAACACCGAGAAGTGAAAGGAGGATCAAATGGTACAGCGGTAGTCTAGATCCAAAGGTTGTGTTCCCAACGTGGCAGAGCCCACAACTGATCAGCCTTTTGGCAAGCTTTTCCAAGCAAACCTCCGGCAAACCGCTCAGGAATAGCAGATGGCAATATGACTTAGGTGCACCGATGCAAATGCAAATGCAAAGAAACACATAAGTGTAGATAAAACAACATATCATGAGTTCGAGTCAAGTTCTCTAAATCCCCAACAAAGTCGCCAGAAACTATGAACTCGCCTTTTTTTGCGCCCCGCCTTTCAGAAAGAGTTTGAAAAGAAGGTGTAGACGCGCCCGAGGGGTCTCGAGCTCCGCGCTTGCGAAGGTGCGAAATTTGTTCGCTCTCTAGTTGCTACAAGTTCGGACTCAAATGTCACGATTCTGAATCTAATCTTACAATGTAGGATGTAAGACCGATAAATCACCAAAGAGTCCAAATCTGACAAATCGTTGTGAAAAACTGATTTTTGTAAAGAAATGCCAAACATGGACTGCTTTGCCAGATACAGAGTCGCCACCTAAATATTTTATTTTGGAAAAATTTAGGAAACCCTGACTCGTGTCGAAGGCCACGTGTCCGTCATCACCAAAGTTCTCTTGGTTCGGGAACTTGGGTACGATTGGGGAAGGTCATTTCATGAGCACCCCGCTCGCCCGATCAAAGATCAGCCACTACTAAGCATGATATCTTGTTTTTGAAAACACATGTGTTCTTATTCTGGTTATTAACCTAGAATTACAATGTTATGCGCATGGCAAACAAGTATAGACTAGATCGCCTAAGTTGGAACAAAACATTGCATGTTCGTTTGTTTAAAAATGGTTTGAAGTTTGCTACTCGCAAGTAGGCTAAAATGCGGATTTCAATGAATTGTTCCAATTCAGGTAATCCAACCTTCACCCACAGGCATTCAGGCAGTTATATCACATAAGCAATTAGCCTCATGGAAAGTATGCTTTCATGGCAACATTAACACACGTGTAGTATGCTAAAGCGTAAACACTCACAGTGTACTCCAAGCCAAAAAAGAGAACTAGTTAGAAATCATGCATGATCCTAGTTTATGTCAAAATGGCTAATGCAGCACATGCGGAAATGTAGCTAAAATAGGCTCGGCTATTCTAGAAATGTCATGTGAAATGAAACTTGATACATGTATTCAAATAGGAATTGAAATACAATGCAGTTAGTATGATGCGCCGAGCCCGGTGCATGCAATACAGATGAATGATGCAAACATGCGAGCATAAGGTATGCTAAATGAAACATGCCCTAAAACTAACCATCGTAAGCGGTTAAATAAAAGGGAGAAAGAAATGGAGGTTGGAAGACATGCATCACACACATGCACGCTTATTACAACAATTGGCTCTCTCAAGGGAGAGACCGAATAAAGAGCTAACTAGCTAATCGAAGCTAATTAAACTAATTATTACACAACAAATTAATTAACTAATCCTAGTTAACTAATTATTACAAAACGAATTGAAATAGCTAAACGCATTAACTATTAAAATACAAACCAAAGCATAAGCTAGCTATCTAAGCATAGCAGCTAAGGAAAGCAATAAATCAGGAGCCTCAGAGGTAGAGGAATAGATGCATGTCTGGTTGCCTCGTTCGGAAATCCAACGCAATGCCCCTATTTGCCTTTGTTTCAGCTATCCTCAGAAACTTGCACCAAGCTCTAGAAAGATGAAACTCCACCTTGGGAATCCAATGGGAGGGTGGCCGATAACTTTTGGTCCCCCCAGATACCTGCCGACCACTTTTGGTTGTTGAAAAACCAGAAAAGTGGTCGGCTAGCTAGTTTTTCTGGCTGGCCGACCAGTTGTTGTTGCTGAACTGCAATTTGCTGCAACAGAGAGAAAGAAATGGCATGGCAATGTATTTGCAAAATATGTGTGCACAACCACCCTCCCTATCATGTCATGAACTTAAGGGAGTGTAGGTTGTCAACCCTCGGGCCACCAATCGCGCATTTCTATGCATGATGGCCGAGAGGCAAAATTGCACGATTCAATATAAAATGAATGCACAAGTAAACACATAAAGCCTAAAACTCTATCATGGATGATCAAGAGCGTCGGCGACCGGGAATTAAGGCATGTTTCATCACTTTAAGTATGAAACGTTCCTCTTTTCCTGTGTTTGGACTAACACCTATTCCAAACAAGAATGCAAGCAACATGGCAAGCATGCAATGTGACTTAAACATGCAAATTTGCAACTATATGGCATACTCAATGCAATGGACTATCATGGCATACTCAATGCAAACAACAACATAACATGCACAACACATTGTAACATGGCATACACAATGCACAATGGACTTAAACCAAAATGGATGGGCCTCAGCCATGCCCAAATCAGTGGCCATTCTGCTAAAATGAAGGCACCGAAAAAAAATGCAAACATGCATGCCAATTGGCTCACTGTAGACACCCCATTTTTGACCGACCTTAATACTCAGACATCATCAATTGAGCGCTCGGTGATGGTGCATGTTGTGCTCGTTCTGAGGTTTCGGAGTTTTGGCAGAGAGCCTTGCCTCAAGGCCTCAGAACTCTTTGTGATGTGGCTCGGTTTAGGGACATAACCATGTTTCCCTTCCTAGAGGGAGGGAGAGGTCTTGTAGACCATCTCTCTGTGGTCGTAGACCACTTTTTGTGGTCGTAGGCCACTTTTCCCGTTTGGAGACTAGTTTTCGATTTTTGGAGCCTTTGGCCGCGCGCCTTGTCTTGGGATTGCTTAACATTCTCCGTTTGGCATGGTTTTTGAACCACACCATGTTGCCTCTGCCTAGAGGGACACTGTGGTCAGGGAGACCACTTTTGTGGTTGCATACCATTTTTTATGCTCGTCAGCTAGTGTTCGGGGCTTTTGGCCGTGTGCTTCGCCTCCCAATTTCTCGTCTTGCATCCATTTTGGTTTGTTTTTGGTACAAACCTTGTTTTCCTTGTTTGGAAGGTGGTCCAAGTGTGGGAGACCAGTATTTCTCCTGGCCGACCACTTCTTCCTCTGCCAGCCAGTTTTCTGGTCGAACAACTGGCTTTCTTGGTCTTTGGACCATCTTTTCTGGTCGGCCACTATACCACCATCTTGCATTTAGTGTGTTGACCACTCCCACCTATGGCCAACCAGTTTTTACTCTGGTTGACCACTGAAAAGTGGTCGGCTTCTTTTTGACACCTTTTTGGAGATATTTTGGGCCAGCTGGCATAGCTGGAGAGCATTTGAGCCATCCTCCATACATGTGTATGGAGGGATGGCATTCAAGCTTAGCTTCACCAAGAAGCTTTAGCTTCTCCAAGAAGCTTTAGCTTTGTGTTTCTATAAGAGGGAGGCTCCTCCTCCCTCCTCCATGTTCAGAAATTTTCCCTAAGAGTGTTAGATATAGCTTTGTCTCTATATTGCTCTCATTGCCTTAAAAGTGAAGATTTGTCTTACTTTAACACACAAGCACACACTCAAACACCTTGCTTGGGTTGCTGAGGCTTCTTGAGGTTGTTTTTGACATTCTTGGACTGGTTTTGGTTCAAAAAGATTGCTAGAGTTGCAGTAGTAAAGAAAGTCTTCAAGGGTGAGTCTTTGACCTTTAAATCCCCCTTTCTTGCTTAAGCTTTTAGCCTATCTTTCATGCTTTTTTGAGCTTAACTCTTAACTGATAAAAATTCTCTTTTTGCATGCTTTAGACCTTTGTTTAAGGTCACTTTTGTGTTGGGGGTCGTTTACTCTCTCTTAGGCCTTGTTTGGCCTTATTTTTGTGCCCTATTTGTGAGCTTCGGGACCACCTTGTTTTGTCCTTCTCACCACTGAAATCCAAAGGGCTTTCAATGGTGGGGATGGTGTTTTAAGGTCCCAAGAAGGAAAGGGTCATCCCCTGTCCATGTTGTCTTGTTTAGTTGCTTCATATGCCTCATGTTTGAGCACTTTTGTTAAGCTTATGTTGACCATATCTTAGCTTGTATTTGTGGTTATTTTGCTGAGGCATACCACTATTTTTACTTTCCTTGGTCACTCCATGCATGGTTGATACACTTTTAGTGTAAATCACACACACTAGCTTTGTATGCTTCATGAAGTAGCATGTCATTTTAGCTTGTGTTGAGTCCATTTCAGCATGTTCTTGGGCTTGTTTTACCATGTCATACCTCTGTTAGGGTTTGGTTTAATAGCTCCTTGCATGCTCCTTGCACTTGTAGTGCATTTCCATGAAATAGCCTAACATGCCTCATGCCTTGACATGTCATTTTAGCATGCTTTTCGCTTAGCTCTGAGAAGACTTTGTTCATGTTTTAGCATGTTTAAGGTTTGATTTAGGTTGTATTGATCATCCATGACTTGCTTTGTATAGCCTTAGTTCAATCTAGCTTGTTAGCTTTGTGTATTGAATCCTCTAGCATGCATTACTTGGCTTATTTCAATAATTTGGCATCATTAGTTATGTTATTTCAGTCCATGTAGTGTGGCCATACACTTGCATTTATCGCTTATTCAATGCGTTGGAGGGTTTGCCCCTTTATGTCTTAACATGAACCGTTGCCTATGCCTTCATGCCATAGCTTGCGAGCTCTTATTTCAGTGTGTTTTGGGGGTTATTATGCCATGATATAACTCTAATTTTTGTGGCTTAAGTCATCCCATGCTTGGTCTTAATAGGTGTAGTGTAATCCACCTTATTTGCCTTGTATGCATCATGCCTTATGCCCCTCATGCAAGCTTGTTTTGGCTTCCTTTCATGCATGTTTTAGTATCATTTTAACATGCACTAGGACTATTTTAGGTTGCCTTAGCCATGTGCTTTATGTTTTATACAGCTGTAGTGCAATTGGCCTTGCTAGCTTTGTGTTTTGATGATTCATGCATGCTATGTTTGAGCTATTTGGATGATTTGGCATCATTTAATACTTGATTTCAAAGCTTATAGCATGCTTATTTTCCCACTTCATTCATGCTTTAAAAGTCTTTGAGTGTTGTGTATTGTTGCCTTACTTATGGCCTAGCTTGTACGCTTGCATGCCTAGGTATTTGGGTCCTCATCTCAGCATGTTTTGGTCTTTGTTTTGACCTACTTAAGCTCTGTCCATGCTTGGTTCATGCATTTGTGCCATGTATTGCATGCCTCCTTTATAGTCCTCTTTGCTAGCTTTCATGCCTTAGGACCCTTGCATGCCTTACTTGCCTTGTTTGAATGATTTGGCATCATTTCTTACTTCATTTTAGTGCACTTAGTGTTGCTACACTTCCATGCTTTTCACTCTTTAAGTGCTTTTGAGAGTTGCACCTTAGTGCCTTAATTGGTGAGCCAATTGGCATGCATGTTTGCATTTGTTTTCAGTGCCTTCATTTTAGCATAATGGCCATTGATTTGGGCATGGCTGCGGCCCATCCATTTTGGTTTAAGTCCATTGTGCATTGTGTATGTCATGTTACAATGCGTTGTGCATGTTATGTTGTTGTTTGCATTGAGTATGCCATGATAGTCCATTGCATTGAGTATGCCATATAGTTGCATATTTGCATGTTTAAGTCACATCGCATGTTTGCCATGTTGCTTGCATTTGTGTTTGGAATAGGTGTTAGTCCAAACACGGGAAAAGAGGAACGTTTCATACTTAAAGTGATGAAACATGCCTTAATTCCCGGTCGCCGACGCTCTTGATCATTCATGATAGAGTTTTAGGCTTTATGTGTTTACTTGTGCATTCATTTTATATTGAATCGTGCAACTTTGCCTCTCGGTCATCATGCATAGAAATGCGCAATTGGTGGCCCGAGGGTCGAGAACCTACACTCCCTTGAGTTCATGACATGATAGGGAGGGTGGTTGTGCACACATATCTTGCAAATACATTGACATGCCCTTTCTTGCTCTCTGTTGCAGCAAATTGCAGTTCAGTAGCAATAACTGGTTGGCCAGCCAGAAAAACTAGTTGGCCGACCACTTTTCTGGTTTTTCAACAACCAAAAGTGGTCGGCAGGAGGCTGCAGAGACCAAAAGTGGTTGGCCACCCTCCCACTGGATTCCCAAGGTGGACTTTCATCTTTCTGGAGCTTGGTGCAAGTTTCTGAGAACAAATGAAAACAGAGGCAAATCTGTGCATCGCATTGGATTTCCGAACGAGGCGACCGGGCATTCATCCATTCCTCTACCTCTGAGGCTCCTGATTTATTGTTTTCCTTAGCTGCCATGCGTAAATAGCTAGCTTATGCTTTGGTCTGTACTCTTAATAGTTAATGCGTTTAGCTATTTCAATTCGTTTTGTAATAATTAGTTAACTAGGATTAGTTAATTAATTTATTGTGTAATAATTAGTTTAATTAGCTTAGATTAGCTAGTTAGCTTTTTATTCGGTGCCTCCGTCGAGAGGGCGTATTGTTGTAATAAGCGTGCGTGTGTGTGATGCATGTCTTCCAATCTCAATTTCTTTCTACCTTTTACTTAACCGCTTACGATGGTTAGTTTTAGGGCATGTTTTATTTAACATACTTTATGCTCACATGTTTACATCCATTCATCTGTATTGCATGCACGGGGCTCGGCGCATCATACTAACTGCATTGTATTTCAATTTCTATTTAAATATTTGTATCAAGTTGCATTTCACATGACATTTCTAGAATAGCCGAGCATATTTTAGCTACATTTCCACATGTGTTGCATTAGCCATTTTGACATGAACTAGGATCATGCATGATTTCTAACTAGTTCTCTTTTTTTGGCTTGGAGTACACTGTGAGTGTTTACGCTTTAGCATACTGCATGTGTGTTAATGTTGCCATGAAAGCATGCTTGCCATAAGGCTAATTGCTTATGTGATATAACTGTCTGAATGCCTATAGGTGAAGGTTGGATTATCTGAATTGGAACAATTCATTGAAATCCGCATTTTAGCCTACTTGTGAGTAACAAACTTCAAACCATTTTCAAACAAACGAACATGCAATGTTTTGTTCCAACTTAGGCGATCTAGTCTATACTTGTTTGCCGTGCGCATAACATAGTAAATTCTAGGTTAATAACCGGAATAAGAACACATGTGTTTACAAAAACAAGATATCACGCTTAGTAGTGGCCGATCTTTGATTGGGCGAGCGGGGGTGCTCATGAAATGACCTTCCCCAATCGTACCTAAGTTCCTGAACCAAGGCAACTTTGGTGATGACGGACACGTGGCCTTCGGCATGAGTCAGGGTTTCCTAAATTTCCCTAAAATAAAATATTTACGTAGCAACTTTGTATCTGGCAAAGCAGTCTATGTTTGACACTTCTTTACAAAAATCAGTTTTCCAAAACGATTTGTCGGATTTGCGACTCTTTGGTGATTTATCGGTCTTACATCGCACATTGTAAGATTAGATTCAGAACCGTGACATTTGAGTCCGAACTTGTAGTAGCTAGAGAGTGAACGAATTTTGTGCCTTTGCAAGTGCGGAGCTCGGGACCCCTCGGGCGTGTCTACACTCACCAATTAAGGCACTAAGGTGCAACTCTAAAGAGCACTTGAAGAGTGAAAAGAATGGAAGTGTAACAACACTAAGTGCACTAAAATGAAGCAATAAATGATGCCAAATCATTCGAACAACATAAGTATGGCATGCAAGAGTCCTAAAAAACATGAAGCTAGTGAAGAGGACTATAAAGGAGGCATGTAATACATGGCACAAATGATTGAACTAAGCATGGACAGAGCTTAAGTAGGTCAAAACAAAGACCTAAACATGCTGAGATGAGGGCCCAAATACCTAGGCATGCAAGCATACAAGCTAGGCCATAAGTAAGGCAACAATACACAACACTTAAAGACATTCAAAGCATGAATGAAGTGGAAAAATAAGCATGCTATAAGCTCTGAAATGAAGTATTAAATGATGCCGAATCATCCAAATAGCTCAAAGATAGCATGTATAAATCATCAAAATGCAAAGCTAGCAAGGCCAATTGTACTACAGCTACACAAAGCATGAAGCACATGGCTAAGGCAACCTAAAACAGTCCTAGAACATGTCAAAATGAGTCTAAAACATGCATGGAAGGAAGCCAAAATGAGCTAGCATGAGGGGCATAAGGCATAATTAATGCGAGGCAAATAAGGTGGATTACACTACACCTATTAAGACCAAGCATGAGATGACTTAAGCAATAAAAATCAGAGTTATATCATGGCATAATAACCCCAAATAAACACTGAAATGATGGCTCGCAAGCAAAGGCATGAAGGCATACGCAATGGCCCATGTTAAGACATAAAGGGGGAAACCCTCCAACGCATTGAATAGGTGATAAATGTGAATGCATGGACATGAAACATGAACTGAAATAACATAACTAATGGTGCCAAATCATTGAAATAAACCAAGTAATGCATGCTAGAGGATTTAATACAAAAAGCTAACAAGCTAGATTGAACAAAGGCTGTACAAAGCAAGTCACGGATGACCAATACAACACAAATCAGACCTTAAACATGCTAAAACATGAACAAAGTCTTCTCAGAGCTAAGCCAAAGGCATGCTAAAATGACATGTCAATGCATGAGGCATGTTAGGCTATTTCATTGAAATGCACTACAAGTGCATGGAACATGCAAGGAGCTATTAAACCAAACCCTAACAGAGGTATGACATGGTAAAACAAGCCCATGAACATGCTAAAATGGACACAACATAGACTAGAATGACATGCTACTTCATGAAGCATACAAAGCTAGTGTGTGTGATTTACACTACAAGTGTATAAGGCATGCAAGATCCAACCAAACCAACCCAAAACAAATCTAAGGCATGTTAAAGCAACACCAAAAACCCACTGAGATGGCTCAAAAACAAGCTAGAAAGACATTCTCAAACATGAAGCATACAAGACTAGATTGTGTGATTTACACTACAAGTGTATTAACCATGCATGGAGTGACCAAGGCAAGTAAAAATAGTGGAACGCCTCAGCAAAATAACCACAAATACAAGCTAAGATATGGTCAACATATACTTAACAAAAGTGCTCAAACATGAGGCATATGAAGCAACTAAACAAGACAACAAGGAGAGGGGATGACCCTCTCTTTCTTGGGACCTTAAAACACCATCCCCACCACTGAAATCTAGAGGGATTTCAGTGGTGAGAAGGCCAAAACAAGGTGGTACTGAAGCTCACAAAAAGGGCACAAAAATAAGGCCAAACAAGGCCTAAGAAGGGGTAAACAACCCCAAACACAAAAGTGACCTTAAACAAAGATCTAAAGCATGCAAAAAGAGAAATTTTATCAGTTAAGAGTTAACCTCAAAACAACATGCAAGAGGGTCCAAAAGCTTAAGCAAGAAAGGGGGATTTAAAGGTCAAAGACTCACCATTGATGACCTTCTTTACTATTGCAACTCCAGCAATCTTTTTGAACCAAAACCAGTCCGAGAACCTAAAAAACAACCTCAAGAAGCCTCAGCAACCCAAGCAAGGTGTTTGAGTGTGTGTTTGTGTGTTAAAGTAAGACAAATCTTCACTTTTAAGGCACAAAATCAAGAACAAGAGCAATATAGAGACAAAGCTATATCTAACACTCTTAGGGCAAATTTTTGAACCTGGAGGAGGGAGGAGGAGCCTCCCTCTTATAGAAACACAAAGCTAAAGCTTCTTGGAGAAGCTAACCTTGAATGCCATCCCTCCATACACGTGTATGGAGGATGGCTCAAATGCTCTCCAACTGTGCCAGCTGGCCCAAAATATCTCCAAAAAGGTGTCAAAAAGAAGCCGACCACTTGAAGTGGTCGGCCTACTACTAAAAGTGGTCAGCCGACCACTTTAACTGGTCAACCAGAGTAAAAACTGGTCGGCCATAGGTGGGAGTGGTCAACACACTAAATGCAAGATCGTGGTATGGTGGCCGACCAGAAAAGATGGTCCAAAGACCAAGAAAGCCAGTTATCTGACCAGAAAACTGGCTGGCAGAGGAAGAAGTGGTCGGCTAAGAGAAATACTGGTCTCCCACCCTTGGACCACCTTCCAAACAAGGAAAACAAGGTTTGTACCAAAAACAAACCAAAGCAGATGCAAGACGAGAAATCGGGAGGCAAAACACGCAGTTGAAAACCCCAAAAACTAGCTGACGAGCATCAAAAGTGGTATGCAACCACAAAAGTGGTCTCTCGACAAACAGTGTCCCTCTAGCCAGAGGCAACAAGGTGTGGTTCAAAAACCACGCCAAACGGAGAATGTTAAGCGGTCTCGAGACAAGGCGCGCGGCCGAAGGCTCCAAAAACCGAAAACTATTCTCCAAACGAGAAAAGTGGCCTACGACCACGAAAAGTAGTCGACGACCACAGAGAGATGGTCTACAAGACCTCTCCCTCCCTCCGGGAAGGGAAACAAGGTTCGATCCACAAACTGAGCCAAAGCACAAAGAGTTCCGAGGCTCGGAGGAAAGGCTCTCAGCCAAAACTCCGAAACCTCAGAATGAGCACAACATGCACCATCACCAAGCGCTCAATTGAGGACGTCTGAGTCTTAAGGTCGGTCAAAAATTGGGTGTCTACAGTTGCCCCTCTTTGACAGAACTTGAAAGTCATAAGTGACGGGAGTGAGTGTCAAAGCCTAGAGACGACCCATTTTTGACAAGGCCGAAGACTTAGACAAACATGCAAGATATCAAAGAAATGTGCCCGCAGGCAGGGGCAAAATGCAAAGGAAATGCACAAAGCCGAACATAACTTATGATCATGCAAAGAAAGCTGTAATGAAGCAATTATGCAAAATAAATGCAACAATTTTAAGCAAGCGAATACAAAACAAACTACATTACATGCAAAAAGGATGCAAGAGTTTTATACAATTCTCACTACGTCTCTCGCGGAGTACATACAATACCGTCCGGTTCGTCTGGTCGCGCTAGCTTCAAATGAACCGTACATACAATATCGTGCCTGCAAAAGAAAGAAACTGAACAGGTACAATGTTGTTAGAAACATGCATAGCAATGCAAGTGAAAAGTGCGTAACAACGCAAGCAAAGTGTACAACAATTCAACAAAAGTGTGCGTAACAAAGCGACGAGTAGTGTGCATAACAATGCAACAAGTGGTGTGCATAACAATGCAGGTGAAACATGCACGACAACGAGTGTGAAAAGTGCAAGATAATGCAAAAGAAATGTGCAACTTTAAATGTGCATTTGAAAGGAAATGTCGAAAGAGGAAACGTAAGCCTTAACAAGGGTAATTCAACCGTAACCTCCGATTTACCTCTCAGAAGGGTCATAACATACTCAAAAAGGATACACCTCGCTCTTTGGACAAGTGACGATGAGCCATGCATCGAAGACTTGAATCAGAGTTCCGCGGGGACATTTTCGAGCTGAAAAGTGTACTTTTCGAGCCAAAAAGTGTACTTTTCTTGCCCTTTCTCGAGAACCGGGGACTCCAATCACCACCAAAACACACAGGAAGAACAATGGAGCTCTGAATATCATCCAGGAAGCTGGCCGACAAGTTATAAAGTTGGCTGACCAGTTGTTGCCCACTAGAGTGGTCGGCCGACCAAAAAAACTGGCTGGCCGACCAGTTTTCAGAATTTTGGGGCAGTTTGGTCTTTTAGCTTCGGTTCTTTAAGTGCACAACTCCAAATCAATTTGTATCACACCTCCAAGGCCAAAATACATTATCCTTGCTCCCTAGACCCTTTTCTCTCTCAGATCTGCACTTTATATGTGTTTTCCAACGCCCCACGCGAAGTTGTTTCGCGAAAACTTTCGATTCTCTTCGATTTGAACCGATTAGAATTTGTTTTCGGAGCCTCTTTCTCCATTTTCACCACTCGAGGTATGTTTGTCTCAAAATTTGGCACCTTTTCTCGGGCGTTGACTTTTGTTGACTTTTTCTCTTCTGAGAGTTGACTTTTGTTGACTTTTTGCAATTTTTGCTCATTTTGCTTGTTTTTGCATCTTTTTGCAGATTTCTGCAGATGGCTGACGATATTCCATATGGCGGAGGCTTTCCACATGCGGAGGACGAGCCCGACATCATACCGTTGCCTCCGAGGATACGGCCGTTCAACCTTGAGGGGTACGACCCAGAGGAGCACATCTTTCCTCCCAGTACCTTCTACCACTTCACGGACTTCGCGCGGCGGGCACCCACAGACCTACTGCTACGGGAGCCGGAGTCCCATCTCTCTCATCACACGCATGAGGTATGTACTTCATTTTTGCATTTCTTGCACATTCCATACTTTCGCTATGTATCCTGTCTGCTCGTCATGAACATATTCACGTACACAGCACTTCACTCATTCTGAACCCACAGTTCGTACATAGCATTCTGCTGGCTTGGCACACAGCTCACCACACAATGCTTTGTTAATTTGGCGCACAACTTATTTGGGCACAGCATATTTGGGCACACAGCGCATTTGGGCACACAGCACATAACACTGCTTAATCTGAACACTCAGTTCATAACACAACATTTTGATTAGGTTAGCACACAGCTCATAACACTGCTCAATCTAAACACGCAGCCCATAACACAGCATTTGATTTGGTTGGCGCACAGCTCATAACACTGCTTAATCTGAACACACAGCCCATAACACAAAATTTGATTTGGTTGGCACACAGCTCATAACACTGCTCAATCTGAACACACAGCCCATAACACAGCATTTGATTTGGTTGGCACACAGCTCATAACACTGCTCAATCTGAACACACAGCCCATAACACAGCATTCTGTTTTATAGCACACTGCTCAATCTGAAAACACAGTCCATAATGTAGCGCACTTTTTCAATTGGAACACACTGCTCAAACTTTTCAATGTGAACACACAGCTCAAATTTTTGAAATGTGAACACACAGCTCACGATTTTGAAATCTGAACACGCAGCCCAAATTTTTTGATTGTGAACACACAACTAACTATTTTGAAATATGAACACGCAACTCACATTTTTTATTGTGAACACGCAGCTCACTCTTTTGAAATCTGAACACGCAGCTCAAATTTTGATTGTGAACACGCAGCTCACGATTTTGAAATCTGAACACGCAACTTAAATTTTGATCGTGAACACGCAGCTCACGATTTTGAAATCTGAACACACGGCTCAAATTTTTTATCGTGAACACGCGGCTCACTCTTTTCAAATCTAAACACACAGCTCAAATTTTGATTGTGAACACACAGCTCACTCCTTTCAAATTATGAACACGCAACTCATATTTTTGTTGTGAACACGCAGCTCACGATTTTGAAATTATGAACATGCAGCTCATATTTTTGTTGTGGACACGTAGCTCACGATTTTGAAATTATGAACATGCAGTTCATATTTTTGTTGTGAACACATAGCTCACGATTTTGAAATCTGAACACGCAGCTCAAAATTTTGAAATTCTGAACACGCAACTCAAATTTTTTGAATGTGAACACACAGCTCACGCTTTTGAAATTCTGAACATGTAGCTCAAAATTTTTTTGAATTCTAAACACACAGCTCAAATATTTTTGAATTCTGAACACGCAGCTCAAATTTTTGTTGCGAACACGTAGCTCAAATTTTTGTGGTGAACATGCAGCTCACGATTTTTGAAAATTTTGAACACACAGCCCAAAATTTTGTGGCAAACACGCAGCTTATGATTTTTTAAAATTTGAACACGCAACTCAAACTTTTGTGGTGAACACGCAGCTTATAATTTTTGAAAATTTTGAACACGCACCTCAAACTTTTGTGGTGAACATGCCACTCACGATTTTTGAAAATTTTGAACACACAGCTCAAACTTTTGTAGTGAACACGCAGCTCACGATTTTTTTTTTAAATTTGAACACACAGCTCAAACTTTTGTGGTGAACACGTAGCTCACGATTTTGCAGTTTGAACACGCAGCTCAAACTTTGTCGTGAACACGCAGCTGATTCATTTCACTTTGAACACATAGCTCAAACATTTCAATTTGCATGCAGCTCATAAACTTCAACTTGCACGCAACTCATATTTTTCAATTTGCACGCAGCTCATATTTTTTATTTTGAATGCAGGTATCCTCCCGTTTCACACGGGGTTATGAATCTATCCTTGTGAGGGAGTGGTACATAGAGCTCCCGGATGTTGTCTGACACATTGTGGACGAGGCAGGGTTTGGCCCATTTTGTGCAGGGTTGTCACGTCATCCAGTGAGCAGGACCCTCCTGGGTGCACTTGTGGATAGATAGTGGGACACCACCAACTCCTTCCATTTCTCGGCTACTGGGGACATGACGATGACCCCATTTGACTTCTCCATGCTGACAAGCCTTGACGTGGGAGGCCGGCCGATCCCATACGACGTAGAGATGGGTGAGTGGGAGACCGCTTGGATTTATCTGCTAGGAGCTCGTCCGCCGATCGACAGATCATCAGGTAGGGTCAGGTACACCTGGTTCTCAGAGCGGTATAGGGGGACTTCGCCCCAGACCATTGAGGCCATACAGCAGTATGCCCGGGGATTTTTGATGTTCCTCCTCGGGACCACACTGTTATCCGACAGGGGGAACACAGTTGGGCTTTATCTGCTCAGCGCTCTAGTGGCCTATCACAGGGAGAAAGAAAGGAAGAAAGAAATGGAGGTTGGAAGACATGCATCACACACATGCACGCTTATTACAACAATTGCCTCTCTCGAGGGAGAGACCGAATAAAGAGCTAACTAGCTAATGTAAGCTAATTAAACTAATTATTACACAACAAATTAATTAACTAATCCTAGTTAACTAATTATTACAAAATGAATTGAAATAGCTAAACACATTAACTATTAAAATATAAACCAAAGCATAAGCTAGCTATCTAAGCATGGCAGCTAAGGAAAGCAATAAATCAGGAGCCTCAGAGGTAGAGGAATAGATGCATGCCCGGTCACCTCGTTCGGAAATCCAACGCGATGCCCCTATTTGCCTCTGTTCTCAACTCTCATCAGAAACTTGCACCAAGCTCCAGAAAGATGAAACTCCACCTTGGGAATCCAGTGGGAGGGTGGTCGACCAACTAGCTTTTCTGGTTGGCCGGCCAGTTGTTGCTACTGAACTGTAATTTGCTGCAACAGAGAGCAAGAAAGGGCATGTCAATGTATTTGCACGATATGTGTGCACAACCACCCTCCCTATCATGTCATGAACTCAAGGGAGTGTAGGTTCTCGACCCTCGGGCCACCAATCGCGCATTTCCATGCATGATGGCCGAGAGGCGAAGTTGCATGATTCAATATAAAATGAATGCACAAGTAAACACATAAAGCCTAAAACTCTATCATGGATGATCAAGAGCGTCCGGGACTGGGAATTAAGGCATGTTTCATCACTTGAAGTATGAAATGTTCCTCTTTTTTCGTGTTTGGACTAACACCTATTCCAAACACGAATGCAAGCAACATGGCAAACATGCAATGTGACTTAAACATGCAAATATGCAACTATATGGCATACTCAATGCAATGGACGATCATGGCATACTCAATGCAAACAACAACATAACATGCACAACGCATTGTAACATGGCATACACAATGCACAATGGACTTAAACCAAAATGGATGGGCCTCAGCCATGCCCAAATCAGTGACCATTATGCTAAAATGAAGGCACCGAAAACAAATGCAAACATGCATGCCAATTGGCTCACCAATTAAGGCACTAAGGTACAACTCTCAAGAGCACTTGAAGAGTGCAAAGCATGGAAGTGTAACAACACTAAGTGCACTAAAATGAAGCAAGAAATGATGCCAAATCATTCAAACAACATAAGTATGGCATGCAAGAGTCCTACAAAACATGAAGCTAGTGAAGAGGACTATAAATGAGGCATGCAATACATGGCACAAATGATTGAACTAAGCATGGACAGAGCTTAAGTAGGTCAAAACAAAGACCTAAACATGCTGAGATGAGGGCCCAAATACCTAGGCATGGAAGTATACAAGCTAGGCCATAAGTAAGGCAACAATGCAGAACACTTAAAGACATTCAAAGCATGAATGAAGTGGGAAAATAAGCATTCTATAAGCTCTGAAATGAAGTATTAAATGATGCCAAATCATCCAAATAGCTCAAAGATAGCATGCATGAATCATCAAAATACAAAGCTAGCAAGGCCAATTGCACTACAGCTACACAAAGCATGAAGCACATGGCTAAGGCAACCTAAAACAGTCCTAGAACATGTCAAAATGAGTCTAAAACATGCATGGAAGGAAGCCAAAATGAGCTAGCATGAGGGGCATAAGGCATAATTAATGCGAGGCAAATAAGGTAGATTACACTACACCTATTAAGACCAAGCATGAGATGACTTAAGCAACAAAAATTAGAGTTTTATCATGGCATAATAACCCCAAATAAACACTGAAATGATGGCTCGCAAGCAAAGGCATGAAAGCATACGCAATGGCCCATGTTAAGACATAAAGGGGGAAACCCTCCAACGCATTGAATAGGTGATAAATGTGAATGCATGGACATGAAAAATGAATTGAAATAACATAACTAATGATGCCAAATCATTGAAATAAGCCAAGTAATGCATGCTAGAGGATTCAATACACAAAGATAACAAGCTAGATTGAACCAAGGCTATACAAAGCAAGTCATGGATGACCAATACAACACAAATTAGACCTTAAACATGCTAAAACATGAACAAAGTCTTCTCAGAGCTAAGCCAAAGGCATGCTAAAATGACATGTCAAGGCATGAGGCATGTTAGGCTATTTCATGGAAATGCACTACAAGTGCATGGAGCATGCAAGGAGCTATTAAACCAAACCCTAACAGAGGTATGACATGGTAAAACAAGCCCAAGAACATGCTGAAATGGACACAACATAGGCTAGAAGGACATGCTACTTCATGAAGCATACAAAGCTAGTGTATGTAATTTACACTACAAGTATATAAGGCATGCAAGAGCCAACCAAACCAACCCAAAACAGATATAAGGCATGTTAAAGCAACACCAAAAACCCACTGAGATGGCTCGAAAACAAGCTAGAAAGACATTCTCAAACATGAAGCATACAAGACTAGATTGTGTGATTTACACTACAAGTATATTAACCATGCATGGAGTGACCAAGGCAAGTAAAAATAGTGGTATGCCTCAGTAAAATAACCACAAATACAAGCTAAGATATGGTCAACATACACTTAACAAAAGTGCTCAAACATGAGGCACATGAAGTAACTAAACAAGACAACAAGGAGAGGGGATGACCCTCTCCTTCTTGGGACCTTAAAACACCATCCCCACCACTGAAATCCCTCTGGATTTCAGTGGTGAGAAGGCCAAAACAAGCTGGTCCCGAAGCTCACAAAAAGTGCACAAAAATAAGGCCAAACAAGGCCTAAGAGGGGGTAAACAACCCCAAACACAAAAGTGACCTTAAACAAAGGTCTAAAGCATGCAAAAAAAGAACTTTCATCAGTTAAGAGTTAAGCTCAAAACAGTATGAAAGAGGGTCCAAAAGCTTAAGAAAGAAAGGGAGATTTAAAAGTCGAAGACTCACCCTTGAAGACTTTCTTTACTACTGCAACTCCAGTAATCTTTTTGAACCAAAACCAATCCAAGAACATAAAAAGCAACTTCAAGAAGCCTCAGCAACCCAAGCAAGGTGTTTGAGTTTGTGTTTGTGTGTTAAAGTAAGACAAATCTTCACTTTTAAGGCACAAAATCAAGAACAAGAGCAATATAGAGACAAAGCTATATCTAACTCTCTTAAGGAAAATTTTTGAACCTGGAGGAGGATCCTCCCTCTTATCGAAACACAAAGCTAAAGCTTCTTGGAGAAGCTAAGCTTGAATGCCATCCCTCCATACCCGTGTATGGAGGATGGCTCAAATGCTCTCCAGCTGTGCTAGCTGGGCCAAAATATCTCCAAAAAGGGGTCAAAAAGCAGCCGACCACTTGAAGTGGTTGGCCTGCTACTAAAAGTGGTCGGCCGACCACTTTAAGTGGTCAACCAAAGTAAAAACTGGTCAGCCATAGGTGGGAGCGGTCAACACACTAAATGCAAGATGGTGATATGGTGGCCGACCAGAAAAGGTTGTCCAAAGACCAAGAAAGCCAGTTTTTCGACCAGAAAACTTGTTGGCAGAGGAAGAAGTGGTCGGCCAGGAGAAATATTGGTCTCCCACCCTTGGACCACCTTCCAAACAAGGAAAACAAGGTTTGTACCAAAAACAAACCAAAGCGGATGCAATACGAGAAATCGGGAGGCAAAACACGCGGCCGAAAACCCTGAAAACTAGCTGACGAGCATCAAAAGTGGTATGCAACCACAAAAGTGGTCTCCCAGACCACAGTGTCCCTCTAGGCAGAGGCAACAGGGATTGGTTCAAAAACCACGCCAAACGGAGAATGTTAAGCAGTGCCGAGACAAGGCGCGCAGCCCAAGGCTCCAAAAATCGAAAACTAGTCTCCAAACGTGAAATGTGGCCTACGACCACAAAAAGTAGTCTATGACCACAGAGAGATGGTCTACAAGACCTCTCCCTCCCTCCGGGAAGGGAAACAAGGTTCGGTCCGCAAACCGAGCCAAAGCACAAAGAGTTTTGAGGCCCGGAGGCAAGGCTCTCAGCCAAAACTCTGAAACCTCAGAACGAGCACAACATGCACGATCACCGAGCGCTCAATCGATGACGTCTGAGTCTTAAGGTCGGTCAAAAATGGGGTGTCTACAGAAGGCCTCACAGTTTGGAATCCCATAGTTCTAAATCTAGTTTCACAAGTGCAATGTGAAACTGATGATCACCAAAGTGTCCAAATCCAGTAAATCGTCTTGGAAAATCGATTTTCAATCAAAATAATGTCAAAATTGGACTGCTTTTCCAAATTACAGAGTCGCACCTAAGTATTTTATTTTTGGAGAAATTTAGGAAACCCTGACTCGTGCCACAGGCCACGTGTCCATCATCACCAATGTTGCCTCGGCATGGGAACTTGGGTACGAGAGGGGAAGGTCCTGAAATGAGCACCTCCGCTCGCCCAATCAAAGATCGGCCTCTACTAATCATGATATGATGTTTTATAAACATTATGCATTCTTATTCCGGTTATTAGCTAACATTACTATGTGACGTGCACAAGCAAGTATGGAGTAAATCGCAAGAATTGGAACATTTCAAGTCATGTTTGTTTTGCGAAAATGGTTTGAATATGCCACCCTCAAGTGGGCTTAAAGATGCGGATGTGCCACCAAACATAGTGGGCTTAAAACACGATTTTGCCACAACAAGGTGGGCTTAAACTCACATTCGTTGAACTGTTCCAATTCAAACAACGAAGCCTCCATCCATAGGCATTCATGCAGTTTAACAAATAAGCACATAGCCTCATGGCAAGCATGCGAAACATGGCAACATTCACACTTATGCAAGTATGCTAAAGCTTAAAACTTACCGAGTACTCCAAGCCAAAACAAAAAAAAAAAAACTAGTTAGAAAAATGCATGATCCTAACTATACAAGATGCCTAATGCAACGCATGAAATATGAAATTAATAGGCTCGGCTACTAATATGGCATATGATTTGATTTGAACAACATGTGATAAACACGTATTCAAAGAAGTATTGAAATGATGATGCAGTTTGTATGATGCGCCAAGCCTCGGTGCATGCAAGACAAATGAATGGATGTAAACATGCGAGCATAAGGTATGCTAATTGAAAATGTCCCTAATCTATCCATCGAAAGTGATTAAATAAAAGGAAGAAAGACGTGGCGTTGGAAGAAATACACACATGCACACACACTTATTATAACATTATGCCCTTGCGAAGGAGGGTCTGTAAGCTAATTAAACTAATTAGGCTAATTATTACAAATCAAAATAAAGAAATAGCTAAGCTAAGCTACTTAATTATTACAACAAACAATTAACTAATCTAAGCTAATCAAATACATATTGCACTAATTAATTAAACTAAATTAATTAAGTACAAAACTAGCTCAAAAATAACAATAGGCCTGCTATTCTAGCTAGTTAAACTTAAGACGCATCAAATGCACATGCATGCACTTGTTTTCCACCCAGAATGCCACCGCTTTGCTGCTGACTGCCTCTGTTTGCATAGTTGAATTCTGGTATGCTGAAATGGCACTATTCTAGGAGTACATCAATGGCTGGCCGGCCACTAATGGAGGTTGTCGGCCATGTGCTCCTTCAAAAGGACACCTTGGCCACCGGTGAAAAGGTGCTTACCATCGATGTATGGCTGCCGCCATCGATGAACAACTTCATTCTCAATATGTGAGCACAACCTGAGCAAGAAAGAAGTAATTTCACAGGTTGTATGTACTGTGTACCACTCCTTATCATCAAAACATCTCCAAGAATGGTATTCTTGGCTCCAAAACCACCAACCAAGCATTTTCAATGCATGATGGCCAAAGAACCAAGAAACACAATTTCATTGTATGCAAAAACAAGACTCAAGACCATCACCTTATCATTTGTGATCAAGGGTAATGAAGACCAACGAGATTGCCTCATTTCATCACTTTGAGTATGAAATGCTCCAATCTTCCTTATGTTCAATATAACGTCCGATTGAACATATGCAATGCAACATAATATGCTTATCTTGCTCAAGTTTTACTTATCACTATTGTTTACTCATTTTAGATTACCAATCCATTCTTTAATTGATTAGTCCAAAAGGTGAGTGTCCTCTAATGGAAAGAGGGCTTAAACCACAAGTGACTTGAGCATGAAAGAGGCCTGATGCCATTGATAATGAACTCCCGAAGGAATTAAACCATTAAGCATGAATGTCTCCATTTCACACTTAAGCCAACAAGGGGTTCAAAGCCACTTTCAAAATAAATGAAAGAGTGAAGAATAAAGGGAGATTGCAGAGATTTCAGTACTGAAATGGCGTGCAAAATGACACTAAAACATGTAAGAAACTCATGCAATTCATGTTTAAAGGCTTGAAACACTAAGCTAGTGAAGCCCTTTACACTATAACTATGCAAAACACTACTCATGCAACACAAACAGCCCAAAATAGAGCCAAAGCAGCCCAAGTTAAAGGTAAAAACATGCTGGAAATAGGCTAAGATAAGCTATAAAAACATGCTAACTTATGAGGCAACTAGGCATGCAAGCAAGACAAGAAGGAGGAGAGGCTAACCCCTCCAATTTTGGACTTCAAAATATGGTTTTTACCACTAAAAATCCTTTGAAATTCAGTGGTTAAAAGACCAAAAAAAATTTGATTTAAAAGCTTTGAAAAGAGGCACAAAAGCTTAACAAACGTAATAGCAAAATGGTGAACCACCCCTAACTCAAAAATAGCCTTAAACCACCATTTTTAAACTATAAAAATAGAGATTTTTGGAGGTCAAAACCATCTCAAAAATAGCACGTAAAGATGGAAAAACAAGTATTTAAAAGAAGCTTAAAATACAAGTGTTATACCTCTTGAAGACAAGATGCAATTTAGAGAATCAAAACAAGCTAAATCAAGCCAAAACACACTTCTAGAGCTCAACAAGGACCTCAAGAGACCTCAACTCCAAGCTGAGAGTGTTTGGTTTAGAATTGATGTGCAAAAGTGTAGAGAAACTAGACTTAAGGCACAAAATAACAAGGGAGAGAGGAAATTCTAGAGAGAGAGAGAGAAAAAAAAAATTCAAAATTTTCTAACCCCACTACTAGAAAAAACACTTTCTATGACCAACATTTTGGTCGTGAAAAGTACCATATTTGGTTGCTAAAACCTTTTCGCGACCAAAATATGTTGGTCGCGAGTTGGTCGCTAAAGCCTCGTCACAGATAGTTTTCTGCGACCAAAAAAGCCTTTGGTCGCTAAAAGTGACAATTCGCGACCAACTTTTTTGGTCGCAGAAAGTCCAATTCATATTACCCAAAAGTAAACTTTTAGCGACCAAAGGTAAGTTGGTCGCCAAAAGTCAGCTCCTTGACCCAAAAAATATAATTCTTTTGTGCTGTCCCCTTGAACTCTTGACCAAGGAGTCACCCTGCACCCAATCTACTCTACCAATAACATGTTTCTTGTTCATATTTGGAAATAAAAATATATAACCCATAAAAATTGGGTTATATATTATTTTATAAAACTTTTAATGCCTAAACAAAAAAATAGCATGTAATTACAGTAGTATCCTTTTTTTTTTTAAATTTATCCCGCCATAACTTTTCGCGACCAACTTTTCTTTCTGGTCGCCAAAGGGTAATCTTCCGCGACCAAAAAAGCCTTTTGGTTGCCAATAGTATACTTTCCGCGACCAACTTTTTTTTTTCGTCACCAAAGGGTATACTTTCCGTGACCAACTTTTTTTTTTGTCGCCAAAAGGTGATCTTCCGCGACCAAAAAAGCCTTTGGTCACCAATAGTATACTTTCCGTGACCAACTTTTTTTTTTTTTTTGCCACCAAAGGGTGATTTTCTGCGACTAAAAAATTGTTGTTGCCAAAAGTTAAATTTTAGTTGCAGAAAGTGGACTATTTGCGACCAAAAAAAATAGGTAGTCGCCAAAAGTGTTTTTTCTTGTAGTGCCCCCTCACATGCAAGATGGGGGGTCCTATATATAGAAGATGCAAATTCCATTCACAAACATCCAGCCACACACATGTTAGAATATGCATCAATCTGTGCAAACAACTAGCACAAAATATCTGTTGGAACACTGCTGGCCTGCTGGCCATCAATGATGGCCAGGAAGGCTTCATTGATGGCCAGCCAGGCACATCAATGGCCAACAGGCCAAAATCCATGGCTGGCAGCCCTCAAAAATAGCTGGCAAGCCATCACCAACCTCAATCTAAAAGGACTTAAGCATGGTCCAAAGATGAAGCAAAAAGGATACAGGGTTTGGAAAACTCAAACCTGTGGCATTCTTCCGCGGACTTCAAGCACTTGGTGAGCAATCAAACTCGCCACCAGATGTACCTGCAAGATCATCCAAGTCTTAAAAGGTCGTAAAAAATGGGGTGTCTATAGGTATTCCACCTGTTTGAGAACAAGGTGGTACCAAAGATGAATATGAGGAAGCCTCTCGCATACTGCTTTATCTCCTCAATCGTCTCGGGCTCACTCCCCTTGAATCATTCCTCAAACCAACTGTATTGCACCATGCCTGCCCGGTATATCGGTGAATGTGCCCCAAGTAGCTCGAGCCATGCTGCCTATCACTCCCCCATATCAGGGTTGAGAGGAATCGAATTGCCCCATATGCCTAAGCCAGTGATCATGGCAAAGTCATAAGGAGTCATCGTCATCTCCCCTGCAGTGGAAAAGTGAAAGGAGTTGGTGGTGTCCCACCACGTCTCCACCAGTGCTCCCAAGAGAGGACAACTTACTATAACCCGAGTCAAGCTGGAGTAGAAGAGACCAAAGCCTGCCTTATCAACAATGTCACGAACCCTAGCTGGAAGCTCACCATAGCAATCTCGAGCAGTCGTCATACAATAGCCCCTAGAGGTGCGAGACCCGCCCTATGGCAATGCATGAAATGCAATCAAATCGATATAGTGTATGAGGCAGTGTATAGATGAAGACAGTGCAAAAAATGCAAATAGTTAAAGGCAGGAATGTATAAAAATAGTTTTCGTACCTCAACAGCAATGGCCGATAAATGAGACGCTGGCTCCCTCAACAGGAGGTCCTCTGGTGCGTCCTCAAAGAAAGTCAAGAAAGATCTCGATGCCTCTGCAAGGCAATATGTGTGTGTCTGAAGGTGGTACCTCGCTGGATCAATGGGCTGTATACTCAGCAGTAATGGCTCTGGCTCGGCCTCGAGCTCAGCCTCGAAGTCCACCTCGAAATCTACTGAAGGAAGCTCCGGGGGAACCCTATCATGAGGAAGATCATCCGCCATCTAAAAGGTGCGAGGTAGGTCGAAAGTAAGAAAAAACTAAAGAAAAATGGGGGAAATTTGAAAAAGTCAACCCTTAGAGAGAGAAAATAGGAGCAAAAGTCGAAGCTCAGGAAAAGGCATAGACCCCAAGAGTAACTCGAGTGGAATAAGCCTCAAGTGGTGAAAATGAAGAAAAAAACACAGAAAACAAATTCCAATTGGTTCAAAACGGAGGAAAACAAGAGGTTTTAGCGAATCAACTTCGCGTGGGGCATTGGAAAACACGTATAAAACACGGATCTAAGGGAGAAAGTTTCTAGAGAGGAAGAGGAGTGAATTTTGGCTATGGAGGTGCAAGGTAATAAAGTTTGGGTGTGTTTACTTAAAGGCCAAGGAGAAAAGACCAAAATGGCCCCAAATTGCCATCAGTGGCTGACCGGCCACTATTGGTGGCCGATAGCCACCGTTTGTGGCCGAAAGGTAGCCAACACTTCTGCAGGGTGGCCGACAGTCTTCTAATGCTCTCCCTGTGTGTTTTGTTGCTGTGTTGTGCCCTTGGTTCTCGAGAAAGTGCAAGGAAAGTTCACTTTTAAGCTCAAATGGCCTTTGTAGAAGTTTCAAACTATCTCTTCGGTGCATGATGATTCATCACTAATGGTGTATCCTTTTTAAACTTGTTGCAACTCTTCCGGGAGGTAAATCGGAAGTTACTATTCAATTCATTGTTGCATCGAATGTGCATCTTTCCATTGTTGCATAGAATTCTCTATTTTGGCATTTATATAGAGCATGCTTCAATTTTCGATCTTGCATAGAACATGCATTTGCTATTGATCATGCATAGAACATGCATTTTGTACTATTGCATAGAACATGCTTCCAATTCATCTTGAATAGAACATGCTTTTGTTTATTGTGCATAGAACACGCAGTCTTGCTATGTTGTGCTTGTTGAGACGAGTTCCGGTGTTTACACCACTCCTTGTTTCAGTTAGAAGCATTTGGACGTGTTCCGATGCTTATACCACACCCTGTTTTGGTTAGAAACATTGGGACGTGTCTTGATGCTTATACCACCCCTGGTTAGAAGCATTTGGATGCATTCCGCTGCTTATACCATGTCACTCCGTTTAGTTAGAAACATTCAGGTGCGCCCGATGTTTACACCACTCTCTTTCTCCTCTCGCATGTGATGCGTTAGGACGCTTTCGGTTAGAGACATTTGGGTGCGCCCCAAAGTTCTCGTTACCCCTTTCTCCTCTCGCGTGCGATGCGTCAGGACACTTTTGATTAGAGACATCTGGGTGCATCCCAGTGTTCTTGTTACCTCTTTCTCCTCTCGCGTGCAACGCATTAGGACTCTCTGGTTTCAAACATGCGGGTGTGTCCCGGTGTTCGTCACCTTTCTCTCCTCTCGCGTGCAGCGCATTAGGCCACTCTGGTTAGAAGCATTCAGGTGTGTCCCTGTGTTCACACCATCTTTCTCCTCGTGTGTACAATGCGTTAGGACCTTGTTTGACACCTCGGGTGCGCCCGACGGTTGTGTTGTGGTTTGGCTTATTTACTTACTTCTTTTTATGTATGAGATTGCTGTAGCATTTCTTTGCATAACACTTGCATCTAGATGTTTCGTTACAGTCTCATTGCATGATCATAAGTTATGTTCTTGCATCATGTATATCATTTTCATCGTGCCCCAGAACTACGCTGGTTTGATTCCTTGCAAAGGGATACGTAGGCAGCCTGCGGGCACAACCGTTCTTTGTTTTGCTTGTTTGTTTGTCTAGGTCTTCGGCCTTGTCAAACATGGGTCGTCTCCGGGCTTTGACATTCACTCTCTTCATTTTATGACTTCTGGGTTCTATCAAAGAGAGGATCTTGTAGACACCCTATTTTTGACCGTCCTTGAGACTTAGACATCATCGTTTGTGCACTCGATGATTGTGCTTGTTTGTGTTCATTTTGAAGTCCTCGGCGGAATGCCTTGTCTTTGAGCCTCTAAACCTTGCCTTTTTGTGCACGTTTTTGGACCAAGAGCTTGTTGCCTCTTTCCTGGAGGAGGGGATGACCTGTCAGCCAGCCCTTGCCTTTGTCGGCCACAAGTTGTGCCTGTCGGTCACTAGTGGTGGCCGACGGCCATTTGTCTCGTTTTTTAGATATTTCTTTGCCAGCTGTGCCAGCTGTTGCTCACTGAAGTGCATCTTCATACACGTGTATGGTAGGATGAATTCAAGCTTAAACCTTGATTTTCTATATATAGGGGGTGCTCTCCTCCCATTTGGAGGGGTTAGAAAATTTAGAACAAAAATCTCTCTCTCTCTAGAATTCTCTCTCTCTCTCTCTTCTTATTTTGTGCCTTAAAGTCTAGTTTCTCTACACTTTTGCACATCAATCCTTAACCAAACACTCTTAACTTTGAGCTGAGGTTCTTTAGAGTTTAGTTTGAGCTCTTGAAGGAGGTTTGAGTGGGAATTTGAGACTGTTTTGTGCTTGAGCTTCAAGAAGTAGTTCACTTGCTTAGTGTACTTGCTTTGACTACTTATTTTACCATCCTTTTGTATTATTTTTGAGCTGGTTTTCAACTACAAAAAACTCTATTTTTCGAGACTTAACATGATGGTTTGAGGCTATTTTGTGTTAAGGGGTGATCCACCATTCTTGTTGCTTAATTGTGTAGACTTTTGCGCCATCTTTTGACATATTCAAATCAAACTTTTTGGGCCTTTTAACTAATAAAATTCAAAGTTATTTCAGTGAAAAAAACCTTCTCCTGAAGTCCAAAATTGGAGGGGATGGCCTCCCCTCCTTGTGTCTTGTTTGCATGCCTAGACAGCCTAACATGTGAGCATGTTTTTCTAGCATTTTGTAGCTTAATGTCAGCATGTTTTTGCTACTATTTTGGCTTGTTTTATCTTTGTGTTGGGCCGGTTCGTTCATTTGAGGTTTGTATTGCATGGTTGTAGAGCAATTTCCTTCACTTGCCTAGTGTTTTAATGCTAGGATCATCATTCTTTTGAGGTAAAAGCATGTTTTTGTGTTATTTTGCACTCCATTTTAGCACTGAAATCTTTGCAATCTCTCTCTATTCTTCACTTTTTCATTTGCTTTGAAAGTGGCTCTAAACCCCTTGTTTGCCTAAGTGTGAAATTGAGACATTCATGCTTAATGGTTTAATTCCTTCGGGAGTTCATTATCAATGGCATGAGGTCTCTTTCATGCTCAAGGCACTTGTGGTTTAAGCCCACTTTCCATTAGAGGACATTCACCTTTTGGACTAATCAATTAAGGAATGGATTGGTAATCTAAAATGAGTAAATAAAAATGGACAAGTAAAACTATGCAAGAGTAAGCATCTTCCTGTTGCATAACATGTGTTCGGATCGGACGTTAATTCGAACATGAGAAAAATCGGACGTTTCATACTCAAAGTGATGAAACGTGCCACTTTTCTTGGTCACCATCACCCTTGATCATACATTATAGGGTTGTGGTTTTGTTGAGTCTTGTTTTATACTCATTAAGCTTGTACAAGCTTGGTTCCTTAGCCATCATGCATGGAAAATGCTTGGTTGATGGTTTGAGGGCCAAGGGTTGCACTCCTTTAAGCTTGTGTAATGATAAGGAGTGTAACAATACACACAAACCTTGAGAATATACTACTTTGCCTATGTTTGCACTTTGTTGGAGCAAAAAACGAAGTTCAAGGAAGTGGTGGCCGACGGCCACCAGTACCAGCCGACCGGCCATAAATGGAGAAAGTTGCTCAGTGTGTTCCTGGAGGGGATTAGAAGTGTTCTGGGAGTTGGCACAATTTTCAGTGGTCAAATGTGTGCAACAAAGGTTGCAATGGCAAGGCGATGGATTTTCGGGAGGAAACCAACTAAGCATGCATGCGTCCCTTGCTCTCGAGGCCAATTAATTGCTTTAGCTAGCTTAGAATAGCTAGTTAATTTAAGTGTTGTACTTAATTAGTTAGTGTAACTAGTTATTCAATTCCAATTTGTAATTAATTAGCTTAGCATAAGTTAGTTAATTCATTTCAATTGCTGTAATAATTAGCTTAGCTTGATTAGCATAGCTAATTAGCTTATTCATTCAGACCCTTCTTTGCGAGGGCGTAATGTTGTAATAAGTGTGTGTGCATGTTTGCATGTCTTCTAACCCCATGTCTTTCTCCCTTTTAATTGCTTTTGATGGTTAGATTAGAGGCACGTTGCAATTAGCATACCTTATGCTTGCATGCTTGCATCCATTCATTTGTCTTGCATGCACCGAGGCTCGGCGCATCATTCAAACTACATTGCAATTTCAATAGCTTCTTTGAATACGTGTTTAAACACATGTTGTTCAAGTTGAATCATATGCCATATTAGTAGCCGAGCCTATTAATTACATTATTGCATGTGTTGCATTAGGCATATTACATAGTTAGGATCATGCATTTTTCTAACTAGTTTCTGTTTTGGCTTGGAATACTCGGTAAGTTTTTATGCTTTAGCATACTTGCATAAGTGTGATTGCCATGTTTCACATGCTTGCCATGAGGCTATGTGCTTAAATGCTAAACTGCATGAATGCCTGTGGATGAAGGCTTGTTGTTTGAATTAGAACGATTCAACAAATGTGCGTTTTAAGCCCACTTTGTTGTGGCAAAATCATGTTTTAAGCCCACTATGTTTGGTGGCAAAACCGCATCTTTAAGCCCACTTGAGGGTGAAAAATTCAAACCATTTTCACAAACAAACGTTCATTGAATTGTTCCAATTCTTGCAATTTTAGTCTATACTTGCTTGTGTGCATCACATAGTAATGTTAGCTAATAATGTGAATAAGAACACATAATTGTTTAAAAATGCATATCATGATTAGTAGAGGCCAAAGATCGGGTGAGCAGGGGGTGCTTATTTCAAGACCTTCCCCTCTCGTACCTAAGTTTCCGAGCCGAGGCAACTTTGGTGATGACGGACAAGTGGCCTTTGGCACGAGTCAGGGTTTCCTAAATTTCCCCAAAAACAAAATATTTAGGTGGCGACTTTGTATCTGGCAAAGCAATCCAATTTTGGCATTATTCGATTTAAAATCAATTTTCCAAAACGATTTGCCGGATTTGGACTCTTTGGTGTTTATCAGTTTTACATTGCACTTGTGAGACTAGATTCAGAACTGCGAAAGTCCGAAGTGTGAGGCCTTCTTTTCAAACCCTTTCTGAAAGCCGGGGCACGGAAAAAGGCGAGTCCACAGCTACCACTGGCAACATTGGAACTGCGAACACATGGCCTTTTTGCCGGCTCCTTCTCATCTGTAGTCAGCCATTGCTTCATGGTGTCCTTGATTTGCACTCCCATTTCATGGAACTCGGTGAATGTGAACAGAGGTAGGACAATCATCTTCTACAACAACTTCCCGTGTAGATTGCGGACTACCATCGTTATCTGACCTTTCTCAGAAGGCCTGGTGGTCATCATCAAAGCTTTAGCCCTCTATCGTGTTACAAATTCAGAGTACCCCTCATTCGGCTCTTGGCGTGTTGCCTCGAGATCACGGGTTGTGACCTTGATTTGCGTATTGTTCATGTAATGAGCAATGAAGGCCTTGACCATCTCTTCCTAATTCTGCTTGACTGAATCCTCTAACTTAGCATACCAAATGGCCACTATACCTGACATGGTGCGACCAAAGAAAGATAACTTCTGCAATCCACTTAGGCCTATCGGCCGCAGAATATCTGAAAACAGGCGCATGTGAACCATTAGATCTCTAGAGCCGTTGAAACGGTCTATGTGAAGCATTTTAAATCAATCCGGCAATGTAACCGCCGAATCAGTGAAACCATCTTCTATATTTGGGATGGAGTGAACGCCTTGCGCTCTTTTGAATAATTTCTCCAGCTTATTAACCTTAACAATAGTTGGGTCAATCTCAAACTCGAATGGAGCCTCAGTCTGATAAACCGGGGCTTTAAATGCTTGTACTAGAATTGGCTCTGCCGGATGGCCCTAGTTTTCTTGAACATTGGCAATCAAAGCGGTAGCTCTAGGTACTGGGATAGTTATAGGAGGTGCATGGGATATAGAGGCCGCAACCGACTATGGTTACTGCTGTTGTAGTCAGGTTATGACCTTGGCTTGACGGGTCGTGACCTAGGCCTGATGGGCCACATCCTACTGTAGGGTCTCAACTGTCTGTTGCAGATGATTTATCAATTCTTCCATACTGACTGAGAGATATTATGTCATTTGAACAAGTGACTGGTCTCGAACTGAACTAGAAGCGGATGACTGTTCCCGAACTAGACTGGACAGAGGTGAGCTGAGTGGTGATTGTTGTAAAAACTAGACTGGTGAAATCTGCCCAACCCTCATCCCTCTTGTAACCGGTGGGAGCGAAGCAAACAAGGGCTATCCCTGAACAAGATCCCTAACTTTACAAAGTCTTCCAACTTGGGTCCAGAGTGCTTGGGGGATATCTGAACTTTCTAAAGATACGGTTTTAAACTACCTAGCAAAAGAAATAAAGTAAAAGAGCAGCAATCAGAAAACGCACAGCACCTTTAGCTAAGATGTTACCAACACAGATATAATCAAAGTTGTAGGACTACACTCAACACTGAATTCCAGCCCCCAAATCAGATACCACTGTACAACTGATATGCACATTCCTGAACAATTTCACTGTAAAGCACATACTAGTTAAAAAGAGCCAAAACAACCCTATGATGGGAGTAGGGTTACCCTGTCCTAGTTTCGTCAGGAACTAGGGTTCACTATTCAAACATGCGGTTTCACACAATCTTGTATTTGGGTGAGCATCATGTCCTAGTTTGGAACAGTTTCTATGGCTTCATTATATGCAACTAGGCCAAATGGTCAAATGGGTACCTCAGCAACACTACCTAATATACCTCTCACACCTAACACCGAGAAGTGAAAAGAGGATCAAACGGTACGACATTAGTCCATATCCAAGGGTTGTGTTCCCAACATGGCAGAGCCCACAACCGGTCAACCTTTTGGCAAGCATTTGGGCAAACTTTCGGCAAACTGTCCAGGAACAGCAGTTGGCAAACACAGTGACTTAAGAGCACCAATACAAATGCAATGCAAAGAACATATACTTGTAGATAAAAATTCACATCACGAAGTCCAAGTCAAGTTCTCTAATTTACCCAGCAGAGTCACCAGAAACTGTAGCTCGATTTTTTGTGCTCCTTTCGAAAGACGATAAGCCTTATAGTTCGGACTCCCATGGTTCTAAATCTGATTCCACAAGTGCAATGTGAAATAGAAAACACAAAAGAGTCCAAATCTGGCAAATCTTTTGAAAAATCGATTTTGAATCAAAATGCCAAAAATGGACTGCTTTGCTAGATACAGAGTCACCACCTAAATATTTTTGGAAAACTTAGGAAACCCAAGACTCATGCCAAAGGTGACATGTCCATCATCACCAAAGTTATCTCAGCTCGGGAACATAGGTACAAGAGGGGAAGGTTATGAATTGAGCATCCCCGCTTGCCCGATCAAAGATCAACCTCTACTATTCATGATGTGATTCTTATTTACATTACATACTCTTGTTCCAATTATTAGCTACATTACTATGTAACGCACCCACAAGTATAGACTAATTTGTAAAAATTGAAACATTTTGATTTCATATTTGTTTTGAAAAGTGTTTGAATATGTACTACTTGAAAAAGTGATCGCATATGAACATTACTCAAATTATTCCAATTCAAGCAATTAGCCTTCATCCATAGGCATTCAAACAGTTTATCAATTAAGCAATTAGCCTCATGGTGAACATGCTTTAAATGGCAACATTAACACTCATGCAATTATGCTAAAGCAAATAAAAGCTTACCTAGTACTCCAAGCCAAAAAAGATAAAAGAGTTAGAAAAATGCATGACCCTAACGAATGCAATATGGCTAATGCAACACATGCGATATGCAATCTAAATAGGCTCAGCTACTTAACATAACATGTGAATCAATTTGATAGCATGCAATCTAAGCACGTATTCAAAGAAGCATTAAACTAACAATGCAAGTTAGAATGATGAACCGAGCCTCGATGCATGCAATACAAGTGGATGCAAAAATGAAGTATGGTAAACGAAAGGTGATGTCCTAAACTAACCATCATAAGTAGGTAAATAAAAGGAAAAAAGACGTGGGGTTGGAAGACATACACATTATTATAACATTTGTGCCCTTACGAAAGAGGGTTCGAATGAATAATCTAGATAATTAATTACCTAATTAACTAACTATTACAAACCCAAATGAATAAATTAGCTAAGCTACTTAACTATTTATTACAACAACAAATTAACTAGTCTATGTAACTAACTAATTAATTACAACATGAATACAACATAAAATAAATGACTAATCTAAGTACTTAAACTAATCAGCCCCGAGAAACGATGAGTGCTCATGCATGCACGGATTTCCACCCGAAAAAGGCTATTATTATGCTGCTAGATGCCTCTATTGTATAGTCAGAACACTTGCACTGTTTTTCACCTCAAAATCAGCTCTGTTCAGCTAAAAAAAGGACACTACTTGATTTGAAAAAGTGGCTCGCAGGCCAGAAGTAATGGTCGGCCGACCACAAAATGTAGCTTGCCATTCAAAATAGTTGGCCTGTTGGCCAAAAAAAGTGGTCGGCTAGCCACAAAATTCTGGTTCTTCCTACTGTAATAGAGGACAAACAGAGCACGAACAAGGTATTCTCAAAGGTTGTTTATACACCTCCTTACCATTAATTAGCTCAAAGGAGTAGTAAGTTTGATTCACAAACCATCAATCGATGTAATTTCATTGCATGATAGGCTTCAAACCTCCTCCATATAATGGATTGATCAAGGGAAGTGGTTGACAATGAATCTAGAGTCGTTTTCATCACTAACAAGTATGAAACAACTCAAGAGTCAAGGGTTCAATTAACGTTCGATTGAACCCTAAACAAGTTATTATCTTGCATCATTTTTAGACTCAATTTTATTACTCCATTTTAATTACCAACCATTCTTTAATTCATTAAGTCTAAAAGTGATCATTAAGTCCTTGTAGACACCCCATTTTTGACCGTCCTCAAGACTTGGACGTCACCGTTTGAACACTCGGTGATCATCCATGTTCGTGTTCGTTTTGAGTTCCCGGAGGCCTCGGCCGAGCGCCTTGCCTCAGGATCTCTTAACTTGTTTGTTTTGTGCTTGGTTGTGGACCAAACACTTGTGTTTTTGCTTCTGAGGGCAGGAAATGGCGTGTTGGCCATCCCCACACCTCGCCGGATATGGCTTGAGGCCACCGGCCTTGTTTCCTTGCCACAGGCCATTGGTGATGGCCGGTCGACACTATTGATGGTCGGTCGGCACTATTGATGGTCAGTCGGCACCTTTTGTGGTCGGTCGGCCATCTTTGTTAGCCGATTGGCCATTTTTGCTGGCCGACCCCCTTCCATCTACTTTTGGCAGATATTTTATGCCAGCTGGCACAATTGGCATCCACATTGCACTCCCTCCATACACGTGTATGGAGAGATTTTTCTCTTGCTTAGCTTGTTTTGGAAGCTTTGCAAGATTGGAATTCTATAAAGAGGGAGCTTCTCCTCCCTCTGCAAGAGTTCCAGAGGTCTGAAAATTAGGGTTTAGGAGTTGTATCTATCTATCTCTATCTCTTCCTCTCTTTGCATATTTGTGTGTGTATAAGGGTGTTTTTGTTCTTACTTTTGTGCACAAATACCTAGCATTACACTATACCTTGGTTGCTGAGGTGCCAAAGGGTTTTTCTTTGAGTTTTGAGCTGGTTTTGATCCAAGGAAGGTGCTGGAGTGGTCTTCTTGAAGAAGGTCTACAAGGGTAAGAACCTACCTCCTTTATTCCCCATTTTTGTACAAGCTTTTAGTCTATCTTGCATCTGTTTTTAAGCTTAACTTATAACTGATAAAATTCTTGTTTTTAAGTGTTTAAAATAGTTGTTTAAGGTCACTTTAGTGTTTGGGGTTGTTTCCCCACTCTTAGGCTTTGTTTGGCCTCTTTTTTGTGCCTTTTTTTTGAGTTTCGAGACCACCTTGTATTGGCCTTCTCACCACTGAAATCCATAGGGGATTTCAGTGGTGGGAATGATGGTTTGAGGTCCTAAGAAGGAGAGGGACATCCCCTCTCCTTATTGTCTTCCATACTTGTCATATTTGGCTCATGTGTGAGCACCTTGATTAAGTTCATGTTGACCATGTCTTAGCTGGTATTTGTGGTTGTTTTTCCATGATATAGAACTATTCTAAATTGGTTTAGACATGTCATGTATGCTTCATACACTTGTCTTGTAATCCCATGTTTTGGCCTTAACATGCATCATGTTGTAACATGTGTTTTTAGCATGATTTTGGTTTAGCTCCATGAAGCTTTTATGCATGTTTTAGTATTCGTAAGGTCTGATTTTGGTTTCTTGGGTCATCCATGACTTGCTTTGTATAGCTACCATGCAATCTAGCTTGTAGGCTTTGAGTATTGGATCCTCTAGCATGCTCTACTTGCATTATTTCGGTGGTTTGGAGTCACTTACCATGTCATTTCAGTCCATATGGCATGCTTGTTTACTCACATTTGATGCTTCTTTAATGCCTTAAAGAGTTGTTGTTTTATGCTCCATGTTCGAACCATTGTGTATGCCATCATGTGTAGGCCATTTGGATGCCATCTAAGTGTGTTTTTGGCTTTGTCTTAACCTGCATTGGAACTGTTTTGAGTCCCTTTGGCCCCTTGAGGCTTGGTTGACATGGTCATGGCTTGAGCCCCTTGGCTAGCCTTGAGTTTTGGACCGTATGACATGCCTTACTTGCATGGTTTAGTTGGTTTGGCACCATCCTTAACATGATTTCAGAGTTTATCATGCTCGTCATTTGTCCATGTTCATCCCTTTTAAGTGTGCTTAAGAGTCCTCCCTTTGATGCTCAAGTGATTAGGCCTTCACATGTGCATTTTTGTATGTGTTTTTGTCCTCATTTCCATAGCATTTTGGCCACTATTTTGGACCTTTTAGAGAGCTGTCCATCTTGGTATAAGCCCATCCTTCGCATGTTGTTGCATGCTTGCCTTGCATGTTGTTGCATACTTGGCCTATTAACATGTTGTTGCATGCTTAAGCGGTAGTGCATTCGACATGCATCCTTTTGGTTTTAAGTTGCCTAACATGTTGTCACATGTTCGCCTCACATGTTGTTACATGATTGAATGAAGTCACATGCTTGTTTGCATACTAGTCTTTGCATATTTGTGTAACAATGTGGCTTGTATGCTCATTTTGCACTAGTATGCTTCCATGCCTAGGTTGCATAGCATTAAGCATGCATCTCTTGCCTCTTGAATCGATTATGATAGAGGTTGGGGCTCATTATTTGTTTTGTGCATTTCATTCCATATTGAAGTTGCACACTTGGCATCTTGAGCCATCATGCATTAAAATGCACGATTGGTGGCCCGAGGGTCGAGGACCGCACTCCTTTGAGTTCATAACATGATAAGGAGGGTGTTTGTGCATATATTGCATTGTAAATGCTTTGCCATGCTCTGTTTGTCCTCTGTTGCTGTCAAACAGGATTCTGCAGAAATAGATGGCTGGTCGGCCATCTTCAGTGCTGGCCGGCTATTCATTGTTGGCCGAGAGCTTCATTTGTGGTCGGTGACCACTTTTCCATGGCCGGTGACCATTCCTCTTGGCCGGTGACCTTCCACAGTGTTCAGGGAGTGTTCCAGAACCAACCTTGGGACTTGTGCAAATTCTCAGAGGTGCAGAGCAGTGTAAACAGAGGCAACTGTGGCATGGCGATGGACTTCCGAGCGGAGCCGAGTGTGCGTGCATTTGACCCTCTTCCCGAGGCTGTTTTATTGCTTTCTTAACTTAATTGATCCGTTAATTAGTTAAGTTGTTTTGTAATTAATTAACTAGCTTGTTAGTTAGTTAATTTGTATTATTCTTTCGGACCCTCCGAGATAGGGCAATTTTTTAATAAGTGTGCGTGTGTGTGATGCATGTCTTCCAACCCCCATTTCTTTCTCCCTTTTACTTACCTTCTTTTGATGGTTAGTATTAAGGCATATTTCAATTAGCATCCTTATGCTATGCATGCGTGCATCCATTCATCTGTATTGCATGCACCGGGCTCTGCGCATCATACTAACTGCATCGTATTTCAATTCCAATTTGAATACGTACATCAAGTTGTTGCATTTCACATGCCATCCTTAGATTAGCCGAGCCTATTCTAGTGACATTTTGTATGCGATGCATTAGCCATTTTAACATGGACTTGGATCATACATTGATTACTAACATGTTCTTTGTTTTGGCTCAGAGTACACTGTGAGTGTTTATGTTTTAGCATCTTGCATGTATGTGAGTGTTAACATGAAAGCATGCTTGCCATGAGGCTAACTGCTTAGTTGATTTATTGCCTAAATGCCTGTAGGTGAAGGTTGGATTACTTGAATTGAAATAATTCATTGAAGTCTATATTTTAGCCTACTTGCAAGTAGCAAAACTCAAACCATTTTCCGAACAAACGGATATGCAATGCTTTGTTCCAAATTAGGCGATCTAGTCTATACTTGTGTGTTGTGTGCATCACATAATAAATTCTAGCTAATTAACCGGAATAAAAACGTATGTGTTTTCAAAAACAAGATATCATGTTTAGTAGTGGCCGATCTTTGGATCGGGCGAGTAAGGGTGCTCATAGCTGACCTTCCCCAATCGTACCCAAGTTCCCGAGCCGAGGCAACTTTGGTGATGACAGACACGTGGCCTTCGGCAAACGAGTCAGGGTTTCCTAAATTTTCCCAAAATAAAATATTTAGGTGGCGACTCTATATCTGGCAAAGCAGTCCATGTTTGGCACTTCTTTCTAAAAATCTGTTTTCCAAAACGATTTGCCGGATTTGGACTCTTTGGTGATTTATCAATCTCGCATTGTACATTGTGAGATCAGATTAAGAACCGTGACACATATTAAGTCCGAACTGTGGAAAAACGTCCACAGTTTCTGGCGACTGTGCTGGGGAGTTAGAGAACTTGACTCAAACTCATGATGTTTTGTTTTGATTACACTTATGTGTCTCTTTGCATTGCATTTGCATTGGTGCGCCTAAGTCACAGTGTTTGCCGTCTGCTATTCCTGAACGATTTGCTTGCTTCGAGAAGCGTGCCATAAGGCTGATCGGTTACGGGCTCTGCCACGATGGGAACACAAACCCCGTTGTTACCGAGGTACCTTTTTTTGACCATTCGACCTAATGCATATTCGGAATCCATAGTGACGATTCTAAGCTAGGACAGGTTACTTACCCAATCATAGGTTGTTTGAAACTGCTGTGTGCGTAGTGAAAACCCTAGCTCCTGACAAAATAGGACAGGGAAACGCTACCCCAACATAGGGGTGTTTTGGCTCTCACTTGTTTGATTATGTGCTTTAGAGTTGGCCTCTACAGGGAATGCATGTATTAGTTCACAAGTCTGAGTATCAGGCCTGTGGGCATCAGTATCAGTGTTTTGGGGAATCAGTTATATTTGCGGGTATCAGATTCAGTTTTTTGGGGCAATGATTTTGTGGAACAGTGATCAGTAGTAGAGTACAGCTGTTTAGCTATGCTTGTGTCTGATCTGATTGGGCTGAAATGCTGCGTGTTTTCTCTTTCAATTCAGAGATTTAGTACAGAATAGCCAGTGTTCTCCTTTGCTGAGGCAAGGCAGACATCTGATCCGTCAGTCACCGATTGCGTCACCTCCGTTCAGTTCAGCGGACTTATGATGACACAAAATTCAGAGAAAATTGTGGTTATGGCAGCCGCACTGGACCAAGGAATCATGAGGACAACTACACTACAAGCATGCAAAACAAAGCATAAATGAAGTAAACAATTAAATATAGTCCTAAAATAGCCCTAATACAGTCAAGATAAGTGCTGGAATTAAGACAAAAATAGGTAAAAAAAAGTAAGCTACAACATGGAGCTATGTAAGCTAGTAAACAAAGCATAAGGAGGAGAGGCTACCCCCTCCATTTTTGGACTTCAAACCATGGTTTTAGCCATTGAAAAACCTCTGAAAATCTGTATTTAAAAGCTCAAAAAAAGATAGTGTAAAGGTGGGAAACACAAGGGTAAAGGCTAGAGAAGTAAGGTGGAAAGAAAGGTGAACCACCCCTCCACCCTTATTGGCCTTAAACCACAAGTTTCAGCCCAAAATTACAGAGTTTATATAGCCCAAAAATAGTAGAAAAATAGTAAGAAACAAAGCAAATAAAGCTAGGAGATAAGTCAAGTCTTATACCTCTTGAAGAGGAGAACACTTCTAAGCAACAAATCAACACATACACACCCTCAAGAGCTCAAAGTAGGCTCAAAAGTACCTCAACTCAAGGATGGAAATGTTTGGTTTAGAGTGAATAGGCAAAGGTTCAATAACTAGCAAGAGAGAGAGAGAGAGAGAGAGAGAGAGAGAGAGATAATTTTAGAGAGAGAAAATAATTTTCTCTAATTTTTCTAACCCTCAAAAATGAAAAGGGAGGTCCTCTATTTATAGAAAAACATCACACTCCCTCATAAACATCCATCCATACATGTGGAAGCAGATGTAAGCATCTGTGGAAATAGCTAGCACATCTGGCAGAAAATATCTACAAAAAACACGAGTGGCCGGTAGCCCACAACAATGGGCCTGCAGGTCCCAGGGTTTTTAGGCTTGAAACACTGTTGTTTTGGTCCAGAAGCGAGGCACAAGGTTTGCAGGGTTTTAAGGCTCAGAGCCGTGGCATTCCGCTGAGGACTTCCGAGCACTTAACAAGCATAAACATTCATCATTAGGCATACAAGCGATGGAGCCCAAGTCGTAAGGGCCGTCAAAAATGGGGTGACTACAGTTAGCCTCTTACATCGGTCCGGCATGACCCCTTTAAACTGTCCTGATATTGATTCTGGTTAGCTCCAACATCGGTTCAGCATGGCCTCTTTAAATTGTCCCAACATTGATTCCGATTAGCTTCTACAACGATCCAGCATGATGTAGCCCGACTTTTTCGCGCACTGTAGACGTGCCCGAACGTCTCGGCTCCGTTTTGTTCATTAGCTACTACAGTTCGGACTCCATGTCACGGTTCTGAATCTAATCTTGCAAAGTGCAATGCAAGATTGATAAATCACCAAAGAGTCCAAATCCGGCAAATCGTTTTTTGGAAAATTGATTTTAATAAAGAAGTGCCAAACGTAGACTGCTTTGCCAGATACAGAGTCACCACCTAAATGTTTTATTTTGGGAAATTCAGGAAACCCTGACTCATGCCTAAGGCCACATGTCCGTCATCACCAAAGTTGCCTCGGCTCGGGAACTTGGGTACGAGAGGGGAACGTCATACAATGAGCACCCCCGCTCGCCCGATCTAAAGATCGGCCTTTACTAACATGATATGTTGTTTTTGAAAACACATGTGTTCTTATTCTAATTTATTAATCTAACATTACTATGTGATGCGCACAGCATACAAGTATAGACTAAACCACCTAAGTTGGAACAAAACATTTCATGTTTATTTGTTTGAAAATGGTTTGAAAGTGCTACTCCCAAGTAGGCTAAGACGTGGATTTGCCACCCTCGACTGGGCTTAGAAAACATGATGATTTGCCACTTCAAGTGGGCTTAAAACTCACATTTTGATGAACTATTCCAACTCAAGTAATCCAACCTCTACCCACAGGCATTCAGGTAGTTAAACACTTAAGTAGTTAGCTCATGGAAAGCATGCTATCATGGCAACACTCACACTCATGCAAGATGCTAAAACATAAACACTTATAGTGTACTCCGAGCCAAAACATAAAACTAGTTAGAAACCATGCATGATGCTAGTTCATGTTAAAATGTCTAATGCAACACATGTAAAAATGCAACTAAAAATAGGCTCGGCTATTCTAAGATGGCATATGAGATGCAACTTGATAATCGTGTATTCAAATTGGTATTGAAATACAATGCGGTTTGTATGATGCGCTGAGCCCGGTGCATGCAAGACAGATGAATGGATGCACACATGCGAAGCATAAGGATGCAAATTGAAATATGCCCTAAAACTAACCATGAAAAGCTTATAAGTAAAAGGGAGAAAGACGTGGGGTTGGAAGACATTCACACACTTACGCACACTTATTACAAAATTCGCCTAAGCTAAGCTATTCTAACTAATATAATAATCTAATTAGACTAATTATTACAAAATCAAATTGAATAACTAGCTAACACTAAGCTAATTATAAATTATAGCGATGAATTAAATTAGCTAATACATTAACTGATTAATTACAAATTAACTAACTACACAAAGTAGTTAAAACGGACTCGAGAATAGGGGCATATGCGTGCTCGGTCGACTTCGTTCAGAAATCCGTTACCATGTCTCATGTTGCCTCTGTTTGCACTGTTCTGAACCTCTAAAAATTATGCCAACTTCTGTGATGCTTTTGACCTACCTCATGGACACTTTGAGAGGTCATCGGCCAAGAGGGGTGGTCATCGGCCAATGGATAACGGTCATAGGCCAATTTGGAGACTATCGACCAAATATTGTTAGCCGATCGGCACACTATATAGCCGATCAGCCATATCTTCCTACAAACTGCTCCTTTTGCTGCAACAGAGCACAAACAGAGGCATGACAATGTATTTGCAAGAAAATGTTGTGCAACTACACCCCTTATCATGTCTAAGGCTCAAAGGTGTGTAGTGCTTGGCTCTCAAGCCATTAACCACGCATTACGATGCATGATGGCCAAAGAGGCCAAGTTGAACAATTCAATGTGGATTAAATGCACAAAATCATGTAAGTGCCTTGACCTCTATCATGCATGATCAAGAGGGTCGGCGACCGAGAATTGAGGCACGTTTCATCACTTTAAGTATGAAACGTCCCTCGTTCCTCGTGTTTGGCTTAACACCCAAACCAAACACAATGCAATGCACGCAGCATGGAAATGCAATGCAATACAACATGAGCATGCCAAATGCAATGCAATGCAAGCATAACTTAACAAAGCTAATGACATGCAAACAATGTAATGCAACATGAGCATGCAAGCACCATGTAATACAACCTAAACATGTAAACAACATGCAAGAATCATGCAATGCAACAAGCATGTGACAACATGCAATGTGACAAGCATGCAACAATATGCAAGATGGACTTAAACTAAAATGAACAGACCTCAATCATGCCCAAATCAGTGGCCAAAATGCTATAGAAATGAAGTACGAAAGCACATACAAACATGCATACACATTGGTTCATAAACATAGGCATGGAGATGACAACTCTCAAGCAAGAGCAATGAATGAAAAGCATGGATGTGTGACAACACTGTAAACCCTAAAATCATGTATGGAATGGTGCCAAACCACTCAAACAAGTCAAGCATAGCATGCAAGAAAGCTCAAAGCTTGAAACTAGCAAAGGGACTTACACCATGGCCATGCAAAGCAAGCCCCAAAGGGCCGAGGGCAACCAAAACAGTCCCAAGGCAGGTTCAGATAAGACCAAAAACATGCTTGGACCTAGCCAACACAAGCTAGAACAAAAGACCAAAAGCATGAAGCATGCAAGGCTAATAAGGGGTATTACACTACACCTATCAAAACCAAACATGGCATGACTTTGACAACAAAAATCAGAGTTACATCATGGTAAAACGAGACCAAAAATACACTGAAATGATAGCCCAAAGGCCTAAGCATAGAGGCATGCACAATGACCCACTCTTAAGGCATAAAACACCAACTCTTCAAAGCATTGAAAGAATGAAAAATTTGAGGGCATGGTAATGGAACACGCTCTAAAATTATACAACAAATGATGCCAAATCATGAAAGTAGCCCAAGCAACGCATGCTAGTGACTTGGAAACCCAAAGCTAACAAGCTAGAATGCACTATGGCTATACAAAGCATGGCATGCATGACCAAAACAATACAAATCAGAGCTTAAGCATTATAAAACAAGGTTAAAAGCTTCTTGGAGTTGAGCCAAAATATGCAAGAATGATGGTCCAAATACAAGATGCATGTTAAGGCAATAGAGAGGATTGCACTACAAGTGCATGGCGCATGCAACAGGCTATCAAACCAACCTTACACAAAGGTATAACATGCTGAAATAAGGCCTAATACATGCTAAGATGAAGCCAAAACAAGCTTAACAAACATGTTACTTTTATGAGCCATCAATGTAAGCATACAAGACGCAAGGAGAGGGGATGACCCTCTCCTATTTGGGACCTCAAAACCACCTTTCCACCACTGAAAATCCTCTGAGTTTCAGTGGTGAGAAGGCCAAAATAAGGTGGTCCCAATAGCTCAAAAAGGAAGGCACAAAACAAGGCCTAAGAAGGGGTAGACTACCCCCAACACAAAAGTGAGCTTAAATAAACATTACAAGCTTGAAAAATCAGAACTTTTTACAGTAGAAAGTTAAGCTTAAATCAGCATGCAAATAGGTCCAAAATCTTAAGCCAAAACAAAGGCTTAAAAGCTAATTGACTCACCCTTGAAGAACACCTTCAAGAACACAACTCCAGCACTCTTTTCTGACCAAAACCAATCCAAAAACACTAAAACCAACTTCAAGAAGCCTCAGCAACAAAAGGATGGTGTTCTAGTAGGTGCTTTAGTGCAAAAGTGTGAAGAATTTACACTTTTGAGCAAAAACAAGAGCAAATGTGGAGAGAGAGGTAAAAATATAGAGAGAGAGTGATATATGTTTTGTATATCAACTTTCAGAACCTCTGGAAAGAGAGAGGGGCCTCCCTTCTTATAGAAAATCAATTCTCAAGCTTGTTGAACAAGCTTGAGTCTTGATTCAATCCCTCCATACACGTGTATGGAGGATGAGAATTGTGCTCACCAGGTGTCATAACTGGCACAAAAATACCTGCAAAAGCAAGTGGAAAGGTCTCGACCAAGAAATATGGCCGATCGACATAAAAGAGTGTCGATCGGCCAAAAAGAGTGTCGATCGGCCACCACTTATGGCCGATGGCAAGAAAACAAGGCCAATGGCACAAGGCCTTAGCCGATGGGTTGTAGGGATGGCCAACAAGCCATCCTCTTCCCTCAGAAGCAAAAATCACAAGTCCTTGGTCCACAACCAAGCACAAAACAAACAAGTTGAGAGATCCTAAGGCAAGGCACGTAGCCGAGACCTTCGGGAACTCAAAACGAACACAAGTATGGATGATCATCGAGTGTTCAAACGATGACGTCCAAGTCTGGAGGACGGTCAAAAATGGGGTGTCTACAGTTGACCCTCTTTGACAGAACTCGAAAGTCATAAGATGACAGGAGTGAATGTCAAAGCCTAGAGATGACCCATTTTTGACAAGGCCGAAGACTTAGACAAACATACAAGATAACAAAGATATGCGCCCGCAGGCAGGGGCAAGATGCAAATGACATGCACAATGCCGAACATAACTTATGATCATACAAAGAGAGCCGTAATGAGGCATAACATGCAAAGTAAATGCGACATTTTAAGCAAGCGAATAAGAAATAACAGTCCTACATATTCCAACGGAAAGGATGTAAGAAAATTATGCAATTCTCACTGCGTCTCACGCAGAGAAGACTAAAAGTGACTACCGAGAATACCCGGAGTCTCAAACAGAGCATCTCTCAGTGTAGCACACGCAAGAGAGGAAAGGACTGTGCAAGAAAGCACAGTCATCCAAACGCGTGTCAAACGGGAGATGAGAGAGATACATCTAAACGCATGCCAAATGCGAGTGGAGAAGGGTTGCGCAAGAAAGCGCGATGCACATAACAGCGCGAGAACGTCCGAACGCGGCACACGAGTGGAGAAAAGGTTGCGGTGAAACTAAGCCGGGACTTCTCTTGAATGAACCGTACATACAATATCGTGCTTGCAAAAGAATGAAATTCAACAGGTACAATATAGTAGAAACACATGTTCAACGTTAGATCAAGATATCAGTTCAATATGAGATAAACGCATGCACATATGATGCCAATGAGAAGGTGCATAGCAATGCAAGTGAAAAGATGCATGACAATGCAACTAAAACGAGCATAACAATGCAAGTAAAACATGTGCGACAACGCAAGCAAGGCGTGCATAACAATGCAAGTAAAGCATGCGCGACAACGCAAGCAATGTGCATAACAATGCAAGAAAAGGCATGCGCGACAATGCAAGTAAAGTGCATAACAATATAAGAAAAGGCATGAACGGCAACACAAGTAAAGTGCATAAAAATGAAAGAAAAGGCATGCGCGACAATGCAAGCCAAGTGCATAAAACACATGTAGGTAAAGCATGCGTGACAACGCAAGCAACGTGCATGACAATGCGAGAGAGGCATGCACGACAACGCAAGCCATGGGGTGCATAAACACATGTAAGGAAAAACATAAACACATGTAAGTAAAGCATGCGCGACAATGCAAGCAATGTGTATAACAATGCAAGAGAGGGGCGTGCGCGACAACGCAAGCTAGGGGGTGCATAAACACATGTAAATAAAGTATGCGCGACATCGCAAGCAATGTGTATAACAATGCGAGGAAGGCAAAAACACATGTAAGTAAAGCATGCGCGACAACGCAAGTGTATAACAATGCGAGAAAGGCATAAACACATGTAAGTAAAGCATGCGCGACAACGCAAGCAATGTGTATGACAATGTGAGAAAGGCATAAACACATGTAAGTAAAGCATGCGCGACAACGCAAGAAATGTGTATAACAATGCGAGAAAGGCATAAACACATGTAAGTAAAGCATGCGCGACAACGCAAACAATGTGTATAACAATGCGAGAAAGGCATAAACACATGTAAGTAAAGCATGTGCGACAACGTAAGCAATGTGTATAACAATGCGATAAAATCATAAACACATGTAAGTAAAGCACGCGCGATAACGCAAGCAATGTGTATAACAATGCGACAACAAAGAGAGGCACATCTTCAACGTAAGCATGGTAAAGGCAAGTTATTCGCGATGTTAAGATGCAACTTCAAAACAAGACGAGGCATGCTCAATGCAAGAGCGAAAAGACGTATAACAAAGGCGCTTATTACAAACATGACAAAACATTGCAATGCAACATATTTAAAGCAATTTTCGAATCTCGCAATATACAAAACGATACAAAAAAGGATATAGCTCATGCGTATCGAGTGCCGCACTAGGAAGACACGATTCGAGGCCAACATGAAGGCCGCTTAAGCTTCAAGAGTGTATTTTGTTGCACTTTCTTGAAAGATGAAGGTACCAAACAACATAACTGACCCAAACAAGGGCATTGGAGGTGCATCGACCACAAGGGGAAGACATCGGCCATCCATCGGCCACAAAAGGAGATTATCGGCCAAAAATTTAGCCGATCGGCTAACAATTTGGCCGATCGGCCAAAAGTGACAGATTTGGGGCAATTTTGTCCATTTGCTTCGGGTTTTTAAATATAGGGTTCCAAACCCTATTTCCTCGCTTCTCCCTTGCCGAAAATCCTTGCTCTCTCTCTCTAGGTCATTTTCCGCCCTTAGATCCAAACTTTTCTCCCGTTTTCGAGCCTCCCACAACGTCCGATTCGCGAAACCTTCGTTGTTTTACACACTTTGAACCGATTAGAAAGTGATTTCGGTGTCCCCTTCTCGATTTCCACCACTTGGGGCTTGTTTTCCCCGAGTTTACCTTGCTTTCCGTGCCCTCTTTTGAGCCTTGTCATTTTCTTCTATTTTTTCACCCCTCGAGGTCGACTTTCGATTGACTTTTGCATTTTTACCCATTTTCCATACCCTCGACCACTTTTGCACCCTTCTCAAGATGGCGGACGATATTCCACGGGGTAGGACTCCCCCAGAAATGGATATGGATCCTGAGGTCGAGCTCCTGCCGCTCAGTGTTCGACCTTTCAACCCGGCGACATACCGGCCCGCAATACACATACTGCCTCTCGATAACATCCGCTAGTTCAAGAGCTACACGCGAGGCGCACCATTGGAGCTCATGCTACGCAAGCCAGTGTCGCATCTATCCATCGGCACCGCTGAGGTATACTCCTCCTCTTTTACTTTCTGCAATGTAGATCGTATATCTTTGATAGTCGATATTATTCTTTAACTGATCATCACAAACATACCTGTAGATCACATGCTTAGTTCACCATAAGCACCATCATACACGATATATGTGTAAACTCGAACACACGCACAAACACTGCATTTTATCAATTCTGAGCATATTCAAACACTGTATTTCTGACACTGCTTCACATCTTTTTGTCTTTGAACACAGGGAGATTCCCATGCCTTCCGGGGGTATGGGAATACCATTGCCCGAGGTTGGTACATGGAGTTGCCCGATGCAGTTCCCCATATTATCGATCAGGCCGGCTTTGGCATTTTCTGCATGGGACTCTCTCACCTCACTACGAGTAGGCCCCTTCTGGGCGAGCTAGTGGAGAGATGGTGGGACACCACCGATTCCTTCCACCTTTCTGCTACAGGGGAGATGACGATGACTCCCTTCAACTTCTCCATGCTCACCGGCATCGGAGTAGGGGGTGATTCGATTCCCTTAGACACCGATATGGGCGAGTGGGATGCTACCCAGATCTACTTGTTTGGCACTCGGCCACCTCTCTCCCAGCCAGGGTTCGTGAGATATTCTTGGTTCGAGGACCATTTCAGAGTACAAGTGCCGACGACCCGCGAGGAGGCCGAGCAGTATGCCCAAGGATTCATCATGTTGTTGTTGGGTGCCACCGTTTTTGCCAACCAGGCGAACACTGTTGCCCTCTATCTGCTGAGCGCACTGGTGGACGTGACTCGGATCCTGCGCTACGACTGGGGTGGCGCAGGCTTGGCCATGCTTTACGGATACATGAGCTCTTTATCCCGCCGCAGCGGACATCTGCTCGAAGGCTACTGGCGAGCCTGGGAGGTACACCTTCCCTTTCTGTTTTACAGTTTTGCTTTACACCATCTGTACACCACACACACTGCATATACACAATCTGCTTTACACTAGCTGTACACTGCACACACGCAATCTGCTTTACACTGGCGGTACACTACACACACACACTACACACCATTCTCTGGTTTCTACTTCATCTGCATATTGCCTTACTGATAAGCATACTCAATCTTACCCTGTTACACTCTGTAGTTGTGGATGTATGCCTACTTTCCGAGGCTTTCCCCAGTGCCGGATGTAGAGATGCCCCTTGCTGTCCCATATTCTCACTGATTCAATGTGAGGTGCGAATGGAGGCCGCGGGAGTCTTTCATATTCTTCCGCAGATACTTCGACACCATTACCGCAGCTGAGGTATTTCAAACATTATAGTTCATTTAATCTTCACTTTACATTGTACTTTCAACAGCAGATAACCAACTGTGTATCCTGTCATTCGCAGATCACGTGGCAACCCTGGGTCGCGTTGCCGGAGGTAGTGAGAGATCAGTATACGGGTACTCGGGTGACTGCCCAGTTCCGGATTTTGCTGGAGGGTCCGGTCTGTCGGACATGGTATTTTGGAGAGCGCTTCTTGCGGCAAACCCTTGGTTTGCCTAAGCAGATAGTCCCGAGGCCACCTCCTACCTATACGAGGGCCACCGAGACGTACACCCTGCAGGAGATGATGGATTTTACGATAGGCTGGGATTCAGACTTTTTCAGAGATGAGGGCGACTACACCGAGTTCATCCAGACTTATCTCATGTGACCTTTGATCGGTGCCCACCGAGTTGAGAGGGAGAGGCCCGCAGTGCCAGTAGGAAGAGCGACAGCACCGAGGGCGACTCAGGCCCGCGACATGAGTGGTTCCCGGAGGAAACGGGGAGTTGGGTGGCCAGAGCTGCCCACTACCATGACATGCCGAGGACAGGGTGGGGAGACTTATCAGATACCCATCGCTCTTCCTCCGGCTGATCATGAGCTCGTCGGAGTTCGCGGTTCGACCTCGGTATGTACTATACTTTGCATTCTGTACAGTCATTTCATTTCATTTGATATCCCGTAGAATACTAAATACTTCAACACTTTTGCAGGCTTCGATTGAGTACACTGGACAGGCTCTGGAGCTATCAGCCTCAGTGATGGAGATGCTGCAAAGGAGCATGAACCTGCTGAGCATTTATGATATTCCGGTAAGTTTTTCCAACCTTAGTCCCAAAACTTTGCATAATCTGTTCCATACATGATCTGATACATCACATTATCAATACGGCACTTGATACACTGCACTCACATACCACTCACGGCACTGATACACTGTAATCATATATTACTCGCAGCATTCATACACTGTACTCATACATTGCTCATGGCATTCATATACTCTTCACGGCAATCATACACTGTACTCGGTATTCATACTCGACTTTGCATAGCATAACTGATGCATCTACCAATTGTTCTTTTTCAGGCCCCATTCCAGATACCGCAGGGGTGCCCTAACAGACCTTCGCCCCCAGAGCGCGAGGAGGGGAGGGCGATGACGACGATACAGTATGAGGCAGACATAGGCGTGCTCGTACCGAGAGTAGCTCACGGGAGCCTACCCCAGATGATGATGAGTCTAACAAGGAGGCAACTTCGTCTCAGGGTGAGGCTGGAGATGGCTCAAATAGTGGAGGTGACAGCAGCGATCCTGGACCTTCGTCCAGGAAGAGGACGGGGACGGACTCCCGCGCTTGAGGCGACTGGCACCGATCTAGACATTTTGCTATTTTTCTCTCTTTTTTTTTTGCTTTATTTTTCTTTTTCTAGTAGTTTTGCACATTGTACTGCCTCAGGTAGGTTTTATTTTCTTCAAAATATGTACTTTTTTGCAAAAGAAAATAATGATGGAGTGAAACTGCTCTTTTGTTGAAAAAGTGTTACATTTGTACATTCTAAGCATCACATCGCATCGCATCACATTACACAACAATGTAAATGAGTTTGAACTTTGTTTTGAAAACTAAACACTCGAATTGCATTAATCAGGTAGTAAACCAACTAACAACAAAACAACTCGATAAGCAAAATAAAGAACTTGACATGCTAACCAAATGTAAATACAACTCGATAAGCAAGACAAAGACTAAAAGACAAGAAATACAACTCGATAAACAAAAGTATAACAACTCGATAAACAAATTGAAGTAACACAGGCGTGGCTTCGCAAAATCATCACCAAAAGGCATTTGAAGTGGAACCAGTCACAAGTTCTCAACATCTCCAACACATAGACAGCTCAGAGAATAAAAGGAAGGGCCATCGGCCAAAGTGAGAGGCCATCGGCCACAAGAAATGGCCACTGGCCATAATTACTAGCCGATCGGCCAAAAAAAGATGGTCGGTTGGCACTATTTTTGGCCGATCGGCCAAAAATGGCAAGAACCTCCAAAATGTTGCCACCTGTCTTCCACTCAACACCTTATCTTCTAGAAAAGCCCCAGCTTCGTAGTTTCTCCATTTCAACTCAGGTTTTGCACCAAATGGAAGCATTTCTTGTCCAAAATCTCACAAATTGGATTGCCAACTTGGATGGCTCGGAAAAACTGAATTTCCAGGGTTTTGGCATAAATGCCCTATTCACGTTGAGTCGCACCCCGCTGCGTTTTCTGTTTCTTCATGCCGTGGCAAGGTTTTGGAATTCGGTAACACAAGTCTTTAGCTTTGGCGGACAAGAGATATGTCCCACTTTCGAGGACTTCCAAGCTTTAATGGAATCCGAGCGCGATGAAGAAATCTTGCCTCAATTCCACTTTGGCTACATCCAAACCCTAGGACGGATGTGCAGCCTTACTTTACATGACGCTCGGTCATTGATTCACGACGGAGAGCTAGACATTCCAAGCTTGATTCGTCGTTTTTCTGATGCCGGTGACTGCGGCGACCATCATTGGCAGGGTTATCGGCGACATGCGCTTTGCCTGTGCATGTTGTCTCATTTCTTGCTTGCCCCAGGCTCTGGTGGGTTTAGCACTCGTTTGATTGAAGTCGTCGAGGGCTTAAAAGAGGGCAAAGGCTGCATCCTATGACGCTAGCTGAGACATTGATGGGTTTAGATGCTTTTCATTACCGGGAGATGACTAGATTCGCGAGGAGCCACTACTACTACAGGTAATGTTTCTCACCCCATCTCACATATATTTCTCGCATCACTCGGCCCTCAGGCTCGTTTTTTCTCTGAAAACCCTTTTTCTCACTTTTCCTCTCAACGTACACCTTTCTATTCTTTAATCTCTCATTTTTCATCCCTCCCCAGATATGGCTGATGGATAAGTTGAAGATTGTGGACTCATGCCCAGCATATTCAGCTCGCAACTATTTCTTCCGACGACGCCTAGTCGATGCCCCTGATGAGGGATGGTGGTGTGACTGGATGTGCAGTTTGTCCGCTACAGACATTGCTTGGCGCTGCCCCTGTCTTAATTTACCGGCGATGAGCTACAGCATGACCCGCCAAATCGAGATTGATTGATCGGCCGACATCTGTGTCTTTACTTCCCATTCGATTTGGCGCCAGCCGGTCATGATCAGACTTGCTAAGAGGAATAGAGTACCGTCACAGATCTGTCCGAGGCGCACTAGCTTGTATGCCACAGCATGGAGGACGAGAGAGCTTCTAGCCCCCGCTCCCATTTTCAGTTGCACCCTCTCTGATAAGTGCATAGCTTTGCTTGATGAGGAGGCGCAGATCGGGCCCACTTTGGCATTAGAGGCTTCCACAAGCTCTGGGAGGGGACGCAGGAACACCTGACTATGCCCTGAATTTATTGCTTTAATTAGTACTTTCAAATTTTCTTTATGAATGTAATAAAAAGAAACTTCAATTTGTATTCAAGAGTAGGAGACCTCTGTACTGAAATCAATGTAATTAAAGGTTGTGGGTACTAAAAATTTTCCATTTGATCCAAAAATGGTCTAAGTCGTAAAAAGATTAATTTGAGCAAAATCAACTTTCATTAAAACTTTTCAAAACCATTTTCAATATGGATCAAAACTGGACACGCCTGAGATCTATCACTGAGATGCACAACCCCGGATCCCAGCAACTGGAATGTTGCCCCTAGTCTGAATAGCACTGCACTAGAGATCACAACTGAGCTCTTGGATGCAGAATAGGCAAAGACGACCAAACATGATCACATGGACAAAGTCGATCGGGGAAGTGTTTATGGCTGGACTTCAGAATGAAGTTGCCTACATATCCTAAAGATGGGAATCAAGCCTTACGTAGTTCGGCTCAGGTTCACTCGTGTATTAACCCTCACCTTTTATGCTCTAACTTTTACCAAGGCCGCCCTTTCTGGGTTTTCAACCTTACGAGCTCAGTTTTTATCATTTCAAATTTTATGTGCTCTAACTTTTGCCTAGGTCACCCTTTTGGGTTTTCGGCCTAGCGAGCCACTCAGAGAAAGTATTTCTTCAACTTGTCCATGTTGATCGGTTGGGAGAACTCTAGGCCATCTAGGTCCATCAGAATGACAGCTCCACCTGACCAAATAGACTTAGTGATGTAAGGACCAGTCGAATTAGGTCTGAACTTGCCCCTAGGGTCATGGATGGGAGCTCGGTTGTCTTTGAGCACAAGATCCCCTTCTTTCAAATTCCTGGACTTAACCTTCTTATTGAAAGCCCTAGCGATTCTTCGTTGATAACCCTGAACATGGTACAGTGCTTTCAGCCTCCTCTCGTCAAAGAGCATGAGTTCTTCGAACCTGCTTTGCTGCTAATCTGCCTTAGCTATCTGACACTCAGCCAATACTCGCAATGACGGAACCTCAACTTCGATAGGTAGAGTAGCCTCTATCCCATAAACCAAGGAATACGGAGTTGCCTCAGTAGAAGTTCGAATTGAAGTCCGGTAGCCCCACAGAGCAAATGGCAGCTTATTTGGCCAGTCCCGGTAGGTTTCCACCATCTTCTGCAGAATGTGCTAGATGTTCTTGTTGGCGGCGTCAATTGCTCCGTTGGTCTGCCGCCGATATGTAGATGACTTATGAAAAGCCACGTTGTACTTGTCTAACAAGTCGATCACTTCCTTCTTCAAGTGGGAACCATTATCTGAAATAATCTCGTTCGGGACCCCATAACGACAGATGATGTTGTTCCTGATGAACTTAGCAACATGCGATGCCTTTAACACCGCATAAGATAGAGCCTCAACCTACTTTGTAAAATAGTCTATCGCGACCAGAATGAACTCATGCCCATTAGACCCCTTCGGAGTGACAGCTCCAATCACATCAATCCCCGATCGAAATGGCCATGGCAAAGTCATGTTATGCAACCGGCAGCGGAATATTCATACGGTTTGCATGGATCTGGCATTTGTGGCATCGCTGAACAAAGCCAATACAATCCTCCTCCATGGTGGACCAGTAATAACCCTGTCTAAGGATCTTCCGGGCTAGCATCACCCCGTTCATATGCGCTCCGCACTCTCTTCCATGGATGGCCTCCATCCGGTGCTTCGATTCTTCAGTATCAACACACAGCTTATGCATCCTAAGATGACCTCTCTTGTACAGTTTACCCCCGCAGATGATGAACTGAGCAGCCATTCTTCGAATTGCCCTCTTATCTTTGGCATTTGCCCCTAGTGGATACGCTTCCTTTTCCAAGAAGTTCCAGACATCGTAATACCAGGGGTTCTCATCTTGAACCTCATCTATGGCAGCAATCAGCTTGTAGGCCGGCACAAATTTCTATTTGATGATGATCGGACGCATCCGGACTCCAAAAGGGATGTCTATCATAGAAGATAGAGTTGCTAGTGAATCAGCGAACCTGTTGTTCTCTCTCAACAAATGAGCGAAGTTCAATTTCTCAAACTGAGGAATCAGTGCGTCCAAGGTCTGGTGATTGATTCTCATCTTTTCTTCTTTGACTTTCCAATCTCCTTTAGCTTGAGATACAACAAGGTTCGAGTCCCCGATGACGTCCAACCATTTTGCCCCTAATTCTAGAGCTGCTTCTAGTCCAGTAATACATGCCTCATACTCTTCTTCATTGTTCGATACTTTGAACTGGAGTTTGAATGCTAAAGGTATAAGAGAATTGTTGGGTGCTATCAGCAACATCCCTATCCCATACCCATATTGGTTTGACGCTCTGTCAAAGTACATCGTCCAAGTCTCTTCTTCGACATGCAGAATGGCCTCGTTTGGGAACAGATACTCAACTGCTTCATCCCCTTCCACTGGGTGATCGGCTAGGAACTCCGCTACCGCTCTCCCTTTCACTGACTTGCGCGCCACGTACTTAAGATCGAATTTGGAAAGAAAAAGCAACCAACGGGCTGGCCTACCCGTAAGTGCTAGTTTCTCGAAGAGATATTTGATGGGATCTAATCTCGAAACCAGTATTACAGAGTGAGCTAACAAGTAGTGCCGCAGCTTCCTGGTAGCCCATACCAAGGCCAAACAAGCCTTTTCCGGCAGAGTGTAGCGAGTCTCGTAATCCAGCATTTTCTTGCTCAGGTAGTAGATAGCTCCTTCCACCTTGTCTTCAGACTCCTGTGCAAGTATGCAGCCCATTGTAGTTTCAGTCACTAAAAGATACAGAATCAACGGTTTCCCCGGCTCAGGTGATGACAACATAGGTGGGTTCAGTAAATATTGCTTGATCTGTTCAAAAGCAGCTTGGCATCGGCCGTCCCATTGGAATTTCATTCCTTTCTTCAGGAGACCAAAGAGTGGTTCACAAGTCAAGGTTAATTTTGCAATAAACCGTCTTATGAATTGCACTTTATCCAGAAAGCCTCGCACCTTCTTTTCAGTCCTCGGTGGTGGCATTTCTAAGATGGCCTTGATTTTGGAAGGATCGACTTCGATACCTCTCTGTGTGATCAAGAACCCCAGCATTTTCCCTACTGTAACGCCAAATGTACATTTTTGAGGATTCAGTCGCAACCGATACTCTCTGATACATTGACAGAATTTCTGCAAGGCAGTGTAGTGGCCCTTTCTTTCCTTGGACTTGACAATCATGTCGTCCACATACGCCTCAACCTCTTTATGGATCATATCTTACAAAATCGTAGTCGCATCCCATTGATATGTAGCTCCAGCATTCTTCAGCCCAAACGGCATCACCCTATAACAATAGGTCCCCCACGGGGTGGTGAAAGCAGTCTTCTCCCGATCTTCGGGTGCCATCAAAATCTGATTGTAGCCTAAAAGGCCATCTATGAATGAGAGCAACGCATGCCCCGCAGTGAAATCCACTAATTCGTCGATATGCGGCAGAGGAAAGTTGTCCTTCAAACTGGCTTTATTCAAATCTCTGAAGTCCACACATACCCGAATTTTGCCGTCTTTCTTCGGCATCGAGACTATATTGGCCAACCAAGTTAGGTATTCAGATACCAGCAGGAACCCTGTGTCAATTTGCTTGGTGACCTCTGCTTTGATCTTGAGAGCCCAGTCTGGGCGGATCCTTCTGAGCTTCTGCTTAACAGGTCGGGCCTCTAGGTCAAGAGGGATCCGGTGATGTACAATCTCAGGATCGATTCCAGGCATGTCTTCGTAGGACCATGCGAAAACATCTTTGAAATCTTTTAACAAAGCGACTAAGCGCTCGTGCTCCTCCGAAGACAACGTGGACCCGATCTGGACCAGTCGCGGGTCCTTCTCAGTACCAACATTAATTTAGGTGATTTCATCAACCAGCATTTTTACAAACCTCTCCTGCTCTTGATCAAGCAAATATTGCAAAACCGAAGGAATTTCTTCCTCATCGTTTTCATCAAAATTTTGAAAGTCTTGATTAATACAATAAATCAAAGGCACAGAAAAGTACTCGGAAGCCACAACCATTCCATTCTCATTAATCACTTCCAAATTGCTTGATTCCTCTATTAACAGACTCAAAGGAAAAAGAAAAAGCCGACCTAGATAGGACTGTGGCATCCGGGTTATCACCCCCAAGAATAGCGAACTCAGACTCAGATGAGTTGGAACCTGATTTCGACTCCACAAACTCGGTGAAATCAGATTTCGGCTCACTACCTGACCCGGTGCTGCTCGATAAGAATCCCTCCTCGTACTGCCAGACGAGGGAGGGTGCGATGGATGCATCCAGAATGTTTGAAGATGGGCTCGCAGCCGCTTCATTCCCAATCATAGACACTGAGAGATCATCCCCCAAGCACTCATGTACGATCGGAGGATCTGAAAACAGACAAGCCAATACTAACCCCATTTCAATCTCGGTGCTCTCGGAATCCTCTTCCTTACGTTGCTCAGTCTCAGCTGGTGGGTATGTCTACTCTTCAGCAACATCATCCCCAGACAACTGCAAGTTGAAGAAAATCTCAAACCCCGGCAGGTGCCTCCTCTCTGCATTAAGCCATGGCTTTGGGAAGCTGCAGAATGGAAAGTCTTCTCCCTCCTGGACAAAGCGTCCGTTCAAAGTACCCTGGATAGGTCGATGCATCAACTCAAAATGCTGCCCGACCTGCTTGGCTCTGGCTCTTCCAGCCATTTCTTTGCCTTTCCTCACCCAGTCCTCTTTGGTAGGCAGATAGCCTAAGCCAAAGGTATGCGGGTTGTGCGGCACTTCGGCCGATACTGTAATGCCCTTCCGGCCACTTTTTCCTAGTTCCATCCCAGGGATGTGCTGAAGCTTGTTCATGAGGTACACAGACTGTGCGCTGACATATAACCCCTCATCAACAGCCAAAATGTTCTGTACGACCCAGGCCTTGACTAGGGTAAATCCTGACAGGAACACATCCTCCGTGCCATGCTCGATTTCCAGAACCGATGTAGACACTTCTGGCGGCGGATGGATTGAAGAATTCCCAAAAACTATAGCCACCCCCTTCCCGTGGGGGTACTTCAACATCTGGTGCAGGGTGGAAGAGACGACCTTCACCTGGTGCAGCCACGGCCACCCTAGGAGTAGATTAAAGGTTACGGGAACATCCAAGACATGAAACTCAATATCCTGCTGTCCTGGATCAACCTGAGTCTGAATCTTCACAGTCTCCATCACCTCTCTGCTGGTATTGTCGTAGGCCCTTATCACCTGGGCAGTTTGCACAAAATCTACGGGTCTCAACCCGATTGAATATGCCGTCCTCGACGGGCACACATTAATGGCGGATCCCGTGTTGACAAGAACCACCGGTATCCATTTGTCTCTACACTCCACAGAGATGTAGAGAGGTTTGTTGTGATCTGAGCCTTTAGGCGGCAGCTCCTTTTCGGTGAAGGTCAACGTCGGGGACGCTCCTCCCGAAAAGACCAGTCCTACCAGCTGCTCAGGCGTGGTATCTATTGAAAGTTTGGCCTTGTCCATTGCAAAGAGGACAACTTGTCTATGAACTCTTGAGGCCATAAGTAGTCCCCAGATGGAGATGTCTGCTTGTATCTTTTTGAGCTGCTTCAGTACAGCCTCCTCTTCGAACAGCTTTTCTTTCTGCTTGTCTACCTCTTTGTCCTTTCCGGACGCCTCTGGTTGATCTAAGTGCGGGGGCTTGAAATACCGCCCACTCCTAGTCATGTGGTCCACCTCACCCACATACCAGGTATCATCTGGCTGGTTCTGCCCCCAATCTTCGTCGGTGTGGGCAAGACATAGGTCGTCGTCTTCCAACCACATGCCATCAGCAGCCGACAAACACCTGTCCGGCTCCGTTACAACTATTCATGTGTCCACAGCACCTTGCGTTCCTGTGCTCACAGTACGCTCTGTTCTTGTGCACACAACATGTTCTGTCCCCGCAGGGGCTTTGGCCTTTCTGGCCCTCTCAGAATCCTCAATCCTTTCGCCGAATCGCTTCAAGCGGCTCATTGCTCAAGATCTTCAGACCCAAATTGCTCAGATTACGAGCAAAATCCTTAACACCGGTGCTCTCCGGTGGTGCATCTGATTCGGCCCTCCGATGCGGTGATGTCCCCATCCTCGACAAGAAATTGCCGAGGACTCAACAACATCCGCTCGTCACGAGCCACCTCAGAGTTTCACGACCCATCCAAGTCGACCCAGTTAACAGTCACGTCCCCTGAGTCCTGCTCTTCAAAGAACTGCAGATTCGCAATGTCTTCTTCCAGATCTGCTAGTTCATCTAGCCCCTGATTAGGTCCATCCTCCTGCACTACACAAATCTCTGCCCCCATTGGCAATTCCACATTCGGCCTAGCCTGGCCTGCTGATGTAATGTAACTACTCGGGTTGTACATGAAGCTCGCAGACCTCTCAGGCCCTGTATAATCATTCTCATCTGCCTTCATAGTCGACCCAATTCTATCTTCGATAGTTACTACCACCGTTTCAGGTTGGGTTTGGGAAATGTCTAACATGCACAAGTCAGTGTTGTCATGAATGAACACCTCCGGCCTGGGTAGGTGAGAAGGGGTGATATATATGCTAGGGTCGTATGACACAACCCTAGTTTGGATTAGATTGATGCATTTGGGAGGTGGACCTTGGTTATGTGGTGGGAGAGGGTTGGTTGTGACATTCGGTTTCTCTAGAGGCACGATCACCCTGTTGTCGACGAGATCCTAAATCTCGTGACGCAATCGAAAGCAATGGCCGGTTTCATGACCATGCTATTGGTGAAAAGTGCAGTACTTCGCTGGGTTATGGGAGGGGGAAAGTTTTTCTGGCAATGGCCGTGGCTCTAGGGGCTTCAAGTGCCCTTTCCTGATCAAAACCCCCAAAGCCTTGGACAAAGACATGTATAGTAGGGTGAAGGTTCTCTAGCCTCGGGGTGAAAACTTGGTTGTTTGTGAGCTACTTCCGGACGCACCGGTGAATGGCGTAGCTGCAAGGGTTTTTGGGGTGGTGGTGGCGACCATTCCCACATCTGAAGATCAAGCAGCTGCAGTACTGCTTGTGCCTGCATTTGTACTGCGGTTGAATGCCCTCTTGGGCTGCTCTCTCTCATGATCAATAAGGCCCTATTTCATGGCGTCCTCGATCTGTACCCCTATCTCGTATAAATCTGCAAAGATGGGAAGGGGGAGGACGATCATCTTCTACATGAGCTTGGGCTGGAGGTTGCGCACAACCATCCGTATTTGGTCCTTGTCGACCGGCCTAATGGTCATCATCGAGGCCTTAGCCTTCCAGCGGGTCACGAAATCGGAGAAGCTTTCCTTCGGCTCTTGCCTAGTTGTCTCGAGATCACGAGTTGTGACCTCGATCTGCGTATTGTAGGAGTATTGAGCTACAAAGGCCTCAGCCATCTCCTCCTAGTCCTCTTAACAGAGTCCTCCAACTTTGCATACCAAATAGCCGCTACACTCGACAGAGTCCGGCCAAATAGGGAAAGCTTCTACAATCTAGAAAGGCCCATCGAGCTTAGTATGTCCGAAAACAGCCACAAATGCACCATAGGATCTCCAAACCTGTCGAAACGATCTATATACAGCATTTTAAACCAGTCTGGCAGAGTCACGGCTGAGTCGGTATACCCGTCCTCTATATCCGGGATGGATTTCACGCCCTGAGACTTCTTGAACAGCTATTCTAGGTTGCTCACCTTTAGCACTGTCAGATCCACCTCGAACTCAAACGGCGTATCCCCCAGGTTGGTCTGTGCTTTGGATAGCTGGGGTAGGATCGGGGGCGGAGCTGGCCCTGTTGGAATGTCCGTATTTTCCTGGACGTTAGCTGTCTCCCCGAGAATTGAAACTCTTGGTGGGGGAGGAGTTGGGTGTGAAGCAGATGCTCCGATTTGCTGTTGTAGCCTGGAAATTAACTCTACCTGTTAGGCCATAACTTCGGCTTGGCGTGTGGTAAATTCTGCTTGACGGGAAGTATCCTACTGCATGGCTTGCCTACTTTCCTGGAGCTGACGTATCATCTCTTCCAAGCATGCTATATTGTGTTGATCTAGCTGAATAACCGGTATGTCTGTCCCTTCAGTAGAAGTTGAGACCTCAGCCTGACTGTTCATTGGTAGGGTAGACCACTAATCTGGCGACCGCTGTACCGATACACTGAGCCTTACTGACCTCTGTCTAGTAACCGAGGGTAAAGAAAGGAACACTGCTTGTCCATCTGACAGATCCTCGGATTGACGAAGTCTTCGACCTCTAACCCAAAGTGCTCGGGGAATATCTGTTTGGTCAGAAGCAATGGTGCTAAACTACCTTGCAAAAAGATAAATAAAGCATAATAAGGAAACAATGAGCAGAAAAAACGGACAGCATAACAGCTTAAATAAAGACAACACACAGTTGGCAAATACAAGCTGAAAGAACTGTTCTCAACCACTGATCAATGTTCCCAAATCACTGCCCCAAATCTAAATTTGATACCCGCAGGTAAAATTGATTCCCAAATACTAATGCTGATGCCCGCGGGGCTGATGCTCGCAAGCTTGATACCCAGACTTGCAAACTGATACATGCATTCCTGTAGAGACGCACTCTAAAAGCACATAGCAAACAAGTGAGAGCCAAAACACCCCTATGGAGGGGTAGGGTTTCCCTGTCCTATTTTGTTAGGAGCTAGGGTTTCATTACGCACACAGCGGCTTCAAACAACCTATAATCGGGTAAGCAACCTGTCCTAGTTTGAAATAGTCACCATGGATTCTGATATGCACTAGGTCGAATGGTCAAAAAGGGTGCCCCCGTAAAAACCGAGGTTTGTGTTCCCGTCGTGGCAGAGCCCGCAACCGGTCAGCCTTATGGCACGCTTCTCAAAGTAAGCCTCTGGCAAACCGTTCAGGAATAGCATACGGCAAACACGGCATCCTAGACGCACCAATGCAAATGCAATGCAAAGAGACACATAAGTGTAGTCAAAACAATATATCATGAGTTCGAGTCAAGTTCTCTAAATCCCAGAGACGCGTTTAACGCCCGGCCATCGTAGCGAATGGCGCGAAATCCGTTTTGTTCATTAGCTACTACAGTTCGGACTCCATGTCATGGTTCTGAATCTAATCTTGCAAAGTGCAATGCAAGCTTGATAAATCACCAAAGAGTCCAAATCCGACAAATCATTTTTTGGAAAATTGATTTTAATAAAGAAGTGCCAAACATGAACTGCTTTGCCAGATACAAAGTCGCCACCTAAATATTTTATTTTGGGAAATTTAGGAAACCCTGACTCATGCCTAAGGCCACGTGTTCGTCATCACCAAAGTTGCCTCGGCTCGGGAACTTGGGTACGAGAGGGGAAGGTCATGCAATGAGCACCCTCGCTCGCTCGATCTAAAGATCAGCCTTTACTAACATGATATGTTGTTTTTGAAAACACATGTGTTCTTATTCCGATTTATTAATCTATCATTACTACGTGATGCGCACAACATACAAGTATAGACTAAACCGCCTAAGTTGGAACAAAACATCTCATGTTTATTTGTTTGAAAATGGTTTGAAGGTGCTACTTGCAAGTAGGCTAAGACGTGGATTTGCCACCCTCGAGTGGGCTTAGAAACATAATGATTTGCCACTTCAAGTGGGCTTAAAACTCACATTTTGATGAACTGTTCCAACTCAAGTAATCCAACCTCCACCCACAAGCATTCAAGCAGTTAGCCTCATTCCAAGCATGCTATCATGGCAACACTCACACTCATGCAAGATACTAAATCATAAACACTTACAGTGTATTCCAAGCCAAAACATAAAACTAGTTAGAAATCATGCATGATCCTAGTTCATGTTAAAATATGTAATGCAACACATGCAAAGATGCAACTAATGCAAAAATGCAACTAAAAATAGGCTCGGCTATTCTAAGATGGCATATGAGATACAGCTTGATAATCGTGTATTCAAATTGGTATTGAAATACAATGCGGTTTGTATGATGCGTCGAGCCCGATGCATGCAAGACAGATGAATGGATGCACGCATGCGAAACATAAGGCTGCTAATTGAAATATGCCCTAAAACTAACCATCAAAAGCTGATAAGTAAAAGGGAGAAAGACGTGGGGTTGGAAGACATTATCACACTTACGCACACTTATTACAAAATTCACCCTCTCAACGGAGGGTCCGAATGAATAATACAAGCTAGCTACGCTAATCTATTCTAACTAATCTAATAATCTAATTAGACTAATTATTACATAATCAAATTGAATAACTAGCTAACACTAAGCTAATTATAAATTACAATGATGAATTAAATTAGCTAATACATTAACTGATTAATTACAAATTAACTAACTATACAAAGTAGTTAAAACGGCCTCGAGATGAGGGGCATATGCATGCTCGGTCGACTTCGCTCGGAAATCCGTTAGCATGCCTCATGTTGCCTCTGTTTGCACTGTTCTGCACCTCTGAAAATTATGCCAACTTCTATGATGCTTCTGACCTACCTTATGGACACTCTGAGAGGTCATCGGCCAAGAGGGGTGGTCATCAGCCAATGGATAATGGTCATCGGCCAATTTGGAGACTATCGGCCAAATATTGTTAGCCGATCGGCACACTATATGGCCGATCGGCCATCTCTTCCTGCAAACTGCTCCTTTTACTGCAACAGAGCACAAACAGAGGCATGGCAATGTATTTGCAAGAAAATGTTGTGCAACTACACCCCTTATCATGTCTAAGGCTCAAAGGTGTGTAGTGCTCGGCTCTCGAGCCATCAACCACGCATTACGATACATGATGGCCAAAGAGGCCGAGTTGCACAATTCAATGTGGATGAAATGCACAAAATCACGTAAGTGCCTTGACCTCTATCATGCATGATCAAGAGGGTCGGCGACCGAGAATTGAGGCACGTTTCATCACTTTAAGTATGAAACGTCCCTCGTTCCTCGTGTTTGGCTTAACACCCAAACCAAACACAATGCAATGCACGCAACATGAAAATGCACTGAAATGCAACATGAGCATGCCAAATGCAATGCAATGCAAGCATAACTTAACAAAGCTAATGACATGCAAACAATGTAATGCAACATGAGCATGCAAGCACCATGTAATATAACCTAAACATGTAAACAACATGTAAGAATCATACAATGCAACAAGCATGCAACAACATGCAATGCGACAAGCATGCAATGCGACAAGCATGCAACAATATGCAAGATGGACTTAAACTAAAATGGACAGACCTCAATCATACCCAAATCAGTGGCCAAAATGCTATGGAAATGAAGTACAAAAGCACATACAAACATGCATACACTTTGGTTCATAAACAAGGCATGGAGATAACAACTCTTAAGCAAGAGCAATGAATGAAAAGCATGGATGTGTGACAACACTGTAGGCCCTGAAAATCATGTATGGAATGGTGCCAAACCACTCAAACAAGTCAAGCATAGCATGCAAGAGAAGCTCAAAGCTTGAAACTAGCAAAGGGACTTACACCATGGCCACGCAAAGCAAGCCCCAAAGGGCTGAGGGCAACCAAAACAGTCCCAAGGTAGGTTGAAATAAGACCAAAAACATGCTTGGACCTAGCCAACACAAGCTAGAACAAAAGGCCAAAAGCATGTAGCATGCAAGGCTAATAAAGGGTATTACACTACACCTATCAAAACCAAACATGACATGACTTTGACAACAAAAATCAGAGTTACATCATGGTAAAATGAGACCAAAAATACACTAAAATGATATCCCAAAGGCCTAAGCATAGAGGCATGCACAATGACCCACTCTTAAGGCATAAAACACCAACTCTTCAAAGCATTGAAACAATGACAAATTTGAGGGCATCGTACTGGAACATGCTCTGATATAACAAATGATGCCAAATCATGAAAGTAGCCTAAGCAACGCATGCTAGTGACTTGGAAACCCAAAGCTAACAAGCTAGAATGCACTATGGCTATACAAAGCATGGCATGCATAACCAAAACAACACAAATCAGAGCTTAAGCATGGTAAAACAAGGCTAAAACCTTCTTGGAGTTGAGCCAAAATATGCAAGAATGATGGTCCAAACACAAGATGCATGTTAAGGCAATAGAGAGGATTGCACTACAAGTGCATGGTGCATGCAAGAGGCTATCAAACCAACCTTACACAGAGGTATAACATGCTAAAATAAGGCCTAATACATGCTAAGATGGAGCCAAAACAAGCTTAACACACATGTTACTTTTAGGAGCCATCAATGTAAGCATACAAGACACAAGGAGAGGGGATGACCCTCTCCTATTTGGGACCTCAAAACCACCTTTTCACCACTGAAAATCCTCTGAGTTTTAGTGGTGAGAAGGCCAAAACAAGGTGGTCCCAATAGCTCAAAAAGGAAGGCACAAAACAAGACCTAAGAGGGGGTATACTACCCCCAACACAAAAGTGACCTTAAACAAACATTACAAGCTTAAAAAATCAGAACTTTTTACAGTAGAAAGTTAAGCTTAAATCAGCATGCAAATAGGTCCAAAAGCTTAAGACAAAATAAAGGCTTAAAAGCTAGTTGACTTACCCTTGAAGAACACCTTCAAGAACATAACTCCAGCACTCTTTTCTAACCAAAACCAGTCCAAAAACACTAAAACCAACTTCAAGAAGCCTCAGCAACAAAAGGATGGTGTTCTAGTAGGTGCTTTAGTGCAAAAGTGTGAAGAATTTACACTTTTGAGCACAAACAAGAGCAAATGTGGGGAAAGAGGTAAAAATATAGAGAGAGAGTGATATATGTTTTGTATATCAACTTTCAGAACATTTGGAAAGGGAGAGGAGCCTCCCTTCTTATAGAAAATCAATTCTCAAGCTTGTTGAACAAGCTTGAGTCTTGATTCAATCCCTCCATACACACGTGTATGTAGGATGAGAATTGTGCTCACCAGCTGTCATAGCTAGCACAAAAATATCTGCAAAAGCAGGTGGAAAGGTCTTGGCCAAGAAATATGGCCGATCGACCAAAAAGAGTGTCGATCGGCCACCACTTATGGCCGATGGAAAGAAAACAAGGACGATGGCATAAGGCCTTAGCCAATGGGTTGTAGGGATGGCCAACAAGCCACCATCTTCCCTCAGAAGCAAAAACCACAAGTCCTTGGTCCACAACCAAGCACAAAACAAACAAGTTGAGAGATCCTAAGGCAAGGCACGCAGCTGAGACCTTCGGAAACTCAAAACGAACACGAATATGGATGATCATCGAGTGTTCAAACGATGACGTCCAAGTCTTGAGGACGGTCAAAAATGGGGTGTCTACACGCCCCCTTTCGGAAGTTCGAAATAAGCCCTACAATTCGCACTCCCGCGGTTCTGAATCTAATCTCATAAGTGCAGTGTGAAATTGATAAATGCCAAAGAGTCCAAATCCGACAAATCATTTGGAAAATCGCTTTTGAATCAAAAAATGCCAAAATTAGACTACTTTTCCAGATATAGAGTCGCCACCTAAATATTTTTGAGAAATTTAGAAAACCCATGACTCGTGCCAAGGGTCATGCATCCGTTATCACCAAGATTGTCTCGGCTCAGGAACTTAGGTACAAGAGGGAAAGGTCATGAATTGAACACCGCCGCTCAACCGATCAAAGATCGACCTCTACTAATCATGATATGATTTGTATCAACCTTATATGCTCTTGTTCCGATTATTAATCTAAAATTGCTATGTGATGCACATAAACAATTATAGACTAGTTTGCTCAAATTGGAACAATTCAATTTCATGTTTGTTTTTGAAAAAGAGTTTGAATTTGCCACTTCACAAAGTGGGTCAAAAGCTCGTGAACTTGCCACTTAACAAAGTGGGCTTAAACATACATTCATCGAATTGTTCCAATTCAAGCAACCAGCTTTCATACACAGGCATTCAAACAGTTTATCATTTAAGCAATTAGCCTTATGGCATGCATGCGAAACATGGAAACAATCACACACATGCGATTTACGCTAAAGCAAATAAAAGCTTACCTAGTACTCCAAGCCAAAAGAAAACAAAGTTAGAAAAATGCATGATTCTAACTATGCAATTATGACTAATGCAACACATGCGAGATGCAATTACTAGGCTCGGCTAATAACCATGGTATATGAATCAATGAAATAGCATGCTTTCTAAGCACGTATTCAAAGAAGTATTGAAACAACAGTACAGTTAGAATGATGAACCGAGCCTCGGTGCATGCAATACAAATGGATGTAAACATGAAGAATGCTAAATAAACATGATGTCCCTAAACTAACCATCTTAAGTAGTTAAATAAGAGGAAGAAAGACGTAGGGTTGGAAGACATACACATTATTACATTACGCTCTCACAAAGGAGAGTCTGAATAGATTAAGCTAATTAGCTAACTAATTAAAGCTAGGCTAATTAAGCTAGTCACTACAAAACAAATGAAATTAGCTAAACTACTTAACTAATTATTACAAATGAATATGAATTAACTAACTATTCTAGTTAACTAACTAATTACAAAACGAAATTTGAATAAATAATTAACTAACTAATTACAATACTTTACAAAATAATTAGCTACAACTAAGTAATTACAACAAGATCAAGTACATTCAACAAAATGCGTAAGTGAAAATGGATAAAGGTTGCATGCACAATGCTCGAGAGCTACTCTGTCTACCTAAGCCGCCTATGCTTCACTTTCAGCCACTGCCTCTGTTTCCTGCAAAACTACACTGTTGGCCATACACTGAGGGCTAGCTATGCATCACTGATGGCCGACTGGGCGTTCAAATGGCCGGCCGTGCATCAATTTGGTGCAAAGCTTTGTTTTGTGTTCTGAAGTGAAAATAGTGCAGACAAAGTTGTTCAAGCTCTGTTTGTCCCTTTTTTCCTTCTCTATCATAGGAAAGCGTCGAGAGAAGGTTGAAATTGATTCCAAAGCCATCAATGAGCAAATTGATTGCTTGATGGTCTCAGATGCAATTTTGAACAAAAGTCAATAAAATGCAAAGAATAAGACCACTCCTCCCTCTTGTCATGGAATGAACTCAAAGAGGGAGGTTGCAACGCTTCAAGAATCATCAAAATGCCATGGATTAGCATGTGACGACTCTTGACACAAAGAACTTGGCATAACGTCCGGCAAAGTTAGAGCAATTAAATCCATTTTCTTTATGTGCGTTGACCCAGTTTTAAACCAATTTGTTTAGTCATTGCCATTCATTAGTCTATTTGTCCATGGTGATTAAGTCCTCTAAAAGGAGAGAAGCGTCAAATGTGAAGTAATTCTCAACATGAAAGAGAGATTACACCGTTGACAATAAATCTCCATAGAGATTAAGCCATTAAGTGCAAAACTCTAGTTCGTGTGTTGAATAACCATAAACCATTTGAAACAACTCTCAAATGAAAGAAATAAATGGTAAGTTTATTATTAAAATGAGGCTCTTAAACAAGGAAATAACTTAAAGAAAAGCTAGAACAAACATGTAATGAGCTATGTATATGAACATATGAGACAACAAGAAAACTAATCAAAGCATAAATCAATTAAATAACTTAGGACAGCCCCAAAACAGCCCCTAAACATGCAAAAAAATAGTAGCTAAGATGATGTTAAAAGAGCACAAAACAAAGCCAAAATCAAGGAGGCACAAAGCTAGTAAGCAAAGCTAATGAGGAGTGGTTAAACCCTTCACTTTTGGGACTTCTAAACCATATTTTAGCCTCTAAAAATAATACCAAAATAGTCCAAAAGCAGCCCAAAAACAGTGGCCAAAAGTGTGTTTAAAGAGCACAAAAAGATAAACAAAAGCAAGAGATATAAAGCTAGTAAGCAAAATCAATGAGAGGTGGCTAACCCCTCAACTTTTGACACATCTACACCATGTTTTTCAGCCTTTACGAACTCTGAAAATCAGTACATAAAGACAAGAAAAATAGAGGAAAAGAGTATAAGAAGATTAAAGAAGAAGGTGCAAAATTATACCTTTTGAAAAGAGAGGTAAGCTCTTAGTCAATAAACTTGATTCCAGCACCTTCAAGTTTCTGAAATTAGCTTTGAAAGTTCAACAAAAAGCTTCAATAACAAGCTCCAATGGTGAATGTATTGTGTATGTATAGCTAAAAGGTGATATGAAATTTGGAAGGGAGATGGATGTTCTTAGCTCTCAAAAACCTTCAAAGCTTTTGGAAATATTTCCTAACCCTCTAGGTTCTGAAAATATGCTGTAAATTCTCTACAAGAAAGCTTCAAATCCAAGCTTTAATGGTGTATGGAGGGTGAAAGTTGATTTGGAGAAGAAAAGAGGCTTAAAGGTTCAAGGAGGTTCAAAGATAGCTCATCAATGTCTAAACCTCTTGTAAGGTTCTTCTAACCTTAAAATCTGAAGTGGGAGGTCCTATTTATAGAATTTGAGCTAATTTGATTCAAAAATATCTTCAAACAAAGATATTTGTTAATTCCCGCCAGCTGTCTGTCTGGTACCATCGAGGCCTGGCCGGGCCGTAGTAATGCACGGCTGGGCCTTAATAAACAAGGCAAGGTAAAAAAAACACTCTAGAGAAATTTTCATTGAGGCACGGCCGGTTCTCAATGGATCCGGCCAAGTCTCAATGACTACACTTCAGGCTGACTACAAATGGGCATATCTCCCTCATCCGTACTCTGTTTTAGGTCATTCTTGAGTCTAAATTGAAACCCCGAAAGTCTACTTTCCAATGATGGTGGCCTCACATTTAAATTCTAAGTGGTCAGAAAAATATACCTATTTTAGTAAAGGTTGATCATTTCTATCTTAACCGAATTAATGCCCAACGTCCAACAGCCACATCTCTACCATCCGAACTTGGTTTTAGATGATTTTTGAGTCCAAAGTGAAGTCTTGGAAGTATACTTTCCAATGGTGGTGGCCTTAGAACTAAAGTCTAAGTGTGCAAAGAGATAGGCCTGGTTTGTGAAGGTTGCTTAGTTCTTTCTTAACGGTTTGATGCTCACATTTCCTAAACTGGTTTTCTTCAAACCCCTCCTATTTTCTTCAACTTCAAACCTAAGTTTTAAAAAAAATTATAAAAAAGTTTACCTCTCTTCCATTCATTTCTACTTTGTCCCTACTAGGTTTACCTAAAAGTACAATATTTTAAACGAAATGCAAGCCTCAGACATCATAGAAGCATTTGGAAAAATATTTTGAAAATAGGGTTTTAAAGTCTAAAATAGTTTGGCCAAAATGGGGTGCAAGGTTTGGATTAGAGCTTGAATTCAAATTTCTTCGCCAAGAATTCAAAAGATTGCACAATGTAACTTTCATCATCAGAAGTTTGGAATAAAGTGCCCAAGTCTTAAGGGCAATCAAAAATGGGGTGTCTACACATGACCTTAAACTGTCCCGGCATTAGTTCCGGCCAGCTCCTACAACGGTCCGGCATGACCTTAAACTATTCGGACATTAGTTTGGGCCAGTTCCTACAACGGTTCGACATGACTATAAACTATCTTCCGGCATTAGTTCCAGCCTCTGATATATCTCAAGCGCTCTTGCGCTCCCGTTCAGACTTTGCAATCTATTTGTATTTTATTTTATTTAGTTTTATTTCATATTATAGATTCTCTCTCCAAACTCAAGATGTTTATTCTCCTTGAGTTTGAAGGGGGATGTTAATGTATATATGGTATTCCTAGATATAGTAGGTATTGATTTCCTATGATATATCCCAAGCGCCTTTGCGCTCCCGTTCAGACTTTGCAATCTATTTGTCTTTTATTTTATTTAGTTTTATTTCATATTATAGTTTCTCTATCCAAACTCAAGATGTTTATTCTCCTAGAGTTTAAAGGGGGATGTTAATGTATATATGGTATTCCTAGATATAATAGGTATTGATTTCCTAGATATATTTAGGAATAATCATAATTAGGTTTCTTGTAGGATACTCTTTTTCATAGTTAGGTTTCTAGTAGGATACTATTTCTCAGCCTGTATATACTGGCTTTTTATTATATAGGATAAATTTATTCAATACAATACATATTATTTTCTCGATCTCCACTATTCTAACACTGTAAATCCGCCTAAAACCGCTCAAACCGCAATTCTCCAATCTATCAATCTGCCATTCGGTTTGTAATTTTACTCTCAAACCGTCCGAACTGCACCACACACACCCTTAAACAAAATAAAGTAAAGTTGTAATTTAAGCCAACACATTTTCGCCTTATTTGGAAAGTTAGCTATTTTAGTTAGTTATTTGATTTTTTGATTATTTTAGCTTAGCTAAAATAGTTGTGTTTGAGAAGTTGGTTGATTTTTTTAATTTTTTAGTTGATTTGATAGTTGTGAGAAAAAAAAATGATTATAGATTAAATGTGACATTTTGTCTTAATAATAATTTTAACATATTTTGTTTTTTAATAAACTATTTTAACCCAACCAATCAGTTTAAAATATGAAGTTATGCGACTCTTCCAATTTTAAGTCAAAAAATTATGCGGTGGTTTTTTTATATTTTCGTAGTACTTTAGATTATGATTTAAATTGACTTTGATTATGAGATTTTAAAATCTTTGATTATGAATTGAAATGATTTTGATTATGATGTACTTTTGGCACTAATTTATTAGTTGGTTTATTTTTTGGGCTTATTTTTGTCTTTGGTAAACTTTTTAAAAAATTATGTGTTAATTAATTTTTAGTTCCCAAAATATGTAATTTGTATAATTTTGTTTTCAAATATTTAAATTATGTTAATTTAATATTAATATGCAAAAATTATTTTAATTTGATCTCCAACTTAACTCTGTCGAGTAAATGCCATTAAATTCAAGATAACGACGTCAAAGAATCTCTTTTTTGTTGATTTAAAATAGTAAAAATTCAATTAAAAATAATACTTCTAGTTCTTAAAGTATGGAATTTATGTCATTTTAATTTTTAATATTTAAATTGTCTTAATTTAATTTTTAATATATTAAAAGTGTTTTAATTTAGTTACTATTTCCGCCTCTGTTTGTCTAAAAAAAAAAAAGGTAAAACATAAAAATCATAAATACACATTTTCTAAAAGTTAAAAAAAAAAAAAAAAAAAAAAGAAACCAATATCTTTAAAAGAATAATATTAAAATTTTGTATATATTATTGTAAACTCAATCACATTTTAACTTTTTTTTTTTTTTTTTTTGGAAAATTTATTATAAATCTCATGTAGGAAAATGTTAATCCATTTCATTCTAAGAATTTTTTTATGAACCAATTAATCATTTTTGTTTTGAAAAGCTGTATTTATTTGATTTGGTGTCATTTGAGTTTAAGATAATGTCCTTTTGTAATTTATTTTTCTAATTTTCTAATTCGTTTTTGTGATGAGAATAGAAAGGTGAGGTGTAAAATATTCTTTTTGGGAGAATTGGTAGATGAAGTGTTAGTTATCGAGCGCTGAAATCTACATTTTTGCTAGTGTGATTTTTTGATATTATATTGGAGTGTTACATTATAGTGCTACTTTTGAAAATGGTATACAAAGGAGTTTTGTGTTAAATTGATATGAGTTTTATGTTTAGAAAAAAAATACACTAATTTTTTTTTTTTAAATGTTACGTTGGTATGTTTGAAAAAAGTAGACTAAAGAGTTTTTTAGTGTGTTACATTGGAGTGTTACGTTTGGAAAAAAAATATTTTGAAGAGTTTTTTTTTTTGAAATGTTCCGTTATTATGTTTAAGAAACGTACTTTAAAAAGTTTTTTTAGTATGTTACATTATAATGTTACGTTTGGAAAAAGTACACTAAGGAGTTTTTGTATGTTACATTGATTGGAGTGTTACGTTTAGAAAAAAAAAATGCACTAAGAAGCTTTTTGGTGTTATTACGTTGTTACGTTTGAGGAGTTTTTTATTATGTTGTATTGAAGTGTTACATTTAGAAAAAGTAAATTAATGAACTTCTTTTTTTTTTTAATATTACGTTATTACATTTAAGAAAAGTATATTAAAGAGTTTTTTAGTATATATTGAAGTGTTACGTTTGGAAAAAAAAATACACTAAGAAATTTTGTATATTACATTGATTTGAGTGTTACATTTAGAAAAAGTATATTAATGAGTTTTTTTTTAAAATGTTTATGTTGTTGCATTTGAGAAAATTACACTAAAGAATTTTTTAGTGTATTATATTGGAGTGTTACGTTTTTTAAATATTACATTAGAGTGTTATATTTAGAAAAAAATATACTAATGAGTTTTTTTTAAATATTATATTTAATAATTTTAACAGTATAAGAAAACTCACATTTATCCTTCAACACATAACACACACGTTTATATTTGGCCTTTTATATAATTCATACTAGACATCATTAATTAAAAAAAATGAGAGAAAGAAAAACAAGGAAGAAAGTAGAGCCTTTCTCTCTAGAATCTAGAGAGAGAAAGCTACCCCTGGGTAACAAATGGCGATTGCTCAACGTAGTTCTCAGTTCCCAAGCCCGCCGTAGCAACGCGGTGGACTATTGACTATTGACTACTGCGGTAAGTTTCTTCTGGTGGGTGTCCAGCTTTAGCCCTCCGGCCATGGCCGGTGTCAGCGTCGGATGTAGCTCAAGCTTGTGTCTGGTTCGGCTTCGAGTTCGCCGGCGTCGTCGACGCTACTGAAAAAGTACATACTGCAGCTGTGATACGGTGCTTCGTCGCTGCTCGGTAGCTTCTTATGGCGTTGATGGATTATGGATGTGCCACTGGGGCTTTTGCATTAAAAGGTTTGCACTAGGTTTAGGTTAGCAACGGTTTCACTTCGGCATTGGTTTTGTTGCACCATCTCCGACGATGTGAGAAACTGAAGCTTTGTTAGTTCACTGGCGTAGCCTCAGTTGCCTCGAGATGTTGCTACAGTTGCTGGTGCTGAAGCGTGGTGAGGTGCACGCTCCTTGGATGGAGTGTGTTACGCGCCCAAGTTACTGCTGCTTAAGTGAATTTAGGCGCTTTTTTGTCTACCTCGGTGGTAGTGAAAGTTGGGTGTGCTGCACGCTCCTTACAAATGTTGATGGGAACGCTGCCTTGGTTGTCTCAAGCGTGCATCATTGCACATGGCTGTCATTTATATATAATAGTATATTATTTTAGGAAGTGGAGCCTGCTTGATATTGACTAATTTGGTAATGGGTTGTAGGCTTGACCCACGGATTTGCTTTATTTCCTCCATGCTATAAAGTTTCAATCTCTCAGATTATCTCGTCTCTTACTTAAGATTTACTTCTACGTGGTAGATGGAGTATCTTCTGGTGTTCTCTATTTTTTGTGTGTGAGCTTTATGGTGAGGACTAAGAACCTACTTCGATTATCAGATTTGCTTTGGAAAATTCCCTTCCTTTTCTAGATTCTTGTTTGTGTATACAAGATCTTGTGATGTTTCTTGTTGATGGGTAATTTTCGTTTGCTTTTTTTGAAAATCCTTGCTTTGCCATATGAAGCGTAATCAAAAGTTTTGAGTATGTGAACTCCTAAGAGAGGATTAGATACTTTGGAGATGTGATTTTCTTCCAGCACAGTCGGAGTTGTGACCAACGTGTGTCGTTGCTGTTGTTGCCGCTGCAGTGTTGGAGCTGCTAGTTTCTGGTTTATTGGACTGAACATTATGTAAAATTTATTTGTCCAATGTGTTATTTTGTGGTAGCCTAGTTCTGGTCTTCTTTGTATCTATAAGTAGATTTTAAATTTACTTTGTAGATTATATTATGAGTTAGTAGCTAGGATTTCCGCCCTTTTTTTTAAAGGGTGTGTTGCCTTTTAGGCGTATATTGAACTTCATTGTAATATTTAATTTTTTGGAATACAGTTCTATTACTTACCTATCTGAAAAAAAAAAAAAAAAAAAAAAAAAGACTTAGATTTTTAAATCCATAAAAAAAGAGAAGATCAAACAATTTGTAAAATTACTATTTAAAATTTATTGATATTTCATTTTTTTTTCAAAATTTTGTAATAAATTGACCATTAAAAAAAAATAAAAGTTGAAGTGTGCCATTCACAATATTGAATGTAGATGTGGCATTTGTCTTTCCTCTTATTTTTCCTCTTTCATGTCCTCTTTATGGGCACTCTTCCTCGTCCCCCTTTTGGGGCAAAGACTCAGGAATGGGAAGACATGAGAAAGTCATTGGAAAGTCATCCGTCAATCAAGTAGAATGGAAACGGATTGAGATCCATGAGAGGATATTCGTCGGCATAGGAGCACCGTTACGTGTTATTATAATTGATATTATAATTGGTAATGAGTGAGTTTATGAATTTATATTGAATAATTAAAAAATAGAAAGAAGTATGATAAATTATAATTGATGAGAAATATTATCATAATTGAATTGTAAAATGTGTTTATACTTGTGCATAATGGGTAATTTTGAAAATCTAAAAAAATTTCAATATCCAAAATACAAAGTAAACAAATATTTTGGGACGGGCCAGAATGAAAAGTGGACAAAAAAAGTGGAATGGAGGGAGTAATTAATCGGTAAAAAGTTCATAGTCATATGTTATTTGATTTAATGTTTAATGACCAAATTTTAAGAGGCCAAAGTGTAATTTACTCTTTTTATAAAAACTAATAATATATTGTGTAATTACAAAAAAAAAAAAAAAAAAAAAAACACTCTCAGATTTTGACCTTTGTAACAAAATAAATCATAAAATTTAAATTTATTAATTTAAACTCTAATCTTTTAATTTGTTTTCTATTTAAATCATTCGCTTATTTTCATTAAGTAAGATTTATAATTAGAAAAAAAGAATATTTTAGCTATTAAATACAATATTAGTATACATAAAATGTCTAAAACAACTTTTTTCATTGAATTTAATGATTAAAATATTATTTTTTTATTGGTTTTCCTTAGCGAAAATAAACAAATAGTTTAAATTGAAAATAAATTAAAAAATTAGGATTTAAATAAACAAAATTAAAATTGGAAAAATCGGTCTAAGGTCCCTATCTGACTTTTAGTAATGGATTAGGTCCACAATATGTTCTTTTGTAGTCTAAGGTCCCTCACTTGGTCATAGTGAAGCAGATCCTAGCAAAGCTGATTCAATTGGCAAACCAAGTCATCAAAACCACCGACGAAGCTAGTTCCTTCAAGTCCGAATGCTTTGAACTCAAGTCCAAAACCAAAAAACTCGTCACTAGTTGGTTGGAGAGAGAGAGCTTTATAACAAAAAATCAATATTCACTAGCCATGGCCACCGCAATCCTCCTCCCACCACCACCACCACCACCAACCCTCTTCTCTCTTTCCATCACTACCTTCTCTCCACCATTCATTTCAATCATAAACCCTAAAACCCACCACCACCACAGATCTATTCCCAAAATACCCCGATGGGTTTTACGATGTATATGGCATTACTTCAAATTTAGGCGTGCAAGGGAAGATCCCACTGCTGCTAGATTTTCAAGCAATTTCTGTTTCAGATAATGTCGATTATCAAGTTATTCTAGTGAACCGTGCCATTGATTCTGCCCTGCACCAGCTCGAGGAAAGAGTATATGCTATTTCTCTGGACTACCAGCTTGTGTCACCGTCTCCATTTATAAATGGCATAATCCAGAAAATTTATCATATCTGTGCAGTGACACAACTGTGGGTGTCGCACACGATGCTTTTAATACCTTCTTTAGCGAGATAGGTGCAGGAAAACTTCGCCTTCCTCATTACTTTCAAGAAAGAGTCCCCCCAGGTATTTCAATGACAAATTGATAAAATCAGAGTTTTATAGTTCCAAAGAAAATTCAGAATTTCTCTAGTTCAACCCAGAGAAAATTCAAAATTTCTCTGGGTTCAACTCTCTAGCTTGAACTGAAATTTCTCCGGGTTGATCCAGAGAAATTATGTGCTTTTGATTGACCAAACAGATATGTATGGTCACTGAGATATGTATATGAACTCTTTTTGGCATAAATTCCAACTAAGAATGGAAAAGATTCTGAAAACATCAACTCTTAAAATCAGAGACTCACCACCTACCCTCACAGATTATAAAATGTTTGTAAGCCAACAGATAGCACACCGAGGGCTTACCTTCTATGCAATCAAATTCTTTTATGAGTCTTGCAGTTGGCCTGTCTAGATCCTCTCGTTCAGCAACATTAAATACATAAACACCATTTAAATCGAAGAGAGAAAACAAACAACCATCAAACACATAGTGGGAAATTTCTCTGTGACGTGAATTTTCTAGGAAGGATTGGGCCAGAAAAATTCTGAGAAGAATTGGACCAGAGAAATTCAAATTTCTCTGGACTCAGCCAATGCATTAGAGAAATGTTGAGAAATTCTAGGAAGAATTGGGCCAGAGAAATTCTGAGAATAATTGGACCTGAGAAATTCTGAGAAATTCAGAATTTCTCTAGACTTTCCAGAGAAATTTAAAATTTCTCTGGGACAAAATTTCTCTGGACCAATTTTCTCTGGACTGAAATTTCTCTGAATCAAGGTTGAGGGACCTTAGACATTATGAAAATATTGTTGAGGGACCTTAGACATTATAAAAATATTGAGTGTCCTTTATGCTATAAAATCTGAAAAATCTAGAAACCCCCTAGATGTTGATTTGTGATTTTGTATCAATTTTAAGCAGAATATAAAAAATAACAATCCCAATCAAACAATCAAAAGAAAGAGACACAAAGATTTTACGTGGAAAAACCACAATTGGACACCTTCCAATTGTGATCAAAAAACCACGGACCACGACCACGGAACAATCCACTAAGAAGATATAAAGGAATTACACAGGTATCACTCTCAATTATCTAGCGAATCCACAACGCCTAATTGAACCAACCTCTATGTGCCTCTTCCAACCCCATCTTCACCACGGAATTGTCTTTCTGATGAGCCACTCCGGATTCCACCATCGAAGCTTCAGACCGAATTCTTCAGAATCCACAACTGAAGAACAACTCTCTCTTTTGTGTAACAAACAAAACCTTTGATGTAGCCTTTTCAGATCATGAGTTGAATACTCAATAAGACATCAAAGAAAAATAAAATATCCCCAGATATAAACCTTTAAGGACCAAAAAGAAGATCTGAAGGAATAATTTTGTTAGTCTAGTTTTGGGAGAAAACCAACTACTTATAGAAAATCCAAAGCAATCCTAGTTGGGAAAGAAAACCAACTTCTTGTAGAAACCCAACTTCTTGCAGAACTCCAAAATAATCCTGTTTTTGAAGGAAACCAACTTCTTAAAGAACTCTTGTTACAACCTTGGTTTTGATCCATGGAATTTGACAACAAAAAGTCCTAACAATCTTCCCCTTTGTCAAATCCTAGATAAAACCAATCTAAAACAAATTTCCTAACAAATAAAATCCTAATCACCCCAACCCATTATATCCAACAAAAACAAACTTATTTCTCAAAGTCATGATCTCTGCAAAACAACTATTAGTGCCACAATCTCCAAAACAACTATTAGTCCCACAAGAGTATATGAAAAAAACAATAAACATATGACAACATTATCTTTAAGCATGAGATGAAAAACATAAATACCATGAAGATGCAACTTTGGAGATTTTAAGAACATGTAGCATGAAAACTTGAACCCGACACATGGCATAAAAACATGAAATCCTAAGACACATGAAAAACAACTTTCTCCCCTCAAACAACAAAAGCAAGATCATAAACCACACAAGCATGATATGATGATGTAAATATCAGGACATGCAAAACAACTATAGCCAATCTCCCTTACAAACCAAATCAAAGTGATCAAGCGAACAAACTTTTGTAACAATAAACCAAACTCCCCTTCACTAAAAACAACCACAAACACTGAAAATAGTGAATAAGAAGAAAAAGACAAAAATAATATGGTGGAGCAAGCAAGGAATTTCAGATTTGTACCTTGAAACACACAAAATTATCCAAGAAGCACTATTACAAGAAAACACAATGTGCACAGCCTCTAGAAGATTCCTCATAAAAGAAAGTGATGCATTATGTGAAAAGCATAGATCCCATGATAAAAGTGTGTGTGTGACTCTTGGAGATCGACAAACACAAGATTCAAATCCTAGTAGTGATATAAAGGCTGGACCTCCGACAAGAGAATCTAAGCACAACTAAGGAAAGTCAAACCACTAGGAATCAAGGGGTATTTGGTGAGTAAAGGCGGAGGCTCCCCCTCAATCAATGAATCCTTTATTTTTTCTTTTTCTTTTTTTTCACATTTTTTTTTCTCTTTTCTTTCTTTTGCATATTTATTTTCCTTTTTTTTTTTCTTGTGCACATTTTTTTTTTTCTTTCTTTTGCACACTCATCGGCGGCTGACACGCTCAAGAGTATGGAAACGGAACCAGAGAAGCATGGATATATTAAGGATGGCACAGTTGGTGACTCGAGGTAGCCTTTTCCTCATGCTTGGACTACAAAGAATAGAGGGAAAGCCATGGAGATGCAAAAAGATGGAAGGTGGTTAAGAGACTCAACATCACCCATGATATACTAGTATAGGTCAATTCCTCTAGAAAAGCAAAAGATATCATGCCAGAAGTCCATAGAAAAAATAACCACTAAGGCAAAAGACTCCAATATTTGCTAATCCAAGAGTGTGTACAGAATGAGACATACTAATCAAAGAACACACACTCCAAAATGAGTAATTACCACAGAAAGCACACACATATTAACATGTAATAGATATTCTCATCAATTCCAATATGCACCAAGGACATCTCAAAAATTCAAACTTGCAAAACCATACTAAGAAAATCTTTTTGGGTTTTTTTTTTTTTTTTTTTTTCAACAATAAAGCAAGACAAAAAAAAAAAACAAAACATGCACATTTTTTTTTATTAAAAAGAACAGAGACCCAAAAAACTAAAAAGAGAAAACACATTAACACAAGTCAAGTTTTCTTACCCAAATCTTTTTGGTTTTAACAAAATCAGGTCTAGTGGTCTTGGTAAATGACATGGTGTTGTGAACACCCTCATGAATCTTGGTATTCCGCCTAGACAAGTAAGGTTGTCTCCTAACCCAAAAAGTATTCAAATTTCTACCCTTTTGAGACATTCTCCCATGCAATTTATAACAAAAAGGGCGAATATGGCCATGCATACCACAATGATGACAAATAAAAACAGGATGTACCTTCTTTTCTTTTACCTTACCAACTCTAGGGAGTTTGAGAAGTCTTTTCTCTTGTTGAATCTTTTGTCCTCCCTTTCCTTGAGTTCTTGTATCATGAGATGTTGATGCACTCTGTTTTTGCTCTTTCTTGCCACCAAAGCCAATGCCACTCTTGTCTGAACAGATTTTTTGAGACCCAATGATATCCTCCAAAGTTTTTGATCCTTTGTTCCAAAGACCAATGGTGACCATGGCACACTTGAGCTCTTCCTCTTTCTTGATCATTAGTTCTTCCAAGGCAACTTGAGACATCTCGAGAGATTTAATCTTTTCTTCATACATGGCATGAGTTTTCTGTAGCTCATCCCTCTCTGTCTCACAAGTCAACAGTTTTGCACAAAGAACTTGTTGATCATCAGCTATCTTGATGGCATTGATCCTAGCCTCGGAAATCTCCTCCTTAAGTTTGACATTCTCATATTCACATGCTTTGAGTTTCTTTGTGAGTTTGTCATTCAACTTGAATAAATTAAGAGACTCCTTATACAGCTTTTCATAGGTTTGCTCAAGCTCTTCATGATCACTCTCCGAGGATTCATCATCAGTAGTATTCTCAACTGACCTTTTTGGAGACTCTGTTTGTCCTTGGTTTTGAAGCCACCATGAAAGCAAGGAATTGCTTATGTCCCTCTTCGCCTTGATCTTTATCATCACTTTCGTCTCCATCGATTCGATTCATCATCCCAAGTGATGGCGAGGGCTTTCTTCTTCTTCAAGCAGTAGGGCATTCTTGAGCAAAGTGGCCAAATCCTTGGCATTCATAGCATTGGACGCCAGAGTTCCCTTGTATCTTTCCTTTCTCCTTCTTGGCTATGGAATTAATTTTGACTTTATCTTTGCCTTTGGATTTATGAGTATGAGTAGATTCCAAAAGATTAGGATTTTTATTCAAAAAGATTTTTTAAATTGTTTAACAAAAGCGACCATAATCTTGGAATCTATCTCACAATCCTCATCGAGAATCCTCAACCACTTTATGAGCACTACTAAAAGCAAGATCTTTTTGTTTCTTTTTGAAATTTCTATGTGCCTCATAAGTTTGAAGATTTCCAACCAACGATCTAGCTTGAGGTTGTCAACATCTTGAGCCTCCTCAATAGCCGTAACTTTTGGTTGGAACCGATCGCAAGGATCTCAAAATTTTTCCCACAACTTTGGATTCGGTATTTTTCACCTAAATTGAAGTGGAATTTACAATGTCACTCAACCGATAAAATTCATCAAAGGTCTCACTATCTTTCATAGAAAGGTTTTGAAACTAGATGTGAGCCTTTGAAGTTTTGATCGTTTAACGAAGGAGTGCCCTCATGAATAGTTTGTAAGATATCCCAAGCCTCTTTTGCGACTTCACAATTACAGAATCTGACTAAACTCTTGGTGTGACAAGAAAAGAGAGAATTGATAGCTTTACTATTCCAGCTACTATTTTGGTAATCAATTGTGTCCCACTTATCAATTGGTTTGGGGAAAGTTACTCCATCAATGGTAATTGTTGGTTCAGTCCACCCATTCATGACGGATTGCCAAACTTTTTTATCAATAGATTTTAAAAAAGATCTCATCCGAGCTTTCCAAAAAGAATAATTAGATCCGTCAAGTAGGGGTGGTCGAACCATAGAATTTCCCTCACGAATTGAATCCATTATCACAAATCAAACAAGATCTCGTTCCAAAAATTTTTTTTTTTTTTTTAAAAATAGAGCGATCTAAAAGAAGGTTTTTTTTAAAAAAAATAGAACGACCCGCTCTGATACCAATTGAAAAATCTAGAAACCCCCTAGATGTTGATTTGTGATTTTGTATCAATTTTAAGCAGAATATAAAAAATAACAATCCCAATCAAACAATCAAAAGAAAGAGACACAAAGATTTTACGTGGAAAAACCACAATTGGACACCTTCCAATTGTGATCAAAACCACGACCCTGACCACAGAACAATCCACTAAGAAGATATAAAGGAATTACACAGGTATCACTCTCAATTATCTAGCGAATCCACAACGCCTAATTGAACCAACCTCTATGTGCCTCTTCCAACCCCATCTTCACCACGGAATTGTCTTTCTGATGAGCCACTCCGGATTCCACCATCGCAGCTTCAGATCAATTCTTCGAATCCACAACTGAAGAACAACTCTCTTTTGTGTAACAAACAAAACCTTTGATGTAGCCTTTTCAGATCATGAGTTGAATACTCAATAAGACATCAAAGAAAAATAAAATATCCCCAGATATAAACCTTTAAGGACCAAAAAGAAGATCTGAAGGAATAATTTTGTTAGTCTAGTTTTGGGAGAAAACCAACTACTTATAGAAAATCCAAAGCAATCCTAGTTGGGAAAGAAAACCAACTTCTTGTAGAAACCCAACTTCTTGCAGAACTCCAAAATAATCCTGTTTTTGAAGGAAACCAACTTCTTAAAGAACTCTTGTTACAACCTTGGTTTTGATCCATGGAATTTGACAACAAAAAGTCCTAACAAAATCATAATACCAGAGACCTTAAAAAAAACCCCATTAAAATTTCAGGATTTATTTTGTATAAAATACAAATCATAGGATTTTTTAAATATTTTTTTTTCAAATTACCCCTAATATATTTATTCCCTATTCGTTTAAATAAAATAAAAGCTAGATTTAGTGTAGATGTTTTTTCTATTATGATTTTTCTTTTCTGAAAATTTTCATAATCGTTTGATGACTCTTTCCTTTTTGCTTGTTGAATAGAATTGTTTCTTTATTAGTTCTGAGGATATTACATATCAGTGTAATCTATAAAATTAATTATAAATCATTGAAATTTTTTATCAATATTAATTATTAAAGTTATAAATTTCCAATATTTCTGTAATTATGTTTCCCTCTGCGCACTGGATTGTAATTTTTCCATTAGTTTTCTTAAACCAGTATCATAAACAAAGGGGAATTGTTCGACAACCCCACTTAGCCAAGTTATATAAAGTAGATTTGAAAAGATAAATTAGATAAAAATGAATTTAAAAGAAAAATAATAGTTTTAAGTATAACTTGATCCCAATATATACGATGAAATCAAATAAATTCCTCTTTCAAACATTGGATCTTTTGTTAGGAAAAAATTGATTTACGTATTCAAAGTTCAGGCACAGTGCTTAATCACAATGCTATTACATTTTATGTCAACCAATATATACGATGAAATCAAATAAAGACTTGAGAAAGTTATTGGATGTGATCCGTCAACCAAGTAGAATAAAAAGGCAGCGTTAATTTAATTATGTTAATACTTTTTAATTATTAGTAAATATTATCTTATTTTTTTACTTATAAACTTGTATTTATTGACTTTCTTAATTATAAAAATCGTTTACATACATTTTTTTTTTAGGTGATTTAGTAGTGAGAGTAATACATTTTTGTAGAGGAGTTCAAAATATATAGATTCATATTTTAGAATCATAAAATAATATTTACTAATAATTAAAAAAAATTGGTGTAATCAACTCTAAAAAGGAATTAAGATAGTCTCCATTCCACTAGACCGATGCTCTCTTCTCAAAAGACAAAGAATGGTGTGAATGAAATCACCTGAGCTCAACAAATGAGAAACTGAAAAACTAGAATCGTCTAAGCTTTTAAAATAGGCGGTGTTTGATAAAGCTGAAAATTAAAAATTAAAGACTGAAAATTAAGTATTGAAAATCGAATGTTGAATTTTTTAAGTTAAAAAATTGTTTAATAAAAATTTAAGTGCTAAATTAAAAATAAGTTGTTGATATGTGTAAGATAAAATTTGAAATATATTGTTTTTAAATTGTATATTTTAATTTTTAGATTGTGATGATGGTGGTGGTGGTGTTGGTGGTGGTGGTGGTGGAATGGCATAGTGGTGGTGGTGGTGGTAGTAGCTATGATAGTAGTAGTAAAATGATAGTGATGTTCAAGGCAATAATGACAACAGTGATGCATGTGATGGTAGTAGTGGCGGCGGTGGCGACGGCGACGACAACGACATCGACATCGACATGATGGTGGCGGCGATGGTGATAGTGGTAGAGGTGGCATGGTGGTAGTGGTGGTGGTGGTGGTAGTGATAGTAGTGGTGGTGACATGATGATGGTGGTGGCGGTGGCGGTAGCGGTGGCATGGTGGCAGCGGTGGCAATGGAATGATGGTTATGGTCGTAGTAGTAGCAGTAGCGATGGTGGTGTAATAGTATATATCAATGTTTATGTTTAATATTCATTAATTCAATCAAATTAAGTAAGTTTTATATGTGTGTAACACGCCCACGAGGGGACCCCGCACTACAGCTCGGACTCTTTCTTTTTGTTTCGGATTGTGGTTCTAAATCTGAACCAAAGAGTCCACCTCTGGCAAATCGTTTTAAGAAAAACAGATTTTTGAAAAGTAGTGCCAAACATGAACTGCTTTGCCAGATACAGAGTCGCCACCTAAATATTTTTAAAATGGGGGAATTTAGGAAACCCTGACTCGGTGCCGAAGGCCACGTGTCCGTCATCACCAAAGTGGACTTGGCTCGGGAGCTTGGGTACGATTGGGGAAGGTCAGCTATGAGCACCCCCTCTCGCCCGGTCCGAAGACCGGCCTCTACTAACCATGATATCCTTTTTTGAAAACGTTATGTGTTCTTAATCCAATTGTTAGCCTAGAATTACTATGTTATGCGCACAGCAAACAAGTATAGACTAAATTGCCTAATTTGGAAACAAGCATTGCATATCCGTTTGTTTGAAAAACAGTTTGGAATTTGCTACCCGCAAGTAGGCTAAAACACGAATTTCAACGAGTTTTCCCAACTCAAGCAATCCAACCTCCACCCACAGGCATTCAATCAATAATATCACGTAAGCATTTAGCCACATGGCAAGCATACTGTCATGTTAACATTCACACACATGCGAGATGCTAAAGCGTAAATACTTACATCGTACTCCGCGCCAAAAATAGGAAACTAGTTAGCAAACATGCATGACCTAGTTCATGTTAAGTGGCTAATGCAACACAGGCAAGAATGCGATTTAGAGTAGGCTTGGCTAACCTTAAAATGACATATGAAATGCATTCATTTGATACACGTATTCAAGTTGAAATTTGAGATACAATGTAGTTTGTATGGTGTACCGAGCCCGGTGCATGTTTAGACAAATGCATGGATGCACGCATGCATTGCATAAGGTATGCTAAAATAGACGTGCCCTAATCTACCAGCATAAGCAGGTAAAAAAAGTGAAGAAAGAAGTGGGGGTTGGAAGACATACACGCCACTCACGCACACTTATTACAAATTTGCCCCCACTCGGAGGGACCAAAATAATAATACAAATTAATTAACTACACACGCTAATTAAAATATTACAGTCCAACTAAATTAATTAAACAAATTAATTAATCTAATTAAAACAGTAAATGCCTCGGGAAGAGGGCCAGGTGCAATGCATGCTCAGGGCTTGCTCGGAATCACACTGCCATGCCTGATTTGCCTCTGTTTTCCCTAATTTCTTCCTCTGAAGACTGCCTAAGTCTCAGGAATGCCTCCCAGGACACTGAGGGACATCATCGGCTGAGTAGGACTTCCACCGGCAGTAGAGTGAGCTCATCGGCACTGAATTCATCCATCGGCTGAAGATCTACTGCCGATCAGCACTAAACACTGTCGATCGGCACAGAATGCCTGCAGAACCTGTAACTCACAACAGCAGAGGACAACAACTTGCATGGCAATGTGATTCAAAGCATTTATGCACCAAACACACTCCTTATCATGTTAATGACTCAAAGGAAGATGTGCCTCGATTCTCGGACCACCAATCACGCATTTCCATGCATGATGGCCCAAAGAACCGAGTATGCAACTTTAATTTCAAATGCAATGCAAACCAAACAAACAAACAAGAGCGCTAAACCTCTATCATACTTCACTTCAAGAGGCCAAGCATGCGCAATGCAATGCAATCCTAGACATGTTGGCTAGCATGCAATATGGACAATGCAAGGCACTTATACAAGCATACAAGCAAGCATACAAGGCAAGCATGCAAACCAAATAGAGGATGGATTCAAACATGAATTAGGCAACTCCTATAGGCCTAAAACCAGTGGCCAAAGTACTAAGTCATGAGGGCCAAACACATATACACACATGCACGTGTTAAGGTACCAACTTAAGCATTGAACAAGCAACCTTTAAGCACACTTAAAGGGACACAACAATGGACAATTAGCATGCAATATAAGCTCTGAAAATCATGCAAAACATGGTGCCAAACCAAGTCAAAGTAGACCAAACAAAGCATGCAAATAGTCTAAGACTCAAGGCGAGTCAATGAGGCTTGAACCACACTTAGTACCACCACACATGGTAATACTTAAGCAACTAAAATCAGAGTTTTAACACATAAAATTAAGCCCAAAAGATCACCTAGATGGCATCTAAATGACATGAATTCAAAGGCATGCACAATGACCAAAACATGGAGCATTCAACACATGCTTCCAAAGCATTAAAGAGGCAACTAAGGCAAGCATACAAGCACACCAAAGGGACTGAAATAGCATGCTAGGTGGTTCCAAACCATTGAAGATAATGCAAGCATGGCATGCTACACATTCATGCTCTTAAGACCAATAAGCCAAATGCAAAGAGGCTATATAATGCATGCTAAGATTGACCAAAACAACTTAGGACAGACCTAAAGCATGGCAAAATAAGCACAAAATCTTCATGAGTCTAAGCCTAAAGCATGCTCAAACTAGGGTTAACAACCATAGGCATGTTAAGGCACCAAAGAGGCATTACAAAGCATCTATGCAAAACATGCAAGGAGTACTAAAACCAACACATAACAATGTTAAATCATGATATTATAAGCATGAATAACAGTCCATACATGCTCAACACACACTCAAGCACAATGCTCCCTCAAGAGGCAAAACTTGCCCTTTTCAAGGACAACAAGGAGAGGGGGTGGCCCTCTCCTTCTTGGGACTTCAAGGCATCATCTCCACCACTGAAATCCCTCAAGATTTCAGTGGTGAAGAGACCCAAACACCAAAATCCCGGATCTTAACAAAATAGCACAAAAATGGCCCTTTTCAAGGCCTAAGGGTGGTCAAACCCTTCCAAACCACAAAACACTCTTAATAAACAATCAAGAGGACTAAAAAAAAGAACTTTTATGTGTTAATCACTAAGCACAAAAATAGTTCTAAGCCATGTAAAAAAGGAGTACAAAAATGGGGTAAAAATAGGTAGTTTCTTACCCTTGAAGACCACCTTCACCAAAGATGATGTTGTTGCTTCCTTAAGCTCAAATCCAGCTCCAAAGCACTAAGAACAAGCCTCTGGACCCTCAATAACCTAGAGAAGGTGAAACACTAGGTGTTGATGAGCAATAGTAAGTCACAAACACCTAGTGTGCAAATAAGAGGGAAGAAGAGAGATAGGATAGATACAAAACTTCTAACCTAAAACCAGGGCTTCTTCTCTGTCTAAAATGTCTAAATCTCCCCAACTTTTCAACCCTTGAGTCAAGAGAAGAGCTCCTTCTCTTATAGGCACCAAAGCTTACAAGCTAAGGAAACCAAAGACTCATCCCTCTATACATGTGTATGGAGGGGAAACAAAAGCTATACAGCTGTAAAAAAATATCTCCAAAAACAACTGTATAGGAGTCGGCAGGGCAAAAATGTCATTTTGACAAATTTGACTGCCGACCGGCACAAAAGAGTGCCGACCGGCACAATATAGTGCCGATGGCAACACCAAACAGCCGGTGGCCTCTAGCCACTGCCGGTGGTGTGTGGGGATGCCTCACAAGGCATTCCCTACCCCTCCAAGGCAAAGCACAAGAGTTTGGTGCAAAACCAGACACAAAACGGTCGAGTTCGGAGGTCCTGAGGCAAGGCGTGTAGCCGAGAACTCCGGGAACTCCAAACGAACACAAACAAGGATAATCACCGAGTGTTCAAGCGGTGATGTCCAAGTCTTGAGGACGGTCAAAAATGGGGTGTCTACAATGTGTAACGCCCAGAAATAAATACAATAACCCGTCCACAACGTTAATAAATAACAACAATCGATAAAGTAATTATCTTTCATTAGTTTCCAATTAGGTTTACAAAAGGGTAATATATGCAGATATACATTCACAAACCTAATCCTGAATCTATAGCATATGCTACATGATAGAATGAACATTAAGCAAATAAGAAATATCCCATGGGCTTACAATTTTCCAAGACAATGCTTCGCTACAACAAAAGTGGATTTATATCCAATATATTTAAAGGCCCTTGTCCTATACAAAACATACACAATAATCAAACAAAGTGAAGCTTTTGTTCCAAGTCCTCCCAAACTATTGCCTTGGCGAAGGCATATCATCATCTCCTGAAAATGGTTTTTCCCACATAGGGTGAGCCAAAACCCAGTAGAAATAATCTAACACAATATATGAATTTTAACAAAGACATAATGCATATGCAATACTAGTGACAAAACATTTTATATCTCTTTCAAACCATGCAATGACAGGTTTATATCACAGTTCATAAAACATTCTCTTTTCAATGGAAAACAAGGCAGTGAATCATATCTTTGGGAATCTACAAAACAAGTATCACATTTCACGAAAATTTTGTTCGCGGGAAACCGTAAACCGGCACCCATGTAAACGTAGGCTATACAAGCACTACTATTGCCATTTTACAGATATTTCATCCGCAGGATCGACACCTATGTATACGCACTGTTTTTTGAGACTTTTACTCGGGACACACTGGCTAACTTATTTGGAGTAACCACAACTCCTTCCCATATTCACCCCCTTTCTCAAAAATAATACTTTTTCCAACGAAATAAATATACAACAATGCTCAATGCAAATGGATGAGACAATAGTTTCAATTCTCCTAATTCTCATGCAACTTCTACAACAAACATAGTTATCCTCCACCGATAACTCAAAATAGATATTTTTAAATAGAAAAACAATGATAAAAAAAGATAAACTTTCCAAACTTCAAGAGGTGAGTGATAATACATATCCAACTCCACCATCCTCATTAATAACAACCCAATTCCACTTTTCCAACATCAATTTCATTATTTATATAAAATCAACATTTGAGACATTTAGTGCATTCATTTTCTTCAAAAATCAATCCCAAGTAACAGAATCAACCATTTCATCACAACTCAGCTTTATTTCTAACACCACAATCATTTTCAAGAATTCCTTTGAAAAACCCTCTTTTGATTTTTAACCCAAAACTCTAGGTTTGTCCAAAAATCCCAAAATCATAAGGTTATTGTAGAAATAACAAATGTCTAAGTTAAAAATCATACTAGAGTGCGGAGAAATCTCTACCTCAAGCTTATAAGATGAGAAAAAGAGTGAAGGAACTCCAACAACGCTCAAACCCAACTTCGTTCGGATTAAAAGGAAGCCTACGGCGTGCTCTACCTTTTAACAAAGGGACACGGGTGAAGAACTCGACGAATCTAGGCGTATTTGTGGAGAGAAGTAGAGTTTTAGAAAGAGAGGGGGTGTAGATTGTGATGCCCCAACCCTTCACATGTCATTGATATTGTCCGCTTATGTCCATACCCACGCAAATTTGTTCTTCCCAGTGGATCACCCATCCCAGAACTACTCCAGCCTAAGCACGCTTAACTAGGGAGTTCTGCTAGAGATTTTACCACCTTAGAAAAGGCCTCGATGCTATATAAGGGTCCAGATTTTTACTTTTATAGCTCAGGAACTCCCCCTCCATTCCCGATATAGGACACCGGGACCTTACAATCCACCCCCCATAGGGCTACACGTCCCTATGCAGCAGCCTACCAGCTCACAAGCCCATCCACATGCATCGAGAGACGCCAAGGGCCCACACTTAGTACTCCGGAGAACTTGGCTGTGATACCATTTGTAACGCCCCAACCATTCACATGTCATTGATATTGTCTGCTTTGGGCCGTGCCCATACAGATTTGTTCTTTCCAGTAAGTCACCCATCCTAGAACTACCCCAGCCTAAGCATGCTTAACTGGGGGATTTTTCTAGGAATTTTACCATCTTGGAAAAGGCCTCGAGGTTATGTAAAGGTCCAGGCTTTTACTTTTATAGCTTAGGAGCTCCCCCTTCATTCCTGATGTGGGACACTAAGACTTTACAACAAAAATTAATGGTTGAACCGACCCACACCCAGCACGAACGGATGGCGCGCGTGTGGTATTTGATTTGAACCATGCTTGGTCATAACTCCCCCCTTTACAAAACTTGGGTTCAGTGGGCTAAGTGTGGTACGTTGGGTTCAAGTTAATTGTAAGGTCCCAGTGTTCCACATCGTGAATGGAGGGAGAGTTCCTGGGCTATAAAAGTAAAACCTAGACCTTTATATAACATCGAGGCCTTTTCCCGGGTGGTGAAATCTCTAGCTAAACTCTCAATTAAGTGTGCTTAGGATGGAGTAGTTCTGGGACAGATGACCCACTAGGAAAAATAAATCCATGCGGGCGTGTCCCAAAGTGGACAATATCGATGACATGTGAAGGGCTGGGGCGTTACAAATGGTATTAGAGCCGACTCTCCAAAGTACTGAGTATGGGCCCCTGGTGTCTATCAGTGCATGTTGGCGGGCTTGTGAGCTGGCAGGCTACTGCACGGGGACGTGTAGCCCTAAGGGGGTGATTGTAAAGTCCTGGTGTCCCACATTGGGAATGAAAGGGGAGTTCCTAAGCTATAAAACTAAAAACTTGGACCCTTATATAACATTGAGGCTTTTTCCCGGGTGATAAAATCCCTAGCAGAACTCCCCAGTTAAGCGTGCCTAGGTTGGAGTAGTTCTGGGATGGGTGGCCCACTAGGAAGAACAAATCCGTGCGGGCGTGGCCCAAAGTGGACAATGTAGATGACATGTGAAGGGTTGGGGCGTTACATAGATCTAGGGTTTTTTGAATGTTTAGAGAGAGAGAGAGAGAAATGAAAATGTGATTCAAAAGTGGCTTCTTACGAATTGATAAACGTATAGATTGCTGGAGCGCAAGAAGTGTCGTTTGAGTGACCAGACACAATAAGTTGCACCGCTCGAGTGCAAGAAGCTTCGCTCGAGTAAAAAATATCAACTTCCAAAAGTTTTATAAACAGAAGACTACCGCTCGAGCACAGGAAGGCTTGCTCGAGCGAACATCGCTCGAGTGCAAAAAAAATTGCTTGAGCGAAAAATGCCAACTCCTAATATCTTTGCAGACCTACAAAAGTACTGGAAGTTTACAAAGATCACTCGATCGCAAGAAGTGTCGCTTGAGCGAAGGAACATAATTCTAAGCAACAACAGTGAAAGACAAGCTACCAACCTGCTCCAGACGCAACCAACACATCCCAATAGCCAAACTTAAAGAGAAGTTAGGGGAAACAAGACATAAACAACTGTACAAGACAATGAAACCCGGATCCAAAACATCTAATGGGTCGGGTCTAAACTAGAATCACTATAATATGACTTAAAAGTTTCTTAAATTTTATTTTATATTTTAAGACACTTAAATCAAATGGACTTAATTAATTATCACTTAATCAATTCAATTTAAGTGCTGAATCATATCATCAAACACTCTCATAGGGTGTGGCTTGTGTCTCATCCATAATCGAATTGGATTGGATTGTTAGGTCCCATAGGTTTATCATAGAGCCTGTATCGATGATCCAAATCGTTCAATGTGTAGGGTTCATTGAGTACTTCATTCATGCAAAAAATCACATTAATCCGATATCGATTTCCACTTATCAGATCACATTTCTATTAACGTTCAGAATGATTTTTTAAAAAATTATTAATAGAAATGTGATCTAATCAAGCAACAATTGATATCTGATCAATGTCATTTTTTGTAAGGATAAAGTACTCGACAAGCTTACACATTGAATTATTTGGATTATCGATATGGGTTCCATGGTGGACTCGCGGAAGCCCAACAGTACGATCTAGTTCAAAATTGGACTGGAGACAAGCCTACCTTTTAATATAATAAACCGGTGTGAACATAATCTAGAGGAAATTAAATGCAATGGAATTTTTTTTCAAGTATATCGGTGATTCCTATATTTTACTTCTTGAATCATTTTTGGTTCTCCCAATTTTAATTGGCTCAATTTTGACATTTAATTTTAGATTTTGTTTTAGTTTAATCTAATTGATAATATTTTTAGCATTTTTAAAGGAAAATTATCACTAAATTAGTTTTGATTAATTAACTGAATTGAGTAAGTTAATAATTTTGTCTTTTAAAATATAGCACATGACACTTATGTCTGTATTTTTCATTAAAAAAAATATTAGGAGTTGTAATCAATTAAACCAAATTAAAATAAAATCAAAAATTTAGAGTTAAAATCGAGCCAATTGAAATCACAGAGACTAAAATGACATAGGAACCAAAGGACAGGAACTACCATCATAATTTGTCATTTTTTTTTATTGATAAAGTAAAAATGTCATTAAAAATATAAAATTAAAGATACAAAGAAAAGAGATGCATTGAACAAGATTCAGAGAGTGCAAACTCCCCAATTACTACCACTCACATCCTTACAAGTTTTTTTTTTCTTTTTTTTTTTTTGCGCTCATACATCCTTACAAGTTGTCTAATAATCTTTCCGTAAAATCTAATAATATATTTATTCTCTATTCTTTAAAATAAAGTAAATGTTAGGTTTAGTGTAGATGTTTCTTGTATCACGATTTTTCTTTTCTCTTTCATATGGGTTTAATAACCGTTAATGGGAAGAATTCACTACAAGAAATAGGGGGTACGACGACGCTTCTTTTATGGCGTTTAGGAACACGCCATTATAAGTTAATGATACACAACGTTTTGAAAACGTTGTCTCTGGATCTCAGTTACACGGCACCATTTTGGGTCAATTAGTTCACACCGTTCAAAACTCCGTCCCTTTCAAACCGTCTCGCACTCTCACTCACTCTTCCACAGCTCACTCTCTCTCCAAAACTCAGAAACCCTGGATTTGAAGCTCGATTTCAAACAAACTCACTCTCTCGCTCAGAAACCCATTCAATTTGAACCTCAGAAACCCTCACTCTCACTGATTTGAAGCTCTCACTCTCGCTTAATTTCAAACGAACTCAATCGATTTCAAATACTCTTTCTCGCTCGATTCAGAACTTGTTGCAGATTTTGGTCACCAGATTTGTGCTTATCTTCCGATTTTGGTTCTCCTCTCTTTCGATTTTGTGAGTTTCGATCTTGGTCCTTTGGTCAATCCAGATCTTGAAGCTCGTTCCCCCCCTTTTTTGTTTGAAGATCTGCAAGTTTGTTGCTGCTCTGTTTTGTTGCAAATCTCGCTCAATCAGTCGCTTCTTTTTGTTGCAAAACTCAGATCTGTAAGTTTTTATTGTATATGCATTTGTTTTGTACGAACTCAGATATCTAATTTTTCAAATCTATTTGATATATATATGTGTGTGTGTGTGTATTTGATATATATAGATATCTGATTTTTCAAATCTATTTGTTTTGTTGCAGATCTCGCTTTCGTTCCCTGTAAATTTCTTTGCTTTTTTTTTTTTTTGGTTGGTCCCCCTGAAAGTAGGTTGCCATGTAGCACTGTGGCCATGTTTGTGAAAGCAGGGGATTGTGAATGCTCTCTCTCTCTTCTTTAATTATGTCTGGCTTAATTTTGGAGAAATATTGTAGAAATCCAGCATTTCATTTGTGATTATGTGCATGTTTCCCGCGGGGTTTGTCTTAAATCGATTTTACATGGAATAGCTGTTTTACATGTCGCTATAAGATATTATGGCGTTTTTAAGGCTTTTCGCGGCGTTTTTAAAACGCCGCTAAAAAATGAATTTCCTGTAGTGATTGTCATTAAAAAACTAATTTATATATTCAAATTTCAGACACAGTGCTTAATCACAATTTATATAATGAGATTTATTATAAATAAATATGATAAAAAAAATCATCATGACATTATTGAAATTTTAATAAATGAATACAAAGAAAATAGTTAGAGAGTAAAGTACCTCTTCGTTTTGCTGATGACAAATACAGTGTTATTTCACCCATCCATCCATCCATTTTTATTTTATTTTATTTTTTTTTTTATGCAACCAATTTTTCATCTTTTCACTTTTCACTCCTTCAATACCTACGGCCATTTAAATGAGAGAGAATAAATATTTTTTTATTTTTTATTATTAGGCATATTTTTATTGAATGTATAATTTTTAAAAAAAAAAAAATTGGTAATTTTTAAAAGTACTCATTAATTATTTTTTTTATTTGGACAAATTACGACCGTAGTTCCTGTACTTTGGTCTTGATGTCATTTTAGTCTTCTAATTTTAATTGGCTCGATTTTGACCTTAAATTTATGATTTTATCTCAATTTGGTTCAATTGATTACAACTTTTAGCATTTTTTTTTATGAAAAATATGCACATAAGTGTCATGTGTCATATTTTTAAGGATAAAATTATAAACCTACCCAACTCGGCAAGTTAACCTCAATCAATTTAGTGATAATTTTTTGAAAAAAACACTAACGATATTATCAATTGGACTGAATTGACGCAAAGTTAAAAATTAAGGGTTAAAATCAAGCTAATTAAAGTGTATGGATTAAAATAATACAATGGGTAAAATATAGGGACCACTGGTGTAATTTATCCTTTTTATTTTTATTTTTCTTGACAACTCGCAAATTTGCCAGGGAAATGCATCACATCCAACAATGTCGCTTTTGATTCATAGATTGGAATAGATATTTGAAAAAGAAAAAAAATAAAAGTAAATAAAATATAATTATATTTCACGTATTTTTTATTTTTTTATTTTCAAATTCGTACTCAAATTTTATGAACCAAATACAGCTTTCGCATTGAAAAATAAATAATGATAGAAACATCACATGGGTAAATAGTAATAGTAATATTAAATTACTCCAGCATTGACAACAATTATATAGTATGGATTATAAGATATAATTGGAGTATTCTTTCATTGTTTTAGTGGAGATTTGCGAGGCACTGAACACAGGTGTAAATAAACTTCATCATTGAGATGACAAGTATATAAAAAAATAAAAGAAAAAAGGCGAAAAAAAACAAGTAAAATTGTAATTTAAGCATCACATTTTATCTAGATCAGTTTAAAATATGAAGTTATGCCACTCTTTCAAATTCAAACTAGCATTTTGTGGTGTTTTTTAATGATATTTTTTTCGTATTTTAGATCATGATTTAAATTGATTTTGGGTATGAGATTTTATAATATCACTACAAGAAAATTGGGCATAAAAGACGGAATTTTTTGCGATGGCACAACTTGCCGTCGCAAAAAATGTGATTTTTTGAGACGGCACAACTTGTCCTCGCAAAAAATGTGACTTTTTTTGCGACGGCACAACTTGCTGTCGCAAAAAATAGAGTATTTGCGACGGCAAAAAATGCTGTCGCGAAAAAAGAGAGTATTTGCAACGGCAAAAATTGCTGTCGCAAAAAAAAAAAAAAAGAGTATTTGCGACTACAGAGATTGTTGTCGCAAAAAAATAGAGAGTATTTGCGACGGTAGAGATTGCGGTCGCAAAAAAAAAAAGAATAGTTTTTTGCAATTGTAATTGGTACCGTTGCAAAAAAAAAGTAAAATAAAAAAAAATATTTTGGCTTTGAGATGGCTTCATATATATATAGTCACAAATGGTTTAAATAAATGCAACGGTATTTTTCTATCACAAAAATAAAAAATAAAAAAAACGACGTCGTTTTACTCTTTTGATATAACATTTCTATTTTCACCTATTTTTTCATCTTCATGTCTCTCTGTCTCTCTTCTCTTTCTCTCAGTCATTCATCACTCTTCTCTATTTGTCTGTCTCTTTCTTTCTATCTCTCTTCTCTTTCTCTCTCTCATTCATCACTCTTCTCTGTCTGTCTCTCTCTCTCTCTTTCTCTCTGTGTCTCTATCTCTCTTCTCTTTCTCTCTCTTACTCATCACTCTTCTCTATCTGTCTGTCTATCTGTCTCTTTTTTTCTCTCTGTGTCTCTCGTCCATCTCTCTTCTCTCTCTCTCTGTCTCGCTCATCTCTTTTCTCTTTATCTCTCTCGCTCTCTCGTTTATCTCTTTTCTCTCTCTCTCTCTCTCCCTCTCTCTCTCTCTCTCATCTTTTGTTTCTCTCTTTTTTTGTCTCTCTCTCTGTCTCTCTCTCTCTCGCTCATCTTTTGTTTCACTATTACTCTCTCTCTCTCTCTTTCATTCATCACTCTTCTATCTCTCTTGCTCTCTCTGTCTACCTGTCTATTTGTCTGTCTATCTGTTTCTCTCTCCCACTGTGTTCGCATTGCTCACTTTCTTCCACCCCTCTTCTCTATTTACCGAGCTCCCTTTCGATTTATCGATCCACTACAAGAAAATGCACTTTTAGCAACCATTTTGTCTCTCTCTCTCTCTCTCTCTCTCGCTCATCACTCTGTCTCTGTCTCTCTATCTCTTTTTTCTATATGTCTCTCACTCATCTCTCTCTCTTACCACCCATCTCCTCTACCACCTTCACTACTACTGTAAATGTCATTCCACTACCACCACTGCTACAACTATTAACACTCCACCTCTACAACTACCATTATTACCATCATCGCCACCACCACCACTACTATTACCTCTCCTCTACCACCGCCACTCCATCTCCTCTACCACTACCACAACCACAACTTCACTACTAATCTCCTTCGCCACCACCACCACCACCTTCACCACTACTGTCGCTCCCTCTCCTCTACCACAAAAAATTAGTTCCTGATTTATAGTAACCAAAAAAAAATGGGCTGCAAAAATAAAAAAAATTCATTGACCACAAAAAATCAACTTTATTTTAATAGAAAATATTTTTCATTAAAATATTACCCTTACTTCTACCAAATAAAAAATAATAATAATTTTTTTTCATTAAAATAAAAATGAAACGAAGAAATTTTTAATGAAAAATCAAAAATCAAAAAAAATCAAAAATCAAAAAAAAAAAATCACTAACCAAAAAAAATGCAAAATAAAAAAAATAAATTCATTGACTAAAAAAAAATATATTTTTTTTATTTTAACGGAAAAAAAAAAATGAACTCTTTTCGTTTTCCCGTAATTTTATCTCAATTCGCCCATTTTGTTTCTCACGATCTCCTCAATCCCTAACATAACACTCCCTCTCACTCTCTCTCACTCTCCTCTCTCTTTATCTCTTCCACCTACGTCGTCACCTCTGGTGCCGCCACCGGTGACCACCATTGCCGCCGCCACACCTTCTCCCTCACCGCCCTCTTTCTCGTCGCCTCAGTGATTTCGATTCATCTCAAAGAGGCGGCAAGAGATTCATTTCAGAGCAATCTCGATTTTGATTTCAAAGTTCTCTCTCAATTTCGAAGTTCTATCTCTCTCGATTTCGAAGCTCCACCGCCACCAACGTCTACACCGGCGAGAGTGAGCACCATCATCTACTAAGGTGAGCACCGCCGTCTACAATCTCAGTTTCGTATTCTCTTTCTTCCCATCAGTTCTTCTCCTAGGGTTTGCAATCTTGAATCTTCTCCTAGGGTTTTTAATTAGCCATCTCTAATAATCTGCTTAACATAGGTACAATGTTTGTTTGGTTTTGCAGATAAGGATCGAAAATAGGGATTAGAATGCCTTAGATAAAAGGCAGTTGAAGAGGTTCTATTCTATTTATCTTCTCTCTTCTATGGAATTGCCATTATATATATATTTTTAATATAAATAAATGCTAGTCTCAATTCGGATTTGTGTGACAGAGAACTGTGTGATGGAGGCCTGGCATTTAGCCGTTGCAAAAAATCAAAATTTTTGTAGTGTATTTGATTATGAATTGAAATGGTTTTGATTATGAGGTGCTTTTGGCACCAATTTATTAGTTTGCTTGTTTTTTGAGCTTATTTTCATCTTGGGTAAACTTTTTTAAAAATTATTTCATTTTTTTTAAGTCCTTCATGGTCTATACAATCTTGAAAATTAATTTTTTTTTTTTTAAAAAAAATCACTAAAAACGAAAATAAGTCAAATTTTATCAAAAAGAAATAAAATTCATAATCATATATACTATTCTTAATCAAATACTTCAACCATTACAAAGGCGGTAAAAAAGTAGAAAACATACAAAATAAAAAATCGAAGTACTACATAATCACTATAGGCTACAAATGAGTGTTGTGATTGGCCAAATACCAAAGTCCAACTTTCCTTCGATTAAGTCCTTTCACAATTTTCCAAATATAGAAGTCCAATTTTTTTGAGTGTTGCGAGAACATCTTTCATGTTGATCCTTTCTTAGGTGATTCTACAAAGCAATTCAAAGCCAATTCCATGATAGATGAAACACATTGGAGTACTACTGTGGTGAGGTGTTCTTTCTTTGCTTAAGCAAGTTAGCATCTATAATATGAGAGATTGAATTTGGTAGTGATTCCCTCATCTAACGGTCTATTGTCATTTCTTCAATGAACATTTTATCAATGGGTTTCACTCTTGTGAGTGTTTCCATCAATAAAATTGCATAATTGTAAACATCATAATTTGTGGATACTAATCCTTCTAATCCAAACTCTACATACAATCAAAATAAATAGCATGTTGTATGAGAGGGTTTAAGAACGTTATTGGAAATTTTGAAGATTTTCGAAGATCTTTGAAGAAAATTTGAATTCTCTAGAAAGGATGAGAGGCTTAGATTCTTCAATAGTCACAACTAAGAATACAAAAGCAAAGAGATGATGGAGATAAGGGATTGGGTGAAAAAGAAGGCAAAGTAGTTAGAGAGAGAATAATTGCAAGGCTCTCCCACAGATCTCCCACTTTCACACTCAAGGTTGATAATGGAGAAGGGAAATTAGTTCTTTCCTAAGAGTTATCTCTCTAAAATCCCTCCCTTGTAAAGTTATGGGTGTGTCCTGTTTATAGGCACCTCATGATGTAGAATGGAGCCCATGTGCAAGGTACATGGAGAATATTCCCTCTAACTACCTTGTCCAAGGTGGTGACCTCTCCAAAGATGAGAATAACCCCGAAGAGGAAATCAACCTCTCGGCGAACCTTTTTTCTTAGCCACACCTAATCAATGATCCCCAATCATCTCAAAGAGCCGAGGTAGTCCTAGAGGACCCTCGCTACTAAATATTGCCGAGCCTCATGGACCCCCCCGGGGTCGTGCCACCTCAACTCGGATATAGACTAAATTAACCGATGAGTGAATTCATCTCCACCCCTCGTCCTCGGGATCGGGCCCTTTGTTCGGGCTCTAACCTCACTCATAATTCTAGTGTGTTGATCCCGGAATGCTCTAAGTTTGCAAATGTTTTAGGACTCACCAATGAAGCGGCCTCTAGATTGTGATTGAATTTGTTCGAAGCCCAAGTGTTGCAGATCTCTAGGCTTACTCAATACCCTTTCAAGTCCGAGCCTGAATAAGTTTCTAAGTTCGTGGATCCAAACCCTTTCGAGGCTTAGAGCAATTCGGCCCGTTTGATGGCGATAAATCCGGGCCCATCAATCTTGGACTTTCTAATTAGGCTTAATTAATTTAAATGGGCCAGATTTGACTCCTCCTACATTTGCCCCTTACATGTATGGGAAATTGCAAATTTCTCGGACATGCATATTACCATTTATGCGGCCATGCTTCACTTCATTCTCTCGGGGCATATCTTGTCTTGACATGGCCTCTGGATAAAATTGATGATTGATCATATCCCATGAAAAAGATTGACAATTAATAAAAGAAATTTTTTATCACTATGCCCTGTTTGGTAAACGCACTTTATATTTGTGCCACGTCTTATTCTTTTTTTTCCGAAAGCCAACCTTAATTTTTTAATTCCTTAAACAACATGCATGATTCCAACCCAAACTCTACACACAATCAAAAGAAATAGCACCTAGTCAAGAAAATTATAGAACTTTGGTGGTTGGACTTGTGATTGTGTTGTGCAGCTGGTACTCCCCCTTGTTAGTGATATTGAATAGAGCTCTGGAAGTTCAAAAGAGTTAGTGGACTTTAGTGGACTTGCCTGATTTTGAAGGACAAGCCAACCGAGGGCAAAGTATAGTGCACCAAAAGGAATAATGATAGCAGCGATGACAGAGTAGCAAAGGACAATTTTGACAACCAACATATCCCCAAGTACCCTAGTTGTAAATCCAGGAGCCAAAGCTTCTTTTCTCTCAGCTTCAGTCTTGCAAAGGTACTTCCTCTCGAGATGGTAAATGATTAATGGAACTATTTGGGACAGTTCCAGCCCATTGCCGATGAAGAACGTGGGATTAATAAAATTATGAGATTAATTAATCAAACATTTAAGCAATTAAGCAAACTTCATAGTCAAACCAAATTTCGAAAACTCATACAACTCAACTCAAAATTAAATTGACCTAAGAAAATTATGAAGTCATGACGTAGCCATAATATTAAAAATGCTCACGAATATCAATCCAATTATAACATGTAATTTGATGTGCACGAAATTAATCTATAGAAGCCTTTTGTAAAAAGAACAGAGTATGGCAAGAAAGAAGATGAAAAGATGCAAGAGAAAAAAAAAAAAATGGTGTTACTTCGAAGAGACATAGGTCAGAAAGAAAGTTGCGTTAGCTAGAAGGCTTGTCGCTAGTAATGTAATAATAGAGTTTGAATTCTTCTCAATGCTCTTCTAGGACTCAAAACAGGTTCCACCAATCCTAACTCAAACAGAGTTTGGATTGCTACTTTTTCTATTTTTCTTTACAAATTTCATGAACAAAATACAGGGCAAGGTGACATTATTGGATGTGATGCCATATCTTTGGAAAATTTGCAAGTTCTCAAGAAAAATTACAAAAAAAAAAAAAAATCAACAATACTTATTTGGTAAAAAAAAAAAACCTAATAAAATAATTAAAAAAAAAAGACTTATTCTCTCTCATTTAATAAACAATAATACTATAAAATCATACTTAATTACTTAGAAATTACTTAAAATTATCATCTTATAATTTAGATTTATTCTACGTATGACTCTCACACTACACAAATTCAAATTCGGATTAAATTTGAGGGAGTTAAGGTGGGGTTCATAGACTTGTTCTTTAATAAATGGCGGTATGTGTATTGATGGAATAAGTGGGAAGTGAAAAGGTACATAACAAAAAAAGGAAAGTGGAAAGATGAGAAATTGCTTGCATAAAAATAAAAGTAAAAATAAAAAATGAATGGATGGATGGGTGAAATAACACTCTGCTGCTACTCTAATTTTTAATTACGTTCTCACTATTTTCTTTGTATTCATTCATTAAAGATCTAATAATGTTATTATGATTTTTTTTTTATCATAATTTAATAATAATAAATCTCATTATATAAGAATCGAACAACATTGTGATTAAGCACCTTGTCTGAAATTTGAATATATAAATCAATTTTTTCATGACAATTCATATTAACATTTATCAAATGGTTATGGAAAATTTTAGAAAAGAAAAATCATGATAGAAGAAACATCTACATTAGCCTTTACGTTATTTAAAGGAATAAAGCATTAAAATATTGTCAGTTTCTACAAATAAAATAAAGAAAAAGGTAACTACACTTTGCTCCCCTGAAATTTGGGGTGCCTCTGTTTACACACCTTAATGTATCTCAAGGCAAACCACTTCTACAAGCACACCTCTAATAATTTGATAAATATATATTTTACTCATGACACACCACAAATTTACATATTTATCCTCACTCACACACCCATCCACAACAATACACACACAAACTCCCATATTTACCCTCACTCACTCACACGCCCCCACACACCCACCTTCTTCCATCTTCCCCCCTCCATTCTCAGTTTCAACCTGTGAACACTGTGTTAGTACTCAACACAGAGTCCTTCAAAGCAATGCACCCTTCTGATGAACCCATAACGGGTTCAAATTGTGACTCATCTTCTCCTCCTTCAACCTCAGTCTTCTCCGAAATGCAGATACCAGGAACCCTAACAGAACCCAAAACTCCATCATTTTCCTCTTCATCAGAGCCCACAGAATCATCGTCGCTGTCTCTCGACAACATGGCAATCGGGACACCCTGTTTTCTGAGTGGTTCATCAACATATTCCTCTTCCTCCTCCTCCTCTTCCATGGTTATTTCCAAGGTTTCTTCATATGGGTCAGTCACAAAAGGGCTAGAAACAACATAATCCTCAACAACCCTACTCTATCCTAGGGTTTTGTCATCTGGGTCTGTAACAAATAGCTTCCGCGAAGCCATATCAAACCCATCCTCACCACTAACAAATCCATCAGACCCGAACGCACTGTCACTTTCATAGCTACTGCTATAATTTTCTTGACCGTTGGTTGATAGAGAGAATTCAAAATCAGAATCAACAATAGGAGGAGCTCTGATTGGGAGAAAAGAAAAAGAAAAAGAACCTGGTGATGAGGTGGAAAGAGAGAGCTTTGGCTTTGGGTACAGCTCAGCTAGTGATGGGGTCGCTTGTGTTGTAGAAAGAGGGACACCACAGAGCTTTGAGTCCATGGAGGTTTCTTTACTTTTTCTTTTTCTTCTTCTTTTCTTTTCTCTAGAAGCAAACAGGCAGAGATGCCAAAGCAAAAGTGGGAGGAACGAAAAGATGAAAAGGGAAAGTGGGAGTGTATCATAATTTGTCCTTTATAGTCATTTCATTTAAGGTTAAAATTGTAATAAAAAATAAATTAATTAATGGTTTGCCTTGAGAGATAAAATGGTGTGTAAATAGAATGACCCTGAAATTTGGTTATTTTCTCGTTTTGGCCCTTGAAATTTCTTTTTTCCCACTTTAACCTTTTATGTTTTAATTTTTTCCTAATTTACTCCAAAAGGTAATATCCAAAATTAGATAGAAAATGACGTTTTAACTCATGTGACATACATATTTGTTATATATAACTCACACATCTAACACAAACTCAAATTTCAATATAACAATATATTTTTTATGGTTCGTGGCTGCTAATGTAGCATTTTCTGTTTAATTTTAAACAGAAATTAAATTTAAAAATAAATTAAAAAAACTTAAAATATAAAGAATCAAAGTGAGAAAAAAAATAAGTTCAAGGCCCAAAGTGATTAAATTTTAAGAGAGTAAAATGTAATTTACCAAAAAAAATTATCAAACAACTTGTAAGGATCTTTTTGAATTGTGATCCTCTCTGTTCCATTTAATTTCCTACTCAATTATGTTCTCACTTTTTTATTATTTTAAATAATTTTAGTTTCTCATTTAATGAGCTTACTTGGTTTCATCCAGACTGTAGACCGCCTAAACTCGCTCCGCGCGCGGGGGCGTGAATTATGGTTCTTAGCTACTACAGTTCGGACTCCCGTTACGGTTCTGAATTTAATCTCACAAAGTGCAATGTAAGACTGATAAATCACCAAAGAGTCCAAATCTGGCAAATCGTTTTGGAAAATCGATTTTAATCCAAAAAAAGCGCCAAACATGGACTGCTTTGCCAGATTTCAGAGTCGCCACGTAAATATTTTGTTTTGGGAAATTTAGGAAACCCTAACTCGTGCCGAAGCCTATGTGTCCGTCATCACCAAAGTTGCCTCGGCCCGAGAACTTGGGTACGAGGGAGGAAGGTCATGAAATGAGCACCCCCGCTCGCTCGGTCAAAGATTGGCCTCTACTAACAAGATATGTTATTTTGGAAAACACATGTGTTCTTATTCCGGTTTATTAGCTAGCTTACTATATGATGCGCACAGCATACAAGTATAGACTCAATTACGCGGATTGGAACAAAACAACTCATGTTTGTTTTTTGAAAATAGTTTGAAAAATGCTACCCTCAAGTAGGCTAAGACGCGGATTTGCCACCCTCAAGTGAGCTTAGAAAAACATGATTTTGGCACTTTAAGTGGGCTTAAAACTCACAATCATCGAGTTGTTCCAATTCAGGCAATCAAACCTCCACCCACAGGCATTCAAGTAGTTAAACACTTAAGCAGTTAGCCTCATGGCAAGCATGCTATCATGGTAGTCACTTACACACATGCAAGGATGCTAACGCGTAAAAGCTTACCTAGTACTTTGAGCCAAAAAAGAAACTAGTTAGTAATCAATGCATGATCTGAGCTATGTTAACAATGCCTAATGCAACACATGCAAAAATGCAACTAAAGTTGGTTCGACTATTCTAAGATGTCATGTGAATGCAACTAGATAACATGTATTCAAATTGGTATTGAAATACAATGCAGTTTGTATGATGCGCCGAGCCCGGTGCATGCAAGACAGATGAATGGATGTGAACATGCGAAGTATAAGGATGCTAATTGAAACATGCCCTAAAACTAACCATCGAAAAATAGTAAATAAAAGGAAGAAAGAAATGGGGGTTGGAAGACATGCATCACATACACGCACACTTATTACAACAGTTGTGCTCTCTCGACGGAGGGTCTGAATAATAAGCTAACTAGTTAATCTAAGCTAATTAAGCTAATTAATCTAATTAATCAAATTAAACTAGTTATTACACAATAATTGAATAACTAGCTGCAACTAATTATTACATCACTTTAATTAATTAACAAATTAACTAAGTTAACAACTAACTAAACATGTAAACTATATGATGTAGGCTGCCTCAGCTCTTCCTTGAACGATAAAGGATGTATGCTTGGTTGCCTCGTTCAGAAATCCATCACGATGCACCAACTTGCCTCTGTTTGCATTTGTTCTTAAAACACAGCACAAACCTCCAGATAGCTTCTGCTCCATCATGGAGACATCCAGGAGGGCTGCCGACCAGCAAAGGGTGGTGTAGACCACCTGCCGACCACCCAAGTATGCTGCAAACCACAAAAAGTGGTCGGCCAGCCACTTTTACTGGTCTGCCGACCAGAAAATGCCACCAAGCTCCATTTTGCTGCAATAGAGAACAAGAAGGGGCACAGCAGTGTATTTGCAAGGTCTGTGTGCACAACCACTCTCCCTATCATATCTTAAGCTCAAAGGAGTGCGGTACTCGACTCTCGGGCCACCAACCAAGCATCACAATGCACGATAGCCGAGAAGCCAAGATTGCACAATTCAATGTCAATGAATGCACAAATAACATATAAGGGCCTTAAACTCTATCATGCCTGATCAAGAGCGTCGGCGACCAAGAAATGAGGTATGTTTCATCACTTGAAGTATGAAACGTCCCTCGTTTCTTGTGTTCGGATTAACACCCTATCCAAACACAATGCAACACAACACAAGCATGATCAACCTATCAATACTAATGGCATGCAAACACAATGCAATATAGCAACATGCAAACACAATCCAAGGTAACAACATGCAATGTAATGTACCAACATGCAAACAACATGCTCTTCTATGAGTGCTAGAATGGCATGCTCATGATTCTATCATGCAAACAATGCATGCATGGCAAATTTAAAAGCTAAGGCCTCAAGGCAAATGAAGTGCATCATACATGAAGCATGCAAGACAATGCTCAAATGGCCAAACCAAACATGGACAAACCTAAGATACTTCAAAATAGTGGCCAAAACTCAACAAAACCTAGGCACAAAGAGCAAGGAATGCACATTCAACTCATGGCTCGCAAGTAAGGCATAAAGGCACAACTTTCAAACACATTGAAGAGTGACATGCATGAGAATATGGCAATGCTACATGCTCTGAAATGAAGTGTTAAATGATGCCAAATCATCCAAACAACACAAATGAGGCATGCTAGAAGGCCTAGAGCATAAGGCCAGTTAAGAGCAATACACAAGGAGCATGCAATACTAAGCTTAAACTACTAAATCAGCTTTGGATAGAGCTTAACCATGCCAAGTTAAGGGTCAAGAACATGCTAAAATGGAGCTCAAGAGCTTAGGCAAACATGCATACACATTAGCTCACAAACAAGGCATGAAGACACAACTTTCAAACACCTTGAAGGAGTGGAAAATGTGAGAGTGTGGCAATGAAATATGCTATGAAATCATGTGAGAACTGAGGCTATACCATGCAAACATCATATTCCAAGCATGCTAGAGACTTCGAAACTCAAAGCTAATGAGCAAGATTGCACCATGGCTATACAAAGCAAGGCATGAATGACCCAAAACACTTAAAACAGAGCTTAAGCATGGCAAAACATGGATAAAATCATGTTGGAGTGTAGTCCAAATAGGCTAGAATGATGGTCCAAAGTATAGAGCATGTTAGGCTAGCAATGTAGAATTACACTACAAGTGTATGAAGCACTCAAGAGACAACCAAACCAGCCAAAAACAGAGTCATATTTGGTCCAAAAAGTCACAAAAACAAGCTTAAACAAAGCCACAAAGGAGTGTAAACACATACTCATTTGATAGGCCCTCTATGCATACAAACAAGACAAGAGGAGAGGGGACCACCCCCTCTCATTTTAGGCCTCAAAACCACATTTCTACCACTAAAAATTCACTGGATTTCAGTGGTTAAAAGGCCAAGAGAAGGTGATCTCAAAGGCTTAAAGCGATGCCTCAAAACAAGGCAAAATAAGGCACAAAAGGGGGTAGACTGCCCCCAACTCAAAAGAGGCCTCAAACAAACACTTTAAGTACTTGAAAATGAAGCTTTTTTTAGTTTAAAGTTAGGCCTAAAACATCATGGAAAGATGGCCAAATGTTTAAGCAAAACAAAGCTTAAAAAAGGAAAACACTCACCCTTGAAGAACAACTAGAAAACAGCAAGCTTTGAGGCAAAAAAACCAACTTAAAACCACTCAAATAAAGCTTCCAAGTACCTCAGCAACAAGAGGAAGGTATTTGAGTAGGTGTTTGTGTGCAAAGGTATGAAGAAGCAACACTTTAAGGCACAAATATATATAGATATATATATATATATATATAGAGAGAGAGAGAGAGAGAGTAAACTTTTTGCTCTTCAAGTTTCTGAACCTGGAAAAGGGAGAGAGAGCCTCCCTCTTATAGAACTCCAAGCTTCAAGTTTCTTGGAGAAGCTAGAAGCTTGGTGCAATCCCTTATGCAATTTGTGCTCTCCAGCTGGCATAGCTGACATCCACAACCTCTGCAGAAAATGCAGGAAAGATGCCGACCAATTAAAGTGGTCAGCCAGTTACTTACACTGGTCAGCTGACCAGTGAAAGTGGTCTCCAAGGAGACAAAGTGGTCGGCATACAACATGAGGTTGAAATGCAAAACATGCCAAATGTAATGCAAACCAAACATGCGAAGGTGATGTATTAAGCATGCAAAATGTGATACAATGCAACCTAAAATGAGATGCAAACATGGCACAATGCAAGCATATAACTAGAGGCAACAAGTCAAGCATGTAGCCATGAACAAGAGTGGACTTAGGCTGAAATGGGAGGCCTCGGCCACACCCTAAAATAGTGGCCAAAGATGCCAAAGTAATGGACAAGCAAGCACGGAAGCATACACACTAATAGGCCCAAAGTTAAGGCACAACAAAGGAGCATCCCACTACCACTACCCCAAGCCAACATGGTATGAGCTATACAACCAAAAACAGAGTTTGAATACACTGAAATCAGCCCTAAAACCCAATGATATGGCAACCTTGAAGGCTCAAATACTTAGGCATGCACAATGCACATTTCAAGGCATAAGAGGGCACATCTTCAAAGCATGAGAGGAGTGATGAATGCAAGTATACAAGCATGGTTTAGGGGCTGAAATGACATACTAAGTGATTCCAAATCACTGAAATAGCCTAACCAATGCATGTCTAGGACTCAAATCCTTAGGGCTCACAAGCCAAAAATGCAAAGCAACTATATCAAACATGTTAAACAAGACCAAATCAGTGGCCAACAGACCTTAAACATGACAAAATATGGCCAAAAACTTCTTAGTGCCAAACCAAAATCATGCTCAAATGATGTGCTACAACATGACACTCTTTAAGCCTAATGATGGGATTTCAAAGCAAGTGTATTATTCATGCAAGAGGCCAATAAACCAAACATAGGATAGAGGTATAACATGATCCAAAACACCCAAATAAGCTATGAAATGAAGCGAAACAAGACTAGACATGCATGCTACCACATTGAGCCAAATATGCAAACAAGAGAGAGACCAAGGGAGAGGGGTGTCCCTCCCCTATGCAAGACTTCAAACCATCTTCTTCACCACTGAAAAGCCACTGGATTTCAGTGGTGAGAAGGCTAATACAACAAAGTAAACAAGGCTTAAAGTAAACGCACCAAAAGAGGCCTAAGAGGGGGAGTTCGACCCCCAATGCCAAATCAACCTTAATGAAAGATCTTAAGTATGAAAATACAAGACTTTTTTATGTTATACACAAAGCTCAAATCAGTAAGAAAGATAGGTAAAAATCTAATACAAGATTGGGGAAAATAAAGCAAAAGTCTCACCCTTGAAGAACACTTCAAGAACAACTGGTCCAGCCACCCTCTTCTGACCAAAATCAGTCCAAAAGCTCAAGAATCAACCCTCAATGCCTCTGAAACTCGAAGCAAGGTGTATTGGTGTGTGTGTTAGTGCAAAAGTAAGGTCAAAATACACTTTTAGGCCTAGAAACACACACAAAAGAGGAGAGAGAGGGAAATGTAGAGAGAGGAGATGTATTTAACAGATATATATGTGTATATAGCTCTTGTTTTCTTTCAAAACTTCCAACCCCTAACAATGGGAGAAGAGGGGTGCTTATATAGGCCAAGGCAAAGTCAAGAAACTTACAAGATAAGCTAAAGAGAAAGGGTCAAGGGGGGGTCAGGGCAAGGCTTCTTGAGGAAGCCATGACAAAGATTCAAGCTTCCTCAAGAAGCTTGACCAAAGGGGTCATCCTTCTAGAAGGAAAAAGGGGTCAAGGGTGCAAAGTGGTTACACTTATGCACGGGGGAGTGTGTTGGTGCATTTCAGCTGGCACAGCTGGCATGCACCATGCTTGGAGGGTGCAAAAGGGGCATACCGGCCAAGAAAGGAGGTCACCGGTCAAAAGAGAGTGCCGGTCGGCCACACCAAGTGCCGACTGGCAAGTTGTGTAGCTCACCGATGGCCGGTAGCCTCAGAAAACGGCCGGTGGCCTAGAGCCACGGCCGGTGGGTTTCAGGGGTAGCTAACATGCCTCCCTCTACCCTCAGGCACAAAAACACATAGGCCCTTGGTGCAAAACCAAGCACAGAACAAAACAGTTGAGAGGTCCTGAGGCGGGGCACGGAGCCGAGACCTCCGGGAACTCAAAACGAACACAAACAAGGATGATCACCGGGTGTCCCGACGGTGACGTCCAAGTCTTGAGGACGGTCAAAAATGGGGTGTCTACAGTTGCCCCTCTTTGACAGAACTCGAGAGTCATAACAATGACGAGAGTGAGTGTCAAAGCCTAGAGACGACCCATTTTTGACAAGGCCGAAGACTTAGACAAGCATATAAGCTACAGATAGGATATGCGCCCAAAGGCAGAGGCGAAATGCAACTGACAATGCAAGAAGCCGAGCATAACTTATGATCATGCAAAGAAAGCTATAACGAAGCACATACAATGCAACAGTTTTAAGCTAGCATACTCCAAACTACACTACAATACAGAGAGAGTGTAAGAGAATTATGTAATTCTCGCTACGTTTCACGCGAAGAATACAATACTTGCCCGGTTCGTTTGGTCGTGCCGGTCTCAATTGAACCGTACATACAATATCATGCCTGTAAGAGAAAGAAAACTCAACCGGTACCACATTGTTAGCTGTATGCATATCGATGCAATTGAAAGTGCGTGACAACGTAAGTCGAGTGGGATGCATAGCAATGCAATCAATGTTATGAGGGCACAAACATGCGTAAGGGAAAGCATGCGGTCTACGCAAGCAATGAAATTGAACACGTGTAAGTAAAGTATGCGGTCTACGCAATCAATGAAATTAAACACAAACATGCGGTCTACACAGGCAGTGAAATTGAACACAAGCATGCGGTCTACGTAGGCAGTGAAACTGAACATGAGCATGCGGTCTACGCGAGCAATGGAATGGAACACAAGCATGCGGTCTACGCAAGCAATGGAACTGAAACTCGAACACATGTAAGTAAAGCATGCGGTCTACGCAAGCAATGTGTATGAAAAGAAACTTGAACACATGTAAGTGAAGCATGCGGTCTACGCAGGCAATATGTATGAAAAGAAACTTGAACACATGTAAGTAAAGCATGCGGTCTACGCAAGCAATGTGTATGAAAAGAAACTTGAACACATGTAAGTAAAGCATGCGGTCTACGCAACCAATCTGTATGAAAAGAAACTTGAACACATGTAAGTAAAGCATGCGGTCTACGCAAGCAATGTGTATGAAAAAGAAACTTGAACACATGTAAGTAAAGCATGTGGTCTACGCAAGCAATGTGTATGAAAAGAAACTTGAAGTATGGTAGAAACATGTTGTTCATGATGCGGGAATGCAAAGTACTGCAACACAGTATAATTGAGATGATTTGTGGAATTCACAAGATATGAAAAGGATACGGGAAGGGACGTTCTTCGTACGCACAGAGCATCGCTCTTAAAAGTCGTGGCCTGAGGTCAACTCGAAGGTCCACTCACGTTCCAAAGGTGCACTTTCCCGCATTGTCTTGAGTGATGAAGGGGCCAAACCACATAGTTGATCCGAACAAGGGTGCGGAAGGTGCATTGACCGCAAGGGGAGGTTACTGGTGTCAATTCCGATACTTTGCTACCCTGCTATTCTTTTGCTTTACTTTCCTTTTTACTAGTAGTTTAAGCACATTGCACTGCCTCAGGCAAGTTTTATTCTTTTCAAAAGCGTGTATTTTTGCAAAACACATGAGGGAAATGAAACAACTATTTTGTTCAAAAGGTGTTTCATTTGTGTGCTCTATGCATCGCATCGCATTGTGACACATAACAATGTGAATGAAATTGAAATAGCGTTCGAAAATTAAGCACTTGCATCGTAATAATCAGATAATGAACCAACTTGCAACTTGATAAGCAAAACAAAGACATTCGATGAGCCAGTTAAGTGCGAGTACAACTCGGCAAGCAACAAAGACTCGAAAAGAGTGAAACACAACTCGATAAGCAAATTTACAACAACTCGATAAGCAAATGGGCGTGACGCCGCGAAATCCAACATCGGGGGCCTTGGAAGTGGTGGCATTCCCTAAATTCTCAGCATGTTCAACATATAAAGAGCTTAGGGGGCAAGTAGGAAGACCACCGACCACGGGGAAAGCCACCGGCTGCAAGAAATGGCCATCAGCTGTAGTCTTTGGTTAATCGGCCAAAAGTTATGGCCGGTCGGCACTATATTGGGCCGGTCGGCCATTGATGAAAGAATCACCAGAAAGTTGACACCTGTCCTCCACTCAATCTTATCCCCTACAAAAGGCTTCAGCTTCGTAGTTTTTCCCAATTCCATACTGATTTGCTCCAAATGGAAGAGTTTCTTGCTCGAAATTTCACATCTTGGATTGCCAGCTTGGACGGCTCGGAAAAGCTGAGTTTCCGAGGCTTTGACATAAATGCACTATTCACTCTAAGTCGCACCCCGCTGAAATTTCCATTTCTTCATGCTGCGGCGAGGTTTTGGAATCCGGTAACACATGTATTCAGCTTTTGCGGGCAAGAGGTATGTCCTACCTTCGAAGATTTCCAAGCTTTAATGGAATCCGAGTGCAACGAGGAAATTCTACCCCAGCTTAACTTTGGTCATGCTCAAACCTTAAGGCGAATGTGCGGACTCACTATGCACGACGCTCAATCTTTGATTTGCGACGGAATGCTGGATATTCCGAGTTTGATTCATCGGTTTTCTGATACCGGTGACCGCGGTGACCTTTATTGGCAAGGCTTCCGGCGAGATGCCCTCTGCTTGTGCATGCTATCTCATCTTCTGTTTGTTTCAGGCTCCGGAGGATATAGTGTCCGGTTGATTGAGGTCACCCAAGGCCTGAAAGAAGGCAAGAACTGTGTTGCCATGACTCTGGCTGAGACATTGATAGGCTTGGACGCCTTTTATCGCCGAGAGACGACCAGATTTGTGGGGAGTCCACTATTGCTGCAGGTAATGTTTCCCACCCAATCTCACATATGTATTGCTCACATCACTCCGCACTTAAGCTTGGTTTTTCTCACAAAACCCTCTTCTCACTTTTCTCTCATTGTACATCTCTTTATTCTTTATTCTCTCATTTTTCATCCCTTCCCAGGTATGGTGGATGGATAAGCTGCAGGTTGTGGACTCTTACCCAGCATATTCAGCTCGCGGCTACTTCTTCCAGCGATGTTTAGTCAATGCCCTTGATGAGGGATGGTGGTTCGATTGGATGTGTCACCTGTCCGCAGACCGTATTGCTTGGCGGTGCCCCTAGCTCAACCTACCGGCAATGAGTTACCGCATGTCCCGGCAGACCGAAATTCAGTTGATTGGCTTCACTCACTGTGTGTTCTATTTCCCATTCCGGTTCCAGCGTCAGTTCAGCCATGATCAAACTTGCCCACCAGAGGGGATAGAATACCCGGCTGCATTCCCAGCTCGAGGTGCGCAGCTTGCTCGGCAGGCCGTAGCGTGGATGACTAGAGAGCTCCTGGCCCCCGCTCCCACTTTCAGTTGCACTTTGTCTGATGAGTGCTGGGATTGGCTCAATGAAGAGGCACAGATTGGGCCCAGCTTGGCGTCGGCGGCTTCGACCAGCTCCAAGAGGGGACGCAGGGACACCTGACTTGACTATGCCTCGGATTTATTGCTTTATTAGTACTTTCAAGTTTTCTTTTTGAATGTAATAAAAAGCAACTTCAATTTGTATGCAAAAGCAGGAGAACTCTGTACTGAAATCAATGAAATTGAAGGTTGTGGGTACTGAAATTTTTTCGCTTTGGTCCAAAAATGGTCTTAGTTATAAAAAGATTAATTTAAGCAAAGTCAACTTTTATTAAAACTTTTCAAAACCATTTTCGGTGTGGATCAGAACTGGACACGCTCAAGATCCGTCACTAAGATGCACAACATCGGATTCCGGCAACTGGAAAGTTGCCTCTAGTGTGAAGAGTACCACGGCGCTGCACGGCAACGGAAAGTTGCCCCTAGTCTGAATGGCACTGCACCGGAGATTGTAATCGAGATTAATGGATGCTGAATAGACAGAGATGACCGAGATGATCAAATGGACAAAGTTGATCGGGGAAAAAGTTTATGGCTGAACTCCAGGATGGAATTGCCTACGTATCCCAAAGATGGGAATCAAGCCTTACGTAGTTCAGGCGTGGGTTCACTTGAGTATTTTCACTCTCCTTTTGCGCTCTAACTTTTGCCAAGGCCGCCCTTTGCGGGTTTTCAACCTTGCGAGCTCAGTTTTTATATTTTTCAATTTTTTGTGCTCTAACTTTTGCCTAGGTCGCCCTTTCGGGTTTTCGGCCTAGCGAGCCTCTCAGGGGTAATATTTCTTCAACTTGTCCATGTTGATCGGTTGTGAAAACTGTAGGCCATCTAGATCCATCAGAACCACAGCTCCACCCGACCAAATAGCTTTGATGATGTAGGGACCAGTCCAATTGGCTCTGAACTTGCCCCTTGGGTCATGGATGGGGGCTCGGTTGTCTTTGAGCACCAAATCTCCGTCTTTTAGATTCATGGACTTACCTTTCTTGTTGAAAGCCCGAGTAATTCTGCGCTGATAACCTTGAACATGGTACAGTGCTTTCAGTCTTCTCTCATCAAAGAGCATGAGTTCCTCAAACCTGCTCTGCTGCTAATCTGCTTCGGCTATTTGACACTCAGCCAATACTTGCAATGACGAAACCTCAACCTCGATAGGTAGAACGGCCTCCATCCCATAAACCAAAGAATACGGAGTCGCCCCAGTAGAAGTTCTAATTGAAGTCCGGTAGCCCCACAGAGCAAACGGCAGCTTAACTGGCCAATCCCGGTAGGTTTCCACCATCTTTTGCAGTATGTGTTTGATGTTCTTGTTGGCAGCCTCAACCGCTCCATTGGTTTGCGGCCGATATATGGATGACTTATGAAAAGCCACGTTGTATTTTTCCAACAAGTCAATCACTTCCTTTTTGAAGTGGGAACCGTTATCTGAAATAATCTCGTTCGGGACCCCATAACGACAGATGATGTTGTTTCTGATGAACTTTGCAACGTACGACGCCTTCAACACCACATATGATTGGGCCTCAACCCACTTTGTAAAGTAATCTATTGCGACCAGGATGAACTCGTGCCTATTCGACCCCTTTGGAGTGACAGCCCCGATCACATCAATTCCCCAAACTGAAAATGGCCATGGTGAAGTCATGTTGTACAGCTTTGACGGCGTGATGTTCATGCGGTTTGCATGGATCTGGCATTTGTGGCATCGTCGAACAAAACCAATACAATCCTCTTTCATGGTGGACCAATAGTAACCTTGTCTGAGGATCTTCCAAGCTAACATCACCCCGTTCATATGTGCTCCACATTCTCCTCCATGGATGGATTCCATTAGGCGCTTCGATTCTTCGGCTTCTACGCACCGCTTATGCATTCCCAGATGACCCCTCTTATGCAGCTTATCCCCACAGATGATGAACTGAACGGCCATTCTTTTGATTGCCCTTTTATCCTTGGCATTTGCCCCTGGTGGATACACCTCTTTCTCCAAGAAGTTCCAAATATCGTAGTACCAAGGGCTGGAGCGAATTTCTGGTCAATGATGACTGGGCGCATCCGGACTCCGAACGGGATGTCTATCATGGAAGATAGAGTTGCTGAAGAATCTGCGAACCTGTTGTTCTCTCTTACTAGATGAGCAAAGTTTAGCTTCTCAAACCGAGGAATTAACAAGTCCAAGGTCTGGTGGTACATTATCATCTTTTCTTCTTTGACTTTCCAATCTCCTTTTGCTTGAGACATAGCAAGGTTCGAGTCCCCGATGACGTCCAATCGTCTTGCCCCTAGTTCTAGGGCTGCCTCTAGACCGGCAATGCATGCCTCATATTCTGCTTCATTGTTCGAGACTTTGAATCGGAGTTTGAAGGCTAGAGGGATACGGGAATTATCGGGTGCTATCAGTAACACTCCTATCCCATACCCGTACTGGTTTGATCCTCCATCAAAGTACATCATCCAAGTTCAATCTTCGACATACAAAATGGCTTCATTTGGGAATAGGTACTCAACTGCTTCATCCCCTTCCACTAGATGATCGGCTAAAAATTCTGCTACTGCTCTTCCCTTGACCGACTTGCGTGTCACATATTTTAGATCGAATTCAGAGAGCAAAAGCAACCAACGAGCTAGCCTACCCGTAAGTCCCTGTTTCTCGAAAAGATATTTGATGGGATCAAGTCGTGAAACCAACATTACAGAGTGAGCTAACAGGTAGTGCTGCAGCTTCCTGGTAGCCTATACCAAGGCTAAGCAAGCCTTCTGCAATGGTGTGTAGCGAGTCTCATACTCTAGCATCTTCTTGCTCAGATAGTAGATGGCGCTCTCCACTTTGTCGTCCGATTCTTGTGCAAGCATACAGCCCATTGTAGTTTCAGTCACTGAAAGGTACAATATCAACGGTCTTCCTGGTTCTGGCGGTGACAACACGGGTGGGTTCTGTAAGTATTCTTTGATCTGTTCAAAAGCAGCTTGGCATCGGCCGTCCCATTGGAATTTCGTCCCTTTCTTCAGGAGACCAAAAAGTGGTTCACAAGTCAAGGTTAGTTTTGGATAAATCGTCTTACGAATTGCACTTTACCCAGAAAGCCTCCCACCTCCTTTTCAGTCATTGGTGGTGGCATTTCTAAGATGGCCTTGATTTTGGAAGGGTCGACTTCGATACCTCTTTGTGTAATTAGAAACCCCAGCATTTTTCCTGCTGTAACACCAAATGTACACTTCTGAGGATTCAGCTGCAACCAAAATTCTCTGATCCTTTGAAAGAAGTTTTGCAAGGCGGTGTAGTGGCCCTCTCTTTCTTTGGACTTGAAAATCATGTCGTCCACGTACACCTCAACCTCTTTGTGGATCATATCATGCAATATTATGGATCATATCATGCAATATTGTGGTTGCGGCCCGTTGATATGTAGCTCCAGCGTTCTTTAACCCAAACGGCATGACTCTATAGCAGTACGTCCCCCACTGGGTGGTGAAAGCAGTCTTCTCCCGGTTTTCAGGTGTCATCACTATCTGATTGTAGCCTGAGAAGCCATCTATAAACGAAAGCAAAGCATGCCCCGCTGTGAAATCCACTAACTCATCGATGTGTGGCAAGGGAAAGTCGTCCTTCGGACTGGCTCTGTTTAGATCCCTGAAATCCATGCATACTCTGATCTTACCATCCTTTTTCGGCACCAGAACAATGTTGGCCAACCAAGTCGGGTATTCAGATACCAGTAGGAACCCTGCGTCGATTTGCTTGGTGACCTTTTCTTTAATCTTGATTGCCCAGTCGGGGCGGATCCTTCTGAGTTTTTGCTTGATGGCTCAGGCCTTGGGGTCGAGAGGGATCCAGTGCTGTACAATCTCAGGATCGATTCCAGGCATATCTTCGTAGGACCACACGAAAACATCTTTGAAATTTTTTAATAAAGCGACTAAGCGCTCGCGTTCCTTTGAAGACAACGTGGACCCGATCTAGACTAGCTGCGGGTCCTTCTCAGTACCAACATTCACAGTAGTGATTTCATCCATTAACGGTTTAACAAATCTTTCCTGCTCTTGCTCGATTATGCGTTGTAAAACCGGAGGAATTTCGTCCTCGTCGTTTTCATCAAAATTTTGAAAATCCTTATTTAAGCAATAAATCAAAGGCACAGAAAAGTACTCATAAACCACATTCACCTCATTCTCAGTAGATACTTCCAAACCGTCTGATTCTTCTGTTACAACAGACTTAAAAGAAAAAGAAAAAGACGACCTGGACAGGACTGTGGCATCCGGGTTATCACCCCTAGGAATACCGGACTCACACTCAGTCGAGCTGGAACCTGATTCTGACTCACAGGACTCGGTGGAATCAGATTCCAGCTCACCACCTGACCCGATGCTGCTTGATAAAAAGCCCTCTTCATATTGCCAAATGAGAGGGGGTGCGATAGATGCATCCAAAATAGTTGATGGCAGGCCCGCTGCTGTTTCGTTCCCGATCATAGACACCGAGAAGTTATCTCCCAAGCACAATTGGTCGATTGAAGGATCTGAAAGTAGACACGCCAGTGCTACCCCCATTTCAAGTTCGGTGCCCTCAGACTCCTCTTCCTTGCTCTGTTCAAACTCAAATGTCGTGTCTGTCTGCTCTTCTACAGCATCATCCCCGGATAGCTGTAGGTCAAAGAAGATCTCGAATCTCAGCATGCGCTTCCTCTTCGCGTTTAGCCACGGCTCTGGGAAGCCACAAAATAGAAAGTCCTCCCCCTCCCGGACGAAGCGTCCATTTAGGGTACCCTGAATGGGCCTATGAATCAGCTCAAAAGGCTTCCCAGCCTGCTTCGCTCAGGCTCTTCCATCCATTTCCTTTCCCTTTCTTATCCAGTCCTCTTTGGTGGGCAGATAACCCAATCCAAAGGTATGAGGGTTGTGTAGCACTTCGGCCAATGCTGCGACGCCTTTCCGGCTGCTCCTTCCCAATCCCATCCCGGGGATGTGTTGAAGTTTGTTCATGAGGTATACTGCTCGAGCACTGGTATACAACCTCTCATTAGCGGCCATGATGTTCTGCACAGCCCGAGCCTCAACCAAGGTAAAACCCGATATGAACATATCCTGCATACCGTGCTTAATTTCTAGAACAGGCGTAGACACCTCCGGCGGTGGATAGATCGACGAATTTCCAAAAACAATGGCTACTCCCTTCCCATAGGGGTATTTCACCATTTGATGCAAAGTGGACGACACTGCCTTTACCTAATGCAGCGATGGCCACCCCAAAAGCAGGTTGAAAGTTGCAGGAACCTCTAAAACATGAAAATCTATCTCATGCTGTCCTGGTCCAACTTTAGTCTGAATTTTCACCGTCCCCATGACCTCTCTACTTGTGTTGCTATATGCCCTAATCACCTAGACTGTTGGTACAAAGTTCGCGATTTTCAAACCGATCGCATACGCTGTCCTTGCTGGGCAGACGTTGATAGCAGATCCTGTATCAACAAGAACCACCGGTATCCATTTATTTCTACATTCCTCAGAGATGTAGAGTGGTTTGTTATGATTCGCGCCCTCAGGCGGCAGTTCTTTATCAGAAAAGGTCAGTATCAGGGTAGCTCTTCCCGGAAAGACTAATCCTACCAACTGTTCTGGCGTGGTTTCTATTGAGAGCTTGGCCTTATCCATGGCTGAAATGACAGCCTATCTGTGCACTTGAGAAGCCATAAGCAGTCCCCAGATGGAGATGTCTGCTTGTATCTTTTTCAATTGTCTCAAAACGGCCTCGTCTTCAAGTTGCTTTTCCTTTTGCTTCTCGGCTTCCCTATCTTTGCCGAATGCCTCTGGTTGATCTAAGTGTGGAGGCTTGAAGTACCGTCCACTCCTAGTCATGTGATCGACCTCGCCAACATACCAGGTGTTATCTGGTTGGTTACTCCCCCAGTCCTCGTCTGTGAGAGCAAGACATAAGTCATCGTCCTCCCACCACATTCCATCGGCGGCCGACAAACACCTGTCCGGCTCTGGTATAACCGTTCTTGTACTCGTGGTACTTTCTATCCATATGCTCGCCGCATTCTCTGTCCCCGTGCACACAGCAGTTTCAGTCCCGACGTGGGCCTTTGCCTTCCTGATTCTCTCTGAATCTTCAAGTCTTTCCTGTTCTGACTGTGTCAATACAGCAGACTGTTCAGTAATTCCTGTATTCAAAATGCTCCAATCCCGAGCAAAATTCTTGACACCAGCGCTCTCTGGCGATGTATCCTGTTCTCCGACCCTTCCGGTCATTACTGACATTCTTGCCCCTGCCGGGTCCTGTTCTGGCTGGAACTCTTCCGCCACATCTGGTTGATCATCCAACCACCCAGTAGCCTCGGCTGATTCCTCGTAATCAAACCAGTTGACTGTTGCGTCCCCTGGACCTTGGTCACTGTAAAACTGGAGATCGGCAAGGTCTTTTTCCACAACTGTCAAATCATCCATCCTCTGTCCCAAACTATCCCCTTGGATCACGCATAGCTCTGCCTCTACTGGCAATGTCACATCTAGCCCATTCTGGCCTATTGACGAAATGTAGTCACTCGGACTATATGCTTTCTCAACACAATTCCCAGATTCCGCAGACTCTGGCCCGACAACCCTCTTCTTCTCTGAAATCTCCCATCTTCTGTCCTTGACAGTCACCACCATAGGCTTAGATTGGGTTGTGGAGATGTCCATCATGCACAAGTCGGTGCAATCAGGAAGGAGCACCTCCGGCTTAGGTAGGTGGGAAGGAGTGATATAGATACTAGGATCGTAAGTCACGACCCCAGCCTGGATGAAATTGATTCTTTTGGGAGGTGGAGCTTGGTTGTGTGCAGGGAGGGGGTTTGTAGTAACATTGGGTTTCTCAGGAGGCAGAATCACCCCGTTATCGATGAGATCTTGAATCTCATGACGTAACCGGAAGCACAGATCGGTGTCATGACCGTGCTGTTGGTGAAATGCACAGTATTTGGCTGGGTTGTGGGTAGCGGGAAGTTTTTCTGGTAATGGTCGCGGCTCCAGGGGCTTCAGATGCCCTTTTTTGATCAAAACTCCCAGAGCTTTAGATAGGGGCATGTATAGTGGAGCGAAGGTTCTTGTGTTTTTGGGTGGGTATTTGGCTGTTTGGATATGGCTTCCGGACGCGCCGGAGAATGGCGCAGCTGCCATGGTTCTTGGAGGAGGGTTGGTGGTGACCATGCTCAGTTCGGAGGCTCTTGTAGTTGTAGCGCCGCTCGGGCCAGCATTAGTGTTGCGGTTGAATGTTCTTCGGGGTTGCTCTTAGTCATTATCAATTAAGCCTTGCTTTAAGGCATCCTCAATCTGTACCCCCATTTCATGTAGGTCAGCAAAAGTAGGAAAGGGGAGTACAATCATCTTCTGCATCAACTTCGGCTGAAGATTGCGCACAATCATCCGAATCTGATCTTTGTCTGTGGGTCTCAAGGTCATCATCGAAGCCTTGGCTCTCCATCTAGTCACAAATTATGAGAAGCTCTCTTTAGGCTCTTGCCTTGTTGTCTCGAGATCACGGGTTATAATCTCGATTTGTGTATTGTATGAGTATTGCAAGATGAAGCCCTCAGCCATTTTGTCCCAGTTTCTCTTGACGTCATACTCTAATTTGGCATACTATATGGCCGCTACACCCGACAGGGTCCGGCCAAACAGAGACAGCTTCTGAAGTCTAGTGAGGCCCATTGGCCTTAGGATATCTGAAAACAGTCTCAGGTGCACCATGGGGTCCCCGGACCCATCAAACCGATCAATGTGCGGCATTTTGAATCTGTCAGGCAGCGTCACAGCTACGTCGGTGTATCCATCTTCGATGTCAGGGATGGTCTTGACCCCCTGGGATCTCTTGAATAGCTTTTCAAGCTTGCTCAACTTCAGTGCTGTGGGATCTGTCTCAAACTCAAAGGGAGAGTCCAGTAGGTTGGTGGGTGTTTTAGATAACTGGGGTAGGATTGGGGGTAGGATCGGGGGTGAAGGTGGTCCTGTGGGAATGTCTGTATCATTCTGAACATTAGCTGTCTCCCCGAGGGTTGGAACTCCTGGCGGGAGAGGAGCTTGTTGTGAAGCAGATGCTCCGGTTTGTTGCTGTAACCTCACGATTAACTCTGCTTGTTCATTCATAACTGTGGCCTGCTGCTTGGCGAACTCTGCTTGTCGGACAGCATCCTGCTGCATCATTTTCATACTCTCTTGGAGCTGGCGCACCATCTCCTCTATACTGGCCATACTGTTCTGTTCTGACTGAATTATCAGTATATGTTCCCTCTCTATGGGAGAAATAGAATCCTGATCCTCATCAGACTTGGGGTGACAGAGCCCTCTTTCGATCACGAATCGGTATTCTCTCGCCTAATGCCTCCGTCTAGTAACCAGGGGTAGAGAATGGTACACTGGTTGTCCGTCTACCAGATCCTCAGATCGATGGAGTCGACGACCTCTAATCCAAAGTGCTTGGGGAATATCTACTGGGTCAGAAGCAATCGTGCTCAACTACCCTAGTAAAAAGATAAATAAAGCGTATAAATAAACAGATAAACAGGCAGCACAACAATGTAAAATAAATATACACAACACACAGTCGGGTATCATAATATACGGCCAAAAAAAACTGGATACACTGTTCCTCAAACACTGATCACTGTCTTCGAACTGTTGCCCCTAAGTCTGAATCGGATACCCGCAAATAACTGATTCCCAAAACACTGATGACCACAGGCCTGATACTCAAACTTGCAAACTGATGTGTGTGTTCCCTGTAGAGATACACTTTGAAAGCACATAGCAAGTAAAAAGAGCCAAAACACCCCTATGTTGGGGTAGGGTTTCCCTGTCCTATTTTCTCAGGAGCTAGGGTTTCACTACGCACGCAGCGGTTTCAAACAACCTAACATCGGGTAAGCAACCTGTCCTAGTTTGGAATGGTCACTATGGATTCCGAATATGCACTAGGTCGAATGGTCAAAAAGGGTGCCCCGGTAAAACCGGGGTTTGTGTTCCCATGCTATCAAAGCCCATAACCGGTCAGCCGTATGGTCATGCCTTGACAAGACAAGCGTCCGGCAAACCGTTCAGGAATGCCAGATGGCAAACACGGTGTCCTAGGTGCACCAATGCACATGCAATGCAAAGAAACACATAAGTGTAGTCAAAACAGGATATCACGAGTTCGAGTCAAGCTCTCTAAAAATCCCCAAAGAAGTCGCCAGAAAATCAGAGATCATCCTGAACGCCTGAGGTGAGGCCCCCAGCCTGCTTTCTTGGGTCTACTACAGTTCAGACTCAAATTGTCATGGTTCTCAATCTGAACCAAAGAGTCCAAATCCAGCAAATCGTTTTGAGAAAACAGATTTTTGAAAGAAGTGCCAAACATGGACTGCTTTGCCAGATACAGAGTCGCCACCTAAGTATTTTATTTTGGGGGAATTTAGGAAACCCTGACTTGGTGCCTAAGGGTCAAGGCTTCTTGAGGAAGCCATGACAAAGGGTCAAGCTTCCTCAAGAAGCTTGACCAAAGGGGTCATCCTTCTAGAAGGAAAAAGGGGTCAAGGGTGAAAAGTGGTTACACTTATGCACGGGGGAGTGTGTTGGTACATTCCAGCTGGCACAGCTGGCATGCACCATGCTTGGAGGGTGCAAAAGGGGCATACCGGCCAAGAAAGGAGGTCACCGGTCAAAAGAGAGTGCCGATCGACCACACCAAGTGCCGATCGGCAAGTTGTGTAGCTCACCGATGGCCGGTGGCCTCAGAAAACGGCTGGTTGCCTAGAGCCAAGGCCGGTGGGTTTCAGGGGTAGCTAACAAGCCTCCCTCTACCCTCAGGCACAAAAACACACAGGCCCTTGGTGCAAAACCAAGCACAAAACAAAACAGTTGAGAGGTCCTGAGGTGGGGCACGGAGCCAAGACCTCCGGGAACTCAAAACGAACACAATCAAGGATAATCACCGGGTGTCCCGACGGTGACGTCCAAGTCTTGAGGACGGTCAAAAATGGGGTGTCTACACATACCCCGCTGAACTTTCCATTTCTTCATGCCGCGACGAGGTTTTGGAACCCGGTAACACATGTCTTCAGCTTTGGTGGGCAAGAAGTATGTCCTACCTTCGAAGATTTCCAAGCTCTGATGGAATCTGAGCGCAACGAAGAAGTTTTTCCTCAGCCCCGTTTCGGCTACGCTCAAACCTTAGGGCGAATGTGTGGGTTGATCATGCACGACGCTCGATCTTTGATTTGTGACGGAATGTTGGATATTCCGAGTTTGATTTGCCGGTTTTCTGATGTCGGTGCCCGCGGTGACCATCATTGGCAAGGCTTTCGACGACATGACCTTTGTTTATGCATGCTATCTCATTTTCTGTTTGTCTCAGGCTCCGGAGGATCTAGCGTCCGGTTGATCGAGGTTGCTCAAGGCTTGAAAGAGGGCAAGAGCTGTGTTGCCATGACTCTGGCTGAGACGTTGATAGGCTTGGACGCCTTTTATCGCCGAGAGACGACCAGATTTGCGGGGAGTCCACTACTACTGCAGGTAATGTTTCCCACCCAATCTCACATATGTATTACTCACATCACTGAGCCCTCAGGCTCGGTTTTTCTCACAAAACCCTTTTCTCACTTTTCTCTCATCGTATATCTCTCTATTCTTTATTCTCTCATTTTTCATCCCTTCCCAGGTGTGGTTGATGGATAAGTTGCAGGTTGTGGACTCTTGCCCAGCATATTCAGCTCGCGGCTACTTCTTCCGACAACGTCTAGTCAATGCCCTTGACGAGGGATGGTGGTTCGGTTGGATGTGCAGCCTGTCCGCAGACCGTATTGCTTGGCGATGCCCCTGGCTCAATCTACTGGCCATGAGTTACAGCATGACCCGTCAACCGGGGATTCAATTGATTGGCATGACACACTATGTCTTCTATTTTTCGTTTCGGATCCGGCGCCAGTTCAACCATGATCAAACTTGTCCACCAGAGGGGATAGAGTATCCAGCTACATTTCCGGTCCGAGGCGCACAGCTCGCCCGGTATGCCACCGCATGGAGGACTAGAGAACTCCTGGCCCCCGCTTCCACTTTCAGTTGCACTTTGTCTGATGAGTGCTTGGATTGGCTTAATGAGGAGGCACAGGTCGTGCCCAGCTTGGCATCGGAGGCTTCGACCAGCTCTGGGAGGAGGCGCAGGAACACCTGACTTATCTATGCCCCGAATTTATTGCTTTATTAGTACTTTCAAGTTTTCTTTATGAATGTAATAAAAAGAAACTTCAATTTGTATGCAAGAGCAGGAGAACTCTGTATTGAAATCAATGAAATTGAAGGTTGTGGGTACTGAAAATTTTCTGCTTTGGTCCAAACATGGTCTAAGTTGTAAAAAGATTAATTTGAACAAAGTCAACTTTTATCAAAACTTTTCAAAGCTATTTTTGGTATGGATCAGAACTGGACACGCTTGAGATCTGTCACTAAGATGCACAACCCTAGGTCCCCAGCAACTGGAAAGTTGCCCCTAGTCTGAGTAGCACTGCACTGGAGATTACAACCAAAGCTCTTGAATGCTGAATAGACAAAGATGACCAAGATGATCAAATGGACAAAGTTGATCGAGGAAAAAGTTTATGACTGAACTTTAGGATGAAGTTGCCTACATATCCCAAAGATGGGAATCAAGCCTTACGTAGTTCAGGCTTGTGTTCACTCGAGTATTTTCACTCTCCTTTTGCACTCTAACTTTTTCCAAGGCTGCCCTTTGCGGGTTTTCACCCTTGCAAGCTCAGTTTTTATAATTTCCAATTTTCTATGCTCTAACTTTTGCCTAGGTCGCCCTTTCGGGTTTTCGGCCTAGCGAGCCTCTCAGTGTTAATATTTCTTCAACTTGTCCATGTTGATCGGTTGTGAAAATTCTAGGCCATCTAGATCCATCAGAACCACAGCTCCACCCGACCAAATAGTTTTGATGATGTAGGGACCAGTCCAATTGGGTCTGAACTTGCCCCTAGGGTTGTGGATGGGAGCTCGGTTGTCCTTGAGCACCAAATCTCCTTCTTTTAAATTTCTGGACTTAACTTTCTTGTTGAAAGCTCGGGTAATTCTGTGCTGATAACGTTGAACATGGTACAGTGCTTTCAGTCTTCTTTCATCGAAGAGCATGAGTTCCTCAAATCCGCTCACGCTAACTGCCGACTATTTGACACTCACCAAGATCAGAACGACGGAACCTCAATTTCAATAGGTAGAACGGCCTCCATCCCATAGACTAATGAATACGGAGTCGCCCCAGTAGAAGTTCTAATTGAAGTCCTGTAGCCCCACAGAGCAAACGGCAGCTTATCTGGCCAATCTCGGTAGGTTTCCACCATCTTCTGCAAAATGTGTTTGACATTCTTGTTGGCGGCCTCGACTGCTCCATTGGTTTGCGGCTGATATGTGGATGACTTATAAAAAGCCACATTGTACTTCTCCAACAAATCAATCACTTCCTTCTTGAAGTGGGAACCATTGTCTGAGATAATCTCGTTTGGGACCCCATAGCGACAGATGATGTTGTTTCTGATGAACTTCGCAACATGTGAAGCCTTCAACACTGCATAAGACTAGGCCTCGACCCACTTCGTGAAATAATCTATCGTGACCAGGATGAACTCATGCCCATTCGACCCCTTCGGAGTGACAGCCCCGATCACATCAATTCCCCAAACTGAAAATGGCCATGGCGAAGTCATGTTGTACAGCTTCGACGGCAGGATGTTCATGCGATTCGCATGGATCTGACATTTGTGGCATCGCCGAACAAAGCTGATACAATCCTCCTCCATGGTGGACCAGTAGTAACCCTGTCTGAGGATCTTCCATGCTAGCATTACTCCATTCATATACGCACCGCATTCTCCTCCATGGATGGCCTCCATTAGACGCTTTGATTCTTTGGCTTCTACACATAGCTTATGCATTCCCAGATGACCTCTCTTATATAGCTTACCCCCACAGATGATGAATTGAACGGCCATTCTTCTGATTGCCCTTTTATCCTTGGCATTTGCCCCTGGTGGATACACCTCTTTCTCCAAGAAGTTCCAAATATCGTAGTACCAGGGGTTCTCGTCTTGAACCTCATCTATAGCAGCAATCGACTCATAGGCTGGCGCAAATTTCTGGTCAATAATGGTTGGACGCATCCGAACTCCAAACGGGATGTCTATCATGGAAAATAGAGTTGCTAGTGAATCTGCGAACCTGTTGTTCTCTCTTACTAGATGAGCAAAGTTTAGCTTCTCAAACTGAGGAATTAACAAGTCCAAGGCCTGGTGATACATTATCATCTTTTCTTCTTTGACTTTCCAGTCTCCTTTTGCCTGAGACACAACAAGGTTTGAGTCCCCAATGATGTCCAATCATTTTGCCCTTAGTTCCAAGGCTGCTTCTAGACCGGCAATGCATGCCTCATATTCTGCTTCGTTGTTCGAGACTTTGAATCAGAGTTTGAATGCTAGAGGGATACAGGAATTGTCGGGTGCTATCAGTAACACCCCTATCCCATACCCATATTGCTTTGATGCTCAGTCAAAATACATCGTCCAAAATTCATCGTCTATATGCAAAATGGCCTCATCTGGGAATAAGTAATCAACTGCTTCACCTCCCTCTACCGGATGATCGGCTAAGAATTCTGCTACTGCCCTTCCCTTGACTGACTTGCGTGTCACATATTTCAGATCAAATTCGGAAAACAACAGCAACCAATGAGCTAGCCTACCCGTAAGTGCCGGCTTCTCGAAAAGATATTTGATGGGATCCAATCGTGAAACCAACATTACAGAGTGAGCTAACAGGTAGTGCCGCAGTTTCCTGGTAGCCCATACCAATGCTAAGCAAGCCTTCTCCAACGATGTGTAGCGAGTTTCATACTCTAGCATCTTCTTGCTTAGATAGTAGATGGCTCTCTCCACCTTGTCATCAGATTTTTGCGCAAGCATGCAGCCCATTGTGGTCTCAGTCACTGAAAGCTATAATATCAATGGTCTTCCCGATTCTGGCGGTGACAAACGGGTGGGTTCTATAAGTATTCCTTAATCTGTTCAAAAGCATCTTGGCATCGGCCGTCCCATTGGAACTTCGTTCCTTTCTTCAGGAGACCAAAAAGTGGTTCACAAGTCAAGGTTAATTTTGAGATTAAACAGACTTATGAATTGCACTTTACCCAGAAAGCCTCGCACCTCCTTTTCAGTCCTTGGTGGTGGCATTTCTAAGATGGCCTTGATTTTAGAAGGGTTAACTTCGATACCTCTTTGTGTAATCAGAAACCCCAGTATTTTTCTCGCAGTAACACCAAACGTACACTTCTGAGGATTTAGCCGCAACCGAAATTCTCTGATCCGTTGAAAGAACTTTTGCAAGGCGGTATAGTGGCCCTCTCTTTCTTTGGACTTGACAATCATGTCGTCCACGTACACCTCAACCTCTTTGTGGATCATGTCATGCAATATTGTGGTCGCGGCCCGTTGATATGTAGCTCCAGCATTCTTCAACCCAAATGGCATCACTCTGTAGCAGTAGGTCCCCTATGGGGTGGTGAAAGCAGTCTTCTCCCGGTCTTCAGGTCCCATCACTGTCTGATTGTAACCTGAGAAGCCATCCATGAACGAAAGTAAAGCATGCCCTGTTGTGAAATCCACCAACTCATCAATATGCGGCAAGGGGAAGTCGTCTTTTGGACTAGGTCTATTCAAATCCCTGAAGTCCATGCATACCCTGATCCTGCCATCCTTCTTCGGCACTGGAACGATGTTAGCCAACCAAGTCGGGTATTCGGATACCAGCTGGAAGCCTGCGTCGATTTGCTTGGTGACCTCTTCCTTAATCTTGATGGCCCAGTCAGGGCGGATTCTTTTGAGTTTTTGCTTGATGGGTCGGGCCTCGGGGTCAAGAGGGATCCGGTGCAGTACAATCTCAGGATCGATTCCAGGCATGTCTTCATAGGACCACGTGAAAACATCTTTGAAATCTTTTAATAAAGCAACTAAGTGCTCGCGTTCCTCTGAAGACAACGCGGACCCGATCTGGACCAGCCGCGGGTCTTTCTCAGTACCAATATTCACAGTAGTGATTTCATCAACTAAAGGTTTAACAAATCTTTCCTTCTTTTGATCAATTAATCGTTACAAAATCGGAGGAATTTCTTTCTCGTCATTTTCATCAAAATTTTGAAAGTCTGAGTTAATGCAAAAAATCAAGGGCACAGAAAAGTACTCAGAAATCACATCCACATCATTCTCATTAAGTACTTCCAAACCGTTCGATTCTTCTGTTACAACAGACTCAAAAGAGAAAGAAAAAGACGACCTAGACAGGACTGTGGCATCCGGGTTATCACCCCTAGGAATACCGGACTCAGACTTAGTTGAGTTGGAACCTGATTCTGACTCACAAGACTCGGTGGAATCAGATTCCGGCTCACTACTTGACCCGGTGCTGCTGGACAAATATCCCTCTTCATACTGCCAAATGAGAGAGGGTGCGATAGATGCATCCAAAATGTTTGCTGGTAGGCCCGCAGCCGTTTCATTCCCGATCATGGACACCGAGAAGTTATTCCCCAAGCACTTCTGGTCGATCGGAGGATCTAAAAGTAGACATGCCAGTGTTACCCCCATTTCACTTTCAGTGTCCTCAGACTCCATTTTCTTGCTCTGCTCAACCTCAGCCAATGAGTCTGTCTACTCTTTGGTATCGTCATCCCCGGATAACTGTAGGTCAAAGAAGATTTCAAAACCTGGAACGCGCTTCCTCTCCGCATTCAGCCACAGCTCTGGGAAGCCACAGAATGGAAAGTCCTCCCCCTCCCGGACGAAGCGTCCGTTTAGGGTATCCTGAATGGGCCGGTGCATTAACTCAAAAGGCTTGCCAGCCTGCTTCGCTCTGGCCCTTTCGGCCATCTCCTTACCTTTCCTTACCCAATCCTCCTTGGTGGGTAGATAGCCCAAGCCAAAGGTATGCGGGTTGTGTGGGACTTCGGCCAATGTTGCGACGCCCTTCCGGCCACTCTTTCCCAATCCCATCCAGGGATGTGCTGAAGTTTGTTCATGAGATACACTGATTGTACACTGACGTACAACCCCTCATTATCAGCCAAGATGTTCTGAACGACCCGAGACTCGGCCAGGGTAAATCCTGATAAGAAGACATCCTCCGTGCCATGCTCGATTTCCAAAATCGGTGGACACCTTCGTGGCGGATGGATCGATGAATTCCAAAACTATAGCCAACCCTTCCCGGGGTATTTCATCATCCGGTGCAAAGTGGAAGAGCGGCCTTCACCGGTGCAACCACGGCCGCTAAAAGCGATTGAAGGTCAAGGACTTCTAAGACGTGAAAGTCTATTTCATGCTGTCCCGGCCCAACCTTGGTCTTGATTTTCACTGTCCCCATGACTTCTCAACTTGTATTGTCATATGCCCGGATCACCTGGGCTGTCAGCGTAAAGTCTGCGGTCTTCAAACCGATTGAGTATGTTGTCCTTGCCAGGAAGACGTTGATGGCGGACCCGGTATCAACAAGAACCACTGGTATCCATTTATTTCTACACTCCACAGAGATGTAGAGTGGCATGTTATGATTTGCACCCTCAGGTGGCAATTCTTTGTCAGAGAAAGTCAACATCGGGGTAGCTCCTCCTGGAAAGACTAATCCCACCAACTGCTCCGGTGTGGTTTCTATCGAGAGCTTGGCCTTGTCCATGGCCGATAAAACAGCTTGTCGGTGTACCCGTGATGCGATAAGCAGTCCCTAGATGGAGATATCTGCTTGTATCTTTTTTAACTATCTCCGTACAACCTCATCCTCAAGTTGCTTTTCTTCTTGCTTCTCTGCTTCCCTATCTTTCCCAGACACCTCTGGTTGATCTAGGTGTGGAGGCTTGAAATACCGCCCATTCCTAGTCATGTGATCAACTTCGCTGATATACTAGGCATCATCTGGTTGGTTACTTCCCTAATCCTCATTCATGTGGGCAAGACATAAGTCATCGTCCTCCCACCACATTCCATCGAGACACAACATCCGTCCTGCACGATTGTCCTCGTACTCGCAATACCCTCCATCCATATGCTCGCAGCATTCTCTGTCCCTGTGCACATAGCAGCTTTAGTTCCCACATGGGCTTTAGCTTTCCTGATCCTCTCAGAATCCACAAACCTTTCCTGTTCCAATCAAGATACTGCTCTGCTCAATTTATTCCTCAGATTCAAACCGCTTCAAACCCCGGCGAAATTATCGACACCGGAGCTCTCCGGCGATGAGTCTGTCTGCTCAGACTCCATTTTCTTGCTCTGCTCAACCTCAGCCAATGAGTCTGTCTGCTCTTTGGTATCGTCATCCCCGGATAACTGTAGGTCAAAGAAGATTTCAAAACACGAACGCTTCCTCTCGTGACCACCAATACGGGAAGCCACAGAATGGAAAGTCCTCCCCCTCCCGGACGAAGCGTCCGTTTAGGGTATCCTGAATGGGCCGGTGCATTAACTCAAAAGGCTTGCCAGCCTGCTTCGCTCTGGCCCTTTCGGCCATCTCCTTACCTTTCCTTACCCAATCCTCCTTGGTGGGTAGATAGCCCAAGCCAAAGGTATGCGGGTTGTGTGGGACTTCGGCCAATGTTGCGACGCCCTTCCGGCCACTCTTTCCCAATCCCATCCAGGGATGTGCTGAAGTTTGTTCATGAGATACACTGATTGTACACTGACGTACAACCCCTCATTATCAGCCAAGATGTTCTGAACGACCCGGGACTCGGCTAGGGTAAATCCTGATAAGAAGACATCCTCCGTGCCATGCTCGATTTCCAAAATCGGTGTGGACACCTCTGGTGGCGGATGGATCGATGAATTCCCAAAAACTATAGCCAACCCCTTCCCGTGGGGGTATTTCATCATCTGGTGCAAAGTGGAAGAGACGGCCTTCACCTGGTGCAACCACGGCCCCCCAAAAGCAGATTGAAGGTCGCAAGGACTTCTAAGACGTGAAAGTCTATTTCATGCTGTCCCGGCCCAACCTTGGTCTTGATTTTCACTGTCCCCATGACTTCTCGACTTGTATTGTCATATGCCCGGATCACCTGGGCTGTCGGCGTAAAGTCTGCGGTCTTCAAACCGATTGAGTATGTTGTCCTTGCCAGGAAGACGTTGATGGCGGACCCGGTATCAACAAGAACCACTGGTATCCATTTATTTCTACACTCCACAGAGATGTAGAGTGGCATGTTATGATTTGCACCCTCAGGTGGCAATTCTTTGTCAGAGAAAGTCAACATCGGGGTAGCTCCTCCTGGAAAGACTAATCCCACCAACTGCTCCGGTGTGGTTTCTATCGAGAGCTTGGCCTTGTCCATGGCCGATAAAACAGCTTGTCGGTGTACCCGTGATGCGATAAGCAGCCCCTAGATGGAGATGTCTGCTTGTATCTTTTTTAACTATCTCAGTACAACCTCATCCTCAAGTTGCTTTTCTTCTTGCTTCTCTGCTTCCCTATCTTTCCCAGACACCTCTGGTTGATCTAGGTGTGGAGGCTTGAAATACCGCCCATTCCTAGTCATGTGATCAACTTCGCTGATATACTGGGCATCATCTGGTTGGTTACTTCCCTAATCCTCATTCATGTGGGCAAGACATAAGTCATCGTCCTCCCACCACATTCCATCGGCAACCGACAGACACCTGTCCGGCTCTGGTACGATTGTCCTCGTACTCGCAATACCCTCCATCCATATGCTCCCAGCATTCTCTGTCCCTGTGCACATAGCAGCTTTAGTTCCCACATGGGCTTTAGCTTTCCTGATCCTCTCAGAATCCACAAACCTTTCCTGTTCCAACTGCGTCAGTACAGCTGTCTGTTCGACGATTCCTGTATTCAAACTGCTCAAACCCTGAGCGAAATTATCGACACCGGAGCTCTCCGGCGATGTATCATGTTTTCCGGCCCTTCCGGCCACAACTGTTATTCTTGCCTCTACCAGGCTCTGTCCCAACTGAGATCCTTCAACAATGTCTGGTAGGTCATCAAGCCACCCGGTAACTTTCACTGATTCCTCAAAATCCGACCAGTTGACTGCCACGTCCTCTGGGCCTTGTTCGTTGAAAAATTGGAAGTCAGCAAAGTCTCCTTCTGTAGCCGCAAAGTCTTCGGACCTCTGATCCAACACATCACCCTGTATCACACCAAGTTCTACTCTTTCTGGCAACTCTACACTTGATCTATACTGACCTGTCGACAAAACGTAGTCACTCGGGCTGTACACCTTCCCGACAAAAATCCCAGACTCCTCAGATTCTGTCCCAACAATCTCATGCTCCCCGGCGAACTCCCCTGTTCTATCTTCGACAATCACCACCATTGGTTTGGGTTGGGTTCTGGAGATGTCCATCATGCACAGGTCGGTGCAGTTAGGAAGGAGTACCTCCGGCTTGGGTAGGTGGGAAGAAGTGATATATATGCTAGGATCGTAAGACACAACCCCAGTCTGGATGAAATTGATTCTTTTGGGAGGTAGAGCTTGGTGGTGCGGGGGGAGAGGGTTCGTTGTGACATTAGGTTTTTCGAGAGGCACAATCACCCCATTATCAATGAGATCTTGAATCTCATGACGTAATCGGTAGCATTGGTCGGTATCGTGACCGTGCTGTTGGTGGAATGCGCAATATTTTGTCGGGTTGTGGGTAGGGAGAAGTTTTTCCGGCAATGGCCTTGGCTCTAGGGGCTTCAAGTGCCCTTTTCTGATCAAAACCCCTAGAGCTTTGGACAGGGGCATATATAGTGGGGTGAAGGTTCTTTGGTTTTTGGGTTGGTATTTGGCTGTCTGTGTGTTGCTTCCGGACGCACCGGAGAAAGGCGTAGCTACCATAGGTCTTGGAAGAGGAGGGGGGATGGTGGTGACCATGCTCACTTCTGAGGTTCTTGCAGTTGTAGCGCCGCTCGAGCCTGCATTGTTGTTGCGATTGAAAGTTCTTCTAGGTTGCTCCCGGTCATTATCAATTACGCCTTGCTTCAAGGCGTCCTCAATCTGTACTCCCATCTCATGAAAATCAGAAAAGGTAGGGAAGGAGAGCACAATCATCTTTTGCATCAGCTTGGGCTAGAGGTTGCGCACAACCATCCGTATTTGATCCTTATCTGTTGGCCTAATGGTCATCATTGAGGCCTTTGCCCTCCATCGGGTCACAAATTCTGAGAAGCTCTCCTTAGCCTCTTGTCTTGTCGTCTCAAGATCACGGGTCGTAATCTCGATTTGTGTGTTATACGAGTATTGTAAAACGAAGGCCTCGGCCATCTCATCCCAGTTTCTCTTAACATCATCCTCCAATTTTGCATACTAGATGGCTGCCACACCTGATAGGGTTTGGCCAAACAGAGACAGCTTATGTAGTCTGGTGAGGCCCATCGGCCTTAAGATATCTGAAAACAATCTCAGGTGCACCATGGAGTCACCGAACCCATCAAATTGGTCAATTTGTGGCATCTTGAACCGATCTGGCAGCGTCACAGCTGCGTCCGTATATCCGTCCTCAATGTCAGGAATGGACTTGACTCCTTGGGATTTCTTAAACATCTTTTCCAACTTATTTAGCTTCAGTACTGTGTGGTCCGCTTCGAACTTGAAGGGAGAGTCCGGTACATTGATAGGCGTGGGTGCCTTGGATAGTTGCGGTAGAATCGGGGGTGGAGCAGGGCCCCGTTGGAATGTCTGTATCCTCTTGGACATTTTGAACATTTGGTGTTTCTTCAGGTATTGGAACCCTTGGTGGGGGACGAGCTTGATGCGAAGCTGATGCCCCGGCTTGCTGTTGTAGCCTTATGATTAACTCTGCTTGCTCAGTCATAACTGTAGCCTGTTGCTTGACGAACTCCACCTATCAGACATCGTCTTGTTGCATAATTTTCATGCTCTCCTGGAGTTGGCGCAGCATCTCTTCCAAGCTTGCCATACTACTTTGTTCTGATTGAATTACCGGTATATATTCCCTCTCTGTGGTGAAAATTGAGGCCTCGGCCTGACTGTCCACTGGTGGGGTTGACCACTGCCCTGGCAATCTCTATTCAGACACACTGCGTCTTCTTGACTTTCGTTTGATAACCGGGGGTAGAGAATAAAACACTGGCTGTCCGTCAACCAGATCCTCGGATCGATTGAGTCAGCGACCTCTAATCCAGAGTGCTTGGGGAATATCTACTGGGTCAGAAGCAATCGTGCTAAACTACGTAGCAAAAAGATAAATAAAGCAATAAGAAAATAAATAACCAGACAAACGGGCAGCATAACAGCGTAAAATAAATACACAACACACAGTTGGGCATCACAACACACAGTTGATAAGATGAATACACACTGTCCTCAAACACTAATTCATATCCCCGAATTACTGTCCCTGAAAACTAAATCTGATACCTTGCAGATAACTAATTCTCAAACACTGAACTGGTGCCCTCAGGCCTGATGCCCAAAATTCACAAACTGATACATGCATTCCCTGTAGAGACGCACTCTAAAAGCACATAACAGATAAGTGAGAGCCAAAACACCCCTGTGTTGGGGTAGGGTTTCCCTGTCCTATTTTGTCAGGAGCTAGGGTTTCACTACGCACGCAGCAGTTTCAAACAACCTAACATCGGGTAAGCAACCTGTCCTAGTTTGGAACGGTCACTATGGATTCCGAATATGCACTAGGTCGAATGGTCAAAAAGGGTGTCCCGGTAAAACCGGGGTTTGTGTTCCCATACTGGCAGAGCCCGCAACCGGTCAGCCTTATGGTCATGACTTGACAAGACAAGCCTCCGGCAAACTGTTCAGGAATAGCAGATGGCAAACACGGTGTCCTAGGCGCACCAATGCACATGCAATGCAAAGAAACACATAAGTGTAGTCAAAACAGGATATCACGAGTTCGAGTCAAGCTCTCTAAAATCCCCAACGGAGTCGCCAGAAACTGTAGACGTGCCCTGGTGAGGGCCTCACTCTATAGTTTGGACTCCCTTTTTTGTTGTGGTTCTTAATCTGAACCAAAGAGTCCAAATCCAGCAAATCGTTTTGAGAAAACAGATTTTTAGAAAAGAAGTGTCAAACATGGACTGCTTTGCCAGATACAGAGTAGCCACCTAAATATTTTTTATGGGGAAATTTAGGAAACCCTGACTTGGCGCCAAAGGCCACGTGTCCATCATCACCAAAGTTGCCTCGGCTCGGGAACTTGGGTACGATTGGGGAAGGTCAACTATGAGCATCCCCGCTCGCCTGATCAAAGATCGGCCTCTACTAACCGTGATATCTTGTTTTGAAAGCATTACGTGTTCTTATTCCGGTTATTAGCCTAGATTTACTATGTTATGAGCACAGCAAACAAGTATAGACCAAATCGCCTAAATTGGAACAAAACATTGCATGTTTGTTTTGAAAATGGTTTGCTACTTGCAAGTAGGCTAAAATGCAGGTTTTGCCACCCTCGAGTGGGCTTTGGAAAAGATGATTTTGCCACTATCTAGTGGGCTTTAAACTCACAGTTTAATGCATTATTTCAATTTAGGTAATTCAACCTCCATCCACAGGCATTCAAGCAGTTATATCATTTAAGCACATAGCCTCATGGTAAAACATGCTAACATGGCAGCACTCACAGGCATACAAGGATGCTAAAGCAAAAAGAACTTACAGAGTACTCCAAGCCAAAACAAAAACTATGTTAGAAATCTATGCATGATCCTAACTATACAGAAATGCCTAATGCAACACATGCAGGAATGCAACTATAATAGGCTTGGCTATCTTAAAAAGACATGTGAAATGCTACAGCTAACACGTATTCAATTTGGGATTGAGATACAAATGCAGTTAGAATGATACGCCGAGCCTGGTGCATGCAAAACGAATGAATGAATGCAAACATGCTATCATACTGTATGCTAATTGAAACATGCCCTAATCTAACCATCGAAAGCTAGTAAATAAAAGGGAAGAAAGACGTGGGGTTGGAAGACATACACACACTCACGCACACTTATTACACAATTGCCCCCACTCGGAGGGTCCGAATAAATATTACAGTCCGCATAAATAAATCTAAATTAATTATTACAGAACTTCTAATCTAATTAACAAATTAAATGCCAAGGGAAGGTGGCCGCAGCCTCGCCTTGGGAAGCGTGAGTGATGCATGCTTGACTTGTCTCTCTCGGAAACTCGCTGCCATAGCACTGTTGCCTCTGTTTACACTGCCCTGCTCCTCTGAAAATTTGCACAAGTCCCAAGGATGCTTCTTTGAACACTGGGGAGAATCACCAACCAAGTAGGAAAACCATTGGCCGAAAGGAAAAGTCACCGACCACTGTTTAATCTATCGGCCAACAATTGTTGGTCGGTCGGCACTCCTAGTAGCCGATCGGCTATTTATTCCTGCAGGATCCTGCAGTTGACAGTAGTAGAGGGCAAGCAGTGTATGGCATGGAACTTTCAAGCAGATGTGAGCATGGACACACTCCCTATCATGCAATGGACTCAAGGGAGCACGGCCCTTGACCCTCGGGCCATCAATTGTGCATTTCGACGCATGATGGCCTAAAAGGCCAAGTTTGCAAGTTCAATGTAAATGAATGCAACAAAAGAGATGAGTGCTAACACCCTATCATATTGATGTCAAGGGCGTCGGCGACCGAGGATCGAGGATCGTTACGTCACTTTGAGTACGAACGCACCTCAATTCCCATGTTTAGTTTGACACCCCAAACCAAACAATGCAATGCATGTATACAAATATGGCTTAAGTTATGCAAATGAAGCTAAGGCACAAGTCATGACAAATGCAATGTATCCTAAGTATGCAAGCTAAGTTAATGCAATATGAACATGCCAAATATGCAACATGTACATGAGATGCAACTAGCTAAACACTATGCAAACATGCAAGTATGATACAATGCAAGCATGAAACCAAAGCAATGCAACATGATCATGCAATGGTGGACCTAAACCACAAAGGGCAGACCTCAGCCCACCCCGCAAACAGTGGCCAAAAGTGCCGAAAATGATGGACTAAACACCTTCCAATGTGCACATGTGGAATTCTATCACTTAGGCATGCAAGAAGTCAACTCTCAAGCGCATTAAAGAGAGACAAACATGGATGAATCACAAGCGTAACAAGCTCTGAAAATATGTAAAAAGACAATGCCAAATCCATTATGTTATGCGGGCAAGACATGCCATAAGGACCAAAACTTTAAGCCAACCAAAAGGAGTCAAACCATGGCTATGTTAACCAAACCTCAGTGGACCAAAATGACCTAGGACAGTCCTAAAGCACTCCAAAACAAGATTAAATCATGCATAGACCATGGTCAAAACTGATCAAGAAATGGGCCCAAGACCAAGGGCATTCAAAGCCACAAAGAGAGGCATTACTCTACACCTATCCCAGCCACTCATGGCATGGGCTTATCAATACAAAACAGAGTTTCAATATGCAAAATGAGCCCCCAAAACCCACTGATATGGCATCCCAAGAGACTCAAACAAAAGGCATGCATCAAAGACAAAACATGGAACATAAGAGCACGTCTATCCAAGGCACTGAAAAGGTAACAAAATGTAAACATGTGAGTATAAATAATGGACTGAAATGACCTAATGTAATAACCCGACCCTCGCACATGATTTCTGTTATATTTTCAGTCCTCAATTGATACTATTAAATACTTATTGTGAAATCCTATCGAAAATTATGATTAAGTAAGTGAAAGCTATGTTTATAGATGCCTATCTGTCTCACAAGAAACCTATTTGTCACAATTAACACATTAGAGTCAGGAACTTGAAGCCTTAATGATTTAATTATCAGAAATTGATAATATATTTGAGATCCTCATAATTTTTAAGTAATTTTAAGTATGTTCGTGAAATTTTAATTTTGGGATGATTAAACAATTCATTTTTGTCTTTATGTGCTTAGTTAAGAATATTTATACTTGAGTCTTATTGAGATTTGGGGCAAAAACGTGGAGCATCTTTTGGGAGGAACTAAGGGTTTGAGAGAAGAGAAAAGGAGAACAAAGAAAAGGTTCAAAAGGAAGGAAATTGAGGGTAAATTAGGAGATCAAACTTAAGGTATGTTCAATTTTATATATCTAAGAGAATCATCCTTTCAATTGTGAAGAAGAGTTGTTGTATTTTATGTTGATGATGTAGGGTTTCTCAATGATTGTCTACTTTGACACTTAAATTAAGTGATGTATGAATTTACACTTAAATCCTTGGTTTTATGTTATCATTTCATGGAAACATGATAGTGCCATGGGATATACTTGTTGAATTTGAATGTAGAGTGGGATTTGAGGAAGAGATGACTTGTTGAAGCCTCTAAATTAACTCAAATTGTTATAATCAAGCTAGAATCTTTGTTATGGTATTGTTGAGTTGACATGTTGCATGAATTTTGCCCTTGATTGCATGAAAAATGAGTTGGGTTGCTGAATTTTGGATTGAAATCGGGCTGCCCTGAATTTGGGTTGTCGTCCGCTCGAGCGGAGGTCGTACGCCGAGCGGAAAATGCATCTCTCAGAAGTTCCTCGAATTACCTGTCCGCCGAAAGGAGAAAATGTACGCTCGAGCGTAAATATCGACCTCTCAGCATTTTTGATAACATTGTACTGTCCGCTCGAGCGGACAATCTTGCGTTCGAGCGGAAGACTGTTTCAAAGAAAATTGTGTGTTGTTCAGTTTTACATGCTTATTCCTCTGGTATTTTTAGAATATTTTTCTGATGATCTTAAAATGGTTATAAATGCATATGAAGTGTAAGGATTCAGGAAATAAAGTAAGAAAGAAAAGGAAACTAATGTGCAAGTTTAACTGTGTGCAGGACACACTCCAGGAGGAAGTAACACGCCATCTCAATACTGTGAGTAGTAATACCTCTTTACATGTTATGCAATTATGTCCATGTATCAAGGCAATTATGTTCATGTTCTAAGCATGTAATCTATTTAAGCTGATGTTCAACGTATGATAATGTTAATGTTAATGTCCATGTGAAGTACGTAAAGATTGCAAGGGCTTAATGCCACATGTTTTCAAGGGCCGTAGTACCATTTTCAAGGGCCGAAGTTCCAACAAGTTTACAAGGGCTTTATGCCACACTTTCAAGGGCCATAGTGCCAACAAGTTTACAAGGGCTATATGCCACTTCCAAGGGCATCATGCCACTTTCAAGGGCTGTAGTGCCAACATGTTACCAAGGGCTTTACGCCACATTTTCAAGGGCCTCGTGCCACCACTTCCAAGGGCTTATAGCCACCAAGTTATGTTACAAGATTAGCCCTAAGGCCATTATGTATGTGACACAGAATCAGACTCACGTATTGATACGTAATATGATCAAGTTAACAGTATTTTATTTATGTATTATTACTCACTGAGCCCAACTCACTCTCAGTTATGTCTGTTTCTGTAGGTCATTCAACAGGTGGTCAATCCTAACTCAGGATGCCGTTTTCCTTGGTCGACCATTACGTGTCCAGGCACTAACCCAAGCTACTTATTTTGATGAAACCGTGGAGATGTTTGCTTATCTTTTGAGTGCCATCCAAGTTCTTGTATATAACTTTTGTGGTCTTTTATATATGCCCGTTTGGGCTGGGACTGTAAATATATGTGGTTGTAACCAATGTTTCAAGGATATAGTTTCACACTTTATTTGCTTATGAGAACGTTTACGTTTTATGAGATCCTGGCATGCTAGCAGTAGCTCAATGGAATGTTTTTGGTATTTATATTATATTACTACTTTATGCTTCCGATAAGGCCCCGTATGTTATATATATATATATATATCAGGTTTTATGTCCATTTATGCATAGGTCATGCCCAAACTTTTAGGGGCGGGTTTGGGGCGTGACAAGTGGTATCAGAGCACGAGTTGCTATCTCACACACGGGTCCATTGAGCTTAGGGTGTCTAGAAAGCTTTAGGCATTTGCATGACGTCCTGAAAGTATATGAGGGAGCGATGGCAACGTCACGTAAACTCTGATAGTGCTAACCATTTTAAATCAGATTTCCCGTATATCATTATTTGTTGTGCAGGAAATGGTGAGAACAAGGACAGACGAACCAGAAGATGCCACTTCTGCACGATTGGATAGGATGGAGAGAATGATTATGGAAATGGCAGAGACTATACGGCAACAACAAAGAATAAATTTCCAAACATTACCGCCACCACCACCAAGATTTCCACGGTGACACCGATTTTCATCTTTGAAGACCGAACTATTACCCTTACCAAAGAGTTTAAAAAGATGAAACCACCAGTTTTCAAGGGAGGAATAGAACCGATGAAAGCTGAGGCTTGGGTGTTGGGCATAGAGAAGTTATTTGAAGTCTTCCCTTGCACCGAAGCTCAAAAGGTACAACTAGCGGCCTTCACTTTTGAGGATGAGGCACGGAGGTGGTGGATGCTTACGAGGACAAGCCATCCAGGGTTAACATGGGACAGATTTCTGGAGCTGTTTTATGATAAGTACTTCCCTCAAAGCATGCGGGACAAAAAGGTGACTGAATTTGAGACTCTCAGACAAGGAAATAAGACTGTTGCTGAGTATGAAGCCCAGTTTGCAGAGTTAGCCCGATTTGCACCGCATATGGTGGATACAGACTATAAGAAGGCACGGAAGTTTGAAGGGGGCTTACGGGGTGCTATCTTGGATCGAGTCAATATGCTAAAGTTGCCTACTTATGTAGATGTACTGGAGAGGGCTGTTATAGCTGAGGGAAACTTTGCTGCTCAGAACCGAATTGCTGAATGGAAAGGAAAAAGACAAAATAATCAATGGTCAAAGGGGGTGACTACGCCACCAAACAAGAAACAAAATTCAGGGACTTCACCTACTTTCGTCCCTAGTCAAGGTATGATTCCTGTTTGTTCGGAATGTGGGAAGAGACATCGTGGGACATGCCAATGGAAGTCTGGAGCCTGTTATTAGTGCGGCAAGACGGGCCATTTGATAAGGGATTGCCCTCAGAGGAACCAATGGAACGGCAACAAGGCTGCTACTAGTTCAGCGGGGTCTACACCAATTACTAACACCAAGGCACCGGTCAAATCGAACAACAATAAAGACACAGCGAGACAAGGTAGAGTGTTTGCATTGGTCCCAGGAGATGTGCAGAATGCAGCAACGGTGGTGTCAGGTACATTTACAGTACATGGTCATCCCGCTTTTATCTTATTTGACTCTGGCTCTACTCATTCCTTCGTGTCAAAATTATTTGCACAAAACTTAGATAAAACTAAAGAAACATTGCCTTATATCTTATGTGTGTCTTCACCTATGGGAGATACTATGCTTTGTACCTCTGTCTATTTTGGGTGTGAACTTGAGCTTGGGGATGTCCGGGTGTATGCCAATTTGTTACCTCTTGACATGACCTATTTTGATATCATTCTGGGAATGGACTGGTTGAGGGAATATAGTGCAACTATAGATTGTCTAACTAAACAAATCAGTTTCCACCCTTCGGGGCGATTAGAATCTACCTTACAGGGATATGGTGTAACTTCTCCACCTTATTTGATCTCGGCAGCGAAGGCTTGTAAATTAATTCAGAAAGGGTGTCAGGGGTATTTATGCAGTGTTTTGGAGGGGCAAGTGGTGAATGGAAATATAGATATGATTCCAATTGTGTGTGAATTTCCGGATGTTTTTCCTGAGGAATTGCCAGGGCAGTTGATAGACTGTGAAATCGAGTTTACCATTGAAGTGGCACCGGGCACTCAACCCATTTCAAAGACTCCGTATAGAATGTCACCAGTTGAGATGAAGGAACTGAAAATGCAATTGCAAGATTTGTTAGACAAGGGCTTTATCCATCCAAGTGTCTCTCCGTGGGGTGCACCAGTGTTGTTTGTAAAGAAAAAGGATGGAACACTTCGACTTTGTGTTGATTATCGGGAATTGAATAAAGTCACCATCAAGAATAAGTACCCATTACCAAGGATTGATGACTTATTTGACCAGCTGCAGGGGGCACAAGTCTTTTCCAAGATCGATCTACGGTCTGGGTACCATCAATTAAAGGTTAAAGCTGATGATGTTGAGAAGACAGCTTTTCGCACTCGGTACGGTCATTATGAATTTTTGGTTATGCCGTTCGGAGTTACTAACGCACCAGCCGCTTTCATGGATTTGATGCACCGTGTCTTCAAGCCCTATTTGGATGAATTTGTGGTGGTCTTTATCGACGATATCCTTATCTATTCGAAGAATACAGAAGCTCACGAGAATCATCTTCGTCTAATCCTTCAAACCCTCCGGGAGAAGAAATTGTATGCAAAGCTTAAGAAGTGTGAATTTTGGCTATCAGAGGTGACATTCTTGGGGCATATCATCACAAGGGAAGGAGTTTCTGTCGATCCACACAAGATTGAGGCAATCGTAAATTGGCCAACTCCTACTAATGTAACTGAGGTGCGTAGTTTTATGGGGTTAGCTGGTTATTACCGGAGATTTATTCAAGATTTTTCTAAAATTGCTGTGCCTCTTACACAACTGACTCGAAAGGGAGTTGCATTTGAATGGTCAGAAGAACGAGAATCTGCCTTTCAAGAATTAAAGACAAGGTTGACAACAGCACCCGTTTTGACTTTGCCATCCGGTACAGAGGGATTTGTAGTTTACAGTGATGCTTCACACAAGGGGCTGGGTTGTGTATTGATGCAAGATGGAAGAGTCATCGCTTATGCTTCTCGGCAACTGAAACCCCACGAGAAAAATTATCCCACACATGATCTCGAGCTGGCAACAGTGGTTTTTGCTTTGAAGATATGGAGACACTATCTATATGGCACTACTTGCGAAGTATATACTGACCACAAGAGTCTCAAGTACCTTTTTACTCAAAAAGAGTTAAATATGCGGCAGCGACGGTGGTTGGAACTTCTTAAAGATTATGATTTACAGATTCATTACCATCCTGGTAAAGCCAATACAGTTGCAAATGCGTTCAGTCGGAAAAGTATAGAGACCTTGGCAAGTTTGGTGACAGAGCAAAAGGAATTAGTGATTGAATTGGATAAAATGGAGATAGACCTGGTGCTACATGGACAGGAAGCTTTAATGGCAGCAGCAATGGCCCAACCAACCTTATTTGAGGAAATTAAATCGCATCAGGTAGAAGATGAAACTTTAAAGAAGATTTGTGAGGAACTAGAAACAAAACCAAAGTTGGGATTCAGTTTAGTCGATTCGATACTCAAGTTTCAAAATCGGATATGTGTCCCCAATGTGTTAAACCTTAAGCGAAAACTAATGGAAGATGCACATACCTCAAGGTTCTCAATACATCCAGGGAGTACCAAGATGTACAGAGATTTGAAGCAAAACTTCTGGTGGCCAAGTATGAAGAAGGAAATTGCGGAATTTGTCTCTAAGTGTTTGCAATGTCAGCAAGTAAAAGCGGAGCATCAACGACCTGCCGGTTTGTTGCAACCCCTTTCCATCCCGGAGTGGAAATGGGAACATTTAACTATGGATTTTGTTGTGGGGTTACCACGGACTCCCCGAGGTATGAATTCAATCTGGGTCATTGTAGACCGGTTAACGAAGTCTGCTCATTTCTTACCAGTAAAGATTCAATATAATGCAGATAAGCTCGCGGTACTCTATATGAATGAAATTGTAAGGCTTCATGGTATTCCTGTTTCCATTGTGTCAGATAGAGATTCCAAGTTTGTTTCGAGATTTTGGCAGAGTTTGCAGGAAGCTATGGGTACAGAACTTAAATTTAGTACAGCTTTTCACCCTCAAACCGACGGGCAATCCAAGAGAACAATACAAACTCTAGAGGACATGCTTCGGATGTGTGTGCTAGATTTTCAGGACAGCTGGGAAACTCATCTACCGTTGATAGATTTGCCTATAACAATAGCTATCATTCGAGCATTGAGATGGCCCCTTATGAAGCTTTGTATGGAAGACCATGTCGTTCTCCTGTATGTTGGGCCGAAGTTGGAGACAGGTCCCTATTAGGGCCTGAACTTGTGCAATTGACAACTGAAAAGGTCAAAGTGGTTCGAGAAAGATTGAAAACTGCGCAAAGCAGGCAGAAGAGTTATGCGGACAACCGACGAAGAGATTTAGAATTTGGGGTTGATAGTCATGTTTTCGTCAAAGTTACTCCGATGAAAGGACATTCAAGATTTGGAAAGAAGGGTAAATTGACACCCCGGTATGTTGGTCCCTTTCAGATTTTGGAAAGAGTGGGTCCGGTAGCTTACCGAGTTGCCCTTCCACCACATATAAGTCAAGTAGACAATGTATTCCATGTTTCTATGCTTCGCGGGTACCTTCCAGATCCGTCACATGTCATTGATTACCACCAAATTGAGTTGGATGATAAGCTCATTTATGAGGAGAAACCAATCCGCATTTTGGACCGTCAAGTAAAACATTTACGGAATCGGGAAATTCCAATGGTGAAAGTAGAGTGGCAAGAACATTATGGAACTGATGCAACGTGGGAAAGAGAAGAGGAAATGCAACGTCAATACCCACATTTATTTCAAGCCTAAGGTAAAACAAGTTTGGAGGACCAAACTTATTTAAGGGGGGGAGAGTGTAATAACCCGACCCTCGCACATGATTTCTGTTATATTTTCAGTCCTCAATTGATACTATTAAATACTTATTGTGAAATCCTATCGAAAATTATGATTAAGTAAGTGAAAGCTATGTTTATAGATGCCTATCTGTCTCACAAGAAACCTATCTGTCACAATTAACACATTAGATTCAGGAACTTGAAGCCTTAATGATTTAATGATCAGAAATTGATAATATATTTGAGATCCTCATAATTTTTAAGTAATTTTAAGTATGTTCGTGAAATTTTAATTTTGGGATGATTAAACGATTCATTTTTGTCTTTATGTGCTTAGTTAAGAATATTTATACTTGAGTCTTATTGAGATTTGGGGCAAAAACGTGGAGCATCTTTTGGGAGGAACTAAGGGTTTGAGAGAAGAGAAAAGGAGAACAAAGAAAAGGTTCAAAAGGAAGGAAATTGAGAGTAAATTAGGAGATCAAACTTAAGGTATGCTCAATTTTATATATCTATGAGAATCATCATTTCAATTGTGAAGAAGAGTTGTTGTATTTTATGTTGATGATGTAGGGTTTCTCAATGATTGTCTACTTTGACACTTAAATTAAGTGATGTATGAATTTACACTTAAATCCTTGGTTTTATGTTATCATTTCATGGAAACATGATAGTGCCATGGGATATACTTGTTGAATTTGAATGTAGAGTGGGATTTGAGGAAGAGATGACTTGTTGAAGCCTCTAAATTAACTCAAATTGTTATAATCAAGCTAGAATCTTTGTTATGGTATTGTTGAGTTGACATGTTGCATGAATTTTGCCCTTGATTGCATGAAAAATGAGTTTGGGTTGCTGAATTTTGGATTGAAATCGGGCTGCCCTGAATTTGGGTTGTCGTTCGCTCGAGCGGAGGTCAGGGCCGCTCGAGCGGGAAAATGCATCTCTCAGAAGTTCCTCGGAATTACCCTGTCCGCTCGAGCGGAGAAAATGTACGCTCGAGCGTAAATATCGACCTCTCAGCATTTTTGATAACATTGTACTGTCCGCTCGAGCGGACAATCTTGCGTTCGAGCGGAAGACTGTTTCAAAGAAAATTGTGTGTTGTTCAGTTTTACATGCTTATTCCTCTGGTATTTTTAGAATATTTTTCTGATGATCTTAAAATGGTTATAAATGGATATGAAGTGTAAGGATTCAGGAAATAAAGTAAGAAAGAAAAGGAAACTAACGTGCAAGTTTAACTGTGTGCAGGACACACTCCAGGAGGAAGTAACACGCCATCTCAATACTGTGAGTAGTAATACCTCTTTACATGTTATGCAATTATGTCCATGTATCAAGGCAATTATGTTCATGTTCTAAGCATGTAATCTATTTAAGCTGATGTTCAACGTATGATAATGTTAATGTTAATGTTAATGTCCATATGAAGTATGTAAAGATTGCAAGGGCTTAATGCCACATGTTTTCAAGGGCCGTAGTGCGATTTTCAAGGGCCGAAGTGCCAACAAGTTTACAAGGGCTTTATGCCACACTTTCAAGGGCCATAGTGCCAACAAGTTTACAAGGGCTATATGCCACTTCCAAGGGCATCATGCCACTTTCAAGGGCCGTAGTGCCAACATGTTACCAAGGGCTTTACGCCACATTTTCAAGGGCCTCGTGCCACCACTTCCAAGGGCTTATAGCCACCAAGTTATGTTACAAGATTGGGCCTAAGGCCATTATGTATGTGACACAGAATCAGACTCACGTATTGATACGTAATATGATCAAGTTAACAGTATTTTATTTATGTATTATTATTCACTGAGCCCAACTCACTCTCAGTTATGTCTGTTTCTGTAGGTCATTCAACAGGTGGTCAATCCTAACTCAGGATGCTGTTTTCCTTGGTCGACCATTACGTGTCTAGGCACTAACCCAAGCTACTTATTTTGATGAAACCGTGGAGATGTTTGCTTATCTTTTGAGTGCCATCCAAGTTCTTGTATATAACTTTTGTGGTCTTTTATATATGCCCGTTTGGGCTGGGACTGTAAATATATGTGGTTATAACCAATGTTTCAAGGATATAGTTTCACACTTTATTTGCTTATGAGAACGTTTACGTTTTATGAGATCCTGGCATGCTAGCAGTAGCTCAATGGAATGTTTTTGGTATTTATATTATATTACTACTTTATGCTTCCGATAAGGCCCCGTATGTTATATATATATATCAGTTTTTATGTCCATTTATGCATAGGTCATGCCCAAACTTTTAGGGGCGGGTTTGGGGTGTGACACCTAATAAGTGATTCTAAATCACTGAAATAGCCTAGCCAATGCATGTTAGTGACTCACACACCCGATGTCCACATGCTAGAATACAAAGGGGCCATACAAGACACATCAAATGCGACCAAACCAGTACCCAACAGACCTCAATCATGATAAATAATGGCCAAAAGCTTCACAAAGCTGAGCAAAAATATACAAGCATGATGGTCTAATGGCTAGATGCATTTCTAGGCAAGATGGGGGAATACAAAGCAAGTGTATTAAGCATGCAAGGGACCACTAATCCGACCAAAAACAGAGGCATAATATGACCCAACAACACCAGAAAACCACTGAAATGAAGCCAAGAACAACTAATCATGCATGCTACCCTTATGAGCCAAAAACATGGACAAATGAGACACAAAGGGGAGAGGGGTTTCCCTTCCCTATACAAGACCTCAAACCCCCTTCTTCACCACTGAAAATCTACTGGATTTCAGTGGTGAGAAGGCCAACACACAAAGGTAACCAAGGCTCAACAAAGGAAGCACCAAAAGGGTCAAACAAGGCCTAAGAGGGGGAGGTCGACCCCAAACAACAAAATGACCTTAATAAAGTATCTTAAGCATGCAAATACAAGGCTTTTTTCAGTTATACATAAGGTCTAAAACAGTAAGCAAGATAGGCAAAAATCTAGTGCAAGATTGGGTAATCTAAAGTAAAAGTGTTACCCTTGAAGAACTCTTGAAAAACAGCAAGTTCAGTCACCTTCCTCTGATCAAAATCAGTCCAAAACCTCAAGAACAAACCCTCAATGCCTCCCAAAGTCAAAGTATGGTGTGGTAGTGTGTGTTTGTGTGCAAAACTAAGGATAAAATGCACTTTAAGGCCCTCAAACACACACAAATGAAGAGAGAGAGGGAGATATAGAGAGAGAAAGTATATCTCAAATGTATATATGTGTTTTGCTCTGGTTTTTGCTGAACCAAGACAAAGGAGGGGGGAGGTTCCTTATATAGAGAAAGGAAAGGCTCTAAGCTTCTTAGAGGAGCTCTTGCAAAAGAGTCAAAAGGACCAAGCTTCCAATGGAAGCTATCCCCAAAGGTGCAAGCTTCTTGAGGAAGCCAAGACAAGGGGTCAAGGCTTCCTCAAGAAGCCTTGAGCAAAGGGTGCAAAAAAAGGGTCAAAGGTGCAAAACAGCCACACTTATGCACGGGGGAGGGGTTGGTGCATTCCAGTTGGCACAGAAAGGAGGTCATCGGCCAAACAAAGTGTCGGTCAACCATCTAAAGTGCCGACCGACCATTGATAACAAGAAACCAAGGCCGGTGGCATCAATGAATGGCCGGTGAGGAAAGGGGAAGGCCAGTGAGGTGTGGGGATGGCCAACAAGCCATTCCCTGCCCTCCAAAGCAAAAACACAGGTGTTTGGTACGAAACCAAACACAAAACAATCGAGTTGAGAGATCCTGAGGCAGGGCGCGAAGCGGAAACCTCCGGGAACTCAAAACGAACACAAATATGGATGATCACCGAGTGTCCCAATGGTGACGTCCAAGTCTTGAGGACGGTCAAAAATGGGGTGTCTACAACAAGTCGGCAAGATGATCTACCAAATCTCTTACGCGCATAGGAATAAAGTACGCCGACTTAGTCAACCAGTTTACAATAACCCAAATAGCGTCACTACCCCGCTGAGTCCTCGGAAGACCTACAACAAAGTCCATAGTGACATGCTCCCACTTCCACTCGGCAATAGGCAGGGGTTGCAACAGACTCGCTGGGCTTTGATGCTTGGCCTTCACTTGCTGACAAGCAAGGCATTTAGACGCAAAAGCTGCCACATCTTTCTTCATACCCCACCACCAAAACTGGTGACGCAAATCACGATATATCTTAGTGCCTCCCGGATGCACCGCAAGGCGTGAATGGTGAAACTCTTGGAGTACCTCCTCTCGGCAAGACTCCGGCACAAACACACGGCCTCGGTATCTCACACTCAGGTTGGGATACACAGACAAACCTTTCTCAACTTTCTCACTCGAAATCTTCTCTCAGAGAGATTCTACCTCAAGGTCACCTCCCTGTGCCTCTAACACTCGAGTCGCATGTGTAGGCTGTGCAACAACAGAGAACAAGGCCGCAGCCTCAACAGATTCACCCAAAAGAAAATCAAACTCGCCAAGTGCACCCAACACCCCCCACTCCCAGATGGCTATACAAGCTACATCACTAATGGATTTCCTGCTAAGGGCATCGGCCACAACATTGGCCTTTCTCGGGTGATAGTGCCACTCAAAATCGTAGTCCTCAATGAACTCCATCCACCTTCTTTGCCTCAAATTCAAGTCCCTCTGTGTAAACAGGTACTACAAACTCTTATGGTACAAGAACACCTCGAACCTCTCACCATAAAGGTAGTGCGTCCAAATCTTCAAGGCAAAGATCACAGCTGCTAATTCTAGGTTATGTGTAGGGTAATTCTTCTCGTGAACATTCAATTGACGTGAGCAATAGGCAACCACTTTACCCTCTTGCATCAACACACAACCTAAACCCTCTCGTGAGGCATCACAATAAATAGCATAACCCAACCCTCTCTCCGGAATAATCAAAATCGGGGCGGTGGTTAATCTAACCTTCAATTCTTGGAATGACTTTTCACAAGTCTCACTCTATACAAGTTTGACCCCTTTCCGCGTCAACCTAGTCAACGGTGAATCTAGCCTGGAGAAATCCTTCACAAACCGGCGGTAATACCCAGCTAATCCTAGAAAACTGCGGATCTCAAAAACACTCCTAGGCTGTGCCCAATCCTGCACTGCCTCTATCTTGGATGTATCAACAGACACCCCTTTCCCGGATACCACATGGCCTAAGAACTTGACCTCTCCTAGCCAGAACTCACACTTCCCAAACTTGGCATATAGCCTGTGGGCTCTAAGTAATTCAAGTACCACTCTCAAGTGTTCCTCATGCTCCTCCTCTGAAGGTGAATAAATAAGAATGTCGGCCATGAAAACGACTACAAAACGGTCTAAGAGTTCCCGAAAGATCCGGTTTACCAAATCCATAAACACTACCGGTGCATTGGTGAGCCCAAATGGCATCACCAGAAACTCATAGTGGCCATACAGCATACGAAATGCCGTCTTTGGAATATTCTCTTCCCTGACCCTCAACTGGTGGTAACCTGATCTCAAGTCTATCTTAGAGAAACAACGGGACCCCTTCAACTGGTTAAACAGATCATCTATACGTGGCATAGGGTACTTATTCTTAACCGTAGCCCGATTCAACTTTCGATAATCGATACAAAGTTTCAAGGCATCATCTTTCTTTTGAGAAAAGAGGGTCGGTGCTCCCCACGGCGAAACACTAGGGCGAATAAAGCCCCTATCCAGCAACTCCTGGAGCTAAATCTTCAACTCACTCAACTCGGCTGGGGCAAAACGATAAGGTGCCATAGAAATCGGCGCCATGCCAGACACTAAATCAATAGAGAACTCTATCTCTCAGTGAGGTGGCAAACTAACGAGATCCTCGGGAAAGACATCTGAATACTCACAAACCACTCTCGGTAATAAAATCTGGGTCTCATCACACTCACTACCCAAAAGGCTAGCAAGAAGACCACTAAGCTCACTCCGCCCTCGCGGATCATACACCGGTGGCAATACACTACCAACCCGATCTCCCAAGAAATGGAAACAATCCCCGCTCAAGGTACATACTGTGACCCTCTGGCGGTAACAATCGATAACAGCCCAGTATGACAATAACCAGTCCATACCCAAAATAACATCAAATCCCGACATGGGCATAACTACAAAAGGAAACGGCAGCTGGCGATCGGCGACCTCTATATCACAACCTCTACATCCTTGTTTCAAAATCAATTCACCCCAAACAGGTGATACAACACATATAGGAGATGCTAATTGTGCTAACTCCAATCCAAAAACATATGCAAATGCAGCAGATATAAAAGAATGGGATGCACCCGTATCAATCAACACATTGGCAACTGAGTTGTAAAACAGAAAGGTACCTCTCACAACAAATGGAGCCGGTACTAGGTCCTGCGAAGTAACAGCATACACCTCAGACCTGGGCCTCGATCCACTGCTCACCTCTATGAGCGTATTTGGGCGGCGAAGAAGATCTTGGGACGAAGATCCCGTATTGGCCTCGAGGCCTGCACAGACTGAGCTGGCTGAAAACTCTGCGTCTGCCTAGAACCAGACGCACCTGATGTGGCACTCAGCTGCGGGCAAAACCTCTTCAGGTGCCTAGGATGACCACATTGATAACAAGACAAAGGTTGGCCCCTGCCCTGACTCTAGCTCTGAGGTCAAGCCGAAGAAGAAGCAGCTCGCTGACCTCCTCCCTCTCTAGGGGCAAACTGAAGATTTGTGGCCTAGCTGACCACACTTGTAACAGGTGATATCTCCTGGATTGCCTCTCCCTGAGCCCGCACTCGGCACTGGAAAGGTCGATCTAGCAAAACCACCACGAGACTGCTGAGGGTTAGAACCCCTCTGTCTCCGGCCATCACCCTGACCATCCTGACTCCTCTTAGAGCCTCTCTATCCCTTCTCCTCCTCCTACATCATGATCTCCATATGGGCTGCAGCATCCACTAGACGCCCATAATCTCGGGTCATAGACCCTCCAACTCTCATCTTAAGCCCACGCCTCAGCTTCTTCTCAAATTCGATACAATGGCGTTCCTCGGACGCCACAAGTTTAGGTGCAAATGTCTTTTGAACCTAAAAATGCTAACACAACCATGAGCCAAAAACAAACCCAGCCAAAAACAACCGAAATCAAAACAAACAAACAATCTTACCTTGCCAAGTATGAATTGAACATCTTCGAGGAAAACACAAAAGAATAATGAAATTGTGAGTTAACATAGCTAAAAAAAACAAAGGAATCGCTGGCTGTCTCATATCTCTACACGTTTTTACATCAAATAAATTTGTTACAATAACTATAAAAAATAAAAATGGGTCACAAAATCTAAATCTTTAATATCAACACAGAAAGTAACAATTTTTTTACTGGAATGCAATATTTTAACATCAAACATAGAAATTAACAATTTTTATACTGGAATGAAATATTTCAAATGAGATAAATTAGAAATCAAGAAATTTATTAAAATACACCAATTTAATAATAAAAAATGGGAAAAGAAATTAATAATCAAGAAATTAACAATTTAATTAAAAGAAGTAATAAATAGATTCTATTTATTGGTGTTGGCACACACTAAACTGAATAATCTTACATTTACAAAAGAGAAAGGAAATAGATTCTTTTCATTGTCTTAATTGACAGTGGCATCTGTATATTATATTTTTTTGGGCTTAATTATTTGCATTTGTTTTCTATAGGCAAAGGGAATGAATTATCTTCATAACCGTAATCTTCATATGATCAAGTATATATATAGGATAAGATATCTAATAATAGTATGGAAAATGACCCGTATGGTATTTTTCCTCCGCTATGCACATCTTCCTGTCTCATCAAAATGATGAAGGAGGCATTCACCATTGTTTAATTTTTTTTTCTTTTCATTGTCCTAATTGACAGTGGCATCTGTATATTATATTTTTTTGGGCTGAATTATTTGCATTTATTTTCTGTAGGCAAAGGGAATAATTATTTTCATAACCGCAATCCTCATATGATCAAGTATATTTTATTCAAAATCTGGAGACTGTTTTGTATTATTTTAAAATATTTATTTTCAAGATAGAGAAAATTGAAATGGCTCTATTAACTCGTTTGGGAAAATGTGTAACGTCCTCAAAATAAACCCATAAATCATACAATATTGACATGCTTAGATATAAGAGAATAAAGCATAATTACATTTCATCAGAGTATTCATTGCAGAATGTATTACATGTTGACAACAAAAGTAAACGCCCTATAGGCTTACAACTTTCCAAGTCAACACTTGGGTTACAAAAAGATAGTACTAACTCAATACACAAAATAAACCCTTGGCTTGATGTACATGTAATACAAAAATGTAATCACAAAAGATGTCCCAGCCACTAAGCCTCTCAAGCTATGTCCTTGGAGGTGGCATGCTACCTGTACCTGAAAATGATGTCCCATATAGGGTGAGCCAACGCCCAGTAGAGATATGCTAAACATAGTATGAGCAATAACTAAAACATCAGCATTTGGTAAATGTTTAATTCACATAAATCAATTCATAATCCATTTCAAATACATGACCAATGTGTCCATGTTTTATTCCATTTCTTATCCAATTTCTCAATTCACAACCCTAGCTCAGAACCTGGCCATACACTTCAAACGAGATTACATCTCATGTCAACAATATTTCTATTTCAATTGAGATAACAACTCAAATTAAACAATTCATACTTCATAATAGATACACATTTTAGTGCTGTATCAATCTCGGACAAAAACACTTCCATACTTCACCAATGATACACATTTTAGTACTGTATCAATCTCAAACAATATCCGGTTTAGGAGTCCATCCCCTATCTTCCCCTAAACCGTGGAGTACATCCCCTTTCTCCTTCCACACAACACAATGTATATAAGCAATAATCATATACATGTTCAATCAATCAGTACACAATTTTGATGTATTATACCAACCGCCATATTCGATGGCATACTCAATTGATTAGTTTTAGTTTGCCTAATCATCATGCATTGTCTACAACAATCAAGACTACCCTCCACCGGTAGCCCAAAGCAATTATTTCAAAACAGATAATAAATGCGTCAACAGATAGTTTATCAACATTTTCAAACGTGAGCGATTAATAAATCCAACTTCACTAGTCTATCTCATGTTGAAGCCAATTTAATTATTTTCAACTCAATTTCACATTTTTATCATAGATTTCATTAATTACGCTAATGACCCAAACATATCCAAATATGACATTTCTCCCTTTTTTTTTCTCAATATTGACCCCAAGGGTCCAAATATTACCAACAACATCAATATACTCATTTTGAAACCCAAATACACATTTATGGTTCAAAAGAAACAAAACCCCTCTTTCTAAAATTTCACATTTGAAACCCTAACTTCCAAAATTCAAAACCATTTATATAGAAGCTCAATATTCATGTCAAAGCTCATAAAGATAAGTAGGAATCCCTACCTCAGGAGATGACAGCAAAGGAGATGATGAAGAAAACTCAAAATGCTCCAAATTAAGAAATTCTCGGATGGATAGGAAGCTCACACCAAACTCTACGCTTTTTGTAAAGGCACTAAGAGAATAGATCACTCTAAGTAGATCAATCCCTAGAGAGAAGGTATTTTCTAGAGAGAGCAGCTCTCAAAATCGATTTTTGGGAAAGTAAGAGAGAAAATGAGAAGTGAAAAGTGATTTAAAATCACCCAGCTGATATCTGATATACGGATGACCCGCTCAAGTGGAGAATCGAACACTTGAGCGTCAAGCACAAAAACTGGACCCGCTCGAGTGCCAAGACACAACTGCAAAACACACCCGCTCGAGCGCAAAGGAAAAGCCATTCGAGCGTAGATTTCCCCCTTCTAGTACTTTTACAAACAAAGAACTACCCACTCGAGCACCAAGGTACCCACTCGAGCGCGACCCGCTCAAGCGTAAGAAAACTCGCTCGAGCGTGAAAAACACACCTGCAGAAGTTTTGCAGAGGCACGAAATACTGGGAGTATGTAAACCCCGCTCGAGCGCAAGAAGACCCGCTCGAGCGGACAACAAAAATTCAAACTCCGTTCGAGCGCAAAGGTACCCGCTCGAGCGTACCACCAAAAATTTGGGCAATAAGGAATGGGACTAAGGCTCAACCAACCTGTAATAATCCTGCCCAACACATCCTAGAACTCATACATCTGGAATTAAAGGATAACAATGATACATATACAACAACCGATTCCACGGAATCGAGTCCGGAATACGACTAAACAGTAAAAGGGAAAACCGGGATCGCTATAACCTCCCCCCCTTAAAGAATTTCGTCCCCGAAATTAAGTACAAGTTTTTCAAAAACATGATTTTTCAATTCCCAACATTATTACAATTCAATAACTCATAACCTGACCCATTACTGGTCATGCCCTCTATTCAAGAGGCAAATTTCCACATGATCTTCAACATGCATTATCAACATGCATCTCAAAATATATTCAATGCCAACAATACATTTGCATTTCTAAAACATCATTAACATATACAATGTTAAAATCAACGTCCATTGTGAGGCAAGTCCCAAAATATACTTCCATAAACCAAAACATTTACAATGTTTTACCACTTAAGACATATTTAATGCTCTTAAAGTCCATCAATATTACAAAATTCTCATTACATGGTTAAACAATTACAAATAAGTCCGGATACTTTTCACGGACATCCAACTCACGTTCCCAAGTGGCTTCTTCCACTCCGTGATGTTTCCACAAAACGTTCACCAAGGGAATGGTCTTGCCTCACAAGACTTGATCCCGCCTATCCAAGACCCGAACCGGTCTCTCCTCATACGAGGCATCCTCATCTACCTCCAAGTCGGTCCAATCCAATACATGCGATGGATCCGGCTCGTACTTCTGAAGCATACTAACATGAAACACGTCATGCACCCCGGACAACTGCGGCGGTAAAGCTAAACGATATGCAACCTTCCCAATCCTCTCAAGGATCTCAAAGGGACTGATAAACCGTGGGGATAAATTCCTACTCTTCCCAAACCTCATCAAACCCCGCCTAGGTGATATTTTCAGAAAAAACATGATCACCCTTCTCAAAAGCCAAAGGCCTCCTCCTACGGTCGACATAACTCTTTTGGTGACTCTGGGCTGTAACCAGCCTCCTACGGATAAGCTCAACTTTCTCCGTCGTTTCCCTTACCAACTCCGGAGCCAACAAAGGTGCATCACCCACCTCGGCCCAACAAACTGCAGACCTACAAGGTCGGCCTTACAAGGCCTCAAATGGTGCCATACCAATACTCTACTGGAAACTATTGTTGTAGGCAAACTCCACCAAGGGCAAGTGCCTTTCCCACGTCCCACTAAAGTCAAGGACACAACCTCGAAGCATATCCTCAAGGATCTAAATAGTATGCTCGGACTGCCCGTCAGTTTGAGGATGATATGCCGTGCTAAAGGTCAACTTGGTACACAAGGCACTCTACAAACTCTGCCACAACCTAGCAGCAAAACGAGGATCTCTATCTGAGACGATCGTCACTGGGACCCCGTGCAACCTCACTATGTCCCGAACATACAAGTCGGCAAGATGATCCACCGAATCTTTTACGCGCATAGGAATAAAGTGCGTCAACTTAGTCAACCGGTCTACAATAACCCAAATAGCATTACTACCCTGTTGAGTCCTCGGAAGACCTACAACGAAGTCCATAATGACATGCTCCCACTTCCACTCGGCAATAGGCAAGGGTTGCAACAAACCAGCTGGCCTCTGATGCTCGACCTTCACTTGCTGACAAGTAACACATTTAGACACGAAAACTGCCACATCTTTCTTCATACCCCGCCACCAAAACTGGCGACCCAAATCAGGATACATCTTAGTGCCTCCCGGATGCACCGCAAGGCGTGAATGGTGAAACTCTCGAAGTACCTCCTCTCAGCAAGACTCCGGCACAAACACACAGTCTCGGTATCTCACACTCAAGTCAGGATACACAGACAAACCCTTCTCAACTTTCACACTGGAAATCTTCTCTCGGAGAGATTCTATCTGAAGGTCACTTCCCTGTGCCTCAAACACTTGAGTCACAAGTGTAGGCTGCGAAACAACAGAGAACAAGGCCGCAACCTCAACAGATTCGTCCAAAAGAAAATCAAATTCGCCAAGTGCACCCAACATCCCCCATTCCCAGATGGCTATACAAGCTACATCACTAATGGATTTCCTCCTAAGGGCATCAGCCACAACATTGGCCTTTCCCGGGTGATAGTGCAACTCAAAATCGTAGTCTTCAATGAACTCCATCCACCTTCTCCGCCTCAAATTCAAGTCCCTCTGTGTAAACAGGTACTTCAAACTCTTATGGTCCGAGAACACCTCGAACCTCTCACCATAAAGGTAGTGCGTCCAAATCTTCAAGGCAAAGATCACAGCTGCTAATTTTGGGTCATGTGTAGGGTAATTCTTCTCATGAACTTTCAATTGACGTGAGCCATAGGCAACTACTTTACCCTTTTGCATCAACACGCAACCCAAACCCTCTCGTGAGGCATCATAATAAACAGCATAACCCAACCCTCTCTTTAGAATAATCAAAATCGGAGTGGTGGTCAATCTAACCTTCAACTCTTGGAACGACTTTTCACAAGTCTCAGTCCATACAAATTTGACCCCTTTTCGCGTCAACCTAGTCAACGGTGAAGCTAGCCTAGAGAAATCCTTCACAAACCGGCGGTAATACCCAGCTAATCCCAGAAAACTGCGGATCTCAAAAACACTCCTAGGCTGTGCCCAATCCTGCACTGCCTCTATCTTATATGTATCAACATACACCCCTTTCCCGGATACCACATGGCCTACAAACTTGACCTCTCCTAGACAGAACTCACACTTCCCAAACTTGGCATACAGCCTATGGGCTCTAAGTAATTCAAGCACCACTCTCAAGTGTTCCTCGTGCTCCTCCTCTGAAGGTGAATAAATAAGAATGTCGTCCACGAAAACGACTAGAAAACGGTCTAAGAATTCTCGGAAGATCCGGTTCATCAAATCCATAAACACTGCCAGTGCATTGGTGAGCCCAAATGGCATCACCAGAAACTCATAGTGGCCATACAGCGTACGGAATACTGTCTTTGGAATATCCTCTTCCCTAACCCTCAACTGGTGGTAACCCGATCTCAAGTCTATCTTAGAGAAACAACGGGACCCATTCAACTGGTCAAACAGATCATCTATATGGGGCATAAGGTACTTATTCTTAACCGTAGCCCGATTCAACTTTCGATAATCGATACAAAATCTCAAGGCACCATCTTTCTTTTTAGCAAAGAGGGCCGATGCTCCCTACGGAGTAACACTAGGGCGAATAAAGCCCCTATCCAGCAACTCCTGGAGCTGAATCCTCAACTCACTCAACTCGGCTGGGGCAAAACGGTAAGGTGCCATAGAAATCAGAATACTCACAAATCACTCTCGGTAATAAAATCTGGGTCTCATCACACTTACTACTCAAAAGGCTAGCAAGAAGACCACTAAGCTCACTCCACCCTCGTGGATCATACACCGATGGCAATACACTACCAACCCGATCCCCCAAGAAATGGAAACAATCCCCGCTCAAGGTACATACTGTGACCCTCTGGCGGTAACAATCAATAACAGCCCAGTATGACGACAACCAGTCCATACCCAAAATAACATCAAATCCCGACATGGGCATAACTATAAAAGGAAACGGCAGCCGGCGATCGGCGACCTCTATATCACAACCTCTACATCCTTGTTTCAAAATCAATTCACTCCCAACAGGTGATACAACACATATAGGAGATGCTAACTGTGCTAACTTCAATCCCAAAACAGATGCAAATGCAGCAGATATAAAAGAATGGGATGCACCCGTATCAATCAACACATTGGCAACCGAGTTGCAAAACAGAAAGGTACCTCTCACAATAGATGGAGCCGATTACTAGGTCCTCTGTGATAACGACATACACACGCCTGAGGCCTCGATCCACTGCTCACCCCCTCTGAGCGAACGATCAGTATTGCCTGACGGGCAAGCTCCCGTATTGGCCCTCGAGGCCTGCACAAACTGAGTTGGCTGAAAACTCTGCGTTTGCCTAGAACCAGACGCACCCGATGTGGCACTCAGCTGGGGGCAAAACCTTTTCAGGTGCCCAGGCTGACCACACTGATAACAAGACAAAGGCTGGCCCCTGCCCTGACTCTGGCTCTGAGGTCGTGCCGAAGAAGAAGCAGCTCGCTGACCTCCTCCCCACTGCGGGCAAACTGAAGATTTGTGGCCCAGCTGACCACACTTGTAACAGGTGATATCTCCCTGATTGCCTCTCTCCGAGCCCGCACTTAGCACTGGGAAGGTCGATCTAGCAAAACCACCCCGAGATTGCTGAGGGTTAGAACCCCTCTATCTCCTGCCATCACACTGACCATCCTGACTCCTCTTGGAGCCTCTCTGTCCCTCCTCCTCCTCCTGCATCATGATCTCCATCAGGGCTGCAGCATCCACTAGACGCCCATAATCTCGGGTCATAGACCCCCCAACTCTCATCTTAAGCCCACGCCTCAGCTTCTTCTCAAATTTGATACAACGGCGTTCCTCGGGCGCCACAAGTTCAAGTGCAAATGTCGTTTGAACCTAAAAATGCTAACACAACCATGAGCCAAAAACAAACCCAGCCAAAAACAACCGAAATCAAAACAAACAAACCATCTTACCTTGCCAAGTATGAATTGAACGTCTTCGAGGAAAACACAAAAGAATAATGAAATTGTGAGTTAACATAGCTAAAAAAAAATAAAGGAATCACTAGCTGTCTCATATCTCCACACGTTTTTACATCAAATAAATTTGTTACAATAACTATAAAAAATAAAAATTGGTCACAAAATCTAAATCTTTAATATCAACACAGAAATTAACAATTTTTGTACTGGAATGCAATATTTTAATATCAAACATAGAAATTAACAATTTTTATACTGGAATGAAATATTTCAAAAAAGATAAATTAGAAATCAAGAAATTTATTAAAATACACCAATTTAATAATAAAAAATGGGAAAAGAAATTAATAATCAAGAAATTAACAATTTAATTAAAAGAAGTAATAAATAGATTCTATTTATTGGTGTTGGCACACACTAAACTGAATAATCTTACATTTACGAAAGAGAAAGGAAATAGATTCTTTTCATTGTCTTAATTGACAGTGGCATCTGTATATTATATTTTTTTGGGCTTAATTATTTGCATTTGTTTTCTATAGGCAAAGGGAATGAATTATCTTCATCACCGCAATCTTTCTATGATCAAGTATATATACAGGATAAGATATCTAATAATAGTATGGAAAATGACCCGTCTGGTGTTTTTCCTCCGCCATGCACATCTTCCTGTCTCATCAAAATGATGAAGGTGGCATTCACCATTGTTTAATTTTTTTTTTCCTTTTCATTGTCCTAATTGATAGTGGCATCTATATATTATATTGTTTTGGGCTTAATTATTTGCATTTATTTTCTTTAGGCAAAGGGAATAATTGTATTCATAACCACAATCCTCATATGATCAAGTATATTTTATTCAAAATCTAGAGACTGTTTTGTATTATTTTAAAATATTTATTTTCTAGATAGAGAAATTGGAAATGGCTAAGTGAACTCGTTTGGCAAAATGTGTAGCACCCTCAAAATAAACTCATAAATCATACAATATTGACATGCTTAGATATAAGAAAATAAAGCATATTTACATTTCATCAGAGTATTCATTACAGAATGTATTACATGTTGACAATAAAAGTAAACGCCCTATAGGCTTACAACTTTCCAAGCCAACACTTGGGTTACAAAAAGATAGTACTAACTCAATACACAAAATAAGCCCTTGGCTTGATGTACATGTAATACAAAAATGTAATCACAAAAGATGTCCCAGCCACTAAGCCTCTCAAGCTATGTCCTTGGAGGTGGCATGCTATCTGTACCTGAAAATGATGTCCCATATAGGGTAAGCCAACGCCCAGTAGAGATATGCTAAACATAGTATGAGCAATAACTAAAACATCAGCATTTGGTAAATGTTTAATTCACATAAATCAATTCATAATTCATTTCGAATACATGACTAATGTGTCCGTGTTTTATTCCATTTCTTATCCAATTTCTCAATTCACAACCCTGCCTCAGAACCTGGCCATACACTTCAAACGAGATTACATCTCATGCCAACAACATTTCTATTTCAATTGAGATAACAACTTGAATTAAACATTTCATACTTCATAATAGATGCACATTTTAGTGCTGCATCAATCTCAGAAAAAAAAAAACATTTCCATACTTCACCAATGATACACATTTTAGTGATGTATCTATCTCAAACAAACACTTCCATACTTCACCAATGATACACATTTTAGTGCTGCATCAATCTCAAACAATATCCGGTTTAGGAGTCCATCCCCTATCTTCCCCTAAACCGTGGAGTACATCGCCTATCTCCTCTCACACAACACAATGTATATAAGCAATAATCATATACATGTTCAATCAATCAATACACAATTTTGATGTATTATACCAACCGCCATATTCGATGGCATACTCAATTGATTAGTTTTAGTTTGCCTAATCATCATGCATTGTTTACAACAATCAAGACTACCCTCCACCAGTAGCCCAAAGCAATTATTTCTAAACAGATAATAAATGTGTCAACAGATAGTTTATCAACATTTTCAAAACTGAGCGATTAATAAATCCAACTTCACTAGTCCATCTCATGTTGAGCCAATTTCATTATTTTCAACTCAATTTCACATTTTTATCATAGATGTCATTAATTACGCTAATGACCCAAACATACCCAAATATGGCATTTCTCCATTTTTTTCTCAATATTGACCCCAAGGGTCCAAATATTACCAACAACATCAATATACTCATTTTGAAACCCAAATGCACATTTATGGTTCGAAAGAAACAAAACCCCTCTTTTCAAAATTTCACATTTGAAACCCTAACTTCCAAAATCCAAAACCATTTATACAAAAGCTCAATATTTATGTCAAAGCTCATAAAGATGAGTAGGAATCCCTACCTCAAGAGATGACACCAAAGGAGATGATGAAGAAAACTCAAAATGCTCCAAATCAAGAAATTCTCAGATGGATAGGAAGCTCACACCAAGCTCTACGCTTTTTGTAAAGGCACTAAGAGAATAGATCACTCTAAAGAAGGTATTTTCTAGAGAGAGGAGCTCTCAAAATAGGTTTTTGGGAAAGTAAGAGAGAGAAGGAAAAGTGAAAAGTGATTTAAAATGACCCAGCTGATATCTAATATACCTATGACCTGCTCGAGCGGAGAATCGAATGCTCGAGCGTCAAGCTAAAAAACTGGACTCGCTCGAGCGCCAAGACACAACTGCAAAACACACCCGCTCGAGCGCAAAGGAAAATCCGCTCGAGCGTAAATTTTCCTCTTCCAATACTTTTACAAACAATGAACTACCCGCTCGAGCGCCAAGGTACCCGCTCGAGTGCGACCCACTCGAGCATAAGGAAACCCGCTTGAGTGTGAAAAACACACCTGCAGAAGTTTTGCAGAGGCACGAAATATTGGGAGTGTGTAAACCCCGTTCGAGCGCAAGAAGACCTGCTCGAGTGGACAACAAAATTTCAAACTGCGTTCGAGCGCAAAGGTACCCGCTCGAGCGTACCACCAAAAATCTAGGCAACAAGGAATGGGACTAAAGCTCAACCAACCTGTAACAACCCTGCCCAACACATCGTAGAACTCATACATATGGAATTAAAGGATAACAACGATACATATACAACAACCGATTCCACGGAATCGAGTCCGGAATACGATTAAACAGTAAAAGGGAAAACCAGGATCGCTATAAAATGTTTTGTCCTCAGTTATTTGGCTATCTAAATGCTATTCACATTAAGTAAAGGAATAAACTGTTTATTGCGTCCCTTCGAACACAATAAATTTGATGCTTATATAATTTTACCAAAATTCCAAACCAATATCAAGGACTCACAGAGTAAAGAAAAAATATACAATGAAGGTGAGAATAAGGATTGCTTGATCATAGGAGATAGCTTCCAAGCTTCCAAGCATTCAAATTGATTTGATTATATATATTATATATATAAATAATATACACCAAGTCTTGCCCTTTTTGTTCAATCAGGTTTGCGATTTAATAATCAACCAACAACAGCGATAAAGAGCAAAGATAAACAACCAGTTCATACACTCAATGATGATCTTCACAACCATATAGGAAAACCAGTTAATTGTGGACGATGATTGATTCAAAATTTCGCCCTAAAACTGAAGCCTCAGGATTCTCAAAGAAGTGAAGAGCTGAAGAAAGAATTGAAAAAATAAAGAGACAATGTAAAATACCTCTGTTTTGAGGTTTGGATTGCAGGGAGCCCATGGAAATTCAACCTAAAATAACGATCAAGACAGACAAAGAACTGAAGAACTGAATTTAAAATACCTTGCGAGTTCGAAAACTGATGGTGATCAATGGCGACAGTGATAATGAGCAGCGACGGTGGTGGTGAGCGGGTTCATCTCTGTTTGAATCAAATTGTTGGAAGATTATCTTCAGTTTCTCTGATCTGCTACCTCTGGTCACCAATTTTAGAAGAGAAAGAATTTTGAAACCCTAATCTTGAAGAACATTATGGGTATTGAAGAGAGAACGTGAGAGAGGGAGTTGAAGAGAATGGGTTTGGGCAGACATGAGAGAGAGAGAAAGAGTAGAGAGTGTTTGGGCTGGAAAGAAATTGATCTTAACTGTTAAAAATTTATTAGGATTCATCTCAACCATTCAAATGAAATGTATGTCTAATACATTTTCATACATTTTCAAAAACTGTTCGATTTCATTATATAGATGTTTGTGAGGATGCTATATATATGTCAATGGGTTTTTGGAATATCTATTTTCGCTAAAATAGTTGATAAAATAAAAAATTAAAATAATAAAATGTCACATTCTATATACTTATTAATCATTTTTTCTCTTATAATTAACTGTTTAACTACAAAAAAAAAATCTAATTTTTTTTATAAATCATCTAAAATATAAATTTTTTTATTTTATTTTACAAAATGGTTAAATAATTAAATTGTGAACTAAAATAGTCAAGTTTCTAAACGAGGGTATATAGTTGTCACACATGTAAGTGAAGTTATATATATATATATTTATTTTTATTTTAATTTACTTTATTAATTGGTTTGATATGATATTCTTTGTTATTCTTAATAAAGACTATAAGAAATAAATAAAGTAAAATATAAAAAATAAAGACTAAAGATTGAGTTAGGCCTTGTTTGGGAAGTTGAAAATTTTAGTTAAAAAGTTTAAAAATTATTACAAAAAGTCAATTTAATATCTCTGTTTTTTTTTTTTTTTTTGCACCTTTTTTATAATAAAAAAAAGTAAAAAAATCACTAAAATAAAACAAATTTCAAATTAACTCATTTGTGAAGGCTAGTTTTTAGCACCAATATATATATATATATTTAAAAAATCACTACAAAAAGTCAATTTATTATCTCTACTGTTTTTAATTATTTTTTCTTATAAAAAGTTAACAAAAAAAAAAAAACCAATTTCCAAAGGCACTCGTTTTGCAAAGTGTGAAGTGGAATTCAAATTTTATCATTATTTTCTTGTTCTCTTTGCTTGAAAAAAAAAAATCAATAAATCTTATTATATAACTCACATTACATCAGTTTGTAAAATAAAAAATAATATAAAAAACTTTCACAAAAATTAGTTAAATTTTATTAAAAATTTATAGTGATCTCTTGTCTAGATTTCTTAGAATTTGTTTAATTAGACAACTTGTGAAGTTTATGAAAAATAATTACATTTTAAATTTAGATAAACATTAGAGTTCTATAATTTTTATTAAACTAATTGCTTATATTAAACAATATATGTTGATGATTCTTTAAGGGTTGGTCCTAGGGTGCAACTTGGGCGGGTTTAACTCGAGTAACCCGAACTCAGTCCAAATTTTTTTAGAGTTTGAATAAGATATTTTTAAATTTGGTACGGGCTTGGAAAAAAATTTAGAAGCCTGAATTAAATTTGGGCAGACTTTGGTAAAGAAGTCAAACAATCTGAGCAACCCGAAACCCGAATTATACATATATAAATATATAAAAATATTAAATATACATATAAATTATTAGCCATTACATGATATTAAAAGAATTTAGATTATTAAATCATATTGAATATATATTATTATATATACAAATAATATAAAATCTTACTTTTTTTTTTCACTCATAAATTGTAAGGACTACTGTAGCGGCATCTCTTTTATATTATATAAATTATTTGTGTTTGATGGTATTGATGATTTTCTATACAAAAAAAAAATGTAAATAAAGTCAAATTTTAATAATTTAATAATGTAGCTGCAAAAAAAAAAAGAAAAAAAGCTGAAATTCATTTACAATTCGGCCAATTCGAGGCAATTCGGGTTTAACTTGGGTGGGTCATGGGTAGGCAATCTCAGGTTATAATTCAAGCCTGGGTAGGCCTGGATAGGTCTCAACACAACTTGGACAGGGCTTGGACAATCTTCCAACCCAACTGAACCCACCAGAATAGCACCCCTAGTTGGTCCTTACACTTTATATGGGCAAATTACATTTTTTTCTTTATACCTTGATTTAAATTTTACTTTAATTCTTATTATTTTAATTTGAATAATTTATAAATTCTTACCCTTTAAGTTCAGTATCAATTTGATTCTTCTGTCCAAATTACCTTCAATATTTACGCATGACATTTTAAAATTATTAATTTTAACGTCTAATTTAAACGAAATAACTAAATTAAAATTAACTTTAAAGTATAGTTTTTTCTAATTATTTAAAATATTGTATATTTTGTCTTGTGATGTGATATCATCATATTAATTATAAATATGATAAAGAGGCACACCAAATCAATCCAATTGTAATATAAAGATGATAATAAGGGGCCTTTTGGGAAGAGGATAAAAAGTCAGTTTTTAACTTTTTATTTATTTTGAGTTACATCATTTCTCATATTTTTTATTCACAAAAAGATAAAAAAAAATAGATTAAAAAAGTCAAAAAAATCATCTTTTTATCAACTTCCCAAAACACTCCTAAGGGTTCGTTTGGAAAGTGGGTTAGTTTTTTGACTTTTTTGGCTATTTTAGCTTGGTGCAAAAAAATCTCGTTTGGGAAAGGCTTTTGATTTTTTGGGCTTTTTTGACTTTTTTGTGCGAGAAAAAATGTAATGATTATGGGTTAGATGTGATGTTTTGTTTTTTTGACTAAAAAATTTATTTTATTTTTTGTGACTATTTTAATCAAAAAAGCTTAAGGTTTGGCTTCCCAAACGAAGCCCTAGATAACTTTTGTTATGTTATTATGTTGTTGGTTTTTTATACCAATAATAATTTGACATTAATTATTGATTTTTTAGAGTTTAAAACACATTATTAGAAAAGAGATTGGAATTTTGGGTTTTGAAATGAGAGAGGGCCAACGTGTGAGGGAGACTCTGTCAGCTGTTGTTTTTGTAATGACAGCTAAGCAAAGGGTTGCCGACAGTCCACGGAAGCATCCAAGGGAAGCAAAGTGATTGGCACTCATCAGTGCAACTGCAATGTGAGCACAAAGGTCCACGTGGCAATCATGCTCTGTTGAACTTTAACCAAAACTTCATTGCCATGCTATCTAGCAGAAGTGACACATAGACTAGCTCTATCAACATTAGTTGGATAACCATCCTTGTACCCTACCTACATTGGAGGGAGGGAGATGGAAACTTAACGCTCTTTGTAAATGGAAATTGCTATTTATATTTATAAAAAAAAATCTATATAGATTTGCCTAAAATATAATTTGTATTTTTATTTGTGAAATTATAAATATTTCCTTTATAATGTTTTGACTTTTAGCAATAATAGCATCAAGTTTGATGAATGCACGATACAAATGGCTATGCAATGCTCTGTTTTAACTAAAGGGATTGATGAAATAAAAAAGACGAAGAAGGAAAAACAAAGAGGAAGGAGAAAAGTGAGGTGAGAGAGAGAGAGAATGAATGAATGAATGAATTGGGGAATTGAAAAGATTTAAGGATGAGAGAGAGTTAGAGAGTGAATGGGTAGAGGAGAATAAGGCAACTCTGACTTGTTTTCTATTATTTTTTGGGTTATCATATGTATTCTGAGGTCAACGTTAACTATTTAAAAAAAATAGCGGACTCTCTCTCTCTCTGTCTCTGTCTCTAGCAACGATAACACTAACATCATCATTGACAGATCCTCGGAGGAGGAGGATCATCTAGAGCGTAGCACTAAAAATATCAAGAGCACCACGTTAGATCACGATGATCAAGAGATGGAGGAGAGATCAACGACAACTGAAACACAAATGAAGGAACCAACTACCCTTTCCAAAACCACTCAGAGGAAATCTTTCAAACAAGCACTCACAACAACAAAGAACAACGAGAAGGCGTTTGATAATGATCTGGATCGCCTCTTTACTGATGATGAATTCCTAACTGATGAAGAAGACAATGGGGCAGAATCAGAGGGGGAACAAGAATATGGGTCAACCACAACGATACCCAAAATCAAACTCCCTTGTAGGCTTATCACATCGATTCGAAAACCATGGAAAGATTGTCTTATAGTTCGTCTTCTGAAAAACAGTAAGGTTCAAATTTTTGGTCCACAGATTGAAGAAATTATAGGGGCTACAAGGAGATTTTGAAGCCATAAACTTGGGTCTTGGATTTTTCTTGATCAAATTTGAAATGTTACGCTACTAAAAAAAGTACTTTTTGCGACCGCTACAAGCCGTCGCAAATAATAATAAAAACAGTCGCAAAATACTTTTTGCGACGGCAAATGAGGATCGCGAATGTTGGGGTGGCAAATACTTTTTGCGATCGCAAAATTGTAGTCGCGAACTATTTGCGACCGTCTAACCTGCTTATAGCGACTGATATTTTGCTGTCGCAAAAGAGTTATAAAAGGCCTACAATGTATTAGAGACCATCTTCATACCGTCGCAAAAAAAAAAAAAAAAAAAAAAAAGAAAAAAAAAGAAAAAACTACAATCACATATATATTCAAATATTATATACAATAAACGTAAAGACACATTTGCAAAAATCTCAACATTCATGCATTATTTTCCATTTATTCCCTCAATAAAATTCTCTTCAAAAAAAAAAGAAAAAAAAAGAAAAAAGTATGCAACAATAACAAGGAGTTCTTGAAAGAATCCTACAAAGGTTTTTCATCTCTTGCAATTACAAAGAACATTTGAGGTTACAATAGTTCTTATTCTAAGAATCCTTCACAGTCTTGTTACAGAGTCGAAAGAAGAGCAGCAACTCTTGAGATTATAGACATCTTTTGATTTCGTCACCTGCTTTAAGAGAGAGAGAGAGAGAGAGAGAGCAAAGTAGCTCAAGTATTAACCCGGGAAACAATGGAGCTCAAGAATGCTTTAAAATAGCAACAACAATCTATATAATATCTATAAATTCATTTTAAATTCTGACAGATGATAGTTAGGCTAAATAGTCAAAATTCACAAGCTCAAGCATACAAAGCAGATTCATTAGATTGAGATGATAGACAATAAGAACATATGTCTTAAGCAAATCACATCACTCAAGTTTGTAATATATGTGCAGTAGTAATAGTAAGAAATAACTACTGGTTTTATTAGTACTTAACGGCCGGAAGAGAGCTAGGAAAATACTTGACTGACAAGAACAATCTGTTGATCACGGAGCTAAAAAACAATCATATTACAAAATTTTGTTTTTCCAGATGCAGTCCCACCAGCAACACCTTTAATTTCAACAAATCACAAAGATTCTCTTACCATTATGCCTGTATTGAATGACAAAGGATAGAAAAACTAATACTAATTATTGGAACACCAGCATAAAGAAAATATCCTAGAAAATTAATAGTAGGAAGGCATTTAAATATTTTCCCTTTCCTCTGGAAAAGGTCTAAGTTAATTTGGTGTTGCTTTCTAGTACAATTGTTAATACAACTTCCCAAAATTAGGTCACTCACTCTAAATTTATCCAATTATTTTAAGTTCCAATATGAAGTTTAACTCCAACCAAAACATGACCATTTTTTGAAGTTCTCATGAAATAAATCACATGTCAATATTTAGATTTCTTAGCTAACATGAATGCCCAGATATAAGCAATGTAATTTGTAAACTTGGACACTACTACTGCCAGTCAATCCATCTAATTATTTGAAAATGGATGACAAATTCGTGAAGGATTAAAATAATGATACCCTGGCCTTAATCAACAACTACTTTTTAAAAGCATCCAATAACCTAAATAAATAGAAGGCATAAAAATAAAAATAAAAATTGATAAACTATTTTGGCTTTCTTTTCAAACTAATTATTTGCAACTGTGTATGTGGGTTTGCATTGCATCAGTGTAATTTCACCAGTTACTTGACAGACCATATGTGTTTCATTGGTGCACCACAGAGCCCACTCTATTTCTCCCCAGTCAATCATATACACTAAACTCAGCCATTTTCATTGGTGCATTATTACCAAAATGAACGAAAAGAGGACCAAGCCATCCATCCAATAAGTTGTAATATTAATGAAAGAAAATTAGAAAGCCCTTCTAACGTTTGAGAAAAAAAGGAAGCTTATGATTTTTAGCACTTTGAGAAACCAATCTAGAGTGGTCAAAGAGGTAATTTTCTTCACTATAGTCACCAGATTTCCCTACTATGAGGTTATCAAGGATAGCTTCCTTCTACAATTTCCAATGGGTGTATGGCTATTGGCCTGTGGTGTACAGTTTACTGCCCCATTTTGTGGTCTATTTTGGAGTACTTTCAAAATTTCCAAGGTGTACAAGTAGCCCTGTTTGGAGTACTACCCCATTTTGGTTATGAGCAAAATAGAGACAATAACTAGATTTCATTTTCATTTTGAGACATTGTTCAAACCTATTGCTGAGTCCACTAATCCTATTAGCTATATGATATAGCATTATCTAAAAATCTAAAGACCACAACAAATTTCAATATTCGAACCTGCATCGTCGGTTCACTATAATAGCCTAAAAAGTGAGCTATATTTGGCGGTAATCATTGACCCCCGTTTTTGACTCTTTACAAGCAGATTAAAGAAAACAAGCAGATACTGATTTATAGCAATAAAAGAGCAACATTAACCATGTCATATATGAACTACACAATTTATGCGGATAAAAAAAAAACTAAAGACGGGTCTAGAAACCATACACAATCTTGAATGCTCCTCTCCCCAACAAAAAACTATTGAACAATGTTGAGGCCATACATACACCCAAAAAGAATTGATTTAAAATGCTACTTCCATAACGACGACTCTTAGAGAAATAGGCAACCTAATTCATAATAAGCTGAAAACTTCATTAAAAGCAGAGAAATAGGTTAGTATAATGTGTTAATAATTTCCTTTTGAAGTGTAGAGTGGCATACCTATTCATTTTCTTTCGAAGCTTGTTGCCCACTGGATGCATCTGACACCTACAATTTGTTATTATAATGTGTTAATAATTTCCATATGTATATATACAAATTGATAAAACGTAAAATTCGTCAATTTGTAAATATTGCTCCTCTCTCAAGCTCGTACTCCCAGCTACACCCTGCGACTCTAAGAACAAAACATGTGCCATTAGGTTCTTGATCGTCGTAGTGAACCTAGACTCGATGTCTTGGTTTCAATTTTTTGGATTCAATTTTTTACAAAATCGGCACTTTGCCATGCTGTCCATACAATACCGACAGATGGAAGTGATTACTCCTCCCTTCATTTGGCCTACCCATACAAGTGGCATCTCAACTACAAGGTGGATTGCTGGCCCCATAAGCCAACAGAAGACAATAAATTCCTTTTCTAAACCTGTATCCCCAACCAAATCGAACAAATAAAGCTCAATAACTAATATTTTTGTTTTCCCCATAAATGTATGCATTAAACTACCTATCACCAATATTTGTAAGTTTCTACATTTAGCATAATGGCATGGCAAACCATCCATATGAAAGTCACAAATTTTCATACTAATGCATTAATCATTAACTAATTGTTGTGGAAAAAATAGTACAGAAATATAATGAGGTGTAACTACAAAAAATAATAATAATGAAAAAAGTAATTTTGGCTTTTAGTTGTGATATATAAACAAATTATTTGTCAACTGAGGCAAAGAATTTGATAATTATAATTATCACCATATTTTAATATATTATTAGAGGTTTGGTGTGGTGTACTCTTTTGAAAAATTTCCTTTCAATGGGGTTTTCTTCCATGTTGTGTGTGTGTGTATGCACCTTGCGAAATAATTTTATAGTCTGTGAGTGATGGTTAGATCATAGATGAGATTTTAATTACCTCATCCATGCTGGAATCTGGTTAATGAAGAATATGTATATGGAATGTGTTCTTAAGTGTTTTATCGATATGTCCTCAATTCTAGCGTTATAAAGATCTGAATGCATACTTTCGATTAAACTAAATGAGGTTGAGCATTAAAGACTTAAGTGTTTGTACTTGTGTGTGTACCATTTACAAATTAGTTTTATCCCTGTCAACTGGCTTACCAGTTCAAATGCAATTTACCTTTGTTGAACTGAACTTGGAAATCTGGGAGCAACCTTCCAACATTATTATTATTCAATTAACCTTCAGAGACAGAGAGATTTATTCTATTATTATTCAATCAACTTTCCAACATTAAAGATTAATCAACCATCACAAAAAGTAATCGATGAAGATGAAGATTACAGATTAATCAACCATTACAGAGAGTAATTCATGTTCAATTTACATATTACAAATTAAGCAATGAAGATGTGTCATTACAGAGAGTAAGATTCGAGCGATGAAGATGAATTGATGAAGATGTGTCAAACGTTACAGAGAAAGACAAAGAGAAGTGTTTAGGCTTACCGATTATGAATCGCGATTATGAATCAATTGAAATCTTCTTCAACAGCATCTTCAAATCTTCAAATATTTGGCTTCAAATCTTCATCAACAACATCTTCAAATATTCAAATTTTGAAATCAAATCTTCAAATATTCATTGTCGAGCGAGAGAGACAGTGAGATTCGAGTGGAGATTCAAAAGAAAGAGTCGAGCAAGACAGATTTTGAGAGAAAGAGAGAGTTCAGATTTGGGAAATTAGGAAAAATGGACATAGGTCACGCTTTAAGTGTTTTTTTTAGGGGGGGTGGGTCAAGTGATGTTAAGGAAGATTGGGTCAAGTAAAATGAGATTTTAATATAAAAAAATATTTTTTTTTGCGACCGTTAAATAATCAGTCGCAAAAATTAGACGCAAATAGTCATATTTCTAGTAGTGTTAGCCGATTGCAATAAAGTATACACTGAAGGCCCTTGGATAATTATGGACCATTATCTCAAAGTTAGAAGATGGGAACATGATTTCAAACCATCCGAAGCCAAAGAGGTTACTACAGCACTCTAGGTCAAATTTTCATAACTCTCAATTGAATACTATAATGAAAAGGTGCTATGTCACATAGCCAAGGTGATTGGCAGACCTCTCAAAGTGGATTTGAATATAGCCATGTCAATCAGGGGATGATATGCACGTGTATGTGTGGAAGTAGATCTCACAAAACCCCTGGTTTCTAGATTCGCCATAGGTAAATATACATACACATCAATACGAACATCTACATTATTTTTGCTTTGCTTGTGGAAAGGTTGGTCACAGGAAGAAATACTGTAATCTTAAAGGGGCTACAACTCCGACACCGCCACCGGTGAGACATGGGGGCAGCAACAGTACTGAAGACAGCCCAGAACAACACACAACGGCTAGCACAATTGGGCCAAAAGACAACTCAACCCATCAAGAGGAGGCTGACTTTGGCCCATGGATGCTGGTTAACAGAAGGACCCGCAAATACATGGGGAATAGTCGAAATGCAAGACCTCACACGCACAGTAGGCCCTGTAATAGGTTTGGTCCACTTGCTAACAAACAAAACATGAATGGCCCAATAGACAAACAGAAAGGGAAAGAGCTACAGGGAGCCCATACAACTATAACCCACAAAACATTGTCAGATGTAGCCCACAAGAACCTCACACAAGGTGTGGGGCCGTCTAACTCAAAGTTAAGCATATCTGAGGTAAACCCCCCAAATACTATTACCATCACTGCTACACCACATCCAACACAGGTATGCCACGTAAGGCCTATGCTTGCTTCTGAAACTAGTCTTGCAGAAGGAACTGACATTGCATCAGATTCTCTGATGAGTGAGCTGGTTTCCAGCTTTCAACCACCCTCCCCCCATCACCTATATCTTCTAACACAGCCATCCTACCATTCCCCCCACTCCCTTTTCCTCATCCAGAACATCACTTCTCAACTCACTACAAGAAAATACATTTTTGGCGACCATTTTTGGCTACCAAAAACAATTTAGTCGCCAAAAGTTACGGAATTGGCTACCAAAAATAATATTAGTCGGCAAAAGTCAACTTTTTAGCTACTAATTTTTTTTAGTAGGGGAATGTTGATTATTGGCGACTAAAAAAAATTTAGTAGCTAAAAATATTACAATTGGCGACTAAAAAAATTTTTAGTAGCTAAACATATCACAATTGGCGACTAAAAGAAATTTTAGTAGCCGTAGAGGTATCTTTAGCTACTAAATTGTTTGGTAGGCGAATGAAAATAAAAAATTTATTTTTGATCTTTGGCGACCAAAATTTTGGTCGCCAAAAATATATTTTCAGCGACAAAATTCCTTATTAGTCGCTGTAGACCTACTTTTGGCTACTAAATTGTTTGGTAGCTGAATGAAAATAAAAAATTTAATTTTTAATCTTTGGCGACCAAAATTTTGGTTGCCAAAAATATATTTTCAGCGATAAAATTCCTCTTAGTCACTGTAGACGTACTTTTGGCTACTAAATTGTTTGGTAGCCGAATGAAAATAAAAAATTTAATTTTTATTCTTTGGCGACCAAAATTTGGTCGCCAAAAATATATTTTCAGCGACAAAATTCCTTTTAGTCGCTGTAGACCTACTTTTGGCTACTAAATCGTTTGGTAGCCGAATGAAAACAAATAATTACTTTTATCTTTGGCAACCAAATCATATTTTAGTCGCCAAAGATGATATATATATATATATATATATTTTGTACCAAACCAAACCCTAAAATAATCAGCACCTCTCCCCTCTCTCTCTCTCTCTCTCTCTCTCTCTCTCTCTCTATTTTTAGCATTGCTCCTCTCCTCTCCCCCTCTCACTGCCACTCTTCCTCGCCTTCGCTGGAAACCGGAGCACCTCCTCCTCCTCCGCCATCGCCATTATCATCGTGAGTTCCGCCTCTTTTCACGTCTCCTCCGCCGATCTTCATAGATCCACCGCCACCGCCACGAGATCCAGAGGCTTCATCGCTGAAATGAACTCTGCTCCATTGATGCTCCATCTCGCGTATGCTTCTCTCTCTCTCTTCCATGTGGGTTTTTGTTTCTTCTTGTTTTGTTTTCTGGGCAACTAAACTGAGGGTTGCTTAGGGTTTATTTGATGAGCTGGGTTGTCTCCTTCACTTGCATTTCTGGTGATTGCTTTGATGGTAGGGTTTGAAGTTGGGAATCTTTTTGTCCCGTTTCCCTTCTATGTTGATTTTGGACTAATTTGGGTCCTTTTTTTTTTTTCTGTTGACATATGGTCTGAATCTTAGCTAAACTATCTTTTAGATCATAGTGATTTTGTGTAATTTTGGTTTGATTTTATGTTTCTGCGATTTTCATTTGCTCATTGTCATTTTAAATATTTCTCTGGTTTAGTTTAGTTTAGTATAATTGCTCAGTGGAATGCCATTAGTATTGTTCTTGATCAGGGTATTTGCTTCATGTGATTGGTGGGTCATATTCTACTATCTCGTTTCGTCAGTGATTTGTTGATCTATCAGATTTCTAATTTCTGATTTGTCCAAGCTTATGTATATTTTCTAAATACCAGTTGTTTGTCATAGGTAAATGATCTGTGAATTGTTTGTGTGACATCTTCATCTGATATGTCTTGTAGGAGATCTCTGCCCCAGTTGTCGACTCAAATGATATAGTCACTGGTCACATTATTTCCACGACCATTGGTGGCAAAAATGGAGAACCCAAACAGGTAATACTACCTTCCTGAATACCCTTTTGACTTGCTCTGAACAAGTTGTGTTATTGATTCATGCATACATACATATATAATTTTGTGCACGGTGCACACATTTAATAAAATTAAAATTTTCACTACAATGACATGAAAGCATGGCTTCTCATTTGATCGGGTCTTCAAATCAACTGGAATTCAGTCCATACATATTTGCATTTCTTTTTTCTTTTCTATATATATAAATTTTGGTTTTATTTTTTAAATAAGAAATAATACATTTGATAATAATGATAAATATATATTGTAACAATATGGATCCCTCATGCAGGGTAGAGGTTTAAGTTATGCTTATCACTAATTGTTTGGGAATGTAAGCTAATGAGGTGGAAATTAAAAATAAAAGGTATGTCGAAGCAACTCGGTTATCAATGGATCATTATCTTTCAAGGAAAATTAGACTTGAGACCGGACTAATGATTTACTGACATAGGGAACAAAAAGAGAATTGGGAGGAGAGAAATAGGAACCAATCCCAAATCCATATGCCAAGCTAATGCAGTGTCTCATTACTATTAAAGTATCTCAAATCCTTTATGTGTTGAAGCCAAAAAAATATATAGGCATTGAAGTTTGGCAAGTAAGACTCTTGACTCTCTATTATTAAAGTATTGTTATTTCTTCTAATTGGGTCTATGAGCCAATATGATTTCAATAGTCATATCAGCATTTTGCTTTTATGTAATCTGATATGATTCAGAACTCGGATCATGAGTTATAAAATGTTTTTTTTTTTATGTGTTTTCTAACCAAGTATGTTAATAACACTCTTATATGTTTAAAGAAAAAATTTCCATTTAAAATACTTCTAAAAAATAAAAGATGTTCTGGAGACAATATTCTACGAGGTTGATAAGAAGATGGATTTTAGATTGAATATTCTTGTTGGCTGAATTTTGTTCTTTCCTAGGATTTTTTTTCTCTGCTGTTTTAAATCTGTTACAAGTTTGTGTGTCCTAACTCCATTAATTAATTCTGTTCCATTATACTTTTGTCCCTTTTGTCTAGCTTCATCGGAAGGAAGCAGTTGTTGAGTGCAAATTTGATGGTGACCGCATTCAAATCCATAAAAATGGGAAAGATATACACTTCTTCTCAAGGTAGTTGCTGGCCTAGTAGTTTCAAATAATTTTCTGCTCTTTGATATTTTTTGGTTGTTTTTGTCACTTTGATTAACTCTTTTTGTTATCTTTACATTGGAATATTTATATTATATTTCATTGATTGTCTTTGACTTCTTAAATGCTCTATTGTATCTGTATCATCTGAACTGATGTCACCATTGTTAACCCAATAGATTTTAGTTTAATGTAATTCACAATTTTATGTCATTTATGCAGGAACTTTCTTGACCATCCTTAATATGCGCATTCCATGTTGGATGTTATCATGCAAAATATTCTTGTTGACAGGTAATATTTTAACACCAACTTCACACTCAAGAACTTCACACTCAACAACCATATGATATCTAGTTACCTTTTGTTTCTTAGGATTCTATTAGTCTGGATCATGCAGTGAATAACAATCATATATTTTAACACCAATTTTCTGCTTTTTGTTTCTTATGAATACCAATCATGCCACTGTAGAAGCAACATTTAAAATTGATATCAGTACTTCACAAGGTTACTTCACTTGGTTCTCTATTGATAATTAAACAATCTCTAACCACATCCTGACCCTTGAGGTTTTTAAAGAGGCAGAGTATTAACATATAGTATTATTGCAGAAGTGCAAATCAATCTTTGCAGCCAAAACAAATAACAAATAACAAATAACAAATCTTCTACAGCTGATTTGTTCAATCTACTATAGTTGAAAACAAATAACAAAGTTCGACACTTCATTTTTGTTTCCAATTTTTTGTTTAATTGGTCATGCTTAATAATTCATTGAGATTAATTTCTTTGTTCAGTGGAGACACTGATGCAGTGGTTCCTGTGACTGCAACTCAATACTCCATTGATGCCTTGAAGCTTCCAACTATTACCAACTGGTCCCCGTGGTATGACAATGGAAAGGTAGGTTAGTTTTAAGGACTAGTTTGTGTTACCATACAACAATTTTGGATCTCTATTTCTAGCACAATCCTTAAACTGCTGTTATTTATTTATTTATTTATGTTCCATGATATATTTGCTGAACAATAAGTTGTTACTAATTATCATAATTTAAAATTGGTTTGCCCAATGATGAGAACCTTGATCTAACACGAGTTACTTTTAAAAAAGTTTAAATGTTTTAAAAACATTAGTTTCGTGTAGTTCAACTCTAGCGTTTAGACAAAGTTTATTGGGAATTCTATTGGTTGGGGAAGTGTATGTATTCGTCATGAAAATTTCAAATTCTATTATATACAAACAATTTAATGATTTATTGGTTGGGCAAGTTTTGTAGACATGCATAGGAGTGACAAACAATTTATTGGTTTTGTATTTTGGATTAGGACTGATTTCATCATGATTCACGACATTAATAGATGCGTTGAGGTGAAATTAAAACAAAGTCGTACGAGCTTGTAATATGCTAGTCTTGGAAACACATGATAAAGCTGAACCTGCTAAATGCGTACTCAACTCATTAAGGCTTTTTATTCTATTTACTTCTTGTTGGCTTCATGTACTGTTTTTCGCAATTCAACTGTATATGCCATCATCTTCGGCCATCATGACCGAGATTAGGTCTAGTCACATTAACAAGCATACCCTGTTAGAATTCATTCATATTATTCTGTGTGAATGAGTTTGCCTTTCAATTTAAGTTTTAGTACGGCTTACATTTGGCATGTTGGCAGATGATAAAGTAACTGTTTTGGAGTTAGAAAAGAGAGCTTGGGAAAGTTCCTCGAATTATGAACATATAGGGGCTTCTTGCATTTTTTTTACACATATTGTCACCAACCTTTTGATCCTTCAGTAAATAATTGGGATGTGAAGTATTTTTGCTATATCATGAACTACTTATTTTATTGTTTCCATAAATAACTTTCCTCAATAATTTGTTTGATACCAGTGCAAACCACATTATCTCAGCAACCTTCCCTCCATATTGTTCTCTTACTTTTATTGCCCTTAAATATTTTTCTTTCTGCTGCATTTTTGAACACCAGAAGTTGGAATGAATATGGACCTTTTTATATTTTTGTTTCTTTACTTATTAGATCTTTGCAATTTATTTATTTATTTTTGAGTGGTTTCTTCCAATTAGGAAATTTTTTTTATCATTTGTTGGAGCCTGTAATTGGAAATTTAGTGATATAATTTGACATGATTCGGTGGATACTAAGCTACCAATAGAAACTTGTTATAAAAAAGCTTTGTAAATGGTCTAAGGGTTTTATGTTTTAATTATGGCCAGTCTGTGTAATGCCTGGTGCTTGGTATTGATAATGGTGGATATTCTTCACAGGTGCTTCTCCTTCTTACCAACTGTAGCAAGAATAGCAAGATCATGAGACGAAGTACATAATGGTCCTATATGTGTATTGCCTTTCTGTGTCTCCCAGTACATATCATTTTTCCTATGTTAGTACAAAAAGCCAAAAAGGTGTGAGCATACATTTTTATGAAAATGATTGGGGCCCACAGGTTTTGCTGGCCTAATCAACTTCTATTGTTGAATGGTTGCCTCGTGTCTGACTTTTTCAAAATATTTTTGGAAGTATATCAGTTTAAAGGCATTTGAAAATCTTAATGGCGGAGTTATTTGGTCTGATGCATGTTGAACTCTCAAATGGAGTGATCATTTCTTAGACCATGATTCTTTAAACAAATTTAACATTTAGCATGGAATTGGTTTTTAATAGTGTGACACTAGATTCCACCAATGCAATTTCGGCTTGTCTCTTGAGCATGCCAGTGCCCTAGAACAATACCTGAATGTTTAGAAACATCAATTTTTATCATTCAATTTTTTTTTCCCCATACCATTTTCTTGACTTAATCTTGAATTTGTTTGTAAATATGCTAATCTTTTTCACTCATCAATGTTCCTTTCAGGCCATCCATGGATCTTGCTCTACACTGACCGCACATTAAGGACGCTATCTATAAATTCGAAATGAAAGAGCTGGTCACCACCACCACCTTCCCAGCTACTAGCCACAACTAGACTAGAGGAGCAGAATGACCGTAGGACAACCTATGATTCTTTTGGTGAGACTACCGATCTAGCATCGTTGCTTGGAAGTTTGAGTCGCAAGACTAAAGAGCCAGACGACTCTGGTGCCAGGACGACATCTTGTACTTATGGAAGGACTGAAGAGAAACCTTCCCTCCATATTGTCCTCAATAAAAGTAAGAGAACAATATCGAAAGGGTTTTATGGAAGGACTCGAACAATGGGAGCTTATAGTGATGCCAGGACGACATCTTGTACTTATTAGTACTTATTTTTGGATGGTTGGAACTAAAATGTGTAATGGGAGTAGTTGGTTTTTCCTGTATTATGTATGAAATTAAATTATTGACGTTGGATTACACTTGGTTCTTATGGAATTTGTAATATATATATATATAATTGGACGTTCAATATTAATTTTTTGGATGGTTGGAACTAAAATGTGTGCACGTTGTTGAATGCTTGATAACATATTTTGCGTTGATGGATTATATTGTTTATACAGGTTACAAGTTGTATTAATAATGAATACAGGTTGTTTAGAAAAAAATAAAATTTAAAAAAAAACACGTTAAAGTATTTGCCCACCAAATATTTTGGTAGCTAAATAAGTTTGTGAAATGTTTTGGTGACTAAGAATTTAGTAGCAAAAACATAACCCAATGCACTTTTAGTGACTAACACTTTAGTCGCCGAATGCACCTTTTGCCGACTAAAAACAGTTTCGTAGCCAAATGTGTACTTTCGCCGACTAATTATTTAGTAGCTGAAGGTGACACCTTCCCCGGCCACAACAACTTAGTAGCCAAAAAGCCTCATTCGGCCACTAAAAGTTTTAGTGGCGGAAACATAACATTTGCCGACTAAACTAATATTAGTAGCCAAATGTAGTCACTTTTAGCGACCAAACGAAATTTAGTCGCCAATACTATCGCCGACAGGGTAAAGGCGATGAGCTTGGCGACAAAATATTTTAGTCGCTAAATCGTTTTAGTGGCTAAATATTGGACTTTTGGCGACCAATATTTTGGTAGCCAAAAGTGACATTTCTTGTAGTGACTATTCAGTCCAAACCCAAGCAAAAACCTCCTGACTTTGAATATAAGCAACAACTCTAATAATAAAGTCATGGAACTGGTGGAAGGACAACTATCCAAGATGACACACAGTGCTGTGGGCTCATACCTCGAACCCGAGAGCGAAGCGATTCACCAAGTAGGCATCATTTGGTGGATAGACGAAATCCGGCTGAACATCGAACCCAGATGGCCGAGCGTGGGAGGAAGGCCTCTTCAGGCAACACAGATGGAAGCCCTGTGTCCATCTATATTGTGCAAAAAACTAGTGAGTGATATACTTGGCTTGAGTCCCTCAGAGCCTCTACCAGACTTTCCCAATCGTACATCAATGAATATCATGCTATGGAATTGCCAGGGGGCCGACAACAAAAAATTTTGCAGAAACTTCAAGGAACTCATCAAAACCCACCATCCTGATGTGGTTGCCCTATTTGAAACCAAGGTTATGTTTAGCTCAATGGGTCTCTTTTTCAACAACTTAGGCTACACAGCATCCACTACCGTTGATCCTGTGGGTAGAGTTGGTGGTATTTGGCTCCTCTGGATCCCCACGCAAGTTTCTATTAGTACTTTTGTTGCTAACCAGCAGGTGATCGAAGCCACTGTAAAAAGAAAAGACTATGAAGACTAGGTCCTGGCTGCAGTTTATCCAAGCCCCAATATCAAGCTCCGTTAGACATTACGGGAGGACTTAGAAGACACGGAAAACTCTATGACAAAACCTTGGCTTATTGCTGGTGACTTTAATGAGATAAGTGAGCAAAATGAGAGACGAAGCTTTTCCCATAATATACAACAAAGCAGAAGCCAAAAGTTCACTGAGAACATAAACAGGTGTGACCTTATGGACCTCGGCTGCACTGGCCCCAAACTTACCTAGACAAATAATCGTAGGGGGATGGCTAACACCATGGAAAAGCTTGACCGAGCACTCTACAATGAAGACTGGAGAACTACGTACCTAGAGGGCACAGTCAGAAATCTTCCACGAACCTATTCTGACCACTCTCATCTCATCATTTACACTGAAGGTATGACCAAACTCTCCTCTATTAATCGTCCTTTTCGGTTTGAAGCTGTTTGGATTTCCTACCCCAAGTATAAAGATGTTCTTCGTTCTTTGTGGAAACGTGATGTTTTCTTGAACAACAATCTACATCAAGTTGCTGTTGACTCAATTTCTCGGAATAAAAAGATATTTGACAACATTTTTAAAAGGAAAAGGTGTTTACTTGCACGGATTGAGGGAATCGAAAAATCTCTAGCAAATCACTTCTCACACAACCTGTTTCTTCTTGAAAAAGATTTGATTTGGCAAAATAACAAAACCCTCTTTCAAGAGGAACTTCTTTGGTTTGAAAAATCTAGAGTAAATTGGATTACTCCGGGTGAAAGGAACACCAGATATTTTCATATATCTACTATCAGAAAAAGGAAAAAAAATTAAGGATTGACTCTCTGCGTAATGAAACTGAGGAGTGGCTGATTGACTCACAAGCTGTTAAAAATCATATTCAAGATTACTTTAGAGGTATGTTTCAACATGAACCTGTAATCCAGCTTCCCCACTGGTGCAATATGGCCTATCACCGGATAACGAATGAGGAGAATTGCAGGCTTTCCAGAGGAATCACAAGTATTGAGATATAGGAAGCAGTGAAAAACATTAATGCTTTCAAAGCACCTGGGAGGGATGGCTTCCAAGCCATATTCTACCACATGTTTTGGGATGTCATTGGCAAAGATTTGTGTATCTTTATCAAGAAGTGTTACAGTGAGAAGCATGTCTCTCAAGATATAAATAGAACCGTCATAGCTCTCATACCTAAAGTTGACAACCCCGAAACCATCAAACAATTCTGCCCTATTAGCCTCTGTAATGTTTCCTACAAAATCCTTACTAAACTCCTTGTTAATAGAATAAGACCTCTCCTTCCAGATCTCATCAGTCCCCATCAAAGTAGTTTTATTCTAGGGCTCTCAACCCATGACAACATCATCATTACCCAAGAGATTATACACACATTGCACCACATGAAAGGTAAGGTTAGAGGTCTTATCATTAAGTTGGACTTGGAGAAAACTTATGATAAGCTCTTACGGGAATTCTTAAGAGAAACTCTATGTGAGTTCAATTTGAATAATCATTGGGTGGAGCTAATTATGTCTTGTATACCTTCAGTCAACTTCTCTTTATTGTGCAATAGTGAAACCATGGAGGAATTTACACCTGGTAGAGGCCTGAGACAATGATGCCCACTCTTCCTCTATTTGTTTCTCTTGTGTATGGAACGACTCTCGAATATGATCAAACATAAAGTGGAGAACAAACTGTGGAAGGGCATTAAAGCTGTTAGAAAGGGACCATCTATATCTCGTCTCTTCTTTGTGGATAACCTCCTTCTATTTGCACAAGCAGATCAAATCAATTGTGAAACTATCATGGATACAATCAAGGAGTTCTGTCAACTATCAGGACAGGTAGTTAACCTACAAAAATAAAAAAATGTTCATATCTCCAAATGTTGGAAGCAGGAAGGCTAGAGAATTGAGTAACTATTGTGGAATAGCTCTCACACAGAATTTGGGCAATACTTGGGGGTTCCTCTTCTTTACAGAAGAGCTAATTGACACATCTAGAATCACATTTTGGAGAAAGTCCAACATAAATTCTCTATTTGGAAAGCTAAGACCTTATCTCTTGCTGGTAGAACAACCATTGTCCAGTCAGTATCTTCCTCAATTCCTTCCTACACCATGCAAACTACTAGGCTCCCCCAAAGTGTATGCAAGCAAATTGACAAAATTAATAGGAAATTTTTGTGGGGTAATCAAAATAATATAAACAAAATCCATATGGTCAGTTGGAAACAGGTCTGCAAGAATAAACAAGAAGGAGGTCTTGGTCTTAAAAGAGCTAAGGATAAAAACCTAGCTCTTCTAGCCAAACTGGGATGGAAAATGGTAAGTGACAAAGAATCAATTTGGACAACAGTTTTGAAAGGCAAATACCATAAAAAAGAAGCTCTGTCTGATTGGCCCACTAATCAAGCTGCGTCCCACACCTGGAGGAGCATTATCAAGACTAGAGACCTCCTCAAAAGGGGAGTCAAATGGACAGTGGGTGATGGTAAGAACATATCATTTTGGAATGATTACTGGTGTGGAGACAGCACCATTGCAACAAAGTGCCCTGGAGATCACTCTTTGAATAACCTGAAGATAGCTGATATCATACAGGAAGATGGTTCCTGGAAGCTTGATCCAATTGTAGATCTCATTCCACAATCCGTCATTCAGAACATTTTGCAAATCCACTTACCACAGTTTATAGAAGTAACTGATAGCCCACATTGGACAGGGTCACCTATAGGAAACTTCTCTGTAAATGCAGCTTATCACCTTTTAACCTAAACCAATGAGAACACTGCCATGGTGAGTTGGAAGTGGATATGGAAGTCGAAAATTCCTCAGAAATTAAAAGGTTTTTGTTGGCTACTTCTCCAATGTCGTCTCTTAACTAATCATCAATGAAGAATTAGAGGCTTAACAACAGATGATAGTTGCCTCAGATGTACATTAGCTACTGAAGATCTCAACCACCTCCTTCGAGAGTGCCTCAAGGCTAATGAATTTTGGCATACTGCAAGAAGCTTCAACTGGGTAGAGGAAAGTGAGAACCAACCTCTGGAATAGTGGCTCCAACTAAATCTAAAAAGTAAGGAAAAGGAGCCCTACCCGATCCCTTGGGGCATTGCGTTCTTGTACACCATTTGGGCAATTCGGAAGGACAGAAACAACATTGTTTTTAGACAAGAAGAAGGGAATATCCAAGAAACTATTTGATACATCCAACACCAAGCTTTAGAAACTTTTGAAGCCTTTCAAGCTGACCATTTCACTGGACAACCTCTAAATTTTATAACTAATTGGGTGTTGCCTTTTGCAGGGAAAATTAAACTCAACACGGACGAGAGCTCAAAAGGCAATCCAGGACCAGCTGGGTATGGTGGTCTTTTCAGGGATGAATGAGGAACTTGGCTATATGGCTATCATGGAAAACTAGAGGTAGCAACTAGTCTAGAGGCCGAACTTTGGGCAGTCTATAGAGGACTCACAATAATGCTTGAGAAGGGACTGAAGGACATCTACATTGAAACTGATTTAGTGCAAATTGTCAAGCTCATCTAGGATGCATTATCACAACACTCGCAACACAGGGCCATGCTTGAAGATACCAAATTCCTAATGAGAAGATACAGCTGCACCGTTGCCCATATTCCCAGAGAGGGTAACACAAGTGCTGACGGTTAGGCAAATATGGGTGTGAATCACCAAGATTCTTTTGTTTTTCTTAATGATCTCCCTACTGAAATTGCTGATCTGCTTGTTGCAGACATCATTGGGGCTTTTCCTTTTACTGTTTAAGGCAACTCTTCCTAGCACTCTATTTTATTCCGTTGCTGTTATCCTTTCTTATGAATCGAAAAAAAGAAAGAAGAGGAGAATGAGGCTACTGGTTATAGTGTAATTGAGATTTTTTTTTTTTTTTTTCCGTGTAGAGAAAGGAGTATTTAGGGTAAAATATTTAAGAATTAAAATTGCTAATATATTTTAGGATAAATTACAAATACACTTTCTGAAATTTGATTAAAATATGAATCAACTTCTGTGGTTCTAAAAATTATATTTCACCTCCTAAGGTTTCTAATTTTATAACAAATAGCCCATTTTATTATTAAATTATGAAATCAATTAACAGTTTTTAATAATATTAGAAATATGTTTCAATTAATAATTTAGATAGTTTTAGTATTGTATAGGAGAACAATCATGAATTTTATTTTTTTAGTTAATTTTGTTAAATAAATTTTTTTGAAAAGGAAGTATTTGTAATTTTTCAAATTATGGGGGCAAACTGTATTTTAAGCAAATCTCAAGGAGTATATTTGTAATTTACCCTATATTTTAATTTGGGGTGTTTGTTATACGATTTGAAATTTCAGGAGGCAAAATATATTTTTTAGAACTTGAGAAGGGAATTTGTATTTTAGACAAACTCTAGGCTTTGTTTGGGAAGATGAGTTGGCTTTTTGTCTTTTTGACACTTTTAGCCCCAGTTAAAATGTTCATTTGAGTTGGCTTGTTTAACTTTTTTGAAAACAAAGTGAAATGATTATAATTTGAATGTAACATCTTATCTTATTAATTTTTTAGGCTATTTTATTTTTTTTTATGGTTAATTTAGCCAAAATTTGTCATTAAACCGATGTTATATTTTTTTATATTAAACATCATATAAATAAATATTTTATTTTAAAATCATAAATCTCAATACAATTGCATCATGTTATATGCAAATTCAATATACAAATTTTATTTATATATCAAACACTCATTCTAAATTAGTTTTTTCAAATTGCAAGTCTCAAATAAAATAATTAAAATCAAAGAGATTTTCATTAAATTCTATCTTTTAAACAGAGTGGTTAAAATCAAACTATAATATATTGATATCATGGTGATTTAAAAAGTATGTGGCTAGGTTTTTCATTATTTGTTTAAGAATTTAGAACTCTCTTATTTTTTTTTTTTTTATAGATCCAAATGAAGAGTTTAAAACAAACAACACAAAAGAACGGATAAGACTAGGGAAACTAAATCCCTTCTGGAGCCAACATGTAACAAGTCAGTAGTTAACAAAGAGAAGATGTAAACAAGAGGGTCTTCCTTCAAAATGAGATGCTCTTGTTGATTTACTCCTAAGTTAGCCAAAGCATCTACACATTGGTTCACTTCCCTGGGAATTGTTTCAATAGTGCATTGGCATCTTCTAAGAAGGAAGTTAGCATCTTCAATGAGAGCCTTGTATGGAGAGTTTTCCCAGCTCCACCTCTGATAAGCTCCATGGCTAGCTGGGAATCAGTTTCAATTTGGATGTTGGCCAAGCCCTTTTGCAGGATGATGGTTAGACCCCGGTAAATGCCCCACAAATCAGCTTCCAAACTGGAACAGTTGCCTAAGTAACCATAAAATCCCTAGATCCAAGTACCAACTTCATCTCGGAGCATTCCTCCATAACCTGATTGTCCAGGATCCCATTTAGAGCTTCCATCAGTATTCATCTTGAGCTTACCTGCAAGAGGACAAGACCATGACATTAGTGAAGGTTCCTTAAAGTTTAGGTGGAGGAAACCTGGAAGGCTGCTTGAGTTTCCAAAGCCTTGTTTAGAATAAAGTTCACACTGGTGTGAGGACGTTGAGTAATGTTCTCAAACACTTCTTTGTTTCTCTTTTTCCATATGGTCCATAGAGTTGTCAGAAAAACTGTTGGCCATTGAATATCATTAATGAGGTCCTTGCTTTTGAGATTAATTATGATCCAGTCTTGCAGCGTAGCATGTTGGCTTTGTTGCCACCGAGGAAGGTTCCTCAGGTTCACCCATAATACCTTAGCTTTAGGGCAGTTGATGAGAAGGTGATGCATGTCTTCTCTAGTGGAGCGGCATCTGGGACAAGTGTCTGATTCAGAGAGATGTCTAATTATCCTCATATGATTGGTGAGCAGTCTTTCATGCATGACAAGCCAAAGGAAGCTTCTAAGTCTGTGAGGTGCCTGGATTTTCCATATCCCAAACCAGTTGGTTCCATCAGATTTAGAGTTGGCTAGGGCTTGGTAGGCTGCTGATGTGGAATAATTGCCACTGGAGAAGCCCCTCCAATGAGGTGTGTCATTATAGGTAACATAGTTGGGCCTATATATTCTAAGGATGGCCTCTTTTTCTTGAGGGGATATGAGGTGCTGGATAGAGGTTAAATCCTAATTGCCCTCTTCATCAATAATGGAGCTGACTTTGGTAGCTGCTTCAATATGTGCTCCTTGGTTTGATAGGCTTAAGGGTTGGTCTCCACACCACCAATCTGTCCATAGTGAAGTCTCCTCCCCTATTCCAACATTTCATTTAATGTTCTTCTCCAAAACAATTCTGTTTTTTATAATACTACGCCAGATGTAGGAAGCTTTCCTAGTATTGGGCCAATTAGACAGAGAATGGTGTTCAAGATATTTGGTTTTGAGAATGGTACACTAGAGCTCTTCAGAGTTAGTGGTAAGTTTCCATCCTAACTTAGCAATAAGAGCAGAATTTCGAGCTCTGATATTTCTGATTCCTAAGCCTCCATGCTTCATGCTTTTGCACACTTGTTGCCAGTTAACAAGGTGGACTTGCTTTCTAGTGTCACTGTTGCCCCAAAGAAAGTTTCTATTAAGTTTCTCAATTTGATCACAGGTGTGCCGAGGGATTTCCATAGTTTGCATAAGGTGATTAGGCATAGCCGAAGTGACAACCTTTATCAGGGTTGTTCTACCAGCAAGGGAAAGCTTTTTGGCTATCCACCTAGAAAGTCTTTGAGCCATTTTGTCAAGGATATCTTGGAACTGGTTTTTAGAAACTCTATTGTGGAGAATAGGGGTGCCCAAGTACTTACCCAGGTTGTTGGTGAGAGAGATACCACAGGTGTAGCTTAAGGAAATAGCTTCTCTTCTACGAACATTAGAGGAAATGAACATTTTAGATTTTTGTACATTAATTTTTTGACTAGACATTTCATAGAATTCAGATAACATATCCATAATGCAGGCACAGTTTCTTTTAGTAGCTCTAGCAAATAGAATAAGATCATCAGCAAAAAACAAATAGGAAATGGGAGGGCTATCCTTGGAAGCCTTAAGTCCCTCCCATTCTTCATTATCAAACTTGGATCTGATCATATTAGATAGGTTCTCGATGGAAAGAACAAACAAATAAGGAGATAGAGGATCGCCTTGACGAAGACCTCTACCCATACTTATGTTGGGGAGAGTCTCACCATTCCGAATAATAGCAAAATTGACATTAGACACACAATTCATAATAAGAGTGATCCAATCAGGATTGAGATTAAGCTCTTTGAGGGAATGAAGGATAAAGTCGCAGGATAAGCGGTCATAGGCCTTCTCAAGATCAATTTTAATAACCATGCCCCCAGTCTTACCTTTTTTTTCCGCTAGGTGTGTGCAGGATCTCTTGAGTGATGATGATGTTATCTGTGGTAGTGTAACCGGGGATAAAACTACATTGGTTGGGGGCTAATGAGGTCAGAAAGAAAGGGCCTATGTATGTTGACTATAATTTTAGTAATTGTTTTGTAGGTGACATTACAAAGACTTATGGGTCTAAATTGTTTCAAAGACTCAGGGTTTTAAAGCTTAGGGATGAGGACAATCAGAGTTTCATTAATCTCGGAAGGGACATAATGATGTTGGAAGCAGTCTTTAATAAAATTACAGACATAAGGGCCAATAGTGGACCAATGATTATGGTATAAAATCGCTTGGAGGCCATCCTTGCCAGGGGCTTTAAAGGCTTTAATGCTTCGAATGGTTTTCCAAATTTCAATATTACTCACCGGGGTTTGGATACTGTCATTGTCTTCTCTTGTGAACCCAGTTCTGGCAATGTTAACCCAATTGGATAAGAGTTGAGTATCCTCATACTGAAAGAGATTGGTAAAATGGTCTAGAATATGAGCTTTGAGGTCATTGCAATTGGAGATCCAATTACCATTATCGTCTTTTAGAACCTGAATCTTAAGCTTTCTTCTCTTGTTAAGGGTAGAGATATGAAAAAAATCTGGTATTGCTATCCCCCATAGTAAGCCATTTGTTGCGGGATTTTTGGTACCACAAAAGTTCTTCTAGGAACAAGGTCATATTAAACTGCTTAATAAGGTCCTTTTCAAGAATCTGAAGATTATGAGAAAAATGATTGCATTGGGATTTTTGAATGCCCTCAATGCGGGCCAAAAGAGTTTTCTTTCTTTTAAAAATATTTCAAAAAAACTCCTTGTTCCATAGTTTAACATGATGAGTGAAATTATTAATGGCTTCAATCAAGTTAAAATCCATGTTAAGCCAAGACTTTTGAACAACTTCAATGAAATTAGGATGACAAAGCCAAGCAGCTTCAAATCTAAGCGGTCTATTTTGAAGATTGGAGGGATGCATACCTTGAGTGTAGACCACTAAAGGAGAGTGGTCCGAATAGGTTCTTGGCAGAGTCCGCACAGTACCTTCAGGGAACAAAGCTCTCCATTGTTCATTGCTCATGGCTCTGTCCAGACGTTCCATAGTGCTGGCCAGGCCTTGCCTGTTGTTAGTCCAGGTAAAGCGAGGGCCAATACTCCCTAGATCAAGGAGGTTGCAGTTGTTGACTTTTTCAGTAAATCTTTGAGTCCTGGTTAGGTTTGGGGATGGTGAGAAGCTCCTCATTTCTCTGTGATTAGCATAATCATTGAAATCACCCACGACAAGCCAAGCTTTGTTCATACTTGCTGCTGTATCTTCAAGGTCCTCCCACAGTGAATCCCTGGCTGTGGGATTTGGGCTAGCATAAGCCCCATTTAAGATCCATTCCTCGTAATCCTCTTTGTGAATTGTGGCCTGTATGTATTGATTGGAAGCTGTTGATGCTTGAAAAGTGACCTGAGTAGTAGGAGTGTAAATTTGGCCTGGCCCGGCCCAACCCAGCCTGGGCTCGGGCTCGGGCTCGGGATGGGCCGAGCCCATGTCTGGTCTCGCGGACTCCCACCAAAATTCAAGATGGATCGGGCCACAGGCCAAAAAAAACTAAGCCCAGGCCCAGTTCTAAGCCTAGGGGTATTCGAGCCTTGGACGGGCTAGTGGGTCGGGCCTTGGGCTGGGATTGGGCAGGCCGTACCATTTTTTTATATTTATTTTTATTTTTTTCTACTAAAATTTTATTATTTTCTATTAAAAAATACACTGGGCCTTGGGTGGGACGGGCGAGCTGGGCTTCGGGCCAAACCCTAAGTGGGCCTTAAGTGGGTTAATGGACTGGGCCACAGGCCGGGTTAGGGTTCAAACCAATGGCCCAAGCAGGCTTAAACGGGTCGGGCCCATCTCGGGTCGCGAGCGGGCTTTGGGCCACCCACGGGCCGCGGGCCATTTTTACACCCCTACTGAGCAGTATCCCAGATGACCCATATGCCTCCAGTTCTACCAGTTGGATCGACAATAGTGGATGCCGTGAAACCCAGATTGTTGAAAAAGTTCCCCATTGAGCTGTAGGTGACTTTAGTTTCCATGAGAATAAGTATTCCAGGGTTGTGTGTACGGAGAAGGTCTCGCATGTGTCTTCTAAAGGTATTGTTACCAGCCCCTTGGCAGTTCCAAATCAAAATTTTGAGGGAGTCCATGGATGGCATGGGGGGAAGTGGATTAGTGTCTAACCTGGTTAAGATGTTATGTATCCTTCGATGGTCTTGATCGATTGATCGCAGGGATGCCATCCGAATTGAGTGCATTGGAGGGCCTGGTATGGTGCTCCAACCTGGTTCAATTCTCAGTCTTAGTTGCTCTATCCACCGGATTGTGTCGACACGGTAAATGGCTTCTGTCCCTTGATTTAATAATAGCCCCATCGGATGCCCCTTTGTCATGTGAATTGGTACGAGGGGGATGGGTATTGCTTCTTCTTCCATGTTTAGAAGTTGGGTCGGGAGGTTTTCTTGCTTTAGCTTTTTCAGTTCTAAGAGATGAAGACTAGGTAGAGTTTAAGAGGTTCGAAGGTGACAGATGATTCTGGTCTTCACATATCTCTTCCATTGGGATTTCTGGAGATTTATTGAGGGCTTCTTGGGGGCTAGGTTGAGTAGGATTCAAGGGAGGAGGGGATTAGAGGTGTGAGTTTTCATTGACAGGTCTGACTACTAAGCTTAGAGTAGGAGGCGATTTGTGGTTGGAATTGTATGAACAGCTGGATTTTCTTGGGATGCAATCGGGCCACCACTGTGACTTGGGCTCTTGGTGTTAGTCTTGATGGGCTTGTTGATAACTAAGGATGACTCAAGCCCAATAAGGGATAAGGAAGTGGAAGCTCCAGATACCTGGCCCAAAAAGTTTGCTGTTGCCTCAGTAATAGTCCCATTTTCCAGAGGATTATTGGAGTCCAATTCAGTAAATTTGTTTGTGTTTGGATTTGGCCTATGGGCTGGTCCTTTTCGAGTGGAGATGTTCTTCCGTTCTTTCTTGTAACCAGAATCCAAGGACCGAAACTAGAAGCTCTCATCTCAAATTGTTGCAGGTTACCGCTGGCTTGGGGTTGTTCTGGCTGTGGAAGATTGCTAACGGCTAGTCCGCCATTGGATGGCATCGGGCTTGGTGGCGGAGGCACTTAGAGTTGTGGATTTGATGCTTTGTATCTGCATAGCTCTCTCCTATGATCCACCCTACCACAGTGAAAACAAAAGTTATGAATAGATTCATACTCAATGTTATAGCTTTTCTTACCTAGTAAGAATCTGGGGCATAGTGGTTTGTTGAGGTCCATCTCAATGCAAACTCTTGCAAATTTGCCTCTGGTAGCCATGGCTGTGGTGAGGTCTAACTGAAGAGGACGCCCTAGATGTTTAGCAATAGTATACAAGACCTTTTCATGGAAGTATTCAATTGGAAGCTGCAGAAACCTAACCCACACCGCGGTTGTGGTTTTAAAAGCTTCTGATGCCTTGACGTCAGCCTCCCATTTGCGAATTGTGAGATAATGGTCTAGGATAACCCACAGGCCACCAGAGAAGACACGGGCACAGTCCTCCTGAGAGGAGACTTTGAACAAAAAGTAGTTGTTCCCCAAATCTATGGCATTGAATTCATCTTGTAGGGCCCATAGCTTTCTAACTTTTGTACAGAGCATTTTGTACCCAATGTTTTTGCCCAAAAGTCTTACAATAAGTGAGTTGGTCCAAGGTTGTCGTATTTGTTGTAGTAGTTGCTTTGGAAGAGATATTATGGGTATGCCTTGAGGTACTACCTCCGGTATGTCAGAATCCCTCTCTTCCGCTTCATCTTCTGGAGTAATGGTGTCCATCACATCATCAAAGTAAAAATCGTTACTTTTAGGAGCTGCAAGTGCATCCTTGAACGATTTGGGCTTGGGTTTGCAAGTGTTCCATCCTCAGGGAAGGGAGAGGGTTCATGCGTGGGGGCTGAGGAAAGATAAATTGTGGGATCAAGAGTGGAAACAACATTGGTCTTCATATCTTTTGCCCCCATCTCGTCCTTGCTCTTGATCTTTTTGGTGTTATGGATCATGTGATCTTCCTCTTCAAGAGACTTTCTGTGTGGATCACTAACACTGGCAAAGGGGGAGCTCATTCTAGAGAGAGAAAATTCACAAATAGACTATTATTTCACAATGATTGACATTTAGAACTCTCTTATGTGACTACATAAGGGTTCTTACCTACCGTAAGTTTGGTGTATTGTTTTAATTACTTAAATGTTTGATTTCATTTTTCTCTTTGCTCGTGATAGTATTTAGTTTTTTTTACCAATTATTTTTGGATATATAATCTTTTTATTTTTATATGTATATATAAGTGATTATTGAACTTAATCATTACATTGTATTTGGATCATATTTGTATAGTATTATGAAAATAAAAAGAAAAAGAAAAAATACTTAATTTATATTTCATTTATATTTTAATCGCATTTATTTATTTATTTTTATAAATTATTGTTCAAATTCATAATACAAATACAATTTTAAAATTATTTTAAGAAACATAAAATATTTAACTATTAATTCGAGTATTATAATTTATTTATTTTTTTAGTATAAAAGTCGGACTCCATCAACTTCAACAACCCAAGTTAAAAACCCGAGTACATCTCAGACCATTAGTTGTTTGATTTGAGATGAGAGTAGCTTGAGAAACTAATTACAAACTCTAAACAAAAAAAAAAAAAAAAAAAAAAAAAGTAAAAAGTTATATAATTCATTTGTAACAATGAATTAAAGACTTTGTAACTATTTACTTTTTTTAATATCTTTTTAACTAAATTAATCTCTTTCCAAACAACCGTTATTGTTACGTAAGGAATGAAATGTTCTCTTGCTTAGTGCATGAACCAGAAAGGAAAGAAAAGTCCAATTCTATTAATTTTAAATTTTTAATTTTAAATTAAATAAATTACAAACAAGTAAAAACAAAACACACACAATCATACCTATCTAAATTATTTGTCTATTTTCGTTAAGTAAAACTAAAAAATAAAAAAAGAGTATTTCAATCATTAAACTCAATAAAAAAAATTATAGTTTAGATATTTTATGTATATTTGCATTGAGTTTAATGACTAAAATATAATTTTTTTGTCGATTTTCTTTTAAAAAAAATAGGCTGATAATTTATATTGAAAACAAATAAAAAGCTTACGGTTTAAATTGATAAAATAAAAAAATAAGAATTTATTTTTTTACAAGCATAAAACTCTATTTTTTTGGTTGTAATTTTCTCTTTTTTATTTTTATTTTTTAACTGATGTGTTATATGTAATAAAAAAATTTGAAATTATTTTTGTTAAAATTATTTTTTTAAAACTTTTGATCGGACTTAAGATTTTGTAATCAGTAACAATTTTCTAACCCATCCAAGGTTCACAAATTTTGGTCCAACCCAATCCAATCAAATAGTTTTTAAACAAAAAAAGAGGGTCTTATTATACTCTTCTTCACTCTCTGCCCTTTTATCTGGTAATCCTCTTCCTCTTGTTTGATTTTAGGGTTTAAAAAAACATGTGTTTCTTCACTTTTGATTTTGATTTAATGAATATACCTTTTGTTGTTGTTGATATATATATATATTTTTTTTCTATTGATCTTTTAATATATTTTCTATTACTCTGACAACCTAATGCTTTTGTATTGTGGATTTGGATTAGGTTAATTTCGTTTGGAATCTATAATAATTGTTCGGAGAATTACATTTGTTGTTGATAGTTATTTATATCGGGTCTATTTTGTGCAATTTATTGTGAATTGAAAAATACAAAAAAAGTCATATTTTAGCAACTAATCTAAAAATTGGAAACACCCCCCTCCCACAGGGAAAAAAAAAGTCATTTTTCTTTTTATTTTGTTTTTGGTAGGTAAGTCATAAAATAAATACAAAAAATTTACACATTTACAAGAGGTATTCCCCAGTAATACATCAAAACTAACACCGCCCCCCAAAGAGGAGGGGAAGACTAATACAAATCACATCTAAAAAAACAATCCCGCATTTGCAAGAAATTAGCAAAAGATGCCACAATTACCGAAATTTGCACATATATCCTTTGTTTTCCCATAATTTTGTCCACAAATACCGAATTTTGCTTATGATTTTGTTTATATGTGCCTTAAGACATATGTTAAGATGCTTTGTCTATTTATACATTATCCATGAAAATGAGTATAATAAAGGATGTACAATACTTTTAAGCTTCCTTATCATGTGCCCAAGACCCCCCCCCCCTTTTTTGGTTGTCATTTCTGATTTTTTTTTTAACTTTAATTATTTTTTAAACTTTTCTAGTATATCTAGTCGAGTGGAACTCGAATGTTCTTTTGAATTTAAAAAAAAAAATACTAAAGGTGAAAAAAGTCACCAAAAAAATAAACTCTAAACACTTATCAATTTTCGCCTAATAAGCTATAAGTATAAGTTGCACCAAATAGTCTACCACATACTTCCATAATAGCTCAGATAACTGCACCAAGCTATTCAATTAAATTGTGCAATTTGAATTTTGTTATGATGATAGTTTTATTAGATTGTATTTTTTAAGCGTGTTAATTTTTTGCAATTAAATGAATTGTTTTCAAAATCTCTGCATTGTCATCCATGATGTGTATATTTGTAATTATAATGCACAATTCGTTTTCCTTTCTTATAGTGATTCTAGTTTAGACTCAACCCGTTGATGTTTTGGATCCGGGTTTCAGTGCCTTATACTATTGTTCATGTCTTATTTCTCTTTATTCCACATTGAGTTTGGTGGTTGGAATGCCTTGGCTGTGTTTGGAATAGGTTAGAAGTTATTTTTTCAAAATGGTTGTTGCTTGGATTTTAGCCTCTTGGCCCGAGTGACACTTCTTCCAATCGAGCGGTCTTTGAAAACTCTCAGTACTTTTGCAGACCTACAAAAATACTGAAAGTTGGTATTCTATGCTCGAGCGGTAATTCTTGCGCTTGAGCGGTAAACTTCTTCGCTCGAAAGGTCTCACTTATTGTGTCTGGTCACTCGAGCGACACTTCATTTGCTCGAGTAGTCTGTGCGTATATCAGTCCGTAAAAGTCACTTTTTGAGTCACTTTTTCATCTCTCTCTCCCTAAACATTCTAAAAACCCTATATCAAGAGCTCCTCTTTCTAAAGCTCATCTTCTCTCTACATTGACATCCTCATCCATTAAGTTCTCAACCCTAGTCCCCTTGTGTAACACGTCCGCGAGGGACCTCGGTACAGTTCGGACTCCCTTTTTGTTTGTTGCGGTTCTTAATCTGAACCAAAGAGTCCAACTCTGGCAAATCGTTTTGAGAAAAACAGATTTTTGAAAAGAAGTGCCAAACATGGACTGCTTTGCCAGATACAGAGTCGCCACCTAAATATTTTTAATGGGGGAATTTAGGAAACCCTGACTCGGTGCCAAAGGCCACGTGTCCGTCATGACCAAAGTTGCCTCGGCTCGGGAGCTTGGGTACGATTGGGGAAGGTCAGCTATGAGCACCCCCTCTCGCCCGGTTCGAAGACCGGCCTCTACTAACCATGATATCCGATTTTGAAAACGTTATGTGTTCTTATTCCAATTATTAGCCTAGAATTACTATGTGATGCGCACAACACAAAAGTATAGACTAGATCGTCTAATTTGGAAATAAGCATTGCATATCCGTTTGTTTTTTGAAAGTGTTTTTTGAATTTGCTACTCGCGAGTAGGCTAAAACACGGATTTCAATGAGTTACTCCAACTTAAACAATCCAACCTTCACCCACAGGCATTCAGGCAGTTATATAACGTAAGCATTTAGCCGCATGGCAAGCATACTGTCATGGCAACACTCACACGCATGTGGTATGCTAAAGCGTAAAAATACTTACATCGTACTCCGCGCCAAAACAAGAACTTGTTAGTAAATCGATGTATGATCCAAGTCCATGTTAAGTGCCTAATGCAGCGCATACAAAATGCAACTTAGAGTAGGCTCGGCTAATCTAGAGATGGCATGTGAAATGCACTTGTTTGATGCACGTATTCAAGTTAGATTTGAAATACCGATGCAGTTAGCATGATGCGCCGAGCCCGGTGCATGCAATAATTATGAATGGTGCACGCATGCATAGCATGAGGTATGCTAAAATAAACGTGTCCTAATACTAACCATCAAAGCAGGTAAGTAAAAGGGAGAAAGAAGTGGGGGTTGGAAGACATACACACGTACACACCCACACTTATTACAAATTCACCTTCGCTTGGAGGGACCAAAATAATAATACAAATTAATTAACTACGCGAGCTAATTGAATATTACAAATTTCCTAATTTAACTAACAGATTAACTAAGCTAAGAAAAATAGTAAACCGCCTCGGGGCGAGGGCTCAATGCGTGCGCGCCCGGATTCCGCTCGGAAGTGCACTACCATGCATACGCTGCCTCTGTTTTCCCTACTCTGCCTCTCTGAAGACTGCCAAAGTCTCAGAGATGCTTCTCTGAACATTGGTGATCACCACCGGCTGAAGAGAATGACCATCGGCTGCAGGATGTGCTCACCGGCTGCAAATGAAGCTATCGGCCACCCATACATTGCCGGTCGGCACCATATACTGCCGGTCGGCAAAGCATGCCTGCAGAACCTGCAATTGACAACAGCAGAGGGCAAGGCATAGCATGGCAATACGATTCAAGCAATATATGCACAAATCATACTCCTTATCATGTTAATGACTCAAAGGAGGATGTGCCTCGATTCTCGGACCACCAATCACGCATTTCCATGCATGATGGCCCAAAGAATCAAGTGTGCAACTTCGATTTCAAATGAATGCAAACCAAACAAACACACAAGGAGGCCCAACCTCTATCATACTCGTCTCAAGAGGTCTAGCACGCATGCTAATGCAATGCAATCCTAGGCATGTTGACTAGTATACAATCATGCCAATGCAAATGAGCATACAAGCTATTAAGCATGCAAGACATGAAGCATCAATGTAAACAAACAAGCATGCAAGATGCAATGTGGATGCCCAAGCATGCAAACAAGCATGTGACTTCATTCAATCATGCGAATTCTAAACATGCAACAACTTACCAATATGCTACAACACCCAAGGAGCATATGCAAGCAACAAAGGGATGGGCTCAAACATGATTTAGGCAGCTTTAAATAGGCCTAAAACAGTGGCCATAAGTGCTCAGAAAAGAAGGCCAAACACATATACACACATGCACATGTTAAGGCCTAAACCTAAGCATCAAGCAAGCAAATCTCAAGCACACTTAAAAGAGGCTAAGTACGGACAAATAGCATGCAAAGTAAGCTCTGAAATCATGCTATAAGAGGTGCCAAACCAACTTAAACAAGCTAGCATATCATGCAATTAAGATTCAAAACCCAAGGCAAGCTAATGAAGCATTAAACCACACTTAATGTAATCACACATGGCAAGACTTAAATGACCAAAACAGAGTTTTAGTACATAAAACCGAGCCCAAAAGACCAACTAGATGGCATCTAAATGGCTTGAATTCAAAAGCATGCACAAATGCACTTTCAAGGAGCATACAACACAAGCTCATAAGGCATTAAAGAGGCATGCAAGGCAAGCATACAAGCATGTCTAAGGGGACTGAAATAACATAGAAAATGACCCCAATCCACTAAATCAAAGCAAGTAATGCATGCATCACATTCACACACTTAAGGCCAACAAACCAAAAATGCAAAGAGGCTATATAATGCATGTCATGGCCGACCAAAATGGCTAGGGACAGACCTCAAACATAGCAACATAAACACAAAAGCTTCATGAAGCTAAGCCTAAAACATGCTAAAACAAGGGCTTACAACCTAAGGCATGTTAAGGGCTAAACATGGCATTACAAGGTAGGTATGCAAGGCATGCATGGTGTACCAAAACCAACATGCAACAATGTTATATTAGGGCAATATAAACATAAAATGCAGCCAAGGCATGACCAATAAACATTCCAACACAAGGCTCCCTCAAGAGGCCAAAAATTGCCCTTTTCAAGGACAACAAGGAAAGGGGGTGGCCCTCTCCTTCTTAGGACTTCAAAGCATCATCTTCACCACTGAAATCCCTCAAGATTTCAGTGGTGAAGACACCCAAACACGAAAGTGCCGGAGCTCCCACAAAATAGCACAAAACAAGGGCCTTACAAGGCCTAAGACGGGTCAAACTTCCCCAAAGCACAAAACACTCTTAACAAACTATCAAGAGGGCTTAAAAACAGAACTTTTTTTTGTATTAAACACTAAGCACAAAAACAGTTCTAAGATAGGCAAAAATACAAAGCAAAAGTGGGGTAAAAAGGGAAAGGTTGTTACCCTTGTAGACCACCTTCACAAAACACTCTTAACAAACTATCAAGAGGGCTTAAAATCAGAAATTTTTTGTATTAAACACTAAGCACAAAAACAGTTCTAAGATAGGCAAAAATACAAAGCAAAAGTGGGGTAAAAAGGGGAAGGTTGTTACCCTTGTAAACCACCTTCACAAATGGTGACCTTGTTGCCTCCTTGATCTCCAATCTAGCCAAGAACAGCAAGAACAAGCCCTTAGAACCTCAGTAACCAAGGGAAGGTGAAACACTATGTGCTTGTGTGCAATAGTATGGACTAAAACACCTAGAACACAAAGAGAGAAAAAGAGAGATAGGAGATATGTACCAACCCTGACCCTAAAACCAAAGCTTCTCTCTGAAGTGTTCTCTCTCTAAAAAGTCCAACCCTAAGCCAAGAGGGAAGGGATCCTCTTATAGAGGAGCTAATCTTGCAAAGCTTACCAAGTAAGCTAACAAGAGGGCCATCCCTCCATACACGTGTATGGAGGGGAACAAAAAGCAATACAGCTGTTTTAAAATATCTCTAAAAGCGGTGAGCAGTGGTCGTGGCAAAAATGTCATTTTGACAAAATTTACTGCCGACCGGCAACAAAGAATGCCGACCGGCAACATACATTGCCGATGGCATAAAACCTTGGCCGGTGGCCTCTAGCTATGGCCGGTGATGTGTGGGGATGCCTCACAAGGTATTCCCTGCCCCTCCAAGGCAAAACACAAGTGTTTGGTGCAAAACCAGACACAAAATGGTCAAGTTCGGAGATCCTGAGGCAAGGCGCGTAGCCGAGACCTCCGGGAACTCCAAACGAACACAAAACAAGGAGGATCACCGAGTGTTCAGGCGGTGACGTCCGAGTCTTGAGGACGGTCAAAAATGGGGTGTCTACAGTTGCCCCTCTTTGACAGAACTCAAAAGTCATAACAATGATGAGAGTGAATGTCAAAGCCCAGAGACGACCCATTTTTGACGAGGCCGAAGACTCAGACAAACATGCAAGACAAGTAAGATATGCGCCCGAAGGCAGGGGCAAAATGCAAGACAATGCACGAAACCGAGCATAACTTATGATCATGCAAAGAAAGCTATAACGAAGCACACATGCAATCAGTTTTAAGCTAGCATACACCAAACTACACTACAATGCAGAAAGGATGTAAGAGAATTATGCAATTCTCGATACGTCTCACCCGGAGGATATAATACCTGGGCGGCTCGTCTGGTTCCACCAGCTTCAAATGAACCGTACATACAATATCGTGCCTGCAAAGAAAACAAACTTAACAGGTATGATATTGTTAGCAACATGCATGACAATGCAATCGAAAGTTGCGTGACAACGCAGTGCACTGACAAGTGCAAATGAGATGCGCAAGGTAGCGCGATTGAAATGCATGCAAGATGCAATGAAGTGCACAAAGCAGTGCGATGATATGCAATATATACAAAACAATGTATAAACAATGCAAATGAAAATGCAATACATGCAATGCAATTGAATCATGATCCAATCATGAGCAGTTCGAAACCACACCTATGTCAAATAGATTGATGGAAGTAACAAGTCCGTCCACCATAGAAAAGGTGCCGCAACCCTCAAAGCGCGGACACATGCAGAACTATAAGTAATGTAGATGGACACAAGAACAAGTATTGGGTGGAATGACATGAGTGGGGTAACGACCCGCTGAGGAAAGAATAATGATCCTAATGCAGGATGCAACAATTACACTACAATGTAATATATACAATGGATATGGCGTGCAGGCCAAACACTATGTCGCCTAGGAAAGGCATGTACGCATACAAGCCATGTCTAACACAGAAAAGGTGCCGCAACCCTCAAAGTGCAGACACATGCAGAACTGTGCTTTGACGTGAAAAGTATGAGCACATACCAAACCAAGCTCAACAAGGAAAGGCACGAGCCATAGATGGAGGTGATGCAATGGATGCATGTAAGCTACAATGCAATGGATATGGCACACAGGCCAAACCAAGTCTTGCCTAAGAAAGGCATGTATACGTACATGCCACATCTAACACAGAAAAGGTGTCGCAACCCTCAAAGCGCGGACACATGCAGAACTATGCTTCGACATGAAAAGTACTAGCACATACCGGACCAAGCTCGACATGGAAAGGCGCAAGCCATAGATGGAAGGTGATGCAATGAATGCATACAATCTACAATGCAATATCTACAAATATGCAATGGAATGGAAATGCAATATTTACAGTGGACATGGCACGCGGGCCAAACCAAACTTGCCTAGGAAAGGCATGTACATGTACAAGCCGCGTCTAACACAGAAAAGGTGCCGCAACCCTCAAAGCGCGGACACATGCAGAACTGTGCTTCGACGTGAAAAGTATGGGCACATACCAAACCAAGCTCAACAAGGAAAGGCACAAGCTACAATGCAATGGATATGGCACGCAAGCCAAACCATGTCTTGCCTAGGAAGGGCATGTGCACGTACAAGCCGCGTCTAACACAGAAAAGGTGCCGCAACCCTCAAAGCGCGGACACATGCAGAACTGTGCTTCAACGTGAAAAGTATGGGCACATACCAGACCAAGCTTAACAAGGAAAGGCGCAAGCCACAATGCAATGGATATGGCACGCAGGCCAAACCAAGTCTTGCCTAGGAAGGGCATGTACACGTACAAGCCGCGTCTAACACAGAAAAGGTGCCGCAACCCTCAAAGCGCGGACACATGTAGAACTATGCTTCGACGTAAAAAGTATGGGCACATACCAGACCAAGCTCAACAAGTAAAGGTGCAAGCCATGGATGAAAGGCGATGCAGTGAAATGCATGCAATCTACAATGCAATATATACAATATGCAATTGAACGGAATAGATACAGTGGATATGCATGACATATGCACTATAGTACAATGATATGCATGACAATGCAACTACCTACAATGAATGCATGACAATGCAACTATTTACAATGAAGGCATGACAATGTAACTATTTACAATGAATGCATGACAATGCAAACAAACCATGCACACCAATGCACCGAAGGTCTTGCACCTCCCAAGGATTTAAGGTCTCCTAGACCGTATGCAAAATGTATGGGATGCTGTGATGAAGCAAATATGCAAAATAAATGCAACATTTCAAGCAAATGCTATATAAGCAAGTAAACATGAACCAGACTACATCTCATGCAGAAAGGATGGAAGAAAATTATGCAGTTCTCACTGCGCCTCGCGCGGAGAAGGCTAAAAGCGACTACCTAGAATACCCGGAGTCTCAAACACAACATCTCTCAGTGTATCGCATACAGGAGAGGAAGAGGGTAAACCTCTTAGCGTAGTACACGCGAGAGAGGAAAAAGGAAAGCAAAAAGAAACCTCTCAGCGTAGTACACGCGAGTGAGGAAAGAGAGACAACGCAAAGGGGGATGCGAGACAACGCACGTGGCGGGCAAAACAACGCAAGTCACAGGGGATGCAAGACAATGCAAATGAGACACGCATGCCAATGCAAATGAGACACGCATGCCAATGATAATGAGACACGCATGTCAATGCAAATGTGACACGCATGCCAATGCTAATGAGACACGCATGCCAATGCAAATGTGACACGCATGCCAATGCTAATGAGACACGCATGCCAATGCAAATGAGGCACACATGCCAATGCAAATGTGACACGCATGCCAATGCAAATGTGACACGCATGCCAATGCTAATGAGACACGCATGCCAATGCTAATGAGAGACGCATGCCAATGCAAATGAGACACGCATGCCAATGCTAATGAGACACGCATGCCAATGCAAATGAGACACGCATGCCAATGGAAATGTGACACGCATGCCAATGCTAATGAGACACGCATGCCAATGCAAATAAGACACGCATGCCAATACTAATGAGACACGCATGCCAATGCAAATGAGACACGCGTGCCTCAAAGGAATGTAAGGTGATGCAAATGAGACACGCATGCCTCAAAGCGATGTAAAATGATGCAAATGAGACACGCATGCCTCAAGGGAATGTAAAATGATGCGAATGAGACATGCATGCCTTAAGGAATGCAAAACAATGCAAATGAGACACGCGTGCCTCAGGGAATGAAAGACAATGCAAATGAGACACGCGTGCCTCAGGGAATGCAAAGCAATGCAAATGAGACATGCATGCCTCAGGGAATGAAAAACAATGCAAATGAAACACGCATGCCTCAAAGAATGCAAAACAATGAAAATGAGACACGCATGCCCTAAAGAATGCAAAATAATGCAAATGAGACACGCATGCCTCAAAGAATGCAAAACAATGCAAATGAGACATGCATGTCTCAAAGAATGCAACACAATGCAAATGAGACACGCATGCCTCAAAGAATGCAAAACAATGCAAATGAGACACACATGCCTCAAAGAATGCAAAACAATGCAAATGAGACACGCATGCCTAAAAGAATGCAAAACAATGCAAATGAGACACGCATGCCTCGAGGGATGGGAAATGTAGATTGAAAGATGCATGACAATGCGAATGACGCACGAGGCGACGTATGTATTGAAATGCACGACAATGCACGACAATGCTGGTACTACAATACATGACAATGCATGAGGAATGTGCATGACGGCGCGATGTGACGCACCAGTCAATATGATGAATACATGCAACACACACGGGGAAACTTTTGAATCTTGCAAAAGGCAAAAGGATACAAAAGGATACCACATTGCATGAATTCGAGTGTCACATGCAGAACATACGGTCCGAGGTCAAAACGGAGGCCGGTTGAGCATCGGAGATGCACTTTTCTTGCACTTTCTTGAGCTATGAAGACCAAAAACTACCCAAATGGCCTAAACAAGGCTGTAGGAAGACCACTGGCCGGATTAGGAAGCCACCGGCTGCCAAAAAGTTCCATCGGCACAATATACTGCCGACCGGCAAAATATACTGCCGACCGGCCAAAAGTGCCTGAATCGGGGACAGTTTTGACATTTCACCTTGGGTCTTTTAAAATAGGGTTCCAAACCCTATTTTATCACTCCCCCTTAGCCGAAATACATTACTCTCTCTCTCTAGAGCATTTTCCCCTTCTCCTTCTCCCGTTTTCCCTGCGTTTTACGTCTGTTTCGTCGTCGGATTCGCGATTCTCTTCGTGTTTCGGACATTTTCGACCGATTGAAATTTCATTTCGGTACACCATTTGCTATTTCCGCCTTTTAGGGCTTGCTCGCCTCAAGTTTCTCTCGAGTTTCACGCCTTTTTCCCATTCCGGCTTTTCCGGCCATTTTCCACCCGCTCGGGGTTGACTTTTCGGTTGACCCTTCGCATTCTAGCTTTATTTTCATTTTCTGATCATTTTCTCGTCACCCTTGATATGGCGGATGATGTTCCAGACGGTGGGACTCCCTCGGATCACGAGATGGATCCCGGGGCCGAGCTCCTTCCGTTGAGCGAGCGCCCGTTCGACCCGGCGACCTACCGGCCGGCGGTCCACGTGCTACCTCCTGACGGTCTTCGCCAGTTTCGCAGTTTTGACAGGGCACTGGATCCGGCGCTTCTCCTGCGCGAGCCTACCTCTCACCTATCCATCGGCGCTTCCGAGGTAACGTTCTTTCTTTTTTCTGTTTTACTTTCTGCAATGTAGAACTGTTAACTGCCAACTGCCATAGCTGATTACATTCTTTAATTGCTTTAGCTTAGATGCTTTGACACACTGTGTATTGTAATTGATCGCAAACACACTTACAACTGATATCTGTTTAAGACTGAAACATGTACACACACTGCACTAGCCTTAATCACTCAAACACACGGCACACACCGTATTTCACTGCAAACTCACCGATACCTGGTACCTGTTTGAAACTGAAAAACTTGCTCGCATACTAAATTTGCACTGAACCACGCAAACACGCTGATGCATCACACGTTGTAGTCCACTGTAAACACACCGGCACCTGGTATCTGCTCAAATCTGAAAACACGCACACATGCTATATTTGCAATGAGCCACTCAAACATGCTGACGTATCACACATTGTAGTCCACTGTAAACACACCGGCACCCGGTATCTGCTCAAATCTGAAAACACGCACACATGCTATATTTGCACTGAATCTTCATGTCCTACAAAACTAGTGTATTTAGCATTGCTTCGCAACTGTGTCCTTGAAAACAGGGGGATTCCCATACCGTTCACGGGTATGGGAACATCGCCGCTCGAGATTGGTACGCAGAGCTCCCCGAGGCGGTTCGCCAGATCGTGGACCAGGCCGGTTTTGGCACGTTCTGCAGGGGGCTGTCCCGACTCACTACATGCAGGCCTCTTCTTGCCGCTCTAGCGGAGAGGTGGTGGGACACCACCGACTCATTCCATTTATCTGCGGTGGGAGACATGACGATGACTCCCTATGATTTCTCGATGCTCACAGGCATTGGGGTAAGGGGTGATCCGATCCCCTTTGACACCGATATGGACGAGTGGACCGCTGCTTAGGTTTATCTGCTTGGCGCGGCGCCGCCTCTCGTCCGTCCAGGATTCGTCCGATACTCCTAGTTTGAGGTGCAGTTCAGGGTCCAGCCCGCGCTAGGGGAGGAGGCTCCGATGATTGAGGAGGCTGTAGAGCAGTATGTGTGCGGCTTTCTGATGTTTCTGCTGGGGACCACCCTTTTCGCCGACCAGGCGAACACTATGCCCCTTTGCCTGCTCAGTGCACTAGTGGACGTCAGACAGCTCCTGCGCTATGACTGGGGTGGTGCCGCTTTGGCTACCCTTTACGGATACATGAGCTCAGTCTCCCATGGCAGCGGGCAGTTGCTTGGGGGCTACTGGCGGGCTTGGGAGGTACGTCTTCTTCTCTGCTTTACATTTCTGTTCTACATTTTCTGTGCTCTGTACTATACTCTATAGTTTTCTTCACACTGACTGTATACTGTACACACGGCACACACATACTCTGCTTTACACTAACTATACACTACTTACACTGTACACTCTGCACAATACACTGCACAACACACAGCTCTGTTATTTCTGCTTTATTCTTCATTCTGCTTTATCTGATAAGCATACTGGTATTCGCTCTGCAGTTGTGGGTCTATGCCTACTTTCCTAGACTGGAGCCGGTGCCGAAGACGGAGACTCCTCTGGTCGTCCCTTTTTCGCGTCGCTTCGACGGGAGATGCACGCGGAGGCCCCGAGAGACATTTAGCTTCTTCCTCCGCTTCTTCGACACTTTCACCCCTGCCGAGGTATGTTTTACTTGCAGTTCATTTAAGCTTCGTCTTTCCACTGTATGTTTCAGTAACAGTAGATAACAAACTGTATTTCAATTCTAGGTCACCTGGCAGCCGTGGGCTCCACTGCCAGCGATCGCGGGATTGCGGTCTTGAGAGACCTCGCGTTCCGGATTCTTTGGAGGGCCGGTCTATCGGGCTTGGTACTGGCGGCGTTTCCTCGCGGACCCTAGGTTTACTGGCGAGACAGTCGGTGTACCCTCCCGAGTATATGAGGATCCGAGACTCACCAAAGCAGATGGCGGACTAAACCGTTGGCTGGGAGGCAGACGATTTCAGAGGCGAGGGTGATTACTCGGAGTACATTCGGGCCTTCATCATGCGACCTCTGGCGGTGATCGGTGAGCAAGAGACCTGTGGCGCGGTGGGTAGGCGGCGGCGGGGGAGGAGGCGTCGAGGAGAGCTCGAGTCCGTGGCAGGGGTGGAGTTCAGAGAGGGCGGGGGACTGGTTGGCCTGCTCTGCCTACTTCATTAGCATACAGAGGGCAAGATGGGGCGACCTACCAGATCCCCTTCGCTCCTCCACCGGCTGATCACGAGTTGGTCGGTGTCCCCGACTTACCTCCGGTATGTATCATTTCACTATGCATCTCGCATTTGGCATTTCATTTCAGTTTATTTCTTTGATATTCCACAGAATACTAATGCACTTAACACTTTTGCAGGCGTCATCTGAGTATATCCGGTAGTCCCTGGAGTTGAATGCCTCCATGATGGGGATGTTGCAGCGGACCTTCGACCTTCTGGCCGTCTGATGATTCGGTATGTTCTTCCGACTACGATCTCAAACCATACCTTTGTTTCATACAATCGATGCACTACACTTTTGATAAGCGCTCACGTCGTTCACTGCTGTACTCATGCACCTTGCATACATGCTAATTCACTGCCCACGGCATTCACACATTGTACTCGCCTGCTTTGCATTTTGTCTTCGATAACGCTCACATCATTCTGATATATTTGTCTTTCATGCTTTTTCAGCCTCCCTTCCAGATTCCTCTAGCGGGTGGCGCTCTAGCTAGGCCTTCTGTTTCCACTTGGGACGGCAGAGTGTACCCCCGCACCAGGGGGAGGCGCGCTCATGTCGGGAGTAGCTCGCGGGCTCGATCTGGATGATAGTGAGTCGAGGCGGAGTCGAGGCAGAGTCATCGGAGGAGGGGACCGGAGACGGCTCGAACTCGGGCCCAGATGACGATGCTCCTGATGATGCTCTTGGACTTCTGCCCAGGAAGAGGGCGAGGACTGGTCCCTCGGCATGAGGCCATTGATGTTGCTCCGGATTTTTGCTGTTTTTTTTTTTTGTCTTTTTGTACATTCTCTCTTTTTGATAGTTGGATTACCTTGTACTGCCGCAGGCAGGTTTTTGTTCCCAAAACTTTGTACTTTGAAAAAGATTATATGAAACGGAACAAACTTTTTGCCTAAAAAGAGTGTTATATCTGTACATTTCATACTTTGCACTGCATTGCATCATAATACACCTCAAATGCAAATGAAATTGATCCGTTGTCTGAAAATTAAGCACTTGCGCCGTGATAATCGGATAACCAACCAACTAACAAAAAACAACTCATACAATCCACAACTCAACCTGGACACACAGCCCATACTCTGTTAGGGATTAGCCTGCATACAGCCCATAGCACAGTACTCAGTTCATTCTGCATATAGCAAATCCTGAACAAATGGCCCAATCTGACAAGACGGAATACCAAGATGGAACCAGTTGAAATTGAAGCACACTCCGATGCCCCGGATTTTTTTTTCTTCTTCTTCTTCTGCTTCGCACAAAGGTAGAGAATGGCACAGCATTCTGAGCAAAAATGATTTTTGCGATTGAACAAGGGTTTTCCAACCGGGGTATCAAGTCTATAACTGAATATAACGGGAAAAGACTCAAACAAAGAGGTACACGACCTAAACACAATGAGACACGCTTGGAAAAGACTCAACAGAAACCAAGACAAAAATGAAGGACACGACTCACGGACGCGTTTGCGAAACAGGAGACCTCAAATCTTGAGCCAGTGCCTCCGGGTATGGTTTCCCACCCTTTCTCACTTTTCTCTCAACTTACACCTCTCTATTTTTTATTCTCTCATTTTTCATCCCTTCCCAAGGTGATTGATAGATGAATAGAAGGTCGCGGGTTTATGCCCGACACTGTTAGCTCACGGCTATTTCTTCTGGTGGATAGAGTGCCTTTCCGGTAAGTGCGTCGATGACAAGGGGGAGAGACAGAACACCTGACTCAACTGTGCCCCTAGTTCATTATTTTGACCATTTTTTGTTTTCTTTCTAAAACAGTTTTGACCAAAATGAGCGTCAGATTAACATGCTTGTTCAATCTTTGATTTGAAAATCATATAAGTCAGGCTATAAGCACTGAAAATTTTCCTTTCTGGATCCAAACGAAGGTCTGATTTTGGGAAATGGAATAGTTTTCGAGAGAGTAGTCAACCTCAGTAAAAATTTTCAAAAACTTTTTTTTTGCAAACGGTCAATACTAAACGAGTATGGAACTTACCCTCGAGATACGCAACCTCGAATCGGGGGGCGATTGGGAAATTGCCCCTTGCTTGAGAGGGCCACATGGCAACGGAAAGTTGCCCCTGGTTTGAATGGCAACTTATGGCGACGCGTGGCAACGGAAAGTTGCCCCTTGTTTGGATAATGCTGCGGCATGCTCATTGATGATTGATCGAGACCAGGCTCTCAGGCACGGAGAGGACGGGGACGGCCACAAACAATATATGGACACAGTCACCTTGAAAGCGTTGGTGGCTGGACTTCAAGGGAAAGTTGATCACGTAGTTCCAGTCGTTGCGACCGAGACATCGGATTCGGAGGAAGCACAAGTGATCAAAACCATTACATGGACTGAGACGCTGTGAAAGCGCTGCGGGCTAGACTCCAAAATGAAGTTGCCTATGTATCCCAAACATGAGAATCAAGCCTCACGTAGTTCCGGTTAAGGTACACTCGGATATTTTAACCTTCACTTTTCAGGCTCTAACTTTTGCCAAGGCGCCGAATGCGGATTTTCTACCTTGCGAGCTTCTTTTCATTTTCTTTTTCTTTTCAATTTTTTCTCTTCTTTTTTTTTGCATTTTTTTTCCGTATATATTTCTTTTGCTCTAACTTTTGCCTGGGTTGCCCTTTTGGGTTTTCGGCCCAGCGAGCCTCTCAAAGGGTAGAAGCGTAACAAGCCCATGCCAAATGGTTTGTGGAGTTGAAGCTTCTCTGTATCCAGGAGAACAGCTGTTGCAATATTTTGCAGAAGAATCCATCGCGGTTGCTTCACGAGCTTCTTTCGGTGAGATCTAATCTTTTTGCTCTGATTTCGGTGCCTCTTGTTCGAGGGCTGCTCCAAATCTGGCCACACAGGCCTCTTCTGGTAGTTGACCTTTGAATGTTCTGAATGGGTCCAAGGTTTGAAATCAAATGGTTTGAATCTTGAGGCCGAGAGTGATCCTAGGCTGCACAATCTCAAGAGCGATTCCACACAGGTCTTCGCAGGACCGCGCAAAACATTTTTTGAAATCTTTTAAGAAAGCAACAAATCTCTCGCACTGAAGACAGTGTAGGACCAATCTGGATCAAGCCAGGATCCTTCCCAGTACTTACGCTGACAAGCATGATTTCGATCATTAAGGGCTTAGCATGCCTCTCTTTCTCTCAATTTGGTCAAGGTTTTGCAAAACCCGAGGAATTCCTTCCTCTTCGTTTTTTGTCACCGCAGTGTTAAAGAGGTTTTGAAAAACTTAGGTCAATACAATAATTTTCAGGGCACAGAAGAGCAAGTGGAATGTGTGGCTGTCACTCCATTCAAATTCTCTAGCACAACTAGCCCAAAACAATAAACACGAAAACACGATGGCCGCAGCTGTTTCATTCAAGCTCCTCGGATGCATTTGGCTCCACGGCAGAGACAGACTCAAAAAGAAAGCAAAAGGGATAATTACAAAGCAAAATGGTGTTTGAGGCAACAACCCCGGAATCACCTGGTATTCTATACAAGGGAGGGGACCGACTCACTACAACAAGACAGACCCTTAAGCAAAAAGGACTGACTCACGACAATGAGACAGACTCAAGAGAAAATAAAAGACTGACTCGACACCCAAGCCAGAATTTACAAAGCATAGCATTCTCAGATGCTCAAAAATGTGTGCCAGACGCCACATCGAAAATTCCGGGCGCCGCCCACAGGTGGTTCACACCCAATCACATACTCGCAGTATCCTCGAAATCCAACAGCTGGGTAGTAACGGACTTCACTGAGGTGGGTGGGAGGATAACCTCGTTGTCAATCAAATCTTGCACCTCATGACGGAGGCTAAAGCAATTATCGGTAGGGTGGCCGGTCTGCTGATGGTACGCGCAGTACTGAGTAGCATCATGGCCTGCTAGCAGAGGACTGGGGAGAGGTCTAGCCTCAAGGGGTTTAAGATGCCCCCTCTCGGCCAGGATCTGAAGTGCCCTAGACAACGGCATGTAAAGAGCATGAAAGACCCTGCGCCCTCCGGTACTTGCTTGAGTGTGTATTCTTGCTAGGCGACGCACTAAAGCAGGTCACGAACCTCGCCTTTACTTTCTGATCTTTCCTGGGTACAGGATTGGGAATGGAAGGAACTGTTCTGGCATGACGGGGCCTGTCCCAGTTTTCTGACTGGCTTGAACTACCTTCGATCAGAGTGGGGAAAACATCATCCATAGTTTTGGTCACAACCGCAGATGTTTGTTGCTTATTCATCCCCCTGGCTTTCAAAGCCTCGACTGCCCACAGCAGCTGTTCAATGGGATCGACATCTGCCTTCGCTTTGTCTTTACCTCTAGCCTCATCTTGATCAAGGGTTTGGGTTGGTGTCAATGCGTCAATGTTATGGTTGGAGGCCATCTCCGGTTAGCTAAGCTCAATCACAATCCGCCCCAGTAGCGGGGGCTCCTGTGGTACAAAACTCTCGGCATATGGTGCTGTGGATGACGAAGTTGACATTCCGTAGGCGAGATCCGCCACAGACCTTTGAAGATCACCTATCATTCCCATCACCGAATGTCTTGGGCTCATGAGCTCGATATAACTGGGGTCTGCCCGGTCGACAAAGGCGACCTAGGCGGATGTGACACATCAACATTGGTTTCATCCCGCAGGGTGGTCCCTTGATCCAACGCGGCTGTCATGACCACAATCTCTTCTGAATTCTGCGTCATCATAGATCCTGCCTCAGCAGAGGGGAACACTGGCTATTCTGTATCAACTTTCTGAACACTCTGAACTGAAAGGAAAACAAGCAGCATTTCAGCCCCAAACAGATCAAACACAGGTGTAGTCGAACAAGTGAACTCTACTACTGATCACTGTTCCCCAGAATCACTGTTTCTCAAAACTGAACCGATACCCGCGGATATGACTGATTTCTACGAATACTGATCCCGGTGCCCTCAGGCCTGATACCTAATCTTGCAAACTAGCATATGCACTCCCTGTAGAGATACACTCTAAAAACACATAGCAAGTAAAAGAGAGCCAAAACACCCCTATGTTGGGGTAGGGTTTCCCGGTCTTATTTTGTCAGGAGCTAGGGTTTCATTATGCACACAGTGGTTTCAAACAACCTAACATCGGGTAAGCAACCTGTCCTAGTTTGGAATGGTCACTACGTATCCCGAATATGCACTAGGTCGAATGGTCGAAACGGGTGCCCCGGTAAAACCGGGGTTTGTGTTCCCATACTGTCAGAGCCCACAACCGGTCAGCCTTATGGCCATGCCTTGACAAGATAAGCCTCCGGCAAACCGTTCAGGAATGGTAGATGGCAAACACGGTGTCCTAGGCGCACCAATCCACATGCAATGCAAAGAGACACATAAATGTAGTCAAAACAGGATATCACGAGTTCGAGTCAAGCTCTCTAACTCCCGGTAGTCGCGAAGCGTAACCTGCGTCGCATGAGGACCTCGGTACAGTTCGGACTCCCTTTTTGTTTGTTGCGGTTCTTAATCTGAACCAAAGAGTCCAACTCTAGCAAATCGTTTTGAGAAAAACAGATTTTTGAAAAGAAGTGCCAAACATGGATTGCTTTGCGGAATCTGAGTCGCCACCTAAATATTTTTAATGGGAAATTTTGGAAACCGACTCGGTGCCAAAGGCCACGTGTCGTCATGACCAAAGTTGCCTCGGCTCGGGAGCTTAGATGCGATTGGGAAGGTCACTATGAGCACCCCTCTCGCCCGATCGAAGACCGGCCTCTACTAACCATGATATCCGATTTTGAAAACGTTATGTGTTCTTATTCCAATTATTAGCCTAGAATTACTATGTGATGCGCACAACACAAAAGTATAGACTAGATCGTCTAATTTGGAAATAAGCATTGCATATCCGTTTGTTTTTTGAAAGTGTGTTTTGAATTTGCTACTCGCGAGTAGGCTAAAACACGGATTTCAATGAGTTACTCCAACTTAAACAATCCAACCTTCACCCACAGGCATTCAGGCAGTTATATAACGTAAGCATTTAGCCGCATGGCAAGCATACTGTCATGGCAACACTCACACGCATGTGGTATGCTAAAGCGTAAAAATACTTACATCGTACTCCGCGCCAAAACAAGAACTTGTTAGTAAATCGATGTATGATCCAAGTCCATGTTAAGTGCCTAATGCAGCGCATACAAAATGCAACTTAGAGTAGGCTCGGCTAATCTAGAGATGGCATGTGAAATGCACTTGTTTGATGCACGTATTCACGTTAGATTTGAAATACCGATGCAGTTAGCATGATGCGCCGAGCCCGGTGCATGCAATAATTATGAATGATGCACGCATGCATAGCATGAGGTATGCTAAAATAAACGTGTCCTAATACTAACCATCAAAGCAGGTAAGTAAAAGGGAGAAAGAAGTGGGGGTTGGAAGACATACACACGTACACACCCACACTTATTACAAATTCACCCTCGCTCGGAGGGACCAAAATAATAATACAAATTAATTAACTACGCAAGCTAATTGAATATTACAAATTGCCTAATTTAACTAACAGATTAACTAAGCTAGGAAAAACAGTAAACCGCCTCGGGGTGAGGGCTCAATGCGTGCGCCCCCGGATTCCACTCGGAAGTGCACTGCCATGCATACGCTGCCTCTGTTTTCCCTGCTCTGCCTCTCTAAAGACTGCCAAAGTCTCAGAGATGCTTCTCTGAACATTGGTGATCACCACCGGCTGAAGAGAATGACCATCGGCTGCAGGATGTGCTCACCGGCTGCAAATGAAGCTATCGGCTACCCATACATTGCCGGTCGGCACCATATACTGCCGGTCGGCAAAGAATGCCTACAGAACCTACAATTGACAGCAGCAGAGGGAAAGGCATAGCATGGCAATACGATTCAAGCAATATATGCACCAATCACACTCCTTATCATGTTAATGACTCAAAGGAGGATGTGCCTCGATTCTCGGACCACCAATCATGCATTTCCATGCATGATGGCCCAAAGAATCAATTGTGCAACTTCGATTTCAAATGAATGCAAACCAAACAAACACATAAGGAGGCCCAACCTCTATCATACTCGTCTCAAGAGGTCTAGCACGCATGCTAATGCAATGCAATCCTAGGCATGTTGACTAGTATGCAATCATGCCAATGCAAATGAGCATACAAGCTATTAAGCATGCAAGACATGAAGCATCAATGTAAACAAACAAGCATGCAAGATGCAATGTGGATACCCAAGCATGCAAACAAGCATGTGACTTCATTCAATCATGCGAATTCTAAACATGCAACAACTTACCAATATGCTACAACACCCAAGGAGCATATGCAAGCAACAAAGGGATGGGCTCAAACATGATTTAGGCAGCTTTAAATAGGCCTAAAACAGTGGCCATAAGTGCTCAGAAAAGAAGGCTAAACACACATACACACATGCACATGTTAAGGCCTAAACCTAAGCATCAAGCAAGCAACTCTCAAGCACACTGAAAAGAGGCTAAGTACGGGCAAATAGCATGCAAAGTAAGCTCTGAAATCATGCTATAAGAGGTGCCAAACCAACTGAAACAAGCAAGCATATCATGCAATTAAGATTCAAAACCCAAGGCAAGCTAATGAAGCATTGAACCACACTTAATGTAATCACACATGGCAAGACTTAAATGACCAAAACAGAGTTTTAGTACATAAAACTGAGCCCAAAAGACCACCAAGATGGCATCCAAATGGCTTGAATTCAAAAGCATGCACAAATGCACTTTCAAGGAGCATACAACACAAGCTCATAAGGCATTAAAGAGGCATGCAAGGAAAGCATACAAGTATGTCTAAGGGGACTGAAATAACATAGAAAATGACCCCAATCTACTAAATCAAAGCAAGTAATGCATGCATCACATTCACACACTTAAGGCCAACAAACAAAAAATGCAAAGAGGCTATATAATGCATGTCATGGCCGACCAAAATGGCTAGGGAAAGACCTCAAACATAGCAAAATAAACACAAAAGCTTCATGAAGATAAGCCTAAAACATGCTAAAACAAGGGCTTACAACCTAAGGCATGTTAAGGGCTAAACATGGCATTACAAGGTAGGTATGCAAGGCATGCATGGTGTACCAAAACCAACATGCAACAATGTTATATTAGGGCAATATAAACATAAAATGCAGCCAAGGCATGACCAATAAACATTCCAACACAAGGCTCCCTCAAGAGGCCAAAAATTGCCCTTTTCAAGGACAACAAGGAGAGGGGGTCTCCCTCTCCTTCTTAGGACTTCAAAGCATCATCTTCACCACTGAAATCCCTCAAGATTTCAATGGTGAAGACACCCAAACACCAAAGTGCCGGAGCTCCCACAAAATAGCACAAAACAAGGGCCTTACAAGGCCTAAGAGGGGTCAAACTTCCCCAAAGCACAAAACACTCTTAACAAACTATCAAGAGGGCTTAAAAATAGAACTTTTTTTGTATTGAACACTAAGCACAAAAATAGTTCTAAGATAGGAAAAAATACAAAGCAAAAGTGGGGTAAAAAGGGGAAGGTTGTTACCCTTGTAGACCACCGTCACAAATGGTGACCTTGTTGCCTCCTTGAGCTCCAATCCAGCCAAGAACAGCAAGAACAAGCCCTTAGAACCTCAGTAACCAAGGGAAGGTGAAACACTATGTGCTTGTGTGCAATAGTATGGACTAAAACACCTAGAACACAAAGAGAGAAAAAGAGAGATAGGAGATATGTACCAACCCTAACCCTAAAACCAAAGCTTCTCTCTGAAGTGTTCTCTCTCTAAAAAGTCCAACCCTAAGCCAAGAGGGAAGGGCTCCTCTTATAGAGGAGCCAATCTTGCAAAGCTTACCAAGTAAGCTAACAAGAGGGCCATCTCTCCATACACATGTATGAAGGGGAACAAAAAGCAATACAGCTATTTTAAAATATCTCTAAAAGCAGCTGAACAGTAGTCGGCCGGCAAAAAATGTCATTTTGACAAAATTTACTGCCGACTGGCAACAAAGAATGCTGACCGGCAACATACATTGCCGATGGCATAAAACCTTGGCCGGTGGCCTCTAGCCATGGCCGGTGATGTGTGGGGATGCCTCACAAGGTATTCCCTGCCCCTCCAAGGCAAAACACAAGTGTTTGGTGCAAAATCAGACACAAAACGGTCAAGTTCGGAGATCCTAAGGCAAGGCGCGTAGCCAAGACCTCCGGGAACTCCAAACGAACACAAAACAAGGATGATCACCGAGTGTTCAGCCGCTGACGTCCGAGTCTTGAGGACGGTAAAAAATGGGGTGCCTACACCTTGTTAAAAAAGTAGAGCTCATTTAGAGTTTCGTTCTAATCTGAACAAAGTTGAGTTTCATCTTTTTTGAAGTCTTCTCTCTCTCTCTCTCTCCCTCTCTTGTCTCCTAAGCTTGAGATGGGGATTTCTCCTCATTTTCTTATGATTTTTAACTTAGTTATTTGTGCTTTGAAACAATATTGTGATTTGGTGGATTTTTGAACAAACCTAGGGTTTTGGTTTAAAAATCAAAAGAAAAGTTTTCAAATGGATTCTTGAAAATGGTTGTGGGATTGGAAATGAGGTTGATTTGTGATAAAATGGTTGGTTTTGATACGTGGAATTGATTTTGGAAGAAAAAAAGGATTTTTTCCTAAATATATCAAATGTTGATTTTGTATAAATAAATAAAATTGATGTTGGAAATGTGAAATTGGATCGATATTGATGAGGATGGTGAAGTTGGGTTTGTATTACCACTCACATCTTGGAGTTTGGAAAGTTTATCTTTATGGAGTTTATTTATCTATTTAGAGATATCTGTTTTGGCCTATCGGTTAAGGGTAGCTATGCTTGTTGTAGAAATTGCATGAGAATTAGGTGAATTGAAACTATTTTTCTCATCCATTGCATTGAGCATTGTTGCATTTTAACACATTTGGAATTATTGTTGTTTTGAGAAAAATGGGTGAATACCTTGGTGAATCTAAGTAGAAGTGTAGTTGTGAAATTAAGTTGGCTTGTGTGTCCTTGGTGAAAGACCAGAAAGCCGTGCGGCTAGGTGTCGAGCCTTCTGGTTAATATCGGTAAAAATGACAAATTGGTAGTACTTGTATAGTCTACTTGTAAACACATCCCAGAGATTGATAGTGTTGTATTCATTGCCCTATTTTCTATTGTAAAGGAAATGATATCATGATTTGAGATATAAGCTTTGCATTGCATGGTTTTGAAAAGAGGAATTAAAATGTTTTGACACGAGCATTGCATATGCATTCACCTTATATCTTTGTTATGATTCATAAACTGTGTTGTAGTATCTTTACTGGGTTTTGGCTCACCCTATTTGGAAAACCATTTTCAGGTGCTGATGATATGCCTTAGCCAAGGCAATAGTTTTAGAGGACTTGGAGCAATAGTTTTATTTTGTTTATTTGTTGTAATTATTTTTGTACAAGCCTAGAGCTTTAACTGTATTGGATTTAAATCCATTTTGTGTAACCAAGCACTATCTTGCAAAACTGTAAGCCTTTAGGGAATTTCTTATTTATTTGATGTTCTTTCTATCATGTAAAACATGCTATAGATTCATGGATAGGCTTGTGAATGTATATTTGCATATGTTACTCTTTTGTAAACTCAATTGGAACCAATGGAAGATGATTGCTTATACTGGTGTTGTTATCTAATGAATATGATGGATAATTTATTGTCTTTTATTTCGGGACGTTACATTTCTACTTCTTATATATATATACACATATATTCCATTGCTTAAATGGGCTATGCATGCTATTAGTAATAATCTAGTTTGAATTCTACTATTGGAGGTTAGCTACATATGCTTTATATATTAAAAGCATTTGAGTAAATATTTACAAAACTTAGCAAGAGAAGTGCCTCAGGTCTGAGGTCGCTCACTTGAGGTTTTTTGCATTCAACTACACTAATTATTGTCTTGTCTATAATCTTTCACTTCACCAGAAAAAAGGAATTTTTATTGTGTGATGTCTCGTACACCATGGAGCTTTCTAGACACCTTTCAAAGTGCTTTAAACAATTTCATCTGGGAAGAAAGGTCACATGTTTGCTAAAGCTATAAAGAGTTTGTAATATCATTTTAGACAGTAAAACTAATGCTTGTTGCACCATTTTGTGCATTTGTAAAACTGAATAATAAATGGGTGAGACGTAACTTTGAATTTAAATAACTATTTAGATTTGGTGGCTGGAGTTGTGTCACGCCCCGAAATAAACGCCATAAAACGACTCCCAACAATATATAAACAAAATAGCAATCTTTCATTAATCAGAGTTGGTATACAAAAGGTGACACATGTATTATACATTCATGAATGATTCATCTTGAATCTACAGAATGTGTTAAACATAGTAATAAGGAATGAAAGCTAAACAGATATTCAAATGCCCTAAAGGCTTCCATCTTTCCAAGATCGTGCTTGGTTATAACAAAATGAGTCAAAGGCTCAATACAATTAAAGCCCTAGGATTGTACAAAAGTTATACACAAAATAAACGAAAATGAGCCTTCAGCTCCATAGTCCTCCCAAGCTAAGTCCTTGGCGGAGGCATATTACCAGCACATGAAAATGGTTTTTTCCAAATAGGGTGAGCCAAAACCCAGTAGAAACAATCTACCACAATGTATGAATCTTAACAAAGATATAAGAATGATGTGCATACACAATGCCTGTGATAAAATCATTCATAGTTTACAAGATCGCAATATGCGAAGTTTTATATCTCATTTCATTGTTCATGTCCCTTTCATTCAACCAATCAACATTGAGGATACAACTCATTGGGTCTCAAATCAATATAGTTATCATACAAACACATTCATTTTCCATTTTATGAAAATTTCGTCTGCAGGATCGGCACCTATGTATACAAACGATTTTCGGGACTTTCACTCTAGACACACAGGCCAACTTAATTTAACAGAGTCCATCCCCTTTCTCCTCTCAAACATGAAGTACATCTCCTTTCTCCTCCCAAACATCATACATATACAATGTATTAAAACACAGTCATGTTCAATGAAAATCAATAAGAGATTAGTTTCAATTCACCTAATCCTCATGCAATTTCTACAACAATCATAGCTATCCTTCACCGATAGCCTAAAACATAATTTCTAAATAGATATACAATCTCCAAGGCAGATAAATTGTCTAAATTTTCATAGGCGAGAGGTAATACATATCCAACTCTACCATTTATATAAACATCTGTCCAATTTCACATTCCCAATACCAATTCCATTATTTATACAAAATAATTATTTGAAACAATTTAAGACAAAACTTCATTTTCTTCCAAAATCCAATCCACGTGTCAAAATCAACAATTTTAACACAAAACATTCTCATATCTACACCCACAATCATTTTCAATACTTTCATTTGAAAACACCTCTTTTGATTTTAAACCAAAACCCTAGGTTTGCTTAAAATCCTTTAAATCCTAACATTTCTTATACAACAACAAATAGCTAAGTTAAAATTCATAGGAGAGTGTAGAAAGTCCCTACCTCAAGTTTAGAAGACCAAAGGAGAAGTGGATAACTCCAAAGACCCCGAAACCAAGATTTATTCTAATCAAAACGTAGCTCTTGATATGCTCTACCTTTTTATCAAAGAGAGTAGGGTAGAGAAACCACTAGATCTAGGTGAAAATGTTAAGAGAGGGTGAGTTTTAGAGAGAGAGAGAGGATCTCGATCTAGGGTTTTGAGGGAAAAAGATGTGAAAAAGTGATGTAAAAAGGTGCTGCTGCGAGCTGATATACGCACAGTCCGCTCGAGTGCAAGAAGTGACGCTTGAGCGTCAGACACAATAAGTTGTTCCGTTCGAGCTCAAGAAGTGACGCTCGAGTGCTAAGGCTCAATGAAAAAGAGCGACACCTCTCGAGTGTTAGAAGTGACGCTTGAGTGCAAATTACACACTCCCAGTAGTTTTGCAGACAATAAACCAACGCTCGAGCACAAGAAAGGCTGCTCGAGCTGAGCCTGCACGAGTGTAGAACACACCCTTCTAGTATTTTTTCAAACTTGCAAAAGTACTAAGAGTTTGCAAAGCCTGCTTGAACGCAAGAAGTGTCGCTCGAGCGGAGGAACAAAATTTTGGGCAACAAAGTTTTGGAAACGAAGCAACCAACCTGTTCCAAACACAACCACAACAACCTAACAACCACATTTAAGGGAAAAAACAAGGGAAACAAGGTATAATCAACAATACAAAACCATGAAACCCATATCCAGAATATAACAAGGGTCAAGTCAAAACCGGAATCACTATAATCTCTCCTCTTAAAGAATTTCATTCTCGAAATTTCAAATCAAGTTTTAAAACTAGGTTAAAACCAATTACAACAATTTTAATCATTCGATTTCATCACCATGACTCATTCTCCGGTCACTCAATCTCATCAACATGATAAACGAATTTCCAATACTGAATACACAATTCATATTTCCAAAACATATACAATATTTATATTAGAACCATGTTTCCACAATATATACGACATATAAAATGTTTCCATATTCTCAAAACATATACAATGTTTTCATATTTCGTTAATATAGAAAAATTTCAATACATGATCAAGCATCAACAAATAAATCCGGGTATTTCTCACGGACTTCCAACTCACATTCCCAAGTTGCTCCTCAACCGTGTGATGTTTCCAAAATACCTTAACCAAGGGAATTGTCTTGTCTCGCAAGACTTGGTCCCGGATATCCAACTCATACGACGCATCCTCATCTACCTCTAAGTCGGTCCAATCTAACACATGCGATGGATCTGGCTCATACTTCCAAAGCATGCTAATGTTAAACACATCATGAACCCTGAAAAGTTCTGGCAGCAAGGCCAAACGATAGGCTACCTCTTCAATTCGCTCAAGGATCTCAAAAATGCCAATGAATCGAGGGGATAACTTCCCATTTTTTCCAAACCTCATCAAACCCCTCCTAGGTGATATCTTCAAGAAGACATGATCTCCCACCTCAAAAGACAAGGGTCTCCTCCTATGGTCGACATAACTTTTCTGGCAACTTTGGACCGTAGCCAACCTCTTACGGATAAGCACAACTTTCTCTGTCATTTCTCGGACTAACTCCAGACCCAACAGTGTATCGCCCACCTTTGCCCAACACACAGGAGATCTACACGGTCGGCCATACAAGGCCTCAAACGGTGCCATGCCAATACTCGACTGTAAGCTATTGTTATAGGCAAACTCCACTAAAGGCAAGTGTCTCTCCCACGAACCCTTAAAGTCAAGGACACAACCTCGAAGTCTGTCCTCTAAAATGTGAATGGTGCACTCTGACTGCCCGTCACTCTGAAGATGATAAGTAGTGCTAAAGGTCAGTCTCGTGCCCAAGGCACTCTATAGGCTTTGCCACAACCGAGCCATAAAATGCAAATCTCTATCAGAAACAATCGTCACAGGGACCCCGTGTAACCTCATGTCCTTAATGTAAAGGTCGGTAAGATAATCTACCAAGTCACTCACACACATAGGAATAAAGTGCGTCGACTTGGTCAACCGATCAACTACCACCCAAATTGTAGCACTACCCCGTTGAGTCGTCGGAAGGCCCACAACAAAATCCATCGTGACATGTTCCCAATACCACTCGGTTATAGGCAAGGGTTGCAATAAACCCATTGGCCTTTGATGCTTGGCCTTCATTTGTTGACAAGTAAGGCACCTCGATATAAACATGGCTACATCCTTCTTCATGCCTCTCCACCAAAATTGGCAACCAAGGTCGTGATACATCTTTGTGCCTTCCGGATGCACCGCAAGGTGTGAATGGTGAAACTCTCGAAGTACTTCCTCTTTGCAAGACTCTGGCACGAACAAACGGTCACGATATCTCACACTCAAGTCGGGATACACATTCAAGCCTCTCTCTACCTTCCCACTGAAGATCTTCTCCCAAAGGGATTCTACCTCAAGGTCACCCTCCTGTGCCTCTATCACTCGGTTCACAAGTGCAGGTTGTGCAACTACTAGAAACAAGGCTGCAGACTCAATGGACTCGTCAAGATGCAAGTCAAACTCCCTGATTGCACCCAACATCTCGCATTCTCGGATGGTAACATTAGCCACACTACCAATGGATTTCCTACTCAAAGCATGGACCACAACATTAGCCTTCCCTGTATGATATTGTAACTCAAAATCATAATCTTCTATAAACTCCATCCACCTTCTCTATCTCAAATTCAAGTCTTTTTGTGTAAACAAATATTTCAGACTCTTATAATCAGAAAACATTTCAGACTTCTCACCATACAGATAATGCCTCCAAATCTTTAAGACAAAGATCATTGCTGCTAACTCTAGGTCATAAGTAGGGTAGTTTCTCTAATGTGTTTTCAACTGCCGTGAACCATAGGCTACTACATTTCCCTTTTGCATCAACACACAACTCAAACCTTCTAGTGAGGCATCACAATACACTGAATAACCTAAACCTCTCTCCAGAATAATCAACATTGGAGTAGTGGTAAGTCTAACCTTAAGCTCCCGAAAAGATTTCTCATAAGACTCATCCCACACAAACTTAACTCTCTTCCGCGTCAGTCTAGTTAATAGTGAAGCTAATCTAGAGAAATCTTTCACGAACTAACGATAATACCCGGCCAACCCTAAGACCCTAAGAAACTACGAATCTCAAAAGCATTCTTAGGTTGTTCCCAATCTTGTACTGCCTCAATCTTGGATGAATCTATAGTCACTCCTTCCTTAGATACCATATGGCTAAGAACTTAATTTCCCTCAACCAAAATTCACATTTCCTAAGCTTAGCATACAGTTTGTGGGCTTTAAGCAACTCAAGCATCACTCGCAAGTATTCCTCGTGCTCCTCCTCAAAGGGTGAATGAATCAAGATATCGTCCACAAAGATGACCACAAAACGGTCTAGGAACTCACGAAAGATCTGGTTCATCAAATCCATAAACATAGCTGGTGCATTGGTTAGCCTAAAAGGCATCACTAGAAACTGATAATGGCTATACCACGTACGGAATGCCGTCTTCAGAATATCCTCATCCTTTACCCTCAACTGATGATAACCCAATCTCAGATCTATCTTAGAGAAGCAATAAGACCCCTTCAACTGATCAAACAAATCATCTATATGAGGCATTGGGTACTTGTTCTTGACAGTTACCCGGTTCAATATCCGGTAATCTATACAAAGTCGCAACGCACCATTTTTCTTCTTGGCAAAGAGAGCCGGTGCTGTCTAAGGTGAAGTACTAGGGCAGATAAAACCCTTATTCAACAATTCCTAGAGTTGAATCTTTAACTCACTCAACTCAGCGGGTGCAAATCTATACGGTGTCGTGCCAGACACTTAGTTGATAAAGAACTCAATCTCTCGGTGACGTGGTAAACTAATGAGATCCTCAGGGAAAACATCTGGGTATTCACAAACCACCCTTGGCAACTAAACTCAAACTTTATCACACTCCTTACTCCAGAAATTGGCAAGAAGGCAACTAAGTTTATTCCGCCCACGCGGATCACACATCGGTGATAAGACTCTATCAACCCGATCCCCCAAGAAGTAAAAGTAATTATTGCTCAAGATACATATAGTAACCCTCTGACGATAGCAATCTACGACAACCCAATATGATAACAACCAGTCCATACCCAAAATAACATCAAAGCTAGACATGTCAATTAGCACAAATGCAATAGGAAGTCGACGACTAGCAACCTCTTTGTCACAACCCTGACACCCCTGCTTCAAAACAATCTCACCACCAATAGGTGACTCTACACAGAGAGGAGATGCTAACTGAGCCAACTCTAATCTCAAAACCGATGCAAATGTGGATGCGATAAATGAATGGGATGCACTCGTATCAATAAACTCTAATCTCAAAATCGATGCAAATGTAGACGAGATAAATGAATGGGATACACTCGTATCATTCAACACATTAGCAACTGAATTGTAAAACAAGAAGGTACCTCTCACTACTGAAGGCGCTGGTACTAGATCTGGTGATGTAACAGCATACACACGTCCTATAGGTCTCTGCTCAATCTACTCACCCCTTAGAGCATAAGCCTGATGCACTGACTGAGCCGAAGAGGCTCCTTGATTGGCCCTCGAGGCCTGTGTGACTGTGCGGGCTGGTGGCTTTGTGTTTGCCTCGAACCAGACGCACTAGATGTGCCGTCCAATTGAGGGCAAAACCTCTTCTTGTGATCTGTTTGCCCACATTGAAAACAAGTGAGCGACTGGCCTCTCCCCTGACTCTGGCGAGCCGAAGACAGTGCAGATCGTTGCCCTCCTCCTCTTTGCGGGCAAGCAGGAGACTTGTGGCCCAACTGACCACACTTGTAACAAGTAACATCTCACTGACCACCTCTCTCAGAACCTGAATTCGATATTAGAAAAGTGGACCTTGACTGAGCTCCCTAGGACGAATGTGGGTCAGAACCCCTTTGCCGCTTACTGTCTCCTTGAATGTCCTGACTCCTCCTAGAGCCCGTCATCCTCTTCTCTTCCATTTGCATTACGGTCTCTAAATGAGCCATCGCCTCCACAAGGCGTCCATAGTCTCTAATCATCGACCCGGCCACCTTAAACATGAGTTCGATTCTCAATCTCTTCTCGAACTCTAGACAATGACGCTCCTTAGTCGCCTTAGGTTCTGGTGTAAACCTCGACAAGCTCGTAAATGTGGCCTCAAACTCGGCCACCGGAGTGTTCAACTGCACACTCTTGCGGAAGGATGCCAAGGTCACTCTTAACTGGAAGGATTCCAAGGTCATTCTCAACTAGTCGTCCTTGATGCCAAGAATCTCGAATGTTTTCACCATCTGATCTAGCCACTCATTTGCCTTTAGTGGCTCCTTGGGATCACCCACAAACTCGTTCGTAATCAACCGAACAAACTATCGCTTCAAGAAAGACGACCCTGCCTCAGCTACTTGAGCCTATACTTCATTCTCAGCTCTGAGAATGTCCATTGACTCTTGCAATGCTTCGACCATCTTGTGGGCTAAGGCTCCCATGGCCTATTGACCAACTGGTTCGGCCATATTGCCCTAACCAACTCCTTCTTCTTGCGTCAGAATATCATCCAGTAAAGGCACTTCATGCCTCCTGGGCTTGCTACGCCTACCACCACTACGTCCACATCCACATCCTGACATCCTAATAAATGTAACAAAAGAGATTAGCACATTTACAAATATACCGAAGCTAACTCACTCACGCCCTAATGCGGGGGACAACAATAATTCACTCCACATAAGCACGTAGTCACATTAACACAAATGAATTTCATTCCTAGATAATGATCATCCCGTAGCATTACCAAAGTTCTAATTAGAAATAGCAGTGATCAAGTGCTTCTCTAACAAGACTTTCAGAAACCCATAGACCCAATCAATATCTTAGGAACTAAATCCCATACCCATTTAATCACATAAATATGTTATCACATACCTACCTATAGCTTGACTTTTCATGCTCTTTTCGGATACGACTAGCCTTATAGTTCGAACTCCCATGGTTTTAAATCCGATTCCACAAGGGCAATGTGAAATAGATGAACACAAAAGAATCCAAATCCGGCAATTCTTTTGGAAAATCGATTTTGAATCAAAATGGCAAAAATGGACTGCTTTGCCAGGTACCGAGTTGCCACCTAAATATTTTTGAAAAACTAAGAAAACTCGTGACTCGTGCCAAAGGTCATGTGTCCATCATCACCAAAGTGTCTTGGCTTAGAAACTTAGGTACGAGAGGGGAAGGTCATGAATTGAGCACCCCACTCGCCCAATCAAAGATCGGCCTCTACTAATCATGATGTGACTTTTATTTACATTATATACTCTTGTTCCAGTTTATTAGGCTAACTTACTACGTATTGCACACAAGTATAGACTAATTTGCAAAAATTGAAATATTTTGATTTCATGTTTGTTTGAAATTTGTTTTGAATATGTATCACCTAAAAAAGTGATCTCATATATACATTCATCCAATTACCCCACTTTAAGAAAAAAGCCTCCATCCACAGGCATACAAGAGATATTTTAATTAAGCATTTAGCCTCATGGTATCATGCTCGATATGGCAACATAGACGTACAAATGCAACATGCTAAAGCAATAAATACTCATGTAGTAAGCCCAGGCAAGCCAGAAAGAAATAAAAGAGATAGAAAAATGCATGATCCTAACTAATTCACTATAACTAAAATCTGCAGTAAAAAAAGTTCTCTTTGAACAAAAGACAATGAAAGAAAATGAAAATGACATGCTTCTGGAAAGATGAGGACAACTTGTTTGATATTAAAGATTGGGATGAACTGTCTCAGCCATGTAGAACTTTGTGGTTGTAATTGTTATTGCTTTGTCCATGTAGTAATGGCCATTTTATTAATGAAAAAGATGATGGCAAAAGTATAGATGCAAGGAGCAATACATATTCTGATTATTTGGACTCTACTAAGGTAGTGAATCTAGAAACAGAACCAGATTCAGCTCCAAAGAAAAGGGGTAGGAAACCTGTATATATATACAGGTATATACATATAGATTTTTGTGCTACATCGGTTGAAAATCAAAGTAAACGCCATGAAAAAAAGGCCTCTTAAGATGGAAAAAAAAAAAAAAAACCCATCAAAAAATCAAACCCAAAGATTAAAAATTGAAAGCCCTCAAAATTCAAGCATCTACCTATAAATTAAATGACTAATTACTATTCTAACAATTAGAAAAACTTGATAAAGCCCTTTTGTTTACAAGCCACAAGAAGCTAAGTACCAATTCAATTAGATAGCAAATCAATCAAAACCCATCAAAATTAACCAAAACCCATTAAAATTAAACAACCAAAACCACAAAATTCAACAAAGCCACCTGACGATTAAGCGTGGTAGGGTCATGCCTGGACCAGAACACATCAAGCAACGTCTCATAGCTACACTCCTTGGGATCATACTGAACCCTAATGACCTCCGAGTGGTTCGTAGTTCCCGAACACACGTCGTTGTAAGAGGGGTCATGAATAGCCAGAGAATAAGAGAGAGAGAGAGAGAGAGAGAGTGAGAGAGAGAGAGAGAAATGAGTGATAGAACTCACCAATCTGGAGAACTGTGTTAAACGCCAATGAGATCGCCGAAGAACGATAGAACTCACCACGCTGGAACTCTGATCTGGAGTGGGAGTGAGAGAGAGTGAGAAATCAAATGAGCAGTATGTGAAGTGGGAGTGAGAAATCCCAAGCTGTGTCAAAACATATGGAGAAATGAGCAGTATCCATTTCCCGACCCATTCCCCGATGGATAGAAAAATAGGGAAACCCACGTATTTCGGGTAGGGTATCCATGGGTAACCATTGGGTATGATTTTTGTTGCCATTCCTAGGGTTCCTCTTTTTCATTACCGTCAAATTTCAAAGTTCCCCCCTTTAAGATTGGTTAGTGATAAAATAATTTTGTCATTAAAAATTTTAAAATATTAAAATTATTGACCATAAAAATATATTTCTTATTAAATAGTTTTAAAATTTAAAATTAAATTTTTTTAAAAAATATTTAAAATTATTGATGACAAAAATATATTCCTCACTGATAATTTTATAATTGGTGACAACTTTTTTTCTTACTAAAAATCTGAAAATTTTGACGCCACCCAAAAAAAATTAGAGGGAAAATCTTTGGTGACGAAATTTAATTTTTCTTCACCTAAAAATAAGTATTTATCAAATTTCGTTACCTATTATTTTTACTTTTTATTATATGTGACAAAATTTTATAATTCGTCACGGATTATTCTTATTTAGTGACAAAATATTTTTTTCACTACTTTTCGTCCCCATAGGTTTAGAGAGTTAATTAACTTGTGTTTTTCTTTTGAGAGAGAGAGAGAGAGACAGAGAGAGAGAGAGAGAGAAAAATTGATAAAGAAAATAAAAGGAGGAAAAAAGTTAGTAGTCTATTTTTTCCATTACCACCCAATATGTTAAAATTTTTCCTCCAAAATTGGTGACAAAATAATTTCCTCACTAAAATGTCTCAAAATATTAAAAATTATTAGTGACAAAAATATATTTCTCACCAAATGGTCTTAAAACATTTAAAATCAAGTTTCTCAAATATATATATATACAAAATTATTGGTGATGGAAATGCATTCCTTGCTATTAATTTTATAATTGGTGATAAATTTTTTTCTCACCAAAAGTCTAAAATTTTGGCGCCACTCAAAAAATATTAGCGGGAAAACCTTCGGTGACGAAACTTAATTTTTCCTCACCTAAAAAGAAGTATTTGTCGACAAAAATAAATTTTGTCACCTATTATTTTTATTTTTTTATTATACGTGACAAAATTTTATAATTCGTCACGGATTATTCTTATTTAGTGACAAAATTTATTTTCTTCACTACGTTTCTTCACCATAGGTTACTTTTGTTATAGTGTATTAAGGTGTTGGATCGAGCCAAAATATCAGAAGCTAACATAGCCAAACAGGCCAAATAAACAACTGACTAGAAGGGCAGTAGAAGACAGAGCTTCTTTTCGAAGAAGAAATTTTCAAAGAAGTAGAATACGGGCTCCTCAAGTACTTCGAATTCTTCCCGGCACACATCCCCAATGTGCAACCAATGTGGTAAAAGACACCGTGGGGTTTGTTACCGTATATTAGAGGCCTGGTTTAAGTGTGGTAAGACAGGGCACATGGCCAGAGATTGCAATCAGTACAATGGAAAGTTCGCTGCTAGCTCTACTGCATCAATCTCAAAACTGGGAAATACTACGAGATCTACTACCACCGGAGATACCGTGAGGCAAGGAAGAGTTTTTGCGCTTGTTCAGGGCGATACACGGAATGCTGAAGGGGTTGTCTCAGGTACTATCACTACGTGCAATCAGGATGCTTTTGTGTTAATTGAGTCTGGATCAACACACTCTTTTGTAACTTGTACATTTGCATCTAGACCTAGTAGACCTCTAGAATCATTGCCATATTTGCTATGTGTATCTGCTCCATCCAAGGAATCTATGTTGTGTGCATCTGTATATCGATTTTGTGACATGCGTATTGGGAATGCTATTCTGTATGTAGATTTGTTACCCTTGGACTTTAGTCATTTTGATGTAATTCTGGGCATGGATTGGTTAACTAAATATTATGCTACCATTGATTGTGTAACAAAATGGGTTGCATTTAAACCACGAGAACAGGAAGAAATTATGTTTGTGGGTAACGGGGTGGTGCCTCCACCTTACTTGATATCTGCAATGAAAGCATGCAAATTGATCAGGAAAGGGTACGAGGGTTATTTGTGTTGTGTTGTATCTGAACAATCTGCGAATGTTGAATTGAACAGTATCCCTATAGTTAGTGAATTTCCAGATGTATTTCCAGATGAGTTGCCAGGAGAATTAGTGGACAAGGAGATAGAGTTTACTATTGAAGTTGTGCCAGGCACTCAGCCTATTTCTAAAACTCCCTATAGAATGGCTACTGCTGAAATAAAAGAATTGAAAGAACAATTACAAGACTTACTTGACACAGGGTTTATTCGACCTAGTACTTCACCATTGGGTGCACCGGTGTTATTTGTGTAGAAGAAAGACAGAACTTTATGCCTGTGTATTGAATATCGAGAACTGAACAAAGTGACAATAAAGAATAAATACCACTTACCTCGTATTGATGACTTGTTTGACCTATTGTAGGGATCACAAGTGTTTTCCAAAATTGATTTGAGATCCGGGTACCACCAGTTGAAAGTAAAAGCAGAAGATGTTGAGAAAACTGTGTTTCAAACAAGGTATGGCCATTATGAATTTCTTGTTATGCCTTTTGGGGTGACTAACGCTCTTGCAGTGTTTATGGAGCTAATGAATCGAATTTTTAAGACTTACCTTGATGATTTTGTTGTGGTTTGTATTGATGATATCTTGATATATTCAAAGAGTAGACTTGAACATGAATACCACTTGAGAACTGTCTTGCAAACACTTAGAGAAAAGAAGTTATTTGCCAAACTAAAGAAATATGAATTTTGGTTGGATGAAGTTATTTTCTTAGGGCATGTCATCAACAATGAGGGGATTTCAGTGGACCCACAGAAGATAGAGGCAATTGTGAATTGGCCTACACCGACAAATGTAACAGAGGTCCGCAGTTTCATGGGCTTAGCTGGGTACTACAGAAGGTTTGTGAAAGACTTTTCAAAAATAGTTTTGCCTCTTACCCAACTAACACGCAAAGGGCAACCATTCGAATGGAATGACGAAAGAGAGTCTGCCTTCATGAACTGAAAATGAGGTTGACCACTGCACCGACGTTGACATTGCCTACAAGTATGGAAGACTTTGTAATTTTCAGGGAGGCATCTTATAAGGGTCTGGGTTATGTGTTAATGTAGAATGGGCGAGTAGTTGTTTATGCCTGTCGGCAGTTGAGGCCACATGAGAAGAACTACCCAACACATATCTTAGAATTGGCCGCGGTTGTTTTTGCTCTGAAAATCTGGCGGCATTACTTGTACAGGGCAACGTGCGAAGTCTACACAGATCACAAAAGCCTAAAGTACTTATTTACATAGAAAGAATTAAATATGCGACAGAGAAGATGGCTGGAATTGATAAAGGATTACGATCTTCAGATTTAGTGTAACCCCGAGAAAGCCAATATAGTTGCAGATGCCTTAAGCAGAAAATCGACGGGGAATTTAGCTTGTTTGCTTACTGAACAGAAAGAAATCGTATTAGATTTTCAAAGGACCGAGATTGTAGTTGTGTTACACGAAAAAACCGGGTTGATTGCCGCCATTTCAGTTGAACCTGCAATTTTAGTTGAACCAGCAATAATTACTGAAATTAAGTAAAGGAAAAAAGAGGATGAGTTCCTCAAGAAAGTGATTGATGAATTTGAGACAGGTCCTAAAGCAGAGTTCAGCATTGAAAGCGAAGTGTTCATATTTCAAAAATGAATGTGTGTCCCAGATCTTCAGGAACTAAAAAGGAGAATTCTAGATGAAACTCACAAGTCGGTATTTGCTATGCATCCGGGTAACAAGAAAATGTATCGGGACTTGAAGCAAAGCTATTGGTGGCCCAAAGTGAAGAAAGAAATTGCAGAGTATATGTCCTAGTGCCTTCAGCGTCAGCAAGTTAAAGCCGAACACCAAAAATCAGGCAATCTACTTCAACCTCTCCCTATTCCAGAATGGAAGTGGGAACATGTAACCATGGATTTCGTTGTTGGTCTACCTCGAACTCCTCGAGGTATGGATTCTATTTGAGTTGTAGTTGATAGACTGACTAAATCTACACATTTCCTACCTATTAAAACTACATTTGATGAGATTGTTCGCCTACATGGGGTTTCGGTGTCCATTGTCTCGGATAGAGATCCGAAATTTGCATCTAGATTGTGGAAGAGTTTGCAAAGAGCCATGGGAACCAAATTGAGATTCAGTACCACGTTCCATCCACAAACAGACGGGCAATCAGAACGGACCATACAAACCTTGGAAGACATGTTATGAATGTGTGCTTTAGATTTCCAAGGGAGTTGGGAAGATTATTTGCCACGAGCAGAGTTTGCATACAATAATTGCTTCCACTCCAACATCGGTATGGCACCATACGAAGCTTTGTATGGTAGAAGGTGTAGATCACCAATTTGTTGGACAAAAGTTGGGGATAGGGCTTTACTTGGGCCTGAAATTGTGCAAGACACTTTTGAGAAGATCAAAATTATTCAGCAAAGTCTCAAAATAGCTCAGAGTCAACAAAAGAATTATGCAGATGTTCGAAGAAGACCTCTTGAGTATGAGGTTGGTGACCATGTGTTTATTCGGGTGATTCCGATGAAAGGTCAAGTAAGGTTCGGAAAGAAGGGTAAATTATCACCCCGTTACATTGAGCCGTTTCAAATTCTGGAAAGGCTGGTCCGGTTGCCTATCGAGTCACTTTGCCACCAGGATTCGAACAAATGCACAATGTATTCCACGTATCAATGCTGCGGGGTTATCTCTGAGATCCACTTCATGTGATTGATTATCACAGGATAGCTCTTGATGAAAATATGGCATAGGCAGAATGAACGGAACAAATCATTGACCAACAAGTGAACAGTTGAGAAGCAAGTCCATCCCGATGGTGAAAATAGAATGGAAAGATCACTATAGAACGGACGCTACATGGGAAAAAGAGGATGAGATACGACTACGCTATGCACATTTGTTTCCTGACGAAGGTAGAATAAGTTTGGAGGACCAAACTTCCTAAAGGAGGGAAGATTGTGATAATCCTGTTCCACGTTATGCTAACTGATCTTAATTGTGATTACTATTATATGCTTGACAAGGTTTTGAGTGATAATTACATGATTATATGTGTTTTTGTATTTCTATCTGTTCAACGTAGAAAAATCTGTTTGATTTTCTTCTTTAGAATTTAAATTGAAGGCTGTAGAGGCATCAGAATCTGAAATTAAGTACGTCATTGTGATTAGTGTAATTTTTAGAGCCTACGGTGAAATTAAATTAGAAATTGATTTGGACCAAAATAATTAGATCGAACAGATTTATTTAAGCACCATTGCTTAGCCTTAACAAATTTGATTAGGCAAGCATATATAACAGCCTTATTACACTTAACCTCATTCCTTTCGAACTCAAAAATCTGAAAATCACACCCTAGAGAGAGAGAGGGTCGGTTCTAGAGAGAGGAAGAGGAAGAATGGTGCATTTTGACTCAAAGTTTGGGAATTTGGAAGCTACACTCAAGATTTAACTACCTTTGTGAAAATTGAAGCTCCTAGGTGAATAAATGAACTCAATTTCATGAGGATAAATTCATCCTCGCATGAATTCTAGCTTGATATGTGCCCAAGAGCAAGAATTAATTTGTGTTTGATGAATTTGAAGTCAATGTATACATGCATGTAAGGAATTGTTATGAATTTGCATATATGAGCATGAAACATGTGATTCATGTTGATTTGAGAGTCATATACGACATACACGTAAGAATTTCCATGGTATGAAACTCAATTCAAAAGATTCATGTTGTAATTTGAAGTTGATTATGGAAACATTGAAGAATATCACACGAAATCATACATGCATGCATAATTCTAATAGATTTCATGATTTTGAGCATCATTTGTGCCATCTAAAGTGGGATTGGAGTCAATAATTGACATGCATGAAAGATTTGTGAAGATATGAAGCTTGTATGAAGTTTGAATGCATGAGGTTTGACCATACCAAGAAAAATGTTGATTGATTTCAGAATTAAATCATGGTTTTGGACAATTGGTCTTAAATAACCGATATTCTCATGTTATGTAATGTTTTTCCATGATTTTGTACCAAAAACATGAACTTTGAACCTTTGAACATCAAGTTTGAGCTTCAAGAACAATTCTGGAAATTCTAGAATTTGGCATGTCCGCTCGAGCGAGGAAAACGTCGCTCGAGCATGAAATTCTAGCCTCCAGAACTTTTGCAGACATTGATGTCCGCTCGAGCAGAAAGAGTCACGCTCGAGCACCCAATCACACGTTTAACTCTCAGCTCGAGTGTCCGATGTCATGCTCGAGCGCAAAAACGAGGCAACAAGTTCTTTTGTGGACAAAAGGGGTCAGCTCGAGCAGCCAAAGATGCGCTTGAGCAGGGAGCCCAATTTTAGAAAATTTTGACAAGGCGCTTTATGTTTTGTTTTCCGTTCCCTTTCATTTCTAAGCACTCTTAGGCATGCATTGAGCTTTGTATGTGACTTAAGCGGATAAGAAATAGGCCTAAGAGAAAGAAATAAATTAAGAACGGATTGAATCGTTTATGACCCAATATGTGTTATATAATGTGTAGGGTCGAGCAGGAGGACAGATCCACCAGTAGAACACTGTGAGTAATATCTTAGTAAAGATAGTTTGAAGTATGCTATTTGTCCAATTGCTTACTCCTATTTGAGCTTCATATGTTTGTTATTTGAATTGTGGACAAATATTCGTTATACCATACGATTGGGCTAAAGGCCGTTTGACATAATTGATTGGGCCAAAGGCCATTGGATATGAACGATTGGGCCAAAGGCCATTTGACATGAATGATTGGGCCAAAGTCTGTTGGATGTGAATGATTGGGCCAAAGGCCGTCTGACATGAATGAATTAGGCCCAAGGCTATTTGTTAAGACGAAGTGCGCCAGCGGCCATTTGATACATCCAGGTTTGTAGCCGTTTAATGTATTAGATAGAACCATGAATGGGCGCAAGGCTGTCTGACATATCTGTTTCAAATTTCATTCATGTATCATTTTTGTTTGATACTATTCACAGGGCCGTCGCTCACTCTCATTTATGTGTATGTAGGCGAGCCAAGAGATGTCCAAACCCAGCCTTGGTGAAGTATATGAGAAAAATTCAAAGTTTTGAGGAGTCAGCCCAAATGTCTCATGCACGAGACTTGTTTTGGTTTCTTTTGACTTCCTATTTGTTACTTTTGTGAAAATGTTAGATCAACATGTGCATAACCTTTTGGTTTGGCTGAGTATGACTTGAATGATACTGTTATGTAAGAAAATTCCATGTCAATTCCCTTTGATGTGAGTTATTAATGAGTACATGTGAAATGTTTTGACGTGCTATGCAAGCACAACTCTATGGACAAAATTTTTAAGCTGCTTCCGTCTTGGACCCTTAACTTTGTTTAAATATGTTTAATCAAGTTTGAAGCCATAGGTAATCCCCTAATTACTGGTCGGTCATGACCTAAATCCATAGGGGCGGGTTTGGGTCGTGACAAGTATGTTAAAGCATAAAAACTCACCTAGTACTCCAAGCTAGGAAAACATGAGTTAGTAAAATATGCATGATTCCTAACTATGTTAAGTGTTTAATGCAATACATACAATATGCAATTAATAGGTTCGCCTACTAATATGACATATGAATCGATTTGAACAACATGCGAGTGAACACGTATTCAAAGATGTATTGAAATTGCGATGTAGTTTGAATGCTGCACCGAGCCTTGGTGCATGCGATACGAATGAATGGATACAAACATGCGATATGCTAATTTGAAACATGTCCCTAATCTAAGAATCAAAAGTGATTAAATAAAAGGGAGAAAGACGTGGGGTTGAAAGACATACACACACGCACGCACACTTATTACAACATTACGCGCTCACGAAGGAGGGTCCGAATAAATAAGAGCTAACTAGCTACACTAATTAAGCTAATTATTACAACACAATGTTTAATTAACTACTCTAATCTAATTAAATATTACAACACTTAACTAACTAATTACAAAGCAATTAAGTTTATTAATTACAACATAAATTAATCAACTAATCTAGTAGACAAGTTTAACTAAACGACCTCGAGAAACGAGGGATGCATGCATGCTCGGTTTTCTACCCGAAAAAGCCGCTGTTTTGCTTTTCCAAGACTTTTTTTGCACATTCGATCACTGAAAATTGTGCCAACTTCTAGAACACCTCTACTCCACCTTATCAACACACTATGCAAATTTCATTGATGGCCGGTTGGCCACTGATGACTTGAACTTCCTCTTGCTACAACAGGGAGCAAACAGAGGCAAAGCAGTGTATTCTCATGGGTTGCTTGTTCTGTTTACCCTCCTTATCATCACACAAGCTCAAAGGAGAGAAACTCTTGGCCCTCAAACCATCAATCAAGCAATTCCAATGCATGATGGCTAAGGGACTAAGTGTGTACAAGTTCAATAAATACACAAACAAGACGAAAAGGACAATCACCCTATCATGCATGACCAAGGGCAATGGAGACCAAGGAAAGTGACACATTTCATCACTTTTGAGTATGAAACGTCTCATTTTCCTTGTGTTCGAATTAATGTCCAATTCGAACACATGTGTAGATACCCCATTTTTGACCGCCCTTAAGACTTGGGCACTACTGATGGTTTACTTGGTGGAGAAAGGTGTGCAGGGCAAAGGCCCAGTTTCTTCGGCAAGGAGAGAGACAAATCTCAACTTCACACCCCATTTTGGACCAAAGTTATTTTGGATGGTTTTTAAACCTTAAAACCCTCTCTTTCAAAACATTTTTGAAATAAAGTTTCTACAATGTTCCGAGGCTTATATTTTGTCAAATAATGCGCTTTTTGATAAACCGAGCAAGGACAAAGTGGAGATGAATGAAAGAGAGATGAAATCTTTGAAAAATCTTTCGAAACACTTTGTTTAGGGGTTTGGAGTTGAAGAAAAGGGGAAAGGAGAGAAGAAAACTACTTTGGGAGAAGGTCGACATGAATCCGAGTAGAAGGGAGTCGAGCAGCCCTCGCTGAATCAGGCTTATTCATCTGCATACTTGGATTTTAGCTATGAGGCCACCACTGTTGGAAATCTTACTTCCGGGGCTTCATTTTTCACAAAAGAATCTCCTAGAACCAAGTCCGGGTGGAGGAGATATGGTTGGTTGAAGTAGGGGATCAATCCGGTTGGATCGAATCTGCGCGGCTTCACCAAAACGGGCATAACGTTTTGCACAGGAGGAATTTTAATGCAAGGTTTTGCGCAATTGGAAAGATAACTTCCGGGGCTTCAATCTGGACACCAACCGGCCACTTTTTGGCCTTGGCAGCCACCTACTGGCCATCAATTTAGCCGACCGGCCAGTCAAAATAGCCGACCGACCAAATAAGTAGCCGACCGACCATTTATTTGGCCGATGGCCTCCTTTTCTGGCCGGTACCACCTTTTTGACTCTTGCAGGCATGGTGCATGCCAGCTCTGCCAGCTGGGGTGCACAGACTGTAACGCCCTCAAAATAAACCCATGATATATAATATTAACGGACTTTTCTTAAGTGTGCAACTTACACCTTTTGTGTTGCTGTCCTGTTTTATGTTTATACCTTCCACTTATACCTTTTGTGTTGGTTGCATATGGTGTGCAACCTTAAGGGGTTGCACACCATAACAGGACCCAACATTAACATGCATTAATAAAAGAAAACAAAGCTTTATATCATCCATCAGAGTACTTTTATTTAAGACATCACATGTAACATCAAAAGTAAATGCCCTACTGGCTTACATCTTTCCAAGCCAACACTTGGACACAAAGTATAAGTACTAACTCAACTACAAATTAAGCTATGAGTACTAACTCAACTACAAATTAAGCCCTTGGCTTGAGTTTACATGTAATACCAAATAAAACAAAATAATAACTAGTCTAAAACAGAGTCTTCAACTCTAATTCCTTCCAAGCTAATTCCTTGGAGGTAGCATATCACCTGGACCTGAAAATGATGTTCCCGTATAGGGTGAGCCACAGCCCAGTAGAAATATACTAAACCAAATATAAGTATTGAATAAAGCAATAGCATTCAATAGATGGTTAACACAACTACTCATTTCACCAACATACAGTTTCATGACATTAATGTCTATGACATGTTTCACTTTCCATTATTTATTCAACTTTCCATCTATATCAATATGGCTCAGAACCTGGCCAAACTGTAACAGTGAACTAAATATCACATTAACATTTCTTCCAATATCAACAAAACAAATGAGACTAAGGCTCATACCAAAACACTTCCATACTTCCCGATTGATACACATTTTAGTGCTGTATCAATAACATGTAAAAACACTTCCATAAATCAATAAGCACACATAATAGTGATGCTAATGGAGTCCATCCCCTATCTCCTCCCAAACAAAATCCGGTTTAGAGGTCCATCCCCTATCTTCTCCTAAACCGTGGAGTACATCCCCTATCTCCTCCCAAACAAAATGCATATACAATGTATTAAACACTTGACATATACAACACACAATCAATACACGTATTTTCTGTATTAATTCAACAGTCAAAATCAATGACTTAACCAATGTGATTGGTTTCAGTTTTCCCTAATCCACATGCAATGTCTACAACAATCACGACTATCCTCCACCGATAGCCCAAAACAGTTATTTCTAAACAGGAAATAAATGTATCAACAAATGTAAATTTAACATTTTCCATAGGTAAGTAATTAAACTAACCAACTACGCCATTAAATCATTAAATTCCCCAATTCCATGAATTAAACTCAATTCCACATTTTTTTTTCTAAATTAATTATACAAATTAATTTATTACAACAACTAGGGTTTTTCCCAAAATTCCCAAACAACCCCCAACATATCAAAATACCAAATCTTAGAACAAAACCTATAATATGGAGTAGGAAATCCCTACCTCGAAGTAAATAACCCGAATGGAGAAGGTGAAGATGATGACCCAAAATCCAAAGTGCTCCAAACCGCTAAATTCTCAGATTAAAACGAAGCCCTCAATCCCCTCTATCTTTTTAATAAAGAGCCTAGGGTAGAAACACCCTAAATCTAGATGATACCTAAGAGAGAAGATGAGTGGAGGGAGAGAGAAGTCGTACCTAGGGTTTTGGAATCAAAAAAATTATTAAAAAACTGAATTTTCCAAGCTGTTGCCTATTTAAACTGGACAGGCTCGCTCATACGAAGACTTGGTCACTCGAGCGACCAGACACAAGAAAGCCTCGCTCGAGTGACGAAAAGCTCGCTCGAGCCAAAAACTCGATGTCTCAGGTCTGCAACCCAGAAGCTCGCTCGAGTGACGAAATGCTCGCTCGAGCGAAGAACTCGAAAACATACACCTCGCTCGCTCGAGCGAAGACACACTGCTCTCAGGTCTAAGCTAGACGCAATCACTCGCTCGAGCGAAGAAACCCTGGCTCGAGCCACCAGACAAAAAATTCTACTCTCGCTCGAACGACCAAACCCTCGCTCGAGCGAAGGACCAAAAACAAAAGCTCGCTCGACCGACCAACTCCTCGCTCGAGCAAAGGTCCAAAAATCTGGACAGCAACACTTGGTTTCCAAACCCAACCAACCTGTAACAAACCTGCCCAACACATCCTATAACTCAAAAATAAGAAATTAAAGGACAATAACAACAATTTGATAACAACGGGATCTACGGAACATAAGTCCGGATACAATCAACCAAAAGGAAAAGACCGGGGTCGCTATAACAAGACCCTGCCCCCATACGCTTGTGTGGTTGTTTTGGCCCCTTTGCACACTTTTTTGATTCAAACTTCCTCTAGAAGATTGCACCCTTTGCACAAGCTTCTTGAGCAAGCTTGACCCTTTGTCTTAGCTTCTTTAAGAAGGTTGAACCTTTGGGTTAGCTTCTCTTGGAAGCTTGGCCCCTTTGACCCTTCTTTTATTAGCTTCTTTAAGAAGCTTGGAGCCATTCCCTTGTCTATATAAGGAGACCCTCCTCCTCCTTTGTTTTGGTTCAGCAAAAAACTAGACCTTACATCTGATATATGATATATATCACCCTCTCTCTCTATATCTCCCTCTCTCTCTACATTTAGGTGTGTTAGAGGGTTCAAAAGGTCCTTGTTCTTGGCCTATTGCACCCCACCTCATAGCCATACAGCACCACCATTGGACTAGGTTCTTGGGAGGGTTTCTTGAGCTCTAAAAGCTGGTTTTTGGCCCCTGAAGTTGCTGGTCTCGAAATTGGTCTTCAAGGGCAAGTTTCTTCCCATTTTTAGCACTTTCTTGTACCTCATTTTAGCCTATCTTGCATGCTATTTTGAGCTTAGCCATAAACTAAAAAAAAATTCTTGTTTTGAGCTTATCTTCAAGTTTGTTCAAGGTCTTTTTTCTGTTTGGGGTCATCTTCCCCTTTGCATGCTTCATTTTCTCATGATTACGGCTATGCATTAGAGCATTTGCATTGGCCTTGGTTTGGCGTCTTAGCCACTGAAATCCAGTGGATTTTCAGTGGCTTAGATGCGTTTTTGAGAGCTAAAATCAGAGGGGGGTGACCCCCTCTCTCCTTGTCTTGTTTGTTGGCCCTTTTGGCCTTCTAAAAAGGCTCCATCTTGCATGCTTCGAAGTCACTTTTTAGGCCCTATGATGTGAGTTTTAAGGTCTTCCTTGACTCTATCCGGAGCCCCTTTTGCCATATTTTGTGTCTCTAATGCATGTGTGGAGTAATCCTCCTTAAGGCCTTTCAAGGGGACCTTTCATTGCATGCTTTGTTGACCAATTTCAGGGCCTTTTTGGCAAGTTTAAGGGCTGTCATAACTCATTTTCAGAGCTTCTTTTGTTATGCTAAGTGTCCTTGATGCATGTGTTGAGTAACCCCTTGCTTGGCCCTCCAAAGGAGCTCATCATTTTTGCATGCATTGGGTGCATTTCAGTGGTTATTTGGGCATATTTTGGCATGACATACTTCTGTTTTTGGCTGGTTGGGTGAGCCCTCATATGCTTCATATAGTTGTAGAACAACTCATGGTTCACTAGTTTTCCTTGCATGCTTTATAGGCCATTGATTCTAGCATATTTGGGCCATGCCTTAAACTGATAATGTGCTTATTTTGGACTACCCTAGCTCTATTTTTGGGTCTTGTGGTTGAATCATGTTAGTTTTGCATGCTTGTAATTCAAGGTCCATGCTTAGCTTTGAGTTTTGAAATCCATTCCATGCATATACTGAGGTGTGTCCATGTTTTGGGCCTATTATTCATCATATTTCAGAGCTTTTTTGAATGCCATGTTGCCATGTTTTCATCTCTTTAAATGCGTTTGAGAGTCGGGCGTGTATGTCCCATTTACCGACCATTGAATGAGCTCCATTTTGTTGCATTCTGAGTCATCATTTTAGGGCAATTTTCCACTGTTTCAGACCTGCCTAGAGTCTGTTTGGGGTTGGTTTTTCCCTTTGTGCATTGCATTGGGTACCTCTAGTGCAACGCACTTCACTAGTTTCGGTACCCGGGCCTCCTAGCTTGCATTGTGTAGCATGTTTGTATGATTCGGGACCATTGTGTATCATGTTTCAAAGTTGGAATTTGTGTCATTGTATGCCGTGTCTCATCCCTTGCCATGCTTTCGTAGATTGGCATTTGATGCCTTAGGTTCGGTCCCTTGCATTGGGCATGTTTGCATGAGCGTTCTTGTCTAATTTCAATTGTGTATGGCCACTGATTTTGGGCATGGCTGAGGATGCCATGAAGCAGGGCCTTATTGACCAGGAGAAGGAGCAGCCTAGGCGGGCATTTGCTCGCAGTTCGAATGCGACCACCAGTGGTGATGCGGCCGCAAGATCTTCTGAAGTGGGCATGGTCACCACCACCACATCAAAAAAGGCTACCCCATTCACCAATGTGTCCGGAAGTAGCTCACAGAAAACCAAATATCCACCTTGAGTCAAGAGGGTTTTTACCCAACTTTATATGTCTTTGTCAAAGGCTCTAGAGGTCTTAATCCAGAAAGGACATCCGAAACCATTGGAACAACGGCCTTTACCTGATCCTCTCCCTCCAAAGCATGACCAGACTAAGTACTGTGCGTACCATCAACAAATTGGTCATGAGACCGATAGCTGCTTTCGTCTGCGCCATGATGTACAAGATTTGTTTGACAACAAGGTCATTGCCGCACCAGTCTAGCAAAGTCTATCATCACTGGATCAGTGAACTTGTGGGGGATAATGTGATATGATCAGGGGATTAACCACCTGCGGGCGGCGTTCAGTTTACTTCGGATGTGGCGTATGGCACGAACTGTTTTGAGCATTTGCGAGTGCTGGTTTTTGTATGTTTTGGCTTGGGTATTGAGTCAGTTCTATTATTTTGTTTTGAGTCAGTCTTTTTGTTAAGGTCTGTCTTGTTATATCGAGTCAGCCCTGTTGTGTAGGAGTCGCGTGATTTCGGGGGTGTTACCTCGGGCATCACCATTTTGTTTTGTGTTTGTCTTTTTGTTTTCTTTTGAGTCTGTTTCTGCTGGGGAGCCAGTTGTGCCAACAGATTTGAATGAACAGCAGTGATTTTCACACTCTTGTGTTTGCTTCTGCCTTGTGCTAGTTGTGCCAGAAGTTCTGAATGTGATGGAAGTATTTGACAAAAAATTGTGACTTTTCTGTGCCTTAAAATCATTGCATTGACCTAAGTTTTTCAAAACTTTTTCTAACACTGCGGTGAAAACGAAGAGGGAGGAATTCCTCGGGTTTTACGAAAATTTGATCAATTGAGAGAAAGAGAGGCGTGCTAAGCCCTTAATGAATGAAATCATGCTTGTTAGTGTCAGCACTGAGAAGGACCCTAGCTTTGATCCAGATTGGTTCTACACTATCTTCAGCACGAGCGATTTGTCGCTTTCTTAAAAACTTTCAAAAAAAATGTTTTGCGCAGTCCTGCGAAGACCTGTGTGGAATCGTTCTTGAGATTATGCAGCCTAGGATCGCTCTCAGCCTCACTACTCAGCCCCTTTGCTTTCAAACCTTGAACTTGGATTCAGAACGTTCAAAGGTCAATCATGACGTGAGGCCTGCGTGGCCAGATTTGAAATAGCCCACAAACTGTCACGCCCCAAAACTCGCCCCTAAAAGTTTCGGGCATGACCTATTCAGAAACGGACCCTTAACCTGTTATATATAACATATGGGGCCTGAGTGGAAGTATTATCAATATAAAATAACATAAAACATCATCCATTGAGCTACTACTACCATGCCAGGATTGCACACATCATTGCATTATGTACACAATATATATAGAAACATACACCCGAACTTCGGTTATACACTTATACATTCATACTTAGACCCACAATTGGACGTGTAACGAAAATATTAAGGAAGGACAACCAAAGCATAAATCAATAACCTAACATTACTTTACAAAATGCACGGCTTCAGGTGGTGCCTGGACGCATCAAGGCTGACAAGAGAAAGACGAGCCTTAAAGGTTAGGCCTGAAGTCCCGGTTGATTACCTACAGAATAGACAGACAAAATACAAAATGAGCGAACTCAGTGAATAATAGTATATAAATAATGTCGTAACCATGTGATTAGTCTGTTTCTGTAACTTTGTAGGACAACTTTGTTAATTCACAATTCCACAATTTGGCCCTTGGCCTGAGGAGTTCACACATTTACAAAAGGGTCATTGAGTTCATAGATTCACAATTTATCATATGGGACCTCGGTCCTTTGGATTCACAAGTTCACAAGTTCATAAATTCATATTTCACATATTGGCCCTTGGCCTCATAACTTCATAGCTCACAATTCTTTTGATACCTTCCATAATTTCACTAGGTGTCACATATAGCGTACATAACTTCACAACCTCTTTCGATGTTTCCATAATTTCATAATTCAGAAGTTGGCTCTTGGCCTCATAATTTCATAATCCACAAGTTCACAAGTTTGGCCCTTGGCCTCATAATTTCATAATTCACAAGTTCACAAGTTTGGCCCTTGGCCTCATAATTTCATAATTCACAAGTTCACAAGTTTGGTCATTGGCCTCATAATTTCATAATACACAAATTCACAAGGTTATACCTTTCATATCTTCACAAATTGGCTTTAAGCCCAGTTCTTGTATGTATGGACTCAAGAGGTGGCTCGTACGGATTCTAGAGGTGGCTTCCACCAAGGTGTAGCACTTAGTTCCGTACAGCACTTTGTTCCATACCAGAAATCAATAAGTCTTATCATGTCATAATATAAACGAAACGGATATCATAACGGAATATCCACAGATATCATCAGAACAGACTGATCTTATAGTTATTCAGAGGCACATAGATTATTCCAATCATTTACATGAGTTAATGTAGTTAGTTTATGTGTAACAGAATACTAATGACAATCATTAGCAATACGTATAACGTATCTCACAACTTGTACAGGTTCTATCACAATGCTATTTGTAGGGACAAAATAATTATCTCATACCAGTCTTAACCATCCTTGATAAAACTGAATAGTTCGGGATACATAAGCATCATTGTTCCATTTGTTCACCATGAATCATTAAGCTTAATCTATGGATCACATAATGTTAATAATGTCTTTTAAACATACTACTCAATAGACTATAGCACATTATCGAAACCATTAATCATAGACGGAATCTGAGAATAGTTTCAGAGTCATATCAATGGATGCCAATTCTTTCTATATTCACACCAATTTTCAAATACAAACATGTTAACATAATTGCCATGGAAAAACGGAATATTAATAATAACAATCACTATTAACAGTAGTTGATGTACGTTTATAGTACTATTACTCACAGTGCGTTGGTGGAGCATTTATTCCTCCCGAAGCGTGTCCTACACACATATGAAGTCACACATTAATTCTTTAAATCATTTCCCCTAAATTCCTTTCTCATTTTAACATGATTTACAATGCCCATAACAAGGTTCATTCGTAAATTGTTTAACATTCTTTCAAAACATCTTAGAAATCCAATTAAACTTATTCACGTATAATTCAACCCACCAATTCCATGATTCTATTTTCAATTTGAGCAAAATCATTATTTATTATCACAATTAACCTAGGGTTTTCAAGAACATAAAGTTTTCCATAAAAATTCATATTTCTCATACCATGACCTTACATCCCAATTTCCTCCGTGACTATACATCTAAGGATCATACTCCATCACCTTAACCCATCAATTGGACCCTCAATGCTTCAAACCCGAAGTTCCTAAATCTCATAATTTACTCTATATGCTCAAAAATACAAATTTGTACATCAATACAATAGAAATACCACAAATCTATCTCTTAATGTAAGTATTGAAGAGTATTAGAACCCTTACCTCAATAATTAACAAAAGAGCAAGCTTGAGGAGAAACCTTCGCAAATCCAAGTTCCAATCGGTTAAAAACATTGATCTTTTCTTAGTCTCTATTCTTAATGTAAAAACCATGGTGGATTGTTGCTCAAAATAGAGGAAATCAAGGTTTTGAGGCTAGGGTTTCGGAGGATTTCGGACTTAGGAGAAGAGGAAAGAAGAGAGGGGAAAGAAAGTGTGGAAAAAGATCTCAAAATCCCGTTTTTTAAGCTGCTGTCCCGTAATTCCCGCTCGAGCGGAGGAATTCCCGCTCGAGCGTACCTGTTTTCAGCACAGATTTCAAAACTTTGAACAGGTATAACTCCTCCATCCGGACTCCGTTTTAGGTCGTTCTTGTGTCCAAATTGAAGCCCCGGAACTAAGATTTCCAATGGTCCTAACCTCACATCCATATTCAAAGTGTGGAAAAAGAAAAGGGCAAATGAGTGACGGTTGGTCATAAACGAATTATTTAAATTAAGGTTTTTGGTCCAATCTTACTTTACCATCACATTATCATCTCAATCAATACCCCAAAATAATGTAAGAACATTTCAAATATACTAAGAAGAACATGAAAAATGAGCCCACATGCTTCAGAATCAAACTTAACCAGACGACCCGCTCGAGCACCCAACCTTGCGCTCGAGCGCACGGACCAACAAAGCCTCCCGCTCGAGCGGAGATTGACAACCCTCAGAATCTCAAGCCGTCTGCAAAATTGCTGGGAACCCCATAAGTCCGCTCGAGCGTCAACTCCCCCGCTCGAGCGGAGGGAAAAATTTTAGATCGCTACAAGTCAACTTCAGATTATTAAGGCTTTCAATTCTTAATCCAAACATTTTAATTGTGACAAATATGTCTCCTTATTCAAAAAATATGAATCCATAATCATAAGGTTCACTTAATTAGACTTAATTCCACATGGAATTTCACAATAAGTATTTAAATGTGCAGAATAAAGGGACTGAAAGTATATCAGAAAGCATGTACGAGGGTCGGGTTATTACTGTAACGACCCCAATACGCGTTGATTCAACTATATCTGTTGGAATTGAAGCTAGGTGCACGTAAAGTTATTAAAGGTTCGGTGAATGTTTGTGGAGACTCTCATGTGTTATTTTTGGATTTGGGGATTTTGATTGAGGTGGCAATATGATGGTAGGGTAAGATTGAACCAAAGAATTTGATTCGGATAGTTATTTTACGAACAGCTGCCACTCTTTTGCCCTTTTCTTTGTCCACATTTTGAATTTGGATATGAGGTTAGAACCATTGGAAAGCTTATTTCCGGGGCTTCAATTTGGACACAAGAACGACCTAAAACGGAGTCCGGATGGGAAAGTTACACCTGTTTGAAGTTTTGGAATCTGTGCTGTGAGTAGGTCCGCTCGAGCGGGAAAATGTGCGCTCGAGCGGAGTTTTCGAGACAGCAGCTTATAAATCGTGATTTTTGGCCATTTCTTGATATTTTCTTTCCCTTCTTCTTTCCTTTTCTCCCTAGTCCGAAACCCTAGCCCTAAACTCTTGAATTCCTTTACTTTGATCATGATCCACCATGATTTTTGGCATCAAGGAGGGAGATTAAGGGAAGATCAACGTTTTTATCCGATTAGAACTTGGAATTGTGAAGGCTCCATCTCTAGCTCACCTTTTTGTTTGATTATTGAGGTAAGGGTTGAATCCACATTAATATTTACAATCATAGTCAGATTTGAGTTATTTCTATTGTTGAATTATGTGATTTCTATATATTTGAAGTGTATAGAAGAATTATGAGATTTTTGGGAAGTTTGGGTTTGAATAAGGAGGATTTTGGGAAGTTATGGTTATTTTACATATGAAATTGATGGATTGTATGATTGAAGGCTTGAGGAGGGTTGTGGTTGGTTTATTGGGTGATTTAGCACCTTAATTTGATATTAAGTTTGTCTAGTTTGAAGCTTTGTTTGTATTGTTAAAGATTGGAAAGATTTAGAAAGATTGGAAATCAGATTTTGAAATTTTGCTTGGTCCGCTCGGCGGAGGAAGGACCGCTTCGGCAGAAAATCGACCTCCGGTAGTTTTGTATTTTTATGCGGTCGCTCGGCGTAAAGTGGCGCTTCGGCGAAAACCCATTTTTCAGGCAAAATTATTAATTGCTCAGTTTTGAATGTTCGGTCCTCTGGTATTTTTAGAATGTTATTTTGATGACCTTAAGATGATTATAAATTCATGCAAATGTAATAGCTCAGGAAAGAATTCCTTAATGATTTAAAAAGGAAAAGGAGTTAATTTGTAAGTTATGTTTGTGTCAGAATGCACTCGGGAGGACAAGCGCTCCTTGTAACTCTGTGAGTAATAGTACTACACATGTACATCAATCTTATTATGATTATGCATATTCTGCTTTCCATGGCAATTATGCTAACATGGTTGTATTTGAGAATTGGTGTGAACATAGAAGGATTTGGCATCTATTGAGATGGCTCGAAACTATTCTCAGATCCGTCACGATTAATGGTTATCGGTATTGTGTTTAATTTACTATTAAGAAACATTATTAACATTCTGTTATCCGTAGATTGGTGAGTAAATAGAACAATGATGCTTATGTATCCCGAGATCTATTGATTTAAAGTATAGAACCATGGTACCTTCAGTATTTACGAAAGTGTTCAATCGTGACATATGTTCAACATTTGCTAATAAATATCAAAACGTTCTATTAAACTTATGTTATATATTTTCAGTATACTATGAAACGAAATGATTGATTTATGAAAAGCTATGATATGTTGGGAATAAACGAACGAATGTTCAGTTGTCTAAAAAGTATTTGTGGCACCCTTAGTCGGATGGCCCTACTGGGGTAACAATACCGTGGCTGTGGTCTTCGGACCTACTTGTTGTGGTCTTCGGACCTACCTGTTGTGGTCTTCGGACCTACCTGATGTGGTCTTCGGACCTACCTGTTGTGGTCTTCGGACCTACGATGTGGTCTTGGACCTACCCGATGTGGTCTTCGGACCTACGATGTGGTCTTGGACCTACATTGTGGTCTTGGACCTACATTACGATGGACTATGGGTGTACCACATATAATCTTATACAAAATTTGAATATGGAAATGATTATGAAAATGGTTTGGAATGCGGAAATGCATAAGACTCATTTCGACAAGATTATATTTACGATATTCGGACCGTTAGGTCATTCGTAATGTTCGGTATGGAGCAAAGTGTCAGACGGAACGTGCTACACTTTGGTGGGAGCCTCTCGAATCCGTCTGAGCCACCTCTTGAGTCCATACATCCGTTATTTCTGTTACCACGCTTATATGCGTCTGCTACTTACGCTTTATGCGATGTCATTATTTCGATATTACTGCATGCATCATATTTCATAGTAATCTTTCGTTACATATTTATTTATTATCGCTCATGCATTATTTCCGTTATCCTTACTACTTCTGTTATTTATGGGCCGGTGGCCGTTCTGATATATCTGGACCTTTGGTCGTACTGCATCTGTAGGCTTGTGACAGTCCTGTATAGACTGAGTTTAACGCTATTCTATTACGGATGTAGGATCCATGACTGTTGGAAATAATTATGGAATGTAATTAATCAGATATATCTGCAGTTCTATGTGTGATTATTCAAGTTAAACATTATATTGTTTATGTACTATTATTCACTGAGTTCGCTCATTCTATATTTTGTCTGTCTGTTTCTGTAGGTAACCAATCGGGAGTTCAGTCCCAACCTTAAGGCTTGTATTTCTCTTGTTAACCTTGAGGCGTCCAGGCACCACCGGAGGCTGTTCATTTTGTAAAGTTCTGCCGGGTTCCGACTTATGCATTGGATGTATATTTTTGGGTTAATTGTATAATTTCTTCTTCATTTATATTTTTGTTATGTGCCTATTTATGAGGCTGAGTCGAGTCTTATGTGTGTAAACTGTCTGTATAATATTTATTTAGTGCAATGTGTGCGGTCCTGGCATGGTAATAGTAGCTCAATGGATGATGTTTTATGTATTTTATATTATTAAAGGCTTCCGTTCAGGCCCCGTATGATATATGTATATGAGTTTAGTGTCTGTTGAATGGGTCATGCCCAAACTTTTAGGGCGGGTTTGGGGCGTGACAAGTGGTATCGAGCACGAGTTGCCATCTCACACGAATCCATTGAGCTTTAGGATGTCTAGAAAGATTTAGGCATCATGCATGATATCCTACAAGTACATGAAAAGAAAAGAATGATGGCAACGTTAAGCATGCATTGTTAACTCGATGATTATAACCTATATGCATTGCGTATTCTTCGTTGCCTCTGTTTATCTTCTATAGATTGGTGCATAAATTAAGGCGTGCGAGATGGGATCAAGTTAACAATATTGCTTCGCAGAGGTGTGGTAAGAATTTGAATTGCTCGGTAAGTCAGTTTATACATAAATGGTTGGATATAATGTGTGTTATCGTTTGATCATTATTTGTGGGAAATGATGGCGATATAATTGTGTTGTTTTACACCTATTTGAGTGACTTGATTAAATGTTAAGTATCGGATATATCTAAGATCAAAGCACATAATATATATATATATATGTGTTACCTGATGATTTGTTAAGTCTCCCTTTCTGTAACAATGCTTAGATCAAGGACCATTTCTGAATTTATGAAGTTATAAGGCCAAGGGCCATTCTGGTAATATTCTGTCTGGGCCGAGGGCCATTATGTAACATTCTCGGAAACATTACGGTAACATTACGCCGAGGGCCATTTTGTGACATTCAGTAAACATTCTGCGGTAACATTTGTTTAGATGAATTGTTTGAACATGCTAATGACATTAATGATATTACATTTACATGGGTTATGTTATGGACGTTCATATTAATTGGAATCTAAGGAACTTATGAAATGTAAATCTATGAGGCAGAAAGCCAACTTGTGAATGATGAATTTATAAGACCAAGAGCCAACTTGTGAATTATGAAATTATGGAAACATTGAAAGAGGTTGTGAAGTTATGTATGCTAAGCCGAAAGGCTATTCTGGACCGAAAGGTCGTTCTGATTATTCTGGGCCAATAGGCCGTTCTGTAGTGTAAAATGTAATACTAGATCAAAAGCTGTTCTGTAGTAAAATGATTGATGGTGCTTAATGAGTATAGTTTATACGTAATTAAGATTTGACTGTGGGAATCTATACTCTGTACTGTCCTCCGTATTCTGACCTCTGTGATCTGCAATTTGAAATCTAAAGTCCGTAATCTGTAATCTGTTCTGTATATGGCCAATCTGTAATTTGTGATTAGGACCCCGCCTATGATGTATATTTGTCCATATGACATTTGCAAAACGATAAGTGATTATTGATTAACTTAACATTAAACCGAATGAGTAGTACTCTACTAAAATCTTGCAGAATTAGAATCCTGCCTCTGTCAATGAAGAATCTGAAATTGAGAAATCATTTCCGAGATATAAGCCTGTGTATATCTAGTGACTTATTCTGTAACATTCTGGCCAAGGGCCGTTCTGTTATTTCCGGGCCTAAGGCCATTCTGAAAATACAATGGTATTGGAATAACCTTTTGAGTTCTGTAGTTGTATATATAGTTCTGGGCTTATGGCCGTCTTGTATCTGTGGATTTATGGCTGCTTGGTACATGTCGGGTTTAAACTCCCTCTGTTAAGAAAATTGAATCCTTGACTGTAATGAAAATATTTACAAAATGTAATTAATCATATGCTTCTACCGTTTTGTACTTTAGCAGAGTATATTATGTTAATTTTGATATTACCGTAATTGATGAATTGATCTGAACTGATTTTAACTATAACTATGCTATCCAATGTTTAAGGAATTCGTGTTTCAGGTTACAAAACGCTTGATATGATACGTATTGTCTGAAATGACAAAAATGTTACGAACTTTCGACAAGTTTATGGTATGACAAGTTTTCTGGATAATTTTCCCAAGATGACAAGTTTTCTGACAGAACTACTTTGCTAGATATGAATAAGGCCATCAATTGATAATCGTTGACGGCGCTATATTGAGCTTTGGGCTATTCTATTTTATCGTGTTATCTGTTGAAAGTTGGTTTGGAGATTATTCTGTCAAAGTTTACATCAATTTAAATACTATTGGGAATTACCCCATTATCTCATATTTTTGAAAAGTCTGAACCTCTGAACAATGTATGATGTGGGTAGTGTCAAATTGTTGACTTTGAGTTAACCCGGTATTGGCTTTAAATTAAGCTGTTAGAAATTTGATTTGAACCGATAAGTCTGATGCATATGATGAATTGGAGCGCCAAAGTCGTTGATTTAGCACTTATGGATCTAATTGTTATAAGCATTTATATCTTTGAGGAATTGTGCTAATGGGAGTTACTTGTGAACTTACTAGGTTGGATTTATGTTTGATAATTTATGAAATGATTGAGAACTGTTATATGTTCAGAATGAACTTCGACTTAACCAGGTAAATCAAGTTTGGAGGACCAAACTTTTTAAGGTGGGGAGAATGTAACGACCCCAATACGCGTTGATTCAACTATATCTGTTGGAATTGAAGCTAGGTGCACGTAAAGTTATTAAAGGTTCGGTGAATGTTTGTGGAGACTCTCATGTGTTATTTTTGGATTTGGGGATTTTGATTGAGGTGGCAATATGATGGTAGGGTAAGATTGAACCAAAGAATTTGATTCGGATAGTTATTTTACGAACAGCTGCCACTCTTTTGCCCTTTTCTTTGTCCACATTTTGAATTTGGATATGAGGTTAGAACCATTGGAAAGCTTATTTCCGGGGCTTCAATTTGGACACAAGAACGACCTAAACGGAGTCCGGATGGGAAAGTTACACCTGTTTGAAGTTTTGGAATCTGTGCTGTGAGTAGGTCCGCTCGAGCGGGAAAATGTGCGCTCGAGCGGAGTTTTCGGGACAGCAGCCTTTAAATCGTGATTTTGGCTCACTCTTTGATATTTTCTTTCCCCTTCTTCTTTCCTTTTCTCCCTAGCCCGAAACCCTAGCCCTAAACTCGAGAATGCCTTGACTTTGATCTTGATCCACCATGAATTTTGCCATCAAGGAGGAGATTAAGGGAAGATCAACGTTTTTATCCGATTAGAACTTGAAATTGTGAAGGCTCCATCTCTAGCTCACCTTTTGTTTGATTATTGAGGTAAGGGTTGAATCCACATCAATATTTACAATCATAGTCAGATTTGAGTTATTTCTATTGTTGAATTATGTGATTTCTATATATTTGAAGTGTATAGAAGAATTATGAGATTTTTGGGAAGTTTGGGTTTGAATAAGGAGGATTTTGGGAAGTTATGGTTATTTTACATATGAAATTGATGGATTGTATGATTGAAGGCTTGAGGAGGGTTGTGGTTGGTTTATTGGGTGATTTAGCACCTTAATTTGATATTAAGTTTGTCTAGTTTGAAGCTTTGTTTGTATTGTTAAAGATTGGAAAGATTTAGAAAGATTGGAAATCCAGATTTTGAATTTTGCTTGGTCCGCTCGGCGGAGGAAGGACCGCCGAGCAGAAAATCGACCTCCCAAAGAGTTTTGTATTTTTGTGCGATCGCTCGAAGCCAAAGTGGCGCCGGCGGGGAACCCATTTTTCGAGCAAAATTATTAATTGCTCGCTTTTGAATGTTCGATCCTCCGGTATTTTTAGAATGTTATTTTGATGACCTTAAGATGATTATAAATTCATGCAAATGTAATAGCTCAGAAAGAATTCCTTAATGATTTAAAAGGAAAAGGAGTTAATTTGTAAGTTATGTTTGTGTCTGCAGAATGCACTCCGGGTAGGACAAGCGCTCCACTGTAACTCTGTGAGTAATAGTACTACACATGTACATCAATCTTATTATGATTATGCATATTCTGTTTTCCATGGCAATTATGCTAACATGGTTGTATTTGAGAATTGGTGTGAACATAGAAGGATTTGGCATCTATTGAGATGGCTCTGAAACTATTCTGTATCCCGTCCACGATTAATGGTTATCGGTATTGTGTTTAATTTACTATTAAGAAACATTATTAACATTCTGTTATCCGTAGATTGGTGAGTAAATAGAACAATGATGCTTATGTATCCCGAGATCTATTGATTTAAAGTATAGAACCATGGTACCTTCGTATTTCTGAAAGTGTTCAATCTGTGACATATGTTCAACATTTGCTAATAAATATCAGCAACGTTCTATTAAACTTATGTTATATATTTTCAGTATACTATGAAACGAAATGATTGATTTATGAAAAGCTATGATATGTTGGGAATAAACGAACGAATGTTCAGTTGTCTAAAAAGTATTTGTGGCACCCTTAGTCCGGATGGCCCTCGCCCGGGGGTAACAATACCGTGGCTGTGGTCTTGGACCCACCTGCTAGGTCTTGGACCTACATTGTAGGTCTTGGACCTACTGTTGTGGTCTTCGGACCTACCGATGTGGTCTTCCGGACCTACATTGTGGTCTTCAGACCTACCGATGTGGTCTTGGACCTACTGATAGGACCTACATTACGATGGACTATGGGTGTACCACATATAATCTTATACAAAATTTGAATATGGAAATGATTATGAAAATGGTTTGGAATCGAAATGCATAAGACTACATTTCGACAAGATTATATTTACGATATTCGGACCGTTAGGTCATTCTCAGAATGTTCGGTATGGAGCAAAGTGTCAGACGAAAGTGCTACACTTTGGTGGGAGCCACCTCTCCGTGACGAGCCACCTCTTGAGTCCATACATCTGTTATTTCGTTACCACGCTATATGCGCCTGCTACTTACGCTTTATGCGTCTCATTATTTCGATATTAATGCATGCATTATTTACATTAGTACTGCTCTCATTATTTACATTATTACCGCTCGCTCATATTTCCGCTATCCTTACTACTACATTATTTATGGGCGGTGGCGTTCGATATATCTGGACCTTTGGTCGAACTGCATCTGTAGGCATGTGGCAGTTCTGGATAGGCTGAGTTTAACTCTATTCTAATACGGATGTTGGATCCATGACTGGAAATAATTATGGAATGTAATTAATCGATATATATCTGTGATTCTATGTGTGATTATTCAAGTTAAACATTATATTGTTTATGTACTATTATTCACCGAGTTCGCTCATTCTATATTTTATGCATGCATTTACGTAGGTAACCAATGGGAGTTCAGTCCCAACCTTAAGGCTTGTATTTCTCTTGTTAACCTTGAGGCGTCCAGGCACCACCGGAGGCTGTTCATTTTGTAAAGTTCTGCCGGGTTCCGACTTATGCATTGGATGTATATTTTTGGGTTAATTGTATAATTTCTTCTTCATTTATATTTTTGTTATGTGCCTATTTATGAGGCTGAGTCGAGTCTTATGTGTGTAAACTGTCTGTATAATATTTATTTAGTGCAATGTGTGCGGTCCTGGCATGGTAATAGTAGCTCAATGGATGATGTTTTATGTATTTTATATTATTAAAGGCTTCCGTTCAGGCCCCGTATGATATATGTATAACAGGTTTAGTGTCTGTTTTCGAATGGGTCATGCCCAAACTTTTAGGGGCGGGTTTGGGACGTGACAATTACACTCTCCCCCCCTTAAATAAGTTTGGTCCCTCAAACTTGTTTTACCATATAACAGATTAGAAACCTTAGTCCCGCACCCCTGTTAATTCCGTTATAGACGCTCAGTTACTTCCGCCAGTCGAACCATTCACAGGTAAATCCAATATGTATCATAGTTACATAATAAACATCTCCTAGTGGTATCCAACTTTCCAATGTCTATTTCAGGTGTGTAGAAATAAAACTTTCAATTCCATATATTTATTTCATAGGATCATATGTCAAATAAGATGAGACTACAAAAGTTCGTTGCAGAATATTCAAGGCATAAAATTCTCAATAGGCAAAGTTTATTATCATAATATTCTCTTATCGATAACCTTCATATCATCAATTGTCAAATACAAAAACATAATGGATATCACTTCCTTAAGCACATAAGGCATATATTCTTGTAGTATGCATTAACTTCAATCACAATAACAAAAATGTTCCTCACAATAGTCATAACCAGATTAATCCAGCATTAATAGTTCGTATGCTTATATGTTCAACTTGTCCAATTAAGCCATTCCATGAGTCTTTATATCGTGTCCAGAATAAATTAATTACATTGTTAGATTCAAATCCGGTGATGCATAATTAAATCAGATATCAGGTCTACTAAATAAGGTTCTGCCTAAGAAACAAGGTATGTTCCCTTCCAACAGTCACACTAAATCACTTAAGCACGTAGCCATTAGCTTCATCAGTAATTTCTAGTCTCTTACTATTTTGGAAAAACATATCAGCATCATATCATTATATTGAGTCAAGGCTATATAACTAATTCTTGATAAGATCAAAGCGTTGGGAAGAAGAATCCCAATCAGTATCATTAATCCGTTACATCATTTCTTCCAAATACAGTAACACCAGGAGAACCATATTCCAAATCAAAGAATTATGGTAATATTGAAACAAATAACATGCAGTTTGTAAATTCGTGTAGACATACCATTGTAGACACTTAGTTATGCCGTCGTAAGTTCAAATCTGAACAATAATTGCATCTATAGCAACCATTATGTTGAGCAAGGGAGCCACTCAAAAACAATGCTAGAAAGAAAATTCAAAATCACGCTTGACTAATTAGTCATAACCATAAAGTATAGCATCTTCTCTTAATAAACATTTCTTCTTGTTACAGCACAATCATTTCAGTATTCCCTTATTCAGATGATTCTTTCTTTCCTACTGTAAGACATGAGATCAACTACATGGTTTTGCATTCACAACTTATAACTACAGTGGATCAACAAACAGTCATACAGAAATTATAGGCCAGTCGTCTGGCTCAGTCAATTAACATAAGTAGAGTATCAAGTTATTCCACATACGTAGGTCCTATTGGGTCTATTCATAAGGTCACAGTTTTCCTTAAGTATACTGTAATCACTTCCATTCAAATTCTATCATGTCTAGGAATTTAACAGTTTAGTGATAAAATAAGTTGATCACCTACTATCAGAGTTAGAACTCTTAACAAGATCAGTTCAACATGATAGTAAATCAAGTCATAACTACGTAATGAATATCATTCAAATCCGTATGAACCTGTGATAAGAGGCAAACGCCCAATGCATACCCTTAACCAAACATTAATATAGCATATTCCCATTTGTCCCTATCAGAATTCACAATGTCATACAAAATAGTTTATATTATAACCTTCAAATATGAAGTAGGAATTATTTTGACAATTTGCAATATCTAACATTTGCATATCACCCTAGGAATATATTACATAAATGACTTCTCAATCTTAAGTCATTAATTATCTGATCCCAATTATATAATGGGTCTTAAAGTAGTCAATAATTACCTATCTTCGTTTTACAAGTATCATGGGAGCAGACACATAACATGGGTGAGGTCCTTCATGTCGTTCAACCATTCCTTATAAGAAATCTTGATTACGGATTATAGATTACACATAACACAACAGATTACAAATTATAGATTTCAGATTTCAAACCACAAACTACGGATTACAGATGTCAGATTTCTGACTATAGATTCCCACAAACAAGTCTCGATTATACATATACATAACCCGTTCAACATCAATAATTTCCTTCAGTTCCCCATTAGGAATCGTCAATAAATTTCTCAATTCACAGAACCACAATAATTATATACTGTTTCAGGGTCAATTAACCAATTCCCTAGCAGAGCTTATCTATTACATCATCAGTAGGAAACAAAATCACAATTACTTGACACCTTTTACAATTTTAGGAAAATCACCATATGCATGACTTCTTCTTATAGCCGGTCAAACTTACCACAAGTTCAATTAGCACACAAAACACCTCTTATCACAATGGTCAAACACAGCAACTTCTCAAAATCACTGATCTAAACATTATTATGGCAAGGAGGACATAACTATATCATAAAAGTTAGAGTACCACAACATCGTTTTCTTTGATCTTAGAAATATTCCATGCTTAGAGTTTATTCAATTCATTAAATAGATGCTAAAGGCTCAATCATATTGTCATTATTTCCTACGGATAACTGTCAACTGGTAACACACATTTCATCCAATCATTTGCATGTAAATTATCTTACCAGTCCGTTCGAATCCTTGCCACGCTTCCGCAGTATAATTCTATTGTTTCAATCCCACTCTGCATAGCAATCCGTCACAATAGAAACAAGGAATATACAATAGTCATGGATTATATCCGTTAGCAATATTAGAGTACATTTAACGTTGCCATCAATCTCTTCATGTACTTGCAGAATATTATGCATGATGCCTAAGTCTGTCTAGACATCCTAAGGCTCAATGGATTCGTGTGTGAGAAAGCAACTCGTGCTCTGATACCACCTGTCACGCCCCAAAACTCGCCCCTAAAAGTTTCGGGCATGACCTATTCAGAAACGGACCCTTAACCTGTTATATATAACATATGGGGCCTGAGCGGAAGTATTATCAATATAAAATAACATAAATCATCATCCATTGAGCTACTACTACCATGCCAGGATCGCACACATCATTGCATTATGTACACAATATATATAGAAACATACACCCGAACTTCGGTTATACACTTATACATTCATACTTAGACCCACAATTGGACGTGTAACGAAAATATTAAGGAAGGACAACCAAAGCATAAATCAATAACCTAACACTACTTTACAAAATGCACGGCTTCAGGTGGTGCCTGGACGCATCAAGGCTGACAAGAGAAAGACGAGCCTTAAAGGTTAGGCCTGAAGTCCCGGTTGATTACCTACAGAATAGACAGACAAAATACAAAATGAGCGAACTCAGTGAATAATAGTATATAAATAATGTCGTAACCATGTGATTAGTCTGTTTCTGTAACTTTGTAGGACAACTTTGTTAATTCACAATTCCACAATTTGGCCCTTGGCCTGAGGAGTTCACACATTTACAAAAGGGTCATTGAGTTCATAGATTCACAATTTATCATATGGGACCTCGGTCCTTTGGATTCACAAGTTCACAAGTTCATAAATTCATATTTCACATATTGGCCCTTGGCCTCATAACTTCATAGCTCACAATTCTTTTGATACCTTCCATAATTTCACAAGGTGTCACATATAGCGTACATAACTTCACAACCTCTTTCGATGTTTCCATAATTTCATAATTCAGAAGTTGGCTCTTGGCCTCATAATTTCATAATCCACAAGTTCACAAGTTTGGCCCTTGGCCTCATAATTTCATAATTCACAAGTTCACAAGTTTGGCCCTTGGCCTCATAATTTAATAATTCACAAGTTCACAAGTTTGGTCATTGGCCTCATAATTTCATAATACACAAATTCACAAGGTTATACCTTTCATATCTTCACAAATTGGCTTTAAGCCCAGTTCTTGTATGTATGGACTCAAGAGGTGGCTCGTACGGATTCTAGAGGTGGCTTCCACCAAGGTGTAGCACTTAGTTCCGTACAGCACTTTGTTCCATACCAGAAATCAATAAGTCTCATCATGTCATAATATAAACGAAACGGATATCATAACGGAATATCCACAGATATCATCAGAACAGACTGGTCTTATAGTTATTCAGAGGCACATAGATTATTCCAATCATTTATATGAGTTAATGTAGTTAGTTTATGTGTAACAGAATACTAATGACAATCATTAGCAATACGTATAACGTATCTCACAACTTGTACAGGTGCTATCACAATGCTATTTGTAGGGACAAAATAATTATCTCATACCAGTCTTAACCATCCTTGATAAAACTGAATAGTTCGGGATACATAAGCATCATTGTTCCATTTGTTCACCATGAATCATTAAGCTTAATCTATGGATCACATAATGTTAATAATGTCTTTTAAACATACTACTCAATAGACTATAGCACATTACCGAAACCATTAATCATAGACGGAATACAGAATAGTTTCAGAGTCATATCAATGGATGCCAATTCTTTCTATATTCACACCAATTTTCAAATACAAACATGTTAACATAATTGCCATGGAAAAACGGAATATTAATAATAACAATCACTATTAACAGTAGTTGATGTACGTTTATAGTACTATTACTCACAGTGCGTTGTTGGAGCATTTATTCCTCCCGAAGCGTGTCCTACACACACATGAAGTCACACATTAATTCTTTAAATCATTTCCCCTAAATTCCTTTCTCATTTTAACATGATTTACAATGCCCATAACAAGGTTCATTCGTAAATTGTTTAACATTCTTTCAAAACATCTTAGAAATCCAATTAAACTTGTTCACGTATAATTCAACCCACCAATTCCATGATTCTATTTTCAATTTGAGCAAAATCATTATTTATTATCACAATTAACCTAGGGTTTTCAAGAACATAAAGTTTTCCATAAAAATTCATATTTCTCATACCATGACCTTACATCCCAATTTCCTCCTTGATTATACATCTAAGGATCATACTCCATCACCTTAACCCATCAATTGGACCCTCAATGCTTCAAACCCGAAATTCCCAAATGTCATAATTTACTCTATATGCTCAAAAATACAAATTTGTACATCAATACAATGGAAATACCACAAATCTATCTCTTAATGTAAGTATTGAAGAGTATTAGAACCCTTACCTCAAGAATTAACAAAAGAGCAAGCTTGAGGAGAAACCTTCACAAATCCAAGTTCCAATCGGTTAAAAACATTGATCTTTTCTTAGTCTCTATTCTTGATGTAAAAACCATGGTGGATTGTTGCTCAAAATAGAGGAAATCAAGGTTTTGAGGCTAGGGTTTCGGAGGATTTCGGACTTAGGAGAAGAGGAAAGAAGAGAGGGGAAAGAAAGTGTGGGAAAAGATCTCAAAATCTCGTTTTTTAAGCTGCTGTCCCGTAATTCCCGCTCGAGCGGAGGAATTCCCGCTCGAGCGTACCTGTTTTCAGCACAGATTTCAAAACTTTGAACTGGTATAACTCCTCCATCCGAACTCCGTTTTAGGTCATTCTTGTGTCCAAATTGAAGCCCCGGAACTAAGCTTTCCAATGGTCCTAACCTCACATCTATATTCAAAGTGTGGAAAAAGAAAAGGGCAAATGAGTGACGGTTGGTCGTAAACGAATTATTTAAATTAAGTTTTTTGGTCCAATCTTACTTTACCATCACATTATCATCTCAATCAATACCCCAAAATAAGGTAAGAACATTTCAAATATACTAAGAAGAACGTCAAAAATGAGCCCACATGCTTCAGAATCAAACGTAACCAGACGACCCGCTCGAGCGCCCAACCTTGCGCTCGAGCGGAGATTGACAACCCTCAGAATCTCAAGCCGTCTGCAAAAATGCTGGGAACCCCATAAGTCCGCTCGAGCGTCAACTCCCCCGCTCGAGCGGAGGGAAAAATTTTAGATCGCTACAAGTCAACTTCAGATTATTAAGGCTTTCAATTCTTAATCTAAACATTTTAATTGTGACAAATATGTCTCCTTATTCAACAAATATGAATCCATAATCATAAGGTTCACTTAATTAGACTTAATTCCACATGGAATTTCACAATAAGTATTTAAATGTGCAGAATAAAGGGACTGAAAGTATATCAGAAAGCATGTACGAGGGTCGGGTTATTACACAAACTAGGGGCAAGAAAAGATCAAGAAGATCAGATCTCATCAAAAGAAGCTTGTGAAGCTAGATCAGGAACACCCCTCAAACTAGGGGCCAAAAAATGTTAGATGTGCTCGAAGAGCCGAAGATGGATCATCCTGCAAATCAATGAAGATCGGCAAGAATGCCAAGTCCGAGAAGGGAAGAAAGAAGAAAGTATTGCTGAAGAACAACAGAGTTCCTATCCACAACACTAGGGGCAATTCAGCCCCCATTGGATGGACTTCTACATCATCAGCAAACAACAACCATTCTCCTGGATTCAAATGACTTCAGGATTCCAAAACCATTTGACATGGACAAAGCAACACTTTTACCCTTGAGAGGCTCGTTGGACCAAAAACCCGGAAGGACGACCCAGGCAAAAGTTAGAGCAAAGAAAAAGAACAAAAATGAAAAAAAAAAAGAGAAAAAGAAATGAAAAAAAAAGAACAAAAATGCAAAAAAAAAAAAAAGAATTGAAAAGAATGAAAAGAATTGAAAAGAAAAGAAAAAACATAGCTTGCAAGGTTGAAAACCTGGAAGGGCGGCCTTGGAAAAAGTTAGAGCGCAAAAGGAGAGGTTAAATACCCGAGTGTACCTTAACCCCGAACTACGTAAGACTTGATTCCCATGTTTGGGATATATAGGCAACTTCATTCTGAAGTCCAGCCATAAAACACTTCAAATTTGATTGTGTCCATGTAATGGTTTTGATCATCTTTGCCTCTCTATATCCGAGAGTTTGGTTGTAATCATCACACCGAGGACTGATTACAATGCACTGCGGTGCCATTCAGACAAGGGGCAACTTTCAGTTGCCATTCAATGCACTCCGGTGGCGTTCAAACAAGGGGCAACTTTCCGTTGCCATGCAGCTCTCTTCGAGCAAGGGGGCAATTTTCCTCCGGATCCGAGGTTGTGTGTCTCAAGAGTAGGTTCTGTGCTTGTTAAGCATTGGCCGTTTGCAAAAAAATAGCTTTTGAGAATTTTTACTGAGGTTGACTAATTTTCTCAAAAATTGTTCCATCTTTTTCAAAAACTGGACCATTTCTTGGACCCAAAAAAGGAAAATTTTCAGTGCTCATAGCCTGACTTGCATGATTTCAAATAAAAAATCGAACAAGTGTGTTAATCTAACTCTCATATTGGTCAAAATTGTTTTAGTAGAAAACGAAAACAGAAAATGGTCAAAATGATAAACTAGGGGCACAGTTGAGTCAGGCTTCTTGTCTTTTCCCTATTGTCAATACATTTGCCAAAAAGGGCTCCATACTTGCCAAGAAGGACACTCTACATCCCGAAAAAGGGCACCACTGAAGCTGTCAGTAAAGGGCAGAAAGCTCTCACAATCTTCAAGCAACGAGATATCAAGACAAGTGCGAAGCACGAACTGGAATGGGGCAAGATATTCCACTCCCTCATCTGGACAGATCTGATCATGTCCAAACTCCCCAGCAGAGCATCATCAATCGATGTTAGCTGCAGATTTACTACACACCCAGTTGTAGCTCAGCCCCTCTGTGGGAGAAACTCACTGTTGTGAACAAGAATGAAAATCTGGTAGAATACTAGGGGCAAGAGCCCACAACTTCCTATTTATCCATCAACCACCCAGGGGAGGGATTAAAAAATGAGAGATTGAAGAATAGAGAGACGTGCGATGAGAGAAAAAATGAGAAAAGGGCTTTTTTAGAAAAAATAGAGCCTGAGGGCCGAGTGATGTGAGAACCACAAGTGAGAAAGGGTGGGAAACAATACCCAGAGAAACAGGCTCCCTGTGCACGTCTGAGTGTCGTGTCTTTTTGTTTTGTCTCGATTCTCGTTTTGAGTCATTTCGAGTGTTTCTCGATGTGTTTAGGTTATTTACCTTTTGTTTTCTGTTGTTGAGTCATTTTGACTGTGGTCAGTTGTAGGCTTAATACCCAGTCAAGAACTTACTCTCACCCTTAATTTCAAAAATTGTTTTGTGCTTAGAGCGTCGTGTTGTTCTCCACATTTGTGCAAAACAAGATTTTGTTCTTTCAAAAAACTACGGGGTTCAACCCAGGTCATGTGAGAACAGTAGAACCAGGACCTATCTGAAGTTATATTGGTTCCGGACTGCAAAGCAAAAGAAAAGAGGGAAATTTTGGAGCATCTGAGTTTGTTTCAACTTCTGCAAATGCCGAGATTGCATTCTGAATCTACCTCTTCAAACCTTGTCAATGCCCCGAAGTATGAGTGTGCCTCTACCATCAAGCTCAAGCTCAAGTCTGCTTCAAGCCAGAATGGCGATCAGAAATGCTCTCTCTGAGTACTAGTTCCTTGCCAGGGTCACCTTGGCCGTGTTTGTAATGAGTTCCTAGGAGACCAACTGCAACGGTGGAAACTAGAGTTCGAATAGATGATGCCTAGAACGTAAAGGTTTCGGATTTCCGAGACTAAAGTCTGGGTTAAATACCCAGAGGAATGTCCTCGGCTTGAAATCTGTATGGAAGCCCCATAGGTTGAGATAGCGTGTATGCATCTCAATTCTGGATACTGAACCAACCTAGTCTGTCACCCCGTTGGAGAATAGAGAAAGTTGTGAATATGATCGGGAAGAAAAGTGGCATCCCAAGTGTTCTACATGAAGAACCCTTGTTAGTATTTCAGAGCCTTTGTACTGTCAGTTGAAGGTAAGTGTTCGAAGAGCACGAGGGAAGATCCCTGTCAGAGTAGAGCGGTTCATCGCCACTCACCTCATGAGGTGCTTTCTAAAGCGCCGTTTTGTCCATTTATTGCTTTCCTTAAGCATCATGCATTGTAATGCATTGTATCTATCAAGTTTCTTCCTCAGTCATGCACGATATTATATGTACGGTTCATTCAAAGAAGTTCCGTTTTAAGATCATTTATTTAGTGTATCAATCACACTTCATTCATTTAGTGTATCAATTACACTCTCATTCCCTTAGTGTATCAATCACACTTCATTCACTTTGTGTATCTATTACACACATTCATTTGCTTCACTCACTGTATCTAACACACTTTGTTTGCCTTAGTGTATCAATCACACTTCATTCACTTTGAGTGTCTATCACACACATTCTCATTTAGTGTATCAATCACACTCTTTTCACTTAGTGTATCATTCACACTTCTTTAATTTTGTGTATCTATCGCACACATTCTCATTTCGTGTATCTATCACACACATTCTCATTTTGTGTATCTATCACAATTCATTCGCTTTGTGTATCTACCACACACATTCTCATTTTGTGTATCTATCACGCACATATTCACTTTTGTGTATCTATTAAACTCTCACTCAGTGTATCAATCACACTTCACTCATTTTGTGTATCTATCACACATATTCTCGTTTTCTGTATAACACTTTCAGTGTATCAATCACCCTTCATTGATTTAGTATATCAATCATACTTTGTTCACTAAGTGCATCTATCACATTTTGTGTTCACATTTAGTAAATCCACCATACTTGTTCACTAAGTGCATCTATCACACTTTGTGTTCACCTTTAGTATATCAATCATACTTTGTTCACTAAGTGCATCTATCACACTTCGTGTTCACCTTTAGTGTATCCATCACACTCTGTTCACTAAGTGCATCTATCACACTTTGTGTTCACCTTTAGTATATCAATCATACTTTGTTCACTAAGTGCATCTATCACACTTCATGTTCACCTTTAGTGTATCCATCACACTCTTTCACTTAGTGCATCTATCACACTTCGTGTTCACCTGTAGTATATCTATCATACTTTGTTCACTAAGTGCATCTATCACACTTTGTGTTCACATTTAGTATATCCATCATACTTGTTCACTAAGTGCATCTATCACACTTTGTATTCACCTTTAGTATATCAATCATACTCTATTCACTAAGTGCATTTATCACACTTCGTGTTCACATTTAGTATATCAATCATACTTTGTTCACTAAACGCATCTATCACATTTTGTGTTCACATTTAGTATATCCACCATACTTGTTCACTAAGTGCATCTATCACACTTTGTGTTCACCTTTAGTATATCAATCATACTGTGTTCACTAAGTGCATCTATCACACTTTGTGTTCACCTTTAGTGTATCCAGCACACTCTGTTCACTTAGTGCATCTATCACACTTCGTGTTCACCTTTAGTATATCTATCATACTCTGTTCACTAAGTGCATCTATCACACTTTGTGTTCACCTTTAGTATATCCATCATACTTGTTCACTAAGTGCATCTGTCACACTTTTTGTTCACCTTTAGTGTATCCATCACACTTGTTCACTTAGTGCATCGATCACACTTCATGTTCACCTATTGTGTATCCATCACACTTTGCTCACTTCATTCATTTAGTGTATCAATCACACTTTGTTCATATAGTGTATCTATCACATGCTCACTTTGTGTATCTATCACACACTCGCTTTGTATCAATCACACATGCACACTGTATTCACAGTGAGAATTGCATAAATCTCTTGCACCCTCTCTGCATTGTAGTGTAGTTTGGTTTGTGCTAGCTTAAAACTGTTGCATTGTATGTGCTTCGTTACAGCTTTCTTTACATGATCATAAGTTATGTTCGGCTTCATGCATTTTCAGTTGCATTTTGCCCCTGCCTTCGGGCACATATCTTTATTGTCTTGCATGTTTGTCTAAGTCTTTGGCCTTGTCAAAAATGGGTCGTTTCTGGGCTTTGACATTCACTCACGTCATTTCATGACTTATGAGTTCTGTCAAAGAGGGGCAACTGTAGACACCCAATTTTTGACCGCCCTTAAGACTTGGGCACTACTGATGGTTTACTTGGTGGAGAAAGGTGTGCAGGGCAAAGGTCCAGTTTCTTCGGCTAGGAGAGAGACAAATCTCAACTTCACACCCCATTTTGGACCAAAGTTATTTTGGATGGTTTTTAAACCTTAAAACCCTCTCTTTCAAAACATTTTTGAAATAAAGTTTCTACAATGTTCCGAGGCTCATATTTTGTCAAATGATACGCTTTTCGACAAATTGAGCAAGTACAAAGTGGAGATGAATGAAAGAGAGATGAAATCTTTGAAAAATCTTTCGAAACACTTTGTTTAGGGGTTTGGAGTTGAAGAAAAGAGGAAAGGAGAGAAGAAAACTACTTTGGGAGAAATTCGGCATGAATTTGGGTAGAAGGGAGTCGAGCAGCCCTCGATGAATCGGGCTTATTCATTTGCATAGTTGGATTTTAGCTATGAGGCCACCACCGTTGGAAAGCTTACTTCCGGGGCTTCATTTTGTACTCAAGAATCTCCTAGAGCCAAGTCCGAGTGGGGGAGATATGGTTGGTTGAAGTAGGGGATCAATCTGGTTGGATCGAATCTGCGTGGCTTCACCAAAACGGGCATAACCTTTTGCACAGGAGGCATTTTAATGCAAGATTTGCGCCATTGGAAAGCTAACTTCTGAGGAATCAATCTGGTCACCCACTGGTCACTTTTTGGCCTTGGCAGCCACCTACCGGCCATCAATTTAGCCGACCGGCTAGTCAAAATAGCCGACCGACCATTTATTTGGCCGATGGCCTCCTTTTATGGCTGGTACCACCATTTTGACTCTTGCAGGCATGGTGCATGCCAGCTGTGCCAGCTGGGGTGCACAGACCCTGCCCCCATACGCGTGTGTGGCTGTTTTGGCCCCTTTGCACCATTTTTGATCCAAACTTCCTCTAGAAGATTGCACCATTTGCTCAAGCTTCTTGAGGAAGCTTGACCCTTTGTCTTAGCTTCCTCAAGAAGCTTGAACCTTTGGGTTAGCTTCTCTTGGAAGCTTGGCCCCTTTGAGCCTTCTTTTATTAGCTTCTTTAAGAAGCTTGGAGCCATTCCCTTGTCTATATAAGGAGACCCTCCTCCTCCTTTGTTTTGGTTCAGCAAAAAACCAGACCTTACATCTGATATATGATATATATCACCCTCGCTTTCTATATCTCCCTCTCTCTCTACAATTAGGTGTGTTAGAGGGTTTGAAAGGGTCTTGTTCTTGGCCTATTGCAGCACACCTCATAGCCATACACCACCACCATTGGACTGAGGTTCTTGGGAGGGTTTCTTGAGCTCTAAAAGCTGGTTTTTGGCCCCTGAAGTTGCTGGTCTCGAAAGTGGTCTTCAAGGGTAAGTTTCTTCCCATTTTTAGCACTTTCTTGTACCTCATTTTAGCCTATCTTGCATGTTGTTTTGAGCTTAGCCATAAACTAAAAAAAGTCTTGTTTTGAGCTTACCTTCAAGTTTGTTCAAGCTCTTTTTCTCTTTGGGGTCATCTTCCCCTTTGCATGCTTCATTTCCTCATGATTAGGGCTATGCATTAGAGAATTTGCATTGGCCTTGGTTTGGCCTCTTAGCCACTGGAATCCAGTGGATTTTCAGTGGCTTAGATGTTTTTTGAGAGCTAAAATCAGAGGGGGGTGACCCCTCTCTCCTTGTCTTGTTTGTTGGCCCTTTTGGCTTTCCAAAGGGGCTCCATCTTGCATGCTTCGAAGTCACTTCTCAGGCCCTATGATGTGAGTTTTAAGGTTTGCCTTGACTCTATCCGGAGCCCCTTTTGCCATATTTTGTATCCCTAATGCATGTGTGGAGTAATCCTCCTTAAGGCCTTTCAAGGGGACCTTTCATTGCATGCTTTGTTGACCAATTTCAGGGCCTTTTTGGCAAGTTTAGGGCTTTCATAACTCATTTTCAGAGCTGGTTTTGTTATGCTAAATGTCCTTGATGCATGTGTTGAGTAACCCCTTGCGTGGCCCTCCAAAGGAGCTCATCATTTTTGCATGTATTGGGTGCATTTCAGTAGTTATTTAGGCTTATTTTGGCATGAAATACTTTTTTTTTTGGCTGGTTGGGTGAGCCCTCATATGCTTCATATAGTTGTAGAACAACTCATGGTTCACTAGTTTTCCTTGCATGCTTTATAGGCCATTGATTCTAGCATATTTTGACCATGCCTTAAACTGATAATGTGCTTATTTTGGACTTCCCTAGGTCTATTTTTGGGTCTTGTGGTTGAATGATGTTAGTTTTGCATGCTTGTAATTCAAGGTCCATGCTTAGCTTTGAGTTTTGAGATCCATTCCATGCATGTACTGAGGTGTGTCCATGTTTTGGGCCTATTATTCATCATATTTCAGAGCTTGTTTGAAAGCTATGTTGCCATGTTTTCATCTCTTTAAATGCGTTTGAGAGTCGGGCTTGTATGCCCCATTTATCGACCATTGAATGAGCTCCATTTCGTTGCATTCCGAGTCATAATTTTAGGCCAATTTCCCACTGTTTCAGACCTGCCTAGGGTCTGTTTGGGGTTGGTTTTTCCCTTTGTGCATTGCTTTGGGTACCTCTAGTGTAACGCACTTCATTAGTTTCGGTACCCGGGCCTGCTAGCTTGCATTGTGTAGCATGTTTGTATGATTCAGGATCATTGTGTATCATGTTTCAGAGCTGGAATTTGTGTCATTGTATGCCATGTCTCATCCCTTGCCATGCTTTCGTAGAGTGGCATTTGATGCCTTAGGTTCGGTCCCTTGCATTGGGCATGTTTGCAAGAGCGTTCTTGTCTAATTTCAATTGTGTATGGCCACTGATTTTGGGCATGGCTGAGGCCTCCATCTTTAGTTTAAGTCCATTTACCATATTGTTCAAAGTTGCTTACTTTGCATCATACTTACATGTTTGTCGCATACTAGTCCTATTGCATATTGCTTGCATACTTAGGTTGCAGAGTTTTGTGTGCGCATTCCTTGCCTCTAGATCAAGCATGATAGAGGTTGGGACCTCCTTATGTGTTATTGTGCATCTTCATTTGATATTGAAATTACAAGCTCGGTACCTTTGGCCATCATGCATCAAAATGCGTGATTGGTGGCCCGAGTACCGAGGCCCATACTTCCTTGAGTCCGTAACATGATAAGGATTGTGGCCATGCACACATTTGCTTGAAAATTCCATGCCATGCCCTATTTCCCCTCTACTGCTGCAACTGCAGGTTTCAGCAGGAATACTTGGCCGACCGGCAGTATTTTGTGCCGATCGGCAAAACATGTTTGGCCGAGAGCATAAGTTTTGGCCGATAAGTCTATTCTGATGGCCAGTGGTGTTTTATTTCGGCCGGTGGTATTCCAAAATACCCAGGGAGTGATTCAAAGCAGTTCTAGAAATTTGTGTGGTTTTCAGAGGAGCGGAACAGTGCCAACAGAGACAATAGTGGCTTGGTACCGAGTTTTCGAGCAAGGCGAGTCAAGCATGCATCATCCACGCATTCCGAGGTAGGGCTGCGGCCACCTTCTTTCTACATTTAATTGGTTAATTAATTAGAAGTTCTGTAATAATTAATTTAGTAGTATTTATTTGGTTGTGTAATATTTATTCAGACCCTCCGAGCGAGGGCAATTGTGTAATAAGTGTGTGTGAGTGTGTGTATGTCTTCCAACCCCACGTCTTTCTTCCCTTTTATTTACCTGCTTTCAATGGTTAATATTAGGGCATATTTAAATTAGCATACCTTATGTTATGCATGCGTGCATTCATACATTTGTCTTGCATGCACTGGGCTCGGTGCATCATGCTAACTGCATTGTATTTCAATCCCAAATTGAATATATGTTATCTGTCGCATTTCACATGCCATGTTTAGAATAGCCGAGCCTGTCTAGATTGCATCTTTGTATGTGTTGCATTAGCCATTTTTAACATGAACTAGGATCATGCATATCATTACTAACTAGTTTCTGTTTTGGCTTGGAGTACTAGGTAAGCTTTTATGCTTTAGCATGCCACATGTGTGTGAATGTTGCCATGATAGCATAATTACCATGAGGCTAGCTGCTTATGTGATATAACTGCCTGAATGCCTGTGGGTGAAGGTTGGGTTATTTGAATTGGAACAATGCATTGAATGCGAGTTTTAAGCCCACCAGATAGTGGCAAAACCATCTTTTCTAAGTCCACCTGAGGGTGGCAAAATCTGCATTTTAGCCTACTTGCGAGTAGCAAACTGTTTTCAAAACAAACATGAGATGTTTCGTTCCAATTCAGGCGATCCAGTCTATACTTGTATGTTCTGCGCATCACATAGTAAATCTAGGCTAATAACTGGAATAAGAACGCATAATGTTTTCAAAACCCGATATCATGGTTAGTAGAGACCGATCTTTGATCGGGCGAGCGGGGGTGCTCATAGCTGACCTTCCCCAATCGTACCCAAGTTCCCGATCCGAGGCAACTTTGGTGATGACGGACACGTGGCCTTAGGCAAACGAGTCAGGGTTTTCCAAATTTCCCCAAAACAAAATATTTAGGTGGCGACTCTGTATCTGGCAAAGCAGTCCATGTTTGGCACTTCTTTCAAAAAATCTGTTTTCAAAAACGATTTGCTGGATTTGGACTCTTTGATGATTCGTCGGTCTTGCATTACACTCTGCGAGATTAGATACAGGACTGTGACAATTTGAGTCCTGAACTGTAGTGAGCCCAAATATGAACAAAATGGGATTCATCCTCCCGGGACGTTCGAGGACGTCTACAACATGCAATGCAACACCAAAGGTGCTTATCTTGCCGTTTTTACTTGTCTTATTTTATTTACTCATTTTAATTACCAAAACCATTCTTTAATTGATTTGTCCATTACTGAGTGTCTTCTACTGGAAAGATGGCTCAAACAACAAGTTTCTTTGGGCATGAAAGAGGCATTACACTATTGGTAATGAACCCCCTAAGGGATTAAACCATTAGGTGCAACACCTCAATTTTAGGCAAACAAGTGGCTTCAAACTACTTTCAAAGCAAAAAAAAGAATGAAGAATGGAGGGAGACTGTAGAGTGTGAAGTGTTGAATTTAAGTGCAAAAGAACACTAAAACATGCTATTAACTCAAAACAATGATGATTAAAGCATTAAAACATCAAGCTAGTGAAAGAAATTACACTACAACTATGCAAAACAAGCCTCAACTGAACTAACCAGCCCAAAACAGAGCCGAAACAGGTTATTTCAGAGGCAAAGACATGATGGACTTACGCTAAATTAAGTTAGAAGAACATGCTAACATGTGAAGCTATCTAGGCATGCAAACAAGATATAAGGAAGGGAGGCTAACCCCTGAAAAACTTCTGAGATTCAATGGTTGAAAGGCTCAAAAAAGTTGGTTTAAAAGTGATGGAAAATGGTACAAATGCTTAACAAACAAAGGAGCAAGAAGGGTGGACCTCCCCCTAACTCAAAATAGCCTCAAACCAACACTTTTAAACCATAAAAACAGAGTTTTTGACAGTTCAAAATCAGCACAAAACCAGTTGAAATAGATGGCAAAACAAAGATACAAAATAAGCTTAAACAAGGTAAGAGCTATACCTTTGAAGCAAATCACAAATTAGGCACAAATTCAAGCTCAAACCTCCTTCCAGACCTCAAACAAGACTCCAAGGAACCTCAACTCAAAGATGGTCAAGTTTGATTAAGGGTTGGTATGCAAAAGTATAGAGAAACTAGGCAATGAAGCACAAAATATCAAGAGAGAGAGAGAGAGAGAGAGATTTTTGCTCTAATTTTTCTATCCTTGAAAAGAATAGAGAATGTCCTCTATATATAGAAAAATGTGAGCTTTGGTCGAAAATATCAATATAGGACAGTTGAAGCTTTGTGCAAACAGTTGGAGGAAAATATATGGGTTTTACATTTGTGGCTGGCAAATGCATTACCAGCCATCAATGTCCATTGCTGGCCATCAATGAGTCATTGTCGGCCATCAAAAATCTGTTTCCAGGCTCGACTTCAAATAGGCATAACTCCCTTCTTCAAACAGGCATAACTCCCTTATCCAGACTCCTTTGTAGGTCATTCTTGAGCCTAAATTGAAGCCCCAGAAGTCTACTTTCCAATGAAAGTTGCCTCACATCAAAATTATAAGTGTGCTAAGAGATATTCCTATTTTAGTGAACATTTCTCAGTTTTGGCTTAATTGGATGGATGCCTAACTTCAACTAACCATATCTCCCTCATCCGGACTCGGCTTTAGAACATTCTTGAGTGTAAAATGAAGCCCTGGAAGTCCACTTCCCAATGGTGGTGGCCTCACAACTTAAGTCCAAGTGTACAAAAGGATAGACCTGATTTAGTGAAGGATGCCCGATTCTCTCTTAACGGTTTATGCCCAACTTCTTCCCCAACTAGATTTCTTCCTTCTCCTCCAATTTTATTCAAATCCAAACCTCTAAAAAAGATGTTTAAATGGATTTTTCAAAGAGTTCACCACTTTTCCATTTATTTCCACTTTGTCCTTGCTTGGTTTATCGAAAAGCGTAACATTTAACGAAATGCGAGCCTCGGAACATCGTAGAGATATTTGGCAAAAATATTTTGAAAGAAAGGGTTTTAAGGTCTAAAATAATTTTGGGTGAAATAGTTTTGGTCCAAAATGGGGTGTAAGGTTGGGATTTGAAGCTCCTCTTGTGAAAGAAATCGAACATTTGCACAACATAGCCTTCAACCTCGAACAATCAATCAGTGGTGCCTAAGTCTAAAGGGCGGTTAAAAATGGAGTGTCTACAGTTGCCCATCTTTGACAGAGCTCAGAGTCATGGAATGACGTGAGTGAATGTCAAAGCCTGAAGACGATCAATTTTGACAAGGCCGTAAGACTTGGGCAAACAAACAAAATACAGATGCAGTTGATTGAACGCAAGGGTTGCCTACATATCCCTTTACAAGGAATCAAACCAGCGTAGTTCAAGGGCAGAATGTAAAATGATACACAATGTAACGAAACAATGTAATGATATACAAGGTAACAAAATAATCAAACCACAAGCAGTGCAAAACACACACAAATATCATAAAGGATTGGCGATGCAAATCAAACTATGTTTTATATAGAAAAGGTGCCAGAGCACTCTAACCACAATTCTTGTGGAATAGGTGCATGCACATGAAGAACTATGTTTTTCGTAAAAAGTAAAAGAGTACAAGTAATTGGATGGTATGATATAAGTGAGGAATGATCTGCTAGGGAAAGATAATGATCCTAAATGCTGAATGCAACAAGACAAAATACGATGTAATGGATGCAGTGAATAAGCCGTAAGCCGAACCACATTTTACCTAGAAAAGGTATGGACACAAAACAAACCATGTCTAACACAGAAATGGTGCCGAAACCCTCAGACCACAATTCTTGCAGAATAGGCACGTACACATGCAGAGCTATGTTTTAACGTGAAAAGTATGGGCACATGCCAAATGAAGCTTAACATGGAAAGGATTCAGGCGATAAAATGATATGATGTAATGGATGTAACATATAGTACAGTAGATGCAAAGGGTGACATACTCCAACCACACTGGAATTATGAGAGGAGGAAGAAAAAATTCTAAACATGCTGAAATCGTGTGAGCAAAGGAACACTCAAACCACGCTGAAATCGTGAGAAGAGGTCCAAAAACAACTACTCAGGGGCGCGTTCCACGCAACCTGAGATAAATTCCAAACACGCTGAAATCGTGTGAGGAAAAGAACACTCTAACCACGTTGAAATCGTGAAAAGAGAATCGAAAATAACTACTTAGGGGTGCGTTCCATGCAACTTGAGATAAATTCCAAACACGTTGAAATTGTGTGAGAAAAAGAACACTCTAACCACGCTGAAATCATGAGAAGAGGTTCAACAAATCCTAAACATGCTGAAATTGTGTGAGGAAAGGGACACTCTAACTATGCTAAAATTGTGAGAAGAGGTCCAAAGAAAAGTCGTCAGGAGCGCATTCCACGCATCCTGAGATAAATTCCAAACATGCTGAAATCGTGTGAGGAAAGGGAACTCTAACCACTCCGAAATCGTGGGAAGAGGTCCAAAGAAAAGCCATCAGGAGCGCATTCCACGCATCCTGAGAAAGCCCCAGGGGACAACGATCTGAAACACTGCTCAACGTAAAAGGACAAATGATACAAGATAACACAAGATGCAAATAAATGCAATAAGTGCGATGATATGATATATATTACAAGCAATGTAGTGCATGATGTTTAGGGAAATGCAATAAACAAACAAAGCGGTGCTTTAGCAAGCACCTCATGGAGCGAGTGGCGATGAACCGCTCTACTCTGATGAGGATCTCCCCTCTTGTGTTCTTCGAACTCTTACCTTGTGTTCTTCGAACTCTTACCTTCAACTCACAGTACAAAGGTCTTGAAATGCTGACCAAGAGCGACATTTGCATATAGAAGCCATGGATGTCACTTTTCTTTCTAATCATATTCACAACTTTCCCTATTCTCCAACAGGGTGACAGACTAGGTTGGTTAAGTATCCAGAATTGAGGCGCACACATGCTATCTCAATCTATGGGGCTGCCATATAGATTTCAAGCTAGGAATACACCCCTGGGTATTTAAACCAGACTTTAGTCTCCGAAATTCCAAACCTTTGTGTTCTAGGCGTTGCCATTCGAACTCTAATTTCCACCGTCGCAGTTGGTCTCCTAGGTACTCATTGCAAACACGACCAAGATGCCTCTGGTAGGGAAATGGTGCTCAGGGAGAGCACTTCTGATCGCCATTTTGGCTTGATGCAGGCTTGAGCTTGATCTTGAGGTAGAGGTACACTCATGTTTCGAGGCATTGACAAGGCCTAAGGAGGTACATCCGGAATGCAATCTCAGAAATTACTGAAGTTGAAACACACTAAGATGCTCCAAATTTTTCCTCTTTTCTTTTGCTTTGCAGTTTGGAACCCATGTAGCTTCAGATAGGTCCTTGTTCTATTGTTCTCACATGACCTAGGTTGAACCCTGCAGTTTAAGAAAGAATCTTGTTTTGTACATCCTGTTGGGAATGGCACGGCACTCTGAGCACGAAACGATTTATTTTTGAAATTGAAATTGAGAAATGAGTTCTTAACTTGGTATTGAGCCTATGACTGACCACAGTCAAAACGACTCAACAAAGAAAAACAAAGTAAAATAACCTAAACACAAACATTTACACTCGAAACGACTCAAAACAAGAATCGAGACAAACAAAAACAACAAACACAACACTTGGATGTGTTGCAATGGCAAGAGACCTCTTGGTTCACGAGGAGCCCACAACTTCTCCAGGTATTGTTTTCCACCCTTTCTTATTTGTTATTCTCACATCACTATGGCACTCAATCTCTTTTTCTCTAAAAAAGCCCTTTTCTTACTTTTTCTCTCAGTGCACATCTCTCTATTCTTTAATCTCTCTTATTTTTTTTATCCCTCCCTTGGGTGGTTGATGGATAAGCAGGAAGTCATGGGCTCTTGTCCCCAGTTTTCTACTAGATTCTCCTTTTTTCACTCACAACTAGTGAGCTCTCCCGCAGAGGGGTTATGGTGTGACCAAATGTGCAGCAGATTCGCAACTGACATTGGTTGACGATGTCCTTGCCCAGTTTGGATGTGATTAGACTTGTCCAGATGAGGGAGTAGAATATCCTGCTCCATTCCAGTTCTTGCTTTGTATTTGGTTTGATACCTTACTATTTAGAGGATGAGAAATCACTTGGCCTCCTGCTGCTAACTTCAGCTGTGCCCTTTCTGATGAGTACATTGATAATGGGGAAAAGACAGAAACCCTGACTCAACTGTGACCCTAGTTCATTGTTTTGACCATTTTTCATTTTTGGCTTTCTACTAAAACAATTTTGATCAATATGAGAGTTAGATTAACATGCTTATTCAACTTTCTGCTTTAAAATCTTGTAAGTCATGTTGTGAGCACTAAAAATTTTCCTTTTTTGGGTCCAAGAAATGGTCTAGTTTTGGAAAAATGGAATAATTTTCGAGAAAACTAGTCAACCTCACTAAAAATCTTCAAAACTATTTTTGCAAATGGCCATTGCTCAACCAACACGGAATCTACTCTTGAGATGCACAATCTCAGATTTGAGCTAAATTTGTCTTACAGCTGAATCTTATAACAGAATAGGACAACCGAACTTGAACGAAGACAAGCCAATTTGCACATGGATAAGATAGCCGAGTTTGAACAAGGATAAGCCAATCAACTAGGATGAGCCAAGCAGGCTGAAAATGATTGGGGCCGAACTTCATGATGAAGTAGCCTACGTATCCTAAAGACGGGAATCAGGCTGTACGTAGTTCAGGGTTGAGGTTCACTCAGGTGTTGACACTCTCCTTTTGCGCTATAACGTTTTCCAAAGCCGGCCTTCCAAGTTTTCAACCTTGCGAGCTATTTTTCTTTTTATTTTCCTTTGTTCTTCTTTTTCTCTTTTCTTCTTTTTTCTTTTTTCTTTCTTTCTTTTCTTGCTCTAACTTTTGCCTAGGTCGCTCTTCCTGGTTGTTGGCCCAACAAGCCTCTCAAGGATAGAAAAGTTTAACTTGTCCATGTTGATCGATCATAGGATCTCTAAACCATCTGAATCTAGGAGAATGGCTATTGTTTGTTGATGATGTAGGAGCCCATCCAATTGGGTCTGAATTTGCTGCTAGTGTTGTGGATAGGAACTCGATTGTTCTTTAGCAAAAATTTATCTTCTCTCAGATTCTGGGATTTTGGCTTTCTTGTTAATCTCCATTGGCTTGAGAAATGACCCAGTTTTGAATCTTCGAGCACATCTAACATTTTTGCCCCTAGTTGAAGGGCTACTTCTGATCTAGCTTTGCAAACTTCCTTTGATGACATCTGACTTTCTTGATTTGACCTTCTTGCCCCTAGTTCAAGGGTTGCTTCCGATCCGGCCATACAAGCCTTCTTTGATGACATACGACCTTATTGCCCCTAGTTCATGGGTTGCTTCAAATTTGACCATGCAAGCCTCGTATTTTGGCTGATCGTTGAACATTCTGAATCAATGTTCAAGGTTTTGAAAGTAAAGGGGTCAAGTCTTGGAGCCCAGAATGATCCTATGTTGTATAATCTCAAGATCAATTCCAAGCATGTCTTCGTAGGACCAAAACATTTTTTGGAATCTTTTAATAAAGCGACTAGTCGCTCATGCTCTCCTGAAGACAATGTAGAACCAGTCTGGATCAAGCCAGGGTCCTTCTTAGTACTCACATTAACAAACATGATATCATTCATTAAGGGTTTTGCATGCCTCTCTTTCTCTCAATTTGATCAAATTTTTGCAAATCCCGAGGAATTCTTTCCTCTTTGTTTTCATCATAGTGTTAGAATTTTTTTTTGAAAAAAAACTTAGGTTAATGCAATGATTTCAAGGCACAGAAAAGTAGGTGAAAATCTCTGACGTTTCATTCAAATCTTCTGGCGCAACTGGCTTAATGGAAGGAACAGACGCAAAAGAAAGAGTGTAAAAGACAAACACAAAACAAGATAGTGATATATGAGATAACACCCTTGAAATCACCTGACTCTAGCACAACAGGACTGACTCGATACAACAAGAAATACTCAATACAACACAAGACTAACTCAACACAAAAGACAGACTCAATACCCAAGTCAGAAAGTAAAATAAACAGTATTTACAAATTGCTCAAAACAGTGTGTGCCATCTGCCATATCTGAGATAAAATGAGTGCCATCAGCTGGTGGTTCATCCCCCGATCACATAGTCACATTATCCCCCTAGTTCATTGATCCGGTGCCGATAGACTTTGCAAGACCTGGTACGACAATGACTTGGTTGTCAATCAGATCTTGGACTTCATGGCGAAGATGATAATAGCCGTCAGTGTCATGACTGGTTTGTTAATGGAAGATACAGTACTTGGTAGCATTATGCCTAGCTGGAAGGGGATCCGGGAGAGGCCAAGGGTCAAGGGGCTTGAGATGTCCTTTTCCTACGAGGATTTGGAGAGCTTTGGATAAGGTCATGTAAAGCGATGTGAAGACCCTCTGGCCTCGGGCCTAATGGCTTGAGGTTTGTGAAGTTGTGTTGGATGTATCAGTAAAGGGGTTGGCATGTGCTATCTTGGTTTGATGATCTCTTCCGAGTGTAGGATTGAAGCTAAAAGGAGCATTTCTGGTACGACATCCCTTTTTTTGGCTTGCCCCTTGATTCAAAATGCCCTGAACCTGAGTGGCAAAAGTGTCGTCTACAGTCTTTGCAACAACTGCGAGCACTTGCTGTTTGTTCAGTCCTTCAGCTTTCAAAGCCTCAATAGCCCACTGAAGATGTTCATAGGGACCAATACTTGCCCTGACCTTGTTCTTACCACTTGCTTCTACTTTGCCAATGGATTGGGTCGCAATATTAGAGCGGAGCCCAGTTGTTGTCGACATGTCATTGCCTAGACCTGAGATAGCTTTAGGTTAGCCATTTTCAATTTAGCTTGCCCCAAGATTGGGGAGCCTTTTGGCGTGAACTTTCTAGCATGTGATGTGGTCGATGATGGAGCCAAAATCCCAAAGGCTAAATCCGCCACTGTTCTCTGAAGATCTTCAATCATGCTCATCAGCTCAGAAGTAATGGGTTCATGGGTTTGAGATGATTGGGATTCAAGTGCATCCATCATACATAAGTCCATGCTTTCTGAAATGAACACCTCAGGCTTGGGAAAATGGGCCGGGGTGATGTATATGCTGGGGTTGTAGGCAGATGACAATGTATGGATTAGATTGAGATATAGAGGTAATAGGTTAGGGGTTGCCTGAGGTCCTCTTGGTGGAGCCATAATCTCTTTGTCAATAAGATCTTGAATCTTATGACGAAGGCGGATGCAACAGTTTGTATAATGACTGTGCTGTTAATGATAGGCACAATATTTAGTTGGTTCATATCTTGGTGGAAGAGGATTTTGAAGGGGTCGGGGTTCTAGGAATTCTAGGTACCCTTTTTCTTGTAGCATTTTCAAAGCTGGAGAGAGACTCATGTAAGGAGGATGGAAATTTCGGGCTTGAGGCTGAGATGAAGTGGTTGGTTTTTGGCCATTGAGGGGACTGGTGACCATGTTTACTTCTGAGCATTTCGCAGCTGTACTACCATTAGTAGTAACATTAGAACTGCGAACAACATTGTTTTTCAAAGGCTCATTATCTTCCACAAAGATCCCTTGTCTGATGGCATCCTCGATGTGAACCACCGTTTCATGAAACTTTGGAAAGGTAAACAGAGGTAAAATGATCATCTTCTGCACTAACTTGCCATGCAAATTCTAAATAATCATCCTGATCTGATCTTTTTCGGAAGGCCTTGTAGTCATCATCGAGGCCTTCGCTGTCCATCTCGTCAGGAACTCTAAGAAACCCTCGTTTAGCTCTTGACGGGTGGCTTCGAGATCATGAGTTGTGACCTCAATTTGTGTGTTGTAGTAGTATTGAGCAATAAAGGCCTCAGCCATCTCTTCCCAGTTCTGTTTCATAGAGTCCTCCTATTTTGCATGCCAAATTGCGGCTATCCCAGACATGGTTCGAATAGAGAGACAACTTCTGGGCTGGGGTCAAAGCCATTGGCCTCAAAATATCAGAAAACAGATGCAAATGCACCATCGGATCTCCAGAGCCATTGAAATGGTCAATATGCGACATCTTAAACTGCTCCGGTAAGGTAAATGTAGAGTCAGTATACACGTCTTCTAAATCCAGGATGGAGTTCACTCCCTATTCTCGTTTGAATAACTTCTCCAGTTTATTGACCTTAAGTGCAGTTGGGTCAACCTCAAATTCAAACGGAGCTTCGGTTTGATAGACAGGAGCCTTACAAGCCTGTGTTGGGATTGGCTCTGCTGGATTGCCCTGAGTCTCTTGGACATTAGCAGTATGGCCAGTGGCTCCGGGTGTCGGGTTACCCATGAGAGGTGCATGAGATGCAGAAGCTGCGGCCGGCTGTGGCTGTTGATGTTGTAGCTAGGTTATCACTTCGGCCTGACGAGACGCAACTTTAGCTTGACGGACTGCGTCCTACTGTAGTTCCTCGATTATTTGTTGTAGGTGTTGTATCAATTCTTCTGCACTGGCTGGGAGATATTGAGCCATGGGAATGGGTGATTGATCTCGTGCTGAGCTGAATGCAGACAACTATTCCCAGACCAGACTAGACCCGGGTGAACTGAGGGGTGACTGCTGTAGAACTGTACTGGTGAATTCTACCTGAACCTCCTTCATTTTGTAACCGGTGGGAGCGAGTTAAACACATGTTGCTTATGAATAATTTTTGACCTGACAAAGTCTATTGACACAAGTCCATAGTACCTGGGGATGTAGGAGCCTTCTAAAGCTATGGTTTGAGGACTGCCTTGCAACAGAGAAAACAGACAGCATCTCAGCCCAATTTCACTAGAACGGATATGATCACAGCTGAATGACTGTGTTCTCTAATGAGTTCTTCCCTAAAATAGATCCAACTTGGCAACTGATATGCACATCCTTGTACAGTTTCACTGTAAAGCATATACTAGTTAAGTGAGAGCCAAAACACCGCTATGAGGGGATAAGGTTACCCTGTCCTAGTTTCGTCAGGAGCTAGGTTTTCACTATGCACAACAAGTGGCGTCATACAATCCTGCATTCGGGTAAGCATCATGTCCTAGTTTGGAATAGTCTCTATGGTTTCCGATATGCAACTAGGTCGATTGGTCAAAAAGGGTACCTCAGCAAGACTACCTAATATACCTCTCGCACCTAACACCGAGAAGTGAAAAGAGGATCAAACGGTACAGTGGTAGTCCAAATCCAAGGGTTGTGTTCCCATCGTGGCAGAGCCCGTAACCGATCAGCCTTTTGGCAAGTTTTTCCAAGCAAGCCTCTGGCAAACTGTTCAGGAATAGCAGATAAAAAACACTATGACATAGGCGCACCGATGCAAATGCAAATGCAAAGAAACACATAAGTGTAGATAAAATGACATATCATGAGTTCGAGTAAAGTTCTGTAAATCCCTAGTAGAGTCGCCAGAAACTGTGGACTCGCCTTTCTCTGCGCCCCCCTTTCGGAAAGGTTTGAAATGAAGGCCTTACAATTCTGACTCCTGCGGTTTTGAATCTAGTCTCACAAGTGCAATGTGAAACTGATAAACACCAAAGAGTCCAAATCCGGCAAATCGTTTTGGAAAATTGATTTTAAATCAAAATAATGCCAAAATTGGACTGCTTTACCAGATACAGAGTCACCACCTAAATATTTTTTTATTTTTGGGAAAATTTAGGAAACCATGACTCGTGCTGAAGGCCACATGTCCGTCATCACCAAAGTTTCCTCGGCTCGGGAACTTAGGTACAAAGGGGGAAGGTCATGAATTGAGCATTCCCACTCGCCCGATCAAAGATCGGTCTCTACTAATCATGATATGAATTTTTATAAACATTATGTGCTCTTGTTCTGATTATTAGACTAACATTACTATGTGATGCGCACAAGCAAGTATAGACTACGTCGCATGACTTGGAACATTTCAAGTCATGTTTGTTTGAGAAAATGGTTTGAATTTGCCATGCTCAAGTGGGCTCAAAGTTGCAGACTTGCCACCAAACATAGTAGGCATAAAACATGATTTGCCACTCAACAAAGTGGGCTTTAAAAAATGCACATTTGTTGAATTGTTCCCATTCAAACAACAAGCCTTCATCCACAAGCATTCATGCAATTTTAGCATTTAAGCACATAGCCTCATGGCAAGCATGCTAATCATGGCAACATGGAAATCACACACATGTAAGTATGCAAAAGCATAAAAACTCACCTAGTACTCCAAGCTAGGAAAACATGAGTTAGTAAAATATGCATGATTCCTAACTATGTTAAGTGTCTAATGTAACACATGCAATATCCAAGTAATAGGTTCGACTACTAATATGACATGTGAATTGATTTGAACAACATGCGATTGAACACGTATTCAAAGATGTATTGAAATTGTGATGCAGTTTGAATGCTGCGTCGAGCCTTGGTGCATGCAATATGAATGAATGGATGCAAACATACGATATGCTAATTTGAAACATGTCCCTAATCTAACCATCAAAAGCAATTAAATAAAAGGGAGACATACGTGGGGTTGGAAGACATACACACACGCATGCACACTTATTACAACATTTCGCTCTCACGAAGGAGGGTCCAAATAAATAAGAGCTAACTAGCTACACTAATTAAGCTAATTATTATAACACAATGTTTAATTAACTACTGTAAGCTAATTAAATATTACAGCACTTAACTAACTAATTACAAAGCAATTAAGTTAATTAATTACAACATAAATTAATCAACTATTCCAGTAAACAAGTTTAACTAAACGGCCTCGAGAAACAAGGGATGCATGCATGCTCGGTTTTCTACCTGAAAGAGCCGCTGTTTTGCTTCTGCAAGCCTCTGTTTGCACATTCGATCATTGAAAATTGTGCCAACTTCAAGAACACCTCTGCTCCACCTTATCAACACACTGTGTGTAGACACCCAATTTTTGACTGACCTTAAGACTCAGATGTCATCGATTGAGTGCTCGGTGATGGTGCATGTTGTGCTCGTTTCAAGTTTCCGGAGTTTTGGCTGAGAGCCTTGCCTCCGGGCTGAGAGCCTTACCTCCGGGCCTCTGAACTCTTTGTGCTTTGGCTCGGTTTGTGGACCGAACCTTGTTTCTCTTCCCTGGAGGGAGGGAGTGGTCTTGTAGACCATCTCTTTGTGGTCGTAGACCACTTTTTGTGGTCGTAGGCCACCTTTTCCGTTGGGAGACTAGTTTTCGATTTTTAGAGCCTTCGGTCGCGCGCCTTGTCTCGAGACCGCTTAATGTTCTCCGTTTGGCGCGATTTTTGAACCACACTTTGTTGCCTCTGCCTAGAGGAACACTGTGGTCCGGGAGACCACTTTTGTGGTTGCATACCACTTTTGATGCTCGTTAGCTAGTTTTTAGGGCTTTCGGCCGCGTGCTTTGCCTCCCGATTTCTCGTCTTGCATCCGTTTTGGTTTGTTTTTAGTACAAACCTTGTTTTCGTTGTATGGAAGGTGGTACAAGGGTGGGAGACCGTTTTTTCTCCTTGGAGACCACTTTTCCTTCTGCCAGCCAGTTTTCTGTTCGGATAACTGGCCGTCTTGGTCTTTGAACCATCTTTTCTGGTCGGCCACCATACCACCATCTTGCATTCAGTGTGTAGACCTCTCCCACCCTGTGGCCGACCAATTTTTGTTCTGGGAGACAAAAATTTAGGCATGCAAACATTAGAGCAAAAATTTTAAGCTAGAAGAACATGCCAATATGTGAAGCTATCTAGGCATGCAAACAAGACACAAGGAGGGAAGGCTAACCCCTCCAATTTTGGACTTCAAAACAAGGCTTTTACCACTGAAAAACCTCTGAGATCCAATGGTTAAAAGACCCAAAAAGGTTGGTTTAAAAGTTATGGAAAATGGTACAAAAGCTTAACAAACAAAGGAGCAAGAAGGGTGGACCTCCCCCTAACTTAAAATAGCCTAAAACCAACACTTTTAAACCATAAAAATAGAGTTTTTGACAGTTCAAAATCAGCCCAAAACCAGTTGAAATAGATGGCAAAACAAAGATACAAAATAAGCTTAAACAAGATAAGAGCTATACCTTTGAAGCAAAGCACAAATTAGGCACAAATTCAAGCTCAAACCTCCTTCTAGACCTCAAACAAGACTCCAAGGAACCTCAGCTCAAAGATGGTCAAGTTTCATTAAGGGTTGGTATGCAAAAGTATAGAGCAACTAGGAAACCAAGCACAAAATATCAAGAGAGAGAGAGAAAGCTAGAGAGAAAGTTATATTTTTGCTCTAATTTTTCTAACCTTGAAAACAATAGAGAAGGTCCTCTATATATGGAAAAATGTGAGCTTTGGTCGAAAATATCAATATAGGACAGCTGAAGCTTTGTGCAAACAGCTGGAGGAAAATATCTGGGTATTACATTGGTGGTCGGGACATGCATTGCCAGCCATCAATGTCCATTGTCGGCCATCAATGATTCGTTGCCAGCCATCAAAAATCTTCTTCCTGGCATGACTTCAAATGGGCATAACTCCCTCATCCAGACTCCTTTGCAGGTCATTCTTGAGCCTAAATTGAAGCCCCAGAAGTCCACTTTCCAACGGAAGTGACCTCACATCAACGTTCTAAGTGTACTAAGAGATATGCCTATTTTAGTGAAGATCTCTCAGTTTTGGCTTAATCAGATGGATGCCTAACTTCAACCAGCCATATCTCCCTCATCCGAACACGGCTTTAAGAGATTCTTGAGTGTAAAATGAAGCCCCAGAAGTCCACTTTACAATGATGGTTTCCTCATAACTTAAGTCCAAGTGTACAAAAGGAGAGATCTGATTTAGTGAAGGCTACCCGGTTCTCTCTTAATAGTTTATGCCCAACTTCTTCCCCAACTAGGTTTCTTCCCTCCCCTCCAATTTTATTCAACTCCAAACCTCTAAACAATATGTTTAAATGGATTTTTCAAAGATTTCATCTCTTTTCCATTTATTTCCACTTTGTCCTTGCTCGGTTTATCGAAAAGCGTAACATTTAATGAAATGCGAGCCTCGGAACATCGTAGAGATATTTGGCAAAAATATTTTGAAAGAGAGAGTTTTAAGGTCTAAAATAATTTTGGTCAAAATAGTTTTGGTCCAAAATGGGGTGTAAGGTTTGGATTTGAAGCTCCTCTTACTGAAGAAATCGAAGCTTTGCACAACATAGCCTTCATCCTCAAGCAATCAATCTGTGGCGCCCAAGTCTAAAGCACGATCAAAAATGGGGTGTCTACAATACAGTAGGGGTAATAGATATGATGCAAATAACTATGATAGTAGTTGGAAAATAAAAGTACCTTATAGAGGCAATTGGCGTGAACTCACCTTATTATGCTATGGGTCTTCCTCTTCTTCTTGGTTTCTGTAGACACCCCATTTTTGACCGTCCTCAAGACTTGGACATCACCATTGGAACACTCGGTGATTGTCCATGTTTGTGCTCGTTTGGAGTTCCCGGAGTTCTCGGCTCGCGCGCCTTGCCTCAGGACCTCCGAACTCAACCGTTTGTGTTTGGTTTTGCACCAAACACTTGTGTTTTGCCTTGGAAGGGCAGGGAATGCCTTGTGAGGCATCCCCACACACCACCGGCACTAGCTAGGGGCCACCGGCTAGTGTTTGTTGCTATCGGCACTTTATTGTGCCGACCGGCACTCTTTTGTGCCGACCGACACTAAGTTTCGCCAAAATGGCACTCTTTGCCGGCCGGACACTGTTCAGCTGCTTTATTAGATATTTTTAGACAGCTGTTTAGCTTTTTGCTCCCCTCCATACACGTGTATGGAGGGATGGCATTGTTTGGTGACTTAGCTTGTAAGCTTTGTTGCCTATAAGAGAAGGACCTCTTCTCTTGGCTCAAGGGTTACAAGAGTTACAAAATTTTAGACATTTTAGAGAGAACCAACCTCTGGTTTTAGGGTTAAGATAGATACACATCCTATCTCTCCCTTTCTCTTTTGTATTCTAGGTGTTTTTGTTCACACTATTGCACATAAACACCTACTCTTTCACCTTTTCTTGGTATTCTTGAAAATCAGAACTTATTCTTGGAGTTCTTGGTTGGTTTGAAGCTCAAGGAATCCACAACATCAAGCTTGGTGAAGAGGTCTACAAGGGTGAGCCAACTAATCCTCTTTTTCCCCATTTTTGCACCTTCTTTCTACCTAGTTTAGGACTGTTTTTGTGCTTAGTATATAACACATAAAAGTTCTGTTTTTTAACCCTCTTTATTGTTTATTAAGAGTGTTTTGTGGTTTGGGGAAGTTTGACCCCCTTTAGGCCTTGAAAAGGGCCCATTTTGTGCCATTTTGGTTGAGATCCGAGACTTTGGTGCTTGGGCCTCCCCACCACTGAAATCTTGAGGGATTTCAGTGGTGGAGATGGTGCCTTGAAGTCTCCAAAAGGGGAAGGCCACCCCCTCTCCTTGATGTCCTTGAAAAGGGCAAGTTTTGGCCTCCAAAGGAGCACCATGTTTGATTGTGTGTTGAGCATGTATTAGTTGTTTTCCATGCTTATATTGCCATGATATAACATGTTTCCAAGTTGGTTTTAGTACTTTTTGCATGATTTGCATAGTTGCTTTGTAATGCCTTAATATTGCCTTAACATGCCTAGGTTGTATGCTTTAATTTCTAGCATGTTTTAGGCTTGCATTTGTGAAGATTTTGTGCTCATATTGCCATGTTTTAGGTCTTTCCTAAGTTGTTTTGGTCAATCCTAGCATGCTTAATATAGCCTCTTTGCATTTGGCTTGTTGGCCTCATGAGCATGAATGTGTAGCATGCCATGCTTGCATTATTTTTGATGGTTTGGAACCATTTCATATGCTATTTCAGTCCCCTAGAGGTGCTTGTATGTTAACATTGCATGTCTCTTTGTTGCTTCTAAAGCTTGTGTTGCATGCTCCATGTTTTGGCCTTAATGCATGCCTTTAGATTCATGCCATCTAGATGCCATCTAGGTGGTCCCTTAGGCTTAGTTTTATGTGTTAAAACTCTGTTTTTTAAGTGTTTAAGTATTGCCATGTGTGGTTGTGCTAAGTGTGGTTCAAAGCCTCATTGGCTTGCTTTGGAACCTTGGACCATTTGCGTGTTTTATTTGGCTTGATTTGTTAGTTGGTTTGGCACCATGTTTAACATGAATTTCAAAGCTTTATAATGCATGCTCATTGTCTCTACTTGGTCTCTTTAAGTGTGCTTAAGAGTTGCCATGTTTATGCCTTGGGTTTGGACCATAACACTTGCATGTGTGTGTGTGTGTTTAGTCTCCATTCCTAGGCACTTTGGCCACTGATTTTAGGCCAATATGGAGTAGCCTAATTCATGTTTTAGTCCACTCTATTGCTTGGTTCATATGCCTCTTTGCTTAGGTTGTATGCCTAACATGTTTAGCTTGCTTGCATTGTTCATGTTGCATGCTAGATAACATGCTTAGAGTTGCATTGCATAAGCATGCATGCTTGGCCTCTTGAGGTGAAAATGATAGAGGTTCGGTGCCCTTTTATGTTTATTTGGTTTGCATGCATTTGAAAGTGAAGTTACATCCTTGGTTCCTTGGGCCATCATGCATGGAAATGCGCGATTGGTGGTCCGGGAATCGAGGCACATGCCCCTTTGAGTCACAAACATGATAGGGAGTGTGTTTGGTGCATAAATGCTTTGAATTATATTGCCATGCAAGTTTTGTACTCTGCTGCTGTGAGTTGCAGGTTTTGCAGGCATTTAGTGCCGACCGGCACTGTTTAGTGCCGACCGACAGTCAATTGGCAGCCGATGGGTGGATTCAGTGCCGGTGGCCATACCCTTCATCCGGTGGTATTTTACCCCAGCCGGTGGTGATCCTCAGTGCTCTGAGAGGCACTCCTAGGACTTTGGCAGTCTTCAGAGAAGAATAGCAGGGAAAACAGAGGCAATCCTTGCATGGCAGTGCGGTTCCGAGCCAGTCCCGAGCGCGCGCTGCATTTGGCCCTCATCCCGAGGCGATTTACTGTTTAATTATATTAATTAATTTATTTAATTAATTTAGTGAATTTTGTAATATTTAATTAGCTAGAGTAGTTAATTATTTATTCGGTTCTGTATATTCTTTTGGTCCCTCCGAGTGAGGGCAAAGATGTAATAAGTGTGTGTGAGTGGGTGTATGTCTTCCAACCCCCATTTCTTTCTACCCCTTTTATTTACCTGCTTATGTTGGTAGATTAGGGCATATTTAAATTAGCATACCTTATGCTATGCATGCGTGCATCCATGCATTTGTTTACATGCACCGGGCTCGGTACATCATACAAACTGCATCGTACTTTCGATTTCCGAATTGAATACATGCTATTTGTCGCATTTCACATGCCATGTTTAGGGTTAGCCGAGCCTACTCTAGATTACATTTATGCCTGTGTTGCATTAGCCACTTAACATGAACTAGGTCATGCATGTTTGCTAACCAGGTTATTGTTTTTTTTGGCACGGAGTACGATGTAAGTTTTTACGCTTTAGCATATCGCATGCGTGTGAATGTTGTCATGACAGTATGCTTGCCATGCGGCTAAATGCTTATGTGATATTACTGTTTGAATGCCTGTGGATGGAGGTTGGATTGCGTGAGTTGGAACAACTCGTTGAAATCCGTATTTTAGCCTACTTGCGAGTAGCAAAAAACCAACACGTTTTTCGAGACAAAACGGATATGCAATGTTTATTTCCAAGTTAGGCAATCTAGTCTATACTTTTGTGTTGTGCGCATCACATGGTAATTCTAGGTTAATAACCGGAATAAGAACGCATAAAGTTTTCAAAAACGGATATCATGGTTAGTAGAGGCCGGTCTTCGGACCGGGCGAAAGGGGGTGCTCATAGCGGACCTTCCCCGATTGTACCCAAACTCCCAAGCCAAGTCACTTTGGTGATGACGGACACGTGGCCTTCGGCACCGAGTCAGGGTTTCCTAAATTCCCCCATTTTAAAAATATTTAGGTGGCGATCAGATCCGCAAAGCAGTCCATGTTTGGCACTACTTTTCAAAAAATCTGTTTTTCTTCAAAACGATTTGCCAGAGGTGGACTCTTTGGTTCAGATTTGGAACCGCAATCCAAACAAAAATGGAGGAGTCCAAACTGTAGCGCGGGTCCCTCGCGGGCGTGTTACAGTTTCAAGACTTCTTCCTTCATCTTGCGCTTCCAAACCATAGGTTCTACTTTTCTCCCTGGCTATGTTTGCAACTTTTCCCATTCTCCAACAAGGTGACAGACTAGGTTAGTCCAGTATCCAGAATTGAGGCGCATACAAGTTACCTCAACCTATGGGACTGTCATACAGATTTCAAGCCGAGAATACACACCATGGGTATTCAAACCAGACTTTAGTCTTAAAAATTCAGAACCTTTGTGTTCTAGGCCTTGGCCATTTGAACTCTAGTTTCTACCGTCTTAGTTAATCTCTTGGTAACTCATAACAAACATAGTCAGGTGGCTATACCAAACCGCCTAAAGTCGTTCGGGCATGACAAACACCAAAGGAATTGCTCCTTTAGAGGATTTAAGGTCTCCTAGACCCATGTGAGTGCACAAGACAATGCGGGGGAGGTGTATGAAACACTGCTATTTGAATGCACAAGACAGTGCGATGCAAGGTGAATGCACAAAATAGTCTATAGCTCGACTTTTCGTGCTCCTTTTGGAAGACGATAAGCCCTATAATTTAGACTTCCGTGGTTCTGAATTTGATTCCACAAGTGTACTGTGAAATAGAAAACACAAAAGAATCCAAATCCGGCAAATCTTTTGGAAAATCGATTTTGAATCAAAATGCCAAAAATAGACTGCTTTGCCAGATACAAAGTCGCCACCTAAATATTTTGGAAAATTTAGGAAACCCATGAGTCATGCCAAAGGCCACGTGTCCATCATCACCAAGATTGTCTCGGCTCAAGAACTTAGGTACAAGAGGGGAAGGACATGAATTGAGCACCCCCGCTCGCCCGATCAAAGATCGGCCTCTACTAATCATGATGTGAATCTTATTTACATTATATGTTCTTGTTCTCAATTTTATTAGGCTAACTTACTATGTGATGCACACAAGTATAGACCATTTTTCCAAAATTGGAACATTTGATTTCATGTATGTTTCAAAATCGTTTGAATATGTGCCACTTGAAAAAGTGGGCACAAATGTACATTAATCAAACTATCCCAATTCAAGTAACTAGCCTTCATCTAGAGGCATTCAAACAGTTTATCACTTAAGCACTTAGCCTCATGGTGATCATGCTTTGACATGGAAACACTAACATATAATGCAATATGCTAAAACAAAGAAAAGCTCACCTAGTACACCAAGGCAAGCCAAAAAAGATAAAAGAGTTAGAAAAATGCATGATCCTAACTATGCAATATGACTTAATGCATCACATACAATATTCATTTACTAGGCTCGACTACTAATATGGCATATAAATCAATTTGATAGCATGCAGTAAAGCACGTATTCAAAGAAGTATTAACTAACAATATAAGTTAGAATGATGCGCCGAGCTCAATGCATGCAAGACAATGGATGTAAGGCATGAGAGATGCTAAACAAAACATGATGCTCGAATCTAACCATCATAACCAAGTAAATAAAAAGAGAAAGACGTGGGGTTGGAAGACATACCCATTATTACAACTGTTTGCCCTCGCGTAGAAGGGTCCGAATGAATTAACTAGCTAAGCTAATTAACTATTTATTACAAAATGAATTAACTAATTATTACAAACTGAATAAACTAACTATGCTAGCTAGTAATTACAAAACCAATTAATTAATTAACTATTCTATAGAACTAACTAATTAATTACACTAATTAATTAATTACAAATTAGAATTAACTGATTAATTACAACATGAAAGAAGTAACTAAGCTAACTAATTAGCCCCGGGAAGTGACGAATACTCATGCATGCGCGACTTTCCACCCGAAAAGCCCACTGTTTTGCTGCCAGAATGCCTATGTTGCACAGTTAGAACATCTTTTCACCTCAGCCTCTACTCTGTTCTATTCCAAAAAGTTGCTACTCAATTTGACAAAAGTGGCTGGCAAGCCAGAAGTAGTGGCCGGCCGGCCACAAAAGGTAGCCTGCCGTCCAAAAGAAGTGGCCTGTCGGCCAGAAAAGTGGCCTACCGGCCCTTAAAGTTTGGTTCTTCCTACTACAACAGAAAGCATACAGAGCACAAACAAGGTATTCTCAAGGTATGTTTGTACACCTTATCCCTCCTTATCATCAAACAGCTCGAAGGAGTGGTAAGCTCAATTCGTAAGCCATCAATCGATGCAATTTCATTGCATGATGGCCTTTGAACCAAGAGGTAAAATTTCAATAAATGCAATATAAAAGGCTCTCACATTTCATCACTAGTAAGTATGAAATGCCTCATATTTCTATGTGTTCAATTAACGTCCGATTGAAAACCAAATCGCTTATTATCTTGCATCATTTTTAGTCCTAATAATATTACTTCATTTTAATTACCAACCATTCCTTAGTTCGTTAAGTCCAATAGTGATCTTTAAGTCCTCTAATGGAAAGGAGTACCAAACCAAATGTTGCTTTAGGCATGAGACAAATGTCATGCCTTTGGTAATGAACCCCCAAAGGGATTAAACCATTAAGCACAATATCTCTATCTCAAGCTTAAACAAACAAGTATTTTGAAACAACTTTCAAAGCAAAAAAAAGCTAAGAAATGATGGAGATTGCAGAGGTGATTAAAGGTGATCACAAGTATGGAAAGTAAGAAATAAACACTATTAACTCAAATAGGTTGGTGGGTAAGGCCTAAACCACCAAACCTAGAAGGACTATTACACTACAAGCATGATATACAAAGCTCAAATGTAATGAACAACTAAAAACTGTCCTAAAATAGGCTAAAACAGTGCTCGAATTGATGTAAAAAAAGCTAAAAGAGTAAGCTAAAATAATGGAGAATTTGAGCTAGTAAACAAGCCAAAGGAGGGGTGGCTAACCCCTCCATTTTTGGGACCTCAAAACAAGATTTTCAGCCTCTGAAAAAATCTGAAATTTAGTGGTAAAAATTTGGAAAAAAAGTTGATGAAAAGATGAGAAACAGAAGGGGAAATATTTAGGAGATAAGGTACAAAGAAAGATAATTAACCCTTTACCTTTAATAGCCTTAAACCACAAGCTTCAGCCCATAAAAATAGCCCAAAAATAGTTCAAAAACATCAAGAAAAGAAAAGGAACAAGTAGTGTAAAGATAGCCAAAGTTATACCTCATGAAGTAAGGCAACTCTTTTGTTAACAAACCCACAAGTTCTCACTCTCAAGGGCTGAAATTTGGACTCGAGAACCTCAGCAAGAAGAGCTAAATTTTTGGTTTAAGCAGTGTAGATGTAGCTCACCTTTTTCGCGCCCCCTCTCGGAAGCTCGAAAGAAAGCCCTACAGTTCGGACTCCCGTGGTTCTGAATCTAATCTCACAAGTGCAATGTGAAACTGATAATCACCAAAGAGTCCAAATCCGGCAAATCATTTTGGAAAATTGATTTTGAATCAAAAAGTGCCAAAATTGGACTGCTTTGCCAGATACAGAGTCACCAGCTAAATATTTTATTTTTGGGAAAATTTAGGAAACCCATGACTCATGCCAAAGGCCACGTGTCCGTCATCACCAAAGTTGCCTCGGCTTGGGAACTTGGGTACGAGAGGAGAAGGTCATGAATTGAGCACCCTCGCTCGCCCGATCAACGATCAGCCTCTACTAATCATGATATGATTTTTTATCAACATTATGTGTTCTTGTTCTGGTTATTAGATTAGCTTTACTATGTGATGCGCACAAGCAAATACAGACTAGTTTGCTCAAGTTGGAACAATTCAACTCATGTTTGTTTGCGAAAATGGTTTGAATTTGCCACCTTAAGTGGGCTTAAAGCAGTGAGTTTGTAACCAAACAAAGTGGACTTGAAACTTACATTTGTTGAATCGTTCCAATTCAAACAACAAGCCTTCATCCAAAGGCATTCGAACAACCTACCAAGTAAGCATTTAGCTCATGGCAAGCATGCTAGACATGGAAGCATTCACATTCATGCGAGTATGCTAAAGCATAAAAATTCACCTAGTACTCTATGCTAAGAAGGTATGAATTAGAAAACTATGCACGATTCCTAACTATGCAAAATGCCTAATGCAACACATGCAATATGAAATTAATAGGCTCGGCTACTAAAATGGCATATGAAGCAATTTAAACAACATGCGATTAAACATGTATTCAAAGAAGATATTGAAATGACAATGCAGTTTGAATGATGCGCCGAACCTCGGTGCATGCAAGACAAGATGAAAGGATGCAATCATATGGTATGCTAATTGAAACATGATGCTCCTAAACTAACCATCAAAAGTGGTTAAGTAAAAGGAAGAAATACATGGGATTGGAAGACATACATGCACACACGCACACTTATTACAACATTACGCCCTCGCGAAGGAGGGTCCAAATGAATAAAAGCTAACTAGCCAGCTAAACTAAGCTAATTAAACTAATTACTACAAAACTTGAATTAACTAAACTACTTTAACTATTACAACACAAATTAATTAGCTACAATTAACTAATTAAATAATTCCAACACAAACCAATTGAATTACAACATAGACTAATCATAGGCTAATCAAATTAAACTAATTAACAAGATAACTTGTCTCGGGATGAGAGGGAGGCCAATGCATGCTCGTTTTCCACCCGAAGAACATCCGTTGTCTGCCTCCGAATGCATCTGTTTGCACAACCCTTGTATTGTTTCCTTCTCCAAATCAACTCTGCCATGCTTCACAAACACACTGCTCAAAGTTCATTGGTGGCCGACATGCTAGAAGTGTTGGCCGGTCGTCTACCATTGAGGGGTTGCCGACTAACACAGGTGGCCGACAGGCTAGTAACAGTGGCCGACAGGCCACTGATGATGCACCATTTTTTTTTTTTTGCTATAACAGAAAGCACACAGGGCAAAGAAAGGGCATTCTCACAGGTTGTTTGTACTATGTATCACCCCTTATCATCAACACAAGCTCAAAGGAGTGATACATTGGGCCCTCAAACCATCAATCAAGCAATTTCCATCCATGATGGCTAAGGGACCAATTTGTACAAGTTCAATGAGTGCAAAACAAGACTCAAATGCCATCGTCCTATCATTCATGATCAAAGGCAACGGAGACCTATGAAAGTGACATATTTCATCACTTTTGAGTATGAAATGTCCCATTTTCCTTGTATTCAAATTAACGTCTGATTTGAACACATGTAATGCAACACAAAGGAATACTTATCTTGCCACTTTTACTTGCCAATTTTCTTAGTTACCAAATCATGTTTTAATCAATTTGTCCATTGGTGAGTGTCCTCTAAGATGAAAGAAGTGTCAACCAAGGGATAATGTAAGGCAAGAGAGAGATCATGCCATTGATAATGAACCCTTAAAGAGGATTAAACCATTAAGCATGACCTCAATCTCAAGCTTAAAGGATCCCAAGTTTGAAACAACCCTTAAAAGCAAATGAAAGAGGGAAGCGAAGAGGAAGGTTACAGAGTTAATAGTGCTAAAATGGAGTGACAAGCAACACTAAAAGATGCTATCAACTCAAACAAGAGGTGTCTAAGACCCTAAAACACCAACTTGTAAGGACTATAGCACTACAACCATGCAAAACAAGACTCAAATGAACTAACCAACCAAAAATAGAGCTAAAGCAGGTTATTTTAGAGGCTAAAACATGCTGGACTTGAGCTAAGTTAAGCTAGAAAAACATGCTAACATATAAAGCTAACTAGGCATGCAAACAAGACATAAGGAGGGGAGGCTAACCCCTCCAAATTTGGACTTCAAAATGAGTTTTTTGCCACTGAAAAACCCCTAAAATTAAATGGTTAAAAGGCCCAAAAAATGTTGGCTTGCAAGTGATGAACAAAGGTACAAAACCTTTTCAAACAAAGAAGTAAGAAGGACGAACCACCCCCTAACTGAAAATGACCACAAACCACCACTTTTAGGCCACAAAAATAGAGTTTTTTACAATTCAAAATCTGCCCAAAAATAGTTGAAAGAGATGGAAAAACAAGTATGCAAAACAAGTGTAAAAGGGCAGTGTTATACCTCTTGAAGCAAGCAACAATTTTAGGCACAAATTCAAATCAAAAGCACCTTCCAAAGCTCAAATAAGGCTTCTAAGGACCTCAGCTAAAAGGTTATCATGTTTGGTCAAGGGTGTGTATGCAAAAGTATAGGATTTGTGAACAAATGTATACAAAATTGCAAGAGAGAGAGAAATCCAGAGAGAGAGAGAGAGAGAGAGAGAGAGAAAGAAAGAGATAGAGAATTCTCCTCCAAAATTTTCTAACCTTATAAAATGTTTCCCAACCTTGAAAAAAAGAGGAGAGGTCCTCTATATATAGAAAAATAAGAGCCTCAGTCGAAATATCAACAAAACAAACAGCTGGAGCTTGTGGGAGACAGCTGGAGGAAAATATCTGCAAAATCTGAATTTTTTTGCACCAGTGGTTGGCTGGCCACTAGTAGTGGCTAGAAGGCCACAAAAGTGGACGTAGGCCACCAATGATGGCCGGCAGGCCACTAGTGGGCCACTGGTGGCCGGCAAGCAAAAAACTGGTTTTTGGCCCCGACTTGAAATCGGCATAACTCCTTCATCCGAACTTCGTTTCAGGTCATTCTTGAGTCTAAATTGAAGCCCCAGAAGTCTACTTTCCAATGGTGGTAGAGTCACATAAAAATTCTAAGTTTGAAAAAAGATATGCCTATTTTAGTGAAGACTACTTAGTTTTGGTCCTAATCGGATTGATGCATAATTTCTCCTCAACTAGTTTTCTTTCCTCCCCTCCTATTTTCTTCAACTCCAAACCTCTAAATAAGGTGTTTTGAAAGATTTTTCAAAGAGTTCACCTCTCTTTCATTTAGCTCCGCTTTATCCTTGCTCGATTTACTAAAAAGTGTAATATTTAATGAAATGTGAGCCTCGAAACGTCATAGAAACATTTTGAAGAATATTTTGAAAGAGAGGGCTTTAAGGTCTAAATAATTTTGGTCAAAATAGTTTTGGCCCAAAAAATGGGGTGTAAGGTTGGGATTTGAAGCTCTTTTTGCCGAAGACATTGAACCTTTTCATAGCTTAACTTTCATCCCTGAGTGATCAACCTAAGACGCCAAAGTCTTAAGGGTGGTCAAAAATGTGGTGTCTACAGTTGCCCTTCTTTGACAGAGCTCAAAGTCATGAAATGACGTGAGTGAATGTCAAAGCCCGAAGATGACCCATTTTGACAAGGCCGTAAGACTTGGGCAAACAAACAAAATGCAGATGTAGTTGGTTGAACCTGAGGGTTGCCTACGTATCCCTTTGCAAGGAATCAAACCAGCGTAGTTCTGGGGCAGGATACAAATGATCTGCACGATACAAAGTAGTTTGAAAGTTGGACTCACACACTACATGAAGCTGGCGATTTTGAAAAACCTTACGATCATGCGAGATGATGCACTAAACAATAACAGATGCAATAAGCAAGAAGACAACATATGAATGAGTAGTTTCAAGCTTTCATACAAAAATCTTTAAAGCAAACTCAAACCACGCCAAAACACAGGACGAGGAAAGAAAACACCCCTCAGGGTAAACTGAGAATCCAAAATCGCTCGGGGTCATGTTTCACGCGTCCCGAGATAAAACACACACAGGCTCGCATATCACGTATCCTGAGATACACTAATCACGCTGAAGAGGTGAAAATTCGCTTGGGTTTGCACTTCACGTGTCCTAAGATGAAACACGTCTAGGGTCGCGTTTCACATGTCCTGATAAATTCCAAACACGCTGAAATTGTGTGGGGAAAAGAACACTCTAACCACACTGAAATCATGAGAAGAGGTCCTACGAAAACCCTAAGGGGCGTATTCCACTCGTCCTCGAGATAAATTTCAAACGCACTAAAATCGTGTGAGGAAAGGGACACTCTAACCACGCTGAAATCGTGAGAAGAGGTCCCAAAAGAAACCAATCAGGAGCGCGTTCCACGCATCTTGAGATAAATTCCAAACATGCTGAAATCGTGTAAGGAAAGGAACACTCTAAGCACGCTGAAATCGTGAGAAGAAGTCTAAACAAAACCCAATCAGAAGCACGTTCCACGCATCCTGAGATAATTCCAAGCTCACTGAAATCGTATGAGGAAAAGGACACTCTAACCACACTGAATTCGTGAGAAGAGGTCCAAAGAAAAACCCTCGGGAGCGCATTCCACGCATCCTGAGATAAATTCCAAACACGTTGAAATCATGTGAGGAAAAGGACACTCTAACCACGCTGAAACCGTAAGAAGAGGTCCAAAGAAAAACCAATCAAGAGCGCATTCCACGCATCCTGAGATAAATTCCAAACGCGCTGAATTTGTGTGAGGAAAGGGACACTCTAACCATGCTGAAATCGTGAGAAGAGGTCCAAAGAAAAACTAACAGGGGCACGTTCCACGTATCCTGAGAAAGCCCCAGGGGACAACAATCCTAAATGCTGCTCAGCGTAAAAGGATAAATGATACAAGATAACACAAGATGCAAATAAATGCAATAAGTGCGATGATATGACACATGTTACAAGCAATGTAGTGCATGATGCTTAGAGAAATGCAATATAGAAACAAAGCGGTGCTTTAGCAAGCACCTCATGGGGTGAGTGGCGATGAACCGCTCCACTTTGACAGGGTTCTTGCCCTCGTGTTCTTTGAACTCTTACCTTTAACTCTCAGTTCAAAGGTCCTGAAATGCTGACATGGGGTAGCAACTTCACATAGAAGTGACGGATGTCGCTGATCATATTCGCAACTTTCCCTATTCTCTAACGGGGTGATAGACTAGGTTGGTTCAGTATCCAGAATCGAGGCGCACACATAATATCTCAATATATGGGGCTTCCATACAGATTTCAAGCCGGGGATACACCCCTGGTTATTCAAACCAAACTTTAGTCTCGGAAGTTCCAAATCTTTGTGTTCTAGGCATCGCAATTCGAACTCTAGTTTCCATCGTCATAGTTGGTCTTCTAGGAACTCATTGCAAACATAGCCAAGATGTCTCTAGCAAGGAATGGTACTCAAGGAGAGCACTTCTGATTGCCATTCTGGCTTGAAGCAGGCTTCAGCTTGAGCTTGAGGTAGAGGTACACTCATACTCCAGAGAAAAGACAAGGCCTGAGAAGGTGCATCTGGAATGCAATCTCAGAAATTACTGAAGTTGAAACACACTAAGATGCTCCGAATTTTCCCTCTTTTCTTTTGCTTTGCAGTCTGAAACCCATCTAGCTTCAGATAGGTCCATGTTATATTGTTCTCACATGAGTTGACTCTGCAGTTTATGAAAGAAAGAACCCCGTTTTGTACAAGTGTGGAGAATGACACAACACTTTCAACACAAAACGATTTATTTTTGAAATTGAAATTGAGAAATGAGTTCTTAACCGGGTATTGAGCCTACGATTGACCACAGTCTAAAAGACTCAGCAAAGGAAAATAAAGTAAAATAACCTAAACACAAATATTTACACTCACAACGACTCAAAACAAGAATCGAGACAAACAAAAACAACAAACACAACACTCAGATATGTTCCAATGGCGAGAGCCCTCTCGGTTCATGGGGAGCCTGCTTCTCCAGGTATTGTTTCCCACCCTTTCTTATTTGTGATTCTCACATCACTTTGGCACTCAATCTCTATTTTCTCTGAAAAGCCATTTCCTTACTTTTCCTCTCAGCACATATCTCTCTATTATTTAATCTCTCTCTCTCTTTTTTTTTTTACCTCCCCTGAGTGGTTGATGGATAAGCAAGAAGTTGTGGGCTCTTGCCCTTGGTATTCTGCTAAATTCTCCTTCGTTCGCTCACAACTAGTGAGTTTCTCCCACAGAGGGGTTGTGACGTGACTGGATGTGCAGCAAATCTACAACTAACATCGGTCGACGATGCCCTTGGCCAGTTTGGATGTAATCAGACCTGTCCAGATGAGGGAGTGGAATATCCTGCTCCATTCCAGCTCGTGCTTTGCACTTGGCTTGATACCTCACTATTTGGCGGATGAGAAAGTGCTTGGCCCCTTACTGCTAACTTCAGTTGTGCCCTTTTTGGCGAGTACATTAATAATGGGGAAAAGAAAGAAACCCTGACTAGACTGTGCCCCTAGTTTATTATTTTGACCATTATTTGTTTTTGGTTTTCTGCTAAAACAATTTTGACCAATATGAGAGTCAGATTAACATGCTTATTCGACTTTCTACTTTGAAATCATGTAAGTTAGATTATGAGCACTGAAAATTTTCCTTTTTTGGGGCCAAGAAAGGCTCCAGTTTTGGAAAAATGGAATAATTTTCGACAGAATTAGTCAATCTCATTAAAAATCCTCAAAAACTGTTTTTGCAAATGGCTATTGCTCAACTAACACGGAATCTACTCTCAAGATGCACAATCTCATATCTAAACTTGATTTGTCTTCCAGCAGAATCATGTAATGAAATCAGACAATCAATTTTGAACAAAGACGAGCCAATTTGCACATGGATAACATAGCTGAGTTGAACAAGGATCAGCTAATTAACATGGATGAGACCAGCAAGCTAAAAATGGTTGGGGCCAACCTTCAGGATGAAGTTGCCTACGTATCCGAACGATGGGAATCAGGTCGTACGTAGTTCCTAGTTAAGGTGCACTCAAGTATTAACACTCTCCTTTTGCGCTCTAACTTTTACCAAAGCCGCCCTTTCGGGTTTTCAACTTTGCGAGCTCTATTTTTCCCTTGTCATTTTTTTTTTCTTTTTTCTTTGTTTCCATTTTTGTTCTCTTCTTCTTTTTTTCTTTTTTCATTTTTGTTCTTTTCTTTTTTTCTTTTTCTTGCTCTTCCGAGTTTTCGGCCCAACGAGCCTCTCAAGGACATAAAAGTTTAACTTGTTCATGTTGATTGGCTATAGGATCTCTAAGCCATCTAAATCCGGAAGAATGGCTATTGTTCACTGATGATGTGGTCTTGATGATATAAGAGCCCATCCAATTGGGTTTGAATTTGTCCCTAGTGTAGTGGATAGGAACTCGATTGTCCTTCAGCAAAACTTTTCTTCTCTCAAATTTTGGGATTTGGCTTTCTTGCCGATCTCCATTAGCTTGAGAAATGACCTAGTTTTGAATCTTTGAGCACATCTAACATTTTTGCCCCTAGTTCAAGGGTTACTTCTAATCTAACTTTGCAAGCTTCCTTTGATCACATCTGACCTTGTTGCCCCTAGTTCAAGAGCTGCTTACAATCCAGCCATACAAGCCTTATATTGTGATTGATCATTTGAACATTCTAAGTGAAGGTTCAAGGTTTGAAAGCAAAAGGGGTCAAGTCTCGAGGCTTAAAGTGATCCTATGTTGTACAATCCCGAGAGCGATTCCAGGCATGTCTTCGTAGGACCATGCAAAACATATTTTGAAATCTTTTAATAAAGAGACTAGTCGCTCAGGCTCCTCTGAAGACAATGCAGAACCAATCTGGATTAAGCTAGGATCCTTCCTAGTACACACATTAACAAACATGATCTCATTCATTAAGGGCTTAGCATGCCTCTCTTTCTCTCAGTTGATCAAATTTTTGCAAATCCCGAGGAATTCCTTCCTCTTTGTTTTCATCATAGTGTTAGAAAAGTTTTGAAAAACTTAGGTCAATGCAATGATTTCAAGGCACAGAAAAGTAAGTGGAAATTACTGTCATTTCATTTAGATCTTCTGGCACAACTGGCTCAAAGGTAGAAATAGACGCAAAAGAAAGAGTGCGAAAGACAAACACAAAACAAAAAAGTGATGCCCGAGTTAACATGCCCAAAATCACCATCCTCCGACACAGCAAGACTGACTCAATACAAAAAGACTGACTCAATACAAAAAGACGGACTCAATACCCAAGTCTGAAAGTAAAACAAACAACATTTGTAAATTGCTCAAAATAGTACGTGCCATCCGCCATATCTGGAGTAAAATGAGCACCATCAGCAGGTGGTTCATCCCCCGATCACATAGTCACATTATCCCCCAAGTTCATCGATCCAGTATCGATAGACTTTGCAGAACCTGGTACGATGATGACCTCATTGTCAATCGGATCTTGAACTTCATGGTGAAGATGATAATAACCGTCAGTGTCATGACTGGTTTGTTGATGGAAGGCACAGTACTTGGCAGCATTATGTCTAGCTGGAAGGGGATTCAGGAGAGACCAAGGGTCATGGGGTTTGAGATGGCCTTGTCCTATAAGGATTTGAAGAGCTTTGGACAAGGTCATGTAGAGGGGATTGAAGGTGCAGTTACTAGTTCTGACAGGCTTAACAAAGGGCTTGGCAGGTGTTAACTGGGTTTGACGATCTCTTATGGGTGTAGGATTGGAGCTGAAATGAGCGTTTCTGGTACGACATCCCTTTTCTCGGCTTGCCCCTCGATTCGGAATGCTCTCATCCTAAGTGGCAAAAGTGTCATCCACAGCTATGCAATAACTACGAGCACTTGCTGTTTGTTCAATCCTTCAGCCTTCAAAGCCTCAACAGCCCACTGAAAATGTTCATAGGGACCAATGCCTGCCCCTACCTTGTTCTTTCCATTTGCCTCCACTTTGCCAAGGGATTGGCCTTCTTCCAATGCAGCTCGTCCCAAGATTGGGGAGCCTTTTGACATGAAATTCCTGGTATGTGATGTGGTCGATGATGGAGCCAATATCCCAAAGGCTAGATCTTCCACAGTTCTCTAAAGATCTTCAATCATGCTCATTAGCTCAGAAGTAGTGGGTTCATGGGTTTGACATAATTGGGGTTAAAGTGCATCCATCATACACAAGTCCATGCTTTCTGGAATGAACACCTCAGGCTTGGGTAAATGGGCTAGGGTGATGTATATGCTGGGGTTGTAGGTAGATGGTAGTGTATGGATTAGATTTAGATGTGGACGTAATAGATTAGGGGTGGCCTGAGGTCCTTTTGGTGGAGCCATGATCTCTTCGTCAATAAGATCCCGAATCTTATGGTGGAGGCGGATGTAACGGTTTGTATCATGACTGTACTATTGATGATAAGCACAGTATTTGGCTGGGTAATATCTTGGTGGAAGATGATTTGGAAGGGGTCGGGGTTCTAGGAGCTTTAGATACCCTTTTTCTCGCAACATTTTCAAAGCTTAAGAGAGACTCATGTAAAGAGGATGGAAATTTAGGGCATGGGGCCGATGAACTGGTTAGTTTTTGGCCATTAAGGGAAGTGGTGACCGTGTTTACTTCTGAGCATTTCACAATTGTGCTACCATTAGTAGTAGCATTGGAACTGCGTACAACATTCTTCTTTAAAGGCTCATTATCTTCCACAAAGATCCCTTGTCTGATGGCGTCCTCGATTTTGAACTCCCATTTCATGAAGCTTTGGAAAGGTAAACAGAGGTAAAATGATCATCTTTTGTAGCAACTTGCCATATGGATTCTGAACAATCATCCTGATCTGATCTTTTTCGAAAGGCCTTGTAGTCATCATTGAGGCCTTCGCTCTCCATCTCGTCACGAACTCTAAGAAACCCTTCTTTAGCTCTTGGCGGGTGGCTTCGAGATCATGAGTTGTGACCTTGATCTGTGTATTGTAGGAGAATTGAGCAATAAAGGCCTCAACCATCTCTTCCCAGTTCTATTTTATAGAGTTCTCCAATTTCGCATACCAGATTATGACAATCCCAGACATGGTTTGGCCGAATAGTGATAACTTATGGGCCCAGGTCAAACCCATTGGCCTCTGAATATCAGAAAACAGATGCAAATGCACCATCAGATCTCCAGAGCCATTGAAACGGTCAATATGCGGCATCTTAAACTGCTCTGGTTAGGTAACTACAGAATCAGTATACTCGTCCTCTATATCCAGGATGGAATTTACTCCCTGTGCTCGTTTGAATAACTTCTCCAGTTTATTGAACTTGAGGGTAGTTGGGTCAAACTTGAATTCAAACGGAGCCTCGGTTTGAGACGTAGGTGCTTTAGAAGTTTGTGGTGGGATCAGCTTTGCCGGATTGCCCTGATTCTTTTGGACATTAGCAGTATAGGCATTGGTTCCGGGTGTCGGGTTACCCGTAGAAGGTGCATGAGATGCAGAAGCCGCAGCCGGCTATGGTTGTTGTTGTTGCAGCCTGTTTATCACCTCAGCCTAACGAGCTGTGACCACGGCTTGACAAGCAGCATCTTGTTGAAGTGCTTCAACTGTTTGTTGTAGTTGCTACATGAGTTCTTCCACACTGGGTGGGGGACATTATGCCAATTATAATCGGCGTTTGAACTCGTGCTGAGCGAGAAGCAGATGACCGTTCCCGGACTTAACTGGACGCTAGTGAACCGAAGAGTGACTGCTATAGATACTACACTGGTGAATCTTGCCTGACTCTTCTTCATTTTGTACTCGGGGGAGTGAGATAAACTTTGGTTGCCTCTGAACAAATTCTGGCCTGATAAAGTCTATCGATACAAGTTCAGAGTACCTGGGGGATATTGGAGCCTTCTGAAGCTGTGGTTCCAGTACTACCTAGCAAAAGAGAAAACAGACAGCATCTCAGCCCAATTTCAGCAGGACGGATATGATCACAGCTGAATGACTGTGCTCTCTACTAAATTCTGCCCCAAAACAGATACGAATTTGATAACTGATATGCACATCCTTGTACAGTTTCACTGTAAACCACATACCAGTTAAGTGACAGCCAAAACATCCCTATGAGGAGATAAGGTTACTTTGTCCTAGTTTTGTCAGGAGCTAGGGTTCAGTATGCAAACAAAGTGGTTTCACGCAATCCTGTATTTGGGTAAGCATCCAGTCCTAGCTTGGAACAGTCTCTACGGCTTTCGATATGCAACTACGCCAAATGGTCAAAAAGGGTACCTTAGTAAGGCTACCTAATATATCTCTCACACCTAACACCGAGAAGTGAAAGGAGGATCAAATGGTATAGCGGTAGTCCAGATCAAAGGGTTGTGTTCCCATCGTGGCAGAGCCCGCAACCGATCGCCTTTTGGCAAGCTTTCCCAAGAAAGCCTCCGGTAAACCATTCAGGAATAGAAAATGGCAAACAAGTGACTTAGGCACACCAATGCAAATGCAAATGCAAAGAAACACATAAGTGTAAATAAAAAGTCATATCATGAGTTCGAGTCAAGTTCTCTAAATTCCCAGCAGAGTAGCCAGAAACTGTAGCTTGCCTTTTTCGCTCCCTTTCTCGGAAGCTCGAAAAAAAGCCCTACAGTTTGGAATCCCGTGGTTCTGAATCTAATCTTACAAGTGCAATGTGAAACTGATAATCACCAAAGAGTCCAAATTCGGCAAATCATTTTGGAAAATTGATTTTGAATCAAAAGGTGCCAAAATTGAACTGCTTTGCCAAATACAGAGTCGCCAGCTAAATATTTTATTTTTGGGGAAATTTAGGAAACCCACGACTCATGCCAAAGGCCACGTGTCCATCATCACCAAAGTTGCCTCGGCTTGGGAACTTGGGTACCAGAGGGAAAGGTCATGAATTGAGCACCCTCGCTCGCCCGATCAAAGATCGGCCTCTACTAATCACGATATGATTTTTTATCAACATTATGTGTTATTGTTCTAGTTATTAGACTAGCTTTCCTATGTGATGCGCATAAGCAAATATAGACTAGTTTGCTCAAGTTAGAACAATTGAACACATGTTTGTTTGCGAAAATGGTTTGAATTTGCCACCTTAAGTGGGCTCAAAGTAGTGAATTCGCAACCAAACAAAGTGGGCTTAAAACATGATTTGTCGCTCAACAAAGTGGACTTAAAACTTACATTTATTGAATCGTTCCAATTCAAACAACAAGCCTTCATCCACAGGCATTCGAACAGTCTACCAAGTAAGCATTTAGCCTCATGGCAAGCATGCTAGACATGGAAGCATTCACATTCATGCAAGTATGCGAAAGCATAAAAGCTCACCTAGTACTCCATGCTAAGAAGATATGAGTTAGAAAACTATACATGATTCCTAACTATGCAAAATGCCTAATGCAACACATGCAATATGAAATTAATATGCTTGGCTACTAAAATGGCATATGAACCAATTTAAACAACATACGATTAAACAAGTATTCAAAGAAGATATTGAAATGACAATGCAGTTTGAATGATGCGCCGAGCCTCGGTACGTGCTAGACAAGATGAATGGTGCAATCATATGGTATGCTAATTGAAACATGATGCTCCTAAACTAACCATCGAAAGCGGTTAAGTAAAATGGAGACAGATGTGGGATTGGAGACATACACGCACGCACGCACACTTATTACAACTTACGCCCTCGCAAAGGAGGGTCTGAATGAATAAAAGCTAACTAGCTAGCCAAACTAAAATAATTAAACTAATTATTACAAAACTTGAATTAACTAAACTACTTTAACTATTACAACACAAATTAATTAGCTACAATTAACTAATAAATAATTACAACATAAACCAATTAATTTACAACATAGACTAATCATAGGCTAATCAAATTAAACTAATTAACAAGATAACTCATCTCGAGATGTGAGGGAGGCCCATGCATGCTCGTTTTCCACCCGAAGAACATCCGTTGTCTATCCCTGAATGCCTTTGTTTGCACAACCCGTGTATTGTTTCCTTCTCCAGATCAACTCTACCATGCTTCACAAGCCCACTGCTCAAAATTCATTGGTGGCCAGCAGGCCAGAAGTGGTGGCCGGGCAGCCACCATTGAGGGGTTGACGTCCAACACTGGTGGTCGACAGGCCACTGATGATGCACCAATTTTTTTTTTTTTTGCTATAACAGAGAGCACACAGTGCAAAGAAAGGGTGTTCTTATAGATTGTTTGTACTGTTTATCACCCCTTATCATCAACACAAGCTCAAAGGAGTGATACATTGGGCCCTCAAACCATCAGTCAAGCAATTTCCTTCCATGATGGCTAAGGGACCAATTTGTACAAGTTCAATGAGTGCAAAACAAGACTTAAATGCCATCACCTTGTCATGCAAGATCAATGGCAACGGAGACCTAGGAAAGTGGCACATTTCATCACTTTGGAGTATTAAATGTCTCATTTTCCTTGTGTTCAAAGTAACGTGTGATTTGAACACATGCAATGCAATACAAAGGAATGCTTATCTTGCCACTTTTACTTGCCAATTTTGTTTACACATTTTAGTTACCAAATCATGCTTTAATCAATTTGTCCATTGGTGAGTGTCCTCTAAGATGAAAGAAGTGTCAACCAAATGATAATGTAAGGCAATAGAGAGATCATGACGTTGATAATGAACCCTTAAAGAGGATTAAACCATTAAGCATGACCTCAATCTCAAGCTTAATGGATCCCAAGTTTGAAACAACCCTCAAAAGCAAATGAAAGAATGAAGCAAAGAGGAAGGTTGCAGAGTTTATAGTGCTGAAATGGAGTGAAAAACAACACCCAAAGATGCTATCAACTCAAACAAGAGGTGTCTAAGACCCTAAAACACCAACTTGTGAGGACTATCGCACTACAACCATGCAAAGAAAGACTCAAATGAACTAGCTAGCACAAAATAGAGCTAAAGAAGGTTATTTTAGACGCTAAACATGCTGGACTTGAGCTAAGTTAAGCTAGAAAAACATGCTAATATATAAAGCTAACTAGGCATGCAAACAACACACAAGAAGGGGTGGCTAACCCCTCCAAATTTGGACTTCAAAATGAGTTTTTTGCCATTGAAAAACCTCTGAAATTCAGTGGTTAAAAGGCCCAAAAATGTTGGCTTGAAAGTGGTGAACAAAGGTACAAAAACATTACAAACAAAGATGTAAGAAGGTGAACCACCCTCAAACTGAAAATGGCCTCAAACCACCACTTTTAGGCCACAAAAATAGAGTTTTTTACAGTTCAAAATCCGCCCAAAAATAGTTGAAAGAGATGGAAAAACAAGTATTCAAAACAAGTGTAAAAGGGGAGTGTTATACCTCTTGAAGCAATCAACAATTTTAGGCACAAATTCAAGTCAAAAGCACCTTCCAAAGCTCAAATAAGGCTTCTAAGGACCTTAGCTCAAAGGTGATCAAGTTTGGTCAAGGGCGTGTATGCAAAAGTATAGGATTTGTGAACAAATGTATACAAAATTGCAAGAGAGAGAGAGAGAGAGAGAGAGAGAGAGAGAGAGAGAGAGAGAATTTTCCTCCAAAATTTTCTAACCTTCTAAAATGTTTCCCAACCTTGAAAACAAGAGGTGAGGTCCTCTATATATAGGAAAATAAAAGCCTCAGCCGAAATATCAACAAAATAAACAGTTCGAGCTTTTTGGAGACAGCTGTAGGAAAATATATGCAAAATCTGAGTTTTTTTACACCAGTGGCCGGTAGGCCAGAAAAGTGGACGGAAGGCCACCAATGATGGCTGGCAGGCCAGTGGTGGCTGGCAAGCAAAAAATTAGTTTCTGACCCCTACTTCAAATAGGCATAACTCCTTTTTCCAGACTTCGTTTCAGGTCATTCTTGAGTCTAAATTGAAGCCTCGGAAGTCTACTTTCCAATGGTGGTAGCTTCACATCAAAATTCCAAGTTTGCAAAAAGATATGCCTATTTTAGAGAAGACTGCTCAGTTTTGGTCCTTACCAGATTAATGCCTAACTTCTCCTCAACTAGTTTTCTTTCCTCCCCTCCTATTTTCTTCAACTCCAAACCTTTAAATTAGGTGTTTTGAAAGATTTTTCAAAGAGTTCACCTCTCTTTCATTTATTTCCACTTTGTCCTTGCTCAGTTTACCGAAAAGAGTAACATTTTCAAAAAACATTTGGTCAAAATAGAAACATTTTCAAGAAACATTTTCAAGCCTCGGAATGTCGTAGAAACATTTTCAAGAATTTTTTGAAAGACAGGGCTTTAAGGTCTAAATAATTTTGGTCAAAATAGTTTTGGTCCAAAAAATGGGGTGTAAAGTTGGGATTTGAAGCTCCTCTTGCCGAAGAAATTGAACCTTTTCATAACTTAACTTTCATTACCGAGTGATCAACCTGAGACACCCAAGTTTTAAGGGTGGTCAAAAATGGGGTATCTACAGTAGAGAGAAGGTGTATAGGTTGCAAGATAGAGAGAGAGTGCTATGCAAGTATTGAAGCTTTTTGGAATTTTTTGTAACCCTAATTTCTTTCTCCAAATTTTTCTAACCTTAAAACCAAGAGGGATGGTCCCCTATTTATAGAAATATATGAGCCTCAGTCAAAAATATCTATATACAAACAGCTTATGCAGTGTGGAAACAGTTGGCATAATATATTTGCAAAAAAATCTACTTTTCACACAAGTGGCCGACAGACCACTAGTGGGGGTATAACGACCCCGGTCTTTTCCCATTTGGTTGTTGTATCCGGACTTAGGTTCCGTGGATCCTATAATTATATAATTGTTGTTGTCGTCCTTTAATTTCTTATTTTGAGTTATAGGATGTGTTGGGCAAGTTTGTTACAGGTTGGTTGGGTTTAGGAACCAAGTGTTACTGTCCAGATTTTTAGACCTTCGCTCGAGCGAGGAGTTGGTCGCTCGAGCGAGCTTTCGTTTTTGGTCCCTCACTTGAGTGAGGGTCTGGTCTCTCGAGCGAGAGTAGAGTTTTGTGTCTGCTGGCTCGAGCCAAGGTTTCTTCGCTCGAGCGATCGATTGCGTCTAGTATAGACCTGAGAGCAGTGTTTCTTCGCTCGAGCGAGCTTTTCTTCGCTCGAGTGAGCGAGGTGTATGTTTTCGAGTTCTTCGTTGGAGCGAGCATTCCGTCGCTGGAGCGAGCTTCTGGTTTGCAGACTTGAGGCATCGAGTTTTTGGCTCAAGCGAGCTTTTCTTCGCTCGAGCGAGGATTTCTTGTGTCTGGTTGCTCGAGCGAGCCTGTCAGGTTTAAATAGGTAGCAGCGGGGAAAATTCAGTTTTTTGTTATCTTTTTTATTCCAAAACCCTAGGTCCGACTTCTCTCTCCCTCCACTCACCTTCTCTCTTAGGTATCATATAGTTTTAGGGTGTTTCTACCCTAGGCTCTTTATTAAAAAGATAGAGGGGATTGAGGGCTTCGTTTTAATCTGAGAGTTTGGCGGTTTGGAGCACTTTGGATTTTGGATCATCATCTCCATCTTCTCCATTCGGGCTATTTACTTCGAGATAGGGATTTCCTACTCCATATTATAGGTTTTGTTCTAAGTTTTGGTATTTTGATATGTTGGGGGTTGTTTGGTAATTTTGGGAAAAACCCTAGTTATTGTAATAAATTAATTTGTATAATTAATTTAAGGAAAATTGGGGAATTTAGTTGAATTCATGGAATTGGGATATTATAAGCATAAATGGTGTAGTTGGATTGTTTAATCACTCACCTGTAAAATTGTTGAGTTTATATTTGTGGTTACATTTATTTCCTGTTTAGAAATAACTGTTTTGGGCTATCGGTGGAGGATAGTCGTGATTGTTGTAGACATTGCATGTGGATTAGGGAAAACTGAAACTAATAACATTGGTTGAGTCATTGATTTTGACTGTTGAATTAATACAGAAAATACGTCTATTGATTGAGTATTGTATATGACAAGTGTTTGATACATTGTATATGCATTTTGTTTGGGAGGAGATAGGGGATGTACTCCATGGTTCGAGGGATGATAGGGGATGGACTCTCAAACCAGTTTAGGAGGAGATAGGGGATGGACTCCATTAGCACCACTAATATGTGTGCTTATTGATTTATGGAAGTGTTTTTACATGTTGATACAACACTAAAATGTGTATCAATCGGGGAGTATGGAAGTGTTTTGGTATGAGCCATTGGAAGTAATGTTAATGTGATATATAGTTCACTATTATCGTTTTGGCTAGGTTCTGAGCCATATTGGTATAAATGGAAAGTTGAATAAAAAATGAAAAGTGGAACGTGTCATGAAATTGTATGTTGATGAAATGGATATTTGTGTTAACCATCTATTGAATGCTATTGCTTTATTCAATGCTTATATTTGGTTTAGTATATTTTTACTGGGCTATGGCTCACCCTATACGGGAACATCATTTTCAGGTCCAGGTGATCTGCTACCTCCAAGGACTTAGCTTGGAAGGATTTGGACTTTGAAGACTTGTCTTTAGTTATTTGCTTTATTTGATATTATATGTAAACACTCAAGCTAAGGGCTTATTTTGTAGTTGAGTTAGTACTCACATTTTGTGTCCAAGTGTTGGCTTGGAAAGATGTAAGCCCGTAGGGCATTACTTTTGATGTTTCATGTAATGTTTTTCAATAATAATACTCTGATGAGTGAGATAATGATTGGTTTTCTTTTATTAATGCATGATAACGTTATATATATTATGGGTTTATTTTGAGGGCGTTACAACTTGGTATCAGAGCGTACCGGGTTCGAATACTTTGGGTACGTGGGAAGTGATTAGTATCACAATGGGTTTGTCTCGTCTGATAGAGACTTAGTGTACTATTATATGCTTATATGATAACATGTTTATGTGACTATGTGGGTATGGAATGTAGTTTCTAGGATATTGATTGGATCCTTGAGTTTCTAGTAGTCTTGTTGGAAAGGCACTTAATCAATGCTGCTTCCAACCGGAACTATTGCGTCTAGTATAGACCTGAGAGCAGTGTTTCTTCGCTCGAGCGAGCTTTTCTTCGCTCGAGTGAGCGAGGTGTATGTTTTCGAGTTCTTCCCTGCAGCGAGCATTCCGTCGCTGGAGCGAGCTTCTGGTTTGCAGACCTGAGGCATCTAGTTTTTGGCTCAAGCGAGCTTTTCTTCGCTCGAGCGAGGATTTCTTGTGTCTGGTTGCTCGAGCGAGCCTGTCAGGTTTAAATAGGCAGCAGCGGGGAAAATTTAGTTTTTTGTAATGTTTTTGATTCCAAAACACTAGGTCCGACTTCTCTCTCCCTCCACTCACCTTCTCTCTTAGGTATCATATAGTTTTAGGGTGTTTCTACCCTAGGCTCTTTATTAAAAAGATAGAGGGGATTGAGGGCTTCGTTTTAATCTGAGAGTTTGGCGGTTTGGAGCACTTTGGATTTTGGATCATCATCTCCATCTTCTCCATTCGCGTTATTTACTTCGAGGTAGGGATTTCCTACTCCATATTATAGGTTTTGTTCTAAGTTTTGGTATTTTGATATGTTGGGGGTTGTTTGGTAATTTTGGGAAAAACCCTAGTTATTGTAATAAATTAATTTGTATAATTAATTTAAGGAAAATTGGGGAATTTAGTTGAATTCATGGAATTGGGATATTATAAGCTTAAATGGTGTAGTTGGATTGTTTAATCACTCACCTGTAAAATTGTTGAGTTTATATTTGTGGTTACATTTATTTTCTGTTTAGAAATAACTATTTTGGGCTATCGGTGGAGGATAGTCGTGATTGTTGTAGACATTGCATGTGGATTAGGGAAAACTGAAACTAATCACATTGGTTGAGTCATTGATTTTATTTGTTGAATTATCTGAGAAAATACGTCTATTGATTGAGTATTGTATATGACAAGTGTTTGATACATTGTATATGCATTTTGTTTGGGAGGAGATAGGGGATGTACTCCATGGTTTGAGGGATGATAGGGGATGGACTCTCAAACCAGTTTAGGAGGAGATAGGGGATGGACTCCATTAGCACCACTAATATGTGTGCTTATTGATTTATGGAAGTGTTTTTACATGTTGATACAACACTAAAATGTGTATCAATCGGGGAGTATGGAAGTGTTTTGGTATGAGCCTTAGTCTCATTTGTTTTGTTGATATCGGAAGTAATGTTAATGTGATATATAGTTCACTATTATCGTTTTGGCTAGGTTCTGAGCCATATTGGTATAAATGGAAAGTTGAATAAAAAATGAAAAGTGGAACGTGTCATGAAATTGTATGTTGATGAAATGGATATTTGTGTTAACCATCTATTAAATGCTATTGCTTTATTCAATGCTTATATTTGGTTTAGTATATTTTTACTGGGCTATGGCTCACCCTATACGGGAACATCATTTTCAGGTCCAGGTGATCTGCTACCTCCAAGGACTTAGCTTGGAAGGATTTGGACTTTGAAGACTTGTCTTTAGTTATTTGCTTTATTTGATATTATATGTAAACACTCAAGCTAAGGGCTTATTTTGTAGTTGAGTTAGTACTCACATTTTGTGTCCAAGTGTTGGCTTGGAAATATGTAAGCCCGTAGGGCATTACTTTTGATGTTTCATGTAATGTTTTTCAATAATAATACTCTGATGAGTGAGATAATGATTGGTTTTCTTTTGTTAATGCATGATAACGTTATATATATTATGGGTTTATTTTGAGGGCGTTACAACTTGGTATCAGAGCGTACCGGGTTCGAATACTTTGGGTACGTGGGAAGTGATTAGTATCACAATGGGTTCGTCTCGTCTGATAGAGACTTAGTGTACTGTTATATGCTTATATGATAACATGTTTATGTGACTATGTGGGTATGGAATGTAGTTTCTAGGATATTGATTGGATCCTTGAGTTTCTAGTAGTCTTGTTGGAAAGGCACTTGATCAATGCTGCTTCCAATCGGAACTATAGTAACGCCTCGGGACTGTCATTATCCAGGAATGAAATTCATAGGTGCTTATGTGCTTCTGTGCTTACATGGAGTGAATTACTGTTGTCCAATGCATTAGGACGCGAGTGTTATAGTTTTGGCACATTTATTAGAGTGCTAACGTCTTTGTTTCCTTTATTAGGATGTCAGGACGTGGTAGGCATGGTAGACGTGGTAGGCAGGAGATGCCTATACCGGAGGAGGTTCCGGAGTAGTAGGAGGGTGTTGGCTGTGCCAATGTGGCGAGCGATGAGGGCCGAGCTATGGGCTTTGGCGAGAGATAGCGAGGCATTCAGGAGTTAATTGGCATTCTTAGAGTGAGAATCAAGCCCAAGGTTGTTATTGCGGATCACGGGACCTTCTTTACGAAGAGAGCTCTTGGTCTAACTCGACGAATGTTCGGTGACCCTAAAGGGCCGCTTAAGGCAGATGAATGGCTCGAACAGACAACGAAGACGTATGAGATGCTTGGCATCGAAGACGAGGTGTTAAAGGTGACCTTGGCATCTTTTCAGCTGAAGGGGGATGCGGGTCAGTGGTGGAAGTTCACTAAAGGTCGTATAGGAGGTACGTCAGAGGCTTTTGTGAATGTTTTCCAGGAGAGGTTCTTATCTCCAGCTGTGAGGGAGAAGCTGAGAGACCAGTTCTACCAGCTTAAGCAGTCGAGTTCTTTAGTGGCTGAGTTTGAGGCTACATTTACTAGTTTATCCAGGTTTGCACCTGAGTTGGTGGCGTCTGAGGAATGCCGTTGTATCGAGTTTGAGAAGAAGTTGAGGCGTGGCCTCAAGCTGAGAGTTGGAGGAACTATGATTCGGGATTATGGGCATATGGTTGATGCTGCAGCCCATATGGAGATCATGATGCAGGAGGAGGAGGAGGGGCAGAAAGGCTCCAAGAGGAGTCAGGATGGCCAGAGTGATGGTAGGAGACAGAGAGGTTTCACTCCTCAGCAGTCTCAGAGTAGCTTTTCTAGACCGACTTTTCAAAGGCCGAGTCTGTTACAGGAAAGGCGACCAGAAGACATTACCTGTTTCAAGTATGGTCAGCTGGGCCACAAGTCTCGGTTGCTTTCATGAGAGGAGAATCTGAGGCGGCATCATCTTCGGCTCGATCTCAGAGCCAGAGTCAGGGTAGAGGCCAGCCGCTCTCTTGTTTTTAGTGTGGTCAGGCAGGGCATATGAAGAAGTTTTGCCCGCAGTTGAGTGGCACATCTGGTGTATCTGGCTTGAGACAGACTCAGAGTCATCAGCCAGCTCAGTCGGTTCAGGCCTCGAGGGCCAATCAGGGGGCTTCATCGTCCCCGTCTGCACAGCAGTCTTATGCTCCTAGGGGTGAGTAGGTTGATCAAAGGCCATCTGGGCGCGTGTATACTGTTACCGCGCAGGATCTTGTACCGGCTCCATCTGTCATGAGAGGTACCTTCTTGTTTTGTAACTCGGTTGCTAGTGTTTTGATTGATACGGGTGCATCTCATTCCTTTGTGTCTGCTGCATGTTTTGGAGTTGGAGTTTGCACAGTTAGCATCTCCTATTTGTGTAGTGTCACCTCTTGGGGGTGAATTGATCTTGAAACAAGGTGTTAGGGGTTATGATATAGAGGTTGCCGATCATAGGCCCCTGTTTCCTTTTGTAGTTATGCCCATGAAGGGCATTGATGTTATTTTGGGTATGGACTAGTTATCATCATACCGTGCAGTTATTGATTGCTACCGCCAGAGGGTCACGTTATGTACCTTGAGTGGGGAGTGTTTTCATTTTCTGGGGGACCGGGTTGGTAGTGTATTACCACCGGAGTATGATCCGCGAGGGCAGAGTGAGTTGAGTGGTCTTCTTGCTAGCCTTTTTAGTAGTGAGTGTGATGAGACCCAGATTGTGTTGCCGAGTGTGGTTTGTGAGTACTCGGATGTCTTTCCCGAGGATCTTGTTAGTTTGCCACCTTATCGAGAGATTGAGTTCTCTATTGATCTAGTGCCCGGCACGGCGCCGATTTCTATGGCACCTTATCGTTTTGCCCCAGCCAAGGTAGTTGAGTTGAAGATTCAGCTCCAGGAGTTGTTAGATAAGGGCTATATTCGTCCTAGTGTTTCACCGTAGGGAGCACCGGCCCTCTTTGCCAAAAAGAAAGCTGGTGCTTTGAGACTCTGTATTGATTACTGGAAGTTGAATCAGGCTACAGTTAAGAATAAGTACCCTATGCCTCGTATAGATGATCTGTTCGATCAGTTGAAGGGTTCCCGTTGTTTCTCTAAGATAGACTTGAGATCAGGTTACCACCAGTTGAGAGTCAGGGAGGAGGATATTCTGAAGACAGCATTCCGTACGTGGTATGGCCACTATGAGTTTCTGGTGATGCCATTTGGGCTCACCAATGCACCGACAGTGTTTATGGATTTGATGAACCGGATATTCCGGGAATTCTTAGATCATTTTGTAGTCATCTTCGTGGATGACATTTTGATTTATTCACCTTCAGAGGCGGAGCACATGGAACACTTGAGAGTGGTGCTTGAGTTACTTAGAGCCCATAAGCTTTATGATAAGTTTGGGAAGTATGAGTTCTGGCTAGGAGAAGTCAAGTTCTTAGGCCATGTAGTTTTTGGGGAAGGAGTGTCTGTTGATACATCCAAGACGGAGGCAGTGCAAGATTGGGCACAGCCTAAGAGTGTGTTTGAGATCCGTAGTTTTCTGGGATTAGCTGGGTATTATCGCCGGTTTGTGAAGGATTTCTCCAGGTTAGCTTCGCCTTTGACTAGATTGACTCGGAAAGGAGTCAAATTTGTATGGAGTGAGACTTGTGAAAATTCGTTCCAGGAGTTGAAAGTTAGACTGACCACCGCTCCAGTCTTGATTATTCCGGAGAGAGGGTTGGGTTATGCAATCTATTGTGACGCCTCACGAGAGGGTCTGGGTTGTGTGTTGATGCAAGAGGGGAAAGTGGTTGCCTATGGCTCACGTTAGTTGAAAATACATGAGAAGAATTACCCTACGCGTGATCTAGAATTAGCAGCTGCGATTTTTGCCTTAAAGATTTGGAGGCATTATCTTTATGATGAGAGGTTCGAGGTATTCTTGGATCATAAGAGTCTAAAATATCTGTTTACACAGAAAGACTTGAACTTGAGACAGAGGAGGTGGATGGAGTTCATTGAGGATTATGACTTCGAGTTGCATTATCATCCGGGGAAGGCCAATGTGGTAGCCGATGCCCTTAGCAGAAAATCTGTTAGTGACGTAGCTAGTATAGCCATCCGAGAGTGGGAGATGTTGGGTGCACTTGGGGAGTTTGATTTGCTTCTGGGCGAATCCGTTGAGGTTTGACCTTGTTTTCGTTGTTCTTGTGACCCTACACTTGTGACTCGAGTGTTAGAGGCTCAGAGGGGTAACCTTGAGGTAAAATCCCTCCGAGAGAAGATCTCCAATGGGAAAGTTGAGAAGGGTTTGACGGTGTATCCTGATCTAAGTGTGAGATACCGAGACCGTCTGTTTGTGCCGGAGTCTTGCCGAGAGGAGGTACTCCGAGAGTTCCATCATTCACGTCTTGCGGTGCATCCGGGAGGTACTAAGATGTATCAGGATTTGGGTCGCCAGTTTTGGTGGCGGGGTATGAAGAGAGATGTGGCATCTTTTGTGTCTAAGTGCCTTACTTGTCAGCAAGTGAAGGCCAAGCATCAGAGGCCAACGGGTTTGTTGCAACCCTTGCCTATTGCCAAGTGGAAGTGGGAGCATGTCACTATGGACTTCGTTGTAGGTCTTCCGAGGACTCAGCGGGGTAGTGATGCTATTTGGGTGGTTATAGACCGGTTGACTAAGTCGGCGCACTTCATTCCTGTGCGCATGAGAGATTCGGTAGATCATCTTGCCGACTTGTATATCCGGGACATAGTGAGGTTGCACGGGGTCCCAGTGACGATCGTCTTAGATAGAGATTCTCGTTTTACTGCCAGGTTGTGGCAGAGTTTGCAGAATGCCTTAGGCACTAAGTTGACCTTTAGCACGGCTTATCATCCTCAGACTAACGGGCAGTCCGAGCGTACTATTCAGATCCTTGAGGATATGCTTCGGGGTTGTGTTCTTGACTTTAGTGGGTCGTGGGAGAGGCACTTGCCTTTGGTGGAGTTTGCCTATAACAACAGTTTCCAGTCTAGTATCGGTATGGCACCGTTTGAGGCCTTGTATGGCCGACCGTGTAGATCTCCAATTTGTTGGGCCGAGGTGGGTGATACACCTTTGTTAGGCCCAGAGTTGGTGAGGGAAACGATGGAGAAAGTTGAGCTTATCCGTAAGAGGCTTGTTACAGCCCAGAGTTGTAAAAAATCTTATGCCGACCGTAGGAGGAGACCTTTGGTGTTTGAGGTAGGTGATCATGTCTTTCTGAAGATATCACCTAGGCGGGGATTAATGAGGTTTGGGAAGAGCGGGAAGTTGTCCCCTCGGTTTATTGGTCCTTTTGAGATCCTTGAGAGGATTGGCGAGGCTGCCTATCGTTTAGCTTTGCCACCGCAGTTATCCGGAGTTCATGACGTGTTCCATGTGAGTATGCTTCGGAAGTATGAGCCGAATCCATCACATGTGTTGGATTGGACCGACTTAGAGGTTGACGAGGATGTCTCGTACGAGGAGAGACCGGTTCGGGTCTTGGATAGGCGTGATCAAGTTTTGCGAGACAAGACCATCCCTTTGGTAAAGGTTCTGTGGAAACATCACGGGGTGGATGAAGCCACTTGGGAACGTGAGTTGGAAGTCCGCGAGAAATATCCAGACATGTTTGTTGATATGTAATCTTGTATTTAGATTTCGTTATATTGGTGAACTTAAGAGCTTTATATATATGTCTTAAGTTAGAAAACATTGAAAATGTTTTGGTTTAATGAAAGTATTTTGAAACTTGCCTCAGAATGGAAGTTTAGTGTAACATTGAATATGTTGAATGTGTTGTAGAATTGGAATTATATCATGAAATTGAATATGGTATGGAAATGGGAATCACGTATGTTGAAAGCTGTTGAAAATGCATAATATTGATGCAGGTTGAAATATATGTTGTTTTATATATATTGTGAGATGCCTCTTGATAAGAGATGAAATGACCGGTATTGGGTCAAGTTGTTTATTATTGAATTTTCATATTGTCGGAAATTGAGAAAAACCTGTTTTTCAAAACTTATGCATAATTTCGGGGACAAAATTCTTTTAAGGGGGGAGGAGGTTATAACGACCCCGGTCTTTTCCCATTTGGTTGTTGTTGTATCCAGACTTAGGTTCCGTGGATCCTATAATTACATAATTGTTGTTGTCGTCCTTTAATTTCTTATTTTGAGTTATAGGATATGTTGGGCAGGTTTGTTACAGGTTGGTTGGGTTTAGGAACCAAGTGTTGCTATCCAGATTTTTAGACCTTCGCTCGAGCGAGGAGTTGGTCCCTCGAGCGAGCTTTCATTTTTGGTCCTTCGCTCGAGCGAGGGTTTGGTCACTCGAGCGATAGTAGAGTTTTACGTCTGGTGGCTCGAGCCAAGGTTTCTTCACTTGAGCGTGCGATTGCGTCTAGTATAGACCTGAGAGCAGTGTTTCTTCGCTCGAGCGAGCGAGGTGTATGTTTTCGAGTTCTTCGCTAGAGCGAGCATTCCGTCGCTGGAGCGAGCTTCTGGGTTGCAGACCTGAGGCATCGAGTTTTTGGCTCGAGTGAACTTTTCTTCGCTCGAGTGAGGATTTCTTGTGTCTGGTCGCTCGAGTGACCAAGCCTTCGCTCGAGCGAGCCTGTCAGGTTTAAATAGGCAGCAGCAGGGAAAATTCAGTTTTTTATTATCTTTTTGATTTCAAAACCCTAGGTCCGACTTCTCTCTCCCTCCACTCACTTTCTCTCTTGGGTATCATCTAATTTTAGGGTGTTTCTACCCTAGGCTCTTTATTAAAAAGATAGAGGGGATTGAGGGCTTCGTTTTAATCTGAGAGTTTGGCGGTTTGGAGCACTTTGGATTTTGGATCATCATCTCCATCTTCTCCATTCGGGTTATTTACTTCAAGGTAGGGATTTCCTACTCCATATTATAGGTTTTGTTCTAAGTTTTGGTATTTTGATATGTTGGGGGTTGTTTGGTAATTTTGGGAAAAACCCTAGTTATTGTAATAAATTAATTTGTATAATTAATTTAAGGAAAATTGGGGAATTTAGTTGAATTCATGGAATTGGGATATTATAAGCTTAAATGGTGTAGTTGGATTGTTTAATCACTCACCTGTAAAATTGTTGAGTTTATATTTGTGGTTACATTTATTTCCTGTTTAGAAATAACTGTTTTGGGCTATCGGTGGAGGATAGTCGTGATTGTTGTAGACATTGCATGTGGATTAGGGAAAACTGAAACTAATAACATTGGTTGAGTCATTGATTTTGACTGTTGAATTAATACAGAAAATACGTCTATTAATTGAGTATTGTATATGACAAGTGTTTGATACATTGTATATGCATTTTGTTTGGGAGGAGATAGGAGATGTACTCCATGGTTCGAGGGATGATAGGGGATGGACTCTCAAACCAGTTTAGGAGGAGATAGGGGATGGACTCCATTAGCACCACTAATATGTGTGCTTATTGATTTATGGAAGTGTTTTTACATGTTGTTGATACAACACTAAAATGTGTATCAATCGGGAAGTATGGAAGTGTTTTGATATGGGCCTTAGTCTCATTTGTTTGTTGATATTGGAAGTAATGTTAATGTGATATTTATTTCACTGTTATAGTTTGGCCAGGTTTTGAGCCATATTGATATAAATGGAAAGTTGAATAAATAATGGAAAGTGAAACGTGTCATTAAACTGTACGTTGATGAAATGGATATTTGTGTTAACCATCTATTGAATGCCATTGCTTTATTCAATGCTTATATTTGGTTTAGTATATTTCTACTGGGTTGTGGCTCACCCTATACGGGAACATCGTTTTCAGGTCCAGGTGATATGCTACCTCCAAGGACTTAGCTTGGAAGGATTTGGACTTTGAAGACTTGTCTTTAGTTATTTGCTTTATTTGATATTACATGTAAACACTCAAGCCAAGGGCTTAATTTGTAGTTGAGTTAGTTCTCACATTTTGTGTCCAAGTGTTGGTTTGGAAAGATGTAAGCCCGTAGGGCATTTAGTTTTGATGTTTCATGTAATGTTTTTCAATAATAATACTCTGATGAATGAGATAATGATTGGTTTTCTTTTATTAATGCATGATAATGTTATATATATTATGGGTTTATTTTGAGGGCGTTACTGGGGGACACTTGGCTGGCCAAAAAACTCAAAATGGCCAAACTTTGCAAAACTGGGCGGCAGGCCTCTAAAGTGGCTGGCCACAAAAATCTGCTTCCAAGCCTGATTTCAAATGGGCATATCTCCCTCATCCGGACTCGATTTTAGGTCATTCTTGAGTCTAAATTGAAGCCCCGAAAGTCTAAATTTTAATGGAGGTAGCCTCACATCTAAATTCTAGTGTGCAGAGAGATATGCTAAATTTAGTGAAGGCCACAAATTTTTGTCCTAACGGAATGATGCCTAACTTTAAATGGCCATATCTCCCTCATCCGAACTCAGCTTTAGCATATCCCTGAGTCTAAATTGAAGCCCCGGAAGTCCACTTTCCAATGGTGCTATCCTCACAAATAAAGTCTAAGTGTACAAAGAGATAGACCTGATTTAGTGAAGGCTACTCATTTCTCTCTTAACGATTTCATGCTTAACCATTTCCTTAACTAGTTTTTTTTCCCTCCCCTCCTATTTTATTCAACTCCAAACCTATCAATAAGATGGTTTGAAAGAATTTTCAAAGAATTCACCTCTCTTTCAATTATTTCCACTTTGTCCTTACTCGGTTTACCGAAAAGTGCAATATTTAACGAAATGCGAGCCTCAGAATATCGTAGAAACATTTTTTAAAATATTTTGAAAGAGATGGTTTTAAGACCTAAAATAATTTTGGTCAAAATAGTTTTGGTCGAAAATGGGGTGTAAGGTTGGGATTTAGAAGCTCTTCTTGCTAAAGAAATCGAACATTTATACACCATAACTTTCATCATCGAGTGATCAACCTAAGGTGCCCAAGTCTTAAGGGCGGTCAAAAATGGGGTGACTACATAGTGCAGTGTAGCTGACTGCACAAAATAGTGTGATACAGGTGCATAAAACAATACGATGCAGGTGCATAAGACAGTGTGGTGTAGGGTGCACAAAACTGTCTAAACTCAAGTTGCACAAAGCAGTACGATAAAAAATGCAAATAGTGCATACTCAAAGTGCAGAAAATAGTACGATGCAATGAATGCACAAAACAGTGCGATGTAGGATGAATGCACAAAATAGTGCAAACTCAAGGTGCACAAGACAGTGCGATGCAAGAAGAAAGATGCATGGTATGCAAAGGGCAATGACCAGTACATAGAGTAGTGCATCATGTACCTGAAATGAGTGTGTGGCAACTTGCCATAACTTATTGAAATATTACACAAAGGGAGGCAACTCGACAGAACACTTTTTAAGTACAGAACAAAGTTAAGAGCAAAAGCAACCAATCAGGCAATTCAAATTAACCAGAGTGTATGAGCATGCATGCACAATCCAAAGCACATGTATTAATCAGAGGGAAGATGGTAATCCCAAGAGAGCTTTAAAATAGTTGGAGACAACTTTCGAAAGCTGAATCATATCAGAATCATCATGGGGGTGAGCGACCCTAATCCAAGGAAAAGTGCCCAACAAGTGGCCTTGAGCGGAGCGGACTGAGGGAAAGGTTGGGTTCATGCCCCTTATTCAATTGATGACCCGATTAGATGCACTGAAAATTGTCCCTAGTGTTCATTGGTCACCGGTTGGGTTTATGCCCCTTGTTCAATGGATGGCCCGGTCAGATGTACTGATGTAGACACCCCATTTTTGACCGTCCTCAAGACTTTGACGTCACCGTTTGAACACTCGGTGATCATCCATGTTTGTGTTCGTCTCGAGTTCCCGGAGGGCTTGGCTACACGCCTTGCCTCAGGACCTCCCAACTCGACTGTTTTGTGTTTGGTTTTACACCAAACACTTGTGTTTTGCCTTGGAGGGGTAGGGGATGCCTTGTGAGGCATCCCCACACATCATCGACCATGGCCAGAGGCCACCGGCCAGTGATTTGTTGCCATCGGCCATATGTATGGCCGATCAGCATTCTTTTTGGCCGATCGGTCATTTATTTTATCAAAATCGCAATTTTGACTGGCCGATCACTGTTCATCTGCTTTTGCAGATATTTTAATGCCAGCTGTGCTAGCTGGCATACACTTTGCTCCCCTCCATACACGTGTATAGAGGGATCTCTCTTTGTTGACAAGCTTACTTGACAAGCTTTACAAGAGAAAGCTCTATAAGAGGGAGCCTCTTCTCCTTCCATTAGGTTTAAAAAAAAAGTTCCAGAGGAGCTCTGATTAGGGTTAGGGTTTGTGAATCTATCCTATCTCTATTTCACTCTCTTTTTTTTCCTTACAGTGTTTTAGTCTTACTATTGCACACAAACACATAGAGTTACACTTTCCTTTGGTTTCTGAGGAGCTAAGGGACTGTTCTTGAGGTTCTTGGGTGGTTTTGAGCTTGGAGAACTAGCTGGTCCACCATTTGTGAAGGAAGTCTTAAAGGGTAAGAACCTTGCTCTTTTTTACCCCATTCTTGTTTAGCTTTTTCATCTACCTTGCAACTATTTTTGAGCTTAGCATATAACATATAAAAGTTCTATTTTTGAGTTCTCTAAATAGTTGGTTAAGGTTTCTTTAAGCTTTGGGGTTGTTTGACCCCTCTTAAGCCTTGTTAGGCTCCATTTTGTGCCATTTTAGGTGAGCTCCGGGACCAGTTTGTTTGGGCCTCCTCACCACTGAAATCTAGATGGATTTCAGTGGTGAGGATAGTCCCTTGAGCTCCTAAGAAGAAGAGGGCCACCCCCTCTCCTTATTGTCCTTCAAAAGGGCCATTTTTGCCTCTTGAGGGAGCATCTAGTTTAGGTTCATGTTGACCATGCCTTAACTGATTTTTTTGCTTATATTGCCATGATATAGCATTGTGTTAAGTTGGTTTGGACACACCCTGCATGCCTTGTATACATGTCTTGTAATGCCACATTTTTGCCAAACTTGCTTTAGGTTTAGACCCTTGTTCTTGCATGATTTAGGCTTAGCTTTGTGAAGCTTTTGTGCTTGTTTCAGAATGCTTAAACTCTGTTTTTGGTTGCTTTGGTCGACCATGACATGTTTGATATAGCCACCTTGCATTTTGGCTTGTTAGCCTTGGGTGTGTGAGTGTGGAGCATGCTTTACTTGCGTCATTTCAGTGGTTTGGGACCACTTATCATGTCATTTCAGTCCCCATGGTATGCTTGTATGCTTACATTTGATGCCCCTTTAATGCTTTATAAGGTTGTCATCCTATGCTCCATGTTTGGTTATTGTGTATGCTTCCATGTGTGAGTCATTTAGATGCCATCTAAGTGGTCTTTTGGCTTTGATTTAGCATACTAAAACTCTGGTTTTGGTCATTTAATTCATGCCATGTGTGGTTGCATTAAGTGTAGTTTAATACCTCTTTGGTGAGCCTTAGACCTTGGACCTTGTTTGCCTGCTTAGCTTGTTTTGTTGACTTGGTTTGGCACCTTTCATGACATGATTTCAGAGCTTAATGTGCATGCTATTTGTCCATGTTTAGTCGCTTTTAAGTGTGCTTAAAGGTTGCTTGTTTTATGCCTAAGTGTTGGGTTCTTATGTGCATGCATGTTTGCATGCCATTAGCCCTTCATCTTTGAGTACTTTAGCCACTGTTTTGGGCTTGTTTGAGGGCTGCGCAACTTGGTTCAAGTCCACCCTTTATATGTTGGTGCATGCTTACCTTGTGTGTTGTTACATACTTAGCCTATTGCATGTATTGCATGCTTCAATCATATTGCATTTTGGCATGAATTTCTCTTGGTTAAGTTACCTAACATGTTGTCACATGCCTTGCCTACTTGCATGCCCACATTGCATTTTGTATGCTTGTCATTAGCATACTTATTCCATGCCTTGCATGATTGATTCCTTAGGTTGCGTGCCTAGCATCATTACTTGGTTGCATGTTCATATTCCATGCCTAGTTGACATGCTTAGTTTGCATTGCATTGGCATGCATGCTTTGCCTCTTGACTATCCATGATTGAGGTTGAGCCCCTCATTTGCTTGTTTTGGTTTGCATTGCATTTGATATCAAAATGCATACTTGATTTTTGGGCCATCACGCATCGAAATGCACGAATGGTGGTCCGAGAATCGAGAACCATGTCCCTTTAAGTCACAAACATGATGAGGGATGTGTTGGTGCACACATTTTCTTGAATTGCATTGCCATGCCATGTTTTGCCCTCTGCTGCTGTCAAAAACAGGTTCTGCAGGAATCTTTGGCCGGTCGACTACACAGAGTGCCGATCGACCAAAAGTATGTGGCCAATAGCTAAATTTGTGGCCGATGACCACCAACCCACCGCCAGTGATGATTCCCCTTAGCCGGTGGCATTCCCCAGCATCCATAGAGTATACCCTGAGACTTTGGCACTCTTCAGAGGAGTAGAATAGGGAAAACAGAGGCAATTTGTGCATGGCAGTGGACTTCCGAGCAGAATCGAGCATCCATTGCGTCTGGCCCCCTTCCCGAGACTATTTACTATTTTATTAGATTAGTTAATTTGCTTAACTAGTTTAATTGGCTTGTAATATTTAATTAGCTCGTAGTTAATTAATTGTATTATTCCTTTGGTCCCTCCGAGCGAGGGCGAATTTGTAATAAGTGTGGGTGCATGTGTCCATGTCTTCCAACCCCCACTTCTTTCTCCCTTTTACTTACCTGCTTTGATGGTTAGTATTAGGGCACGTTTAATTTAGCATACCTAATGCTATACATGCGTGCATCATTCATCAGTATTGTTTGCACCGGACTCAGCGCATCATGCTAATTGCACAAGTATTTCAAAATCAAATTTGAATAAAATGCTATCTGTTGCATTTCACATGTCAACCTTAGATTAGCCGGGCCTACTCTAGCGACATTCCGTATGCGATACATTAGCCATCTTAACATGAACTAGGATCACGCATGATTACTAACTAGTTCATTATTTTGGCACGGAGTACGATGTAAGTATTTATGCTTTATCATTTTGCATGAGTGTGAATGTTAACATGACAACATGCTTACCACGTGGCTAGATGCTTATGTGATATAAATTGCCTGAATGCGTGTGGGTGAAGGTTGGATTGTTTGAGTTGGAACAACTCATTGAAATCTGTGTTTTAGCCTGCTTGCGAGTAGCAAATTCCAAACTATTTTTCAAACAAACGGATATGTAATGCTTTGTTCCAAATTAGGCGATCTAGTCTATACTTGTTTTGCTGTGCGCATCACATAGTAAATTCTCGCTAATTAATTGGAATAAGAACACATAACGTTTTCAAAATTGGATATCACGGTTAGTAGTGGCCGATCTTCAAGGGGGTGCTCATAGCTGACCTTTCCCAATCGTACCCAAATTCCTGAGCCGAGGCAACTTTGGTGATGACGGACACGTGGCCCTTGGCACCGAATCAGGGTTTCCTAAATTGTCCCATAAAAAATATTTAGGTGACGACTCTGTATCTGGCAAAGCAGTCCATGTTTGGCACTTCTTTTCTAAAAATCTGTTTTCTCAAAACGATTTACCAGATTTGGACTCTTTGGTTCAGATTAAGAACCGTAACACAAAAGGGAGTTTGAACTGTAGAGTGATTCCCTCGGGGACGTCTACAGTTTCTGGCGACTCTGCTGGGGAGTTTTAGAGAGCTTGACTCGAAATCATGATATCCTGTTTTGACTACACTTATGTGTTTCTTTGCATTGCATGTGCATTGGTGCGCCTAGGACACCGTGTTTGCCATCTGCTATTCCTGAACGGTTTGCCGGAGGCCTGTCTTGTCAAGGCATGACCATAAGGCTGACTGGTTATGGGCTCTGCCAGTATGGGAACACAAACCCCGATTTTATCGGGGCACCCTTTTTGACCATTCAACCTAGTGCATATTCGGAATCTATAGTGACCATTCCAAACTAGGACAGGTTGCTTACCCGATGTTAGGTTGTTTGAAACCGCTGCGTGCATAGTGAAACCCTAGCTCCTGACAAAATAGGACAGGGAAACCTTACCCCAACATAGGGGTGTTTTGGCTCTCTCTTACTTGCTATGTGCTTTTAGAGTGTATCACTACATGAACGTACATACCAGTTTGCAAGTCTGAGTGTCAGGCCTGAGGGCATCAGTATCAGTGTTTGTGAGAATCAGTCATATCCGCGGGTATCAGATTCAATATTTTGGGACGATAATTGAAACAGTGATCATCGTCGAAAAATAGTTGTTGATTGTACTTATGCGTTACGATAAAGTTGAAATGAAATCTCGCATGTTTTCCCTTTCAAGGTTTAGAGATTCAGTACAGAATAGCCAATATTCTCCTTCGCTGAGGCAAGGCTGATATCTGATCTGTCAGTCACCGTTTAGTTCAGAGAACATATGATGACCCAAAGTTTAGAAGAGATTATGGTTATGGCATCCGCATTAGATCAAGGAATCACTCTGCAAAGTGAGACCAATGTTGATGTACCACACCCGCCCAGGTCACCTGTCGCGTGCCCGATCTGGACCCCCAAACTGTATTAGGCTCGTGAACCCACCACATTCGAGTTGATAGGAATGATTGGTGATCTCCAGAGGTCTGTGGCCAATCTCGCCTACGGAATGTCAGCTTCGCCACCAGCCACGTTGTATGCCAGGAATTTTGTGCCACAGGAGCCCCCACTACTGGGACGAATTGTGATTGAACTTAGCCAACACGAGGTGGTCTCAAGCTATAGTAATGACGTGTCAACATCAACCCAAACCCTCGATCAGGATGAGGCCAGAGGTAAGAACAAAATGAAGACAGATGCTGATCCTGTTGAATAATTGCTGTGGGCAGTTGAGGCTTTGAAAGCCGGGGGGATGAATAAGCAACAGGTATCCGCAGTTGTGGCCAAGACTGTAGAAGATGCTTTCTCCACTCCAACCGAAGGCAGTTCAAGCCAGGCGAAAAATCAGGATAGGCCCGTCATGTTAGAACAGTTCCTCCCACTCCCGACTCTGCACCTGGGAAAGAGCAGAAAGCCAAGGCAGTGCCTGCCGACCCTTTCGCTAGTGCGTCCAGCAAGAACGCTCAGACTCCAAAGTACCTGCCTCGAGGGCACAGAGTTTTTCATGCCCTCTACATGCCTTTGTCTAGGGCCTTTCTAATTTTGGCTAAAAAGGGGCATCTTAAACCCCTCGAGCCTCAGCCTCTCCCGAAGAATCTCCCTCTTTCACATGATGCTACCTTGTACTACGCGTACCACCAGCAATCCGGTCACAGCACGGATGGTTGTTTCTGCCTTCGCCACGAAGTGCAAGATTTGATCAACAATGAGGTCATCCTCCCACCTACCTCAGCGAAGTCTGTTACTACTGAACTGTTGGACTTCGAGGATACTACAAGTTTGTGATAAGGGGTTGGACCACCTGCAGGCGGTGCTCGGTGTATGTCAGATATGGCGTCTGGTACGCACTTTTTTAGCATCTGCGAGTGCCAATTTTTGTGGTTTCTGACTTAGGTGTTGAGTCAGTTCGATGGTCTTGTTTTGAGTCTGTCTCTTTATTTTGAGTCAGTCTTTTCGCTTAAGGGTCTGTCTTGTTGTATCGAGTCAGTCCCATTGTATAGAATGTCAGGTGATTCTGGGGTTGTTGCCTTGAACACCGTTTGGTTTTGCAATTATCTTTTTACTTTCTTTTTGAGTCTGTCTCTGCTATGGAGCCAGTTGCAGTTGGAGGTTTTGAATGAAACGGCTACGGCTATCGTGTTTCCGTGCTTACTACTATTTTGAGCTGGTTGTGTCCAGAGGACTTGAATGGAACAGCACATTCCACCTGCTCTCTTATGCCCTGAAAATCATTGCTTTGACCTAAGTTTTTCAAAACTTTTCAAACACTGCGGTGAAAACGAAGAGGAAGGAATTCCTCGGGTTTTGCAAAACTTTAATCAAATTGAGAGGAAGAGAGGCATGCTAAGCCTTTAATGAATGAAATCATGCTTGTTAGCGTGAGTACTGAGAAGGACCCTAGCTTGATCTAGATTGGTTCCACACTATCTTCACCGCGAGCGATTTGTCGCTTTCTTAAAAACTTTCAAAACTTCAAAAAATGTTTTGCGCGGTCCTGCGAAGACCTGTGTGGAATTGCTCTTGAGATTGTGCAGCTTAGGAACGCTCTCAGTCTCAAGATTCAATCCCTTTGCTCTCGAAAACCTTGACCTTGGGTTCAGAGTATTCAACGATCGACCATCAAGAGAGGCCTGTGTGGCTAGATTGGAAATAGCCCTCGAGCAAGAGGCACCAAAATCAGATCAAGAAGATCAGATCTCATTAGAAGAAGCTTGTGAAGCTGGAACGGAAGTACCCCTCAAACTAGGGGCACAAATGTCCAATGTGCTCGTAGAGCTGAGGATGGACCCTTCTACAAACCAATACAACAGCCACTCTCCTGGATACGGGTGGCTTCAAAATCTCAAAACCATTTGGCATGGACTTGTTACATTTTTACCCTTTGAGAGGCTCGCTGGGCCGAAAACCCGGAAGAGCGACCCAGGCAAAAGTTAGAGCAAGAAAAAAAAAAGAAAAAAGAAAAAATACAAAAAAAAAAGAAAGAAAAAAATACAAAAGAAAAGAGAAAAGAAGAAAAGAAAAACAAAGCACGCAAGGTCGAAAACCCGCCACGGGTGCCTTGGCAAAAGTTAGAGCCTAAAAAGTGAAGGTTAAATATCTGAGTGTACCTTAACCCGAACTACGTAAGGCTTGATTCCCATGTTTGGGATACGTAGGCAACTTCATCCTGAAGTCCAGCCCCCAACGCTTTCATAGCAACTCAGTCCATGTAGTGGTTTTGATCATCCTTGCCTTCTCTGAATTTGATAGTTCGGTTATGACAACCGGAACTACGTAAGGCTTGATTCCCATGTTTGGGATACGTAGGCAACTTCATCCTGAAGTCTAGCCCCCAATGCTTTCATAGCGACCATGTCCATATATTGATTTTGACCATCTTCGTCTTCTCCGCATCCAAGAGTTCGTTTGCAATCATCACCGATGAGGACTGTTTACAACATGCTGCGGCATTATCCTGACAAGGGGCAACTTTCCGTTGCCATGCAATGCCATCCAAACAAGGGGCAATTTTCCATTGCCTCTGATCTGAGGTTGTGCATCTCGAGAGTAAGTTCCGTGCTCGTTGAGCATCGATCATTTGCAAAAATGGTTTTTGAAATTTTTTTACTGAGGTTGCCTATTTTCTCGAAAACTATTTCATTTTCCAAAACTGGACCATTCTCTTGGGCCCAAAAAGGAAAATTTTCAGTGCTCATAAGCCTAACTTGCATGATTTTAAATCAAAAATCAAATAAGTATGTTAATCCGACTCTAATTTTGGTCAAAAAAAATCTGTTTTAGTAGAAAACCGAAACAAAAAATGGTCAAAGTGATGAACTAGGGGCACAGTCGAGTCAGGTGTTCTGTCTCTCCCTCGTCATCAACATACTTGCCAGAAGGGCACTTTATTCGCCAGAAGAGGGCACAATGGAGGTTAACAACAAAAGGGCCGAAAGCTTTCAACATCCTCCAAGCGACGAGGTGTCAAACCAAGTGCGAAGCACAAAATTGGGTGGATCAAGATACTCCATTCCCTCGCTCGGGACACCAACTAGACATCCCTGGAGGAAATAGCCGCAAGCTAACAGTGTCGGGCATGAACCCACAACTTCCTATTCATCCATCAATCACCCTGGGAAAGGATGAAAAATGAGAGATTAAAGAATAGAGAGGTGTAAGTTGAGAGAACAGTGAGCAAAAGGGTTTTAGAGAAAAACGAGCTTGAGGGCCGAGTGATGTGAGAATCACAAATCAGAAAGGGTGGGAACAATACCCGAAGAAATTGGCTCCTCGCGACCCTCGAGGTCTTTTATTTTTGTAACGCGTCCGTGCGTCGTGTCTTTTGCTTTGTTTATCTTAACTTTTGTTTTGAGTCGGTTCCGAGCGTGTCTCGTTGTGTTTAGGTCATGTACCTTTCATTTGAGTCGTTTTCGCTGTGTTCAGTCGTAGGCTCAATACCCGGTTGAAAACCCTTTTCTCAAGTCGTCTGTGCTCAGAGTGCTGTGCCATTCTCCACATTTATGCGAAGCAAGAGAAGAAAGGGAAAATTTGGGGCATCTGAGTATGTTTCAGCTTCAGCTGATTCTACCTTCGTATTATGTCTTGTCATGTTGAACTGTTTGTGCAAAATGGGTTGTATCTAGTTAATCCCATGTAGTATGAGCCGGGTTGACGTTGGAGTCGTTTGAGTTGTTTTGCCGTTGGCCGGTTCATTATCTGATTATTGCAATACAAGTGTTTGAGTTTCAAACATGGAGATCAATCCCATTTACATTGAGGTGCAATGCGATGCAGTGTATGAAATGTACTAATGTAACACTTTTTCAGATAAAAAGTCTGTTCCATGTCATCATTTTTCAAGTACATAGTTTTGAAGAAAATAAAAACCTGCCTGTGGCAGTACAAGGTACTAGGGCTATCAACAAAAAGAAAAGTAAACAAAAAAAGAAAAAGCAGTAGAAATCTAGATCAGCATCAGTAGTTTCGAGCCCGAAGGTCTGTCCTCGCCGTCTTCCAGGATGAGGGTCCAGGAGCATCGTCATCAGCACCATCACCTGAGCCTGAGCCTGAGTCATCTCCAACCTCCTCCTTAGATGACTCTGCCTCTGCCTCTGCCTCTGCCTCAGACTCATCATCGTCATCATCTGGGATCGGTGGCCGAGAGCTACTCCCAACATGAGCGTGCCCCGCCTTGGTGCGGGGGATATACAGTGCCTCCTCTCCCTCCTCCTCGAGTGGGAATAGAAGGCCCGGCCGGAACACCTCCTGCAGCAAGAATCTGGAATGGGGCCTGAAAAGGCACAAATAACAGATGCATCAATATGCTACGCAAAGCAGAGTATGGATATCAGTGCAGAATGCAGTGTATGAGTACGGTGTATGAATACTATGAGCAGTGTATCAATGCAGAATGCAGTGTGTGAATGCTATGAACAGTGTATCAGTGCAGAGAATAGTGTATCAGGGCAGAGTGCAGTGTACGAGTACAGTGAATCAGATGCCGTGAGGGCCGTATATTAAGTGTTGTGTTGTGCATCACATTGCGTGAAACAGTGTATGGTTTGAGACTGTGGTCAGAAGAACATACAGGAATGCCGTAGATGGCCAGCAGGTCGAGGCTCCACTGGAACATCCCCATCACAGAGGCGGTCAGCTCCAGGGACTGGTGAGTGTACCCAGAAGAAGCCTGCAAAAGTGTTAGATGCATCAGTATTTTACGGAATATGAAATGAAATGAAATGAAATGACAATGCAAGATGTAAAATGCAATAGTACATACCGGAGGCAAGCCGTGGAACCCAACCAACTCATGATCCGTCGGAGGAGGAGCGATGGGGATCTGGTAGGTCTCCCCAGCCTGCCCTTGGCATGTCATCGTTGTGGGCAGTGCTGTCCAACTAGCCCCCCGTCCCCTCTGAGCTCCACTCCTGCCGTGGACCCAAGCCGTCCTCAACGCTCTTGCCCCTGCTCCTGTCCTAGCTGCCGGTGCCGCTGGCCTCTCCCTCTCAGCTCAACGGCCGCCGCTCAAAGGTTGCATAATGTAGGTCCGGACGTACTCTGCGTAGTTTCCCTCGCCTCTATGACGTTCCGCACCCCAACCACGGTGTAATCCCTCATATGCTCAAGGGAGAAACCCTCCGTATGCCTCATGTGGGCAGGAGGTGGACCCGGAACTATCTGCTCCAGAAACCTGTGCCGACGCGAAACGCTCACCTAGGTACTAAGCGACATCCAAGGCCCTCAGAGATCTGAGGCGGCGGTCTCTCGGTTCCTCATAGCGATCTCTCACCTCAGCTGGCAATGGTGCCCAGGGCTGCCAGGTCATCTGCGAGTAACATGCAGTTTGTTATCTGTCTGCTATTGAAAATACAGTGCACAACGAAGCTTGAAATAAACTTTGAAGTTGAACATACCTCCGCGGCGGTGATGGTGTCGAAGTAGCGGCGGAAGAAAATAAATGACTCCCAGGGTCTCCGTACGCATCTCACGTCGAAATGATGGGAGAAGGGGACGCCGAGTGGTATCTCCACGTTGGGCACTGGCGCAAGCCTTGGGAAGTAGGCGTAGACCCACAACTGCAGAGCAAATATCAGTATGCTTATCAGATAAAGCAGAATACAGAATAAAATAGAAATGGTAGAACCGTGTGTTGTGTAGTGTATTGTGCAGAGTGTACAGTGTGTGCAGTGTACAGTCAGTGTAAAGCAGAGTATATGGGTGCCGTGTGTGTAGTATACAGTCAGCGTGAAGCAGACCTCAGTATGTGCAGTGTACAGAATACAGAAAATGTAAAGCGAAAATGTAAAAGAGAAAGAAGATGTACCTTCCAAGCTCACCAGTAGCCGCCAAGTAGCTGTCCACTGAGGCGGGAAGAAAAGCTCATGTAGCCATACAGTGCTCCCAGACCGGCGCCACCGCAGTCGTAGCAGCGGATCCGCCTGACGTCCACCAGTGCACACAACAGACAGAGGGGCACGGTGTTTGCCCGGTCGGCGAAGAGGGTCGTCGCCAGCAAAAACATGATGAAGCCACGTGCATACTGCTCCACCTCCTCCTGGGTCATCTGTGCCTCCTGAGCCAAGGCTGGCTGAATCTGGAAGTGGTCCTCGAACCACGAGTATCGAACAAATCCCGCCTAGGCAAGGGGTGGCTGAGTGTCGAGCAGGTACAGCTGAGCGGCATCCCACTCGTCCATATCAATATCGAAGGGGATCGGATCACCCCCTACCCCGATGCCGGTGAGCATCGAGAAATCAAAGCGAGTCATCGTCATGACTCCCATGGCGGAGAAGTGGAAGGAGTCGGTGGTATCCCACCACCTCTCCACCAAAGCAGCGAGCAAAGGCCTGCATGTAGTAAGGCGGGAGAGTCCTCTGCAGAAGATGTTGAAGCCGACCTGATCAACAATATGACGAACTGCGTCTGGCAACTCCATATACCACTCCCAGGCGGCCACATTCCCATACCCACAATAGCTATGGGAATCCCCCTGTATTCAAAAACAACAATTGCGAAGTGATATTCAAAATACAGTTTTGAAGAGCATACAGTTTTGAAGAGCATTCAGAATTAATACAGCGTGTGTGCACGTGTTCAGATTCAAATAGACATCGGGTGCCGGTGTGCTCGCAGTGAACTACAGCATATGATGTGTCAGTATGTTGAGTGGTTCAGTATAGATACGGCGTGTGTGCACGTTTTCAGATTCAAGCAGACATCAAGTGCCGGTGTGCTCACAGTGAATTCTGACGATGATGTGGTATGTTGAGAGTGGTTGAGTGTTACACGGCGTGTGTGTACGTTTTTCGTTTTCGCAGATATCGGTGCGCGGTGTGCCAGTGGTGAATTATAGTGTATGATGTGCCAGGCTGTTTGGGTAGTTCAGGACAAGTGCAGTGTGTGTGCGCGTGTTCCTATGCAAACAGATATCAGTACGGGTGTTTCACAGTCAATCACAGCACATGATATACCGATATATCCAGATCAAACAATTGAATGTAGAATCGACTATGGCAATTAGGGTTTCTACTTTGCAGAAAATGAAACCGGGGAAAGAATGTACCTCGGAGGCGCCGTGTGACAGATGTGACTCTGGCTTACGTAGTAGCAACTAGGGTAGCACGCCTCTCTCAAAGCTCCTGAACTGGCGCAATCCGTCGGGGAGCAGCACGTGAATTGCTGGTCTGTAGGCCTCCGGATCAAACGGCCGGATGTGAAGCGACAGAGGCTTGGCCTCGGGATCCATCTCGTGATCCGGGGGAGTCCCGCCCTGGGGAAGATCGTCTGCCATGACAAAAGTGGTGTGAAAATGGCCGGAAGAGGGAAAACCGGACAAGAATGTGAAAGGTCAACAAAAAGTCAACCCCGAGAGGGCGAAAAATGGTCGAAAAAGCTGGAATGAGAAAAAGGTACAGGGATTGAGGAAAACTCGGGGGAAACAAACCCCAAGAGGTGGAAATCAAGAAGGAGGCACCGAAACAAAGTTTCGTTCGGTTCAAAACGTTCAAAACGCGAAGGTATACGCGAATCGAACGACGAAACGGGGCCAAAAACACAAGAAAACAAGAGAATCAAAGGAGGAAAATGTTCTAGAGAGAGAGGGGGAGGATTTTCACACAAGAGGGAATGAGAAATATAGGGCTAGAAGCCCTATATTTAAAAACCCGTGGCCAAAATGTCCAAACTCCCCCGATACAAGCATTTTTGGCCGGTCGACCACACTGTTGGCCGATCGGCCAAATATTTGGCCGATGGAAATTTGTGATGGCTGATGGACGGCCGATGATATATTTTGATGGCCGGTGGATAGCTGATGGCCTCCTCCAGTGGTTTTTGAGCCTTCTACACCCTTCTTTGGGTCATAAGTGTGGTTTTGGGCCTTCATTGCTCAAGACAGGGCAAGACAGTGCGTTTCCGAAGCTCAACCAGTCTCCGTTTTGACCCCAGACCGTGTCTTCTGTACGTGGCACTTGAATACGGGCGTGGTGTATCCTTTTTGTATCCTTTTGTCTCTTTAAGGATTCAAAAATTACCCTGCACGAGTTACTTTACAATGCTCTGTCGTTAACACGCATTGGTTGTACGCCATTTTATTCGCGTTGTTGCGCACACGTCCCGCGTTGTCATGTGCATGTGATACTTGCATTGTCATGCATTTGATATGGTCTGGCGAGACCTTAAATACGCCCGGTCTGGTGAGACCTTAAATATGCCCGATCTGGCGAGACCTTAAATACGCCCGGTCCGGCGAGACCTTAAACCCGCTCGGTCTAGGAGACCTTAAATCCATCGGTATGCATTGTTATGCATGATCCTCATTATGCGTTATCATACGCACCTTACATGCATCATCATGCATTTCAAAAGCCGCGCGTTGTCACGCATTTTAAGTTCGTCTGCATCATCAGGCATTTCAAAAGCAGCGCGTTGTCGCGCATTTCGAAACCATGCATTGCCATGCATTTCAAGCGACGTGTGTTGTCGTGTATTCGAGTTCATATGCATTTTAAGCGACGCGTGTCATCGCGCATTCGAGTTCACATGCATTGTCATGCATTTCAAGCAACATGCATTGTCATGCATTTCTCCTTTCATGCATTTGTCATGCATCTCAAAAAAAAAATACATTATGTGCATATCACAAAAAAAAAATACATCATGCATCTCGAAAAACAAAACAAAAAAAAAAAACATGCATCATGTGCATTTCAAAACAAAGAAAACATGCATGCATCATGCATATCAGAAACAAAAAAACATGCATCATTTGCATTTTCAAAATCTCAAAAAAAAAAAAAAAAAAAAAAAAAAAAAAAAAAAAAAAACATGTATATGTCATGCATTCATTGTAAATAGTGCAAATGTCATGCATTCATTGTAAATATTGCATTGTCATGCATCACTGTAAATATTGCATATGTCATGCAATTCTTTGTATATAGTGCATATGTCATGCATCTCACTGTAAGTACTGCATTTACATTCCATTGCATATTGTATGTATCGCATCGTAGCTTGCATGCATCCACTGTATCACATCCACCTATGGCTTGCACCTTTCCATGTTGAGCTTGGTCTGGTATGTGCCCATACTTTTCACGTCGAAGCACAGTTTTGCATGTGTACACGCCTATTCCACGCTGGTATGTTGGTTTGAGGGTTGCGGCACCTTTTCTGTGTTAGACATGATTTGTTTGTGTACATGCCTTTCCTAGGCAATATATGTTTTGGCTCGCGTGCCTTGCCCATTGTATCCATTCCATCCATTACATATTGTATATATATGGCATTATAGATTGCCTGCATTCATTGCATCACCTTCTATCTATGGCTTGCGCCTTTCCTTATTGAGCTTGGTCTGGTATGTGCCCATACTTTTCACGTCGAAGCACAGTTCTGCATGTGTACACGCATATTCCACGCTAGTATGCTGGTTTGAGGGTTGCGGCACCTTTTCTATGTTAGACATGGCTTGTACGTGTACATGTCTTTCCTAGGCAGGATTCGGTTTGGCCTGCATGCCATAGCCATTGTATATATTACATTGTAGTGTAGTTCAATTGCATCCAGCATTAGGATCATGTTCTTTCGTTAGCAGGTCGTTTCCCCACTTATGTCATTCCACCCAATTACTTGTTCTTGTGTCCGTCTACATCACTCATAGTTCTGCATGTGTACACGCTTTGAGGGTTGCGGCACCTTTTCTATGGTAGACGAACATTGCATCTCCATCATCTATTTGACATTTGTGTGGTTTTGAACCGCTCATGATTTGATCATGATTCGATTGCATTGCATTATCATTTGCATTGTTTATATATAGTTTTGTATATATTGCATATCATTTTGCATTCATTTCGCATTGTCATGCATGTGGCTAACAATATTGCACCTGTTGAGTTTTCTTACTCTTTCAGGCACGATATTGTATGTACGGTTCATTTAAGGTTGGTGCAACCAGACGAACCGGGCAGGTATTGTATTCTTCGAGTGAAACGTATCGAGAATTACATAATTCTCTTACATCCTTTCTACATTATAGTGTAGTTGGATTTGCGTACGCTAGCTTAAAACTGTCGCATGTTATGCTTCATTACAGCTTCTCTTTGCATGATCCTAAGTTATGCTCGGCTTCTTGCATTTTCAGTTGCATTTTGCCCCTGCCTTTGGGCGTATATCTTTATTGTCTTGTATGCTTTGTCTAAGTCTTCGGCCTTGTCAAAAATGGGTCGTCTATGGGCTTTGACATTCACTCCCGTCATTCTTATAACTTTTGAGTTTTGTCAAAGAGGGGCAACTGTAGACACCCCATTTTTGACCATCCTCAAGACTTGGACGCCACCGTTTGAACACTCGGTGATCATCCATGTTTGTGTTCGTCTCGAGTTCCCGGAGGGCTCGGCTACGCGCCTTGCCTCAGGACCTCCCGACACGACTCTTTTGTGTTTGGTTTTGCACCAAACACTTGTGTTTTGCCTTGGAGGAGCAGGGGATGCCTTGTGAGGCATCCCCACACATCATCGGCCATGGCTAGAGGCCATCGGCCAGCGATTTGTTGCCATCGGCCATATGTATGGCCGGTCGGCATTCTTTTTGGCCGATCGGCCATTTATTTTGTCAAAATGGCAATTTTGGCTGGCCGATCAGTGTTCATCTGCTTTTGCAAATATTTTAATGCCAGCTGTGCTAGCTGGCATACACTTTGCTCCCCACCATACACGTGTATGGAGGGATCTATTTCTTGACAAGCTTATTTGACAAGCTTTACAAGAGAGAGCTCTATAAGAGGGAGCCTCTTCTCCTTCCATTAGGTTTAGACAAAAAAGTTCCAGAGGAGCTCTGATTAGGGTTAGGATTTGGGTTTGTGAATCTATCATATCTCTATTTCTCTCTCCTTTTTTGCCTTAAGGTGTTTTAGTCTTACTATTGCACACAAACACATAGAGTTACACTTTCCTTTGGTTGCTGAGGAGCTAAGGGACTGTTCTTGAGGTTCTTGGGTGGTTTTGAGCTTGGAGAACCAGCTGGTCCACCATTTGTGAAGGAAGTCTTCAAGGGTAAGAACCTTGCTCTTTTTTACCCCATTCTTGTTTAGCTTTTTCAGCTACCTTGCAACTGTTTTTGAGCTTAGCATATGACATATAAAAGTTCTATTTTTGAGTGCTCTAAATAGTTGGTTAAGGTTGCTTTTAAGCTTTGGGGTTGTTTGACCCCTCTTAAGCCTTGTTAGGCTCCATTTTGTGCCATTTTGGGTGAGCTCCGAGACCACTTTGTTTGGGCCTCCTAACCACTGAAATCTTGAAGGATTTCAGTGGTGAGGATGGTGCCTTGAGCTCTTAAGAAGGAGAGGGCCACCCCCTCTCCTTATTGTCCTTGAAAAGGGCCATTTTTGCCTCTAGAGGGAGCATCTAGTTTAGGTTCATGTTGACCATGCCTTAACTGATTTTTGTGCTTATATTGCCATGATATAGCATTGTCTTAAGTTGGTATGGACACACCTTGCATGCCTTGCATACATGTCTTGTAATGCCACATTTTTGCCTTAACATGCTTTAGGTTTAGACCCTTGGTCTTGCATGATTTAGGCTTAGCTTTGTGAAGCTTTTGTGCTTGTTTTAGCATGCTTAAACTCTGTTTTTGGTTGCTTTAGTCGACCATGACATGTTTGATATAGCCACCTTGCATTTTGGCTTGTTAGCCTTAGGTGTGTGAGTGTGGAGCATGCTTTACTTGCATCATTTCAGTGATTTGGAACCACTTATCACGTCATTTCAGTCCCCATGGTATGCTTGTATGCTTACATTTGATGCCCCTTTAATGCTTTATAAGGTTGTCATCCTATGCTCCATGTTTGGTCATTGTGTATGCTTCCATGTGTGAGTCATTTAGATGCCATCTAAGTGGTCTTTTGGCTTTGTTTTAGCATACTAAAACTCTGGTTTTGGTCATTTAATTCATGCCATGTGTGGTTGCATTAAGTGTAGACCTTGTTTGCATGCTTAGCTTGTCTTGTTGACTTGGTTTGGCACCTTTCATGACATGATTTCAAAGCTTAATGTGCATGCTATTTGTCCATGTTTAGTCTCTTTTAAGTGTGCTTAAAGGTTGCTTGTGTTATGCCTAAGTGTTGGGTTCTTATGTGCATGCATGTTTGCATGCCATTAGCCCTTCATCTTTGAGCACTTTAGCCACTGTTTTGGGCTTGTTTGAGGTCTGCCCAACTTGGTTCAAGTCCACCCTTTATGTGTTGGTGCATGCTTACCTTGTGTGTTGTTACATACTTAGCCTATTGCATGTATTGCATGCTTCAATCATATTGCATTTTGGCATGCATTTCTCTTGGTTAAGTTACCTAACATGTTGTCACATGCCTTGCCTACTTGCATGCCCACATTGCATTTTGTATGCTTGTCATTAGCATACTTATTCCATGCCTTGCATGATTGATTCCTTAGGTTGCGTGCCTAGCATCATTACTTGGTTGCATGTTCATATTCCATGCCTAGTTGACATGCTTAGTTTGCATTGCATTGGCATGCATGCTTTGCCTCTTGACTATCCATGATTGAGGTTGAGCCCCTCATTTGCTTGTTTTGGTTTGCATTGCATTTGATATCAAAATGCATACTTGATTTTTGGGCCATCACGCATCGAAATGCACGAATGGTGGTCCGAGAATCGAGAACCATGTCCCTTTAAGTCACAAACATGATGAGGGATGTGTTGGTGCACACATTTTCTTGAATTGCATTGCCATGCCATGTTTTTCCCTCTGCTGCTGTCAAAAACAGGTTCTGCAGGAATCTTTGGCCGGTCGACTACACAGAGTGCCGATCGACCAAAAGTATGTGGCCAATAGCTAAATTTGTGGCCGATGACCACCAACCCACCGCCAGTGATGATTCCCCTTAGCCGGTGGCATTCCCCAGTATCCATAGAGTATACCCTGAGACTTTGGCACTCTTCAGAGGAGTAGAGCAGGGAAAACAGAGGCAATTTGTGCATGGTAGTGGACTTCCGAGCGGAATCGAGCATGCATTGCTTTAGGCCCCCTTCCTGAGGCTGTTTACTATTTTATTAGATTAGTTAATTTGCTTAACTAGTTTAATTGGCTGGTAGTATTTAATTAGCTCGTAGTTAATTAATTGTATTATTCTTTTGTTCCCTCCGAGCGAGGGTGCATTTGTAATAAGTATGGGTGCATGTGTGCATGTCTTCCAACCCCCACTTCTTTCTCCCTTTTACTTAACTGCTTTGATGGTTAGTATTAGGGCACGTTTATTTTAGCATACCTTATGTTATGCATGCGTGCATCATTCATCAGTATTGCATGCATCGGGCTCAGCGCATCATGCTAATTGCACAAGTATTTCAAAATCTAATTTGAATAAAATGCTATCTGTTGCATTTCACATGTCATCCTTAGATTAGTCGGGCCTACTCTAGCGACATTCCGTATGCGATGTATTAGCCATCTTAACATGAACTACGATCACGCATGATTACTAACTGGTTCATTATTTTGGCACGGAGTACGATGTAAGTATTTATGCTTTAGCATTTCGCATGAGTGTGAATGTTAACATGACAGCATGCTTACCACGTGGCTAGATGCTTATGTGATATAAATTTCCTGAATGCCTGTGGGTGAAGGTTGGATTGTTTGAGTTAGAACAACTCGTTGAAATTCGTGTTTTAGCCTGCTTGCGAGTCGCAAATTCCAAACTATTTTTCAAACAAACGGATATGTAATGCTTTGTTCCAAATTAGGCGATCTAGTCTATACTTGTTTTGCTGTGCGCATCACATAGTAAATTCTAGCTAATTAATCAGAATAAGAACACATAACATTTTCAAAATTGGATATCATGGTTAGTAGAGGCCGATTTTCGGATCTGGCGAGAGGGGGTGCTCATAGATGACCTTCCCCAATCGTACCCAAGTTCCCGAGCCGAGGCAACTTTGGTGATGACAGACACGCGGCCTTTGGCACCGAGTCAGGGTTTCCTAAATTCCCCCATAAAAAATATTTAGGTGGCGACTCTGTATCTGGCAAGCAGTCCATGTTTGGCACTTCTTTTCTAAAAATCTGTTTTCTCAAAACGATTTGCCGGATTTGAACTCTTTGGTTCAGATTAAGAACCGCAACACAAAAGGGAGTCCGAACTATAGAGTGAGGCCCTCGGGGACGTCTACAACTGACAATTGCCCCTAGTGTCCAGTCACTAGCAACCCTTTTTTTAACATTATGCAGGCATATGTGATAGGGATCATCAGATCCTGGAACGGCTACCAATCAATCAGACTCATGTTTCTTTTCTTACATATTGGGAACTTACTCCAGTCCCCTCTAAAGCAGCGATGGATTCCTCATATACACTTTGCAATGATCATGAGCACGATGCCCCTTGTATAGGCACTCTCAATTTGTTTTTGAATTCCACACAGAGACTTGTTTTTGTGTTTGGAGCGAACATTCGTGTATGGAATTTTTGACCATGCCACTCTGTTGAACTTCTGAGCGACATACTTGCAAGGGTGAGTCGATGAAGGGCATTTTTAAGCGATAGACACGTTATGGTGAGTCAATGAAGGCTATTTTTGAGCGACAAACACATTATGGTGACTCAATAAAAGAGCACAGATTGAGACAAACATCAGGCACGACACCACAGAACTCACAATTGACCCAAGGTAACTGATCATTCATAGTGCCCCTAGTAGTACTTATGTTCCTTTTAAAACTCAATTTTGTTTCCCTTTTTTGCTTCGGTTAGAGATTCTACTGATAAGTTCAAGAGTTGAGAATTACTCCACTTATTGATTCAAGTTAGTTCTTTCTTACCCAATGCAAGTATGTGATATGCACAGCAGTTGGTGTAGCTCATGGATTGATGCGAAGCTGATAACGTGAGTTGGGCAAGGTGATTAGGTCAAGATGAATAAGATGGATATGGTTGAGACCGAACTTAAGGATAAAGTTGCCTACGTAACCCAAGAATGGGAATTAGGCCAACGTATTTCATGGTTGAGGTTCACTCGAGTGTTGACACTCTCCTTTTGCACTCTAAGTTTTGCCAAAGTCGCGCCTTGCGAGCTATATTTTTGGTTTCTCATTTTTCATGCTCTAACTTTTGCCTAGGTCACCCTTTTGGGTTTTAGGCTTAGCGAGCCTCTCAAAGATAGCATTACAGCATTTGCGGTGAATTTAATCAATAATTAACCTTGCCCTAACACTGGAACTGGCTTCGCCTTGATTTGAGGTTGGTTCTCCATTCTCTTACGCATGTCTTCGTCCTTTTGTTTTGCTATATTTTTAGAGTTGGTTCTTCTTATTGTACTTCCTCACATTGGCTTCCCTGAATTCAAACAAAAGTTCCTTTCTCACAGTTGATTAGATTTCATTCCAATAGATGCCCCTGGCTTGATGGTTGACTTCTTTTCTTTTTCTTTTTCCTATTTCTCTTTTCTTCTTCTTCTTTTCTTCTTTTTTTCGTTCTTTTTTTCTTTTTCTTTTTGATACAATGAAAAAATCAGGGGAAGAAATTCTATGATTTGTGAGGTTTGAAAGCCGCCTTATACTTCCAGGTCTGAAAGTCGCATTGTGCTTACCAAACTGATCGCCTAACGGCGAAGAGAATCCCCAGGACAATGTAGAATACCACGCACAATTCTGAACCTATCTTCGCAAGTTTGTAAAAGAAACAGTTTGAAATTTTGAAATCATGAAGGACTTTGTGCCGATAATTCAGAATCCACTCAAACCATTTGAGGGATCCTTCTCAACACCCGAGCTTATTAACATAATCTCTTTCAAAAAACAGTTTCGAAGTTTTCCCACTTTTAAAAGGTCACGCATGCATTATTGTAGGCACAATAAAATGATCAGAAACTTGACTCCTGCTTTCTTGCAAAGATGAAAACCTGAGGGTATACGAGAGTGACTTAAAAGAAAAGACTCAATTGATGCAACAACGTAAGAAATGACAAAGAAAATAAAACTCACAACAACTATTTATAAGACAACTCAAAACAAAATCAGTACCCTTGAAATAAAAGGGGTTTTCACTCTCTACATCCATTGGCAGATTTCAAAAAACAATATCAAGTAGCCCACAGGAGGGTCCTAATTTGTCTTCAATTCAGCAATTCAACATCAACACCTAGTAGGATCTCACAGATTGATCCTCAAAATTATGTTGTCCCCACACATCTTCTTGACCGAAACAATTGCTTTTCCACTCCATGTCCCTAGTTCAGAAGGTCCTTTCCAAATGCTTTCGACAATTCCCCTAGCTAAGACTAAGGTTCATCATTCTAACCACCAGTGCTGGCATGTCTAGAGAGCCCACTGCTTCATCAAGCTTAAGCTCACCAAGATCGAGTAAACTTTCCATCTCTTCAAGTATTTTGTTCATTTTGCTCATATTGGAATCGGAAGATTCAGGAATGAACACAATGGGTTTGGGCTTATTAGCTTGTATGATGTGTTGGCTAAGGTAATGGTTGGTTGTTGGCAAACTGTGGGTGATTTTTATGTTATGGCATGACAATCTATTGTGGTTAGGGAGATATTTATTAACAACTTTGGGATTTCCAAGTCGGGTGATGACCTTATTGTCAATCAGGTCTTGAATTTCATGGCGAAGGTGAAAGCAACGGTCAATATGATAACCGTACTACTAATGGAATGTGCAATATTCGGTAAGGTCATGTCTAGGTGGTCGAGGATTGGAGAGAGGTTGAGGATTGAGTGGTTTGAGATACCCTTTCTCCATCAGTACCTTCAATGCATAGGTTAGGCTCATAGGGAGATGAGCGAAGGTTCACTTTTGGGAGTAGGGAGCACTAGTTTTGGAAATATTGGTAAATGGGTTGGCGGGTGTTGGCCAGGTATTCATGGGCTTGGGACTAGAATTAGGATGGGTGTTTCTGGTAAAGCATCCCTTTTTATTGTTTGCCCCCTGATTCAAAATGCTCTCATCCTGAGTGACAAAAATGTCATCCACAGTCTTTGCAACAACTTCAAGCACTTGATGCTTGTTCAACCCTTTGACCTTTAAAGTCTTAATAGCCCACCAAAGATGTGCATAGGGATCCATACTTGTCCCGGCCTTGTTCTTGCCACTTGATTCTGCTTGGCCAAGGAATTGGGTGGCTATATTGAAGCGAGGCCCATTTGTTGTTGATTTGTCATCACCCAGACTTGAGATAGTTTCGGGTTAGCCCTTTTCAATTGCAGCTCGCCTCGAGATTAGGGAGCTTTTTGATGGGATCAAAACCCCAAATGTTAAATCTGCCACCGTTCTTTGAAGGTTTTCAATCATTCCCAACATCTCAATAGTAGTGGGTTCAGTTATTTGGCGCTATTGGCATACCCGAACTGGATTGGGTGCATCTATCATGTACAAATCAGTACTTTCAACAATGAACACCTTCGGCTTGGATAGATGAACTGGGGTGATGTATGTGCTGGGATTGAAGATAGGTGGTAGTGTATGGATGAGGTTAAGGTGAGGAGGAGGTACTTGGTCATGGATGAGAAGTGAGTTAGTGGTAACATTGGGTTCTTGAGGTGGAGCTATTGTCTAGTTATCGATGAGATTTTGAACCTCATGATGAAGGCGGTAGTAGCAATCGGTACCATGACCGCGCTGCTAATGGTCCGCATAGTATTTGGTGGGGTTATGTCTAGCAAGAAGTGGGTTAGGCAGAGGTTGGAGATAAAGGGGTTTGAGATACACTCTTTTCATCAGGACTTTTAGTGCACTGTTTAGGCTAATATGGAGGGGGTGAAAGTTCTACTTTTAGCTCGGGTTGGACTGGCTATATGTGGGTTGGTATTGGCAAAAGGGTCGGCACTTTTGGGATTGGTGATGACGGTATTGATTTCAACAGGTTTGCAAATAGTGCTACTGCTAGCATTGGTACTCCAGGAAAACACCTTCATTTTTGGTTCGCTTGCTCTAGGAATAATCCCTCTGTTAAATGCGCTCTCAACCTGAATCCCCAATTCATGCAAATTTTTGAAAGTGAACAGTGGAGCGATTATTAACTTTTGTAACATATCAAGCTCAAGGTTATGTACCACTATCCACACTTAGTCCCTCTCAGAAGGTCGATCTATCATTTGTGCTGCCTTTGCCCTCCACCTTGCAACAAATTTCACAAAAGGTTCTTTACGATTCTAGTAGGTTGCTTCAAGCTATTGGGTGGTCATTTCAATTTGGGTATTGTAAGAGTACTAATTGACAAACGCCTCAGCCAAATCTTCCCAGTTCTACTTCACTTTGTCCTCCAACTTGGCGTACCAAGTGGCTGCTACACCCGACAAGGTTCTTCCATACAGAGAGAGTTTCTAAGGCTTAGCCCATCAATTTCAGGATGTCCAAGAAAAGCCGGATATGTACCATAGGATCTCCAAACCCGTCCAAACGGTCAATGTGTGGCATTTTGAATTTGTCTGGAAGCCTTACGGCAAACTCGATGTACCCATCCTCAATGTCAGGAATGGAGTCAATTCCCTATGCCTTTTTGAATTGCTTCTCAAGGTTAGCAATTTTTAACAAGGTCGAGTCGAGATCATTAATATCAAGGGAAAAAAGTCCCTCATTAGGCTACACCAGGGATTTGAAAACTCGAGTTTAAGCCAACCTTTCTTGAGGATCTGGACTTTACAAATCTTCAACTAGCGGAGGTGGATCAAAGTTCAACTGGGGGCCCAGGACTGGATGTGTAGTAGATGCCCTAAATAGGTGTTTCATGTCAGTATTGGTCTTATCCTGCATGGCAATTCCTTGGTTTTGGGCCTTCATCATGGCCACAACTTTTTCTGGACACTGTGCCATCACGGGTCTGTTGGGTTGGCAATCGGGAAATGGATGCGTGTAAGCTGAGAGTTGACTAACAAGGATTTTGACCCGATTTGCAATTCATGTATCTGGATTGGATTAGTCTAGATGGGTTTGACTGGATTAGGTTTTTTAGAATGGGTCTTTCAGTATTGGATGGATCTTTTCTGAGTTAGCCTTTGGGGATCAAATGAACTAGTCCTTTGCTGATTAGGTTTTTTCTAGGATTGGATGGATTACGATGGGTTAAGGCTTTTCGGGTTGGATTGTGCTTCGCCTCTTCTGAGTTGGGTACTGCTCTTTCTCTGGCTTAGACAAACCTGGTATTAAAAACAAAATGCCCCATCAGATCAGGATACCGGGTATGCCGGGCAAAGCAAAGTAAGATACAATTTTTGGCCATGGTTCTAGTTTTGCTGAAAGTTCACCCATATCAAACACAAACCCCTAGATTGTGACCCAAGTTCTGATTTTGATATGACCCTCAAATTTGAAAAGAATTGCCTCAAAATTAAGACTCTCCCAGGATTGCACCATATATTTCCAAAGATTTCACATTTTGCACAAAAGCACTCAAAACACCCCTATAAGAGATTAGGGTTTCCCTGTCTTACCTTTGGAGTGATCTAGGGTTTCATTACTTTAAGCAAGCAGTTTCACAAAAATCCTGCATACAGGTGAGCATCTTGTCTTATGTTGGAACAGTTACTATGGCTTTACTACATGCAACTAGGCCAAATGGTCAAAGGGGGTACCTCAATAAGACTACCTAATATACCTCTTACACCTAACACCGAGAAGTGAAAGGAGGATCAAACGGTACAGCGATAGTCTAGATCCAAGGGTTGTGTTCCCAATATGGCAGAGCCCACAACCGGTCAGCCTTTTGGCAAGCTTTTAGGCAAGCCTCCGGCAAACCGTCCAGGACTAACAGATGGCAAACACAATGACTTAATCGCACCAATGCAAAGAACGTATACATGTAGATTAAATTTCACATCATGAAATCCGAGTCAAGTTCTCTAAGTCCCCAGCAGAGTCCCCAGAAACTATAGCTTGACTTTTCGTGCTCCTTTCAGATATGACTAGCCCTACAGTTCGGACTCTCGTGGTTCTAAATCTGATTCCATAAGTGCAATGTGAACTAGATAAACACAAAAGAGTCCACATCCGGCAATTCTTTTGGAAAATTGATTTTGAATCAAAATGCCAAAAATGGACTGCTTTGCCAGATACAGAGTCGCCATCTAAATATGTTTGGAAAACTTAGGAAACCCGTGACTCGTGCCGAAGGCCACGTGTCAATCATCACCAAAGTGTCTCGGCTCGGGAACTTAGGTACGAGAGGAGAGGGTCATGAATTGAGCATCCCACTCGTCCGATCAAAGATCAGCCTCTACTAATCATGATATGATTCTTATTTACATTATAGGCTCTTATTCCGGTTTATTAGGCTAACTTACTACGTGTTGCACACAAGTGTAGACTAATTTGCAAAAATTAAAACATTTTGACTTCATGTTTGTTTGAAATTTGTTTTGAATATGTATCACCTAAAATAGTGATCTCATATGTACATTCATCAAATTACCCCACTTTAAGCAAAAAACCTCCATCCACAGGCATACAAGAGATATTTTAATTAAGCATTTAGCCTTATGATATCATGCTCAATATGGTAACATAGACATACAAATGCAACATACTAAAGCAATAAATGCTCACCTAGTACTCCCAAGCAAGCCAGAAAGAAAAAAAAAAGAGTTAGAAAAATGCATGATCCTAACTAATGCATGTAGCACGTCCGCGGGGGACCTCGGCTACAGTTCGGACTCAATTTGTGTCGGTTCTAAATCTGAACCAAAGAGTCCAAATCCGGCAAATCGTTTGAGAAAACAGATTTTTTTGAAGAGTAGTGCCAAACATGGACTGCTTTGCCAGATTACAGAGTCGCCACCTAAATATTTTTTAATTGGGAAATTTAGGAAACCCTGACTCGGTCTTAGAAGGCCATGTGTCCGTCATCACCAAAGTGGTCTTGGCTCAAGAGCTTGGATGCGATCGGGAAGGTCACTATGAGCACTTTCGCCGGTCCGAGACCGGCCTCTACTAACCGATATCCGTTTTGAAAACATTATGCGTTCTTATTCCGGTTATTAACCTAGAATTACTATGTGATGCGCACAACACAAAAGTATAGACTAGATCGCCTAACTTGGAAATAAACATTGCATATCCGTTTTGTCTCGAAAAACGTGTTGGATTTTGCTACTCACAAGTAGGCTAAAATACGGATTTCAATGAGTTGTTCCAACTCAGGCAATCTAACCTCCACCCACAGGCATTCAAATAGTTTATAACACATAAGCATTTAGCGCATGGCAATCCTATTGTCATGGCAATAATCACACACGTGCGATATGCTAAAGCCATAAACACTTACATCGTACTCGCGCCAAAACAAGGCTGGTTGCAAGCGTGCATGACCTAGTTCATGGTAAGTGGCTAATGCAACACTGTAAATGCAATCTAGAGTAGGCTCGGCTAACCCTAAACATGGCATGTGGAATGCGATCAAATAGCATGTATTCAATTTTGGAATTGAAAATTGCGATGCGATTTGTATGATGTCCGAGCGGTGCATGTAAACAAATGCATGAATGCACGCATGCATTGCATAAGGTATGCTAAAATAGACGTGCCCTAATCTACCATAAGCAGGTAAATAAAAGGGATAGAAAGAAGTGGGGGTTGGAAGACATACACCCACTCACACACACTTATTACAAATTCGCCCTCGCTCGGAGGGACCAAATAATAATACAGACCGAATAAATAATTAACTGAACTAGCTAATTAAATATTACAAATCAACTAAATTAATTAAATTAAATAATTAATCTAATTAAGCATTAAATGCCTCGGGACGAGGGCTAACTACTGTGCCCAGGCTCGCTTTCGAATCGCCTTGCCATGCAAGTGTGCCTCTGTTCCTCTGCTCTCCTTCTCTAAAATTCCCAAAACTTGAGTGCCTCTCGAGCACCGGGAGCATCAGCAGTGAGGCGGAGCCACCGGCTCTGGATTTCATTATCGGCTGCCAAGAGGCAGCCGGTCGGCACTAAAGAGTGCCGATCGGCCCTTTATCCCTGCAGAACCTGCAACTGACAGCAGCAGAGGAAACCAAAGGCAAGGCAATGCAAATCAAAGCATGTATGCACCAAGCACATCCCTCATCATGCTATGGACTCAAGAGGGCATGTGCCTCGATTCCCGGACCATCAATCGCGCATTTCCATGCGTGATGATTCTAAGAACCAAGGGTGCAAATTTGATTTCAAATGCATGCAATTCAAACAATCAAACAAGGGTGCCAAACCTCTATCATACTTCACTTCAAGAGGCTTAACATACATGCGAATGTGATGCAACCCTAAGCATGTTATCTATCATGCACACATGGACAATGGCATGGCATTTATGCAAGCATACAAGCAAGCACATGAACCAAGCATGCAAACCGATTGTAAATTGGGCTTAAACATGAATTAGGCAACTCTAAAAGGCCTGAAATCAGTGGCCAAAGTGCCTAGAAAATGAGACCAAATACACACACACACATGCAAGTGTTAAGGCTCAAGGCTTAGGCATTCAAAAGCAACTCTCATGCACACTTAAGAGGCCAAACATAGACTGATAGCATGCATCAAAAACTCTGAAATTCATGTCAAACATGATGCCAAATCATGCAATGAAGCATGCCAAACAAAGCATGCAAATGGCCTAGGCTTAAGACAAGTCAATAGGGCATTTAAACCACACTTGGCACAAACACATATGGCATGCACTTAACAACCAAAAACAGGTTCTTAGCATGTTAAAGCAAGGCCAAAGAGCTACTTAGATGGTATCTAAGAGTCATTAAGCTAAAGGCATGCATTGAAGCCAAAACATGGAGCCTACAAGACATACTCTTAAAGCATTAACTAGGCCACTAAGGCAATCCAACAAGCATGTATGAAGGACTGAAATGGCATGTTAGATGGTTCCAATCATCAAAAACAAAGCTAGAATAGCATACCACATATTCATGCTCTTGAGGCCAACAAGCCAAATACAAGGAGGCTACCAAATTCATGCTAAGATTGGCCAAAATAGTTATGGACAGAGCTAAATCATGGCAAAATAAACACAAGCTTCACAAATCTAAGCTTAAAACATGCTAGAAAATAGGGCAAACAACCTAGACATGTTAAGGCATAAAAGGGATAACAAAACAACTATACTAAGCATGTATAGGAGACCAAAACCGACTTGAAAACATGTTATATCATGGCATAATAAACATGGAAAACAAGCCAAACATGCTCAACACACACTCAAACATGAAGCTCCTTAAGGAAGCAAAATTTGTCCTTTATAAGGACATCAAGGTGAGGGGGTGGCCCCCTCCTTCCTGAGACTTCAAGGCATGCTCTTCACTGAAATCCCTCAAGATTTCAGTGGTGAAAATCCTAAGACAAAGTCTCAGACCTCTCACAAAATGGCACAAAAGGTGGCCTTTCCAAGCCCTAAAGGTGGTCAAAGTTCCTCAAACCACAAAACACTCTTAATATACAATAAAGAGGGTCAAAATTCAGAACTTTTATGTGCCAAACACTAAGCTCAAAAACAGTTCTAAATTAGGTAGAAATGAGTTGCAAAAATGGGGAAAAAAGTGCAAGTTTCTCACCCTTGATGACTACCTTCACAAGAGTTGTTGGTGACACTTCCTTGAGCTCAAATCCAGTCAAGAACCTCCAAGAACAGCCTCTGGAACCTCAGTTGCAAGGAGAGGGTGAAACACTAGGTGTTTTAGTACAATAGTGTGAACTAAACACCTAGTGTACTAAGAGAGAAACAGAGATATGATATATGTATCTAACTTAACCCTAAAAACCAGAGCTCCAGCTCTCTAACAATGTCTAATGCTCTGAAAAATGCTAACCCTAAGTCAAGAGGGAGAGCTTTCCTCTTATAGAACTTGTAAACTTACAAGCTAAGCAAACAAGACCTCATCCCTCCATACACGTGTATGGAGGGGAAGCAAATGCTCAAAAGCTGTCTGAAAATATCTCAGAAAGCAAGTGCACCGGTCATTATTTGGGCAAATTGGTCATTTCGCCCAAAATAGTGCCGACCGGCACAAAATAGTGCCGACCGGCACTATATAGTGCCGGTGACAACTACAGCCAGCCGGTGGCCTCTAGCCCCAGCCGGTGGTGCGTAGGGATGCCTCACAAAGCATTCCCTTCCTTTCCAAGGCAAAACACAAGTGTTTGGTGCAAAACCAAACACAAACGGTCAAGTTCGGAGGTCCTGAGGCGGGGCGCGCGTAGCCGAGAACTCCGGGAACTCCAAACGAACACAAACATGGATAATCACCGAGTGTTCCAACGGTGACGTCCAAGTCTTGAGGACGGTCAAAAATGGGGTGTCTACAATGCACTATGACTAACACAACACACACATGATACATTTAATAGGCGCGACTACTAAACATGGCATGTGAATCAATTTTGAAACCATGCGGTTTAAGCATGTATTCAAAGAAGTATTTAAATAACAATGCAAGTTAGAGTGATGAGCCGAACCTATGCATATAAGACACATGGATGCAAATCATAGAAATGCTAAAAGAAGCATGATGTTCTAAACTATCCATCATAAGAAAATAAATAAAAGGGAGAAAGACGTGGGGTTGGAAGGCATACACATTATTACAATTTCACCCTCGTCCTAATAAAAGACCTAGCTAATTACTACAAATTAACTAATCTATTACAAACCAAATGAATTAAATAACTATACTAGCTAATTATTGCAATTGAAGATTAACCTAATTAATAATACAAAATTAACGAGCTACTTTAATTAAACTGATTAATTAATTACAACATGAAATTAGTTATCTAAGTAATTAACCAGTATAAGCATAATTTAACGAGCCCTGAGGAACGAGGGATGACTCATGCATGCACACGGATTTTTTACCCGAAAATGCCTCTGTTCTGCTGCCAGAATACTTCTGTTGCATAGTAAAAAAAAAAAGAATTGTTTTCACCTCAACCTCTGCTCTGTTCTATGAAAAAAATGGTACTGCTTAGCTGAAAAAAGGTGGCTGACAGGCCAGAAATGGTGGCCTGTCGCCCACTAATAGTGGGTTGCTACCCAGAAATTGTGGCTTGTCGGCCACTAATGTTGGGTTTCTCCTGCTGCAATAGAAAACAAGCAGAGCACAAACAGAGCATTCTCAGGGGATGTTTGTCCACCTTGCCTCTCCTTATCATCAAACAGCTCAAAGGAGGAGTAGGCTTGGTTCGCAAGCCATCAATCGGCACAAATTCATTGCATGATGGCTTATGAAACAAGGGATACAACTTCAATAAATGCACAATTAAAGACTCATGAACCCCCTCCCTATCATGATATTGATCAAGGGAAGTTGTTGACATTGGCTCTTGAACCGTTTTCATCACTAACAAGTATGAAATGACTGAAGACTCAATGCATTGAATTAACGTTCGATTGAACCCAAACCATTTTATTATCTTGTTCCATTTTATTCCAAATTTTATTACCTCTTTTAATTACCTTTCCATTCCTTAGTCCATTTAGTCCAAAATGAGCATTAAGTCCACTAGTGGAGGGAAATGTCAAACTAAGGGTTGTCTTAGGCATGAGAGGGAGATCATGTCGTTGGTAATGAACCCCCAAAGGGATTAAACCATTAAGCACAAGGTCACCTCTCAAGCTTAAACACACTCACTTCGAAGCAACTCTCAAAACAAAGAGAAAAAGCCAAGAAAAGAGGGAGGTTGCAGAGATGATTAGATGTGAAAACAAGCACGAAAAGAATGAAATAAATGCTATCAACTCAAATAGGTTGGTGGCTAAGGCTTAAACCACCAAACCTATGAGGACCATTACACTACAAGCATGCAATAAAAAGCGTACATGAAATATACAACTTAAAATAATGTGTTAAAATAGCTAAAAATAGTGCTGGAATTGAAGTAAAAAGACCTAAAAAAGTAAGCTAAAATAATGAAGAATTTAAGCTAGTAAACTAGCCAAAGGAGGGGAGGCTAACCCTGCCATTTTTTGGACTTCAAAACTACATTTTTAGCCTCTGAAAACCTCTAAAAATCAGTGGTAAAAAGTTAGACAAAAGTTGAGGTAGAGATGGGAAACACAAGGAGAAAGGCTTAGGAGAAAAGATACAAAGAAGGGTGATTAATCCCTCTACCTTTAATAGCCTAAAACCCCAAGCTTCAGTCCATAAAAAACAGTGTAAAAATAGCCCAAAATCGGTAAGAAAAGATTGGAAAGAAGTAGTGCGGAGATGCTCAAAACTATACCTCTTGAAGCAAGGTAACTCTTTTGTTCACTAACCACAAAACTTACACTCTCAAGGGCTAAAATTTGGACTCAATAATCTCAGCAAGGAGAGCTCCAATATTGGTTTAGGAAGTGTTTGGGTAAGGTGTGTGTGTTGCAAGATAGAGATAAAGATAGAATTGTAGAGAGAGAAATATTTTTTACTCTCAAAATTTTCTAACCCTTAAACAAAGAGAGAGGGTCATCTATATATAGAAAACTATAAGGCCATCTTGGAAATATCTATACAAAGACAGCTGGAATGGTGCATGCATCTGTGGAAATAGCTAGCAACAAATATCTAGTTTTTGACATAAGTGGCCTACAGGCCACTAAAAGGGGGCGACAAGCCACTATTTGTGGCCAGCAGGTCACTAGTGGGTCACTTGGTTGGCCAATCCACTCAAAATGGTCAAATTTTTCACAGTTGGCAACTGGCCGGCAAGCCACTATTAGTGGGCGGTGGCTACTTTAGTGGCCAGCCAGACAGAAATCTATTTTCAAACCCGACTTCAAATGGGCATATCTCCTTTATCTAGACTCGGTTTTAGGTGATTCTTGAGTCTAAATTGAAGCCCCGAAAGTTGACTTTCCAATGGTGGTGGCCTCATATCTAAATTCTAAGTGTACAAAGGGATATACCTATTTTAGTGAAGGCTTCTCATTTCTATTTTAACGGTTTGATGCCTAACCTTGTTTTCTTCCATCCCCTTTTATTTCCTTCAACTCCAAGTCTATAAATAAGAGGTGTAAAAAAAATTTCAAAGATTTCACCTCCCTTCCATTTATTTCCACTTTGTCCTTGCTCGGTTTACCAAAAAGTGTAATATTTTAAACGAAATGCAAGCCTTGAAACTTCGTAGAAGCATTTGGAAAAATATTTTGGAAAAGAGGAGTTTTAATGTCTAAAATAGTTTTGGTCAAAATGGGGTGTAAGGTTGGGATTAGAAGCTCTTCTTGCTGAAGGAATCGAACCTTTGTACAGCATATCTTTTCATCATTGAGTGAACAACTTGAGGTGCCCAGGTCTTAAGGGCAGTCAAAAATAGGGTGTCTACACTACCATACACACTAATGTCTCTATCAAGCAAGACAAATCCATTGCGGTAATAACCACTTCCTACGTACCCAAAGTATTCAAACATGGCTCTAATACCACGATGTCATTGCCCCGTAATAAATGCCATAAATGACTCCCAACAATATATAAAGAAAATAGTAATCTTTCATTAATCAGAGTTGGTATACAAAAGGTGACACATGTATTATACATTCATAAATGATTCATCCTGAATCTAAAGCATGTGTTACACATAGTAATAAGGAATGAAAGCTAAATAGATATTCAAATGCCCTAAAGGCTTACATCTTTCCAAGACCGTGCTTGGTTAGAACAAAATGAGTCAAAGGTTCAATACAATTGAAGCCCTAGGCTTGTACAAAAGTTATACACAAAATAAACGAAAGTGAGCCTTCAGCTCCACAGGCCTCCCAAGCTAAGTCTTTAGCGAACGCATATCACTAGCACCTTAAAATGGTTTTTTTCCAAGTAGGATGAGCCAAAACCCAATAGAAACAGTCTAACACAATGTATGAATCTTAACAAAGATATAAGCATGATGTGCATATAGAATGCCTGTGATAAAATCATTCATAGTTTACAAGATCGCAATATGCGAAGTTTTATATCTTATTTCATTGTTCATGTCCCTTTCATTCAACCAACCAACATTGAGGATACAACTCATTGGGTCTTAAATCAATATAGTTATCATACAAACACATTCATTTGTAATTTTACAGAAATTTCGTCTGCAAGATCGGCATCCATGTATACAAACGGTTTTCAGGACTTTCACCCTAAACACACAGGCCAACTTAATTTACTGGAATCCATCCCCTTTCTCCTTCCAAACATGGATATATCCCCTTTCTCCTCCCAAACATCATACATATACAATGTATTAAAACACAGTCATGTTCAATGATAATCAATAAGAGATTAGTTTCAATTTACCTAATCATCTGCAATTTCTACAACAATCATAGCGATCCTCCACCAATAGCTCAAAACAGATATTTCTAAACATATATACAATCTCCAAAATAGATAAATTATCTAAATTTTCATAGGTGAGAAGTAATACAAATCTAGCTCCCCCATTTATATAAACATCTATCCAATTTCACATTCCCAGTTTCAATTCTAGTATTTATACAAAATAATTATTTGAAACAATTTATGAAAAAACTCATTTTCTTTTAAAATCCAATCCATATGTCAAAATCAACAATTTTAACACAACACATCCTTATGTCTACACCCACAATCATTTTCAATACTTTCATTTGAAAACCCCTCTTTGATTTTAAACCAAAACCCTAGGTTTGTCTAAAATTCTCCAAATCCCAACATTTCTTACACAACAACAAATAGCTAAGTTAAAATTCATAAGAGAGTGTACAAAGTCCCTATCTCAAGTTTAAAAGACCAAGGGAGAAGTGGAGAACTCCAAAAAAGCCGAAACCAATATTTATTCGGATCAAAACGTAGCTCTTGAGATGCTTTGCTTTTTTTTATCAAAGAGAGTAGGGTAGAGAAACCACTAGATCTAGGTGAAAATGTAGAGAGAGAGGGTCCCGATCTAGGGTTTTGAAGGAAAAAGATGTGAAAAAGTGATGTAAAAAGGTGCTGTTATGAACTGGTATACGCACAGTCCGCTCAAGTGCAAGAAGTAACGCTCGAGCGTCAGACACAATAAGTTGTTCCGCTTGAGCTCAAAAAGTGACGCTCGAGCACCAAGGCACAATGAAAAAAGGCGGCACATCTCGAGCGCAAGGAGTGATGCTCGAGCGCAGTTTACACACTCCCAGTAGTTTTGTAGACAATAGACTAACACTTGAGCACAAGAAAGGCTGCTCGAGTTGAGCCCGCTCGAGCGCAAAAAGGACTGCTCGAGCAAAGAATACACTCTCCTAGTAGTTTTGTAGACTGGAAAAAGTACTGAGAGTTTACAAAGCCCGCTCGAGTCTAAGAAGTGCCGCTCAAGCGGTGGAACAAAATTCTGGGCAACAAAGTTTTGGAAACTAAGCAACCATCCTGTCCTAAATGCAACCACAACAACCCAACAGTGAAATTTAAGGGGGAAAAAACAACGGAAGCAAGGTATAATCAGCAGTACGAAACCATGAAACTTGTATCCAGAATACAACAAGGGTTGGGTCAAAACCGGAATCGCTATAAGCTATTTCTTGATTGTAATCGTTGCTTGTACTAAAAGCGAAGGATTAAAACAAGAAAACCAATCATATTACGGCCACAAACAAGAACAGATTGCAAATCTATGCTTAATGCAATTCTATGCCGAAATCAAAGTTGGATGTTGGATTCCTTAGTACTTAACCATATCTAATGAAATGAGACCAACAAAATCTTGGTTTTACAAGTGCAATGGGATATTTCGACTACATATGAAATGAGACTTAAATTATATGCAAAGTTGGTGTTAAAATGAACAAAAAATTCAATTTATTTGTGCCTGAGGCGGGGGGCGTGTGAGTCTATCATTTCTCGCAAAGGATTGTAGAAATTATATTGAGGAAGTCAACATTTCTTACTTGCGGAAGGCGATGCAACTATAATGTACAATTACATTTTGAAAATACAAGTTGATAATTATGTCTCTTTTTTTTTTTTTTTTTTTACTGCATAGATTTAATGAAAAAGGTCCAATTATACAATGTATTTTGGGTTGATACAAGGTGGTATTTAGGGAGTTTGGTGATATGGTTTCATTTGATGCTCTACATGTTTGGTGAATAATTATGACATGCCTTGTGTTCCTTTTGTAGGGGGAACCATCATGAACAATCTAAGTAGATTCATTCCATATGAAAGTAGACATTTACATAGCTATGCAAGTATTGGCTTATGAATATGTTTGGTAAAGCACCAAACTGTAGCACTCTATAATTCCTGTTATAATTGAACTATATTTGACTCTTTGATTATTTTGATTGGGAACCTTCTTAGTCGATATTTGAGCCTTGGTTAACGTGTTATCACAGTGGTTGGGTGAGATTGAATCAAAAACTCAAAATTCAAATATTTATTATTTAGTAGTCTTCACTCTTTTATCATTTTCTTTTTCCACACTTTGAATCTTGATGTGAGGCTAGAACCATTGGAAAGCTTACTTTCGGGGCTTCAATTTGGACACAAGAAAGACCCTAAACGGAGTTTGGACGAGAGAGCTATTCGTGTTTAAATTTTGCAAATCTGTGTCGTCAGCATAGTGTGCTCGAGCGCAACTTTCAATGCTCGAGCGTACTGTGCAGAATTAGGTCTTTAAAAATCACTTTTTGGATCAAATCTCTTCACTTTTCACTCCCCTTTCTCTCTCCTTCTGCCATTTTTGATTTCTCAAGCTTTTTAAGCTTGATTTCATCTATTTCTATACATCTTTGACCCCTAGTTCCATATACCAAAACGTAGAGCACGAGGAGGGCTTCCATTTAATCTCAACGGATCGTCATTTCATTGCCAATGATTTTTTTCAACTTGTTTCCTTCTTGCTTCAAGAGGTACGATCTATTTCTTAAACTCAATATGAGTTCAGTAGTGTATTTGTGGTGTGTTTTAAATATATAGATACTGTTGTTCATGGATTGATTTTTAGAAATTTCTTTTCGTGAGTGAGGGTTTGTCCAAATGGGATTCTTAAGCTATGGTTTAGCTACAAAAAAAAAAAAAAAAAAAAAAAAAAAAATTCCATTTACAAAAAAATGTATATGAGTTTTTAAAAGTAAAAAATCCTAATTTGGAGAAATCCTAAAATGATGATCTTTTGGGAAATAGTCGAATTATTAAATCAAAATGTAAAAGAGGGGTTTCTAAATGTTTTCTTGAAAAATGTTGTGATTATGAAATTGGAGTTGATATATGTTGAAATGTTGAGATGGATTTTCAAAGAGGAAAGAGATTATGCCCTAAAATGTAAATGTTGAGATTGCAAAGAAGAAATGAAATAAATATTGAGAAATGTGAAATTGAAATGATGATTAATGATGATGGAGTTGGATATGTATTATCACTCCCATTTGAGATTTTGAAAAAGTGTATCTTTAATGGAATTTATTTATCTGTTTAGAGATATCTATTTTGAGCTATCGGTGGAGGATAGATATAATTGTTGTAGGAATTGCATGCGAAGTAGGCAAATTGGGCTATTTATCAATCATGCATATCATGGAGTATGTAATGGATTTTGAAATTTTAAATTGTATGTTTTGGAAAGAGTTTTTTTTTTTTTTTTTTTTTTTTTTTGAAAATTCTCACATTATGTTTTGGAACATTTTTATTGTTTTGGAAAAATAATATTTTGAACTACATGTATTGTGCTATTTAGAAAGGATAAATAAAGTGGTGAATCTGGGAAAAGGTTGTTGCTACATCAATTAAGTTGGCCTGTGTGTTTAGGGTTAAAGTCCTGAAAACCGCGCGTATACATGGGTGCCGATCCCACGGACGAAATTTCTGTAAAATAGCAATGGTAGTGCTTATATAGCCTACGATTACATGGGTCCTGTTTGATGGTTTCTCAGGGACGAAATTTCCGTGAAAGGTTGTATTGGTTTTGGAGATTTACCCATTTTATTTATTATCATTTTGGTTTTGGAAAGAAATGATTTTAAAGCAGTCTTAGGAATGTAATTGTTGTTGGTTAACAATGTATTCGTATTGAAATTGGCAATGAAATTGCCAGTTGGTATTGAGATACCTGGATTGACTTGTGGAAATAGATTTTATATCAAACTAATATATTGAATTCGGAAAACGTTTTGAATAAACGAAAGGTTTTCAAGACTGGGAAGAAAGGGTTTTTATTGATAAAGCAAGTGGATTTGAGAACGCATTTAGGCATATTATATATGTATGTATTGCATTCATGATCATTTGCACTGGTGAGGCATATTTATATTTTGAAATATTTCCTACTTGGCATTATGCTCACCTTACGTGGTTGAAAATGTTTTTCAAGTATGCTTATGCGAACGTGGATTGAGACATTGAAGTTGTGTTTGAAACCGTGTAGGGTGATTCTTTTATTTGTCGGCCAAGGGTTATTTGTGTATTTGTTGGCCATGTGCCATTCTTGTAAGGGTTACACCCTTTGTATGTGACATAAGCCTTTGGGCATTTTAATTTGATTTATACCATCTTTGTATGTTTTAGTTACAGAGCATCCATTTGACTTAGAAGTTGTATCTAAGAATTTATAAAATTGGAACAACACATATACTGTGTGCTTATATTATATACATATGCATGAGTGTTGTTAGTGATCGTCTATCGTTGGGTGGTTTACTCACGTGAGCTGGACTTTATGAATTCTTGGCATGATGAGACTTAAATTGTATTATAGAGTTGGTGTTAAAATGAACAAAAAATTCAATTTATTTGTGCTTGAGGTAGGGGGCGTATGAGTCTATCATTTATCATGAAGGATTGTAGAAATTATATTGAAGAAGTCAACATTTCTTACTTGCGGCAGGCGATGCGACTGTAATGTAAAATTACATTTTGAAAATACAAGTTGATAATTATGTGTGTGTTTTTTTTTTTTTTTACTGCATAGATTTAATGAAACAGGTCCAATTATGCAATGTATTTTGGGTTGATGCAAGGTGGTATTTAGGCAGTTTGGTGATGTGGTTTCATTTGATGCTCTACATGTTTGGTGAATAATTATGACATGCCTTGTGTTCCTTTTGTAGGGATGAACCAGCATGAACAATCTAAGTAGATTCATTATGTATGAAAGTAGACATTTACATAGCTATGCAAGTGTTGGCTTATGAATATGTTTGGTAAAGCACCAAACTATAAGTAACTTTTCAATAGCCACCACCACAGTGTCAATACCTTTTCTCTTTTTTTATTTTATATTTTATATTTTTATTTTTATTTCTATCCATCAACATTTGGGTTCATGAACCAATAAGTAATGTTTTGATTTTATGGGTTGTATTGTTTGCACACCCACTGTTGTTTTCTTCAATTTATATGCTTGTTGAACATTATATCACACAAATACAAGGCAATGAGGATATGAATAGATGCCATCATAGAGTTCATATTTTTCCCGAAATTGTTAATGGTAATAGTTAAATCCCAACGTAATTCATATTGGTGATACCTTACTGAAGGGCTTGATAGAGCAACTCAATTTTCATATTGAAATTACATCTCTCTCTCTCTCTCTCTCTCTCTCTCTCTCTCTCTCTCTCTCTCTCTCTCTCTCTCTCTCTCATATCTTATTTTTATCTTTTAGTTTTTACTAGCTGAAGGGCTTTTTCTTAGTTTATTTTCTATACTTTTTTAGGGTAAATTACAAATACAACCTTTGAGGTTTGCTTAAAATATGAATTTTTCCCCATGGTTTAGAAAATTACACATACCTCCTTATCAGAATTTATTATTTAACATAATTAACTAAAAATAAATAAAATTCCTAACTGTTTTCCTATGCAATGATAAAATTATTTGAATTATTAATTGAAATAGATTTTTAACATCATTAAAAATTGTTAATTGACTTGATAGTTTATTAATAAAAGCGTCATTTATTATGAAATTATAAACTTCAAGAGGTGGGATGTAATTTTCAGAACTATAGAGGACAAATCGTATTTTAAGCAAACCTCGGGAAGCTTATTTGTAATTTATCCAATTTTTAAAGTTCAATGTTTCTTTATTTTATTTTATTTTATTTTATTTTTGTCTATTAGACCTTCACGATGTTGAGGTGTGTTGTGAGGTTTATACCAGTGATATAACAAAATAAGAGTTTTAGAATCCCTTCTGATCCAAAAATGATCAGTTATTGGAAGCGATATTAAGAGCACTCTTGGACATTCATGAACAATATCTTTCAACACAGGGCTATTTGTTGGTACTCTCATTTTAGATAATTAAACTGCTAGTAATTTGATTTCCATGTTCACTTGTGTTCCGAATCAAGTAAAGAATGTCATTTTTTTGCTTAATAAGACGAAACTCAAGTGGTATACAATTGTGCGATTTTTTCAGTCTGTAAAATCGTTTTCAATTTATTGATTTAGTTATTTATTAATAAGAGGATGAAAGTCCTTTTGCCTATGTAAACTTTTTTGATTGACTCGTGATGTTGTGGCAGACATGTAAGTTGTGTTTGGATCCGAGATTTGTGGGTGAAAAAAAAAGGGTAAGAATTTGTGAAAAAAATTTAACTTTCATTTCATTCAGTTATCTTTTCTCTCCACCAATATCGAAACGTGGAGTAAGAGTTTGTTCTTTGTAGTGTTTGCTCTCTTCATATTGTTCTGTTGTGCAGATTTAAGTTATGTTATTACTTTTCAAAATCTATTTGTTGTCTAGTGCATGTTTTAACTGTTGATCTTTTCTTTGTGGTTAATAATTGGTGGTTACTATAACGCCCTCAAAATAATACGATAAATACATCCCAGAAGCATATATATTTCAACATAAATCAGAGGGTAAATAGTCCTTTCATTACATGAAGTTAATGATACAAAAAGTTTAACATAAATAAATGTTGTATTGGCTTACACCTTTCCAAGTCTTGACTTGGTTACAACAAAATGGGACTAACCCTTACAAATAAAGACCTTGGCTATACAAAAATACATAATCATAATAAAGAAGCTCTTGCTTCCCAAAAGTCCCTCCAATGCTATTGCCTTGGTGGAGGCATGCCATCATTACCTGAAAATGTTATTCCCAAATAGGGTGAGCCACAGCCCAGTAGGAATCATCTAACACAATATATGAAATTTAGCAAAGGTATAAGTACAATATGTATATATAATGTCTGTGATAAAATGTCCACAAATTCTTATACTCATAATACATCAAATTTCAATTCATAGTCCGGTTTCCTCCAATTCATTTCCAGTTCATTTACTATTCTCAATTCACGAGTCAATTTCATTATTTTTCAACAACCAAACTGAGTCTACAACTCAATGGTTTTCCAATCATACAAATCATGCATAAACACTTCAAACTGCTATTTTACAGATATTTCGTCCGCGGGATTGACACCCATGTGTAGTTTCAATTTTTCATTTTACGGATATTTCGCCTGCAGGATCGGCACCCATGTATAGTTTCGAGACTTTCACCCAGGACACTCCAGCCAACTTAATTATAATGGAGAATATCCCCTTTCTCCTCCCAAACAATGGACCACATCCCATTTCCACTCCCAAATAATCATACATATACAATGTATTCACAACATAATCATATTCAATAATAACCATCCATGGACTAGTTTCGATTTACCTAATCCACATGCAATTTCTACAACAAGCAAAGCTATCCTCTACCGATAGCTCAATAAAAGTATTTCTAAACAGATATGCAATCTCATGACAAATAATTATTCAATGTTCCAAAGGGTGAGACATATCACTTATTCAATTTCACCATCTATTTTAACACTTGTCCAATTCCATGTTTACAACATCAATTTCACTTATTTATACAAAATAAATATAATACTCATTTTAGGGAAATCCCCATCTTTTCCCAATTCTCAACCAAGTGCCAAAATCAACAAATTTGACACAATACAACACCATTTTCAAACCCCAAAATCTCTTATTTCATCTTCACCCAAAACCCCGCTTTTCATCTCACACTCAAACCCTAGGTTTGTTTAAAACATCCCCAAACCACATCGTTGTTACACAAATGGCAAATATCTAAGCTAAATAACATATGAAGGTGTAGAAAAATCCCTACCTCAAAAAGAGAAGGCGAACCAAGCAAGAGTGAAACTCCAAGAACACCGAAACCCACTTCTATTCAGATCAAAATGAAGTTCTTGATGCACTCTACCTTTTTCTCAAAGGCACAAGGGTGAAAAGATCAACGGATCTAGATGAAATCTAAGAGAGAAGGTGAGTTTTAGAGAGAGAAAGTGTAGATCTAGGTTTTTGGAAAGTTTTAGAGAGAGAGAGAGAGAGAGAGAGAGGGAAGTGAAAAAGTGATACAAAACATCATCTTCACGGACTGCTATACACGCAGTCTGCTCGAGCATGGAAAGTGACACTCGAGCATCAGACACAAAGGTCCACTCGAGCGTGAAAAGTGGCTCTCGAGCATAGAATACGCTCTTTTAGAAGTTTTGCAGACAAAGGACCCCGCTCAAGCGTGAGACTGGATGCTCGAGCATCCAATGCACTCTTCCAGTATTTGTAGGACTGCAAAAATGTTGAGATTTGACAAATCCCGCTCGAGCGCAAGAATGGCGGCTCGAGCGGAGGAGCAAAATTTGTGAAGCCCGCTCGAGCACAAGAATTCCCGCTCGAGCGGAAGAGCCAAAATCTAGCCATCACAGGTTTAGAAAAACACGCAACCAACCTGTTCCAAACACACAACTAGAACCCGATAACCAAAATGAAAGGGGTGACAAGGGAAACAAGATATGAATCACTATTTAAAATGATACAACCTAAGTCTGGAACACAACAAGTGACGGGCCAAAATCGGAATCACTATAGTTGCTAAAAGCAATGAAAATTGAGCACATTTTAGGTTTGTAGCAAGCTATTTTATTGCCTTTAGGAAGGTGCTTGGATTTCTTATTTTTATTTTTCCTCCCTTAAAATCTTTTTTTTTTTTTAAGGAACCCTGGAAAGTCATTTAAACACTCGACAATGTTAATTCCCTTTCATCCTTTGGTACACCTTAGTGTACATGTTGACAAATCTTGTACATTGTTTCAATTCTTCATTCAATTTAGACAAAATATGTTATCACACAAATAACTTCTTTTTTTATCTGCAACAAATATTCTAAAAATTTATATCTTTCAGTTTCATGCTTCATATTTCAAAGTGTGCTTAGTGAGGAGACAACACTAGAGGAAGAAAATTCATGCCAATAAGGAAGCACGTCCACTCTGAAAGGTTTGTGAGAGGGAAAGGAAAAGCGGGTTTTATGCCAACAATTCTTAGAAGAGAGGGAAAGGCCAGCAGTGGTTTGCTCAATCCACATGCATCATTTGGTGAAAGCACTCTAGCCCAGCCGCCTCCTTGAAATATGTTTTCAACGACGAATTTCTTTTCTTCAAAACAATGCTCCTCACCAAATGCCCTTCCTTGGGTTGGGGCAACACAACAATGAGTAGTTTCTTTAAGGACGCCAACTCGTTGAGAGTACAATGCTGGCCAAGATGGAGCTAGGATCCAGTCTATACTTTCCTGGGGCTTGCCTTTCATCATTTAGAAACAGGGCTAGCGTTAGAAAATGAACTAACCCAACCTCTCTAGCTTTCTAAATAAGCACAATATAGTATGATGGTCATTTGTTGCTCCATAGGATCCACATGACAACACCATTATAATCTAATTATTTTTTATTTTGTTTTCATTAATTTTTTTTTAATAAGAATAGAAGAAGTGGTATTGTTAAAGCAATTATTGATGCAATGTTTTACTGATGCTTCTCTTTCAAAAATATATATATGTAAAGATTGTTGATATGGTTGTTCCAACAAAATTATTGCACATTTGGCAATTGAAAGTCGTTCAATTCCCAAAAGTTTATTCAAAATTAGTGACCATGGGGTGGAAAGAAAGTCTCAAAGAGACATGTTTGAATACATTTACCATATTTGACTATATATATATTTTTTTTCTTTAGTTCTTCAAGCTAACTACTTACGCATAGTGCAACCATATATAAGGGTTGCAAAAAAATACAAAGCATACAAAATAAACAATCCAAGTACTACATAATCACTACCAACTACAGATGCATCCAGCTAACTTTTTTGAATGTTGCAATTGGCTAGATACCAAAGTCCCAACTTTTCTTCTTTCAACTCCTTCCACAATTTGCTAGATACCAAAGTTTAACTTTTCTGATTGTTGCGAGAACATCTTTCATGTTCATCCTCTCCTCGGATGATTCTGCAAAGCAACTCAAAGCCAATTCCATGATGGATGATACACACTGTAGTACAACTGTAGTGAGGTGTTCTTCCTCTGGCTTAAGCAAGTTAGCATCTATAACATGTGAGATTGCATTTGGTAGTGACTCCCTCATCGAACGTTTCATCGTCATGTCTTCAAAAAACATTTCATCAGTGGACTTCACTCTTGTGAATGTTTCCATAAGCAAGATTCCATAACTATAAACATCACAGCTTGTGGATACTAATCCTTCCAATCCAAACTCTACATACAATCAAAAGAAACATCATGTTGTCAAGAAAATCATAGAATTTTGGTGGTGGCAAGTTGGTATGTGTCAGTGGTTGGATTTGTGCGTGCTAGGGAGTGGCAGTGTTGAAGGGGTATGCAATAATGCCAAGTGTTGAATGGGGGAGTTGTTTTAGGAAAGAAGGGTATGTAGTGGTGGTAGGGTGGAAAAAAGAGTAATTTTTTTTATTTTGTATTATTGTTAAATTTGACAAATAAAAAATATAATGTGTAAGAAAAAAAGTAATTTACTTATTGAAGTTAACATTTTTAATTTTTCTATTATTGAAAGGGAGGTCAATATGCTGAAATTGCAAAATTTATTGTATTTTTATCATTATTCAATGGCGATTGGTGTAATTTACCATTCAGAGAATTAGCTCCTTGGCAACAAAATCATAAAAATTTCTGTGAAAATTATATTTAAAATTTTGTGCTATAAATGAAAAGTGCATGTCTATATAAATTGGAAACATATATAAAAAAAATACAAAAATGTGAAAATATAAATTAAAATTTAGAAGTCACCTAATGCAATATATCCAAATGTTGCTAGGGTCTTTGTATGCGTGACACTCTCCCCCAAATCTAATGACTTCGCAATGCCAAAATCACTCACATGTGCAACCATATCATCATCTAGCAGGATGTTGCTGAGTTTCAAATCATAGTAAACCAAAGGCATTGGATAATCATGGTGAAGATACTCCACAGCACATGCAACATCTATCATTGTGTCTAATCTCTGCAACATATCTAAGAAATAGTTGTAAGAATACAACCACTTTTCAAGATTCCCATTAGGCATATACTCAAGTACTAGAGCTTTGAAATCAAGGTTTGAGCAACTGCTAATGACCTTAGTATGATTGCGATGACGAATGTGTCACATTATCTCACATTCTACGTCAAAACTCTTGAATATTCCTTCTACTTGCAAGTTGAATACCTTTATAGCCAAAACTGTGGTATCTTCAAGGATAGCTTTGTAGACATAACCAAAACTCCCCATACCAAGCAAGTTGCTCTCACTAAACCCATTAGTTGCTTGGAAAAGCTGTTGGTATGTGATTCTTGGAGGTGTTATTGTTGGTAAGAGATCAACATTGGATGGAGTTTTATTTCTTCTTCGACATTTTATGAACAAGAACACAAATGTCGTAGTAAGCAGTATGGATGCAATAGGTAACAAAATATATAAAGCTAGAGCCACTCTTTTTTTCCCTCAAATGATGAAAGGAACTAGTATGGCATGGCGAGACTTGAAACTTTGGTGCATCGCATAATGCTTCATTCGACATGAAAGATTGAATGGTGAAGTTTGCAAAAGGTCCCCCATTTGGAATTTGTCCTCTTAACTTATTGAAAGAAATGTTGAGATACGAAAGATGAGACAGTGTCTTTAAAGACTTGGGGATCACATCGGAGAGGTCATTATAGGATAGATCTAAGAATTCCAAGCTCACCATGCTGCCAAATGAGTCAGGTATAGATCCTTGTAACTTATTGTGAGCCAATGAAAGAGTAACTAAGTATTGCAAACCTAAAATTGTACTTGGGATTTTGCCTGTGAATTGGTTCATTGAAAAATCTATTAGTGTTGCAACTTTGAAACTCCCAAGTTGTGGTGGTAGATTTCCATTTAAAGAATTCGAGAATAGGTTAATTTCCAAGATATATTCAAGATTGCCCAAGCTTGTAGGTATGACGAACGTTAGTTTGTTGGAATTGAGGTAGAGATATCTTAGAGATGTAATATTCCCTAAGCATTCAAGAATCAATCCAACAAGTTCATTTTGGTTCAATCGTAGATCACCCATGTTCTTGAGTTGGGATATACCATCTGGAATGGACCTTTGCAGTCTGTTGTTAGAAAGATCCAATATTTGAAGCTTTCCCAACGCTTTAATTGTAGAGGGAATGAATCCGGTCAAACCATTTTGTTGCAGATTCAAAAAGTTGCTTCTATTACCAATTTCACTAGGAATGTTTCCTTTGATTCCACAAGAATCTGCGTCAATGTTCTCAACGGAAGCAGAGAGATTTCCAATAGTTGTCGGAAGAATGTCGTCTAGAGGATTATGATTTATCCACAACACTTTTAAATCTTTGCAATGTACCAAGGAAGTGAGGAAGCTCAATTCTGGAGAGGAAGAAGATGACCCACTCATCAAATTATTTCCTTGCAAGTTGAGTAATTGGAGTAGTCAAAAATTGCCAAGCGATTTCGGAATTGAATCTGTAAATGCACTGTTACGAAGGTCTAAAGTACTGAGTTTAGAAGCATTTGAAATTGACTCGGGAATAATTCCAATGAGGTTATTTGCTCCAAGAAAGAGGAAACTAAGATTGGGTAGCCAAAACCCTATACTTGATGGAAGATTGCTTGACAAGTTAATTCCCTTAAGCGACATAGCCTGAAGTGATGAGATATTAAAAATTGACGTTGGAATAGCACCCATTAAGTTGTTATTATAAAGTGCTAGCTCTCTCACATTTGGAAGCTCACCAATCTCTTCTGGTATCAAACCTACCAAAATATATAAACACAGAAACTTAAAGGAAAAAAAAAATCAATGGAAACAAATTTTTTAACCCAAAAAAATAAAGGCAAATTACAGAAATGGTCCCTATAGTTTACCCGTGGTTTCATTTTGGTCCATGCACTTCTAAATGTATCAATTTTTCCCCTACAGTTTGGTTTTTGGCTCGAAATGGTCCAATAGTTAACAGCGTTTAGACTTTTGGACAAAAATTCCACGCGTGCAAGGCACGCAGAGGACAATTTTGACTTTCTTGACTGTTTTTACAACAATTCAATTTGTTCTCTAATATCATCACTCAAATTTAACACACTTAATAGATGTTTTATTTAATTTCATTATTTAATTATTATTTTTTTAAAAATAAATTTATTTAAAATTTTAATTAAAAATAACATATATTTTTATTGATATTTTATTTATTTAATTTTTAAAACTAAATTTATTTAATTGTGTAAAAAATAAAATACAATAAATTTTTATTTAATCTAGCTAAAAATAATTAAAATATTAAAGATATGTTTAATATTGCTATTACTTAGTAAACAATTGAAAAATAGTAAAATAATCTTTTGCGCAGTTATCCTTATCCAATTCCTCCAACCAAACATTAGATTCACTAAAAATAGTTCTTTCCAGACATCTAATACCATAAGAAAACAAACACGGTATACACATCCTATCTAACCAAATAGTCCGGGGGATTCACAGTCCTAGGATTCAAGTCCAACGGATTCTAATCTCCCATTTTCTAATTGTTTACTTAGTAATAGCATGAAGGTAAAATAAACATTTCATACATTAGTCTCACGGGATACCAATCCCAAGGAAATAATCCCCCCCTCCCTAGGATTTTTTAGTCCTTCATGTGAGGGATATGAAGTCCGGCTGGACTCCATGTTCGGCGGACTAAATTATTAATAAAAAATAATTTAATATTAAAATAGACATTTTATAATTTATAATTTATATTTTTTATTAATATATAATTTTAAATTAACAACACTAAAAATATAATTTATAAATGTCTATATTTTTTATTAATATATTTATAAATGTCTATTTCAATAATACATTATTTTTTATTAATAATTTAGTCCGCCCGACATGGAGTCCGACTGGGCTCCATATTCCTCATATGAGGAACTAAAAAATCTTAGGGGAAAAGGGATTATTTCCATGGGATAGGTATTCCATGGGACTAATGTGTGAAATGTCTATTTTACCGTCATGCTATTACTTAGTAAAAAATTAGAAAATGGGAGATTAGAATCCATCGGACTCGAATCCTGGGCTTGTGAATCCTCCGGACTATTTGGTTGGATTGGATGTGTATCTCGTGTTTGTTTTCTCATGGGATTAGATGTTTGAAAAGAACTATTTTTAGTGAATCCAATGTTTGGTTGGACGAACTGGAAAAGGACAAATGTGCAAAAGACTATTTTATCATTTTTTAATTGTTTACTAAGTAATAACAATATTAAACATATCTTTAATATTTTAATTATTTTTAGCTAGATTATATAAAAATTTATTTTATTTTATTTTTTACACAATTAAATAAATTTATTTTTAAATATTAAATAAATAAATATCAATAAAAATATATGTTATTTTTTAATTAAAATTTTAAATAAATTTATTTTAAAAAATAATAATAATGAAATAATGAAATTAAATAAAACATCTATTAAGTGTGTTAAATTTGAGTGATGATATTAGAGAACAAATTGAATTGTTGCAAAAACGATCAAGAAAGTCAAAATTGTCCCGTGCGTGCCTTGCACGCGTGGAATTTCCATCCAAAAGTCTAACCACCGTTAACTATTGGACCATTTCGAACCAAAAACCAAACTGCAAGGGCAAAATTGATACATTTAGAAGTGCAAGGACCAAAATGAAACCATGGGTAAACTATAGGGACCATTTTTGTAATTTTCCAAAAAAAAAAAAAAAGAATCTTTCATAAGAAAAATATTAAGACATTCACCTTGGTAACTAACATCAAGACAAAATATTCTAACTTGCACAATTGACATCATCTTTTTTGTTTCTCTTGGTGGAGTTATACCTACTGCTAATGGTTACATTCACGTAACTCGTCTTTTACATTGTAGTACCTATTAGTATTTTCCATGTACCATATGGCCAATTTAGAAGACCATATGTAGATGAGAAACCTTTTGATTCCTATTTGACAATTCAATATGCCTAAATATTATGGGAGGAACATGTAATTCAATGTTTAATTTTGTAACATATAAATATGGCAAGAAGTTATAAAGGGTGCAAGATGAAAAATACGGATAAATTACACTAATATTTCCTTATGTTTAAAGAAAATACAGCAAATTCATAGTTTTGGCATAATTACACTGAATTCTTTTTTAATAAAATTAAAGACATCAAAACTAATGCAGATGGCGTAAAGATACAAGAATAATCAAGGCAAAATAAATATTTATGTGTAAAGAGATGACAATATGTCTAAATAATTACTAATGAAAAATGGGTTAAGTGTTATATAATCCTAAAAGGACCGTAGTTAATTATATCAAACTTATAGGTTTGTTTTATTTTTTTTCAAATCTTAGATGAGGTTAGTGTAATTAATCCAAAAAAAAATTCCACTCGTGTAATATATCCTAAAAAAAGAAAAAGAAGAAGAAGAAAAGCTTTACTCACACTACTACAAATATAGATAAAGATCACACTTTTTTGGTGTGATGTATGTTTTTTAATCACACCTTTTAAGTTTTATTAAAGTGTGATCTTTAGGAGTGTGATTAAAAATGGTCATTTTTAATCACACTTGTTAAGTGTCATTAAAAAATGTTTTCATCACATCTTTTAAGTGTGATTAATAATATTTAGATCACACCTTTTAAGTGTGATTAAAAACATTTAGATCACACCTTTTAAGTGTGATTAAAAACTTTAGATCACACCTTTTAAGTGTGATTAAAAACATTTAGATCACACATTTTAAGTGTGATTAAAAATATTTAGATTACACTTTTAAGTGTGGTTAAAAACATTTAGATCACACATTTTAAGTGTGATTAAAAATATTTAGATCACATTTTTAAGTGTGGTTAAAAACATTTAGATCACATCTTTTAAGTGTGATTAAATACTTTAGTTCACACCTTTTAAGTGTGATTAAAAACTTTATATCACACCTTTTAAATGTGATTAAAAACATTTAAATCACACCTTTTAAGTGTGATTAATAACTAATAAAACCTGTGATAAAAAAAACTACATATTTAAAGAATAATCAATATTATTTTTGAACGCGCATTTGAATAATGTAATACACACTATATACTATATTTTGAATCACAACCATATATTGAATGAAATAACATCATATATTTCATAAATGAAAGTTAAATATTTAAAAATATATACAAAGAAATTAATAAAAAAAAATTAACTGTGATTACATACATTAAAAAATAAAAAATAAAAACTTGAAAAAAGTAAGTTCTTGAATTCTTTAACCATATTTTGCATTTCTCCAAGAAATTTCTGACCTGAAAATAAAAAAACAAATTAATTTAAAAACCGCTAGAAGCATATGAATAAACTTACTAATTAATTTATAGACTTACATTTAGATCACACCAAAAATAATTTAATTTATCCAGTTGTTAAACTGCCCCCAATCCTTTCCCCACAACCACCAAAAATGACATAATTATTTTGATTCTCCACACAAATATCAGTAAAATAGCACCACAAAAGAAGACAATATGCAACAATGCAGAAAGGATAACATAAATGATAAAATGGAGTATTATATGAACAATCAAAATCATATGATATCAACATATAGCTCACTAAAAACTATAAAACAAATAAGGATTAATAAAGCTTATTGGTCTTAAAAGCAGAAACCACATAACCTGAATAATTACAAATTGGTATGGAAGCAATCCAAGTAGAGGAAATAATAAGAGCCCAACACACTAAATTAAAAAGAAACAACTTGCATACAACCCCCTTATCTAAACCTTCAGGTCCCTAATTTAATAACTTGAGATGAAGCACATCTTTATAGAAATAAGATCAGCCACAAATAGATACTTTAAAGATTGTAATTGTCAAAAATACGAGAATTATATGATTTTCAACCATGACAAAATACTCTATTGAAATAGCAAATTCTCCACAATTAAAGTCTGTCCATGTAAGTGACAAACAATAACAGATCCTCACTATCCAGCACTTCTCTCTGTGCATGTCAATGAAATCCATCACATACAACATATAAAAGCAATTCGCAAAAATTGAAGTAAGAGACTTGTAATTATCAATTCATTCAATTAGTATACCTTAACTCTTATATGAGCCCAATTTTCTGTTGGACCATGACATTATTTGCTGAAATCATATTTTTTTAGGCAAAAAAAGTAGCTCATACGGATCTCATCAACAATATCATGTCTTAGATTCTGCACCATGCACCTCAAATACAACTTAGGCCCATTTGTGAAACCAACTTTGGAAGTATACCAATGCCAAGAATTAACAATTATCTTGCTATGTTTTAACAGTCTTAGACCATGCAACCTTGCCCTTCAGTGGGGGCAGGATGGTTAAAATAGTATCCAAATTCACATGTTTTGAGTTCCTATGCTGCCTTGACAAATTCACACTGCAGCTATGATGTGGTCAAATAGCTATACCTCTGGATGATTTGTTATGACATCAATTGATCCAACAATTTAAAGTATAGAAATATTGAAGCTCAAATTCCAGCAAAATTATAGTTTGCTTTTGAATTTGAGCCCTATCAAATTCTCGTCAGATCAATTCAGCCAGTGCCTAGCCTTAACACTAAACAAATTTTAGATAGGCATGCCAAACCAGCCATTTAAATAACTTATCTCAAAAGAAGAAAAATAGACATTCAAAGACTTATATATATATATATCTAGAACTTATTATTTGTGTTAATTTTCAGTTCAATGAGTTAAGGAGGCAACCTGAATCAAAACCTATTATGTTCAAAAGTGAGTAGAAGATTACTTGAATGCAGCCCACCCAAAAAAAAAGGTCAAACTACATGCTTACTTCAGGCAGTTTTGCAGGGTATAAAATAGTATTGCCAGCTAAACATAAATTCAATCCCACAATAGATACTGCTACTGCCATTTACATAAATCTAGTACATCACAAAAGTGACCAAAATGGCAATTGGGCTTCATTGTTCAAGGCCTACACAAAATGCATTTACACCCAAAAGGTTAAAATAATGAACTAGCATAAATGACCTTACCTTTTCGTCAGCAGAGTACTTAGTGCATTTGAAATAAAACCTGAATATTTGGATCCCCAAGTATGTCTGCAAATAGTTTTAACATTTCAGTCAGTTCACTGAACAATAGTAATACATATATCATAATCAAAGTCTGAAAAAGATGTATTTTACCGATCATAGAAACAAGGATAAATAGAGTGAAGATAACAATGTTATAACCATAACAAGGGTATCCATCTTTCAAACAGCATAATGTTGAAATTTCATCCAATGTCACCTCATGCTGTTACATAGAATATGTTCAGTCAGGACATCATTTCATCAAGTTAATCCCTATGTGAAAGTAGAAAAGATAAGGTAGATGGTAAAAATCCGGTATCTAGAACAGTAGTAGATTTGTAGTGACAATACTGGGGGTACATTGAATCCACATAAAAATATGAATTTGTGTGCAAATGACCGTTATTTGGAAATAAGTACTGGGAGAGAGAAAATTTCATTTTACCCTCTTGTGATTTGGCTCATATGCAGACCGTTATTTGGAAATAAGTCCATTATGCATTTGTTGTTTTATGAATACAGGAGTACATGCATAATATCAATTACATGTATTGTTTTTCAGTGAAAACTGCCGAGACAGTAAAGTAATATACCAATCAGCAAAATCATTGAAGAAATCATATATTTCTCTTCCAACATCTCCAAAGAAGTACTTTTAAATGGCGGGTGGTGATTGTGTCCTTAGTATGTGAAGTTTTCAGACCTAAATATTGGACAAACTGTTTAGTTAATCATAGAGGAGCATAGGTTTGCACAGCAGACAATATATCACATGTAACGCCCCGACCCTCGTATCTGATTCTGTTATCTTTTCAATCACCTGTTTGATGTTTTTGAATGTTTATTGTGGAAACCTATGTGAAAATATAGTAAAGGTGCATGAGACTTAGCAAAATGAATTTCCATCTGTTGAATTAAAACTCTATCTGTCACATTTGAATTACTTAAATCCGAAATTGAGCACCTTAGAGATTTAATTTGCAGAAGTTGATTTGGTATTTGGAATCTACATGATTTTTAAGCTATAATGGGATTTTCTGTAGAATTTTCATTTCGGCATCCTTAAACGATTCAATTTCGTCTTATATGAGCCTTATATATATATATTTTATCACTTAAGTCTTGTGGAGTTGTGATCAAAACGTGGGTCACTTTTGAGAGAAGGAAAAAGAGAGAAAGGAGGAGAGAATTTGGGGGAAAATTCGTGGGTCATTAAGGATACTACTCAACTTGTTGATTTGGGTGATTTATTCAAAGGGCACACTCCAGAAGGAACTCATACGCCACCACAACACTGTGAGTAATAGTGCATTACAGTGCATTACACATACATTTATGTATCTGTTCTGTAAGACATGATTGTAATTATGTACTGATCTGAAAATGAAAGTGAGAACTATATCTGTATATCTGTGCCGAAAGGCTACCTGAGCCGAAAGGCTATCTGTCTTAGAAAGGCTACAATGAAAGGCTATCTGTCTTAAAGGCTACTGAGCCGAAAGGCTACTGACAAAGAAAGGCTATCATTCTGGGAAGGCTACGGTAGAAAGGCTATCTGTGCCGCAAGGCTACACGGACCAATGGGTCAATCTGTTATCTCGATTTGATTTTGGTACATATGCTATTGTACATTGTGATTTTATTCTGCGTACTATTATTCAATCGAGCTTGTCTCATTCTCAGAATTGTCCGATTCAGAGGAACCCGGCTTGAGAGCCGATCTAGCATGCTTCATGCATTTTTGCGACTTAAGTTTAACGAACCTTTGGAAGAAACCCTTGCATATTAGACCGTTGGTTTTATATATGTAATTTTGGTATTCACATTACAGTGAGGGACGTTGTATCTATTGTTTTGTATGCCTAAGACCTAGGCTAATTTGTAAATGTTTTTGTAACCTCATTTTGTGTGCATGGTACTTTATGTTAAATGTTAAGTTGATCCTGGCTTTTGGTAGTTGCTCAATGGATGCGTCTGTTCCTTCTTAATTAAAATTAAAATGCTTCCGTTCGAGCCCCCAAATGTTATACCAAATAGGTTATTCTGTCTGTTTTTGTTAAGGTCATGCCCGAACTTTCAGGGGGCAGGTTTGGGGCGTGACAAGTGGTATTAGAGCACGAGTTGCTATCTCACACACTGATCCATTGAGCGTTAGGGTGTCTAGAAGGTAGTAGGCATCATAAAAAAAAAAAAAAGAATTGATAGCAACGTGATATGATTTTGCTAACACTAATGCTGATGATTGCATTTTGTATACCTTTGTGTATGTTGGCATGATTTGTTTTGTAGACTATGGTGAGAACAAGAATTTGACGAGCGAGAGGATGCTACCTCGGTCGGTTGGATAGAATGGAAAGAATGATGAGAGATATGGCTGAAACTTTTACGGCAACAACAACGGCATGACCACCACCACCCCACGGTACCTCCACTGCAATGCAAGACATTCATGCCGAGGACCGCACGATTACTTGACAAGGAGTTTAAAAGATGAAACCACCTTCGTTTAAAGGGGATTGAACCAATGAAGGCGGAGGCATGGGTGTTAGGGATAGAGAAACTATTGAAGTCTTTCCTTGTCTTGAAGTTGAGAAGTGCGACTTGCCGCTTTCACGCTTGAAGAAGAGGCGCGGAGGTGGTGGATGCTTACGAACAATGCACCTGAGTTGACTTGGGACGGAGTTCTTAGTGTTATTCTATGACAAATATTTTCCCAGTATGCGAGACAAGAAAGTAACGAGTTTGAAACATTGAGACAAGGAAACAAAAGCATGGTGAGTATGAAGCCCGGTTTGCAAAAGCGATTCGCACCTCACATGGTAGACACGAGTACAAAAAGGCGCGGAAATTCGAGGAGGATTGAGGAATGCTATTGAGGATCGGATCAATGTGTTGAAGTTACGGCGTATGTTGATGTTTTGGAGCGGGCTGTTATCGCGAAGGAAATTTGGCTACTCGGACTCGGATTTGAATGGAAGGGAAGAGGCAAAATACTCAATGGTCTAAGGGATCAACCACTTCACCAAACAAAAGCGAATTGAAACTTTTTCCAATCTGACTTCTCGAATTCAACTCTGTGTGTCTAGAATGTGGTTGCTGACATCGTGGGGTTTGTCATCGGTTGATCGAGCATGTTTTCGGTCTTGGTAAAGCAGGACATCCGATTAGGGACATCCACAAAGGAATCAACAACCCGGTAGTAAGATCGCCACAAGTTGATTGGTCTACACCGACTCAAGTGCCAAATCATCGCTAAACCGACCAATGGTAAGGATACCATGAGGCAGGTAGGGTATTTGCGTTGGTTCGTGAAATGTCTGAGAATGCAACAACCGTGGTGTCGGTACATTTATGGTTTATGGCCATTCTGCTTATGTTTTGTTTGATTACGCTCTACTGTTCTTTTGTGTCAAAGCAATTTGCAAAGAACTTAGAAAAACACGAAGTAGAATTAGCCTATGTGTTGTGTGTTACATCACCTATGGGGACTTCTTTGATCTGTATACATGTTTATCCTACATGTGAAATTCTCATTGGAGATGTACGTGTATATGCTAACTTAGTCCCCTTGATATGACTTCATTTGATATTATTTTGGGGATGGATTGGTTGGGTGAATACGGGCTACTATAGACCCTAGCAAAACAAATTAAATTTCATCTTCGGGTCGATCGAAACTATTTTCCAAGGTCAAGAAGTGACATCACCACCATATGTAATCTCTGTGACTAAGGCTTGCAAATTGATTGAGAAGGATGTCAGGGGTATTTATGTAGTGTTCTGGGAAGGCCAGCAGAGAATAAAACTATTGATGCAATTCCAGTTGTTTGTGATTTTCCGGACGTCTTTCCTGAAGAACTGCCAGGGCAGTTAATAGACCGTGAAATTGAGTTTACTGTTGAAGTGGTACTAGGCACTCAACCCATTTCAAAAACTCCCTATAGAATGTCGCCGGTTGAAATGAAAGAACTGAAAATGCAGTTGCAGGATTTATTAGACAAGGGATTCATCCGTCCGAGTGTATCTCCGTGGGGTGCACCAGTGTTATTTGTAAAGAAGAAAGATGGAACACTCCGGCTTTGCATTGATTACCGAGAGCTTAATAAAGTCACAATTAAGAATAAGTACCCGCTACCGAGAATTGATGATCTATTTGACCAGCTTCAGGGGGCTCAAGTCTTCTCCAAAATTGATCTACGGTCTGGATACCATCAACTAAAGGTCAAGGCTGAAGATGTTGAGAACGACTTTTAGGACGTCTGGCCACTATGAATTTTTGGTTATGCCATTTGGAGTCACTAACATGCCGTGACTTTCATGGATTTGATGAACCGTATTTTCAAGCCTTATTTGGATGAGTTTGTGGTGGTTTTCATTGATGATATCCTCATTTATTGAAAAAATATGGAAGCTCATGAGATTCATCTTCGTTTAATCCTCCAAACCCTCGGAAAAGAAATTGTATGGAAAAGCGAAGAAATGTGAATTTTGGCTATCGAGGTAACATTTTTGGGACATGTTATCACTAAAGAGGAGTTTCCGTTGATCAGAAGCAAGGTTGAGGCCATAAATGGCCAACCCCGACCAATGTAACGAAGTCGCAGCTTTATGGAATGGTGGTTATTACGGAGATTCGTTCAAGATTTTTCCAAAATTCTGCCTCTTACACAATTGACGAAAATTGCATTTGTTGGTCGAGGAACGAGAGTCTGCTTTACAGGAATTAAAGACAAAGTTGACAACAGCACCCGTTTTGGCCTTACCATCCGGGACAGAGGGATTTGTAATTTACAGTGATGCTTCACACAAAGGGCTTGGTTGTGTATTGATGCAAAAGCGGAAGAGTTATTGCTTATGCTTCTACAATTGAAACCCCATGAGAAAAAACTATCTCACGACGACCTTTGTGGCGGTGATAGTGTTTGCTTTAAAATATGGCGACACTATCTTTATGGTACAACTGTGAAGTCTATACGGACCACAAGAGTCTCAAGTATCTTTTCACCCAAAAAATTTGAATATGCGACGGCGAAGGTGGCTAGAGTTGCTTAAAGATTATGATCTCTGAATCCATTACCATCTGGTAAAGCCAATCTGATTCTTGAGATCGCTTAGTCGGAAAAAGTGAGGATTTTGGCAAGTTTAGTTCAGAGAAAAGGAATTGATGATCGAATTGGATAAAATGAGAGTAGACTTAGTACTACAAGGACAAGAAGCTTTAATGGCAACAGTGACGGTCCAACCGACCTTACTCGAAGAAATTAAATCGCATCAAGCGGAAGATGAAGCTCTAAAGAAGATTTGTGATGAACTGGGAACAAATCCGAAGGTGGGATTCAATTTAGTAGATTCGGTGCTTAAGTTCCAAGATCGAATATATGTCCCCAACGTGTTAAACCTTAAGCAGAAATTAATGGAGGATGCACATACCTCAAGGTTCACAGTACATCCAGGGAGTACCAAGATGTACCGAGATTTGAAGTGCAACTTTTGGTGGCCGGGTATGAAAAGGGAGATCGCGGAATTTGGTACTAAATGCCAACAATGTCAACAAGTAAAAGCGGAGCAACAAAAACTGCGGTTTGTTGCGACCTCTTCTGTCTTAGGAGTGGAAATGGGAACATTTGACAATGGATTTTGTTGTGGGGTTACCACGAACTCCCCGAGGTATGAATTCAATTTGGGTCATTGTGGATCGATTAACCAAGTCTGCTCACTTCTGCCCGATAAAGACTCAATTATAATGCGATAAATTGGCGGTGCTTTATATAGATGAAATTGTGAGACTTCATGGTATTAGGTCTCCATTGTATCGAGATAGGGATCCGAAGTTTGTCTCCAGTTTTGGCAAAGCTTGCAAGAAGCAATGGGTACGAATTAAAGTTGATCTGACTTTCCACCCCGGTCGACGGTCAATCCGAAAGAACGTCAGACTCTAGAAGATATGCTCGAATGTGTGTCTTTGGATTTTCGGAAAATTGGGAAACTCATTTATCGCTGATTGAATTTGTGTATAATAATAGCTACCATTCGAGTATTCAAATGGCACCTTATGAAGCTCTGTACGGGAGACCGTGTCGCTCACCTGTGTGCTGGGCCGAGGTGGGAGATAGGCCTTTGCTAGGGCGGAACTTGTTCAATTAACTCTTGAAAAGGTGAAGATTATTCTAGGCTTGCTCAAAAGCGAGAAGAGTTAATCGATAATGACGAAATTTGGAATTTGATGAGAGCGATCATGTCTTTGTGAAAGTCACACCAATGAAAGGCCACCCAAGATTTGGAAAGAAGGGTAAGCTAACACCCGATATGTCGGCCCTTCAGATTTTGCGAAAGTTAGATTCGATAGCCTCTTAAGCCCTCCGCCACACCGAGTCAGTTCACAATGTATTTCATGTTTCTATGCTCGAGAGTACCTTGGATCCATCCCATATCATTGACTATCATCGATTGAGTTAACCGATAAGTTAACATACGAAGAAAAACCGCAATTACGACCGTCGTGTGAAGCAGATTAAGAACCAGGAAATCCCAATGGTGAAAGTGGAGTGGCAAGAGCACTATGGAACCGAGGCAACTTGGGAAAAGAGGAGGAAATCTTGAAATCAATATCCGTATCTGTTTTCGTCCTAAGGTAAAAAACAAGTTTGGAGGACCAAACTTAAATGAGGGAAGAGTGTAACGCATGACCCTAAATATCTGATTCTGTTATCTTTTCAATCACTGTTTGATGTTTTTGAATGTTTATTGTGGAAACCTATGTGAAAATATAGTAAAGGTGCATGAGACTTAGCAAAATGAATTTCCATCATTGAATTAAAACTCTATCTGTCACATTTGAATTACTTAAATCCAAATTGAGCACCTTAGAGATTTAATTTGCGAAGTTGATTTGGTATTTGGAATCTACATGATTTTTAAGCTATAATGGGATTTTCGTAGAATTTTCATTTGGCATCCTTAAGCGATTCAATTTAAGTCTTATATGAGCCTTATATATATATATTTTATCACTTAAGTCTTGTGGAGTTGTGATCAAAAGCGGGTCACTTTTGAGAGAAGGAAAAGAGAGAAAGGAGGAGAGAATTTGGGGGAAAATTCGGGTCATTAAGGATACTACTCAACTTGTTGATTTGGGTGATTTATTCAAAGGGCACACTCCGAAGAACTCATACGCCACCACAACATGTGAGTAATAGTGCATTCTGATTGCATTACACATACATTTATGTATCTCTGCTCAGAAGACATGATTGTAATTATGTCTTGATCTGAAAATGAAAGTGAGAACTATATCGTATATCTCTTTGGCCGAAAGGCTATCTCTTACGAAAAGGCTACCCGAGCCGAAGGCTATCTGTCTTGAAAGGCTACTCGAGCCGAAAAGGCTATCTGTCTTAGAAAGGCTACAATGAAAGGCTATCATCTTAGGAAGGCTACCTGAGCCGAAAGGCTATCTGTGCCGCAAGGCTACCTGGACCAATGGGTCAATCTGTTATCTCAGTATTTGATTTTGGTACATATGCTATTGTACATTGTGATTTTATTACTGCGTACTATTATTCACTGAGCTTGTCTCATTCTGTAAATTGTCTGATTCTGTAGGAACCAGCTTGGGGAGCCGATCTAGCATGCTTCATGCATTTTTGCCAGCTTAAGTTTAACGAACCTTTGGAAGAAACCCTTGCATATTAGACCAGTTGGTTTTATATATGTAATTTTGGTATTCACATTCTGGTCAGGGACGTTGTATCTATTGTTTTGTATGCCTAAGACCTAGGCTAATTTGTAAATGTTTTTGTAACCTCATTTTGTGTGCATGGTACTTTATGTTAAATGTTAAGTTGATCCTGGTTTTTGGTAGTTGCTCAATGGATGCGTCTGTTCCTTCTTAATTAAAATTAAAATGCTTCCGTTCGAGCCCCCAAATGTTATACCAAATAGGTTATTCTGTCTGTTTTTGTTAAGGTCATGCCTGAACTTTCAGGGGGCAGGTTTGGGGCGTGACATCACAAGTATTCTCTTACCACCCAACACTCTGGTAAAGGTAGCCTAAGAAGAGATTCCTCGAGATGAAACTGAAAAAAGATTTAACTGTATCAGTATAAACTTAGAACAATGCTCTACCCTCTCTAACCTAGTGCAACAAAGAGAGAAGGAAATAGAAACTCCTATACCAACCTGGTGAAGTAATGGTTATTATCAAATTGCTGTAATGTATTTCAAGTCACTTTTGCTATTAAATTAAAAACCTATCTACAAATAGATGGAGAACAAAGCAATCACATGGCACAAAATTCATAACTCGTGACATGCAATACTTCATTACTTAACAACTAAAAAAAAATATATATATGTATTTACTAACTAACCCCATTTGATAGGACTTAATGCATGGTTTGGTTTGGTTTTATATATTTACTTCTTTAAATTTTTGGTGTTCTATGTTCCTTTAGTGACTTACCTAACATCATTTCCACCTAAAGATCATTTCACTGACAATTAACACGGGAGAATGAACAGACCTTATATGTCAATAAACTTTCCCAAGCAGATATATCACTTTGACTTGGAAGATTCTGCAACACAAACTTGCCAGCATTCCACAATTTGTTGGTGAATGCCTTATTAGCTGTCAATCTCTCAGTTGATAAATTTAGATCCTGAAAAAGTGGCATAATTTGGTTGAGTTATGTACCAGCCACGTGCACAAACAGCAAACCACACAAATGTAGTTTCGTTTTAAGTGAATGAAAATTCACTTGGAGATAGAGATTGATATAAATTTCTTTGAACATAGGAAATCAAGAAATTGATTGAGTGCAATTCAAAATAGAGTAAGTAAAATAAAACCAAAATCAACTTACCGTATCCCTTGATTGACGTCACGATGGTTACAGTGACCAGAAACACCATAGTTATCAAAAGTAATAATCTGAGAACACCATATAGAAAGTAATGTATGGAACAGAATATGATCAAACATACACCAATTAGCAGGAAAATGAAAAGCCAAAAGTTTAGACAGTCCTTCATCAGACAGCTAAGCAAGTGTATAATATATACCAAGGAAAAAAACTAAATAAAGAAACCACGGCAAAGTAACTTGGATGAGCACTGCAACCATATCTTACCAAATCGATGGCATGACTAAGAATTTCCTCTTCAATTATTCTTGCCAATAAATCACACCTCCATACTTTGCCAAAACCAAACAGATTAATTTGAACTTCTGCATTAATATTGTATTTCAAACAGTACCAAAAGATGGAACAGGATTTACAAAGGTTAAGAAAGGAACCTGCAAATTTGGATGGTCCAGGATCTTCACTTGTTGGAGTGGAACCTAAATAACATATTCAAAATGTCAGAATATAGAAACCAACATAGGCTAATCTTTAGAACTGTATTTCAAATCCTTATTTTGGCTTATCAATCTTGGATAAAGGAACAATTTAAAAATAATATAAAAATAGTGCACAACAAAGATGACACTTGCATAACGAAAGCTTTCATTCTCAGAGGTTAGCATTACACCAATAGATAAAGAAAATATGTGCCCGATCAATCATAACCTTGAGGACTGCAGAAGCCTGATAGAGCTCTTCTTCCTGATGTTTCCCATGCCATCTGCATTACCTACATAACAGCCAAAACTATAAAAAAAAAAAAAAAATTAAGAAAAGCCAAGAAATAATACATTGAAGCAGTATAAAATAAGAAAGAAATGATGTATTTGAACATAACATTTGTAGGAAAGATACAATGCAAAGTCGATTTAAAATCTTTACATTTTCTATTTAAGAAGTATGACACAAGTAGCACCTATAAAGTACTTACACAGCCTCATCCACAAAGGCAAAATTTAGCAAACATGCTGTATATTTACAAGATCCAACACAGATGCACCAATTCATGAAAAAAAGAACTTCCCCTATCCATTAGGCGAGCTCATAGCTTTGGTAACACACACAAACAAAAACACACACAAAAAAAACAAACAAACAAACTTGCTTCAACGTGATAGGGGCTATTCATAAAACAAACATTTTATACTGCAAACTTTTGCATGATAAATTACAATGTTGAAAATTCAAGTATGAAAATTTAAAATTGAAAATGTAACAAATTAATGTTTTAAGATTAAAGTTAAAACTAGCTTGCAATTCAGCATTTAGTAATAAGTCATGTGCCTCTAACTAAAACATCTGACTCTCTTTAAGTGGATATTATTTATGAGTAATCTGAAGCACCTAATAAAAATTCACCAAAACATTTTCAGACTTACCACCTACTGTGGCTGACATACGAGCCCCTTAGATTCCTTCCGACCTACATTACTATTGTTCAATTTCTATAGACAGATGATAAGTTGATTCAAGTAAAGCCAAGGTTATTCATAAACAAGAAGGCATATCTAAATCCTAAAGGTTTGCAACTATAATTGACTATAAAACAAAATCAACGTATTACCAGTTGAGATGCACACAATGTGTAGATTACGGGCCCTGGAAATAAGGTAATTAATTGTTGGGAGTAAAAAACCTGCAGAATGCAATATATGGTTTTGATATAATACAAAATCAGAGCCCTACAAAAAATTAATAAACTACAATTTGAACAATAAAGGAAGTCCACCCAAGTCTTGAATTTCAAAATTTTTTTGAATAAATTATAATTATGGAATCACTAAATCAACACAACATAATGGGACATTTTCTGGTCCAACAACGAAAGGTCTAGCTGTCAAGCATAAGATTACAGGTTCAAGTTTGAGACAGCCACATTGGGCAAATAATACCAATAATCTTAGTAGTGCTGAAAATGGTCAAGAATGATATTTTACAACCAAGATCTTTACAACAAAAAGAAAAAAGAAACTGTAAAAAGAATTGCAATATAATTTAATTTCAATGCATATAAAAAGTTGCAAAGTTCAATGAAAACTGCATGCAACTATGCAACCAAAAAAAAAAAAAAATCAGATTTTAAAGTTTACATAGACTCATCATCAGGATGGGCAATAATCAGCAATGCATTTTTCCGACGAAGCCCTGCACCTGAATTTGATGGAAAACTGGTATTAAGCCAACCAAGAAATGCCTAAAGAAATACAATGTGTAAAAATCCTTTATAAGGATCACTTAACCACCATTATTTAAGAATGTAGCCTTGGAAAACCCCTATCCTCCACTCCGACGATCCAACTACCCCTTCCCAGCCCCTCTGCTATCGCAGAACCATGAGAGAGAGAGATAGAGAGAGGGGAGAGGGGGGAATCCGAACATACCTAGATCAAAGCAAAGAGAAGAGCCCTTTCGAATCATTGATCGCTGCCGGAGCCGAGCCAGTCTTGCTGCCGAAGAGATAGCACCATTCTAGGTCGAAGGCTCACCTCTGCCCAATTAGTCTCCCTTTCTAACCCTTTATCTTCTCCCTCCCTTTTTTTTCCTTTTTTTTTTATTTTTGGTGATTGGCGCTAAAATATTTTATTTTGGCGCCTTTTTTTTTTTGATTATATATTGTTTCAATTAAATTTATAAAAAATTATTTTTAACCATTCGAAAGTTAAAAATTATATAAAAGTGATAATTATTTTTTATTTTTTAACCAAATTAATTTTAAATTTTTAAATTTTTTTTTCTAAAAATCAAACCATGCATAGCCTAATAAGTCATTTCTTATGTTGGTAACTTATTTAATTATTTGTTAATTTTACGACATTTTTACCATCATTTTCAGTTTTCAATTTATTTTTACAAAAAATTTAAAAATTATTATAAAAACTTGTTCGATACTTTTTTTAATTTATAAATGGTTGTCTCAGTTTGTAAATTTGAAAAAAAAAACGTAAATTCAAAAAATGAGTTTATGTTGGTTTTTAAACAGAAATTTCAAAATTTTACTAACAAATTTTTTTTTCAATGAATTTTTTTTCCAACTGATACTAACCAAGGGGGCAATTGGTAATGCTACTTTAAACCTTAGGGAGGGGATTGTAATTTCTAAAATGTGAGGGGTGTCAATGTAATTTACCCACTAAGGGCAAAATTAGTATTTAAAAAAATTAAATTGCTAAAGGGGAAAATCTGTAATGAAACTTTAAACCTTAGGAGGGAAATGTAATTTCCAAAAGGTGAGGGGGAACTGTAATAAACATAAACCTCAGGAGGGTGTTAGTGTAATTTACCCCAAAAAAATAATTTGGAAAAAAATTAATTGAAAAAAAAATTTGCTACTAAAATTTTTAATTTTCTATTTAAAAACCAACGTAAACTTATTTTTTGAATTTACATTTTTTCCTCAAATTTACAAACTGAGACAACCATTTACAAACCAAAAAAATTATCAAACAGGTTTTTATGACCGTTTTTAAAATTTTTGTAAATATAAATTGAAAACTAAAAATGAAATGTTTGGTAACGTTTACGTTTTCAGTTTATATTTACAAAAATTTTATAAACTGATTTTTGTTTATTTTTAGAAAAACATAAACTACAAACGCGTTTGGTAATTGACAAAATGTTTAAAAAAAATTTAAAATATAAAAATGAGTGAGAAATGGCAAGTGGTGGCGGAAGACGGTGGTGGAAAGTGGTAACGGTGGGTGGTGGGTAGCGGGTGGTGGTGGGTGGGTGGGGGGGGGGGTGACGATGGGGGTAGTAGCGAGTGGGTGGCGGCAGGTGGGTGGCAGATAGCGGGTGGTGGTGGGTAGGTGGGTGGTGGCGGTGGTGGGTGGTGGTGGTGGTGGTGGTGGTGGTGGTGGTGGTGGTGGGTGGTGGTGGTGGATGGCGGGTGGTAGTGGTTAGTGGTGGTGGTGATGGGTAGGTGGTGTGATGGTGGGTGGTGGGTGGTGAGTGGGTGGTGGTGGTAGTAATGGTGGGTGTTGGGTGGTAGGTGGATGGGTGACGGTGACGGTGACGGGTGGTGGGTGGTAGCGAGTGGGTGGTGGTGGCGGGTGGTGGATGGTGGTGGCAGGTGGGTAGCGGGTAGTGGTGACGGGCGGTGGATGGTAGTGGCGGGTGGATGGCAGATGGGTGGTGGTGGTGGTGGTGGTGGCGAGGGATGGGTAGTAGTGGCGAGTGGGTGGCAGGTGGGTGGTAGGTGGTAGGTGGGTAGTGGTGGCGGGTAGTGGTGGTGGGTGGTGGCGGCGGAAGACGGTGATGGAAAATGATGGCGGGTGGTGGCTAGTATTGGGTGGTAAAAAAAAAAAAAAAAACTCAAAACTCAAAACGGAAACACATTTTTTGTGTTTTCATTTTTTGGCCAAATTTATAAACTGAGACAACTGATTTATAAATAAAAAATTTACCAAACAAGTTTTTATTTGAGTTTTTTAAATTTTTATAAATATAAACAGAAAACTGAAAACGTAAGTGTTACCAAACGGCACCTAAGTATTACCAAATGGCACCTTAGCAAACAGGCTTTAGATGGTAAAAATGTTGTAAAATTAACAAATAATTAAATAAGTTAGCAACATAAGAAATGACTTATCAAAAGATTCTTAGGCCATATATGGTTTGATTTTTAGAAAAAAAATTTAAAATTTAAAAATTAATATGGTTAAGAAATAAAAACTAAAAAATAATTATCATTTAAGGGTAAAAAATAATTATCATTTTAACTTTTGGGCAGGTTATATACATACGTATGGCTGCTTCAATTTAATTTGTAAAACGTTATTTCTAACTACTCGAAAGATCAAAATTATATAAAAATGATAATTATTTTTTATTTTTTATTTCTTAACCAAATTAATTTTTAATTTTAATTTTTATTTTTCTAAAAATCAAACCATATATAGCCTAAGAATGTTTTGATAAGTCATTTCTTATGTTGGTAACTTATTTAATTATTTGTTAATTTTACGATATTTTTACCATCTGAAGCCTGTTTGGTAACCATTTCGTTTTCAGTTTTCAATTTTCAATTTATATTTACAAAAATTTTAAAAATTGTCATAAAAATTTATTTGATAATTTTTTTTGATTTATAAATAGTTGTCTCAATTTGTAAATTCGAGGAAAAAACGTAAATTCAAAAAATAAGTTTATGTTGGTTTTTAAATAGAAATTTAAAAATTTTACTAACAATTTTTTTTTCAAATAATTGTTTTTTCAATGAATTTTTTTTCAATGAATTTTTTTTCCAACTAATACTAACAAAGGGGGCAATTGATAATGCTACTTTAAACCTTAGGGAGGGGATTGTAATTTCTAAAATATAAGGGGTGTCAATGTAATTTAACCAGTAAGGGCAAAATTAGTATTTAAAAAAAATTAAATTGCTAAAGGGGGAATCTGTAATGAAACTTTAAAGCTCAGGGAGGGAGATACAATTTCCAAAACGTGAAGGGGGAACTGTAATAAACATAAACCTTGGAGGGTGTCATTGTAATTTACCCTATATATATATAATCGCACTTAATTAGAAAATGACATAAAAATAAATATTATCACACTCAATCAGATTAAGTGTGATTAAAAATTTGGGAATTGTATATTTTATATAAAAATCAATTTGAAATATTTTATACAATTACACCTATTTAGGAAGTGTGATTAAAAAGTAGTAATGTATATATAACCACATTTTAATTACATTGTGTGATTAAAAATATATATAAATAATCACACTTTAATTAGAATGTGTGATTAAAAAATATATAAATAATCACACTTATTTAAAAAGTGTGATTAAAAAGTAGTAGTGTATATATAATCACACTTTAATTAGAAAGTGTGATTAAAAAATATATAAATAATCACACTTTAATTAGAATGTGTGATTAAAAAATATATATATAATTACACTTATTTAAAAAATGTGATAAAAAGTAGTAGTGTATATATAATCACACTTTAATTAGAAGGTGTGATTAAAAAATATATAAATAATCACACTTTAATTAGAATGTGTGATTAAAAAATATATATATAATCACACTTGTTTAAAAAGTGTGATTAAAAAGTAGTAGTGTATATATAATCACACTTTAATTAGAAGGTGTGATTAAAAAATATATAAATAATCACACTGTAATTAGAATGTGTGATTAAAACATATATATATAATCACACTTGTTTAAAAAGTGTGATTAAAAAGTAGTATTGTATATATAATCACACTTTAATTAGAAGGTGTGATTAAAAAATATATAAATAATCACACTGTAATTAGAATGTGTGATTAAAACATATATATATAATCACACTCGTTTAAAAAGTGTGATTAAAAGGTAGTAGTGTATATATAATCACACTTTAATTAGAAGGTGTGATTAAAAAAATATATATATATATATAATCACACTTAATTGAAAAGTGACATAAAAAATAAATATTATCACACTCAATCAAATTAAGTGTGATTAAAATATCAATCTAATTTTTTTTTATCACACTTCCAATAAAAGTGAGATCTTTTTTTTTTGTCAAAGTGTGATCTTTAACTATTTTTGCAAAATGTACCCTATCTGGTTTCAATTTTACAATTCATTTTTTTTTTTTTTGAAAAAATAGGAATTAGTTTGACAAAAATAAATTGCAAAAATATATTTTTGAATATCTAAAAAATATTTTTGCCTTAAAAAAAAATTAAAACTATATGAACTGATGAGTGTTTTGTATTTATTATGATTTTTTCACTAAATTAGTTTTAGGTTTTTTGAAAAAAATTTAGAATTTTTTTTAAAAAAATAATCAATCCAAATAGAGTTGAATCTTCATTTCAATTGGAACAAGTGTAATACCTATGTTATGCATGAAAATAAAAAAATAATTTTTAAAATTAAATAATAACATAAAATTTGTTTAAAATATATAGAAAAAAGAGTTAGAATTGACTAAATTTTAACTATTTTCATTCAAGTTACACATAAAGAGTAGTTAAAAAAATTAAGAAATTTTATTAATGTCTTGAAGCTCATATAGTCTTTCAGTAATTTTTACTTAATATATAATATAAATTAGGAGAATTAAGATTTGTTAGTCATAGAATGAGAAAAGAGTTGATCATCATAAATGAAAATATCATGGATGGAAAAAGACTTAAACTAATATGGAATAAGAATAGTAAACAAATATATGAATTTGTTTAAATCATTTATAGCGATCCCGGCTTTTCCTCCATAATTTATTGTATTCCGGACTTGGTTTTGTAGGTGGTTGATGTTCCCTATATCTCATTTCCATCCTTTAATTCTTTGTATTTGAGTTGTGGGATGTGTTGGGTAAGTTTGGAACAGGTTAGTTGGGTGTTGGAACAATTGGTTGCTGTCCAGAATTTGGCATCTTCGCTCGAGCGAGGCTTTTTGCGCTCGAGCGAGCCTTGGGTTTTTGCTTCTTTGCTCGAGCGAAGGTTCTTGCGCTCGAGTGAGATTTATGTGATGTGCCTCTTCGCTCGAGCAAGCACTCTTGTGCTCGAGCGTGCATCTGCGTCTAGATTGGACCTGAAGGTTGGCATTCTTTGCTCGAGCGAGCTTTCTTTCGCTCGAGCGAGCAAGCCCTATGTTTTGAGTTTCTTCGCTCGAGCGAGAACTCTTGCGCTCGAGCGTGCTTCTACGTTGCAGACCTGTAGCTTTGCATTGTTCGCTCGAGCGAGGTTCTTTTGTGTCTGATCGTTCGAGTGACCAATCCTTCGCTCGAGCGAGCCTCGCTGTAGCGATCCCGATTTTGACCTGGTCAACTTCATGGATCGAGCTGCCTGGTCAGCTCGCCGAAAGTAAAAATGCAAAATGCATTTGGAATTACTTACAGGAAAGTGTATTTCACGCTCGAGTGACCTTGTTAACATTAAAAACGTGAAATTAGAAGGTTGTGATTATAAATGTTGACATTGGATATGTATTATCTCACCTATGGAAGTTTTGAATAAACTATTTATTTTGATATTGAACATCTCTTTAGAAATAATTGCATTGGGCTATCAGTGGAGGATAGTTATGATTGTTGTAGAAATTACATGAAGATTAGGCGATTTAATGCTAATCCATTGTTGGTGCCATTGAATATGACCATATATGTATGTTTATTGGGAGGAGAAAGGGGATGTACTCCATATGTGATTATGTTTATAAATACATTGCATATGTATATTTGTTTGGGAGGAGAAAGGGGACGGACTCCATTTAAAGCAAGTTGGCCGGAGTGTCCCGGGTGAAAGATCCAAAATTTTATATATACATGGGTGCCGATTCCTTCGGATGAAATACCTGTAAAATGGCGGGTTTGAAGTGTTTATGTGAGTTTTGCATAATTGGAAAAATCATTGAGTTGCAGTCTCGTTTTGTTTCTTGAAAGATAACGAAGTTAACTCATGAATTGAGTAGCATCTATGAACTAGAAATGAAATTAAAGGAAAATTAAATAAGGTTAGCCTTAGTGGCATATAGATATGCAGGTCTTGTAGATGTTTCAGGATCGATATTGTTTATGTACGTGGTATTTATACCTTTGCTAAACCTCATAAATTGTGTTAGATTATTTCTACTGGGCTCTTGGCTCACTCTATATGGGAATACCATTTTCAAGTACAGGTGAGATGTTTTTTCCAAGGCAATAGTGTGGATGGAGTTTTGGGAAGCAAGAGCTTCTTAATTATGCCTTATGTGTGTATGTTTGTTATTTGTAAAGCCAAGAGCTTAAGATGTAATGAACGAGACTCCATTTTGTGTAACCAAGAATGTTCTTGGATAAATTTGTAAGCCTGTAGGGCACTTATTATCTGTTTGACTTCCATTTCATACTTGTTGTAAAATGCATGTTTGGGATTAGAACTGGGGCTTTGAGATGTGAACAACATATATTTGGCATTTGGGATTTAATGGAACTGGGTGTATGGACTAGTTTGCTATATATATGTGGTTGTCTATGAGGTGGGTTTTGTTGCATAAATAGATATATTATGCCCAATTTTTGAGGTGTTACACTCGCATATATCAGAACACAGCAGCGATCTTCTTTTTCACTTTTTGAACTTCTTTTTATTCCAAACCCTAGATCGGCTGTCTCTCTCTCTAAAATCCCCATTCTCTCTACAAATACACTTGATCTAGAGGGTTTCTACCCTACTCCCTTTGTTAAAAAGCTAGATTATCTCGTGGGCTACCTTTTGATCCGAAAAAGCTTGGATTTGGAGCATCTTGGTTTTCTCTCTTCATCTCCTTTGAGTCTCTGCATTTGAGGTAAGGATAATCTACTCCATCCTATGAGTTTTTATAGCGACCCCGGTCTTTTCCCAGTTAGTTGTTGTATCCGGACTTGTGTTCCGTAGATCCTGTTGTTATATAATTGTTGTTGTTGTCCTTTGATTCCTTGTTCTTGAGTTATAGGATGTTTTGGGCAGGTTGGTTGCAGGTTTGTTAGGTTGGAAACCAAGTGTTGCTGTCCAGATTTTTGGACCTTCGCTCGAGCGAGGGTTTGGTTGCTCGAGCGAGAGTAGAGTCTTGTGTCTGGTGGCTCGAGCCAGGATTTCTTCGCTCAAGCGAGCGATTGCGTTTAGTGTAGACCTGAGAGCTGTGTTTCTTCGCTCGAGCGAGCGAGGTGTATGTTTTCGAGTTCTTCGCTCGAGCGAACATTTCTTCGCTCGAGCGAGCTTCTGGGTTGCAGACCTGAAGCACCGAGTTTTTGGCTCGAGCGAGACTTTCTTTGCTCGAGTGAGGCTTTCTTGTGTCTGGTCGCATGAGCCACCAATCCTTCGCTCCAGCGAGCCTGTCAGGTTTAAATACGCAGCAGCGGTTTTTAAAATGTTTTTTTCACATGCTTTTGATCCTAAAACCCTAGTTCTGAGTTCTCTCTCCCTCCACTCACCTTCTCTCTTAGGTATCATCTAGTTTTAGGGTGTTTCTACCCCAGGCCCTTTATTAAAAAGATAGAGTGAGTCGAGAGCTTCGTTTTAATCTAAGAGTTTGGCTGTTTGGAGCACTTTGGATTTTGGGTCATCATCTCCATCTTCTCCATTCGGGTTATTTACTTCGAGGTAGGAATTTCCTACTCCATATTATAGGTTTTGTTCTAGGTTTTGGTATTTTGATATGTTGGGGGTTGTTTGGGAATTTTGGGAAAAACCCTAGTTGTTGTAATAAATTAATTTGTATAATTAATTTAGGGAAAAATGTGGAATTGAGTTTAATTCATAGAATTGGGGAATTTAATGATTTAATGGCGTAGTTGGTTAGTTTAATTACTTACCTGTGCAAAATGTTAAATTTACATTTGTTGATACATTTATTTCCTGTTTAGAAATAACTGTTTTGGGCTATCAGTGGAGGGTAGTCGTGATTGTTGTAGACATTGCATGTGGATTAGGGAAAACTGAGACTAATCACATTGGTTAAGTCATTGATTTTGACTGTTGAATTAATACAGAAAATACGTGTATTGATTGTGTGTTGTATATGTCAAGTGTTTAATACATTGTATATGCATTTTGTTTGGGAGGAGATAGGGGATGAACTCCATTAGCACCACTATATGTGTTCTTATTGATTTATGGAAATGTTTTTACTTGTTGTTGATACAACACTAAAATGTGTATCAATTGGGAAGTATGGAAGTGTTTTGGGTATGAGCCTTAGTCTCATTTGTTTTGTTGATATTGGAAGAAATGTTAATGTGATATTTAGTTCACTGTTATAGTTTGGCCAGTTTCTGAGCCATATTGATATAAATGGAAAGTTGAATAAATAAGTGAAACGTGTCATGGACATTAATGTCATGAAACTGTATGTTGGTGAAATGATCAGTTGTGTTAACCATCTATTGAATGCTATTACTTTATTCAATGCTTATATTTGGTTTAGTATATTTCTACTGGGTTGTGGCTCACCCTATACGGGAACATCATTTTCAGGTCCAGGTGATATGCTACCTCCAAGGAATTAGCTTGGAAGGAATTGGAGTTGAAGACTCTGTTTAGACTAGTTGTTATTTTGTTTTATTGATATTACATGTAAACATTCAAGCCAAGGGCTTAATTTGTAATTGAGTTAGTACTCATTCGTTTGTGTCCAAGTGTTGGCTTGGAAAGATGTAAGCCCTTAGGGAATTTACTTTTGATGTTACATGTGGTGTCTTCCAATAAAAGTACTCTGCTGGATGATATAAAGATTTGTGTTCTTTTACTAATGCATGTCAATGTTATATATTATGGGTTTATTTTGAGGGCGTTAAAACTTGGTATTAGAGCGTACCGGGTTCGAATACTTTGGGTACGTGGGAAGTGATTAGTATCACAATGGGTTCGTCTCGTTTGATAGAGACTTAGTGTAATGTTGTATGCTTATATGATAACATGTTTATGTGACTATGTGGGTATGGAATGTAGTTTCTAGGATATTGGTTGGACCCTTGAGTTTCTAGTAGTCTTGTTGGAAAGGCACTTGATCAATGCTGCTTCCAACCGGAACTATAGTAATGCTTCGGGACTGTCATTATCCAAGAATGAAATTCGTAGGTGCTTATGTGATTATGTGCTTACATGGAATGAATTATTGTTGTCTAATGCATTAGGACGTGAGTGTTATAGCTTCGGCACATTTATTAATGTGCTAACATGTTTGTTTCCTTTATTAGGATGTCAGGACGAGGACGAGGACGTGGTAGGCGTGGTAGGCAGGAAGTGCCTATACCGGATGAGGTTCCAGAGCAGCAGGAGGGTGTTGGCTAGGCCAATGTGGTCAAGCCAGTAGGCCAGCAGGCTATGGGCACTTTGGCCCGAGAGATAGCAGGGGCATTCAGGGAGTCAGTTGGCATTGTTAGGGTTGAGAATCAAGCCCAGGTTGTTGTTGCGGATGCAGGACCTTCTTTTCTGAAGAGGGAGTTCTTCTGGTCTAATCCGGACGAATTTGTGGGTGATCGTAAAGAGCCGCTTAAGGCAGATGAATGGCTCGAACAGACAACGTAGACGTTTGAGATGCTTGGCATCGAAGACGAAGGGTTGAAAGTGACCTTGGCATCTTTCCAACTGAAGGGAGATGCGGGTCAGTGGTGGAAGTTCACTAAGGGTCGTATAGGAGGTACGTGGGAGGCTTTTGTGAATGCTTTCCAGGAGAGGTTCTTATCTCCAGCAGTCAGAGAGAAGCTGAGAGACCAGTTCTGCCAGCTTAAGCAGTCGAGTTCGTCAGTGGCCGAGTTTGAGGCTGCATTTACCAGCTTGTCTAGGTTTGCACCTGAGTTGGTGGCGTATGAGGAATGCCGTTGTATCGAGTTTGAGAAAAAGTTGAGGCGTGACCTTAAGCTGAGAGTTGGAGGAACTATGATTCGGGATTATGGGCGTATGGTTGATGCTGCAGCCCATATGGAGATCATGATGCAGGAGGAGGAGGAAGGGCAGAAAGGCTCCAAGAGGAGTCAGGATGGCCAGAGTGATGGCAGGAGACAGAGAGGTTTCAATCCTCAGCAGTCTCAGAGTAGCTTTTCTAGATCGACTTTTCGGTCTGAGAGTGCGAGTTGGGGAAAGGCGAGGAGACATTACCTGTTTCAAGTGTGGTCAGCTAGGCCACAAGTCTCCAGTTTGCCTCAGAGGGGAGGAGTACAGATAGCAGCATCTTCTTCGGCTTGATCTCAGAGCCAGAGTCAGGGTAGAGGCCAGCCGCTCTCTTGTTTTCAGTGTGGTCAGGCAGGGCACATGAAGAGGTATTGCCCGCAGTTGAGTGGCACATCTGGTGCATCTGGTTTGAGGCAAACTCAGAGTCATCAGCCAGCTTAGTCAGTTCAGGCCTCGAGGGCCAATCAGGTGGCTTCATCGTCCCAGTCTGTGCACCAGTCTTATGTTCCTAGGGGTGAGCAGGTTGAGCAGAGACCATCTGGGCGTGTGTATGCTGTTACCGCGCAGGATCTTGTACCGGCTCCATCGGTTGTGAGAGGTACCTTCTTGTTTTGCAATTCGGTTGCTAGTGTTTTGATTGATACGGGTGCATCTCATTCCTTTGTGTCTGCTGCATTTGCATCTATTTTGGAGTTGGAGTTAGCACAGTTAGCATCTCCTATTTGTGTAGTGTCACCTCTTGGGGGTGAATTGATCTTGAAACAAGGTGTTAGGGGTTATGATATAGAGGTTGCTGATTGTAGGCTTCCGTTTCCTTTTGTAGTTATGCCCATGAAGGGCTTTGATGTTATTTTGGGTATGGACTGGTTATCGTCATACCGGGCTGTTATTGATTCCTACCGCCAGAGGGTCACATTACGTACCTTGAGCGGGGAGTGTTTCCATTTTCTGGGAGACCGGGTTGGTAGTGTATTGCCACCGGGGTATGATCCGCGAGGGCGGAGTGAGTTAAGTGGTCTTCTTGCTAGCCTTTTGAGTAGTGAGTGTGATGAGACCCAGATTGTGTTGCCGAGGGTGATTTGTGAGTACTCGGACGTCTTTCCCGAGGATCTTGTTAGTTTGACACCGCATTGAGAGATTGAGTTCTCTATTGATCTAGTGCCCGGCACGGCGTCGATTTCTATGGCACCCTATCGTTTTGCCCCAGCCGAGTTTGTTGAGTTGAAGATTCAGCTCCAGGAGTTGCCAGATAAGGGCTACATTCGTCTTAGTGTTTCACCGTGGGGAGCACCGGCCCTCTTTGCTGAAAAGAAATGTGGTGCTTTAAGACTCTGTATCGATTACCGGAAGTTGAACCGGGCTACGGTTAAGAATAAGTACCCTATGCCTCGTATAGATGATCTGTTCGATCAGTTGAAGGGTTCCCGTTGTTTCTCTAAGATAGACTTGAGATCGGGTTACCACCAGTTGAGAGACAGGGAGGAGGATATTCCGAAGACGGCATTCCGTACGCGGTATGGCCACTATGAGTTTTTGGTGATGCCATTTGGGCTCACCAACGCACTGGCAGTGTTTATGGATTTGATGAACCGGATATTTCAGGAATTCTTAGATCGTTTTGTAGTCGTCTTCGTGGACGACATTCTGATTTATTCACCTTCAGAGGAGGAGCACGAGGAACACTTGAGAGTGGTGCTTGAGTTACTTAGAGTCCATCAGCTTTATGCGAAGTTTGGGAAGTGTGAGTTCTGGCTAGAAGAGGTCAAGTTCTTAGCCCATGTAGTTTCTGGGGAAGGAGTGTCTATTGATACATCCAAGACGGAGGCAGTGCAAGATTGGGCACAGCCTAAGAGTGTGTTTGAGATCCACAGTTTTCTAGGATTAGCTGGGTATTATCGCCGGTTTATGAAGGATTTCTCCATGTTAACTTCGCCTTTGACTAGATTGACTCGGAAGGGAGTCAAATTTGTAAGGAGTGAGACTTGTGAAAAGTCATTCCAGGAGTTGAAAGTTAGACTGACCACCGCTCCAGTCTTGATTATTCCGGAGAGAGGGTTGGGTTATGCAGTCTATTGTGAAGCCTCACGAGAGGGTCTGGGTTGTGTATTGATGCAAGAGGGGAAAGTGGTTGCCTATGGCTCACATCAGTTGAAAATACACGAGAAGAACTACCCTACGCATGATCTAGAGTTAGCAGTTGTGATCTTTGCCTTGAAGATTTGGAGGCATTACCTTTACAGTGAGAGGTTCGAGGTATTCTCGGATCACAAGAGTCTGAAATATCTGTTTGCACAGAAAGACTTGAACTTGAGGCAGAGGAGGTGGATGGAGTTCATTGAGGATTATGACTTCGAATTGCATTATCATCCGGGGAAGGCCAATGTAGTGGCCGATGCCCTTAGCAGGAAATCTGTTGGTGACGTAGCTAGTATAGCCATCCGAGAGTGGGAGATGTTGGGTGCACTTGGGGAGTTTGATTTGCTTCTGGGCGAATCCGTTGAGGCTGCGGCCTTGTTTTCTGTTGTAGCGCAACCTACACTTGTGACTCGAGTGTTAGAGGCTCAGAGGGGTGACCTTGAGGTAGAATCCCTCCGAGAGAAGATCTCCAGTGGGAAGGTTGAGAAGGGTTTGACGGTGTATCCCAACATGAGTGTGAGATACCGAGACCGTCTGTTTGTGCCAGAGTCTTGCCGAGAGGAGGTACTCTGAGAGTTTCATCATTCACGCCTTGTGGTGCATCCGGGAGGCACTAAGATATATCGGGATTTGGGTCGCCAGTTTTGGTGGTGGGGTATGAAGAGAGATGTGGCAGCTTTCGTGTCTAAGTGCCTTGCTTGTCAGCAAGTGAAGGCCGAGCATCAGAGGCCAGCGGGTTTATTACAACCCATGCCTATTGCCGAGTGGAAGTGGGAGCATGTCACTATGGACTTCATTGTAGGTCTTCCGAGGACTCAGCGAGGTAGTGATTCTATTTGGGTGGTTGTAGACCGGTTGACTAAGTCGGCGCACTTCATTCCTATGCGCGTGAGAGATTCGGTAGATCATCTTGCTGACTTGTACATTCGGGACATAGTGAGGTTGCACGGGGTCCCAGTGACGATTGTCTCAGATAGAGATCCCGTTTTATTGCCAGGTTGTGGCAGAGTTTGCAGAGTGCCTTAGGCACTAAGTTGACCTTTAGCACGGCTTATCATCCTCAGACTGACGGGCAGTTCGAGCGTACTATTCAGATCCTTGAGGATATGCTTCGGGATTGTGTTCTTGACTTTAGTGGGTCGTGGGAGAGGCACTTGGCTTTAGTGGAGTTTGCCTACAACAACAGTTTCCAATCTAGTATCGGTATGGCACCGTTTGAGGCCTTGTATGGCCGACCGTGTAGATCTCCAGTTTGTTGGGCCGAGGTGGGTGATGCACCTTTGTTGGGTCCGGAGTTGGTGAGGGAAACGATGGAGAAAGTTGAGCTTATCCGTAAGAGGCTTGTTACAGCCTAGAGTCGTCAGAAATCTTATGCCGACCGTAGGAGGAGACCTTTGGTGTTTGAGGTGGGTGATCATGTCTTTCTGAAGATATCACCTAGATGGGGATTAATGAGGTTTGGGAAGAGCGGGAAGTTGTCCCCTCGGTTTATTGGCCCTTTTGAGATCCTTGAGAGGATTGGCGAGGCTGCCTATCGTTTAGCTTTGCCACCGCAGTTATCCGGAGTTCATGACATGTTTCATGTGAGTATGCTTCGAAAGTATGAGCTGGATCCATCACATGTGTTGGATTGGACCAATTTAGTGGTTGACGAGGATGTCTCGTATGAGGAGAGACCGGTTCGGGTCTTGGATAGGCGGGATCAAGTTTTGCGAGGCAAGACCATTCCCTTGGTGAAGGTTCTGTGGAAACATCACGGAGTGGAGGAAGCCACTTGGGAACGTGAGTTGGAAGTCCACGAGAAATATCCGGACATGTTTGCTAATATGTAATCTTGTATCTAGATTTTGTAATATTGTTGGACTTAAGAGCTTTATATATGTCTTAAGTTGGAAAACATTGAAAATGTTTTGGTTTAATAAAAGTATGTTTTGGAACTTGCCTCAATATGGAAGTTGAATGTAACATTTATATATGTTGAATATATATTGTGGAATTGGAATTATATCACGAAATTGAATATGATATGGAAATGGGAAATCATGTATATTTAAAACGGTTGAAATTGAAATATATGTTGTTTTATATATATTGTGAGATGCCTCTTGATAAAAGATGAAATGACCGGTATTGGGTCAAGTTTTTTATTATTGTATTGTCATATTGTTGAAATTTAAGAAAAACCTGTTTTCGAAAACTTATGCTTAATTTTGGGGACAAAATTCATTTAAGGGGGGGAGGTTATAGTGACCCCGGTCTTTTCCCAGTTAGTTCTTGTATCCGGACTTGTGTTCCGTAGATCCCGTTGTTATATAATTGTTGTTGTTGTCCTTTGATTCCTTGTTCTTGAGTTATAGAATGTTTTGGGCAGGTTGGTTACAGGTTTGTGTAGACATCCCATTTTTGACCGTCCTCAAGACTTGGACGTCACTGATTGAACACTCGGTCATCACCCTTGTTTGTGTTCGTTTGGAGTTCCCGGAGGTCTCGGCTACGCGCCTTGCCTCAGGATCTCCGAACTCGACTGTTTCGTGTCTGGTTTTTGCACCAAACACTGGTGTTTTGCCTTGGAGGGGCAGGGAATGCCTTGTGAGGCATCCCCACACATCACCGGCCGTGGCTAGAGGCCACCGGCCAGGGTTTTGTGGCCATCGGCAATGTATATTGCCGGTCGGCACTCTTTGTTGCCGGTCGGCCATCAAGTTTGTCAAAATGACACTTCTGGCTGGCCGACCACTGTTCATCTGCTTTTGCAGATATTTTAATACAGCTGGATGGCATTTTGTTCCCCTCCATACACATGTATGGAGGGATGGCCCTCTTGTTAGCTTACCTTGTAAGCTTTACAAGATTGGCTCCTCTATAAGAGAAGCCCTTCTCTCTTGGCATTAGGTTAGAGATTTTGGTTAGAAAAACTCAGAGAGAGCTCTGGTCTAGGTTTAGGGTTTCATATATATCCTCTCGCTATATCTCTCTGTTGTGTGTGTATAAGTGTATTTGTGTTTTACTATTGCACACAAACACATAGTGCTACACCTTTTCTTGGCTTCTTCAAGGACCAGAGGTTGTTCTTGGTGTTCTTGGGTGATTTTGAGCCCAAAGAACCAGCTGGAGTTCCATTGTTGAAGGAGGTCTTCAAGGGTAAGAATCTTCTCCCTTTTTACCCTTTTCTTGCATACTATTTTTGCCTACCTTATAACTATTTTTGTGTTTAGTGTATAACATAAAAAAGTTCTATTTTTAGGCCCTCGAAATACTTGCTTTAGAGTGCTTTGTGGTTTGGAGGTGTTTGACCCCTCTTAGGCCTTGAGAGACCCCATTTTGTGCCATTTTGAGTGAGCTCCGGGACTTTGGTGTTTGGGCCTCCTCACCACTGAAATCTTGAGGGATTTCAGTGGTAAGGATGGTGCCTTGAAGTCCCAAGAAGGAGAGGGCCACCCCCTCTCCTTGTTGTCCTTGAAAATGACCATTTATGCCTCTTAAGGGAGCATCTAGTCTCAGTGTGTGTTGGCCATGCCTTAGCTTATTTCCATGCCTACTTTGACATGAAATAACATTATTGTATGTTGGTTTTTGTACACCATGCTTGCTTAGCATACCTACCTTGTAATGCCACGATTTGCCTCAATATATGCATAGCATTTAGACTATCATGCTTTTGTGTTTTGGCCAAGCTTTGTGAAGTTTATACGCATGTTTTGATGTGCTAAGGGACTGTTTTAAGTCATTTGAGTTGTTCATGCCTTGGTTTGTATAGCCACCATGTAATCCCTCTTGTATGCCTTAAGCTTTGACCCCTTTAGCATGCCTTACTTGCATGGTTTGTTTTATTAGGAACCTTTTCTAGCATGTTTTCAGTGTCTAGCATGTTGGTTATATGTCCATGTTTGTGACTTTTAAGTGTGCTTAAAAGTTGCTTTAATATGCCTAAGTATTGGACCATGTGTGCATGCATGTTTGTATGTATTTTTGGCCTTCATTCCCATGGCATTTGGCCACTGTTTTAGGCCTAGTTAGGGCTGCCTAAACCATGTTTAAGTCCATCTTTATGTTTGTTGCATGTACCCCTTGTATGTTGTGGCATATTAGTGAGTTGGTGCATGATTGAAACTCCCATGTTTGAATGAAGTCACATACTTGTTTGCATGATTAAACACCCACATGGTGTCTTGCATACTCGTGTTGTCACATTACCCCGTGTTTGCATGCTCCCTTTCATGCCATGTTGCATCCTTAGCTTACATGCCTAGGTTGCATTCCATCTAGCATGCATGCCTTGTCCCTTGATCAAGTGATAGGGAGTGGGCCTTGGTTTGACTATGTGCATTGCATTACATTTGAAATGAAAGTGTACACTTGGTCTCTTGGGCCATCACGCATTGAAATCCGCGATTGATGGTGCGAGAACTAAGGACCATGTCCCTTTGAGTCATACACATGATAAGGGATAGGGTTGGTGCATACATTGTTTCAATTGTATTGCCATGCTATGCCTTGCCCTCTGCTGCTGTCAATTGCAGGTTCTGCAGACATTCTTTGCCGATCAGCAGTGTTCAGTGCCGACCGGCAATCCATTTGTGGCTGATAGCTTCATAAACAGCCGGTGACCACATCCTACTGCCGGTGGCAATCCTCCTCAACCGGTAGTGTCTCCCAATGTCCAGGGAAGCCATTATGAGATTTTGGCAGTCTCTAGAGGGGCAGAGCAGGGAAAACAGAGGCAGTCTACGCATGGCAGTGCACTTCCGAACAGGATCCGAGCGCGCATGCATTGAGACCTCGCCCCGAGGCTGCTGTTTCTTACTTTCTTAGCTTAGTTAATTTGTTAATTAATTAGGTGATTTGTAATAAATAATTAGCTTGCGAGTTAATTAATTTGTATTATTCTTTTGGTCCCTCCGAGCGAGGGCAAATCTGTAATAAGTGTGGGTGCGTGTGTGTGCATGTCTTCCAAACCCCACGTTTTTCTTCCCTTTTATTTACCTGCTTATGATGGTAGATTAGGGCATATTTGATTTAGCATACCTTATGCTATGCATGCGTGCATCCATACATTTTGTATTGCATGCACCGGGCTCAGCGCATCATGCTAATTGCATTAGTATTTCAAATCTAACTTGAATACGTGCATCAAATGATTGCATTTCACATGCCATTTTAGGATTAGCCGAGCCTATCCTAACTGCATTTTGTATGTGATGCATTAGCCACTAAACATGGACTAGGGTCATGCATGTTTGCTAACTAGTTTACTGTTTTGGCATGGAGTACGATGTAAGTATTTTATGCTTTGGCATACTGCATGCGTGTGGATGTTGACATGAATTGCATGCTTACCATGTGGCTAAATGCTTATGTGTCATAAACTGCCTGAATGCCTGTGGGTGAAGGTTGGATTGTTTGAGTTGGAGCAACTCATTGAAATTCGTGTTTTAGCCTACTTGCGAGTAGCAAATTCTAAAACATTCTCAAAGCAAACGGATATGCAATGCTTATTTCCAAATTAGGCGATCCAGTCTATACTTTTGTGTTGTGCGCATCACATAGTAATTCTAGCTAATTAATTGGAATAAAAACACATAATGTTTTCAAAATCAGATATCATGGTTAGTAGAGGCCGATCTTCGGATCGGGCGAGAGGGGATGCTCATAGCTGACCTTCCCCAATCGTACCCAAGTTCCCGAGCCGAGGCAACTTTGGTGATGACGGACACGTGGCCTTTGGCACCGAGTCAGGGTTTCCTAAATTTCCCAAAATAAAATATTTAGGTGGCGACTCTGTATCTGGCAAAGCAGTCCATGTTTGGCACTTCTTTCAAAAATCTGTTTTCTCAAAACGATTTGCCAGATTTGGACTCTTTGGTTCAGATTAAGAACCGTGACAAAAATCAAGTCCGAACTGTAGCGTGGGGTCCCTCGCGGTCGTGTTACAGCTTCTGGCGACTCTGCTGGGGATTTAGAGAGCTTGACTCGAACTCGTGATATCCTGTTTTGATTTCATTTATGTGTCTCTTTGCATTGCATTTGCATTGGTGCGTCTAGGACACCATGTTTGCCATCTGTCATTCCTGAACGGTTTGCCGGAGGCTTGTCTTGTCAAGACATGACCATAAGGCTGACCGGTTGTGGGTTCTGACAGCATGGGAACACAAACCCCGGTTTTACCGAGGCACCCTTTTTGGCCATTCGGCCTAGTGCATATTCGGAATCCGTGGTGACCATTCCAAACTAGGACAGGTTGCTTACCCGATGTTAGATTGTTTGAAACCGCTGTGTGCGTAGTGAAACCCTAGCTCCTGACAAAATAGGATAGGGAAACCCTATCCCAACATAGGGGTGTTTTGGTTCTCTTTTACTTGCTATGTGCTTTTAGAGTGTATCCCTACAGGAATGTACATATCAGTCTGCAAGTTTGAGTATCAGGCCCGAGGGCACCAGTATCAGTGTTGTTGAGAAATCAATTATCTACAGATGTCAGTTCAGTTTTGAAAATAGTGATTCTGGGGAACAGTGATCAGTAGTAGAGTGCAGTTGTTCGGCTACACCTGTGTTTGACCTGTTTGGGGCTGAAATGCTGCTTGTTTTTCCTTTCAGTTCAGAAAGTTCAGAAAGTTGATACAGAATAGCCAGTGTTCCCCCTTGCTGAGGCAGGACTTATGATTACGCAGAATTCAGAAGAGACTGTGGTTATGACAGCCGCACTAGGTCAAGGAATCAACTTGCAGGGCGAGACCGATGGTGATACACCACACCCACCCAGGTCGCCTATTGCACACCCAATCTGGGCACCCCAGTTATATCAGGTTCGCGAGCCCACCACGTTCGAGCTGATGGGAATGATAGGTGATCTCCAAAGGTCCGTGTCGGATCTCACCTACGGAACGTCAGCTTCGCCATCCGCAGCACCGTATGCCGGAAGTTTCGTACCCTAGGAGCCCCCGCTACTGGGACGGATTGTGATCGAGCTTAACCAGCCGGAGATGGCCTCCAACCACAACAATGATGTATCAATACCAACCAAAACCCTTGATCAGGCTGAGGCGAGAGGTAAAGACAAAGCGAAGGCAGATGCCCATCCCATTGAACAGTTGATGTGGGCAGTCGAGGCTTTGAAAGCCAGGGGAATGAACAAGCAACAAATATCCGCGGTTGTGGCCAAAACTGTGGATGATGTTTTCCCTACTCCGATCGAAGGCAGTTCAAGCTAGTCAGAAAATCGGGACAGGCCCCGTCATGCTAGAACAGTTCCCCCCATTCCCAACCCTGTACTGTGAAAGATCAGTAATGGCGATGCTGTGCCCGCTGAGTGAATTCGCTAGTGCGTCTAGCAAGAATACTCAGACTCCCAAGTACCTGCCCCGAGGGCGCAGGGTCTTTCATGCCCTTTATATGCCATTGTCTAAGGCTCTTTAGATCCTGGCCGAAAGGGGGCATCTTAAACCCCTTGAGCCTAGGCCCCTCTCCAGTCATCTTCTGGCAGGCCATGACGCTACTCAGTACTGTGCGTACCATCAGTAAACCGGCCACCCTACCGATAATTGTTTCCGTCTCCGTCATGAGGTGCAAGATTTGATTGATAACAAGGTTATCCTCCCACCCACCTCAGCGAAGTCCGTTACTACCCAGCTATTGGATTTTGAGGATACTGCGAGTATGTGATCGGGGATGGGCCACTTTTAGGCGGTGCCCGGCTTTCTTGATGTGGCATCTGGCACGTATTTTGAGCATCTGCGAGAGTTACTTTTGTAAATTTTGGCTTGGGTGTCAAGTCCGTCTTTTGCTTCTTTTTTGAACCTGTCTCATTGTTGTGAGTCAGTCCTTTTTGCTTAAGGGTCTGTCTTGTTGTAGCGAGTCAGTCCCCTTGTATAGAATACCAGGTGATTCCGGGGTTGTTGCCTCGAAACACCGCTTTCGTAATTATCCTTTTGCTTTCCTTTTTGAGTCTGTCTCTGCCATGGAGCCAGTTGCATCCGAGAAGCTTGAATGAAACAGCTGCGACTATCATGTTTCCGTGCTTATTGTTGGTTTTGGGCCAATTGTGCCAGAGGATTTGAATAGAATAGCAACGCATTCCACCTGCTCTCTTGTGCCCTGAAAATTATTGCATTGACCCAAGGTTTTCAAAACCTCTTTAACACTGTGGTGACAAAACACGAAGAGGAAGGAATTCCTCGGGTTTTGCAAAATCTTGATCAAATTGAGAGAAAGAGAGGCATGCTAAACCCTTAATGAATGAAATCATGCTTGTTGGTGTGAGTACTGGGAAGGACCTTGGCTTGATCTAGACTGGTTTCACACTATCTTCAGCGCGAGTGATTTGTCGCTTTCTTAAAAACTTTCAAAAACAAAATGTTTTGCGCTATCCTGCGAAGACCTGTGTGGAATCACTCCTGAGATTGTGCAGCCTAGGATCACTCTCAGCCTCAAGATTTGACCCGTTTGTTTTGAACCTCGAACTCATTCAGAACATTCAACGGTCAACTATCAGAGGAGGCCCGTGTGGCCAGTCTTGAAGCAGCCTTCGAACAAGAGGCACTAAAGTCAGAGCAAGAAGATTAGATCTCATCGAAAGAAGCTTGTGGAGCAACCGTGATGGATTCTTCTGCAAATCATTGCAACAGCTGCTCTCCTAGATACAGAGAGGCTTCAACTTCAAAAACCATTTGGCATGGACTTGCTACACGTTTACCCTTTGAGAGGCTCGTTGGGCCGAAAACACGGAAGGGCAACCCAGGCAAAAGTTAGAGCAAGAGAAAAATACCAAAAAAAAAAAAAAAAAAAAGAGAAGAAGAGGAAAAGAAATAAAAATTCGAAAAGAAAAAGAAAATGAAAAGAAGCTCGCAAGGTCGAAAACCCGCATTGGGCACCTTGGCAAAAGTTAGAGCCTGAAAAGTGAAGGTTAAAATACCCGAGTGTACCTTAACCGGAACTACGTGAGGCTTGATTCCCATGTTTGGGATACGTAGGCAACTTCATCTTGAAGTCCAGCCCTCAACGCTTTCATAACGACTAAGTCCATGTAATGGTTTTTGTCATCCTTGCCTTTTCTGTATCCGAGAGTTCGATCATGATCGGCACTAATGAGGATCGTCTACAAAATGCTGCGGCGTCATCCAAACAAGGGGCAACGTTCCGTTGCCATAAGTTGCCACGAGTCACCATTCAAACCAGGGGCAACTTTCCGTTGCCATGCAGCCTTTTCAAGCAAGGGGCAATTTTCCATCACCCCCCGATCTGAGGTTGCGTATCTCGAGGGTAAGTTCCATGCTCGTTTAGCAGTGTTAGTTTGCAAAAATAGTTTTTGAAAATTTTTACTGAGGTTGACTATTTTCTCGAAAACTATTCCACTTTAAAGCCGGACCTTTTCTTGTACCTAAAAAAGGAAAATTTTCAATGCTTATAGCCTGACTTGTATGATTTTCAAATCAAAAATCGAACAAGTATGTTAATCCGACTCTCATTTTGGTGCGAAACTGTTTTAGTAGAAAACAAAACAAAAAAATGGTTAAAGTGATAAACTAGGGGCACAGTCGAATCAGGTGTTCTGTCTCTCCCTTGTCATCAGCGCACTTGCCAGAAGGGCACTCTAATGCAACACAGGCATAAATGCAATCTAGAGTAGGCTCGGCTAACCCTAAACATGGCATGTGAAATGTTTCACGTAGCACGTGTTCAATTTGGAATTGAAAATTGCAATGCAGTTTGTATGATGTACCGAGCCCGGTGCATGTAAACAAATGCATGAAATGCACGCATGCGTTGCATGAGGTATGCTAAAAATAAGTATGCCCTAATCTACCATAAGCAGGTAAATAAAAGGGTTAGAAAGAAATGGGGGTTGGAAGACATACACCCACTCACACACACTTATTACAATTGCGCCCTCGCTCGGAGGGACCAAAATAATATACACAACCAAGTAAATAATTAACTATTCTAGCTAATTAAATATTACAAATTAATTAAATTAAATAAATAAACTAATTAATCTATTTAAGCGATAAATGCCTCAGAAGGAGGGCTGACTGCCGCGTGCGCCCGGGACTCGCTCGGAATTGCACTGCCGTGCAGGGGTTGCCTCTGTTTCCTCTGCTCTTCAGCTCAGAAAATTCCCAAAACTTCAGGAGTGCCTCCCAGAACACTGAGAAGCATCATCGGCTCAGACAGAGGGCCACCGGCTGAGGAGAATTTCCATCGGCACTGAATTCTCTTATCGGCTGCCAAAGGGCAGTCGGTCGGCACTAAAAGGTGCCGGTCGGCACAAATTGTTCTGCAAAACCTGCAACTGACAGCAGCAGAGGGAACAAAAGGCAAGGCAATGCAATTCAAGGTATATATGCACCAAGCACATCCCAAATCATGCTATGAACTTAAGAGGGCATGTGCCTCGATTCCCGGGCCACCAATCGCGCATTTCCATGCGTGATGGCCCTAAGAACCAAGAGTACAACTTTGATTTCAAATGCATGCAATGCAAACAAAGGTGCCAAACCTCTATCAAACTCACTTCAAGAGGTCCAACATGCACAATGTCAATGCAACCCTAAGCATGTCATCTAGCGTGCAATATGGCAATGCAATGCAAGAATGTTGTTGTGTAAACATACAAGCATGCAAAGCAAAGTAGGAATGGACTTACACATGAATTGGACAGCTCTAAAAGGCCCAAGAACAGTGGCCAACATGCTCGAAAATGAAGGCTAGAATGCACACACACATGCATACAATTATGGTCCAACACTTAGGCATTCATAAGCAACTCTCATGCATTCTTAAAGAGGCCAAACATGGACTAATAGCATGCATTGTAAGCTCTGAAAATCAAGCAAAACATGTTGCCAAAACATGCAACAAAGCAAGCCAAATACACAATAAATGGCCCAAGTATTTGAAACAAGCCATGAAGGCTTAAACCAAGGCCAAACCCACCAAGCCTCACAAGGCCAAGGGGGCTCAAAACAGGTCACATGCAGACCTAAACAAGGCTAGGGGCACACCTAGATAGCATCTAGAAGGCTCAAAATCAAGGGCATGCACACATGCACTTTCAAAGGGGTGTACAACACATGTAACCAAGGCATTAAAGATGCATGCTAGGCAATCAAATAAGCATGTATGGGGGACTGAAATAGCATGGAAGATGGTCCCAACCATCAAATACAAAGCTAGAATAGCATACCACACATTCATGCTTTTAAGGCCAACAAGCCAAATACAAAGGAGCTACAAAATGCATGCTAAGAATGACCAAAATGATCATGGACAGAGCTAAAGCATGACAAAATAAGCTTATAAACTTCACAAGTCTAAGCCTAAAACATGCTAAAAACTAGGGCTAACAAGCTAGACATGTTAAGGCAATATTAAGGCATTACAAAGTAACTATGCAAATCATGCAAAGAGTACTAAAACCCACTTAAAACCAAGTTATATCATGGCAATATGAGCATGGAAAACAAGCCAAACAAGCTCAATACACACTCAAGCATAGAGCCCCTTAAGGAAGCAAAATTTGTCCTTTTCAAGGACATCAAGGAGAGGGGGTGGCCCTCTCCTTCTTGAGACTTCAAGGCATGCTCTTCACCACTGAAATCCCTCAAGATTTCAATGGTGAAGAGATCCCAAGACCAAAGTCTCGGATCTCCCACAAAATGGCACAAAAAGTGGCCTTTTCAAGGCCAAAAGGTGGTCAAAGTTCCACAAAGCACCAAGCACTCTTAATATACAATAAAGAGGGTCAAAAAATAGAACTTTTATGTGCCAAACACTAAGCTCAAAAACTGTTTTAAACTAAGTAAAAACAAGTTGCAAAAAGGGAATAAAGTGTAAGTTTCTTATCCTTGTAGACAACCTTCACAAAGGTAGATGTTGTTGCCACCTTGAGCTCAAAAACCACCAAAAACTCCAAGAACAACCTGCTGGAGCTTCAGTTCCAAGAGAAAGGTGGAACACTAGGTGCTTTAGTGCAATAGTATGGACTAAACACCTAGAGTTCAAAGAGAAAAAGAGAGATATAAAGTGTATATCTAACTTAACCCTAAAACCAGAGCTTTCAACTCTCTAACAATGGCTCACCTTCGAAAATTGCTAACCTCAAGCCAAGAGGAGAGCTTCCTCTTATAGGCCAAAAGCTTACAAGCTTGGCCACTAAGCAAACCCATCCCTCCATACACGTGTATGGAGGAAACAAGTTACAAACCGTGAGAAAATATCTCACCAAGCAAGTGCAGTGGTCGGCAGGGCAAAATGGTCATTTCGCCCAAAACAAAGGCGACCGGCACAAAAAGTGCCGGCCGGCACAATATAGTGCGGGTGACAACTCTGACCAGTGGTAGCCTCCAGCCCCGGTGGTGTGTGGGGATGCCTCGAAGGCATTCCACGCCTCAAAGGCAAATCACAGTGTTTGGTGCAAAACCAAACACAAGCGGTCGAGTTCGGAGGTCTGAGGCACGGACGCGAGCCGAGAACTCCGAACTCCAAACGAACACACATGGATGATCACCGAGTGTCCAAGCGGTGGCGTCAAGTCTTGAGGACGGTCAAAATGGGGTGTCTCTGATTGCCCCTCTTTGACAGAACTCGAAAGTCATAACAATGACGGGAGTGAATGTCAAAGCCGAGCGACCCATTTTTGACAAGGTCAAGACTTGGACAAACATGCAAAGCGCAAATGGTTGAACTACTTAAGTCGCCCACGTATCCCTCAAGGAATCAAACCAGCGTAGTTCATGCAGGAGGCACACATGCCAAGGATAAGATATGCGCCCGTAGGCAGGGGCAAAATGCAACTGAAAATGCAAGAAGCCACGCATAACTTACGATCATGCAAAGAAAGCTGTAATGAGGCACACATGCGACAGTTATAAGCTAACATGCAACAGTCTACACTACAATGTAGAAAGGATGTAAGAGAATTATGCAATTCTCGAAACGTCTCACTCGGAGAGATACAATACCTGTGCGACTCGTCCGGTTCCACCGGCGGTAAATGAGCCGTACATACAATATCGTGCCTGAAAAGAAAGCAAACTTGACAGGTACAATATGATTAGCAACATGCATGTCATATGCAATGTGAATGCTGAATGGTATGCAATATATACAAAACTATGTATAGATAATGCAAATGAAAATGTAGTGCAATTAAAACTAAATGCAAACTACATGCAGGGCAATTGAATCATGATTCAATCATGAGCGGTTCGAAACCACACAAATGTCGAATAGATTGATGGAGGTAACAAGTCCGTCTCCCATAGATCGATGTCTGATCTATGAGTACTTATACGGACACAAGAATAAGTATTGGGTGGATTGACATAAGTGGGGTGACGACCCGATGAAAGAACAATGATCCTAATGCGGATGCAACAATTACACTACAATGTAATGGAAATGGATAAATGATACAATGGATATGGCACGGGCCAAACCAAATCTTGCCTAGGAAAGGCATGTACACATACAACCCATGTCTAACATGAAGCGGTGCCGCTACCCTCAAAGCTTCGGACACAAAAGCTCGGCTCGTGTTTTCGACCACGAAAAATATGGGCACATACCGACCAAGCTCAACTCGGAAGGCGCAAGCCATAGATGGAAGGTGATGCAATGGATGCATGCAATGGAATAGATACAATGAATATGGCACGCGGGCCAAACCAAATCTTGCCTAGGAAGGCATGTACACATACAACCCATGTCTAACACTTAGCGGTGCCGCTACCCTCTAGGCTCGGACACAAAAGCTCGACAAGCGTGTTCGACCACGAACAACATGGGCACATACGGACCAAGCTCGACTTGGAAAGGCGCAAGCCATAGATGGAAGGTGATGCAATGGATGCATGCAGCTACAATGCAATGGGTATTTACAGAAAATGCATGACATATGCACTATACTACAATGATGCATGACATATGCATGTTGTTTTTGTGTTTTTTTTTTGTAATGCAATGCATGACACATGCAATATTTACAATGATGCATGACAATGCATGTTGATGCAATGACTATGATTGCGATTTTCCCTATCTTACCAACCGGGCGATACACTAGGTTGGTTCAAGATCTGCACTGAGGCGTGACACGCCGCCTCAACCTATGGGGCTACCATCTGATTTCAAAGGGTACATCCCCGGTATTTAAACCAGACTTTAGTCTCGGAAATTCGAACCTTATGCGTTCTAGGCATAAGCCGTTCGAACTCTAGTTTTCACCGTCGGTTGATCTTCTAGGAACTCACATGAGCATAGGCAGTGGCTTTACGGACCACGAAAGTCGTTAGGCACGACAAAACCAAGGAATTGCACCTTCAGAGGATTTAAGGTCTCCTAGACCGGGATGTATAATGTATGCATGGCAATGGATGTTTTTTGAAATCTTGGCAACGCTTTGAGATACATGATAATGCAAATGAGCGGGTTTAAGGTCTCATGGGACCTAGGGGGCAACCGATGAGGTCGCTAAACAATGCGATGGAATGCATGCCAAATGCAATGAGGTGCACAACACAACGCTATGGAATGCATGCCAAATGCAATGAGGTGCTCTTTGTAATGCAGGAGGTCTTACACCTCCGAGGACTTAAGGTCTCCTAGACCGTGTGTGTTTAAGGTCTCACTGCATCGGGGCAATTGTTACACAAGATTCAAGGGCATGCGATGCAAAATGGGGCAATTGAGGCGTCGTGTCTCAAAAGATGGAAAATGGAGTGCAATGAGGTACACGTGCCTCAAAGGATGGAAAATGAAATGCAAATGAGGGTCGCTAAGCGGCGCGATGAAATGCGTGCCAAATGCAATGAGGCGACTTAACACACGAAGGTCTTGCACCTCCGAGGATTTAAGGTCTCCTAGACCGTGCGTGTTTAAGATCTCGCTGCATCGTGCGTGTTTCGGTCCCCGGACCGGATGGGTGCATGGTTTCAAAATCTTGGCGATCTTGTGCCGAGATGATGATACATACCAATGCATAAAGGTTTCGCACCTTCGAAGGATTTAAGGTCTCCTAGACCGTGCAAAAATGATGCCTGACGACGTGAGACACACATGCCAATGTAAATGGCGTGCATGTTGATGCAAATGAGAAATGAAGTACGATGAGGCTGCGTGCCCCAAAGGATGCAAGACAATGCAAAGAGGGCGCGTAAGCGGTAGCGATGCCAAAATAGCGGAAAAGTAATGCACAAGATAGTGCATGCGCAAAATAAGCGCGATCGTTTAGACAATGCACATGGGGCAACTTTTGAATCTCTGTAAATGACAAAAGGATACAAAGGATACAATCTTCGCTGAATTTGAGCATCACGCCTGATGAGAGACGGTCCGAAGTCAAAAGCGGAGGCGGTTGAGCATCGAGGATGCATTTTCTTGTACTTTCTTGAGCTATGAAGACCCAAAACTCATCAATTTGCCTAAAAGGGCCTTGGGAACACCACCGCTGGGTGGGGTGGTCACCGCTGCCACCGGCTTCATGAACCGATCTATCGGCACAAAATAGTGCCGGCAAACTCGCTTGATGCCGACCGCCAAAATAGCTAATCGGGGCAGTTTTGCCAATTTGCTTGGGGTCTTATTATATAGGGTTACCAACCCCTATTTTCTCCTCTCGAAGCCGCCGAAAAACTTTGCTCTCTCTCTCCAAAGTGTTTCGACCCTCGATCCTCGCATTTTCTCGCGTTTCACGTCATTTTCGTCGTCGATTCGAATACCTTCGCGTTTGAACACTTTGAACCGAATATTTCTCCATTTCGGTATTCCTTTCGCTATCTTCGCCTTTTCGGGACTTGTTCCCCTCGTTTTTCTCTTCATTCCCGTGTCTTTTCATATTCCCACCCTTCCGGCCATTCCCGACCCTCTCGGGGTTGACCTTCTCGGTTGACTTTTCGCATTCCGACCCGGGTTTTCATTTTCCAGTCATTTTCTCACCATCATTACCCATGGCAGACGATATTCCACACGTCGGGACTCCGGACCATGAGATGGACCCCGGGGTCGAGCTTCTCCCGTTGAGCGGCGCTTATTCGATCCGGCGACCTATCGCCCGACCATTCACGCGTGCTACCACCGATGGACTCCGCCACTTCGCGGCCGGCGAGTTTTGGACCCAGAGCTTACGCACGCGAGCCTCCCACCTGTCTGCTGGCGCCACCGAGGTAACCTTCTAGTCTTTATTCTCCGCAATGTAGGATTTCTGTCACCGCCATAGCTAATCGAACCCATTGCTTGTTTAGTCCTCGACGTACTATGCTTGTAGTCGATTGTAGACAAACTCATAACTAACACTGTTTAGGACCGACGACATGCACACACACCGCACTAGTCGAATCACGCAACACATGGCGCACATTGCCTCGCCGATTCACCGACACCGGCGCTTATTTGATTCTCAAAACTTCGACGCATGCTAGATTTGCACAAAACTATACCAACACGCGACACATCACACGTTGTAGTTCTTGAAACATACCGAGACTCGGCTTCTATTTGAACGTTGAAAAGCACGCACACATTGCTTACGAGATCTTCATAGAACCGGCGTGTCATGCATCGTAGCCCACATACTGGTAAGCTGAAACCCGATACCTGCTTGAATCTGGAAAATGTGCACACATGCACCGTATCTGCATGCGAACCTTTACAAACATACTGACACATCACAGGCTGTAGTTCACCGCAAAGATATCGAAACCGACATCCGCTTGAATCTGAAAAATGTGCACACATGCACTAAGTTTATACTGGAACATCTAAAACATACTGACGCACCATGGGTTTGTAGTTTAATATAAGCACACCGGCACCCGGTTTCTGTTTGAATTTTAAAGGCAATCTGTACGCATACTAGATTTATACCAACTGCACATTTTCATATGGCTTTGCAATTTCTTGACTACAGGGGGACTCCCATACTCTCCGCGGGTATGGGAACATTACCTTCGCGCTGATACGCCGAAATGCCCGCCGTTAGCCGCATTGTGGATCGGGCGGCTTTACCTTCTGCAGAGGGCTTTCGGACTCTCCACTTGCGGACCTCTTCTTGCCGCTCTGGCGAGAGGTGGTGGGACACCACCGATTCTTTTCATCTATCGGCGGCCAGGGGACAAGACGATGACCCCTTCAGACCTCTCGATGCTCACTGGCATCGGGGTTGGGGGTGATCCGATCCTTTGACCTGAACATGGACGAGTGGATCGCCGCCAGTTTATTTGCTCGGCGGCGCCACCGCTTGTTCGTCTGTGGTTTGTCCGCTATTCTGGTTTGAGGTGCGATTTGAGTCTGAACCATCTTTGGTGGGCCAGCTCCGATGACCCAGAGGCTGGCGAGAGGTATGCACGCGGCTTCCTTATGTTTTTGCTAGGGACCACCCTATTCGCCGAGGCGAACACTGCCTCTCTGTCTCCTCGGCCGCGGTGGACGTCCGACGGATTGTCTTGATAGATGATGGGGTGGTGCGGCTCGCCACCCTTCTGGCTACATGAGCTCCGTCTCCGTGGCGTGGGCTGTTGCTCGGGGCTCTTGGCGGGCCTGGAGGTATGTCTTCTTCTCGCTTTTCATTTCATTCGTACTTTCGTACTCTGTACCTGCACACACTTGTTCCGCCTTTACACTTATGTATCTTGTACACGGCACACACATATACTTCTGCTTAATCGTACCTTTGTTCTGCATACACTGCTCAATACCTCGACAACACATGGCTCCGCTATTTACGCTTTATTCGCATTCGCTTTATTCGATAATCGTCTTGTTCTTTTTGCGGTTGTGGGTGTATGCCTACTTCCCAGATCGAGCGATCTGGGAGGCGGAGACCCCTCTGGTCGTCCTTCTCTCGCCGTCTGACGGGCGATGTGTCCGGACATCCCGGGACACTTTTAGCTTCTACCGTCGTATCTTCGACACCATCACCCCCACTGAGGTATGTTTTACTTACAGTCCGGTTGAAGCTTCGCTTTGATGTGTACATTTCAGACGAGATAGTCAACCGTATTTCGTTTGGTCGTCTGGCGGTAGTGGGCTCCACTCCACGGTGATACGAGATGTATCGGCGCCACCGAGACCTCGCTCTGGGATTCTCTGGAGGCGGTCTGTCGGGCTGGTACTGGGTGAGCGCTTCTTCGTCGACCACAGGATTGCCGGGCAGATAGTTCGATCCGGCCTCCAAAGCACATGAGGGACACAAGAGGTTTTCGGTGCCAGATGGAGGACTACACCCTTGGTGGGCCGTAGATGTAGATGCCTCTGGGCGAGGGCGATTTCCCGAGTGCGTCCGGACCTTCTTGATGCGGCCTCTGAGCCGGGGTTCCCGAGCTGATCCAGAGAGACCTGCGGCGCCCGGCCAGGCGAGCAGAGGCGAGGAGGGGTGAGGAGACGAGGGACGGAGAGCGAGAGGGACGGGTTGGCCCGCTCTACCTACTATGTTGACATACAGGGGGCAGAGTGGGGACCTACCAGATCCCTTTTGCTCCTCCTCCGGCTGGTCATGAGTTAGCCGGCATTCCCGACTTGCCTCCGGTATGTATTACTTTATTTCTGCATCTTGCATTGGTTATTTCATTTCATTCAGATATCTCACAGAATACTGATGTATTTAATACTTTTTGCAGGCTTCTTCCGAGTATACCCGTCAGTCGGTGGAGCTGAATGCCTCCCTGATGGGGATGCTGCAGCGGACTCTTGACGCTCGGCGCCTCTCGGCTTGCGGTATGCTTCTTGACCACGGTCTCGAATCATACTCTGTTTCGCATAATCTGCTATACTGCACGAAAATCTGATAGACTGCTTACGGTTTTCATACATTGCACTCATACACTGCATTCTATCTCGATAAACCGCCACGGCATTCACACACCGCACTCGAATCGCATTCAGTCTTGATAACCGCCACGGCATTCACACACTATACTCGACACCGCATTCTGATCGATAAACCGCCACGGCATTCACACATCAGTACTCGACACCGTGCATTACGCAGCGATAAACTGCTCACAGTTTTCTGATGTATTTGTTCTTTGTATTTTCAGCCTCCTTTCCCGATCCCTCCAGTGGGTGACACTGCTCCAGCTGGGCCTCCCGTCTCTACTCGGGATGGCAGGATCTTCCCTCGTACCAGAGGGGGGCGTGGTCATGTGGGGAGCAGCTCACGAGCTCCAGTTCCAGGCGATGGCGAGTCGGAGGCGGGGACGGAGTCATTTGCGGAGGAGACCGGGGATAGCTCAGGCTCGGGCTCCGACAAGGTGGCGATCCGACGATGCTTTTGTGCTGCTGCCCAGGAAGAGGGCGAGGATTGACCCTTAGGCATGAGGCCTACTGCTGATGATGATGATTTTTGCTGCTTCTTTTCCTTATTTCTTTTCTTGTACTTTTCTCTTTTTGGTAGATAGAGTACTGTGTACTGCCGCAGGCAGGTTTTTGCTTTCCAAAACTATGTACCGGAAAAGATTATATATAAAACAAACTTTTTGTCTAAAAGAGTGTTATATCTGTATGTCTGCGTATACCTGCACATTTCATACTTTGCACCGCGTTGCATCATACTACACCTCAAATGTAAATGATCTTGATTTGTATCGATAATTGAGCACTTACCTTTGTGATAATCAAATAACCAACCAACTAAGCGACAAAAGCTCAATACAAACCATTGCTCAATCCGAACATATAACCCATACTCTGCTGAGGATTGGGGCTACATACGGCCTGCGATACAATACTTGGTTGATTCTGCCCACAGCAAACCTTAAACGAATAACCCAATCTGACAAGACGGATCACAAAATTGATACGGTTGCAGTTGAAACACCCTCGGATGCCTCAAATCTTCCATTTCCTTTTCTTGCTTTGCACGGATGTAGAGAACGGCACAGCATCCTGAGCACGAGCAATTGCCTTTTGGAAGAGGATGGGTTTTCAACCGGGGTATCGAGCCTACCACAGGACACGACGAGACAGACTCAAACGAAGAAACAAAAGGCACACGACCTAGCACAACGAGACATACTTGGAAAAGACTCAAAGCCAACAATGAGACTGACAAGTAAAAAGACACGACACACGGACGTGTTTAAAAGATAAAAGACCTCAGACTTGAGGAGCCAATTCCTCCGGGTAGGTTTCCCACCCCTCCTGATTTGTGCGACTCTCACATCACTCGACCCTCAGGCTCGGTTTTTTTTTCTCACAAAAACCCTTCTCTCACTTTTCTCTCAAGTTACTCCTCTCTATTCTTTATTCTCTCATTTTGCATCCCTCCCCGAGGTGAATGAGATGAATAGGAAGTTATGAGTTCATGCCCGACTAGCTCATGACTATTTCTTCTGGTAGATGGGGGTGCCTTTCTGGCAAGTGCATGCTGACGGTGGGGGAAGACAGGACACCTGGCTCAACTGTGCCCCTAGTTCGTTATTTTGACCATTTTTTTTTTCTTAAAACAGTTTTGATCAGAGTGAGAGTTGGATAAACACACTTATTCAACTTTTGATTTGAAAATCATGTGAATCAAATGTGAGCCCGAAAATTCTCCTTTTTGGGTCCAAACATGGTCCAATTTTGAAAATGAAACAGTTTTCGAGAAAATAAGTCAACCTCAGTGAAAATTTTCAAAAACCATTTTCGCAAACAAACGATGCTTAACGAGCATGAAACTTACCCCCGAGATATGCAAACTCGGATCGGAGGCAATGGAAAATTGCCCCTGGCTTGAAGGGGGAATAAGGCAACGGAAAGTTGCCCCTAGTTTGAATGGTAACTTAGGGCAACTTTTTGGACATGGATGGCAACGGGTGGCAACGGAAAGTTGCCCCTTGTTTGGATGATGCCGCGGCATGTTGTATGTCACTCCTTACTGACGACGATCGGACCCTCGGACGCGGAGGAGTTGAAGATGGCTTGAATCAATATGTGGACACAGTCACCTGGAAGGTGTTGGTGGTTTGGCTTTAGGAGGAAGTTAATCACGTAGTTCCGGGTTGCTGTAATCAAGGCATTAGATTCGGAGAAGGCAAAAGTGATCAAAACCATGACATGGCCTGAGACGCTATGGAAGCGTTGGGGGCTGGACTTCAGGATGAAGTTGCCTACGTATCCCAAACATGGGAATCAAGCCTTACGTAGTTCCGGTTAAGGTACACTCGGGTATTTTAACCTTCACTGTTCAGGCTCTAACTTTTGCCAAGGTGCCTGTTGCAGGTCTTCGACCTTGCGAGCCATGTTTTCCTTTTCTTTTCAATTCTTCTTTTTTTTTTTTTTTTTTCTTTTTGGCTCTAACTTTTGCCAAGGCGCCCAATGCGGGTTTTCGACCTTGCGAGCTTCTTTTTCTATATATTTTTTTTGTATTACCTTTTTCTTTTTTTCTTCTTTTTTCTTTTCTTTCATTCTTTTCTTTGCTCTAACTTTTGCCTGGGTCGCCCTTCCGGGTTTTCGGCCCAGCGAGCCTCTCAAAGGATAAAAGTGTAACAAGTCCATGCCAAATGGTTTTGGGGTTTTGAAGCCATCTGTATCCAAGAGAGTGGCTGTTGATTTGTAGAAGAACCCATCATGGTCGCTGAATGAACCTTGCTTGGTGGGATCTGATCTCCTTGATCTGACGTTGGTACCTCTTGTTCGAGGGCTACTTCGAATTGGGCCACACAGGCGTTTCGTGACACTGATCGTCTTGAACCATTCCCGGGTTTGCAATGCATTTAAATCAATTATGAGGCTGGAGCGATCTGGTCAAGACGATCTCGAGCGATTCCACACAGGTCTTCGCATTAATTGTGCAAAATATTTTGTTTTTTGAAAGTTTTCAAGGAAACGACAAACCTCTCGCACAGAAGATAGTGTGGAACCAGTCTGGATTGGACCAGGATCCTTCTCAGTACTCACGCTGACAAGCATGATTTCATTCATTAACAGCTTAGCATGCCTCTCTTTCTCTCAATGTGATCAAAATTTTGCAAAAACCCGAGGAATTCTTTCCTCTTCGTTTTCACCACAGTGTTCAAAAGGTTTTGAAAAAAAAACTTAAGTCAAAACAATAATCTTTAGGGCACAAAAGAGCAGGCGGAATGCGCTGTCACCCCATTCGAATTCTCTGGCACAACTAGCCCAACACAGTCAATAAACATGGGAACACGGTAGCCACGAGCGATTTCATTCAGTTCCGGATGTAAATTGGCTTCAACAGAGGCGTACTCCAAAAGGAAAGTAAAAGAAGTAATTACAAAACAAAAGCGGTGCTTGAGGCAACAACCGAAGTCACCTAGCATTACATGCAGAAGAGGGATTGACTCATTACAATTAGATAGACCCTTAAGCAAAGGACTGTCTCAAAACAATGAGACAAACTTAACAACAAAAGCAGAAATGACTCGACACCCAAGTCAGATTTACAAAACTAGCATCACGGGTACTCAAAATGCGTGCCAAACACCACATCAAAAATGTACCAAATGTTGTTCAAGAGCGATTCATCTTCCGATCACATACTCATGCGGTATCAGTGCCTTGATATCAGATCCTCGTAGTCCAAGAACTCCGTGGTAATTGACTTGGCGAGGTTGGCGGAAGGATGATCTTATTATCAATCAAGTCTTGTACCTCGTGGCGGAGGCGAGCGATTATCGATAGCATGGCGATTGTTGATGGTACGCCGATCTTGAGTGGCATCATGGTCATTGGAAGGGGTTTGGGAGTGGCCTAGGATCGAGAGGTGTAAGATGCCCTTCTTGGCCAAAATCGAAGTGCCTAGACAAAGGCATGTAAAGAGGATGGAAGGCCTGCGCCCCGGCGGTACTTTGGACTGAACACTCTGCTAGATGTCTTGGCGAATGGGTGTGAGTGCGGCCTTGGGTTTCGATTCTTTCGGTCGAGGATTGGGAATGGGAGAAGTTGTTTTGGCATGACGGGGCTGTCGATTCTCGTCGATCGTCGCCCTCGCCTCAGTGGGAAGGCATTCTCCATAGCTTTGTCATAGCTGCGGATACTGCCGCTTATTCATTCCCCGGCTTTCAAAGCCTCTCGCTTACAGCAGTTGTTCAATGGGCTCAGATTCTGCTTTCATCTTATCTTTTCCTCTGGCCTCGGCCTGATGAGAGGTTTGAGTTGGTACTGGTACATCACTGTTGTGGGTGGAGGTCATCTCCGTCTGAGTGTGCTCGCTCACAATCCGCCCCAGCCGCGGGGGCTCTTGGGGTTCAAATTTCCGGCATATGGTGCCGGTGGTGGGGCTGACATCCCATAAGCAAGGTCTGCCATAGACCTTTGGAGATCACCTATCATTCCCATTAATTCGAATGTGGTGGGCTCGCGAGCCTGATAGAACTGGGGAGTCCAGGTGGTTGTCGCGTGGTGACTGGCGGGTGCGGCATATCAGCAAAGACATCACTACGTGGGATGGTTTCACGACTCACGCGTCATGACCACAATCTCTTCAGAGTTCTGCGTCATGTTCAGTCCTGCCTCAGCAAGGAGAAGACACTAACTGCTCTGGATCAACTCACTGAATCTCTGAACTGAAACGGAAAACAGACGGTATTTCAGCCCCAGACAGATCAAACACGGGTGTAGCCAAACAACGGTACTATACTGCTGATTACTGTTCCCCAGGTTTACTGTTCAAAACTGTACTGATATCCACGGATATAACTGATTCCCAACAATCACTGATACTAGTGCCCTCGGGTCGGATACTCAGAATCGCCGGTATATGCATTCCTGTAGAGATACACTCTAAAAGCACATAACAAGTAGATGAGAGCCAATACACCCCTATGTTGGGGTAGGGTTTCCCTGTCCTATTTTGTCAGGAGCTAGGGTTTCACTACGCACGCAGCGGTTTCAAACAACCTAAATCGGGTAAGCAACCTGTCCTAGTTTGGAATGGTCACTACGGATTCCGACTATGCAACTAGGTCGAATGGTCCAAAAGGGTGGCCCGGTAAAACCGGGGTTTGTGTTCCCATACTGGCAGAGCCCGCAACCGGGCGGCCTCATGGACATCGCTTGACAAGACAAGCCTCCGTGAACGCTCAGGAATAGCAGATGGCCAACACGGTGTCCTAGGCGCACCAATGCACATGCAATGCAAAGAGACACATAAATGAAATCAAAACAGGATATCACGAGTTCGAGTCAAGCTCTCTAAACTCCCCAGCAGAGTCGCCAGAAACTGTAGCACGTCCGGCGGAGGGACCTCGCTACAGTTCGGACTCCCTTTTGTTGTTGCGGTTCTAAATCTGAACCAAAGAGTCCAAATCCGGCAAATCGTTTGAGAAAACAGATTTTTGAAAAAGTAGTGCCAAACATGGACTGCTTTGCCAGATTACAGAGTCGCCACCTAAATATTTTTTTTTTTGGGAAATTTAGGAAACCCTGACTCGGTGCCGAAGGCCACATGTCCGTCATCACCAAAGTAGTCTTGGCTCGGGAGCTTGGGTACGATCGGGGAAGGTCAGCTATGAGCACCCCCTTTCGCCCGGTCCGAAGACCGGCCTCTACTAATCGTGATATCCTTTTTTGAAAACATTACATGCCCTTATTCCAATTATTAACCTAGAATTACTATGTTATGCGCACAGCAAACAAGTATAGACTAGATCGCCTAGTTTGGAAACAAACATTGCATATCCGTTTTTGTCTCGAAAACGTGTTGTTTTCTTTTGCTACTGCAAGTAGGCTAAAATGCGATTTCAATGAGTCGTTCAACTCGGACAATCCAACCTCCACCCACAGCATTCAAACAGGTTTATCATGTAAGCACTTAGCATGGTAAGCATCTTGTCATGGTAAGCATTCACACGCATGCGGTATGCTAAAGCCATAAAAACTTACATCGTACTCCGTGCCAAAACAATAAACTAGTTAGCAAAGCATGCATGACCTAGTTCATGTTAAGTGGCTAATGCAACACAGGCATAAATGCAATCTAGAGTAGGCTCGGCTAACCCTAAACATGGCATGTGAAATGTTTCACGTAGCACGTGTTCAATTTGGAATTGAAAATTGCAATGCAGTTTGTATGATGTACCGAGCCCGGTGCATGTAAACAAATGCATGAAATGCACGCATGCGTTGCATGAGGTATGCTAAAAATAAGTATGCCCTAATCTACCATAAGCAGGTAAATAAAAGGGTTAGAAAGAAATGGGGGTTGGAAGACATACACCCACTCACACACACTTATTACAATTGCGCCCTCGCTCGGAGGGACCAAAATAATATACACAACCAAGTAAATAATTAACTATTCTAGCTAATTAAATATTACAAATTAATTAAATTAAATAAATAAACTAATTAATCTATTTAAGCGATAAATGCCTCAGAAGGAGAATTTGGCGCGTCTTGCCGGGACTCGCTCGGAATTGCACTGCCGTGCAGGGGTTGCCTCTGTTTCCTCTGCTCTTCAGCTCAGAAAATTCCCAAAACTTCAGGAGTGCCTCCCAGAACACTGAGAAGCATCATCGGCTCAGACAGAGGGCCACCGGCTGAGGAGAATTTCCATCGGCACTGAATTCTCTTATCGGCTGCCAAAGGGCAGTCGGTCGGCACTAAAAGGTGCCGGTCGGCACAAATTGTTCTGCAAAACCTGCAACTGACAGCAGCAGAGGGAACAAAAGGCAAGGCAATGCAATTCAAGGTATATATGCACCAAGCACATCCCAAATCATGCTATGAACTTAAGAGGGCATGTGCCTCGATTCCCGGGCCACCAATCGCGCATTTCCATGCGTGATGGCCCTAAGAACCAAGAGTACAACTTTGATTTCAAATGCATGCAATGCAAACAAAGGTGCCAAACCTCTATCAAACTCACTTCAAGAGGTCCAACATGCACAATGTCAATGCAACCCTAAGCATGTCATCTAGCGTGCAATATGGCAATGCAATGCAAGAATGTTGTTGTGTAAACATACAAGCATGCAAAGCAAAGTAGGAATGGACTTACACATGAATTGGACAGCTCTAAAAGGCCCAAGAACGGTGGCCAACATGCTCGAAAATGAAGGCTAGAATGCACACACACATGCATACAATTATGGTCCAACACTTAGGCATTCATAAGCAACTCTCATGCATTCTTAAAGAGGCCAAACATGGACTAATAGCATGCATTGTAAGCTCTGAAAATCAAGCAAAACATGTTGCCAAAACATGCAACAAAGCAAGCCAAATACACAATAAATGGCCCAAGTATTTGAAACAAGCCATGAAGGCTTAAACCAAGGCCAAACCCACCAAGCCTCACAAGGCCAAGGGGGCTCAAAACAGGTCACATGCAGACCTAAACAAGGCTAGGGGCACACCTAGATAGCATCTAGAAGGCTCAAAATCAAGGGCATGCACACATGCACTTTCAAAGGGGTGTACAACACATGTAACCAAGGCATTAAAGATGCATGCTAGGCAATCAAATAAGCATGTATGGGGGACTGAAATAGCATGGAAGATGGTCCCAACCATCAAATACAAAGCTAGAATAGCATACCACACATTCATGCTTTTAAGGCCAACAAGCCAAATACAAAGGAGCTACAAAATGCATGCTAAGAATGACCAAAATGATCATGGACAGAGCTAAAGCATGACAAAATAAGCTTATAAACTTCACAAGTCTAAGCCTAAAACATGCTAAAAACTAGGGCTAACAAGCTAGACATGTTAAGGCAATATTAAGGCATTACAAAGTAACTATGCAAATCATGCAAAGAGTACTAAAACCCACTTAAAACCAAGTTATATCATGGCAATATGAGCATGGAAAACAAGCCAAACAAGCTCAATACACACTCAAGCATAGAGCCCTTAAGGAAGCAAAATTTGTCCTTTTCAAGGACATCAAGGAGAGGGGTGGCCCTCTCCTTCTTGAGACTTCAAGGCATGCTCTTCACCACTGAAATCCTCAAGATTTCAATGGTGAAGAGATCCCAAGACAAAGTCTCGGATCTCCCACAAAATGGCACAAAAAGTGGCCTTTTCAAGGCCTAAAGGTGGTCAAAGTTCCTCAAACCACCAAGCACTCTTAATATACAATAAAGAGGGTCAAAAATCAGAACTTTTATGTGCCAAACACTAAGCTCAAAAACTGTTTTAAACTAAGTAAAAACAAGTTGCAAAAAAGGGGAATAAAGTGTAAGTTTCTTACCCTTGTTGACTACCTTCACAAAGGTTGATGTTGTTGCCTCCTTGAGCTCAAAACCACCAAAAACTCCAAGAACAACTTCTTTGGAGCTTCGGTTCCAAGAGAAGGTGGAACACTAGGTGCTTTAGTGCAATAGTATGGACTAAACACCTAGAGTTCAAAGAGAAAAAGAGATACAAAGTGTATATCTAACTTAACCCTAAAACGAGCTTTCAACTCTCTAACAATGGCTCACCTTCGAAAATTGCTAACCCTCAAGCCAAGAGGAGAGCTTCCCTCTTATAGGCCAAAAGCTTACAAGCTTGGCCACTAAGCAACCCATCCCTCCATACACGTGTATGGAGGAAACAAGTGCAAACAATTGTGAGAAAATATCTCACCAAGCAAGTGCGATGGTCGGCAGGGCAAAATGGTCATTTCGCCCAAAAGCAGGCCCGGCACAATATAGTGCCGGTGACAACTCTGACCAGCCGGTAGCCTCCGGTGGTGTGTGGGGATGCCTCGAAGGCATTCCACGCCTCAAAGGCAAATCACAGTGTTTGGTGCAAAACCAAACACAAACGGTCGAGTTCGGAGGTCCTGAGGCACGGCACGCGAGCCGAGAACTCCGGGAACTCCAAACGAACACACACATGGATGATCACCGAGTGTCCAAGCGGTGACGTCCAAGTCTTGAGGACGGTCAAAAATGGGGTGTCTACAGTTATGTACCTTTTTGTTTGAGTCTTTTCTCGTTGCATTCAGTTGTAGGCTCTATACCCCGGTTGAAGACCCTTCTTTATTTCGAAAATCGTTTATGCTCAGAATGCTGTACCATTCTTTACATTTGCACGAAGCAAAAGAAGAAAAGGGAAAATTTGAGACATCTGAGTGTGTTTCAACTTCAACCGTTTCAACCTTTGTAGCCCGTCTTGATTAGATTGGGCTGTTTATCCAGGGTTTGCCGTGCGCAGAATGAACCGAGTGCTGTGATATGGGCTGTATGCAGACTAACCCCCAACAGAGTATGAGCCGTATGTCCAGGGTAAACTGTGGTTTGCTTGATTATTTTGTTATTGGCTAGTTGGTTATCTGATTATTACAGTGCAAGTGCTCAATTTTCAGACAACAGATCAACTCCACTTACATTGAGATGTAGCATGATGTGATGCGATGCATGAGATACGTAAATGTAACACTTTTTAAACAAAAAGTTTGTTTCATTTCATCATCTTTTCAAGTACATAGTTTTGGAAACAAAAATCTGCCTGTGGCAGTACAAAGTACTCCTAGCTACCAAAAAGGAAAAAGTACAGAAAAGAACAAGAAAACAGCAAAGTCTGTATCAATATCAAAAGGCCTCAGGCCTGGGAGCTCGTCCTAGTCCTCTTCTTGGATGAAGGTCCAGGAGCATCATCAGGAGCATCATCATCTGAGCCCGAGTCCGAGCCGTCTCCGGTCCCCTCCTCCGATGAATCTGCCCCCGCCCTTGACTCCGCCTCCACCTCCGACTCGTCGTCATCTGGAACTGGAGCCCGCGAGCTGCTCCCGACATGGGCACGCCCCGCTTTGGTGCGAGGGTATACTCTGCCATCCCGAGTAGAAACGGGAGGTCCAGCTGGAGCACCACCTACCGGAAGAATCTGGAAGGGAGGCTGAAAAGCATAAAAGGCAAATACATCAGAATCATCGCTTTATCGGTCGCGAGAATGCAGGTGTATGTATGCGCTTTATGAATGCCATGGCGCTTTATCGATGTAGAATGCAGGTGTGTGTCAGCTTTGTGAATGCCGTAGCGCTTTATCGGTATGCGCAGCAGGCGATGATGATCTATGAATGCTTGTGGCGCTTTATCGATGCAAAATGCAGTGTATGAGTACAGCTTATGAATGCCATGAGGAGTTTATCAGTATAGGATGCAGTGTATGAGTACAGTGTATGAATGCCGTGAGCAGTTTATCAGTGCAGAACGCAGTGTACAAATACAGTGTATACGGTGTATCAGATGCTGTAAGTGTGTCAAGTGTTGTGTCATGCATCAGATTGCGTGAATCAATTTATGTATGGTTCGAGACAGTGGTTAGAAGAACATACCGGAATACTATAGAGGGCCAGGAGGTCGAAGGTCCGCTGTAGCATCCCCATCATGGAGGCATTCAACTCCAGGGACTATCAGGTATACTCAGAGGACACATGCAAAAGTATTAAATGCATCAGTATTCTGCGGAATATCAAAGAAATGATACGAAACGAAGCGACAATGCAAGATGAAAAATGAAGTAATACATACCGGAGGCAAGTCGGGGACACCGACCGACTCGTGATCAGTTGGAGGAAGGGCAAAGGGGATCTGGTAGGTCGCCCCACCCTGCCCTCTGTATGTCATCGTCGTGGGTAGAGCGGGCCAACCGCCCCTCTCGAGCTCCACCGCCACGACTGACTCAGACTCGCCTCCTGCCACTTTGCCCTAGCCACCGGTGCCGCAGGTCTCTCTCGCTCAGCCCGGCGACCGCCACTCAGAGGCCGCATGATGAAGGTCCGGACGTACTCTGAATAGTCGCCCTCGCCCCTGTAGCCGCTTGCATCCCAGCCAATAGTGTAGTCCGCCATCTGCTCCGGAGAGAATCCCTCGATGTCCCTCATGTGCTCAGGGGGGTGAACCGGGACTATCTGCTCAGGTAAACCTAGGGTCTAGCGTAGGAAACGCTCACCCAGGTACCAAGCCCGACAGACCAGGCCCTCTAGCAAAATCCGGAAACGCGAGGTCTCCTCAGCACCGGCAAACCAGTCTCGAATCGTCGTTGGCAGTGGAGCCCATGGCTGCCAGGTGATCTGCAAATGAAACGCAGTTTGTCATCTACTATTATTGAAAATATAGTGCAAAGCGAAGCTTAAATGAAATGTAAGATAAATATACCTCCGCGGGGGTGATGGTGTCAAAGTAGCGGTGGAAGAAGCTAAATGACTCGCAGGGTCTCCGCACGCACCTCCCGTCGAAACGTCGTGAGAACGGGATGACGAGGGGGGTCTCTATGACGGGTACTGGAGCTAACCTGGGAAGGTAGGTGTAGACCCACAACTGCAGAGCAAATATTAGTATGATCATCAGATAAAGCAGAATACAGAATAAAGCAGAAATGACAGAGCAGTGTATTATGCAGTGTATCGTGCAAGCAGTGTATTGTGTAGGGTGTACGGCGAATCTGTACGGTGTAAAGGTAGTATATGTGTGCCGTATGTAAGATACAACAAGATGAAGCGAGACCATAGCGCAGGCAAGATATAGAATACAGAAAATGTAAAGCAGGAATGAAAAGCGGAAAGGAAATGTACCTCCCAAGCACGCCAGTAGCCCCCGAGCAACTGCTCGCTACTCCGGGAAGCCGAGCTCATATATCCGTAAAGCGTAGCCAGAGCGGCGCCACCCCAGTCATATTGCAGGAGCTGAGTGACATCCACTAAGGCGCCGAAGGGTACGGTATTCGCCGGCCGGGCGAAAATGGTCGCCCCAAAGAAGAACATCGAAGCCGCGGCGCATCGCTCATCGCCTCCGGGGTCATCAGAGCCTCCTCCACCAACGCGGGCTGGACTCTGAACTGCACCTCAAACCATGAATAACGAACAAAGCCTGGACGGGCGAGAGACGACACCTCGCTAAGCAAATAGATCTGAGCAGCGGTCCACTCATCCATATCGGTGTCGAAGGGGATCGGATCACCCCCTACCCCGATGCCTGTAAGCATCGAGAAATCATAGGGAATCATCGTCATGTCTCCCGCCGCAGATAGATGGAATGAGTCGGTGGTGTCCCACCACCTCTCCGCTAGAGCAGCGAGAAGGGGCCTGCTCGTGGTGAGCCGGGATAGTCCTCTGCAGAATGCGCCGAAGCCGGCCTTGTCGACGATATGGCGAACCGCCTCGGGTAGCTCTGCGTACCACTCTCGAGCGGCAATGTTCCCATACCCATGGATGGTATGGGAATCTCTCTGTTTTCAAGCAGACAGTTGCGAAGCAATGCTAAATATCCCAGTTTTATATGGCATGTAGAATTGAGATAAATACAGCATGTGTGCGTGTTTTCAGATTCGAACAGATACCGGGTGCCGGTGTGCTTACAGTGAACTACAACGTGTGATGTGCCATCGTGTTTGAGTGGTTTAGTGCAAATGTAGCATGCGTGCAAGTTTTTCAGATTCAAACAGGTACCAGGTGCCGTTGAGTTTGCAGTGAAATACGGTGTGTGCCGTTGTAACAGCTCTCGCGAGGGACCTCCGCTACAGTTCGGACTCTCCTGCTTTTTTGTTTAGCTGCGGTTCATAATCTGAACCAAAGAGTCCACCTCTGGCAAATCGTTTTGAAGAAAACAGATTTTTTGAAAAGTAGTGCCAAACATGGACTGCTTTGCCAGATATAGAGTCGCCACCTAAATATTTTTAAAATGGGGGAATTTAGGAAACCCTGACTCGGTGCCGAAGGCCACATGTCCGTCATCACCAAAGTGACTTGGCTCGGGAGCTTGGGTACGATCGGGGAAGGTCAGCTATGAGCACCCCCTTTCGCCCGGTCCGAGGACCGGCCTCTACTAACCATGATATCCGTTTTCGAAAACTTTATGCGTTCTTATTCCGGTTATTAACCTAGGATTACTATGTGATGCGCACAACACAAAAGTATAGACTAGATTGCCTAACTTGGAAATAAACATTGCATATCCGTTTTGTCTCGAAAAACGTATTGGTTTTTGCTACTCGCAAGTAGGCTAAAATTCGGATTTCAATGAGTTGTTCCAACTCGGGCAATCCAACCTCCACCCACAGGCATTCAAACAGTTTATCATGTAAGCATTTAGCCGCATGGCAAGCATACTGTCATGGCAATAATCACACGCATGCGATATGCTAAAGCAAAAACACTTACATCGTACTCCGTGCCAAAAAACAAATAACTGGTTAGCAAACATGCGTGACCTAGTTCATGTTAAGTGGCTAATGCAACACAAGCATAGATGCAATCTAGAATAGGCTCGGCTAACCCTAAACATGGCATGTGAAGTGCAAACATTCGATGCACGTATTAAATTTGGGAATTGAAGATGTCATGCAGTTTGTATGATGTACCGAGCCCGATGTATGTAAACAAATGCATGAATGCACGCATGCGTTGCATAAGGTATGCTAATTTAAAATGCCCTAATCTACCATGGTAAACAGGTAAATAAAAGGGATAGAAAGAAGTGGGGGTTGGAAGACATACACCCACTCACACACACTTATTACATTTTTGCCCTCACTCGGAGGGATCAAAATAATAATACAGAACCGAATAAATAATTAACTATTCTAGCTAATTAAATATTACAAATCACTAAATTAATTAAATAAATAATTAATCTAATTAAACAGTAAATGGCCTCGGGATGAGGGTCAAATGCAACAGCCGGATCGGCTCGGAATCAAGACCGCCACGCAAGGGTTGCCTCTGTTTTCCCTGCTATCCACCTCTGAAAATCGCCAAAATCTCAGGACTGCTTCTCAGAGCACTGGGGATCACCACCGGCTGGGGTAGAACACCACCGGCTGAAGAATGTGGCCACCGGCACTAAATGAAGCTATCGGCTGCCACTTGACTGCCGGTCGGCACAAAATTCCTGTAGAACCTGCAACTCACAGCAGCAGAGGGCAACAACATGCATGGCAATGTAATTCAAGCCATTTATGCACCAAACACACTCCCTATCATGTTTGTGACTCAAGGGGACATGTGCCTCGATTCCCGGACCACCAATCGCGCATTTTCATGCATGATGGCCCTAAGAACCAAGAATGCAACTTCACTTTCAAGTGCATGCAAATCAAACAAACCAAAGTCCCAATCCCTATCACCAACTCAAGGGACAAGGAATGCATGTTGACATGATGCAACCTAGTCATGTTATCTACCATGCAACAAGGGTGATGCAATGCACTCATACAAGCATACAAGCAAGCATATAAGTTGAACATGCAAACCTAATGTGGGATGGATTTAGACATGAATTAGGCAACTCAAATGGGCCAAAAATTAGTGGCCAAGGTGCCTACCAAATGAGACTAAATGCACACACACACATGCAAGTGTTAAGGCTCAAGAATTAGGCATACAAAGGCAACTTTCATGCACACTTAAAGGGACCAAACATGGGCAACTAGTATGCAATGAAAACTCCGAAATTCATGTTAAACATGATGCGAAATCATGCAATGAAGCAAGCCAAACAAAGCATGCAAAAGGTCCAAGGCTTTAAGGCAAGCCAAGGGGCTTAAACTAAGGTCAAACCCACCAAGCCTCACAAGGCCAAGGGTGCTCAAAACAGGTCACATGCGGACCAAAACAAGGCTAGGGGCGCACCTAGATAGCATCTAAGAGGCTCGAGCACAAAGGCATGCACACATGCACTTTCAAAGGGGTATGCAACACATACAACCAAAGCATTAAAGATGCATGCTAGGCAATCAAATAAGCGTATATGAGGGAGTGAAATAGCATGGATAATGGTTCCAAACCATCAAAATAATGCAAAAGAAGCATGCTATACAACCATACACTTAAGGCTCACAAGCCAAGAATACAAAGAGGCTATGTTAAGCATGCCAAAATCAAACCAAATAACCATGGTCAGACCTAAAGCATGTTAAAATAAGCACAAAAGCTTCATGGATCTAAGCCTAGAACATGCTAAAAGTGAAGGCATACAACCTAGGCATGTTAAGGCATAAACGGGGCATTACAAGGCAACTATACTAAGCATGCATAGGAGACCAAAACCAACTTAAAAACATGTTATATTATGGCAATATAAGCATGGAAAACAAACAAGGCATGCCCAACACACACTCAAACATGGTGCTCCTTTGGAAGCCAAAATTTGCCCTTTTCAAGGACATCAAGGAGAGGGGGTGGCCCTCTCCTTCTTGAGACTTCAAGGCATGCTCTTCACCACTGAAATCCCTCAAGATTTCAGTGGTGAAGAGATCCTATCACCAAAATCTCGGATCTCTCACAAAATAGCACAAAAAGTGCCCTTTTCAAGGCCTAAGGGTGGTCAAACCTACCCAAACCACTAAACACTCTTAATATACAACAAAGAGGGTTAAAAATCAGAACTTTTACGTGCCAAACACTAAGCTCAAAAACAATTTGAAAGCAAGTGGAAATGGAGTGCAAGAATGGGGTAAAAAGAGGATATAGTAGTTACCCTTGTAGACCTCTTGCAAAGCTTGATGTTGTGGCCTTTTGAGCACCAAACCAGCTCCAAAGCTTGGAAGCAAGACCTCTGGATCCTCAAGAACCCAAGGAAAGTGAAAGACTAGCTGTCTTAGTGCAATAATATGAACCAAAACACCTAGTATGTAAGGAAAAAGAGAGAGATAAGATATGTATCTATCCTAACCCTAAAAACCAGAGCTTGCTCTGTCTAAAATGGCTGAAAACCTCTCAAGAAATCCAACCCTAAGCCAAGAGAAGGAGCTTCTCTCTTATAGACAAGCAAAGCTTACAAGCTAAGCTATCTAAAGGCTCATCCCCTCCACACACGTGTATGGAGGGGAACCAAAGCTACACAGCTGTCTGAAAATATCTCAGAAAGCAAGTGCACAGTGTCCGGCCGGCAAAGAGTGTCATTTTGACAAAACTTAGTGCCGGTCGGCACAAAGAGTGCCGGTCGGCACAATAAAGTCTTGATGGCAACCACACCGTGATGGCCTCTAGCCCTAGCCGGTGGTGTGTGGATGCCTCACAAAACATTCCCCGCCTTCAAGGCAAAACACAAGTGTTTGGTGCAAAACCAAACACAACGGGTCGAGTTCGAGGTCCCGAGGCAAGGCGCCATGGCCGAGAACTCCGAACTCCAAACGAACACAAACATGGATAATCACCGAGTGTTCCAACGGTGACGCCCTAGTCTTGAGGACGGTCTAAAATGGGGTGTCTACGATTGCCCCTCTTGATGTAACTCGGAAGTCATAAGAATGACGGGAGTGAATGTCAAAGCCTAGAGACGACCCATTTTTGACAAGGCCGAAGACTTAGACAAGCATACAAAGCGCAAGTGGTTGAACCCAAGTGCCCACGTATCCTGAGGAATCAAACCGCGTGTTCGTATATTGCACGCATGCCACAGATAAGATATGCGCCCGTAGGAAGGGGCAAAATGCAACCGAGAATGCAAGAAGCCGGGCATAACTTATGATCATGCAAAGAAAGCTGTAACGAAGCATACATGCAATAGTTTTAAGCTAGAATACTCCAAAATACACTACAATGCAGAAAGGGTGTAAGAGAATTATGTAATTCTCGATACGTCCCACACGGAGGATACAATACCTGTCCGGTTCGTCTGGTTGCGCTAGCTTCAAATGAACCGTACATACAATATTGCGCCTGAAAAGAAAACAAACTTAACAAGTACAATATTGTTAGCAACATGCGAATCATGCAAAATGAATGCAAATGAAATGCAATTGAATCTAAATGTAATGCAAATGATATGCAAAACTAAAAAAAAACAAATATGAACAATGCAAATAATATGCAATGTAAATATGCAATGCAATTGAATCAAGATCTAATCACGAGCGGTTCGAAACCACACATATGTCAGGTAGATTGATGGAAGTAACAAGTCCGTGTCCCATAGAACGATGTCTGATCTATGAGTAATACGCACGAACACAAGAACAAGTATTGGGTGGATTGACATAAGTGGGGTAACGACCCGCTGGGGAACAGACAATGATCCTAATGTAGGATTCAACAATTACACTACAATGTAATATATAAAATGGATATGGCGCGCGGGCCAAACCGTATCTTGCCTAGGAAAGGCATGCACGCATACAAGCCATGTCTAACACAGAAAAGGTGCCGCAACCCTCAAACCAACATCCCAACGTGGAATAGGCGCGATACACAAGAACCATGCTTCAACGTGAAAAGTATTGGCACATACCAGACCAAGCTTGACAAGGAAAGACGCAAGCCATAGATGGAGGCAATGCAGTGGAATGCATTCAAGCTACAATGCAATATCTACAAATATGGAATGGATGAAATGCATGACAATGCAGATGATGCAATGACCATGATTGCAGTTTTCCCTATTCCTCCAACGGGATGGTATACTAGGTTGGTTCAGTATCCAGAATTGAGGTGTAAACACACTACCTCAACCTATGGGGCTTCCATACAGGTTTCAAGCCGAGGGTACACCCTCTGGGTATTTAAACCAGACTTTAGACTCGGAAATCCCGAACCTTTGCGTTCTAGGCATGAGCCATTCGAACTCTAGTTTCAACCGTCCCTGTTGGTCTCCTAGGAACTCACCGCAAGCACGGAAGTCGTTCGGGCACGACAAACACCAAAGGAATTGCACCTTCAGAGGATTTAAGGTCTCCTAGACCGGAATGCACAATGTATGCATGACAATGCATGTTGTTTTTGGTTTTTTTTTTTTTTAAATGCAAATGATGCATGATGTTTTTGGTTTTTTTTTTTGTTGTTGAAAGTGCAAATGATGCATGATGTTCATGAAGATGCAACAAGGGTTTTGCACCCTCCAAGGATTTAAGGTCTCCTGGACCACGCGTGTTTAAGGTCCCGCCATACCCTCGTTTCGGGACAACGCAAGTATGGTGCGCAGAATAGCGCGATGAAATGCATGCCAAATGCAATGGGGGGCAACTTAACGCACCGAAGGTCTTACACCTCCCGAGGATTTAAGGTCTCCTACCAGCTTCGGGGCAACTGTGCGAATGTGACACACGTGCCACAAGGGATGCAAAACAATGCAAGTGAAGATGAATTGCAACATGAGGCACGCATACCTCATTGGATGGAAAATGAAGTGCAAAACGAGGCCTACATGCCTCGAGATGTAATAAAATGCAAGATGAGGCACGCATACCTCCCTGAGTGGAAAATGGAATGCAAAATGAGGCACGCGTACCTCATCGGACGAAGGTTTCGCACCCTCCAAGGATTTAAGGTCTCCTAGACCGGGGTGTTTATGTATGTATGATAATGCAAGTATGGTGCGCCGGATAGGGCGATCGAAATGCACGCACAATGCAGACAGGTGGGGTGCGCAAAATAACGCGAACAATGAATGCACACACGATGCAAACAGGTGGGGTGCGCAAAATAGCGCGAACAATGAATGCACACGCGATGCAAACAGGTGGGGTGCGCAAAATAGCGCGAACAATGAATGTACACACGATGCAAACAGGTGGGGTACGCAAAATAGCGCGAACAATGAAAATGATACAAATGAGGTGGCACACCTCATAGGATTTGAAATACAATGCAAATGAGGCCTGAATACCTCATAGCATCTACAGGAATGCGAATGATACAAATGAGGTGGCACACCTCATAGGATTTGAAATACAATGCAAATGAGGCCTGAATACCTCATAGCATCTACAGGAATGCAAATGATACAAATGAGGTGGCACACCTCATAGGATTTGAAATACAATGCAAATGAGGCCTGAATACCTCATAGCATCTACAGGAATGCAAATGATACAAATGAGGTGGCACACCTCGTAGGATTTGAAATACAATGCGAATGAGGCCTGAATACCTCATAGCATCTACAGGAATGCAAATGATATGAAACACGTGAGGTGGCACACCTCGCGCGAATTGAAATGCAAATGAAATGAAACACGTGAGATGGCACACCTCGCGCGAATTGAAATGCAAATGAAATGAAACACGTGAGGTGGCACACTTCGCGCGAATTGAAATGCAAATGAAATGAAACACGTGAGGTGGCACACCTCGCGCGAATTGAAAGGCATGCTAAGTATGACATGCATGCAACACAAAGTACCAAATGATGCAAGTGTGACACGCATGCCGCACAAAGTACAAAAACAGTACAAGTCGCAGAGGACGTGCAAAACGGCGCGACGTGCCGCACTAGACAAAGTGATGGATGCATGCGGCGCACAGGGCAACTTTTGAATCTCTATAAAAGACAAAAGGATACAAAAGGATACAATCTCTGTTTGAATTTGAGTGCCACACACAGAAGACACTGTCCAGGGTCGAAACGGAGGCCGGTTGAACATCGGGGATGCACTTTCTTGCACTTTCTTGAGCTATGAAGACCCAAAACCCCTTATCTTGCCTAAAAACAGCCTTGGGAACACCACCGGCTGGGTGGGATGGTCACCGGCTGCCGCCGGCTGCCTGAACTCATCCATCGCCACAAAAAAGTGCCGACCGGCAGAAAATGCCTGATCGGGGGCAGAATTGCCATTGTGCTCCGGGCTTTATAAAATAGGGTTTTAAACCCTATTTTTCACACTTCTAAGCCGCCGAAAATCTTTGCTCTCTCTCCCCAAAGTGTTTTCTCTCACTTTTTCGTAGATTTCTCCGCGTTTTACACCCGTTTTCTCGTCGAATTCGCGATATTCTTCGCGTTTCGGACATTTTCAACCGAACAAAACTTCGTTTCGGTGTACTTTTTGCTAGTTCCACATTTTCGGGACTTGTTCCCCTTGATTTTGTCTTCGTTTCCGCGTATTTTCACATTTCGACCCTTCCAGCCATTTCTGACCCTCTCGGGGTTGACTTTGTCGGTTGACTTTTCGCATTCCGGCTCGTTTTTCCCTTTTCGGCTATTTTCTCACCTCCATTGCTATGGCCGATGATATTCCACATGTCGGGACTCCCCAGGATCATGAGATGGATCCCGCGACAACCTACGTAGGCCATTCACGTTCTACCACCCGACGGACTCCGCCACTTCCGCGGCTTTGACAGGGCTTTGGACCCGGAGCTTCTGCTGCACGAGCCGGCCACTCACCTGTCCTTTGGCACCTCCGAGGTAACATTCTCGTCTTTGCTTTATTTCCCGCAATGTAGGATTTCCTTTCAACTGCCGTAGCTAACTGAACCCATTAACTGTTTAGTTCTGATGTACTGTACTGTAGTTGATTGTAGGCAAACTCACAACTGGTAACTGCTTAGGACCGACGCACATGCACACACACTGCACTAGTTTGAATCACCCCAAACACACGGCACACATTGCACTGCAAATTCACTGACACCCGGTGCTTTTTGAATCTGAAAAACTTGCACGCATGCTAGACTTGCACTGAATCACACAGACATGCTGACGCATCACACGTTGATAATTCACTGAAACATACCGAGACCTGGCATCTGTTTGAAGTTTGAAAAACACGCACGCATGCTATGTTTACACTGATCCTCACAGGAGCACTGACATATCACAGGCCGTAGTCCACCTACTAGCACACTGAAACCCGATATCTGCTTGAATCTGAAAAATGTGCACACATGCACCCAATTTACATTGAACCTGTCAAAACACGCTGACACATCACACGTTGTAGTTCACTTGGTTTTTTGCATGTCCTACCGGACTAGTATACTTAGCAATTATTGTGCAGCTGTGTTCTTGAAAACAGGGGGATTCCCATACCATCCGCGGGTATGGGAACGTCGCCGCTCGCGATTGGTACGCCGAGCTACCCGACGCCGCATAGATCGTAGACCGGCACTTTCTGCAGGGGAATCTCCAGGCTCTCTGCCTGCAGACCTCTTCTCGCCGCCCTGGCAGAGAGGTGGTGGGACACCACCGATTCATTTCACTTATCAGCGACCGGGGACATGACGATGACCCCTCATGATTTCGCGATGCTCACAGGCATCGGGGTGGAGGGTGATCCGATCCCCTTCGACACTGACATAGATGAGTGGATTGCCGCTCAGACCTACTTGCTTGGTGAGGCGCCGCCACTTGCTCATCCAGGGTTCGTCCGCTACTCCTGGTTCGAGGTGCAGTTCAGAGTGCAGCCCGTGCTGGTGGATGCAGCTCCGATGACCCAGGAGGCCGCCGAGAGATATGCGCGTGGCTTTCTCATGTTCTTGCTGGGGACCACCCTGTTTGCCGACCGGGGGAACATGGTGCCCCTCTGTCTCCTCAGCGCTTTGGTGGACATCGAGAGGATTGTGCAGTATGACTGGGGGGGCGCGGCTTTGGCCACCCTTTACAGTTATATGAGCTCAGTCTCTCGTGGCAGTGGACAGCTGCTAGGAGGCTACTGGCGAGCCTGGGAGGTATGTCCTCTTCTCTACTTTACATTTCAGTTCTATGCTTTCATACTACACCGCACACTGCTTTCAGTCAGATGCATACACGCTGCACACATACTATACTCTTACACCGATCACACTGTTCACATCAGACACTCTGCAACAACTTTGCACAACACAGCTCTGCTTATTTCGCTTTATTCAGATTCGCTTTATCGATGGTCATCTCGACGTCTGTTTTGTTGTGGTGTACGCCTACTTCCTGAGTTAGAGCTGGTCGAGGCGGAGACCCCTCTGGTTGTCCCCTTCTCTCGCCGTTATGACGGCCGATGCGCCCGGAGGCCCCGGGACACTTTTAGCTTCTTCCGCCGGTTTTTCGACACCATCACCCCCACCGAGGTATGTTTTACTTATAGTCCGTTTAAGCTTTGCTTTCAAATGTACATTTCTATACCAGTAGATAATCAACTGTATTTCATCTTCAGGTCACCTGGCAGCCGTGGGCTCCACTACCTGCGGTGATACGATCGGAGATGTATCGCGCCATCGACACCTCGCTATCGGATTCTCTGGAGGGCCTGCTTCTGGTGCCCGTACTGGTGGCGTTTCATATGCTGCACCTAGGTTACCAGAGCGAATAGTTGATCCTTCCTTCCGGCGCATGAGGGAGACCGAGGTCGACTTCCGAGATGGAGGACTACACCCTTGGGCGTGGACGTGGGCGTGGGCGAGGGCAACTATTGTAGTACGCCAGACCTTTCTGATGCGGCCTTTGGCGGGGCCGAGCCGATCTCGAGACCTTGGCGCCGATGGCTCGAGCGACAGAGGGAGCAGGGAGGAGGGGAGAGAGGGCGAGGGGGCCGGCCCGCTTCGCCTACCATGTTGACTTCTGAGGCGAGGGGGAGACCTACCAGATCCCTTTTGCGCCTCCCCCGGCTGGTCACGAGTTGGCCGGCATTCCCGACTTGCCTCCGGTATGTATTACTTCATTTCTGCATCTTGCATTGTTATTTCATTTCAGTTCATTCAAATATCCCACAGAATACTGATGCATTTAATACTTTTGCAAGCTTCCTCCGAGTATACCCGCCAGTCTGTGGAGCTGAATGCCTCCCTGATGGGGATGCTGCAGCGGACTCTCGACGCTTTGGCCGTCTATAGCCTTCCGGTACGTTCCTCTGACCACAGTCTCAAACCATACTCTGTTCCATACAATCTGCTACACTGCACAAAAATCTGATAAACTGCTCACGGCATTCATACAATGTACTCATACCTTTGCATTACGCGATTCTTGCTCATGGCATTCGCCTGCTGTACTCATGCGGCGCATCCCATCTTGATTCATCGCCACGGCATTCACACCTGTACTCATACACGCATTCTATCTTGATAAACCGCTCGCTTTTACGATGTATTTGTTCTTCGTATTTTCAGCCTCCTTTCCCGATCCCTCCAGTGGGTGGCGCTGCTCCAGCGGGGCCTCCCCTCTCTACTCGGGGTGGCAGGGTATTCCCTCCCCCTAGAGGGGGGCGGGGGCACGTCCGGAGACTCACGAGCACCCAGTTCAGTGGCCGAGTCGAGGCGGAGGCGGGCGTCGAGAGGGAGGAGCGGCCGGGCTCGGGCTCGAGCGATGGCAGCTCGACGATGCTCTGTGCTTCGCCTGTGAAGAGGGCGAGGACTGATCCTTAGGCATGAGGCCTGCTGCTGATGATGATGATTTTGCTGCTTTTTCTTTTCTTGTACTTTTCTCTTTTGTTGATAGAGTACTTTGTACTGCCACAGGCAGATTTTTGCTTTCAAAACTTTGTATTTGCAGTAGATGATATAAAACAGACTTTTATCTGAAAAGTGTTTTATTTACTTATCTCCTACTTTGCCTTGCATTACATCATATTACACCTCGAATGTAAATGGAATGAATTTGTTGTCTGAAAATGGAGCATTTGCATTGTAATAATCGGATAACCAACCAACTAACGGCAAACAACTCAAACAAATCACTGCTCAAACTGAATACACAGCCCGCATTCTGCTGGGGATTGGTCTGCACACAGCTCATAACACAGCACTCGGCTCATTTTGCACACAGCAAACTTTGAACAACCAGCCCAATCCGACAAGGTGAACCACGGCAGGCGAAACTGACCGAAATTGAAACACACTCGGATATCCCAAATTTTCCATTTCTTCTCTTGCCTCGCATGGATGTAGAGAACAGCACAGCATTCTAAGCATAAACGGTTAACCTTTGGAAAAAGGGTTCACAACCGGGGTACCGAGTCTACAATTGAGCACAGCGGAGGGACTCAATTAAAGAAGACAAAAGGCGCACGACCTAAACACAATGAGACGCGCTCGAAAAAGACTCAAAGCTAAGTTGAGACTGACAAAACAAAAGAAACGACACACGGACGTGTTTGAAAGCAAAAGACCTCAGATCTTGAGGAGCCAATTCCTCCGGGTAGGTTTCCCACCCCTTTCTGATTTGTGTGATTCTCACGCCACTCGGCCCTCAAGCTCGGCTTTTCTCACAAAAACCCTTTTCTCACTTTTCTCTCAGCTCACACCTCTCTATTCTTTATTCTCTCATTTTTCATCCCTCCCCAGGGCGGTTGATAGATGAATAGGAAGCGGCGGATCAATGCTTGATACGGCTAGCTCGCGGCTATTTCTTCTGGTAGATAGAGTGCCTTTCTGGCAAGCATACTGACGGTGGGGGGGGGGGGGAAGACAGAACACCTGGCTCAACTGTGCCCCTAGTTCATCATTTTGACCATTTTTTTTGTTTTCTTTCTAAAACAGTTTTGACCAAAATGAGCGTCAGGTTAGCATGCTTATTCAGTTTTTGATTTGAAAATCACGCAAGTCAGGTTGCAAGCACTGAAAACTTTCCTTTTTAGGTCCAGACATGGTCCAATTTTGGAAAATGAAATAATTTTCGAGAAAATAGTCAACCTTAGGTAAAAATTTTCAAAAACTATTTTCGCAAACAGTCCATGCTCAACAAGCTCAGAACCTACCTTCGAGATACGCAACCTCAGATTGGAGGCAATTTGGGAAAATTGCCCCTTGCTTGAAGGGACATACGGCAACGGAAAGTTGCCCCTAGTTTGGGTGACAACTCAGGGTAACTTTATGGCAATGCGAGGCAACGGAAAGTTGCCCCTTGTTTGGAATAAAGCCGCGGCATGCTCATTGATGATTGATCGCGACCGGGCTCTCTGGCACAGAGAGGACGAAGACGGCCACAAACAATATATGGACACAGTCGCCTTGAAAGCATTGGTGGCTGGGTTTCAGGAGGAAGTTGATCACGTAGTTCCAATCGTTGTAACCGAGTCATCGGATTCGGAGGAAGCACAGGTAATCAAAAACCATTACATGGACTGAGACGCTATGGAAGCGTTGGGGGCTGGACTTCAGGATGAAGTTGCCTACGTATCCCAGACATGGGAATCAAGCCTTACGTAGTTCCGATTAAGGTACTCTCGGGTATTTTAACCTTCACTATTTTTAGGCTCTTACTTTTGCCAAGGCGCCCAATGCGGGTTTTCGACCTTGCGAGCTTTTTTTCTTTCTTTTCAATTTTTCTTTTGCATTTTTTCTTTTTTTTTTCTTTTTCTTTTTCTTTCTTTTTATTTCTTTTCCTTTGTATTTTTGATTTTGATTTTTTTTCTTTTCTTTTGTATTTTTTTTCTTTTCTTGCTCTAACTTTTGCCTGGGTCGCCCTTCCGGGTTTTCGGCCCAGCGAGCCTCTCAAAGGGTAAAAGTGTAGCAAGTCCATGCCAAATGGTTTTTGGAATCGAAACTTCCCCTTTTCCGGGAGAACGACTGTTGCAGTACTTTGCAGGAGAATTCATCATAGTTGCTTTGCAAACTTCTTCTGGTAAAATCTAGTCTTTTACTCCGATTTCGGTGCCTCTTGATCGAGGGCTGCTTCGAGTCCGGCCACATGGGCCTTGCATTGATAGCTAACTTCTGGATGCTGGTCCAAGGTTTTGAAAATGAAGGGTCGAGTCTCGAGGCTGAGAGCGATCCTAAGCTATGCAATCTCAAGAGCGATTCCACACAGGTCTTCGCAGGACTGCGCAAAACATTTTGTTTTCGAAAATTTTTTAGAAGGCGACGAGTCGCTCGCGCCGAAGACAGTGTGGAACCAGTCTGGATCAAGCCAGGGTCCTTCCCAGTACTCACGCTGACAAGCATGATTTCAATCATTAAGGGCTTAGCATGCCTCTCTTTCTTTCAATTTGATCAAAGTTTTGCAAATCCCGAGGAATTCCTTCCTCTTCGTTTTCACCGCAGTGTTTAAAGAGGTTTTGAAAAACTCAGGTCAAAACAGTAATTTTTAGGGTACAAAAGAGCAGGTGGAATGCGCTGTCACCCCCCATTCGGATTTTCTGGCACGACTGGCCTAACACAAATAGTACGGAAACACGGTAGCCGCAGCGGTTTCATTCAGGTTCCCTGGATGCAACTGGCTCCTCCTCAACAGAGACAGACCCAAAGAAAGTAAAAGATAATTACAAAACAAAGCGGTGTTCGAGGTAACAACCCCAGAAGCACCTGCATTTTATACAAAAGAGGGACCGACTCGTTACAACAAGACTGACCCATAAGCAAAAAGACTGACTCAAGACAGAGACAGACTCAAAACAACAAAAGACTGACTCGACACCCAAGCCAAGGTTTACAAGATTAGCATTCGCAGATGCTCAAAAATGCGTGCCAGACGCCACATCAAAAACTTGAGGCGCTGCCCGCAGGCGGTTGAATCCCAATCAGATACCCGCAGTATCGGTGTCCTCAAAATCCATCAACTGAGTGGTGACAGATTTAGCTGAGGTGGGTGGGAGGATAACCTCGTTGTCAATCAAGTCCTGCACCTCGTGGCGGAGACGAAAGCAGTTATCGGTGGAGTGGCCAGATTGCTGGTGGTACGCACAGTACTGTGTAGCCGGGAGATTCTTTGGCAGAGGTCGCGGCTCCAGAGGTGTAAGATGCCCCTTCTTAGCCAGAATGAGAAGCGTCCTAGACAGTGGCATGTAAAGAGCATGAAAGGCCCTATGTCCCCGGGGCTGATACTTGTTCTGAGTGCTCTTGCTTGACGTACTGGCGAACGGATCGGCAGGCACGGGCTTGGATTTCTGATCTTTTCCCGGTGTAAGGTTGGGGATAGGAGGAGCTACTCTGGCATGACGGGGCCTGTCCTGGTTTTCTGACTGACTCGAACTACCCTCAGGTAGAGTGGGGAAAACATCATCCACAATTTTGGTTACAATTGCGGATATCTGTTGTTTGCTCGTTCCCCCGGCTTTCAAAGCCTTGACTGCCCACAACAGTTGTCCCACAGGGTCGGCATCTGCCATCACTTTGTCTTTGCCTCTGGCCTCAGCCTGATGAGAGGTTTGGATTGGTACTGATACATCACTGTTGTGAGTGGCTGCCATCTCCGGCTGATTCAGCTCAATTACAATCCGCCCCAATAGTGGGGGCTCTTGGGGTTCGAAATTTCCAAGATAAGGTGCAACCGGTGGCGAGGTTGACATCCCATAGGCGAGATCTGCCACAGACCTTTGAAGATCGCCTATCATCCCCATTAACTCAAATGTAGTGGGCTCGCGAGCCTGATAGAACTGGGGGGCCCAGATCGGGTGTGCAGCGGGTGATCTAGGAGGATGCGGCGTATCAACGCCAGTCTCACTCTGTAGGGTGATCCCTTGATCCAGCGCGGCTGTCATAACCACTATCTCCTCTGAGCTCTGCGTCATCCCTAGTTCTGCCTCAGCAAAGGGGAAACACTAATTGTTCTGTATCTACTTTCTGAATCCTCTGAACCTTGAAAGGAAAAACGGACAGCACTTCAGCCCAAAACAGAGCAGACACAGACGTAGTCAATCAATTGATCTCTACTACTGATAACTGTCCCTCAAGATTACTGTTCCCAGAACTGAACTGATACCCGCAGATATAACTGGTTCCTCAACAATATTGATACTGGCGCCTTTCAGGCCGGATACTCACACTGGGTAACCGATATGTACATTCCTGCAGAGATACACTCTAAAAGCACATAGCAGATAAGTGAGAGCAAAAACACCCCTATATTTGGGGTAGGGTTTCCCTGTCCTATTTTGTCAGGAGCTAGGGTTTTACTACGCACACAGCGGTTTCAAACAACTTAGCACCGGGTAAGCAACCTGTCCTAGTTTGGAATGGTCACTATGGATTCCGAATATGCACTAGGTCGAATGGTCGAAAAGGGTGCCCCGGTAAACCGGGGTTTGTGTTCCCATGCTGTCAGAGCCCACAAATTGACCTTATGGACATGCCTTGACAAGACAAGCCTCCGGCAAACCGTTCAGGAATGGCAGATGGCAAACACTGTGTTCCTAGGCGCACCAATGCAAATGCAATGCAAAGAAACACATAAATGAGATCAAAACAGGATATCACGAGTTCGAGTCAAACTCTCTAAAATCTCCAGCAGAGTCGCCAGAAACTGTAACAGCTCCCGCGAGGGACCTCCGCTACAGTTCGGACTCTCCTACTTTTTTGTTTAGCTGCGGTTCATAATCTGAACCAAAGAGTCCACCTCTGGCAAATCGTTTTGAAGAAAACAGATTTTTTGAAAAGTAGTGCCAAACATGGACTGCTTTGCCAGATACAGAGTCGCCACCTAAATATTTTTAAAATGGGGGAATTTAGGAAACCCTGACTCGGTGTCGAAGGCCACGTGTCCGTCATCACCAAAGTGACTTGGCTCGGGAGCTTGGGTACGATCGGGGAAGGTCAGCTATGAGCACCCCCTTTCGCCCGGTCCGAGGACCGGCCTCTACTAACCATGATATCCGTTTTCGAAAACTTTATGCGTTCTTATTCCGGTTATTAACCTAGGATTACTATGTGATGCGCACAACACAAAAGTATAGACTAGATTGCCTAACTTGGAAATAAACATTGCATATCCGTTTTGTCTCGAAAAATGTATTGGTTTTTGCTACTCGCAAGTAGGCTAAAATTTGGATTTCAATGAGTTGTTCCAACTCGGGCAATCCAACCTCCACCCACAGGCATTCAAACAGTTTATCATGTAAGCATTTAGCCGCATGGCAAGCATACTGTCATGGCAACAATCACACGCATGCGATATGCTAAAGCAAAAACACTTACATCGTACTCCGTGCCAAAAAACAAATAACTGGTTAGCAAACATGCGTGACCTAGTTCATGTTAAGTGGCTAATGCAACACAAGCATAGATGCAATCTAGAATAGGCTCGGCTAACCCTAAACATGGCATGTGAAGTGCAAACATTCGATGCACGTATTCAATTTGGGAATTGAAGATGTCATGCAGTTTGTATGATGTACCGAGCCCGATGTATGTAAACAAATGCATGAATGCACGCATGCGTTGCATAAGGTATGCTAATTTAAAATGCCCTAATCTACCATGGTAAACAGGTAAATAAAAGGGATAGAAAGAAGTGGGGGTTGGAAGACATACACCCACTCACACACACTTATTACATTTTTGCCCTCACTCGGAGGGATCAAAATAATAATACAGAACCGAATATATAATTAACTATTCTAGCTAATTAAATATTACAAATCACTAAATTAATTAAATAAATAATTAATCTAATTAAACAGTAAATGGCCTCGGGATAAGGGTCAAATGCAGCGCGCGCTCGGGACTGGCTCGGAACCGCACTGCCACGCAAGGGTTGCCTTTGTTTTCCCTGCTATCCACCTCTGAAAATCGCCAAAATCTCAGGACTGCTTCTCAGAGCACTGGGGATCACCACCGGCTGGGGTAGAACACCACCGGCTGAAGAATGTGGCCACCGGCACTAAATGAAGCTATCGGCTGCCACTTGACTGCCGGTCGGCATTAAAAAGTGCCGGTCGGCACAAAATTCCTGCAGAACCTGCAACTCACAGCAGCAGAGGACAACAACATGCATCGCAATGTAATTCAAGCCATTTATGCACCAAACACACTCCCTATCATGTTTGTGACTCAAGGGGACATGTGCCTCGATTCCCGGACCACCAATCGCGCATTTTCATGCATGATGGCCCTAAGAACCAAGAATGCAACTTCACTTTCAAGTGCATGCAAATCAAACAAACCAAAGTCCCAATCCCTATCACCAACTCAAGGGACAAGGAATGCATGTTGACATGATGCAACCTAGTCATGTTATCTACCATGCAACAAGGGTGATGCAATGCACTCATACAAGCATACAAGCAAGCATATAAGTTGAACATGCAAACCTAATGTGGGATGGATTTAGACATGAATTAGGCAACTCAAATGGGCCAAAAATCAGTGGCCAAGGTGCCTACAAAATGAGACTAAATGCACACACACATGCAAGTGTTAAGGCTCAAGAATTAGGCATACAAAGGCAACTTTCATGCACACTTAAAGGGACCAAACATGGGCAACTAGTATGCAATGAAAACTCCGAAATTCATGTTAAACATGATACGAAATCATGCAATGAAGCAAGCCAAACAAAGCATGCAAAAGGTCCAAGGCTTTAAGGCAAGCCAAGGGGCTTAAACTAAGGTCAAACCCACCAAGCCTCACAAGGCCAAGGGGGCTCAAAACAGGTCACATGCGGACCAAAACAAGGCTAGGGGCGCACCTAGATAGCATCTAAGAGGCTCGAGCACAAAGGCATGCACACATGCACTTTCAAAGGGGTATGCAACACATACAACCAAAGCATTAAAGATGCATGCTAGGCAATCAAATAAGCGTATATGAGGGAGTGAAATAGCATGGATAATGGTTCCAAACCATCAAAATAATGCAAAAGAAGCATGCTATACAACCATACACTTAAGGCTCACAAACCAAGAATACAAAGAGGCTATGTTAAGCATGCCAAAATCAAACCAAATAACCATGATCAGACCTAAAGCATGTTAAAATAAGCACAAAAGCTTCATGGATCTAAGCCCAGAACATGTTAAAAGTGAAGGCATACAACCTAGGCATGTTAAGGCATAAAGGGGGCATTACAAGGCAACTATACTAAGCATGCATAGGAGACCAAAACCAACTTGAAAACATGTTATATTATGGCAATATAAGCATGGAAAACAAACAAGGCATGCCCAACACACACTCAAACATGGTGCTCCTTTGGAAGCCAAAATTTGCCCTTTTCAAGGACATCAAGGAGAGGGGGTGGCCCTCTCCTTCTTGAGACTTCAAGGCATGCTCTTCACCACTGAAATCCCTCAAGATTTCAGTGGTGAAGAGATCCTATCACCAAAATCTCGGATCTCTCACAAAATAGCACAAAAAGTGCCCTTTTCAAGGCCTAAGGGTGGTCAAACCTACCCAAACCACTAAACACTCTTAATATACAACAAAGAGGGTTAAAAATCAGAACTTTTACGTGCCAAACACTAAGCTCAAAAACAATTTGAAAGCAAGTGGAAATGGAGTGCAAGAATGGGGGAAAAAGAGAGTGTTTCTTACCCTTGTTGACCACCCTTGCAAAGCTTGATGTTGTGGCCTCTTTGAGCACCAAACTAGCTCCAAAGCTTGAAAGCAAGACCTCTGGATCCTCAAGAACCCAAGGAAAGTGAAAGACTAGGTGTCTTAGTGCAATAATATGAACCAAAACACCTAGTATACAAAGAAAAAGAGAGAGATAGGATATGTATCTATCCTAACCCTAAAAACTAGAGCTTTCTCTGTCTAAAATGGCTGAAAACCTCTCAAGAAATCCAACCCTAAGCCAAGAGAAGGAGCTTCTCTCTTATAGACAAGCAAAGCTATCTAAAGGCTCATCCCCTCCACACACATGTATGGAGGGGAACCAAAGCTACACAGCTGTCTGAAAATATCTCAGAAAGCAAGTGCACAGTGTCCGGCCGGCAAAGAGTGTCATTTTGACAAAACTTAGTGCCGGTCGGCACAAAAGAGTGCCGGTCGGCACAATAAAGTGCTGATGGCAACCACAGCCAGCCGATGGCCTCTAGCCCCAGCCGGTGGTGTGTAGGGATGCCTCACAAAGCATTCCCTGCCCTTCCAAGGCAAAACACAAGTGTTTGGGGCAAAACCAAACACAAACGGTCGAGTTCGGAGGTCCTGAGGCAAGGCGCGCGCAGCCGAGAACTCCGGGAACTCCAAACGAACACAAACATGGATAATCACCGAGTGTTCCAACGGTGACGTCCAAGTCTTGAGGACGGTCAAAAATGGGGTGTCTATAGCCGTATGTTTAGGTGACTCAGGGTCAGTGCAGTGTGTGTGCACGTGTCAGTTTCAAACAGATATCAGTTGTAAGTTTGTTTGCAATCAACTACAATACATCAGTGTATCTGAGTTAAGCAGTTAGAAAATATTATCAGCTATGGCAGTTTTATATTCTACATTGCGGAAAGTAAAGCAGAGGGAGAATGTTACCTCAGAAGCACCGAAAGACAGGTGAGATGTAGGCTCACGAAGCAGAAGCTCCGGATCCAGCGCCCTGTCAAAACTCCGAAATTGGCGAAGTCCATCAGGGGGTAGCACATGAATCGCCGGCCGGTAGGTCGCTGGGTCGAACGGGCGCACGCTCAGGGGTAGGAGCTCAACCCCAGGATCCATCTGGTGATCCAGGGGAGTCCCACCCTGTGGAATGTCGGCAGTCATGTCAAATGTGACGAGGGAAATGGTCGGAAAATCAAAATAAGTCTAGAATGCGAAAAGTCAATGAAAAGTCAACCCCCGGGAGGGTGAAAAATGACCGAAAAAGCCGAGAAGTGGAAAGTGCACAGAAATCGAGAAAAACTCGGGGGAAACAAACCCCGAGTGGTGGAAACTAAGAAAAGTACACCAAAAATGAGATTTGTTCGGTTCAAAACGTGTGAAACGAGGAGGGTTTCACGAATCGAACGACGAAAAAATGTCTAGAACGCGAGAAAAACATGGATCGAAGGTGGGAAAATGCTCTAGAAAGAAGGAGGAGAGGATTTCGGCCTAAGAGAAATAAAAGAAATAGGGTTTAGAACCGTATTTTAAAAGACCTGAGGTGAAACGACCAAACTGTCCCGACTCAGCAACTTTTGGCCAGTCGGCTAAATATTTGGCCGGTGGAATGTTTTTGCAGCCAGTGGATGGCCGGTGGCTTCCTCTCACGGCCGGTGAGCCTCCTACAGCATTGTTTTGGTTAGATCCATGGTTTGGGGTCTTCATTGCTCAAGGTAGTGCAAGAAAAGGCATTCCCGAAGCTCAACCAGCCTCCGTTTTGACCTCAGACTGTGTCTTCTGTGTGTGGCACTCGAATTCGTGCAAGGTGTATCCTTTCTGTATCCTTTTTGGCTTTTACAAAACTCAAAGGTTGCCCCATGCGCCTTTCATTTCAATCACACTGTCTTGTGCATTGCATTTCATTGCACTGTCTTGTGCATTGCATCTCAAAAGTCGCGCGTTGTCGCGCATTTCGAAATCAAACATCTTCATGCATTCTCATGCATCATGCATCTCATAGCCATGCGTCATCGCGCACTAAGAAAAGATCATGCATTGTCATGCATTTCAAGCGACTTGCGTTGTCGCGCATTCCATGCATCATGCATTTCAAAAAAAAAAAAAACAAAAACAAACACACTTGCATGTGTCATACATCATCGTAAATCTGCATTTTGTCATGCATATTGTATATATCGCATTGTAGTTTGCATGCGTCTGTGGCATCTCCTTCGCTTACGGCTCGCGTCTTTCCATGATGAGCTTGGACTGGTATGTGTCCGTATTCTTCACGTCGAAGCATAGTTCAGTTGACCGTTCTATGTTAGGCGTGGCTTGTATGTGTACATGCCTTTCCTAGGCGAAAACGAGGTTTGGCCGCGAGCCCTATCCACTGTAGATACTACATTTGCATCCATTGCATTTTCCCCAGTAGGTCGCATCATACATAGCATTTCGATGCAAGTATTGCATTTACATTCCATTGCATATTTGTATATATTGCATCGTAGCTTGCATGCATTCACTGCATCACCCCCCATCTATGGCTCGCGCCTTTCCTTGTTGACCTTGGTTTGGTATGTGCCTATACTTCTCGTGTCGAAGCATAGTTCAGTGGCCCGTTCTGTGTTAGACGTGGCTTGTATGCGTACATGCTTTGCCTAGGCAAGATTTGGTTTGGCCCGCGTGCCATACCCATTATATATTACATTGTAGTATAGTTGTTGCATCCTGCATTAGGATCATTATTCTTTCCTCAGCGGGTCATTTCCCCACCTTCGTCATTCCCCCCCAATACTCGTTCTTGTGTCCGTCTACATTACTCGTAGTTCAGTAGACCGTTCTATGGTAGACGGACTTGTTCTCTCCATCAATCTATTTGACATAGGTGTGGTTTCGAACCACTCATGATTGGATCATGATTCAAATGCATTGCATTTTCATTTGCATTGTTTATACATAGTTTTGTATATATAGCATTCCATTTAGCATTCATTTTGCATGATTTGCATGTTGCTAACAAATATTGCACCTGTTAAGTTTGTTTTCTTTGCAGGCACGATATTGTATGTACGGTTCATTTGCGACTGGGGGAACCAGACGAACCGGACAGGTATTGAATCCTCCGTGTGAGACCTTCGAGAATGACATAATTCTCTTACACCCTTTCTACATTGTAGTGTAGTTCGGTGTACACTAGCTTAAAACCGTTGCATTGTTTGTGCTTCGTTACAGCTTTCTTTGCATGATCATAAGTTATGCTCAGCTTCGTGCATTGTCTTGCATTTTGCCTCTGCCTTTAGGCGCATATCTTGTTTGTCTTGCATTCTTTGTCTAAGTCTTCGGCCTTGTCAAAAATGGGTCGTCTCTGGGCTTTGACATTCACTCCCGTCATTGTTATGACTTTCGAGTTCTGTCAAAGAGGGGCAACTGTAGACACCCCATTTTTGACCGTCCTCAAGACTTGGATGTCACTGATTGAACACTCGGTGATCACCCTTGTTTGTGTTCGTTTGGAGTTCCCAGAGGTCTCGGCTACGCGCCTTGCCTCAGGATCTCCGAACTCGACTGTTTCGTGTCTAGTTTTGCGCCAAACACTGGTGTTTTGCCTTGGAGGGGCAGGGAATGCCTTGTGAGGCATCCCCACACATCACCGGCTGTGGCTAGAGGCCACCGGCCAGGGTTTTGTGGCCATCGGCAATGTATATTGCCGGTCGACACTCTTTGTTGCCGGTCGGCCATCAAGTTTGTCAAAATGACACTTCTGGCTGGCCGACCACTGTTCATCTGCTTTTGCAGATATTTTAATACAGCTGGATGGCATTTTGTTCCCCTCCATACACGTGTATGGAGGGATGGCCCTCTTGTTAGCTTACCTTGTAAGCTTTACAAGATTGGCTCCTCTATAAGAGGAGCCCTTCTCTCTTGGCATTAGGTTAGAGATTTTGGTTAGAAAAACTCAGAGAGAGCTCTGGTCTAGGTTTAGGGTTTCATATATATCCTATCTCTATATCTCTCTTGTGTGTGTATAAGTGTATTTGTGTCTTACTATTGCACACAAACACATAGTACTACACCTTTTCTTGGCTTCTTCAAGGACCAGAGGTTGTTCTTGGTGTTCTTGGGTGATTTTGAGCCCAAAGAACCAGCTGGAGTTCCATTGTTGAAGGAGGTCTTCAAGGGTAAGAATCTTCCCCCTTTTTACCCCTTTCTTGCATACTATTTTTGCCTACCTTATCGCTGTTTTTGTGTTTAGTGTATAACATAAAAAAAAGTTCTATTTTTAGGCCCTCTAAATACTTGCTTTAGAGTGTTTTGTGGTTTAGAGGTGTTTGACCCCTCTTAGGCCTTGAGAGGGCCCATTTTGTGCCATTTTGAGTGAGCTCCGGGACTTTGGTGTTTGGGCCTCCTCACCACTGAAATCTTGAGGGATTTCAATGATAAGGATGGTGCTTTAAAGTCCCAAGAAGGAGAGGGCCACCCCCTCTCCTTGTTGTCCTTGAAAAGGACCATTTTTGCCTCTTGAGGGAGCATCTAGTCTAAGTGTGTGTTGGCCATGCCTTAGCTGATTTCCATGCTTACTTTGACATGAAATAGCATTATTGTATGTTGGTTTTGGTACACCATGCTTGCTTAGCATACCTACCTTGTAATGCCATGATTTGCCTCAATACATGCATAGCATTTAGACTATCATGCTTTTGTGTTTTGGCCAAGCTTTGTGAAGTTTATACGCATGTTTTGATGTGCTAAGGGACTGCTTTAATTCATTTGAGTTGTTCATGCCTTGGTTTGTATAGCCACCATGTAATCCCTCTTGTCTGCCTTAAGCTTTGACCCCTTTAGCATGCCTTACTTGCATGGTTTGTTTGATTGGGCACCTTTTCTAGCATATTTTCAGTGTCTAGCATGTTGCTTATATGTCCATGTTTGTGCCTTTTAAGTGTGCTTAAAAGTTGCTTTAATATGCCTAAGTATTGGACCATGTGTGCATGCATGTTTGTATATATTTTTGGCCTTCATTCCCATGGCATTTGGCCACTGTTTTAGGCCTAGTTAGGGCTGCCTAAACCATGTATAAGTCCATCTTTGTGTTTGTTGCATGTACCCCTTGTATGTTGTGGCATATTAGTGAGTTGGTGCATGATCGAAACTCCCATGTTTGAATGAAGTCACATACTTGTTTGCATGATTAAACACCTACAAGGTGTCTTGCATACTTGTGTTGTCACATTACCCCGTGTTTGCATGCTCCCTTTCATGCCATGTTGCATCCCTAGCTTACATGCCTAGGTTGCATTCCATCTAGCATGCATGCCTTGTCCCTTGATCAAGTGATAGGGAGTGGGCCTTGGTTTGACTATGTGCATTGCATTACATTTGAAATGAAAGTGTACACTTGGTCTCTTGGGCCATCACGCATTGAAATGCGCGATCGATGGTCCGAGAACCAAGGACCATGTCCCTTTGAGTCATACACATGATAAGGGATAGGGTTGGTGCATACATTGTTTGAATTGTATTGCCATGCTATGCCTTGCCCTCTGCTGCTGTCAATTGCAGGTTCTGTAGACATTCTTTGCCGACCGGCAGTGTTCAGTGCCGACCGGCAATCCATTTGTGGCCGATAGCTTCATAAACAGCCGGTGACCACATCCTACTGCCGATGGCAATCCTCCTCAGCCGGTAGTGTCTCCCAATGTCCAGGGAAGCCATTCTTAGATTTTGGTAGTCTCCAGAGGGCAGCAGGGAAAACAGAGGTAGCCTATGCGTGGCAGTGCACTTCCGAGCATGATCTGAGCGCGTATACATTGAGCCCTCGTCCCGAGGCTGCTGTTTCTTATTTTCTTAGCTTAGTTAATTTGTTAATTAATTAGGTGATTTGTGATAAATAATTAGCTTGCGAGTTAGTTAATTTGTATTATTCTTTTGGTCCCTCCAAGCGAGGGCAAATCTGTAATAAGTGTGGGTGCGTGTGTGTGCATGTCTTCCAAACCCCACGTCTTTCTTCCCTTTTATTTACCTGCTTATGATGGTAGATTAGGGCATATTTGATTTAGCATACCTTATGCTATGCATGCGTGCATCCATACATTTTGTATTGCATGCACCGGGCTCGGCGCATCATGCTAACTGCATTAGTATTTCAAATCTAACTTGAATACGTGCATCAAATGATTGCATTTCACATGCCATTTTAGGATTAGCCGAGCCTATCCTAACTGCATTTTGTATGTGATGCATTAGCCACTTAACATGGACTAGGGTCATGCATGTTTGCTAACTAGTTTACTGTTTTGGCACGGAGTACGATGTAAGTATTTTATGCTTTGGCATACTGCATGCTTGTGCATGTTGACATGAACTGCATGCTTACCATGTGGCTAAATGCTTATGTGTCATAAACTGCCTGAATGCCTGTGGGTGAAGGTTGGATTGTTTGAGTAGGAGCAACTCATTGAAATCCGTGTTTTAGCCTACTTGCGAGTAGCAAATTCTAAAACATTCTCAAAGCAAACGGATATGCAATGCTTATTTCCAAATTAGGCGATCTAGTCTATACTTTTGTGTTGTGTGCATCACATAGTAATTCTAGCTAATTAATTGGAAAGAACACATAACGTTTTCAAAATCGGATATCATGGTTAGTAGAGGCCGATCTTTGGATCGGGCGAGAGGGGGTGCTCATAGCTGACCTTCCCCAATCGTACCCAAATTCCCGAGCCGGGGCAACTTTGGTGATGACGGACACGTGGCCTTTGGCACTGAGTCAGGGTTTCCTAAATTTTCCAAAATAAAATATTTAGGTGGCGACTCTGTATCTGGCAAAGCAGTCCATGTTTGGCACTTCTTTCAAAAATCTGTTTTCTCAAAACGATTTGCCGGATTTGGACTCTTTGGTTCAGATTAAGAATTGTGACAAAAATCGAGTCCGAGCGTAGCCTTGAGGTCCCTCGTGGCGTGTTCTGATTCTGGCGACTCTGCTGGGGATTTAGAGAGCTTGACTCGAACTCTTGATATCCTGTTTTGATTTCATTTATGTGTAGTTGGATCGGTAAATCACTCACCTATGGAAAATGCGTTAATTTATCTGTTTGATAAATTTATTTATCTGTTTAGAAATAACTGTTTTGGGCTATCGGTGGAGGATAGCCATGATTGTTGTAGAATTGCATGATGATTAGGTAAATTGAAACTAATCAATTGGGATATGTCATTGAATATGACAGTTGGATTAACATATTGAATATGTGCTCTAATTGATCATTGTATATGATAAAGTGTTTAAATACATTGCATATGTATATTGTTTGGGAGGAAATAGGGGATGTACTCCATTGTTTGGAAGGAGGATAGGGAATGGACTACATTGATAACTAAGTTGGCCGGAGTGTCCAGGGTGAAAGTCCCGAAACCATATAAATATCTGAATGATGTTGATGATTGAAGTGTTGATAATATGAGTCGTAATCTCATTTTGAATTGTTGATGATTGAAGTGTTGATAATATGAGTTGTAGTCTCATTTTGAATTGTTTGGATAAATAAATAGAAATGGATGGAAATACGGTTGTACATGTTGATTGGTTATGGAAAAGATGTACGTTGGTTTATACGTGTTAAACATTTATCAAATGGTAATGTTTTAGTCTTTTCTCATATCTGGTTTAGCATATCTCTGCTGGGCTTTGGCTCACCCTACTTGGGACACCATTTTCAAGTACAAGCGCTATGCCACCTCCAAGGGTATAGCTTGAGAGGTTTTGGAGCTGAAGGCTTCATTTTGATGTTTTGTCGATATTTGTATCTAAATGTAAATCTAAGCCGAGGGCTTTACTTGTAAAAGAGTTAGAACTCTTCTTTTGTGTAACCAAGTAACAACTTGGAAATATGTAAGCCCGCGGGCATTTTATTGTTTTGTAAACATTTGTAACTTATATCAAATACCCTTTTGTAATATTAACTCTGATGAATGGAAATGTGACTTATCTATCATGTTTATAGAACTGTTAAATGATGGGTTTGTGTATTAATTTGAGGGCGTTACATCATTTGAGTATATAACTTTTGATAGAGCATAAGGGAGAAAAAAAAAATCACATTGCCGATCTCAATTGATTGGGACACAAGACTTAGGTCTTGTTTGGCATGTTCTAAAATAACACGTGTTATTTTAACACATTATCTTATTTGGGTCACAATCATCTTATTTGGATCACATCACCTTTTATTTGGGTCGCATCACCTCTCTACCACATTATTTCAACCCCAATTCACATTTTACATTTTTTTTATATAAAAATCAAAAAGTATACTAATCTAGCATTTCTCAAACAACCTCTCAGTTCGATTTATTCATAATTATAATGCTATTATATTTCTATGTTTAAAGAAAAATGATATATAAACTCAATTCTTAGACTTTGATGATGGGACTGCGTCATTTATTTTATTTTCCTCTATCATATTTTGGATTATTTTTTGCTCTCTTATGTTGGTTTGGAGATGGTAGGAGAGATGAGACTTGTACTATGAATAGTTGACTTATGCTATGGATGGATGGAAAATACTATGGTACACATATATAAGTTATAATATTTATAAGTTTGATTATAACAAATGATATAATTCAATACTATAGGAGTTGTAACTAAAAAAAAAATTGAATTATAACTGAATATCACATAAGGTATAACTAAACAACTCTCGGATCATAATTAAAATTTTCTCATAACTAATATTACAATGTATCATAACTAATACAATAAATTATAACCACTGACTCAAAAATAAATAAAAAAAATTCGTAACTAAAGGTGTATATCGTGCACACCCTACCATAAAATTTCCCTCAAGGACTTGCGTTACAGAATTATATGCCTTGCCCAAATGAGTTGGTAATCAATGCATATAAGTTTGTAGGGAAATCCTATGGTACACACATTATCACAACTTAACATAATTTTATCATAAAATTTTATAGCACCAATCACAAAATACATAATCTCGCTACAAATTAGCTTAACAAAAGATATCGTAACCTAACCACAAACTTTTGTTACATGAATCACAAATTTTTTTACATTTTATTACGCTAATTTGTGTAGAGATTACACAATTTGTGATTAATGTTATAAAATTTTGTGATAAAGTTATACCATTTGTGATAAGATGCCTTTGATACACACCTTACACCATAGGATTTCCCAAGTTTGCAAGGCATAGATGTAGCTTGGAAATCATATGATGTATTGCTATAACTTTGAGTGGAGTGAGAGGTTATTCAAGCCTAAGCTAAAGTTGAGTTGAGAGCTGTCCAAGTTTGGATTGTAATCCAAGATTGTCGTCCCAAGTCCAATCCAAATTAAACCCGAATTGTCCAAATTGCACATAAATTTTAGTTTTTGTTGTTGTCGTCGCCGTCGTCATCTTTTATTTTTTATTTTTTTTATTTTTAGTGCAGCTATGTTATTTAATTTGTTAAAATTAGACTCTAATTACATTTGTTTTATAAAATCATTAATAATATCAAAAAAAATAATTTATTATATAATGTAAGAAAGATGCTACTATAGTAGTCTTTACAATTTATGAGTGATAAAATATTTATTTTTGTGTTGTGTTAATTGTGCGTATAATATATATTCAATATGATCTAATGATCTAAATTACTTTAATATCATCTAGTGAATAATAATTTATATATATATATATATAATTTGTGCTTCAGGTTGGTCAAGTTGTTTGATGTTTTTGCCCCAACTTGTCCAAATTTAATTCGGACTACTGAAATTTTTTCCCAAACTCGTACCGAATTCAAAAATGTTTTGTTTAAGTCCTAAAAAAATTCAAGTTGAGCTCAGGTTGTTCAGATTGAACCCACCCAAGTTACACTCCTAAACTTAATTCTTATAATTTGAAGAAATTAGAAAAGTTTTTTAGGACATTAGGATGTGTTTGAATTGTGAATTTAGATAAGGATTTGAAAATAAAAAATGAAAAGATGAAGATAACATGAATAAAATATAAGTTAAATATATATATATATATATTTTTTTTTATTTTTTAAAATTTCTATCTAAATTTATGATTCCACATACAAGTACAAAACAAGCAACACTACAAAAAATTTGCTTTTTTACGACGGCAAAATGCCGTCACAAATACCAAAAACGCCGTCTCAAAAGGTTTTTTGTGACGGCAAGTGGGGGGTCGCAACAAAGGGGGTTGCAAAAGGGTTTTAGCGATGGTATAACGCCGTTGCCTCTTTTTTGTGACGGCAAAAATGCCTTTTTGCGACAGAAAAATATTGTCGGCATTAATGCGTGAAAATCTGAGATTTTTTTATACGACACTGTGTGGCCGTCGCTAAAAGGGTTATTTGTATAGCGACCCCGGTCTTTTCTTTTTGGTTGTTGTATCCGGACTTATGTTCCGTAGATCCCATTGTTATCAAATTGTTGTTGTCATCCTTTAATTTCTTATTTTTGAGTTATAGGATGTGTTGGGCAGGTTTGTTACAGGTTGGTTGGGTTTGGAAACCAAGTGTTGCTGTCCAAATTTTTGGACCTTCGCTCGAGCGAGGAGTTGGTCGCTCGAGCGAGCTTTTGTTTTCGGTCCTTCGCTCGAGCCAGGGTTTGGTCACTCGAGCGAGAGACTGCGTCTGGGCTTAAGACCTGAGAGCTGTGTTTCTTGGCTCGAGCGAGATTTTCTTCGCTCGAGCGAGCGAGGTGTATGTTTTCGAGTTCTTCGCTCGAGCGAGCTTCTGGGTTGCAGACCTGAAGCATCGAGTTTTTGGCTCGAGCGAGACTTTCTTCGCTCGAGCGAGGATTCCTTGTGTCTGGTCGCTCGAGCGACCAATTCTTCGCTCGAGCGAGCTTGTCGGGTATAAATACGCAGTAGCGGTTTTTAAAACATTTTTTCACATTCTTTTTTATCCTAAAACCCTAGTTCTGAATTCTCTCTCCCTCCACTCACCTTCTCTCTTAGATTTCATCTAGTTTTAGGGTGTTTCTACCCTAGGCCCTTTATTAAAAAGATAGAGTGAGTCGAGAGCTTCGTTTTAATCTGAGAGTTGGGCGGTTTGGAGCACTTTGGTTTTCGGGTCATCATCTCCATCTTCTCCATTCGGGTTATTTACTTCGAGGTAGGGATTTCCTACTATATATTATAGGTTTTCTTCTAAGTTGTGGTATTTTGATATGTTGGGGGTTGTTTGGTAATTTTGGGAAAACCCTAGTTGTTGTAATAAATTAATTTGTATAATTAATTTAGGGAAAATTGGGAAATTTAGTTGAATTCATGGAATTGAGGAATTTATTCATTAAATGGTGTAGTTGGTTACTTTAATCACTCACCTATGAAAATGTTGAAATTATATTAGTTGATACATTTATTTCCTGTTTAGAAATAATTGTTTTGGGCTATCGGTGGAGGATAGTCGTGATTGTTGTAGACATTGCATGTGGATTAGGGAAAAACTGAAATTAATCACATTGGTTAAGTCATTGATTTTGACTGTTGAATTAATACAGAAAATACGTGTATTGATTGTGTATTGTTTATGGCAAGTGTTTAATATATTGTATATGCATTTTGTTTGGGAGGAGATAGGGGATGTACTCCACGGTTTAGGGGAAGATGGGGGATGGACCTCTAAACCGGATTTTGTTTAGGAGGAGATAGGAGATGGACTTCATTAGCACCACTATATGTGTTCTTATTGATTTATGGAAGTGTTTTTACATGTTGATACAGCACTAAAATGTGTATCAATCGGGAAGTATGGAAGTGTTTTGGTATGAGCCTTTGTCTCATTTGTTTTGTTGATATTGGAAGAAATGTTAATGTGATATTTAGTTCACTGTTATAGTCTGGCCAGGTTCTGAGCCATATTGATATCAATGGAAAGTTGAATAAATAATGGAAAGTGAAACGTATCATAGACATTAATGTCATGAAACTGTATGTTGGTGAAGTGAATAGTTGTGTTAACCATATATTGAATGCTATTGCTTTATTCAATGCTTATATTTGGTTTAGTATATTTTTACTGGGCTGTGGCTCACCCTATACGGGAACATCATTTTCAGGTCCAGGTGATATGCTACCTCCAAGGAATTAGCTTGGAAGGATTTGGAGTTGAAGACTCTGTTTAGATTAGTTGTTATTTTGTTTTATTTGATATTACATATAAACTCAAGCCAAGGGCTTAATTTGTAGTTGAGTTAGTACTCTTATTTTGTGTCCAAGTGTTGGCTTGAAAAGATGTAAGCCTGTAGGGCATTTACTTTTGATGTTACATGTGGTGTCTTCCAATAAAAGTACTCTGATGGATAACATAAAGATTTGTGCTCTTTTATTAATGCATGTCAATGTTATATATTATGGGTTTATTTTGAGGGTGTTAAAACTTGGTATCAGAGCGTACCAGGTTCGAATACTTTGGGTACGTGGGAAGTGATTAGTATCACAATGGGTTCGTCTCGTTTGATAGAGACTTAGTGTAATGTTATATGCTTATATGATAACATGTTTATGTGACTATGTGGGTATGGAATGTAGTTTCTAGGATATTGGTTGGACCCTTGAGTTTCTAGTAGTCTTGTTGGAAAGGCACTTGATCAATGCTACTTCCAACCGGAACTCTAGTAACGCCTCGGGACTGTCATTATCCAGGAATGACATTCGTAGGTGCTTATGTGATTATGTGCTTACGTGGAATGAATTACTGTTGTCCAATGCATTAGGACGCGATTGTTATAGCTTCGGCACATTTATTAATGTGCTACCGTCTTTGTTTCCTTTATTAGGATGTCAGGATGAGGACGAGGACGTGGTAGGCGTGGTAGGCAGGTGTAACCAAATTCCGCGAGGGACCCCGCTCTGATTCGGACTCTCACCTTTTTTGTTTATTGCGGTTATGTCGAACCAAAGAGTCCAACTCTGGCAAATCGTTTGAGAAAACAGATTTTTGAAAAGTAGTGCCAAACATGGACTGCTTTGCCAGATACAGAGTTGCCACCTAAATATTTTTAAAATGGGGGAATTTAGGAAACCCTGACTCGGTGCCGAAGGCCACGTGTCCATCATCAGCAAAGTTGTCTTGGCTCGGGAGCTTGGGTACGATTGGGGAAGGTCAGCTATGAGCACCCCCTCTCGCCCGGTCCGAAGACCGGCCTCTACTAACCATGATATCCTTTTTTGAAAGCATTATGTGTTCTTATTCCGGTTATTAGCCTAGAATTACTATGTTATGCGCACAGCAAACAAGTATAGACTAGATTGCCTAATTTGGAAACAAGCATTGCATATCCGTTCGTTTGAAAAACAGTTTGGAATTTGCTACTCGCAAGTAGGCTAAAACACGGATTTCAACGAGTTTTTCCAACTCAAGCAATCCAACCTCCACCCACAGGCATTCAAACAGTTTATCACGTAAGCATTTAGCCGCATGGCAAGCATACTGTCATGTTAACATTCACACGCATGTGGGATGCTAAAGCGTAAATACTTACATTGTACTCCGTGCCAAAAACAGTAAACTAGGTAGCAAACATGCGTGACCTAGTTCATGTTAAGTGGCTAATGCAACACAGGCAAAGATGCAATTTAGAGTAGGCTCGGCTAACCCTAAAATGGCATACGAAATGCTGCAAATAGCACGTATTCAATTTGGGATTTGAACTACAATGCAGTTTGTATGATGTGCCGAGCCCGATGCATGTAAACAAATGCATGAATGCACGCATGCATTGCATAAGGTATGCTAAAATAAACGTGCCCTAACCTACCATCATAAGCAGGTAAATAAAAGGGTAGAAAGAAATGGGGGTTGGGAGACCTACACACCACTCACACACCCTTATTACAGATACGCCCTCACTCGGAGGGACCAAAATAATAATAATACAGATTAATTAACTACGCAAGCTAATTAAAATATTACAAATTCACTAAATTAATTAAACAAATTAATTAATCTAATTAAAACAGTAAATCGCCTCGAGAGAAGAGCCAAATGCAGCACATGCTCAGGACTCGCCCGGAATCACACTGCCATGCATGATTTGCCTCTGTTTTCCCTGCTTTCCTCCTCTGAAGACTGCTAAAGTCTCAAGAATACTTCCTTGGCACTGAATAACACTACCGGCTGCACAGAATAGCCACCGCCTGCTATATGTGGTCATCAGCACTGAATCCATCTATCGGCTGCAAATTTACTGCCGGTCGGCACTAAACACTGCCGGCCGGCACTGAATGTCTGCAGAACCTGCAACTCACAGCAGCAGAGGGCAACAACTTGCATGGCAATGCAATTCAAAGCATGTATGCACTAAACACATTCCTTATCATGTTTGTGACTCAAAGGAGGATGTGCCTCGATTCTCAAACCACCAATCACGCATTACCATGCATGATGGCCCAAGGAACCGAGAGTGCAACTTTTATTTCAAATGCATGCAATGCAAACAAGCAAACAAGGGCGCTAAACCTCTATCACACGCACTTCAAGAGGCCAAGCATGCACAATGCAATGCAATGAGGTCCTAAGCATGTCATCCATATGCAATATGAGCAATGCAATATACTTATGCAAACATACAAGTGAACATACAAGATAAGCATGCAAACCAATTGAAGGATGGACTTAAACATGAATTGGGCAACTCTAAAAAGGCTCAAAATAGTGGGCCAAATGCTAAATCATGAGGGCCAAACACATATGCACACATGCTAAATCATGAGGGCCAAACACATAAGGCACCAACACTTAAGCATAATAAACAACCTTTAAGCACACTTAAAGGGGCACAACAATGGACAACTAGCATGAATAGAAAGCTCTAAAATTCATGCAAAACATGATGCTAAACCAAGCAACAAAGTGGGCTAAGCATGCAACAAATGGCCCAAGTACTTGAGGCAAGTCAATGAGGCATTGAACCACACATGGTAACACTTAACTAATTAAAAACAGAGTTTTAACACATAAAACTAAGCCCAAAGGACCACTTAGATGGCATCTAAATGACATGAATCCAAAGGCATGCATTAAGGCCAAAACATGGAGCACACAACACATGCTTTTAAAGCACTAAAGAGACAACTAAAGTAAGCACACCAGCACACCAAAGGGACTGAAATAACATGCTAGATGGTTCCAAACCACTAAAAAGATGCAAACAAAGGCATACTACACACTCATGCTCTTAAGGCCAACAAGCCAAATACAAAGGAGCTATGTAATGCAAGCTATGGTCGACCAAGACAAGTATGGACAGACCTCAAGAATGGCAAAATAAGCATACAAGCTTCATGGATCTAAGCCTAAAACATGCTAGAATAAAGGCATACAAACCTAGAGCAAGTTAAGGCAATACAAGGCATTACAAAGCATCTATGCAAAACATACAAGGAGTACTAAAACCAACATGATACAAAGGTATAATATGGAAATATGAACATAAAATACAGCCATGGCATAACCAACAAACAACCAAACACAAGGCTCCCTCAAGAGGCCAAATCTTGCCCTTTTCAAGGACAACAAGGAGAGGGGGTGACCCCCTCCTTCTTGAGACTTCAAGGCACCATCTTCACCACTGAAATCCCTCAAGATTTCAGTGGTGAAGAGGCCCTAACACCAAAGTCTCGGATCTCTCACAAAATGGCACAAAAAGGGGCCTTTTCAAGGCCTAAGAGTGGTCAAACCTACCCAAACCACCAAGCACTCTTAATAAACAATAAAGAGGGCTAAAAAACAGAACTTTTTTTGTATTAAAGACTAAGCACAAAAATAGTTCTAAACTATGCAAAAACAAGATGCAAGAAAGGGGTAAAAAGGGGTAGTTTTGTTACCCTTGAAGACCTCTTCAACAATGTTGGTGTTGTTGCTTTCCTTTGCTTGAATCCAGCTCCAAAGCACAAAAACAAACCCTTGGAACCTCAGTGGCCAAAGGAAGGTGAAGCACTAGGTGCTTGTGTGCAATAATATGAGCTAAAACACACACAAGGCAACCAAGAGGGGAAGGTATAGATATAGGATAGATATATGTTCTAAAGCCAAAACCAGAGCTCTTCTCCCTCTCCTCTCCTCTTTTTCTCTAACCCTAAAACAAAGGGGACAAGGCCTCCTCTTATAGAGGAGGCAATCTTGTAAGCTTGTTCATTAAGCTAAACAAGAAGCACATCCCTCCATACACGTGTATGGAGGGGAAGCCAAATGCATACAGCTATCTGAAAATATCTAATAAAGCAGCTGAACAGTAACCGGCAGGTCAAAAATGTCATTTTGACAAAATTGACTACCGACCGGCACAAAAGAGTGCCGACCGGCACAAAATACTGCCGATGGCAACAAACATCAGCCGGTGGCCTCTAGCCACTGCCGGTGGGGTGTGGGGATGCCTCACAAGGCATTCCCTGCCCTTCCAAGGCAAAACACAAGTGTTTGGTGCAAAACAGACACAAAACGGTCAAGTTCGGAGATCCTGAGGCAAGGCGCGCGAGCCGAGAACTCCGGGAACTCCAAACGAACACAAACATGGATAATCACCGAGTGTTCAAGCGGTGACGTCCAAGTCTTGAGGACGGTCAAAAATGGGGTGTCTACAGCAGGGTAGGCAGGAAGTGCATATACCAGATGAGATTCCGGAGCAGCAGGAGGGTGTTTTCCAGGCTAATGTGGCCGAGCCAGTAGGCCAGCAGGCTATGGGCGCTTTGGCCCGAGAGATAGCAGGGGCATTCAGGGAGTCAGTTGGCATTCTTAAGGCTGGGAATTAAGCCCAGGTTGTTGTTGCAGATGCAGGACCTTCTTTTCTGAAGAGGGAGTTCTTCCGGTCAAACCCGGACGAATTTGTGGGTGACCCTAAAGAGCCACTTAAGGCAGATGAATGGCTCGAATTGACAACGAAGACGTTTGAGATGCTTGGCATCGAAGACGAGGGGTTAAAAGTGACCTTGGCATCTTTCCAGCTGAAGGGGGATGCGGGTCAGTGGTGGAAGTTCACAAAGGGTCGTATAGGAGGTACGTGGGAGGCTTTTGTGAATGCTTTCCAGGAGATGTTCTTATCTCCAGCAGTCAAGGAGAAGCTGAGAGACCAATTCTATCAGCTTAAGCAGTCGAGTTCTTCAGTGGCCGAGTTTGAGGTTGCATTTACTAGCTTGTCAAGGTTTGCACCTGAGTTGGTGGCGTCTGAGGAACGTCGTTGTATCGAGTTTGAGAAGAAGTTGAGGCGTGGCCTCAAGCTGAGAGTTGGAGGAACTATGATTCGGAATTATGGGCGTATGGTTGATGCTGCAGCCCATATGGAGATCATGATGCAGGAGGAGGAGGAATGGCAGAAAGGCTCCAAGAGTAGTCAGGATGGTCAGAGTGATGGCAAGAGACAGACAAGTTTTAACCCTCAGCAGTCTCAGGGTAGTTTTACTAGATCTATTTTTCCAGTGCCGAGTGCAAGTTCTGGGAAAGGCAGGCAGGGAGACATTACCAGTTTCAAGTGTGGCTAGCTGGGCCACAAGTCTCCAGTTTGCCCTCAGAGGGGAGGAGTACGGAGAGCAGCATCTTCTTCGGCTCGATCTCAGAGCCAGAGTTAGGGTAGAGGCCAGCCGCTCTCTTGTTTTCGATCTTGGTCGGCAGGCACATGAAGAGGTATTACTGCGGTTGAGTGCTTTATCCGGTGTATCTGGTTTGAAAGCGGACTTCGAGTCATCAGCCAGCTCAGTCGGTTCAGGCCTCGAGGGCCAATCGAGGCTTTATCGTCGATGCAGTCTGTGATCTTATGCTCCTAGGGGTGAGCGGAGTTGATCGAGAGCCATCTGGGCGCGTGTATCTTTATTACCGCAGATCTTATCGGCTCCATCTGTCGTGAGAGGTACCTTCTTGTTTTGCAACTCGGTTGCTAGTGTTTTGATTGATACGAGTGCATCTTATTCCTTTGTGTCTGCTGCATTTGCATCTGTTTTGGAGTTGGAGTTAGCACAGTTAGCATCTCCTATTTGTGTAGTGTCACCTCTTGAGGGTGAATTGATTTTGAAACAAGGTGTTAGGGGTTGAGATATAGCGGTCGCCGATCATAGGCTTCCGTTTCCTTTTGTAGTTATGCCCATGAAGGGCTTCGATGTTATTTTGGATATGGACTGGTTATCGTCATACCGGGCAGTTATTGATTGCTACCGCCAGAGGGTCACACTATGTACCTTAAGCGGTGAGTGTTTTCATTTTCTGGGGGACCGGGTTGGTAGTGTTTTGCCACCGGGGTATGATCTGCGAGGGCAGGGTGAGCTTAGTGGTCTACTTGCTAGCTTTGAGAGTGGTAAGTGTGATGAGACCCAGATTGTGTTGCCAAGGGTGGTTTGTGAGTACTCGGACGTTTTTCCCGAGAATCTTGTTAGTTTGCCACCTCATCGAGAGATTGAGTTCTCTATTGATCTAGTGCCCGGCACGGCGCCGATTTCTATGGCACCTTATCGTTTTGCCCCAGCCGAGTTAGTTGAGTTAAAGATTCAACTCCAGGAGTTGCTAGATAAGGGCTATATTCGTCCTAGTGTTTCACCGTGGGGAGCACCGGCCCTCTTTGTTAAAAAGAAAGGTGGTGCTTTGAGACTCTGTATAGATTACCGGAAGTTGAATCGGGCTACGGTTAAGAATAAGTACCCTATGCCTCGTATAGATGATCTGTTCGATCAGTTGAAGGGTTCCCGTTGTTTCTCTAAGATAGACTTGAGATCGGGTTACCACCAGTTGAGAGTTAGGGATGAGGATATTCCGAAGACGGCATTCCGTATGCGGTATGGCCACTATGAGTTTCTGGTGATGCCATTTGGGCTCACCAACGCACCGGCAGTGTTTATGGATTTGATGAATCGGATATTCCGGGAATTCTTAGATCGTTTTGTAGTCGTCTTCATGGACGACATTCTGATTTATTCACCTTCAGAGGAGGAGCACGAGGAACACTTAAAAGTAGTGCTTGAGTTACTTAGAGCCCATAAGCTTTATGCTAAGTTTGGGAAGTGTGAGTTCTGGCTAGAAGAGGTGAAGTTCCTAGGCCATGTAGTTTCTGGGGAAAGGGTGTCTGTTGATACATCCAAGATGAAGGCAGTGCAAGATTGGGCACAGCCTAAGAGTGTGTTTGAGATCCGCAGTTTTTTGGGATTAGCTGGATATTATCGCCGGTTTGTGAAGGATTTCTCCAGGTTAGCTTCGCCTTTGACTAGATTGACTCGGAAGGGAGTCAAGTTTGTATGGAGTGAGACTTGTAAAAAGTCGTTCCAGGAGTTGAAAGTTAGACTGACCACCGCTCCAGTCTTGATTATTTCGGAGAGAGGGTTGGGTTATGCAGTCTATTGTGATGCCTCACGAGAGGGTTTGGGTTGTGTGTTGGTGCAAGAGGGGTGGTTGCCTATGGCTCACGTCAGTTGAAAATACACGAGAAAAATTACCCTACGCATGATCTAGAGTTAGCAGCTGTGATATTTGCCTTGAAGATTTGGAGGCATTATCTTTATGGTGAGAGATTCGAGGTGTTCTCGGATCATAAGAGTTTGAAATATCTGTTTACACAGAAAGACTTGAACTTGAGGCAGAGGAGATGGATGGAGTTCATTGAGGATTATGACTTCGAGTTGCACTATCATCCGGGAAAGGCCAATGTTGTGGCCGATGCCCGTAGCAGGAAATCTGTTGGTGACATAGCTAGTATAGCCATCCGGGAATGGGAGATGTTGGGTACACTTGGAGAGTTTGATTTGCTTCTGGGCGAATCCGTTGAGGTTGTGGCCTTGTTTTCTGTTGTTACGCAGCCTACACTTGTGACTCGAGTGTTAGAGGCTCAGAGGGGTGACCTTGAGGTAGAATCCCTCCGAGAGAATATTTCTAGTGGGAAGGTTGAGAAGGGTTTGACGGTGTATCTCGACCTGAGTGTGAGATACCGAGACCGTTTGTTTGTGCCGGAGTCTTGCCGAGAGGAGGTACTCCGAGAGTTTCATCATTCACGCCTTGTGGTGCATCCGAGAGGCACTAAGATGTACCAGGATTTGGGTCGCCAGTTTTGGTGGCGGGGTATGAAGAGAGATGTGGCAGCTTTCGTGTCTAAGTGCCTTACTTGTCAGCAAGTGAAGGCCGAGCATCAGAGGCCAGCGGGTTTCTTACAACCCTTGCCTATTGCCAAGTGGAAGTGGGAGCATGTCACTATGGACTTCGTTGTAGGTCTTCCGAGGACTCAGCGGGGTAGTGACGCAATTTGGGTGGTTGTAGACCGGTTGACTAAGTCAGCGCACTTCATTCCTATGCGCGTGAGAGATTCGGTAGATCATCTTGCCGACTTGTATATTCGGGACATAGTGAGGTTGCACAGGGTTCCAGTGACGATTGTCTCAGATAGAGATCCTCGTTTTACTGCCAGGCTGTGGCAGAGTTTGCGGAGTGCCTTAGGCACTAAGTTGACCTTTGGCACGGCTTATCATCCTCAGACTGACGGGTAGTCCGAGCGTACTATTCAAATCCTTGAGGATATGCTTCGGGGTTGTGTTCTTGACTTTAGTGGGTCGTGGGAGAGGCACTTGCCATTAGTGGAGCTTGCCTACAACAACAGTTTTCAGTCTAGTATCGGTATGGCACCATTTGAGGGCTTGTATGGCCAACCGTGTAGGTCTCCAGTTTGTTGGGCCGAGGTGGGTGATGCATCTTTGTTGGGTCCGTAGTTGGTGAGGGAAACGACGGAGAAAGTTAAGCTTATCCGTAGGAGGCTTGTTACAGCCCAGAGTCGTCAGAAATCTTATGCCGACCGTAGGAGGAGACCTTTGGTATTTGAGGTGGATGATCATGTCTTTCTGAAGATATCATCTAGACGGGGGTTAATGAGGTTTGGGAAGAGTGGGAAGTTGTCCCCTCGGTTTATTGGTCCTTTTGAGATCCTTGAGAGGATTGGCGAGGCTGCCTATCGTTTAGCTTTGCCACCGCAGTTATCCGGAGTTCATGACGTGTTTCATGTAAGTATGCTTCGGAAGTATGAGCCGGATCCATCACATGTGTTGGATTGGACCGACTTAGAGGTTGACGAGGATGTCTCGTATGAGGAGAGACCGGTTCGGGTCTTGGATAGGCGGGAACAAGTCTTGCGAGGAAAGACCATTCCTTTGGTAAAAGTTCTGTGGAAGCATCACGGAGTGGAGGAAGCCACTTGGGAACGTGAGTTGGAAGTCCGCGAGAAATATCTGGACATTTTTGTTGATGTGTAATCTTATATTTAGATTTCGTAATATTGTTGAACTTAAGAGCTTTATATATGTCTTAAGTTGGAAAACATTGAAAATGTTTTGGTTTAATGGAATTATGTTTTGGAACTTGCCTCAATATGGAAGTTGAATGTAACATTTATATGTTGAATATATTGTAGAATTGGAGTTATATCATGAAATTGAATATGATATGAAAATGGGAATCGTGTATATAAAAACTGTTGAAATTAAAAGGAAAATTTCATATTGATAATGTAGGATATTATATATATTGTGAGATGCCTCTTGATAAGAGATGAAATGACAGGTATTCAGTCAAGTTGTTTATTATTGAATTGTCATATTGTTGGAATTTGAGAAAAACCTGTTTTCCAAAACTTATGCTTAATTTCGAGGACGAAATTCTTTAAGGGGGGGAGGTTATAGCGACCCCGGTCTTTTCCTTTTGGTTGTTGTATCTGGACTTATGTTCCGTAGATCCCGTTGTTATCAAATTGTTGTTGTCGTCCTTTAATTTCTTATTTTTGAGTTATAGGATGTGTTGGGCAGGTTTGTTACAGTTGGTTGGGTTTGGAAACCAAGTGCTGCTGTCCAGATTTTTGGACCTTCGCTCGAGCGAGGAGTTGGTCGCTCGAGCGAGCTTTTTTTTTTGGTCCTTAGCTCGAGCCAGGGTTTGGTCGCTCGAGTGAGAGACTGCGTCTGGGCTTAAGACCTAAGAGCTGTGTTTCTTGGCTCGAGTGAGATTTTCTTCGCTCGAGCGAGCGAGGTGTACGTTTTCGAGTTCTTCGCTCAAGCGAGCATTCTATCGCTCGAGCGAGCTTATGGGTTGCAGACCTGAAGCATCGAGTTTTTGGCTCGAGCGAGACTTTCTTCGCTCGAGCGAGGATTCCTTGTGTCTGGTCGCTCGAGCGACCAATTCTTCGCTCGAGCGAGCCTGTCGGGTATAAATACGCAGCAGCGGTTTTTAAAACGTTTTTTCACATTCTTTTTTATCCTAAAACCCTAGTTCCGAATTCTCTCTCCCTCCACTCACCTTCTCTCTTAGATTTCATCTAGTTTTAGGGTGTTTCTACCCTAGGCCCTTTATTAAAAAGATAGAGTGAGTCGAGAGCTTCTTTTTAATCTGAGAGTTGGGCGGTTTGGAGCACTTTGGTTTTTGGGTCATCATCTCCATCTTCTCCATTCGGGTTATTTACTTCGAGGTAGGGATTTCCTACTCCATATTATAGGTTTTGTTCTAAGTTGTGGTATTTTGATATGTTGGGGGTTGTTTGGTAATTTTGGAAAAAACCCTAGTTGTTGTAATAAATTAATTTGTATAATTAATTTAGGCAAAATTGGGAAATTTAGTTGAATTCATGGAATTGAGGAATTTATTCATTAAATGGTGTAGTTGGTTACTTTAATCACTCACATATGAAAATGTTAGAATTATATTAGTTGATACATTTATTTCCTGTTTAGAAATAACTGTTTTGGGCTATCGGTGGAGGATAGTCGTGATTGTTGTAGACATTGCATGTGGATTAGGGAAATACTGAAACTAATCACATTGGTTAAGTCATTGATTTTGACTGTTGAATTAATACAGAAAATACGTGTATTGATTGTGTGTTGTTTATGGCAAGTGTTTAATATATTGTATATACATTTTGTTTGGGAGGAGATAGGGGATGTACTCCACGGTTTTGGGGAAGATAGGGGATTGACCTCTAAACCGGATTTTGTTTGGGAGAAGATAGGGGATGGACTCCATTAGCACCACTATATGTGTTCTTATTGATTTATGGAAGTGTTTTTACATGTTGTTGATACAGCACTAAAATGTGTATCAATCGAGAAGTATGGAAGTGTTTTGGTATGAGCCTTTGTCTCACTTGTTTTGTTGATATTGGAATAAATGTTAATGTGATATTTAGTTCACTGTTATAGTTTGGCCAGGTTCTGAGCCATATTGATATCAATGGAAAGTTGAATAAATAATGGAAAGTGAAACGTATCATAGACATTAATGTCATGAAACTGTATGTTGGTGAAGTGAATAGTTGTGTTAACCATCTATTGAATGCTATTGCTTTATTCAATGCTTATATTTGGTTTAGTATATTTCTACTGGGCTGTGGCTCACCCTATACGGGAACATCATTTTCAGGTCCAGGTGATATGCTACCTCTAAGGAATTAGCTTGGAAGGATTTGGAGTTGAAGACTCTATTTAGATTAGTTGTTATTTTGTTTTATTTGATATTACATATAAACTCAAGCCAAGGGCTTAATTTGTAGTTGAGTTAGTACTCATATTTTGTGTCCAAGTGTTGGCTTGGAAAGATGTAAGCCCGTAGGGCTTTTACTTTTGATGTTACATGTGGTGTCTTCCAATAAAAGTACTCTGATGGATAATATAAAGATTTGTGTTCTTTTATTAATGCATGTCAATGTTATATATTATGGGTTTATTTTGAGGGCGTTACAATTTGCGACGGCAAAAATACCGTCGCTAAAGTACTATTGGCGACAGCAAATAACATCGTCGCTAAAGGTCTTCCTTTTCAACCAATTCTCCTATCTTTTGCACAAAGATATCGGGCCACAAAACCCCGGTTCATTTTCTTTTTGAGACGGTATGTGTGGTGCCGTCTCAAAAAAATTTTTTATTAAAAATATGAAAATGACCTGTATTAAATGAAAAATAACGAAAAAAGACCGATAATTACATAATAATATAAAAAGTCCAGTATATAAATAAAAATTCATCCCAAATTAAAAATATGAAAATGATCTTCCATTTTTTTTGTTTTTGCTGTCATACATTATACAAGAAGGACTAACTAAGCAGTAATATAAAGCTAAAAGAAGAAAGGGCATCACTAGCATCATCTCACAAAGTTTAGCAATAAAGCACATATATCTTATTCACATCTTCATGTCTACCATGGCACAGATGATTTCAAATGAACAGAATGGAAAGACAAGGGAAAATTACAGCTCTCAACACTGCCTTCTCCACTACTTTCACACTATGCAAATATTCTTCCTTCAAGTCATTCGGTAGCCAATTACAAACCCTGAAAAATAAGGATTATATTAAAACTAGACTAAAACAAAAAATTTAAAACTAAAATGTGCATCCCTTGAAACCATTATTAGTCTAAATTATCAAGACACACCGACAGTTCTCCAAGTCACAAAATCATACACCTAAACACCAATCCCGCAACAGGTGACAAACATCAAATGTCTGAAATAAAAGTCACTATATTAATATGGCAATGATAACACAACAATTCAAACTAATTGGACACTAGTACATGAAATTAAATCCTACAAAACCAACCCAATTAAACATGCTTCCTGGAACACAAGATAACTACATTTGATTACCATCCATGCCGTGATGAACTCAATTAAAAGTCCCACAAACCTGATTCAGCTCAACTCAACAAAGTCTGGAATTTCAAATTAAATTCCACTGAAGTCATATTTCAACAAATTGGATAGCTTTAATTTCCATGGAACATATTAGCACCACAAAAACCCATTTGAACTTGGGATACAACATTACTACCACTGGACTATATTAACTTTAAACATGAGATAGAACTTAATACCTTTCAACCCTTACTTGGAAAAACTATAATCACGGTATGATGTAGTTATTGATGTCTTCAAAATTCCGATTGAACACTCACTGAACTTCCGGACTCTCGCAATGGACAACAATACCAGAATACTTTTAATTAACATCTTCCCCAAACAGAAACTCATTACAAAGATTGCATACTGAGGTTTATTATGACAACCCAACACAAACTCATAGGCTCTCAAGAACAAAGAGAAAAATCCAAGTGAATAGTAAAGGCACTACATCAAAATAAGTGTAAGCTACCAATACATGCTTTGGCAATTAAGATATATTAGAATGTTTTCTCATTAAATGATGTGGATTCCTATAGATAGGAACATTGATAAAATCTGTAAATTATGCTTTGGGATGCTTAAAGCAATGGATGTCAAGCAAAAGGGTAATTTTTTTTTATGTTTTTTATTCATTGGAATTGCTCTTAATTTGTTTATTTTTATTTTTTGTAAATTCCTTGAGGCAACATTTGACACCTAGTAAAAATTATTGAACATCCCCGTTGGATATAACCATCCCAACTTCTAATCCACACACCTAACATGAAATTCAAGACTTGATAAATAAAAGATGGAATAGAACTAACATTTATATGGCCAGCCTAGTAGTTGTGCCTCAAAGGCCAAAAGTTAAAAGGTTAATTTTTAATATTATGAATCAACTACTACGGTTCAAACTGACATGTCAGTGTGCAAGCTTTGTTCTCATCAGTGGCACCATCTGTTCCAAATTGGAGAGGATAACAGGTGCCATATGTGTTTTAGAGGCCAGTATACTCTATCCTAAAAAGTAGCTGAAAATAAACCTCTTGACTGGAAAAGAAAACTATCCTATAAACTTCATGGCTGCCTCCCCGTGAGGCACTCCGCGAGACTTGTTTGGTACCTACAAGTATCACTCACTTTTTACCTTATCCAAGAGCAATCAGGAATTCATGGCAATACAGATTATTTTAAAAGTCACCTAAAATATAAATTAATTGTTTTCTTTTTTGTTTCTTTAGGCTCTCTAACATGTAAGGTATGCAAAGCATGAACCATTTGTTTATATCCTATATGTCTGTCTCAATGCTAGGTCTTTGACATGAACTTGGACATCAGTGACACTGCACATTATTTCAATTCAAGATTATCATGTGCCTTATAGTCCTTAATAAATGATCTAGTGACTCTTTCTCAATGACTCTCACAATTTTACCCAGTTTCAACACTCCATTACATTTGGATTCTAATAGAAGTATCACTAAATCTTTGCTTTGGCGCTAGCATGTGAGAGAAAAGTGTCTTGTAGAAGTTGATGATATGCATAAGATTAGAATATGCATAAAAAGAAAACATAAACATTATGTGATGAATATCAATGGCATCCAGAAACTTCTCAAATGTTTGAATCCATTCATGATGGCTCCATATGCGTGGAATATCAATAGAAATCACTCAATAACCCTAAAAAAGAAAATTTGTAAGTTATTTACATCACTGTATATGCCATAAAATTATTTTCAACATTTGGACCTACAACAATCAGATGTGTTAAGAATCTAAAGAACATGAAAAGCTGATACAACTAATTCAAAGGAAGTATCTTTTATCCTAAAAGCATATATCAAAAACATGTTCTCAGGATAAATGATGAAGGTATAAAGAAATTTAGATTGACCACTCTATACTGGAAACATAATATAGAGTTTAGTCAAGGCTTCACTGATAGAGAGAGAAGAAGCAGAATTATCAAGTACATCTGCGAACCAGATGTAGATAGACGGGAAGGGAGAGAAGAAGAGGTTGTGTTAGCTCCAAAAAAAAAAAAAAAATCCAGTCCCTACATGTGGAGAACAACTTTCAAAATAAAATATGTCATGTTTTCCAATATTTTCCCAATAATTTTGGGAAAAATCATGAAATTTAGGAATTTGAAACCACAAATGGAGTTTTCTCATATACCAGTTTATTTTCCCATATTCTTCAGTGAAACAGACAAAGTCATATCTATTAAAAGTACTTTTTAAAACCATGTATTCCAAAATCCCTAATGTAAATCCTTAAAGGAATGTGTGGGAGGGAAGAAAGGGAAAAAGAAAACCTAATACAATAAGGAAATTGTTATGCAAGAAGTAAGAACATCAAACTTAGAACCCCATTGAATTGAAGTCACTTAATCTGCTACTAGTATCCATAATAAGATATGAACATATCTTATAAAAAAAAATGTAGCACAGATAACATAAATAAATCAATCTTACTACCTTCATTGACAAAGACATAATCTGCTTGTAGTACACATCGGTTGTTCCTGCTATACCAGGAAGACAGATGAGTGGAGGAACAACTTTTGGACAAAAGTCATAGTATCGCCACTTCTTTGTGCCAATCTAAAAAAGACAAGAAATTTATAATTGAAATGCATCCCCAGAAACAATAATAGCAGCTCAAAAAGAACTCCCTTATGTATGCCATCAATGTCAAAAATTAAAATTTCATCTATATGAATCCAGTACTATACATGTACCTGAAATTGGGTGGTGGGAAGGAAAGGTGCAAGAGCTCCGGCCAAAGGGAGAGGTGAGAGCTCAGTTTGCTTAGTTTGCTGGTCACGGCCAGAGAGAGAAGCTAAGGACTCTGAAGAACTTCGTTTCCTGGTAATGGCTATCGATAGAGAAGCGAAGGACTCCGACAATGGTCGTCAATGTTTGGCTTCCTTCAGTCACTGGTCCCCGTGGCTCGACGCCGTCGTCGGCCATGCTCACAGTCACGAGAGAGAGATATATATATATATTTGGTAGAAATTAGGGATTTTGGTTCTAAGAGATTAGGGATTCTGGCTTCCTTCATCCACTGGCCCCCGTGGCTCGACGCGGTCGTCGGCCATGCTCACAGTCGCGAGAGAGAGAGAGAGAGAGAGAGAGAGAGAGAGAGAGAGAACCGAGCGGGCAGGATTGGGGAAAAAAAAAATTAATTTTCATCATAAATGAATATTTAAATAATAAATTTTTTTTTTTTTTTGCGACAGAGGTTACCGTTGCCAAACAAAAATATTTTTTGTTAAAATATTTTTTTTTTTATATTTTTATATTTTTCATTTTCTTTTCGTTACTAAGGTTGGGAATTTATTTGTTTCATTTTTATTTTAATGAATAAAAAATTATTATTATTATTTTTTATTTGGTAGAAGTAAGGATAATATTTTAATGAAAAATATTTTCTATAAAAATAAAGTTATTTTTTTGTAGACAATGAAAAATATTTTTCTGTAACCCATTTTTTTTTTTGTTACTAAAAATTAGGAACTAATTTTTTTGTGGTAGAATATATGGAGCAGCAGTAGTGGTGAATGTGGTGGTGGTGGTGGTGGCAAAGGAGATTAGTGGTGACATTGTGGTAGTGGTAGAGGAAATAGAGTAGCAGTGGTGGAGGAAAGGTAATGGTAGTCGTAGTGGTGGTAGTGGAGTGGTAGTGATAGTGGTAGTAATGATAGTCGTAAAGGTGGAGTGGCAACAGTGGTAGTAGTGGTGATAGTGGAATGGCATTTGCAGTAGTGGTAAAGGTGGTACAGGAGAAGAGTGATGAGTGAGAGACAGACAGAGACAGACAGAAAGATAAAGAGAGAAAGAGATAGAGAGAGAGAAAGACAGAAAAAAAGAGAGAAACAAGAGATGAGCGATACAAAAAGAGAGAGAAAGAGAGCGAAAAGAGATGAACGAGAGAGAGATTAGAAAAATAGAGAGAGAGAGAGAAGAGAGATGAGCGAGAGAGACAGAGAGAGAGAGAGAGAAAAAAAAGAGATGAGAGATATAGAAGGAAGAGAGATGAGCGAAAGAGACAGAGAGAGAAGACAAATGAGAGAGATAAAGAGAAGAAATATGAACGAAAGACAGACATGCAGACATACAAATAGACAAACATACAGAGAAAGAAGAGTGATGAGTGAAAGAGAGAAAGAGAAGAGTGGTGGTAGTTGAATGGCATTTGTAGTAGTGGTAAATGTGGTAGAGAAGATGGGTGGTGAGAGAAAGAGATGAGTGAGAGAGGAATAGAGAAAAGAGATAGAGAGACACAGAAAGAGACAGAGTGATGAGCAAGAAAGAGACAAAGTGGTCGCTATAAGTGCATTTTCTTTTAGTGGATCGATAAATCGAAAGGGAGCTCAATAAATAAAGAAGAGATGAGGGAGAGAGTGAGTGAGCAAGGCGAACACAGTGGGGGGAGAGAGAGAGACAGACAGACAGACAAACAAACAGATAGGCAAACAGAGACAGAGAAGAGTGATGAGTGAGAGAGAGAGAAAGACAGAGAGAGAAAGAGATAGAGAGAGAGATATAGACAGAAAAAGAGAGAGAAACAAGAGATGAGCAAGAGATAAACAAAAAGAGAGAGAAAGAAAGTGAAAAGAGATTAACAAGAGAGAGACATAGAAAAAAAAAAGAGACAGAGAGAGAAGAGAGATGAACGGGAGAGAGAGAGAGAGAAAGAGACAAAAAAAAGAGAGAAACAAAAGATGAGCGAGAGATAGACAGTGAGAGAGAGAGAGACAAAAAAAAGAGCGAAAAGAGATAAACGAGAGAGAGAGAGATAGAGAGAGATGAGTGAGAGAGTGAGATAGATAAAGAGAAGAGAGATAGAGAGAGAAGAGAGATAGGCGAGAGACACAGAGAGAAAAAAAGACAGACAGGCAGAGAAGAGTGATGAGTGAGAGAGAGAAAGAGAAAGAGAAGAGAGACAGAGACAGAGACACAGAGAGAAAGAAAGAGACAGACAGACAGACAAAGAAGAGTGATGAGTGGGAAAAAGAAAGAGAAGAGAGACAGAGATAGAGACAGAGAGACAAGAAGATGAAAAAATGAGTGAAAAGAGAAATGTTATATCAAAATAGTAAGACGATGTCGTTTTTTTAATTTTTTTTTTTTTTTTTGTGAAAGAAAAATACCGTTGCATTTATTTAAACCATTTTGTGACTATATATATATGAAATCGTCTCAAATCCACAATATACATATATATATATATATTTTACTTTTTTTTTTTTTTTGCAATGGTACCTATTACACTCGCCAAATTTATTTATTTATTTTTTCTTGCGATTGCAGCTAGTGCCGTTGCAAAAATACTCTATTTTTTTGTGAAAGCAATTTCTGCCGTCGCGAATACTCTATTTTTTGCAATGGCAAGTTGTGCCGTCGCAAAAAGTCACATTCTTGGCGACGACAATTGTGCCGTCTCAAAAAGTCACATTTTCTGCGACGGCAAGATGTGCCGTCTCAAAAAGTCACATTTTTTTGCGACGGCAAGTTGTGCCGTCGCAAAAAGTCACATTTTTTGCGACGGCAAATATGCCGTCACAAAAAGTTCCATCTTTTAAACCCACTTTTCTTGTAGTGCAAGTAGTTCTTAGTGTGATAAAAGATTAGTGCCCATTCCCTACCCAAAGTCAGCAACTAAAGTTTGAGAAATGAATGGGTTACCTGTCAAGTTATTGGCAACTAGATTAAGCTCTTTCAATGAAGAGATGTTAAAGATAGAAGATGGTATGAGACCAGTGACATTGGCAGATTCTATACCTAATATCTCCAAACTATGTAAACTACCTAGTTCTTGTGGAATTTCACCAGCAAAATAATAAATAATTTACGAATGGTACCTTGCTACCCAGAGTGTTGTGTAATATCAACATACATACATTAAAATAAAGCAGCTTTTCAAATGGGTAGGCAAACATGTAGGTTGCACTTTTGGATAGGCAAATGATGTACATATATACTTCTTGTGCTCAAATTTTAGTAATTATTTTTTAATACTATTTTTTAATCTTGAATTTGTTAAAATAAAGAAAAATAATTACTTATACTTCTTCAATTTTTATGGATAACCAAACCCCCTCCCCCCCTCCCCCCCCCAAAAAAAAAAAATCCATTTTCTTTTTATTTTTCTAAGGCAACCAAAAGGTAGAAAGAAATTTAATTGTATTGAATTGATGCCACATAAAATTTTAGAGTATACTGTTTAAATCAATCAAAAATTGTAATAAGAATCGGGGGAAGAGATTTGTTAAAAAAAAATTAGTACTTTTGTTTAATCCATTTTCTATTCCATTTCTTTGTCATCCATTAATATCTTCACAAATTTAATATTCAAATATACTTTATTGTTTTCCACATTAATAATTCTATGATAATGATATTTATCTATCATATTTTCTTTGTTATTTTTAATGTTATTATTTTACTAATAACATATATGAGTAGTACAACTCATTACTCTAACAAAATATAGTAGACATAATCATCAGGAGTGGAAAGGTATATACATAAAATAAAATAAAAAATTGAGTTAATTTTAGTAAATTATTAATCATAGATAATTTTTTATAGGGTGGCTCTATTTGCACGTGAAAAATTAAGTTGGACACCCAAATTTAATGAAACTATTTTATTAATATTAAGTCCTTATTTAAGGGGAAGGATTCTCTCAGTCCAGCACAGTACTATTGGGCCTTGGGGCCCACCACGAGTCGCATTTTGATAATTCAAACCGTTCAATATATAGAGCTCGTTGAGTACTTCATCCCTACAAAACATCATGTTGATCAGATATCAATAATCGCTTGATCGGAATACATTTTAGGAACAATTTATTTTTAAAATCTTATTTACCATTAACAAAAATATGATTTGATTAAGGGGCTATCTGATCAACCTGATTTTTTGGATGGAAGAAGTACTCAATGGTTCAGATCATAGAAATGGGACCTGTAGTAGGCTCTATGGACCCAACAGTACCATTCAGTCCATAAAAGTGAACTGGAGAGAATCCTTTCCCCTTATTTAAAATAACCGAAAAGGTACTTGACATTGAAAAAAGTGTAAATCAAAGTGTTTTGGACACCCTATTCATTATCACCCCCAATATTTCTTTTCTCTCTCTTCTCTTCTTATTCTTTCACTTCGGATGTTCATACCTAACCCTATTTGCTTGAATCCATCATTCTTGCATTCTATTCCACATTGAAATCAACAATAGACAATAAAGAAGATGTTTTAAAGCAATTTTCTATAGATAAAGTAAGTTTTCATTTGATAGTTATCGTTTTTTGCATTCTATTTCACATTGAAATCAACAATGAACAATAAAGAAGATGTTTTAAAGTAATTTTCTATAGATAAAGTAAGTTTTCATTTGATAGTTATCGTTTTTTGTTGTTTGGTTTACAGAATTGATTCAAAAATTCAGTACTAAATAAATTACGTTTATTCGGAAACTTATTTCTAAACAAAATTCATATATTCAACAAAGTGTTTCCGAAATAATGGCCATTGCTAAATATTTTATATCCGAACAAATTGTCTATATTCAGCTCTATTTTTCTGAACATTTAATTTTCTAACCTCTTCACACTCTAATTTTGAACCAAAAAAATAAAATAAAAACTATCCGGTATTATGTTCGACACTGAGCATCCGAAGAAACTTCATAGGTTCGAAATTAAGTATCCAGATATATATATATATATATAATTTGTTCAATACTGAGTATCCAAATGAAAATGGTGCAACCAATTTTTTATTTTTTTGGAACTGAGTATTTGAACATATTTCATTTGGGGTGTTCCAAGTAATGGGGTGTCCAACCTAATTTTTGGGGTACATTTAGAATTACCCTTTTTTAGATGAGCGTCGTGAAAGAAATAGTTATTGAAGCAACACTTAGATACTTGCAATGAAGAAGAGGTTGGACATAAACTTTTTGAATTATTAACTAATTCTTAGCATATAATAAGCATTTTGGGAGAAGTATTTCATGAAGGGAAAAAAAAATCTAACCAATCTTTATTTATTTATTTATTTATTTTATAATTGAAAGTTTTGAATTATTGAGTAGATCTCAGAATATAATCTATTAAATTATTGTTTTAAGCATTTTATTAGTTAATAGAACATACTAATTAAAAAGATGACAAATCATTTGAAATTTAAAATTAACAAATGAAGTGATATGTGCTACTTATTGTAATAAAATTAACTTGGTAAAATTGATAGTATTAACTAACATAAGGGATAATAAATAGTCAAAACTTTATTTTAAATATTCATGTTATGAATATTGATAAATGTAGGGGGTATTAAATAATTTTCAAAAATTTGGAGGGGGTCCCTTCCCTACCCTTATAGTTTCGTCCCTAGCCATCCAACAATTATTATTATTTTCGAAAAAATGCAACAACTTATAATCAAGCCAGACATAACTAAAGATTTTATCCATCATAACTAAAATAATAATGACAATAAATTATAATTAATATATAACAATAAGTTATAATCAAGCCATAAGTAAGTATGTGGAGAAGTGGTTTGGAAATACTCTTCGAATCCTGGGAGACGCTAGTGTTCCTCAGCTAATCATGTGAAAAGATACAAACACTCTGGTCGGGGGTGCCAGAATTAGCACTCCGACGGACAAGTCAGTTCAAACCCTCAAGATAACTTGTTTACTAAGTTTAGTGAAGTGATTCTTACATACCTCTCTAAGTTCATTGTCCCTGTATTTATATCTGTTCCTCCTGGTCCTCGGGGCCAGGGCCTACTTTTTAATCATTGCCCTCCCCATTATTCTGCTTTAAGGATCTACACTTATTCGGCTCATATATTGTATTCGGCTTCCCATTCTCGTTGGATTTAGCCATTTTGCATCAACCCCCTAAAGTATGTACCCTCTGATTTTGTCATATATTCGGCTTCCACAATTGCCCCTCGAATTCCCTATTGACAGAAGTTAATTGGCATGTTTGTTCTAGAATTGGAAAAGTTAAAATAAGTCAGGCGACTTCGCTCGCCCCAATACAGATGTCAGTATGCGCACACTTTTTCGGTCATCATTACACTTTCCCACCTCATTCGTGCGTCTCTTCGCATTTATTGCGATTTGAAATTTCAGTCCTTCCGAGTGCACATTTCGTCACGTATTCGAGACCCTTGGACCGCCAGCGGGTATCCCTTGTCTGATTCACATTTTTTACAACTTCTCCCCGTCTATCCTCGTCCATTTAATCTTCGTAAGTCTTCTTCTCCTTTCTTTACAAACCTATTTTTTGTTTGTCATTTTGATTTCGGCGAAACCTTGAATCCCTGCAAAAATGGCTAAACAATTGAAAGACCTCCTTTCTGAGGGCCGTATTTCTGGATTCCGGCGACATTTTTCCATCCCCGGCGATGTCCACTTGTCTCTTGTAACGGACAGTACTCTTGATATGGGGAGGGAGGATCAAAATACGATCATTTTCCCTCTCTTATCTATAGCAGAGGGCGGAGTCCGCTTTCCCCTACATCCACTGCTTAGGGCCGTTCTTCGCTATTGGAGTCTGATTCCTTCTCAGCCCAACGTAAATTTCTTTCGAATCATCATGGGGGTGATAGAGTTGAACCGACGTCTTAGGATCAACCTTGGCATTCTAGTGATTCGGCACTGCTACGCTTTGGCCAAATCTTTCGGTCGGCTGGGGCGATATTTTCTCAGGGCCAAGGACACTGACCATCACTTGATAACCATGCTTGCCAGTTCTGGTAAGAGGGTTGACGACGTAATGGTCAATGTCAGAGGTAATTGGGAGTTCGGGGAAGGCGAGACCGCCTAGATCCTATTCCCAGACGGAAGGGTGATCCAGGTTGCCGTGTAACGCCTTGTGTTTGTCGACTTGCCTTCTATTTGGCTTTTTTCCTTTAATCATCCCTTGTTCTTTGCAGGTAACAGTTTGAAGAAGATTCTTCCATCAACCGACGACGCAGTCCTTGAGGAGATTAAGTCTGCACTCAGATACTTTGGCCGTCCAAACATACAAAAGCAAGGAAGAGCTTCTCACATACTCCTCCGATACGAACCTACTTATACTACATTCTCGGCCGCAGAAGGCATTCCAATTCCAGCTGGCGATCAACACCTTTCGGCTCTGCTCTTTCCCAGCTTCAAGAGCCTTAGGCAAATTGGCCTTGAAGATTCGGATTCGGGGGCAGACGCGGAACCGGTAGTAGAGGTGGTTGCCGAACCTACCAGAGAGGTCATTGCGGAGGCAGGAGAGGTTGACGAAGCGATACGCTCGGCGTTCGAGGCTACCGGACTTAACCGGCCCTCACCGTCCACTTCAGGTCGGCCAGAGTTTTCTTCCGGAGATATTTTTGCAAATTTGGAAGACCTACCCGGTGATTTTTTCGAAGGTATGGCTGGGGATAACCTTACGCAGATGGCGCGAAAGAAAAATACCGAGCAAATGGCTGCTCGAAAGAAGGCCGAGGCCGCCCATTCTGAGCCCACCTTGATTAAAACTTTCGTACCCATTATTGAAGAGACGGTTCAGGTTGCTGCGGCTGAAACAGGGGAAGGGGTTGAACAACAAGTCATCGACGAACGGCTGATTCCGGAGGAGCGCGGCGAAAAACGTAGCGCCGAGGGAGAGGCTGAGTCGGAAGTTAGCCTTGCTGCCAAACGGCCTCGTTTAGAAGAGCCGGATGCGGTTGCGCCTTTTACTGTTTGGCCAAAGATCAAAGATACGACAGTCTCTTCCGATGCTTCAGCCATTGAGGATCCAGCCGTGGCGTTGAGCCTAGCGGCTTCAATTTCCTTACCGGCTGACAACGCAGCCTTTCGCGCCGTACCGGATGTCATGGCCGTAGCCCTATCTGCTCAGTCGACACTTCTGGTAAGTGCATCTTAGATTCCCTTGAATTTATTTTCATTAAGGTATCTAACGACCTCAACCTGTTTTGCAGACTGTTGGTAGGATCGCAGACCTAGGTCGCCGCCTGCGTGATGCCCTTGGCAGGATTGAGCGTTTGCAAGAGGAGGTGGACGGTCAAAAGAGTAGCGCCGAGTTTGAAGTGATAAGAGCCGTGGTGGAGAGTGCGTGAGCTGAAGCAGAAAAGGAAAGGGCTCACTTAGTTGAACAGTTCCGTTTTGATTATGAGAGTAGGGCAAATGTGAGCGAAGAATCGCTCAAGTTAGCCAAGGAGACGCTTGCCGAGGCGGAGGTTCAGTTAGCGGAGCTCAAGGCGGCCAAGGAAAAAGTCGATCCTAAGGCTTCTGGGGCATTCGAGGAGGGAAAAAGTGCCACCTTCACAGAATATGTAGATGAAGTCCCCAAATTCGAGAATCAGGGGTTCAAACATGGGTGGCTCAAAGCCCTTGCTGCCGCTGGAGTTACATTGGCCTTGCCAATTCCCTACGAGCAAGTGGATGTTGAGCCACTTGAATCTGACCCCGAGGATTGATCTGGAAGCCATTTCAATTATATTAAGTAGCTTTGATTTTTGATGTAAGCTTTTGCTCGGTAGACTTTTGTTGGCTCAGGGTAGTTTTCATGTATAAATTGGTTACTATTTGCGCTCAATTTAGTAATGAAAATTACCTTGGTATTTCACCGCCATTTGTACATAGTTTGTGAAGTTATGTTAAAGAAGAATGTTTTTCCTTTTACTAATTTGGATAAGATCACTTAATACGAGTTTTGAAGAATAGATTCATGAGCCGGCTGGGGTACTTAAGCCGAATATATTGATGAATCTGCCCTTGCCCAGGCGGTGCATGATCATTCGGGGGCCGGATGAAAGACCTTGACAGTTTTTAATAGATTCATGGGCCAGCTGGGTTACTTAAGCCAAATAGATTGATAAATCTGCCCTTGCCCCAGGCGGATCGAGCCAGTCGGCACTGGATGATTGAGGTTTTCACAATTAATGAGATTGCCTTGGGGGTGCTGCCTCTGTAAAGGATAAATGATAAAAGGTACAACTTTTATGAGCACAGTAAACAACTGACTCGAGCTTGTGAAGGTATTATGTAAATGTCGAACAGACTCTTCTTTAACAGCAGAGGGGAAGCGAGGACACTAGCTAAGCTGGGTGGAGATATGAATCGAAGTGGTGACCCTTCGCGCACCGGAAGTAGGAGTTCTAGGGATCGAGGGAGGCGTCAGTCTCCTCGACGTCGAAGCAGGTCACCCAGGCGGGACAAGCAGTCGCTGGGCAGATCTCCTCAACCTCAAGTCGAGAGGGGACCTGACGCGAATCCGTGCCCATTAAGCTTTGCGGTATTTGTGGGGAGCAGACCCATAACAGAGGCGGACTCAGTCGTTCGAGACCCAAATGTAGAGGTCGAGTTTGCTCGACAAATTTTTCCTCCTAAGGTTCAGCAATCGAAGGTAGGTCAAGAGGACTACGACATATTTCGTGAAGGCATTCACGGGGCGGTGAAGGGGCTTTACACTGCCTATGAACTCGGCATGCGGCAGCGCGCTGCTCGCCAAGAAATGGATAGGAAGGAGGAATGTATTCGAAGTTTGGAGGCTCACGCGGAGGCGGCTGAGCGCGAGTTAAGGAAGATCAAAGAGGCTTAGGCACAACCCGCGGGGCAGGGGAACCCAATCATGGAAAAGAGGGTTACCAGTCGGCTCATCAGTGCCGTGATTGCCGATCGTGAGACAGCGAGTATGTTCGCATTGGAGACCGTGAAGAGGAGGTGTAGACACCCCATTTTTGACCGTCCTCAAGACTTGGACGTCACCGTTGGAACACTCGGTGATTATCCATGTTTGTGTTCGTTTGGAGTCCCCGGAGTTCTCGGCTTGCGCGCCCTGCCTCAGGACCTCCGAACTCGACCGTTTTGTGTCTGGTTTTGCACCAAACACTTGTGTTTTGCCTTGGAAGGGCAGGGAATGCTTTGTGAGGCATCCCCACACACCACCGGCTGGGGCTAGAGGCCACCGGCTGGCTAGTGTTGCCACCGGCACTGTATTGTGCCGACCGGCACTCTTTTGTGCCGACCGGCACTAAGTTTTGTCAAAATGACACTCTTTGCCGGCCGAACACTGTGCAGTTGCTTTATGAGATATTTTCATACAGCTGTATGGTTTGGTTTCCCCTCCATACACGTGTATGGAGGGATGAGCTTGTTTGGAGACTTAGCTTGTAAGTCTTTGTTGCCTATAAGAGGAAGACTCCTCTTCTTGGCTTAGGGTTGGACTTCTTGAGAGATTTCAGCCATTTTAGATAGAGAGGAAGGTCTGGTTTTAGGTTAGAGTTTGTGTATCTATCCTATCTCTCTTTTCCTTGCTTGTTTTGTACACTAGGTGCTTTAGTTCATACTTTTGCACACTAGCACCTAGTGTTTCACCTTTCTTTGGTTACTGAGGTTCCAAGAGGCTGGTTCTTGAAGTTTTTGGTTGGATTTGAGCTCAAGGAGACAACCACAACAACCTTTGTGAAGGTGGTCAACAAGGGTAAGAAACTAGCTCTTTTTACCCCTTTCTTGCACTCCATTTCTACCTAGCTTAGGACTGTTTTTGTGCTTAGCATATAACACATAAAAGTTCTGATTTTTTAGCCTCTTCATTGTATATTAAGAGTGTTTTGTGGTTTGGGGAAGTTTGACCCCCTTTAGGCCTTGAAAAGGGCTCATTTTTGTGCTATTTTGGAGAGATCCGGGACTTGTGTGCTTGGGCCTCTCCACCACTAAAATCTTGAGGGATTTCAGTGGTGGAGATGGTGCCTTAAAGTCCTAGAAAGGGGAGGGTCACCCCCTCTCCTTGATGTCCTTGAAAAGGGCAAGTTTTGTCTCTTGAGAGAGCTCCATGCTTGAGTGTGTGTTGAGCATGCCTTGGTTGTTTTTCATGCTTATATTGCCATGATATAACATGTCTCTAAGTTGGTTTTAGTACTCTTTGCATGATTTGCATTGTTGCTTTGTAATGCCTTAATATTGCCTTAACATGCCTAGGTTGTATGCCTTTGTTTTTAGCATGTTTTAGGCCTAGATCCATGAAGATTTTGTGCTCATATTACCATGTTTTAGGTCTGTCCATAAGTATTTTGGTCAATCTTAGCATGTTTAATATAGCCCCTTTGCATTTGGCTTGTTGGCCTTAAGAGCATGAGTGTGTAGCATGCCTTGCTTGCATTGTTTTTGATGGTTTGGAACCACCTAGCATGCTATTTCAGTCCCCTAGAGGTGCTTGTATGTTTACATTGCATGCTTCTTTGTGACTTCTTAAGCTTGTGTTAAATGCTCCATGTTTTGGTCATGTTGCATGCCTTTGATTTCAAGCTTCTTAGATGCCATCTAAGTGGTCCTTTGGGCCTAATTTGACATGCTAAAAATCTGTTTTGGGTTGATTAATGCATGCCATAATTGCTTTGTATTGGTTTGGTTCAAACCCCCATCGACTTGCCTTAAGCCTAGGCCATTTGCATGCTTTGATTGGCATGCTTCATTGCATGATTTGGCATCATGTTTAAAATGAATTTCAGAGCTTTTAATGCATGCTATTAGTCCATGTTTGGCCTCTTTAAGTATGCTTGAATGTTGTCTTGTTTGTGCCTTGAGTTTGGACCATAACACTTGCATGTGTGTGTGTGTGTTTAGTCCCCAATTGTAGGCATTTTGGCCACTGATTTTAGGCCCATTTGAGTTGCCTAATTCATGTTTTAGACCATTATTTCATTGGTTTGCATGCTTGCCTTATATGCTTGCTTGTATGCTTGCATGAGTGCATTGCATTATCCATGTTGCATGATAGATAACATAACTAGGTTGCATCATGTCAACATGCATTCCTTGTCCCTTGAGTTGGTGATAGGGATTGGGACTTTGGTTTGTTTGATTTGCATACATTTGAAATCAAAGTTGCATCCTTGGTTCTTAGGGCCATCATGCATGGAAATCTTGGCGATTGGTGGTCAGGAATCGAGGCACATGCCCCTTGAGTCAATAACATGATAGGGAGTGTGTTTGGTGCATAAATGGCTTGAATTGCATTGCCTTGCATGTTGTTTCCCTCTCGCTATGAGTTGCGAGTTTTGCGAACATTTTGTGCCGGCCAAGCCTTTGTTTAGTGCCGACCGGCGATCAACAAACAACCGATGGCTTATTTGATGCGGTGGCCATTCTTCACGGTGGTGTTCCATCGGCCGGTGGCGATTCCCGCGAGGCACTGCTGGGATTTTGGCAGCAATTTTTGAGGAGGAAGCGGAGAAGCAGAGGCACACTTGCATGGCGGTCTTGATTCAAAGTCGATCCGGCGCGCCTTTTGGCCCTCATCGGCGGTTTATTGCTTAATTAGATTAATTATTTATTTAATTAATTTAGTGATTTTTTTGTAATATTTAATTAGCTAGTATAGTTAATTATTTATTCATTTTTGTATTATTCTTTTGGTCCCTCCGTGTGAGGGCAAAATTGTAATAAGTGTGTGTGAGTGGGTGTATGTCTTCCAACCCCAATTTTTTCTATCCCTTTTATTTACCTGCTTTCAATGGTAGATTAGGGCATATTTGAGTAGCATACCTTATGCAATGCACGCGTGCATTCATGCATTTGTTTACATGCACCGGGCACGGTACATCATACAAACTGCATCGTATTTTCAATTCCAAATTGAATAAGTGCTACTCGCATTTCATATGCCATGTTTAGGGTTAGCCGAGCCTACTCTAGATTGCATCTATGCTTGTGTTGCATTAGCCACTTAACATGAACTAGGTCATGCATATTTGCTAACGGGTTATTGTTTTGTACGAATGCGATGTAAGTTTTTATCGCTTTAGCATATCACATGCGTGTGAATGTTGCCATGACAGTATGCTTGCCATGCGGCTAAATGCTTATGTGTTATAAACTGTTTGAATGCCTGTGGGTGGAGGTTGGATTGCGTGAGTTGGAACAACTCATTGAAATCCGTATTTTAGCCTACTTGCGAGTAGCAAAAACCAACACGTTTTTCGAGACAAAACGGATATGCAATGTTTATTTCCAAGTTAGGCAATCTAGTCTATACTTTTGTGTTGTGCGCATCACATAGTAATTCTAGGTTAATAACCGGAATAAGAACGCATAAAGTTTTGAAAAACGGATATCATGGTTAGTAGAGGCCGGTCTTCAGACCGGGCGAAAGCGGGTGCTCATAGCTGACCTTCCCCGATCGTACCCAAGCTCCCAAGCCAAGTCACTTTGGTGATGACGGACACGTGGCCTTCGGCACCGAGTCAGGGTTTCCTAAATTCCCCCATTTTAAAAAATATTTAGGTGGCGACTCTATATCTGGCAAAGCAGTCCATGTTTGGCACTACTTTTCAAAAATCTGTTTTTTCTTCAAAACGATTTGCCGGATTTGGACTCTTTGGTTCAAGATTAAGAACCGTAACATTTGAGTTCTTCGAACTGTAGTGACCCAATATCGAACCAGAACGGGAGGGACTCGCACTCCTCGCCCGGGACGCGTTCGGGGACGTCTATAGTTTCTGGCGACTCTGCTGGGGATTTTAGAGAGTTTGACTCGAACTCGTGATATCCGGTTTTGACTACGCTTATGTGTTTCTTTGCATTGCATTTGCATTGGTGCGCCTAGGAACACAGTGTTTGCCATCTGCCATTCCTGAACGGTTTGCCGGAGGCTTGTCTTGTCAAGGCACGTCCATAAGGCTGACCGGTTGTGGGCTCTGACAGCATGGGAACACAAACCCCGGTTTACAGGGGCACCCCTTTCGACCATTCGACCTAGTGCATATTCGGAATCCATAGTGACCATTCCAAACTAGGACAGGTTGCTTACCCGATACTAAGTTGTTTGAAACCGCTGCGTGCATAGTCAAACCCTAGTTCCTGACAAAATAAGACAGGGAAACCCTACCCCAATATAGGGGTGTTTTGGATCTCATTTATCTGCTATGTGCTTTTAGAGTGTAACTCTGCAGGGGAACGTACATATCAGTTTACAAATTTGAGTATCCGGCCCGAGGGCGATATCGATGTTGTCGAGAACCGATTATATCCGGGTATCGGTTGATTCGAAACGAGTGATTACGGGAATAATAATCAGTGGTAGTGATCAGTTGTTTGACTGCGTCTGTATTTGATCTGTTTTGAAATTTGAAGTCTTGTCCGTTTTTCCTTTCGATTGAAAGTTGAAAGTTGATCTGAGATAGTCGGTGTTTCCCTTCGAGGCGGTGGTTTGGTACGCAAAGTTCAGAAGAGATAGTGGTCATGACAGCCGCATTGGACCAAGGGATTACCCTACAGAGTGAGACCGGCGTTGACATGCCGCATCCTCCTAGGTCACCCGCTGCACACCCGATCTGGGCCCCCCAGTTCTATCAGGCTCGCGAGCCCACTACATTTGAGTTAATGGGGATGATAGGTGATCTTCAAAGATCTGTGGCAGATCTCGCTTATGGAATGTCAGCCTCCCCACCGGTTGCACCGTATCCCGGAAATTTTGAGACCCAGGAGCCCCCGCTATTGGGGCGGATTGTAATTGAGCTCAATCAGCCGAAGATGGCCTCCACCCACAACAGTGATGTATCAGTACCAACCCAAACCTCTCATCAGGCTGAGGCCGGAGGTAAAGACAAGGCAAAGGCAGATGCCGATCCCGTGGAACGACTGCGGTGGGCAGTCGAGGCTTTGAAAGCTGGGGGAATGAACAAACAACAGGTATCCGCAATTGTAACCAAAATTGTGGATGATGTTTTCCCCACTCTACCTGAGGGTAGTTCAAGCTAGTCAGAAAACCGGGACAGGCCCCGTCATGCCAGAGTAGCTCCTCCTATTCCCAACCCTACACCAGGGAAGGATCAGAAATCCAAGCCCGCGCTTGCCGATCCGTTCGCCAGCACGTCAAGCAAGAGCACTCAGAATTCCAAGTACCAGCCCCGGGGACATAGGGCCTTTCATGCTCTCTACATGCCGCTGTCTAGAGCACTTCTCATTCTGGCTAAGAAGGGGCATCTTACGCCTCTAGAGCCGCGACCTCTGCCGAAGAATCTCCCGGCAGGCCATGATGCTACACAGTACTGTGCGTACCACCAGCAATCTGGCCACTCCACCGATAACTGCTTTCGCCTCCGCCATGAGGTGCAGGACCTGATTGACAACGAGGTTATCCTCCCACCCACCTCAGCTAAATCTGTCACCACTCAGTTGTTGGATTTTGAGGACACCGATACTGCGAGTATGTAGTTGGGATTCAACCGCCTGCGGGCAGCGCCTCGAGTTTTGATGTGGCGTCTGGCACACATTTTTGAGCATCTGCGAGTGCTAATTCTGTAAATCCTGGCTTGGGTGTCGAGTTAGCCTTTTCTTTTGATTTGAGTCTGTCTCTGTCTAGAGTCAGTCCTTTTTGCTTATGGGTCAGTCTTGTTGTAACGAGTCAGTCCCTCTTTTGTATAGAATACCAGGTGACTCCGAGGTTGTTGCCTCGAGCACCGTTTCTCTTTGTAATTACTTCTTCTTGCTTTCTTTTTGGGTCTGCCTCTGCTGTAGAGCTAGTTTACATCCGAGGAACCTGAATGAAACAACCGCGACTATCGTGTTCCCGTACTACTTGTGTTGGGCTAGTTGTGCCAGAGAATTCAGATGGGGTGACAGCGTATTCCACCTGCTCTTGTGTGCCTTAAAAAATCATTGTTTGACTTAAGTTTTTCAAAACCTTTTTGAACACTGCGGTGACAAAAACGAAGAGGAAGGAATTCCTCGGGATTTGCAAAACTTTGATCAATTAAGAGAAAGAGAGGCATGCTAAGCCCTTAATGATTGAAATCATGCTTGTCAGCGTGAGTACTGAGGAGGACCCTGGCTTGATCCGGACTGGTTCCACACTGTCTTCGGCGTGAGCGATTCGTCGCCTTCTTAAAAACTCTCAAAAATAAAATATTTTGCGCAGTCCTGCGATGACCTGTGTGGAATCGCTCTCGAGATTGCGCAGCTCAGGATCGCTCTCAGCCTCGAGACTCGACCCCTCATTTTCAAACCTGGGACCAGCATCCAGAATTTAGCTATCAATGCAAGGCCTGTGTGGCCAGATTCGAAGCAGCTCTCGATCAAGAGGCACCGAAATCGGAGTAAAAGATTGGATTTTACCAGAAGAAGTTTGCAAAGCAACCGTGATGAACCCTCCTGCAAAGTACTGCAACAGTCATTCTCTTAGAAAAGGGGAGGCTTCGATTCCAAAAAAAAAAAAAACCATTTGGCATGGACTTGCTACACTTTTACCCTTTGAGAGGCTCGCTGGGCCGAAAACCCGGAAGGGCGACCCAGGCAAAAGTTAGAGCAAAAGAAAAATACCAAAAGAAAAAAAAATAATAATACAAAAGAAAAGAAAAAAAATCAATCAAAAATCAAAAAATGCAAAAGAAAAAGAAAGAGAAAAAAAAGAAAGAAAAAAAATTGAAAAGAAAGAAAAGAAGCTCGCAAGGTCGAAAACCCGCATTGGGCGCCTTGGCAAAAGTAAGAGCCTAAAAAAAAATAGTGAAGGTTAAAATACCCGAGAGTATCTTAACCGGAACTACGTAAGGCTTGATTCCCATGTTTGGGATACGTAGGCAACTTCATCCTGAAGTTCAGCCCCCAACGCTTCCATAGCGTCTCAGTCCATGTAATGGTTTTTTTGATTACCTGTGCTTCCTCCGAATCCGATGACTTGGTTGCAATGTTTGGAGCTGCGTGATCAACTTCCTCCTGAAACCCAGCCACCGATGCTTCCAAGGCGACTGTGTCCATATATTGTTTGTGGCCGTCTTCGTCCTCTCTGTGCCAGAGAGCCCGGTCGCGATCAATCATCAATGAGTATGCCGCGGCATCGTCTAAACAAGGGGCAACTTTCCGTTGCCTCGCATTGCCATAACGTTGCCCTGAGTTGCTGCCCAAACTAGGGGCAACTTTCCGTTGCCCCCCCTCCCCCCTTTAAGCAAGCGGCAATTTTCCATTGCCTTCGATCCAAGGTCGTGTATCTCGAGGGTAAGTTCTTCGCTTGTTTAGGAGTGATTGTTTGCGAAAATTTAGTTTTTGAAAATTTTTACTGAGATTGACTATTTTCTTGAAAACTATTCCATTTTCCAAAATTGGACCATGTCTGGATCTAAAAAGGAAAACTTTCAGTGCTTGCAACCTGACTTGCATGATTTTCAAATCAAAAATTGAACAAGCATGTTAATCTGACGCTCATTTTGGTCAAAATTGTTTTAGAAAGAAAACAAAAAAATGGTCCAAATGATGAACTAGGGGCACAGTTGAGTCAGGTGTTCTGTCTTTCCCCCGTCGTCAGCACGCTTGCCAGAAAGGCACCCTATCTACCAGAAGAAATAGCCGCGAGCTAGCTGTATCGGGCGTAAACCCGCAACTTCCTATTCATCTATCAGCCACCCAGGGGAGGGATGGAAAATGAGAGAATAAAGAATAGAGAGGTGTAAGTTGAGAGAAAAGTGAGAAAAGGGTTTTTGTGAGAAAAACCGAGCCTGAGGGCCGAGTGATGCGAGAATCACAAATCAGAAAGGGGTGGGAAATCTACCCGGAGGAATTGGCTCCTCGAGATCTGAGGTCTTTTGTTTTCAAACACGTCCGTGCATCGTGTCTTTTGGTTTGTCAGTCTCAACTTAGCTTTGAGTCTTTTCTGAGCGTGTCTTGTTGTGTTTAGGTCGCGCGCCTTTTATTTTCTTTACTTAAGTTCCCCAGTGGTGTCCGGTTGTAGGCTCGATACCCAGGTTGAAAACCTCTCTTTACCTCAAAATCGTTTGTGCTCAGAGTGCTGTGCCATTCTCTACATCCATGCGAGGTAGGAGAAGAAATGGAAAATTTGGGACATCCGAGTGTGTTTCAATTTCAGTCAGTTTCGCCTGCCGTGATCCAGCTTGTCAGATTGGGTTGTTTGCTCTAAGTTTGTCGTGTGCGGAATGGACCGAGTATTGTAATATGGGCTGTATGCAGATTAATCCCCAGCAGAATATGGGCTGTGTTCAGTTTGAGCAGTAATTTGTCTGGGTTGTTTGCTGTTAGTTGGTTGGTTATCCGATTAGTATAGTGCAAGTGCTCAATTTTCAGGCAATAAATCAAATCAGTTACATTGAGATGTAATATGATGCAATGCAGTGCAAAGTACGGGATATGTAAATAAAACACTTTTCAGATAAAAGTTTGTTTCATATCATCTTCTCCAAATACAAAGTTTTGAAAGCAAAATCTGCCTGCGGCAGTACATGGTACTCTATCTACTAAAAAAAGTGAAAAGTACAAGAAAAGAAAAAAAAGAAGAAAAACAGCAGAAGTCTGTAGCATCATCAATGGCCCCGCGCCGAAGGATCCGTCCTCGCCCTCTTCCTGGGCAGAAGCACAGGAACGTCACCAGAGGTGTCACTGTCGGAGCCCGAGCCTGAGCTGCTCCAAGCCTCCTCCTCAGAGGCCTCCGCCTCCGTCTCCGACTCGCCATCACCTGGAACTGGTGCTCGCGAGTTGCTCCCGACATGAGCGCGTCCCCCTCTGGTACGGGGGAATATCCTGCCATCCCGAGTCGAAAGGGGAGGCCCAGTCGGAACGCCACCGCCCACCGGAGGAATCGGGAAGGGAGGCTGAAAATACAAAGAACAAATACATCAGAAAACTGTGAGCAGTTTATCAGTATGGGATGCAGTGTATGAGTACAGTGTATGAATGCCGTGAGCAGTTTATCAGTATGGGATGCAGTGTATGAGTACAGTGTGTGAATGCCGTGAGCAGTTTATCAGTATGGGATGCAGTGTATGAGTACAGTGTGTGAATGCCGTGAGTAGTTTATCAGTACAGGATACAGTGTATTAATACAGTATGTGAATGCCGTGAGCAGTTTATCAGATTTTGCGTCATGCACCAGAGTGTATGAAGCAGTGTATGGTTTGAGACTGTGGTCAGAAGAACATACCGGCAGGCTGTAGACGGCCAAAGCGTCGAGAGTCCGCTGCAGCATCCCCATCAGGGAGGCACACAGCTCCACGGACTGCTGTGTGTACTCGGAGGAAGCCTGCAAAAGTGTTAAATGCATCAGTATTCTGTGGAATAGCGAATGAACTGAGATGAAATAACAATGCAAGATGCAGAAATGAAGTAATACATACTGGAGGCAAGTCAGGAATGCCCACCCAACTCGTGACCAGCCGGGGGAGTAGCGAAAGGGATCTGGTAGGTCTCCCCACTCTGCCCCTTGTAAGTCAGCATGGTAGGCAGGGCGGGCCACCCCATCCCTCGTCCCCTCTGTACTCCCCTCCTGCCGCGGACTCGGGCTCTCTGTGACGACCCCACCCCTGCTCCTACCTCTACCCGAGCCGCTGGCACCGCAGGTCTCTCTGGATCAGCTCGGGAGCCCCCGCTCAGAGGCCGCATCAGAAAGGTCCGGACGTACTCGGAGTAGTCGCCCTCGCCCCTGTAGCCGCTCTCATCCCAGCCGAGGGTGTAGTCCTCCATCTGCTGAAGAGCGAACCTCTCGGTATCCCTCATATGCTCAGGAGGGTGAACCGGGACTATCTGCTCTGGCAACCCGAGGGTGCAGCGCGGCAGCTCCCAGTACCAAGCCCGAGCCAGGGCCCTCCAAAATCCGATGCAGAGGTCTCCTCAGCACCGGCGTATCGATCCCTCATCTCTGCTGGGACTGCAGCCCACGGCCGCCAGGTGATCTGAAATTGAAAATACAGTTAGTTGTCTATTGCCATTTGAAACATGCAGTGGGAAAGCGAAGCTTGAACAGACTGTGAGTAAAACATACCTCGGCAGAGGCGACGGTGTCAAAGAATCGGCGGAAGAAGCTGAACGTGTCCCGGGGCCTTTGGGAGCATCGTCCGTCATAACGGCAGGAGAACGGAATGACCAGGGGAGTCTCCGTCTCCGGCACTGGCTCCAACCTGGGGAAGTAGGCATACACCCACAGCTGCAAAACAGATGTCAGTATGACCATCAGATAAAGCAGAATGCAGAATAAAGCAGAAATAACAGAGCCGTGTGTTGTGTAGTGTGTTGTGCAGAGTGTACAGTGTGAGCGATGTCTGCGGTCGTAAAGCGAGTATGTGTGTGCGCGTGTGCGATATCTGAACTACGATGTGTGCAGTGTGCAAAATACAGAAAGTATGTAGAACTGAAATGTAAAGCAGAAAAGAAGACATACCTCCCAAGCCCGCCAGTAGCCCCCGAGCAACTGCCCGCTGCCACGGGAGACCGAGCTCATGTAGCCGTAGAGGGTGGCCAGAGCCGCGCCACCCCAGTCGAATCGCAGGAGATCCCCGACGTCCACCAGTGTGCTGAGAAGGCAGAGAGGCACTGTGTTCGCCCGGTCGGCGAAGATCGTCGTCCCAAACAAGAACATGAGGAAGCCGCGTGCGTACCTCTCCACGGCCTCCTGGGTCATCGGAGTCTCGTCCCCGAGGGTGGGCTAGACCCTGAACTAAACCTCGAACCAGGAGTACCTGACAAAGCCAGGACGCGCCAGAGGCGGTGCCTCGCCAAGCAAGTAGACCTGGGCCGTGGTCCACTTATCCATGTCAATGTCAAAGGGGATCGGATCACCCCCAACCCCGATGACGGTGAGCATCGCGAAGTCATAAGGGGTCATCGTCATGTCCCCTGCCACTGACAAATGGAATGAGTCAGTGGTGTCCCACCACCTCTCTGCCAGAGCGGCAAGGAGAGGTCTGCAGCGAGAGCACAGAAAGTCCTCTGCGCGAAGCGCCGGTTTGATCGACGATCTGACGGACCGCATCGGGAAGCTCAGCATACCACTCTCGAGCGGCAACGTTCCCATACCCGCGGACGGTATGGGAACCTCCCTGTTTACCAACGAGTAATTGCAAAGCAATGTGAAATGTGCAGTTTCGAAGAAACGTGTTAAGGTCAGTACAAATCTAGCATGCGTGCAGGCCTTTCAAATTCAAACAGAAATCGGATACCGGTGTGCTTACAGTAAACTACAGCGTGTGATGCGTCAGTGTGTTTGGAGTGGTCCAGTGTATACCTGGTGCACGTGTGCACATTTTTCAGATTCAAGCAGACATCAGGTTTTAGTGTACCAGTGGGTGGACTACGGCCTGTGATATGTCAGTGCTCCTGTGAGGATCAGTATAAACATAGCATGTGTGCGTCTTTTTCAAAGTTCAAACCGACGCCGGGTCCTGGTATGTTTCAGTGAAGTACCAACGTGTGATGCGTCTGCGTGTTTGTGTAATTTTGTGCAAGTCTAGCATGCGTGCGAGTTTTCAGATTCAAATAGGCACCGGGTGTCGGTAAATTTGCAGTGCAGTGTGTGCCGTGTGCTTGTGTGATTCAGACTAGTGCAGTGTGTGTGCATGTGTGTCGGTCCTAAGCAGATATTAGTTGTGAGTTTGTCTACAATCAACTACAGTACAGTACATCAGAACTAAGCAGTTAATGGGTTCAGTTAGCTACGGCAGTTGACAGGAAATCCTACATTGCAGAAAATAAAGACAAGAATGTTACCTCGGAAGCGCCGAACGAGAGGTGAGAGGCGGGCTCATGGCAGCCAAGCTCGGGTCGAGCCTGTCAGCCTGCGGAAGTGGCGAGTCGCCGGATCAAATGGGCACTCGCTCAGTGACAGGAGCTCGACCTCGGGATCCATCTCGTGGTCTGGGGGAGTCCCGACATGTGGAACATCATCGGCCATAGCGATGGAGGTGAGAAAATAGCTGGAGAAAGGAAAACGGGCCGGAATGCGAAAAGTCAACTGACAAAGTCAACCCCGAGTGGGTCGGAAATGGCCGGAAGGGTCGGAATGTGAAAAGACACGAGAATGAAGACAAAATCGAGGGGAACATGTCCCGAAAAGGTGGAGATGGCAAAAAGTGCACCGAAACAAAGTTTTGTTCGGATGAAAACGTCTGAAACGCAAAGAAAATCGCGAATCCAACGAGAAAACGGGCGTGAAACGCAAGAAAACGGAGAAAAATCAAGAGAATATCACTCTAGAGAGAGAGAGAGAGAGAGAGTATGTTTTCGGCGGAGAAGAGTGAAAAGAAATAGGGTTTCAAACCCTATTTTAAGAGACCCGGAGTGAAATGGCAGTTCTGCCCCCGATCAGGCATTTTCTGCCGGTCGGCACTTTTTTGTGCCGGTAGGCACTTTATTGTGCCGATGGAAGAGTTTAGGCAGCCCGTGGCAGCCCGTGACCACCCCACCCAGCCGGTGGTGTTCCCAAGGCCTTGTTTAGGCAAGATGAGGGGTTTTGGGTCTTCATAGCTCAAGAAAGTGCAAGAAAGTGCATCCCCGATGCTCAACCGGCCTCCATTTCGACCTCGGACAGTGACTTCTGTGTGTGGCACTCAAATTCAAGCAAAGATTGTATCCTTTTGTATCCTTTTGTCTTTTATAAAGATTCAAAAGTTGCCCTGTGTGCGTTGCGTGCATCCATCACTTTGTCTAGTGCGGCACGCCGCGCCGTTTTGCACGTCCTCTGCGACTTGTACTGTTTTTGTATTTCCTGCGACATGCGTGTCACACTTGCATCATTTTGTACTTTGTGTTGCATGCGTGCCACACTTTGTATTCCATTTCAATTCATGTGAGGTGTGCCACCTCACGTGTTTCATTTGCATTTCATTTGCATTCACGCGAGGTGTGCCACCTCACGTGTTTCATTCATTTCAATTCACGTGAGGTGTGCCACCTCACGTGTTTCATTTGCATTTCATTTCAATTCGTGCGAGGTGTGCCACCTCACGTGTTTCATTCATTTCAATTCACGTGAGGTGTGCCACCTCGCGTGTTTCATTTGCATTCATTTCGATTCACGTGAGGTGTGCCACCTCGCGTGTTTCATTTTGCATTTCATTTCGATTCACGTGAGGTGTGCCACCTCGCGTGTTTCATTTGCATTTCATCTCAATTCGCGCAAGGTGTGCCACCTCACGTGTTTTCATTTGCATTACATTTCAATTCACGCGAGGTGTGCCACCTCACGTGTTTCATTCATTTCAATTCGCGTGAGGTGTGCCACCTCCCGTGTTTCATTCATTTCAATTCACGTGAGGTGTGCCACCTCGCGTGTTTCATTTGCATTTCATTTCAATTCGCGCGAGGTGTGCCACCTCACGTGTTTCATTCATTTCAATTCGCGCGAGGTGTGCCACCTCCCGTGTTTCATTCATTTCAATTCACGTGAGGTGTGCCACCTCGCGTGTTTCATTTGCATTTCATCTCAATTCACATGAGGTGTGCCACCTCACGTGTTTCATTCATTTCAATTCGCGCGAGGTGTGCCACCTCACATGTTTCATTTGCATTCATTTCGATCCACGTGAGGTGTGCTACCTCACGTGTTTCGTTTTGCACTTCATTTTCCATCAAGTGAGGTACGCGTGCCTCATTTCGCATTTCATTGCATCTCGAGGCACGTATGCCTCGTTTTGCACTTCATTTTCCATCAAGTGAGGTACGCGTGCCTCATTTCGCATTTCATTGCATCTCGAGGCACGTATGCCTCGTTTTGCACTCCATTTTCCATCAAGTGAGGTACGCGTGCCCCATTTCGCATTTCATTGCATCTCGAGGCACGTATGCCTCGTTTTGCACTCCATTTTCCATCAAGTGAGGTATGCATGCCTCATGTTGCATTTCATCCTCACTTGCATTGTTTTGCATCCCTTGTGGCACGTGTGTCACATTCGCACAATTGCCTCAACAAGGGTCCGGCGGGACCTAAAACACGCACGGTCCGACGGGACCAAAAACACGCGTGGTCTAGGAGACCTTTAAATCCTTGGAGGGTGCAAAACCTTCGGTACATCGGCATGCGTGCCTCATCCGCATTTTCATGCATCGCATTGTAAATATCGCATTGTCATGCATCATCATAGGTAGCGTATATGCCATGCATTTCAAAAACTTCAAAAACAAAAAAAAAACATCATGCATCATTTGCATTTTCAAAAAACACAACAAAAACAACATGCATTGTCATGCATACATTGTGCATTCCGGTCTAGGAGACCTTAAATCCTCTGAAGGTGCAATTCCTTCGGTGTTTGTCGTGCCCGAACGACTTCCGTGTTCGCGGTGAGTTCCTAGGAGACCAACGGGGACGGTTGAAACTAGAGTTCGAATGGCTCATGCCTAGAACGCAAAGGTTCGGGATTTCCGAGTCTAAAGTCTGGTTTAAATACCCAGGGGGTGTACCCTCGGCTTGAAACCTGTATGGAAGCCCCATAGGTTGAGGTAGTGTGTTTACACCTCAATTCTGGATACTGAACCAACCTAGTATACCATCCCGTCGGAGGAATAGGGAAAACTGCAATCATGGTCATTGCATCATTTGCATTGTCATGCATTTCATCCATTACATATCTGTAGATGTTGCATTATAGCTTGCATGCATCCACTGCATTGCCTCCATCCATGGCTTGCGCCTTTCCTTGTCGAGCTTGGTCTGGTATGTGCCTATACTTTTCACGTTGAAACACAGTTCTGCAAGTGTACGCGCCTATTCCACGCTGGTATGTTGGTTTGAGGGTTGCGGCACCTTTTCTGTGCTAGACATGGCTTGTATGCGTGCATGCCTTTCCTAGGCAAGATTTGGTTTGGCCCGCGTGCCATATCTCATTGTATCTATTCCATTGCATGCATTCACTGCATCCATCTCCATCTATGGCTTGCGCCTTTCCTTGTTGAGCTTGGTCTGGTATGTGCCTATACTTTTCACGTTGAAACATAGTTCTGCAAGTGTACGCGCCTATTCCATGCTGGTATGTTGGTTTGAGGGTTGCGGCACCTTTTCTGTGCTAGACATGGCTTGTATGCGTGCATGCCTTTCCTAGGCAAGATACGGTTTGGCCCGCGCGCCATATCCACCATTATACTACATTGTAGTGTAATTATTGCATCATGCATTAGGATCATTGTCCATTCATCAGCGGGTCGTTTCCCCACTTATGTCAATCCACCTAATACTTGTTCTTCTATCCGTGCGTATTACTCATAGATCAGACATCGTTCTATGGGACACGGACTTGTTACCTCCATCAATCTACCTGACATTTGTGTGGTTTTGAACCGCTCATGATTGGATCATGATTCAATTGCATTGCATATTTACATTGCATATTATTCGCATTGTTTATATTTGTTTTGTAGTTTTGCATATCATTTGCATTACATTTAGATTCAATTGCATATCATTGCACTGTTTTGTGCACTTCATTGCATTGTCATGCATTGTTACTAACAATATTGTACCTGTTCAGTTTGTTTTCTTTTCAGGCACGATATTGTATGTACGGTTCATTTGAAGCTGGCGCAACCAAACGAACCGGACAGGTATTGTATCCTCCGAGTGAGACGTATTGAGAATTACATAATTCTCTTACACCCTTTCTGCATTGTAGTGTAGTTTGGAGTATTGTAGCTTAGAACTGTTGCATGCGTGCTTCGTTACAGCTTTCTTTGCATGATCATAAGTTATGCTCGGCTTCTTGCATTTTCAGTTGCATTTTGCCCCTGCCTTCGGGCGCATATCTTACTTGTCTTGCATGTTTGTCTAAGTCTTCGGCCTTGTCAAAAATGGGTCGTCTCTGGGCTTTGACACTTACTCCCGTCATTCTCATGACTTTCGAGTTCTGTCAAAGAGGGGCAACTGTAGACACCCCATTTTTGACCGTCCTCAAGACTTGGACGTCACCGTTGGAACACTCGGTGATTATCCATGTTTGTGTTCGTTTGGAGTCCCCGGAGTTCTTGGCTTGCGCGCCCTACCTCAGGACCTCCGAACTCGACCGTTTTGTGTCTGGTTTTGCACCAAACACTTGTGTTTTTCCTTGGAAGGGCAGGGAATGCTTTGTGAGGCATCTCCACACACCACCGGCTGGGGCTAGAGGCCACCGGCTGGCTAGTGTTGCCACCGGCACTTTATTGTGCCGACCGGCACTAAGTTTTGTCAAAATGACACTCTTTGCCGGCGGGACACTGTGCAGTTGCTTTATGAGATATTTTCATACAGCTGTATGGTTTGGTTTCCCCTCCATACACGTGTATGGAGGGATGAGCTTGTTTGGAGACTTAGCTTGTAAGTCTTTGTTGCCTATAAGAGGAAGACTCCTCTTCTTGGCTTAGGGTTGGACTTCTTGAGAGATTTCAGCCATTTTAGACAGAGAGGAAGGTCTGGTTTTAGGTTAGAGTTTGTGTATCTATCCTATCTCTCTTTTCCTTGCTTGTTTTGTACACTAGGTGCTTTAGTTCATACTTTTGCACACTAGCACCTAGTGTTTCACCTTTCTTTGGTTACTGAGGTTCCAAGAGGCTGGTTCTTGAAGTTTTTGGTTGGATTTGAGCTCAAGGAGACAACCACAACAACCTTTGTGAAGGTGGTCAACAAGGGTAAGAAACTAGCTCTTTTTACCCCTTTCTTGCACTCCATTTCTACCTAGCTTAGGACTGTTTTTGTGCTTAGCATATAACACATAAAAGTTCTGATTTTTTAGCCTCTTCATTGTATATTAAGAGTGTTTTGTGGTTTGGGGAAGTTTGACCCCCTATAGGCCTTGAAAAGGGCTCATTTTGTGCTATTTTGGAGAGATCCGGGACTTGTGTGGGCCTCTCCACCACTAAAATCTTGAGGATTTCTGGTGGAGATGGTGCCTTAAAGTCCTAGAAAGGGGAGGGTCACCCCCTCTCCTTGATGTCCTTGAAAAGGGCAAGTTTTGTCTCTTGAGAGAGCTCCATGCTTGAGTGTGTGTTGAGCATGCCTTGGTTGTTTTTCATGCTTATATTGCCATGATATAACATGTCTCTAAGTTGGTTTTAGTACTCTTTGCATGATTTGCATAGTTGCTTTGTAATGCCTTAATATTGCCTTAACATGCCTAGGTTGTATGCCTTTGTTTTTAGCATGTTTTAGGCCTAGATCCATGAAGATTTTGTGCTCATATTACCATGTTTTAGGTCTGTCCATAAGTATTTTGGTCAATCTTAGCATGTTTAATATAGCCCCTTTGCATTTGGCTTGTTGGCCTTAAGAGCATGAGTGTGTAGCATGCCTTGCTTGCATCATTTTGACGGTTTGGAACCATTTAGCATGCTATTTCAGTCCCCTAGAGGTGCTTGTATGTTTACATTGCATGCTTCTTTGTGACTTCTTAAGCTTGTGTTAAATGCTCCATGTTTTGGTCATGTTGCATGCCTTTGATTTCAAGCTTCTTAGATGCCATCTAAGTGGTCCTTTGGGCCTAATTTGACATGCTAAAAATCTGTTTTGGGTTGATTAATGCATGCCATAATTGCTTTGTATTGGTTTGGTTCAAACCCCCATCGACTTGCCTTAAGCCTAGGCCATTTGCATGCTTTGATTGGCATGCTTCATTGCATGATTTGGCATCATGTTTAACATGAATTTCAGAGCTTTTAATGCATGCTATTAGTCCATGTTTGGCCTCTTTAAGTATGCTTGAATGTTGTCTTGTTTGTGCCTTGAGTTTGGACCATAACACTTGCATGTGTGTGTGTGTTTAGTCCCCAATTGTAGGCATTTTGGCCACTGATTTTAGGCCCATTTGAGTTGCCTAATTCATGTTTTAGACCATTATTTCGTTGGTTTGCATGCTTACCTTATATGCTTGCTTGTATGCTTGCATGAGTGCATTGCATTATCCATGTTGCATGATAGATAACATAACTAGGTTGCATCATGTCAACATGCATTCCTTGTCCCTTGAGTTGGTGATAGGGATTGGGACTTTGGTTTGTTTGATTTGCATACATTTGAAATCAAAGTTGCATCCTTGGTTCTTAGGGCCATCATGCATGGAAATGCGCGATTGGTGGTCCGGGAATCGAGGCACATGCCCCCTTGAGTCAATAACATGATAGGGAGTGTGTTTGGTGCATAAATGGCTTGAATTGCATTGCCTTGCATGTTGTTTCCCTCTGCTGCTATGAGTTGCAGGTTTTGCAGACATTTTGTGCCGACCGGCACTGTTTAGTGCCGACCGGCAGTCAACAAACAGCCGATGGCTTATTTCAGTGCCGGTGGCCACATTCTTCAGCCGGTGGTGTTCCATCCCAGCCGGTGGCGATTCCCAGTGCCCTGAGAGGCACTCCTGGGATTTTGGCAATTTTTTGAGGAGGAGAGCAGAGGAAACAGAGGCACACTTGCATGGCAGTGCGGTTCCGAGTCAGTCCCGAGCGCGCACTGCTTTTGGCCCTCATCCCGAGGCGGTTTATTGCTTAATTAGATTAATTATTTATTTAATTAATTTAGTGATTTTTTTGTAATATTTAATTAGCTAGAATAGTTAATTATTTATTCATTTTTGTATTATTCTTTTGGTCCCTCCGAGTGAGGGCAAAATTGTAATAAGTGTGTGTGAGTGGGTGTATGTCTTCCAACCCCCAATTCTTTCTATCCCTTTTATTTACCTGCTTTCAATGGTAGATTAGGGCATATTTGATTAGCATACCTTATGCAATGCACGCGTGCATTCATGCATTTGTTTACATGCACCGGGCTCGGTACATCATACAAACTGCATCGTATTTTCAATTCCAAATTGAATAAGTGCTACTCGCACATTTCATATGCCATGTTTAGGGTTAGCCGAGCCTACTCTAGATTGCATCTATGCTTGTGTTGCATTAGCCACTTAACATGAACTAGGTCATGCATATTTGCTAACCGGGTTATTGTTTTTGGCACGGAGTACGATGTAAGTTTTTATCGCTTTAGCATATCACATGCGTGTGAATGTTGCCATGACAGTATGCTTGCCATGCGGCTAAATGCTTATGTGTTATAAACTGTTTGAATGCCTGTGGGTGGAGGTTGGATTGCATGAGTTGGAACAACTCATTGAAATCCGTATTTTAGCCTACTTGCAAGTAGCAAAAACCAACACGTTTTTCGAGACAAAACGGATATGCAATGTTTATTTCCAAGTTAGGCAATCTAGTCTATACTTTTGTGTTGTGCGCATCACATAGTAATTCTAGGTTAATAACCGGAATAAGAACGCATAAAGTTTTCAAAAACGGATATCATGGTTAGTAGAGGCCGGTCTTCAGATCGGGCGAAAGCGGGTGCTCATAGCTGACCTTCCCCGATCGTACCCAAGCTCCCGAGCCAAGTCACTTTGGTGATGACGGACACGTGGCCTTCGGCACCGAGTCAGGGTTTCCTAAATTCCCCCATTTTAAAAAATATTTAGGTGGCGACTCTGTATCTGGCAAAGCAGTCCATGTTTGGCACTACTTTTCAAAAATCTGTTTTTTCTTCAAAACGATTTGCCGGATTTAGACTCTTTGGTTCAAGATTAAGAACCGTAACATTTGAGTCCTTCGAACTGTAGTGACCCAATATCGAACCAGAACGGGAGGGACTCGCACTCCTCGCCCGGGACGCGTTCGGGGACGTCTACAGGAGGGCCTATGAAAAAGGTTTTCACGAAGGCCGAATAGTTGGAATTGAAAAGACCAAGGAGAAGCTTGCCGAAGAAGTTTGCCGATGTGAAAATCGTGGGTTTAGGCACGGTTGGATCAAGGCATCTCAAGCCGCGGAAACTCTTCGAGCATTAGGTATTGATTCGGTATCGCCATTCTACCACAGTAAACATTTTCCGTTTTCCGCTTTTGAAATCGAGAAGAGTGAGGACGAGGGTGACGCCGTATAAGTATACTTATTGTAATGTTATATCGTAGATTATGTGCGAAGCTATGTAATATATTGTTTGTTTGACTAAATAGAAACGTTCTATTACAAATGTTTCGATGCGGTTCATATTCGGGATGTACATGTCTCGTTTTATAATATAAATGTTTGAATGTAATAACATTGATCGGCCCCAGTATCTGTTAAGTGTCTAGTGATACGCCAGTTTATAGGCCGGGTCGATCTAGTTTATAGCCGTTTATTTCCGAATGAGGCCATTGTAACTTGAGGAAGCCGAATAGATTGGCTAATCTACCCATGCTCCAAGCGGCGCATGATCATTCAGGCGCCGGTCGAGATGAACTTGGGAGTTCTATCGATTCATGGGCCAGCTGGGGCACTTAAGCCGAATATATTGGCTAATATGCCCTTGCTCCAGGCGGCACACGATCATTTAGGCACCAATCGAGACGAACTTGGGAGTTGTCGATTCATGGGCCGGTTAGGGAACTTAAGCCAAATATATTGGCTAATAGAGCCTAGATGTTTGGCCAGCGCATATTGTAGACACCCCATTTTTTACCGTCCTCAAGACTTGGACCTCACCGCTTGAACACTCGATGATTATCCATGTTTGTGTTCGTTTGGAGTTCCCGGAGTTCTCGGCTACGCGCCTTGCCTCAGGACCTCCGAACTCGATCGCTCTGAGTCTGGTTTTGCACCAAACACTTGTGCTTTGCCCTGGAGGGGCAGGGAATGCCTTGTGAGGCATCCCCACACACCACCAGTAGTGGCTAGAGGCCACCAGCTGGTTTTTGTTGCCACCGGCAATATATATTGCCGGTCGGCACTCTTTTGTGCCGGTCGGCAGTCAATTTTGTCAAAATGACATTCTTTGTCGGCGATTCTTGTCTGTTTGCTTTTTGAGATATTTTGAAAAATTGCGGTGACTTTCCCTCCATACACGTGTATGGAGGGATGCCCCTCTTGGTTGGCTTAACTTGTAAGTTTTACAAGTTTGGTTGCCTATAAGAGGAACCCTCCTCTTCTTGAGTCAAGAGGGTTAGAGAGTTAGACATTTTTAGAGAAAAGAGACCTCAGAGAAGCTCTGGTTTTAGGGTTTGAGTTCTATATATATCCTATCTCTCTTTTTCTCTCTTGTTTGTACACTAGGTGCTTTAGTCCATAATATTGCACACAAGCACCTAGTGTTTCACCTTCCTCTTGGAACTGAGGTTCTAAGTGCTTGTTCTTGAGGTTCTTGGCTGGATTTGAGTCCAAGGAAGCAACAACATCAACCTTTGTGAAGGTGGTCTACAAGGGTAAGAAACTAGTCCTTTTTACCCCATTTTTGCTTTGTATTTTTGGCCATCTTAGAACTATTTTTAAGCTTGGTGTTTAATACATAATAGTTCTATTTTTAGGCTCTCTTTATAGTTTGTTAAGAGTGTTTTGTGCTTTGGGGGAGTTTGACCCCTCTTAGGCCTTGAAAATGCCTCATTTTGTGCCATTTTGTGAGAGCTCCGGGATTTTGGTGTTGGGGTCTCTTCACCACTGAAATCTTGAGGGATTTTAGTGGTGAAGATGATGCCTTGAAGTCCCAAGAAGGAGAGGGCCACCCCCTCTCCTTGTTGTCCTTGAAAAGGACCTATTTTGCCCCTTGAGGGAGCCCTATGTTTGGTTGTTTGTTGGTTATGCCATGGCTGTATTTTATGCTCATATTGCCATGTTATAACTTTTTATCATGTTGGTTTTGGTACTCTGTGCATGCTTAGCATAGTTGCCATGTAATGCCTTGTGATTGCCTTAATATGCCTTAGGTTGTAATTTCCTATTCTAGCATGTTTTAGGCTTGGTCTTGTGAAGGTTTTGTGCTTATTTTTCCATGCATGAGGTCTGTCCATAGTTGTTTTGGTCGACCCTAGCTTGCATTACATAGCCCCTTTGCATGTTTGGGTTGTTGGCCTTAAGTGCATAAGTGTGTAGCATGCATCACTTGTATTATTTTCAATGGTTTGGAACCATTTTGCATGCCATTTTAGTCCCCTAGACATGCTTGCATGATTGCCTCGCATGCCTCTTTAATGCTTTGGAAGCATATGTTGTATGCCTCATGTTTTGGTCATTGTGTATGCCCTTGATTTTGAGCCACTTAGATGCCATCTAGGAGGTCCCCTTTGCATGGTCTAGGGTTGCCTTAGACCTGTTTTAAGCCTTCTTGGCCTTGTGAGGCTTGGTTGGCTTAGTCATGGTTTAGGTCCCCTTTGGCTTGCCTTGAATGCTTTGACCATTTGCATGCCTTGTCTGGTCTATTTTAAGTTGGTTTTGCACCATGATTTTTAGAGCTTATGTTGCATGCTCATTGTCCATGTTTAGCCTCTTTTGAGTGTGCTTGAGAGTTGCTTGCTTAATGCTTAGACTTGTGCCTTAACACATGCATGCTTGTGTGTGTACTTGACCCCATTTCCAAAGCATTTTGGCCACTGATTTTGGGCCTAATTAGGGCTGCCCAATTCATGTTTAAGTCCATCTTTCAATTAGTTTGCATTGCCTCATGTTTGCTTGTATGCTTGCACAAGCGCCTTGCCATGTCCATGTTGCATCCCTAGCTAACATGCTTAGGTTGCATTACATCTTGCATGCATGCCTTGTCCCTTGACTTGGTGATAGGAATTGGGCCTTTTGATTTGTTTGGTTTGCATTTCATTTGAAATCAAAGTTGCATACTTGGTTCTTTGGGCCATCATGCATGGAAATGCGTGATTGGTGGTCCGAGAATCGAGGTACATCTTCCTTTGAGTCATTAACATGATAAGGAATGTGATTGGTGCATAAATTGCTTGAATTGCATTGCCATGCAAGTTTTTGCCCTCTGCTGGTGTGAATTGCAGGTTTTGCAGGAATTTATTGCCGGCCGGCAGTATTTAGTGCCAACCGGCAGTTAACCGGTGGCCGATGGGTTTATTTTGTGCCGGTGACCACACGCTACTGCCGGTGGAAGTCCTATTCAGCCGATGATGTTCCCCAGTGTCCTAGGAGGCATTCCTGAGACTCTGGCAGTTTTCAGAGAGGCAAAGCAGGGAAAATAGAGGCAAACTATGCATGGCAGCGCGATTCCGAACAAGCCCCGGGCATGCGCTGCATCTGGCCCTCTTCCCGAGGCATTTACTGTTTTAATTAGATTAATTAATTTAGTGAGTTTGTAATATTTAATTAGCTTGCATAGTTAATTAATATGTATTATTATTTCGGTCCCTCCGGGCGAGGGCGTATCTGTAATAAGTGTGGGTGTGTAGGTGTGTATGTCTTCTAACCCCCATTTCTTTCTTCCCTTTTATTTACCTGCTTATGATGGTAGATTAGGGCACGTTTATTTTAGCATACTTTATGCTATGCATGCGTGCATTCATGCATTTGTTTACATGCACCGGGCTCGGTAGATCATACAAACTGCATTGTATTTTCAATTCCAAATTGAATACGTGTATCGAATGATTGCATTTCACATGCCATTTTAGGGTTAGCCGAGCCTACTCTAAATTGCATTCTTGCCTGTGTTGCATTAGCCACTTAACATGAACTAGGGACATGCATGTTTGCTAACTAGTTTATTGTTTTGGCACGGAGTACAATGTAAGTATTTATGCTTTAGCATCTCGCATGCGTGTGAATGTTAACATGATAGTATGCTTACCATGCGGCTAGGTGCTTATGTGATATAAACTGTTTGAATGCCTGTGGGTGAAGGTTGGATTGTTTGAGTTGGAATAACTCATTGAAATCCGTGTTTTAGCCTACTTGCGAGTAGCAAATTCCAAACTATTTTCAAAGCAAACGGATATGCAATGCTTATTTCCAAATTAGGCGATCTAGTCTATACTTGTTTGCTGTGCGCATAACATAGTAATTCTAGGCCAATAATCGGAGTAAGAATACATAACGTTTTCAAAAAAGGATATCATGGTTAGTAGAGGCCGGTCTTCGGACCGGGCAAGAGGGGGTGCTCATAGCTGACCTTCCCCAATCATACACAAGCTCCCGAGCCGAGGCAACTTTGGTGATGACGGACACGTGGCCTTCGGCACCGAGTTAGGGTTTCCTAAATTCCCCAATTTTAAAAATATTTAGGTGGCGACTCTGTATCTGGCAAAGCAGTCCATGTTTGGCACTTCTTTCAAAAAATCTGTTTTTTCTCAAAACGATTTGCCAGAGTTGGACTCTTTGGTTCAGATTACGAACTGCGACAATCAAATAAGGAGAGTTCGAACTGTAGCGCGGGGTCCCTCGCGGACGGGTTACACATATGCTTTAAAAAGTAAATGTCAACCGACGTTCGTCTCATGGGGTTTTGTGTTAAGGAAATTGCCTCGGGATCGCTATCCGCCTTTAAAAATAAATGGAATGGGCTCTTCGAGCCGATGGCCTCATTGATATTAACACCATTCGTCGCATGGGGTTATATAACATTGTGGATGTAAAATCGAATTTCTTTAATCAAGCAAACTTGAACCTTGGCGGAGCTTGATGCTGCAATGGATTGCGGCGGAGAACTCTCCGGTGTGGGAGATAGGTCGTCAAAAAAGGAAACGGGAAGCACGTCATCCTCCAAGTCGTCGAAGCAGATCGCCTCGAAAGGAGACGCAACGACCGCTGCCCCTAACCTTCCTTGTCTTGGAACTTGGCCTTGGCATTGTCGATGGTGTCAGAGGAAGGTCCAGCGATACGCTAATTCGGGCACAGTTGCATCAAGGCATTTTGAGCCACGAAGGCTTTCGAATGACATGCATTGATTCTCCTTAGAAGTTAAAGATAAATATTGTAATGTTCGAACGCAGATTGCGTCTATGTAACAAATGTTTGATCAAATAAAAAGTTTCATTTCAAACATTTACGTCTTACTCTGAAAATCTTTTTCTGTTTAGCTAAGCACCTTATTTCGAATGTTGGCATGTTTTGTTTTGTTTTGTTCGTGTATTGCTACAATCATAATTTTTGTTTAACAATTTGCGTATATAAAATTTCTTGAGTTGTGCTCAGCATGCTAATGAAAAGTTTGTTGATTAGTGATATTGTTTGCAGTTATGGTTAGATCGGTTGTGTAGCTTAGGTACTTGCCCGACTATATTAATGAATCGGCCCTTGCCTTAGCCGGGGCGCGAGCTTGAGAACCCGAATGGGTCTTACTTGTGGGCCGGCTGAGGCATATCTTGATCGGCGTTTATGCCTGAAAACATGGCCAACTAGATTAATAAATCTGCTTTTGCCCCAGCCAGGGCACGAGCTTCAATCCCGCCCTAAGGTGTCACGGACCAAAGGGGGCTCCAAATTCAGAGTCTTAATCGGCCTTAAGAGGCATAAACGGTCCTAAGTTGTCATGGACCAAAGGGGGCTCCGAATCCGAAGAGTTAATTTGGCCAATCGTGACATCCACGAAGGGCGCTCCGAATCCGGAGGCTTAGTCGGCCCTAAGGTGTCATGCACCAAAGGGGGCTTCGAATCCGGAGACTCAATTTGGCCAATCGTGACATCCACGAAGGGCGCTCTGAATCCGGAGGCTTAGTCGGCCCTAAGGTGTCATGCACCAAGGGGGGCTCAGAATCCGGAGACTTAGTCGGCCTTAAGAGGCTTAGTCGGCCCTAAGGTGTCATGCACCAAAGGGGGCTCCGAATCCGGAAACTTAATTTGGCCAATCGTGACATCCACGAAGGGCGCTCCGAATCCGGAGGCTTAGTCGGCCCTAAGATGTCATGCACCAAAGGGGGCTCCGAATCCGGAGACTTAATTTGGCCAATCGTGACATCCACGAAGGGCGCTCCGAATCTGGAGGCTTAGTCGGATATGAATTGAGCGACGAAGAAAAATGGTTTGTATTGCAGAAGTGGCATATTTACAAGTATCAAAGCCCATAGGTCGGGTCAGTGATAAGATTTTCATAAAATCTCTATTTGCGCTGATTGCGGGGAGCCACGGATTTCTTCAATGCCATGGGCTGTTAGGAAGTGCACGAGCTGATGATAGGTGCTTGGAAGGGCCATCATGATATGTAACCAGGTGAGCCCCATGATGGCATTATACGGCAAAGGAAGCTTTATGACCAGGAATTCCACGTCGATCGCTCTGGAGCCCGCTCGAACTGATAGCATGATCTTTCCCAACGGATACTCAGGATTCGTATTAAAGCCGAACAATGGGTGAGGCGCCGGATGCAGATCTGACTCGTTGAAGCCAAGTTCGACGAAAGTTTTGTAATATAAAACCTCTAAAGTACTCCCTGGGTCTATGAGAATGCGTTCAACGGTGAACCGATGTACGCGTAATTTGATGACCAAAGGATCGATGTGGCAGGCTGTTGTCCCGCCGAGGTTAGAGTCATTGAACATAATTGTCAGCGCTTCTCTGGGCCCTTCGGTCGGAACATGATGCTTTCGGGGAATTGGATGCGGTTGAATTGTGTGCACGGTTGGGGATGCTGGCAGGCTGTAGATTATGTAGATCATGCCAAGTAGAGGTGAGTCCTGCCTCAAGGTTAGTGCCTTGATTGGCTTTCCCTTGCTCACGTACTGCTGCAGTCGGCCGTCTTGTACCAGTTCTTCCAGGTGATCGTTTAGTGCGTAACAACTCTCAGTTTCGTGGCCGTGATCTTTGTGGTATTCGCACCGCCTGTCCCTTCTCCGCGTGTCGGGGGGCCCCACCATCTTTGACGGCCATTTGAAGAATGGAAGGTGTTGGACTTTGGTCATTATTGCAGTGATTGGTTCTGTCAGCTCCGTGTACTTCTTGTCGGAACGCCTCGAGCGCCTGCTGTCAACTTGCAGTTGTTCATTCATTCGATGGGAACATTGATCGCTTGATCGGCAAGAGTCCCGCCTTTTGTCTCGCTTAGTGCATTGCCGTGTCTCAGGGCTCGGAGGTGGCACGGAACTTATTGGTTGAGCAATTTCAGGGAGGGTCATTTTGTTGGGCATTTGTCCAGCTTTTATTCTCAAGGCATCATCTTCCACTTTGCAATACTCTTGAACTTTCTTCATCAGCGCCTGGACTGTTTTGGGCGGTCTTCTGGTCAGGGAACTGCGAAGAGCACTGTTAGGATGTAATCCCATTTTGAAGGCGGTGATGGCCATGGAGTCGTTGCAAGCATCGTCGACGAGGTTGAAGCACTCCCAATAGCGCGCTGAATACACTCTGAGCGTTTCTCCTGACTGGATCTACATAGCCCAGAGAGAGTCGGCTTGTTTCGGTTGTACCTCGTTGGTGATGAACCTAGCCCTGAAGGATTTCTGTAATTGGTGGAAGCTTTTGATCGAGGCCGGCTCCAGCTTGTAATACCACCTGATAGCTAATGGCCCCAGGCTGCTGGGGAATATTCGGCACATGAGGGCTTCGTTGTCTGCATGTAGTGTCATGGCCTGCTTGTAATGACAGATATGATCAGTGGGGTCTGATTTTCCGTCGTAAAGAGTGCATGACGGAGCTTTAAACTTCTTGGGCAGTGCCGCTCTTGCAATCCATCGGACAAAAGGATCGTGCTGGTCCTCTTCGTCTGAACTGCTTCTTTTGGGCTTGTTCCTTGTATGTAGACTCTTTTCGGAGGAGCTGGAAGTTTCGGATCGTCCCTTCTTGTTGAGCTCCGTGGATAATGAATTGGAGTCGCTATCGGTATCCTTTGGTCGGGCTCGAGGTCGTTGTCCACCTGCCCTTGGAGGTCGTTCGGGATCCTGGCACACGGCTTCTCTGGATTTTGCTACTTCCAGGGCCAAATCTTGATGGAGGCGTTCATTTTCAACGATCATGTTCTCCAGCCTTTGCTCATTTTTCTTTGCTTGTTCCATGATCGCTTGCATTGTCTCTTGCGCTGAAGTCGTTGCCCAGTCGAAGTTCAAGTCACGTCTTGCCGCGATGGTTTCCATTCCGAGCATATTTGCTGGAGTGAGGTCATCTCTATGTGTGGTCTTGTCAGTGGCTATCGGAGGATCTTCAGTCACGCCTGCCATGGATGTATTTGATTATTTCCACAGACGGCGCCAGTTGTGGAGAAGTGGTTTGGAAATACTCTTCGAATCCTGGGAGACGCTAATGATCCTCAGCTAATCACCTAAAAAGATACAAACACTTCGGTCGGGGGTGCCGGAACTTGCACTCCGACGGACAAGTCAGTTCAAACCCTCAAGATAACTTGTTTACTAAGTTTAGTGAAGTGATTCTTACATACCTCTCTAAGTTCATTGTCCCTATATTTATATATGTTCCTCTTGGTCCTCGGGGCCAGGGCCTACTTTTTAATCATTGCCCTCCCCATTATTCGGCTTTGAGGATCTACACTTATTCGGCTCATATATTGTATTTGGCTTCCTATTCTCGTTGGATTCGGCCGTTTTGCATCAGCCCTCTAAAGTACGTACCCTCTGATTTTGCCATATATTCGGCTCCCACAATGTATTATAATCAAATACCACGTGAGACATAATTAAAATCTTTTTAGTTATTAACAAAATAAAATTATTAGAGATCATAATTAATACTATAATAAATTACAATTAAAATATAACCAATATTATGACTAAGGTCATGATTGTGAATATGGTATACACCAAAAAAAAAAAAAAAAAAAAGATTTATATTATGAAAATTTCCAAATCTTCTTACTTTGAATATATATCAAATTGGAACCAAACTGAATAATAATAACAAGTGAGAATGAATCATACTTTTAAAGTTGTTACCACCAAGATATAAAATCTTAAGCAAAGTCAAATTTCCAATTGCCTTCGGAATGAAACCAGTGAATTTATTAATAGACAATGATATGATTTGGAGCTCTCTGCATTCACCTAGAGTTGATGGAATTTGGCCATCAAACTCATTCTCGAAAAAAGAAAGCGTTTCAAGTTTAGGAAGAAAAACACACAAATCCCCCGAAAGAATTCCAGACAGCATATTAGATGAGAAATCGATCAATTCAAGTGATGAGATGTTGAAGATGGTTGGGGGCATAGCCCCGAAAAATGATTAAACCCCCATGAATAATTTCTTCAGTTTAGGAGGATAACCAATCTCTTCAAGAACTCTTCCCTCCAGAAAATTGTAACTTAAATCGAGAGACTCTAATGTTGATATGTTGCCAATGGAAGCTGGAACTGAAACCATGAAACTATTGTTTCTGAGACGCAAGTACTGAAGCTTGGGTAAGTTTCCAAACCATGCTGGAACATCTCCACCAAAATTGTTGACACCAAAGTCAACAACATTTAGGCGATGAAATCGAGCCAACTCACTAGGAAGATGACCATGGAAAGTGTTGCTGGTGATGTTGAAGTAGGATAGATATGAGAGGTTTCCAATGTGGGGTGGGTTGGTGCCTCCAATACCCATGTTTGGAGATTCAAGGCCACCACTTTATAGTGGCGCTTGCTGCAAGAGACACCAATCCAGTAACAAATTGAGGTGGCTGAGGACCAGTTGCCAATATGTGGTGAGGATGGTCGAAAGTGATATAGGATTTGAAAGCTAAAAGAGCAGATTGATCAGTGGTGGAGTTGGAAACATTCATAGCCAAGCAGGCTAAGAAACAATGTGCCAAGGACATTGCAGTTAAGCAGAGGAACCAAGTTTTCTCCATTAAGGCTTGGATGTCTGATATGGAATAATATGGGAAACAAGAGAGAACCAAACATGGAATGAAATATAGGGAGTGGGTTCCATATCTGGGTCCTACATTCTATGAATCACATTTTTTTATGAAATATTTATATCTCATTTTATATTTAATCTATGTATTAATAGCATTGTTAGTGTGTAAATATTAAAAATGTTACCTCACACACCTCAAAAGGGGTGCATATTTGTAACTAAAATTTTATGAATGACTTTTGATTTGAATTTAAATACATTAATAATACAATCTTATATAAATTAATAAATAGTATAATTTTTTTAGGAAGCCGTTAATCCTGGGCAATATTGCTTATAGCGATCTCGGTTTTTCCTTTTCTGTTTAATCGTATTCCGGACTTAGGTTCCGTGGAGTTGGTAGTTGTATATCTTGTTGTTATCCTTTAATTCCGCATGTTTGAGTTTTAGGATGTATAGGGCGTGTTTCGAACAGGTTGGTTGAGCTTTAGTCCCATTCCTTGTTGCCCAGATTTTTGGTGGTACGCTCAAGCGGCTCCCTTTGCGCTCAAGCGGAGTTTGAGTTTTGGTTGTTCGCTTGAGCGGGGTTTACACACTTCCAGTATTTCGTACCTCTGCAAAACTTCTGCAGGTGTGTTTTTCACGCTCAAGCGGATTTTCTTACGCACGAGCAGGTCGCGTTTGAGTGGGTATCTTGGTGCTCGAGTGGGTAGTTCATTGTCTGTAATAGTACTGGAAGGGGGAAATCTACGTTCGAGCGACTTTCCTTTTTGTGCTCGAGCAGGTGTGTTTTGCAGTTGTGTCTTGGCACTCGAGCGGGTACCTTTGCGCTCGAGCGGGTCCAGTTTTTGTGCTTGACACTCGAGCGTCCTATTCTCCGCTCGAGTGGACCTGTTTGTATATCACTTCGGGATCTCACCTTTTTGGATCACTTTTCCCTTTTCTTGCTCTCTGTTACTTTTTCAAAACTCCATTGGAGAGCTCCTCTCTCTAAAAACTCACATTCTCTCTAGGGATTGATCTAGTAAGAGTGATCCTTTACCCTTCGACCTTTGTAAAAAGTGTGGGAATCGTTGAGGGCTACATTTTGATCCAAAGATCTTGAAGTTTGGAGCAATTTCGTTTTTTCTTCATCTTCTTCCTTGGGTTCATCTCTTGAGGTAGGGATTCCTACTCATCTTTATGAGCTTTGACATGAATATTGAGCTTTCTGTATAAATGGCTTTGATTTGGAAAGTTAGGGTTTTAAATGTATAACATTGAAAAGAGGGGTTTTGCTCATTTGACTCATACGAATGTGTTTCGGGTCTAAAAAGGAAGTTATTGATGTTGTTAATAATATTTGGACCTTTGGGGTCAATGTTGGAAAAAGGGAAAAAATGTCATGTTTGGGGATAATTGGGTCATTAGTGTAATTAATGACATTTATCTTGGAAATAATGAAATTGGCTCATTATATGGTAGAATGGTGGAGTTGGATTTATTAATCACTCAATTTGAGAACCTTTGATAGTTTATCTGTTGGATGTAATTATTATCTGTTTAGAAATAATTGCTTTGGGCTACCGGTGGAGGGTAGTTGTGATTGTTGTAGACAATGCATGATGATTAGGCAAACTAAAACTAATCAGTTGAATATGTCATCGAATGTGACGGGTGAAATAATACATTAACCGTATGTATTGATTGATTATGTATATGATTTGTGTTTGTATACATTGTGTTGTGTGGAAGGAGATAGGGGATGTACTCCACGGTTTAGGGGAAGATAGGGGATGGACCTCTAAACCGGATATTGTTTGGGAGAAGATAGGGGATGGACTCCATTGATACAGCACTAAAATTTGTATGAATTATGAAGTATGGAAGCGTTTTTACGTGTTATTGATACAACACTAAAATGTGTATCATTTGTGAAGTATGGAAGCCTTTTTACGTGTTATTGATACAGCACCAAAATGTGTATCTGTTGTGAAGTGTGAAATGTTTAATATGAGTTATTATCTCATTTGAAATGGAAATACTATTGATATAAGTGTTATCTCATGTAAATTGTTTGGCCAGGTTCTGAGCCATAATTATGAATTGAGGATTGGAAAAGAAATGGAAAATGGAATTAAACATGGACATTTTTGTCATGTAATTGAAATGGTCATGAATCGATTTACGTGCGTTAAACATTTATCAAATGCTAATGTTTTAGTTATTGCTCATGTTATGTTTAGCATATCTCTACTGGGCATTGGCTCACCCTGTATGGGACATCATTTTCAGGTACAGGCTGCATGCCACCTCCAAGGACATAGCTTGAGAGACTTAGTGGCCGGGACACCTTTTGTGATTACATTTGTATTACATGTATACCAAGCCAAGGGCTTATTTTGTGTAATGAGTTAGTACTCTCTTTTGTAACCCAAGTGTTGACTTGGAAAGTTGTAAGCCTATAGGGCGTTTACTTTTGTTGTCAACATGTAATATATTATGTAATGAATACTCTGATGAAATGTAATTATGCTTTATTCTCTTATGTCTGAGCATGTCAAGAATGTATGGTTTATGGTTTATTTTGAGGGCGTTACAACTTGGTATCACAATGGGTTTGTCTCGCTTGTTAGAGACTTAGATGTAATGTTATGTGCTCATGTGATAACATGTTTATGTGATTATTTGGGTATGGGATTTAGTTTCTAGGATGTTGATTGGATCCTTGGGTTTCTGTGAGTCTTGTTGGAAAAGCACTTGATCAATGTTGTTTCTAACTGGAACTCTAGTAACGCCTCGGGACTATCATTATCCTGAAACGAAATTCATAAGTGCTTATGTGATTATGTGCTTACGTGGAATGAATTACAGTTGTCCATGCATTAGGACGCGAGTGTTATAGCTTCAGCACATTTGTGAATGTGCTAATGTCTTCATTACCTTTATTAGGATGTCAGGACAAGGACGAGGTGGTAGACGTGGTAGGCGTGGTAAGCAGAACATGCCTTTACCGGATCATATTCCGGCACAGCAGGAGGGTGTTGGTCAGGCCAATGTGGCCGAGCCAGCTGGTCAGCAAGCTATGGGTGCCTTAGCCCGTGGGATAGCTGACACTTTGAGGGAGTCCTTGGGTATTCTCAGAGCTGAGAATCAGGTTCAGGCCCAGGCCCAAGTTGTTGATGCGGGGCCTTCCTTTCTAAAGAGGGAGTTCTTCCGGTCTAATCCGGACGAGTTTGTCAGTGATCTGAAGGAGCCACTTAAGCTGGATGAGTGGTTGGAACAAATGACGAAGACATTCGAGATGCTAGGCATTGAGGACGGAGCATTGAATGTGACCTTGGCATCTTTCCAGCTTAAGGGGGATGCGGGTCAGTGGTGGAAGTTCACGAGGGGCCGTGTTGGTGGCACGTGGGAGGCTTTTGTGGATGCTTTCCAGGAGAAGTCCTTATCTCCAGCTGTCAGGGAGAAGCTAAGAGAACAGTTTAGCCAGCTTAAACAGCTGAGTTTGTCAATGGCTGAGTTTAAGGCTACTTTTACCAGTTTGTCCAGGTTTGCACCTGAACTTGTGGCATCCGAGGAACGTCGTTGTATCGAGTTTGAGAAGAAGTTGAGGCGTGGACTCAAGCTGAGAGTTGGCGGGTCTATGACTCAAGATTATGGGCGTCTGGTTGATGCTGCAGCCCATATAGAGATCATGATGCATGAGGAGGAGGAGGGACAGAGAGGCTCTAAGAGGAGTCAGGATGGTCAAGGAGATGGCAGGAGACAGAAGGGTTCTAACCCTCAGCAGTCTCAGGGTGGTTTTTCTAGATCTACCTTTCCAGTGCCGAGTGCAGGCTCTGGGAGAGGCGGTCAAGGAGACGTGACTTGTTACAAGTGTGGTCAGCTGGGCCACAAGTTTCCAGCTTGCCCACAGAGGGGAGGAGGTTAGAGAGCAGCTCCATCATCAGCTCGACCTTAGGGCCAGAGTCAGGGCAGGGGTTAGCCACTGTCTTACTCTTATTGTGGTCAGGCGGGGCACCTGAAGAGGTACTTCCCGCAGTTGGGTGCCACATCGGGTGCATCTGGTTCTAGGCAGATGCAGAGTTTTCAGCCAACTCAGTCTCTACAGGCCTCGAGGGCCAATCCAGGAGCTTCGTCGTCCCAATCTGCGGCGATCGTTTGCTCCGAGGGTGGCGAGTGGATCGAGGGGCCTCTGAGGCGTGTGTATGCTATTACTGCAGGACCTAATCTGCTCCATCGGTTGTGAGAGGTACCTTCATTTTACCTTTCGATTGCTAATGTGTTGATTGATACGGGTGCATCCCATTCCTTTATATCTGCTGCATTTGCATCTATTTTGGGGTTGGAGTTGGCACAGTTAACATCTTCTATATGTGTTGTATCACCTGTTGGGGGTGAAATGATTTTGAAACAAGGATGTAGAGGTCGTGATATAGAGGTTGCTGATCATAGGCTTCCGTTTCCTTTTGTAGTTATGCCCATGTCGGGTTTTGATGTTATTTTGGGTATGGACTGGCTATCGTCATACCGTCTTTGTTATCGATTACTACTGCTTGATCACTGATATGTACCTTGGCGAGGATTGTTTCCATTTCTTGGGGGATCGGGTTGGTAGTGTGTTGCCACCGATGTATGATCCGAGAGGGCGGAGTGAGCTTAGTGGTCTTCTCACCAGCCTTTTGAGTAGTGATTGTGATGAGACCCAAATTGTATTGCCGAGAGTGGTTTGTAAGTATTCGGATGTTTTTCCCAAGGATCTCGTTAGTTTTCCACCTCACTGAGAGATTGAGTTCTCTATAGATTTAGTGTCCGGCACAGCGCCAATTTCTATGGCACCTTATCGTTTTGCCCCAGCCGAGTTGAGTGAGTTGAAGATTCAGGTCCAGGAGTTGCTAGATAAGGGCTTTATCCACCCTAGTGTTTTGCCGTGGGGAGCACCGGCCCTCTTTGCTAAAAAGAAAGATGGTGCCTTGAGACCTTGTATCGATTACCGAAAATTGAATTGGGCTACGGTTAAGAATAAGTACCCTATGCCTCGTATAGATGATTTGTTTGACCAGTTGAAGGGGTCCCGTTGTTTCTCTAAGATAGACTTGAGATCAGGTTACCACCAGTTGAGGGTCAGGGAGGAGGATATTCCGAAGACGGCGTTCCGTACATGGTATGGCCACTATGAATTTCTGGTGATGCCATTTGGGCTCACCAATGCACTGGCAATCTTTATGGATTTGATGAACCGGATATTTCGGGAATTCATAGATCGTTTTGTGGTCCTTTTTGTGGACGACATTCTGATTTATTCGTCTTCTGAGGAGGAGTACGAGGAACACTTGAGAGTGGTGCTTGAATTGCTTAGAGCCCACAGGCTGTATGCCAAATTTGGGAAGTGTGAGTTTTGGCTAGAAGAGGTCGAGTTCTTAGGCCATGTGGTATCCGGGGAAGGGGTGTCTGTTGATACATCCAAGATAAAGGCAGTGCAAGATTGGGCAAAGCCTAAGAGTGTTTTTGAGATCCGCAGTTTTCTGGGATTAGCTGGGTATTACCGCCGGTTTGTGAAAGATTTCTCTAGACTAGCTTCACCATTGACTAGGTTGACGCGGAAAGGGGGCCAAATTTGTATGGAGTGAGACTTGTGAAAAGTCGTTCCAAGAGTTGAAGGTTAGATTGACCACCGCTCCGGTTTTGATTATTCCGGAGAGAGGTTTAGGTTATGCGGTTTATTATGATGCCTCACGAGAGGGTTTGGGTTGTGTGTTGATGCAAGAGGGGAAAGTGGTTGCCTATGGCTCACTCTAGACACCCCATTTTTGACCATCCTCAAGACTTAGACGTCACCGTTTGAACACTCGGTGATCATCCATGTTTGTGTTCGTCTCGAGTTCCCGGAGGTCTCGGCTACGCGCCTTGCCTCAAGATCTCCCGACTCGACTGTTTTGTGTTTGGTTTCGCACCAAGCACTTTTGTTTTGCCTTTGAGGGGCAAGGAGTGGCTTGATGGACATCCCCACACATCACCGGCCATGGCTAGAGGCCACTGGCCAGTGTTTTGTTGCCATCGGCCATATGTATGGCCTGTCGGCATTCTTTTTGGTCGATCGGCCGTTTATTTTGTCAAAATGGCATTTTTGGCTAGCCGATCACTGTTCATCTGCTTTTGCAGATATTTTTAAGCCAGTTGTGCCAGCTAGCATACACCTTTGCGCCCCTCCATACACGTGTATGGAGGGATCTCCCTCTTGACAAGCTTTTCTTGGAAGCCTTCCAAGAGTGAATGTCTATAAGAGGGAGCCTCTTCTCCCCCCATTAGGGTTACAAAAATTTTCCAGAGCTCTGAGCTTTAGGGATAGGGTTTACATATCACCTATCTCTATATCTCTCCCTCTTGTGTGTGTTTAGTGTGTGTTTGTTCATAGTATTGCACACAAACACCTACCATTACACTTTCCTTTGGCTAATGAGGTTCTAAGGGACTGTTTTCAGAGTTCTTGAGCAGATTCAAGCTTGGAAAACCAGCTGGTCTTGTGTTTGTGAAGAGGGTCTACAAGGGTAACAATCTTATCCATTTTCCCCCATTTTTGCATAGCTCTTTCACCTATCTTGCAACTGCTTTTAGACTTTGTGTATAACATATAAAAGTTCTATTTTTGAGTGCTTTAAATAGTTGGTTAAGGGTGTTTTGAGCTTTGGGGTTGTTTGACCCCTCTTAGGGCTTGTTTGGCCCCATTTTGTGCTATTTTGGTTGAGCCCCGGGACCACTTTGTTTGGGCCTCCTCACCACTAAAATCTTGAGGGATTTTAGTGATGAGGATGATGCCTTGAGGTCTCAAGAAGGAGAGGGCCACCCCCTCTCCTTGTTGTCCTTGAAAAGGGCCATTTTTGCCTCATGAGTGAGCATCTAGTTTAAGTGTGTGTTGGCCATGCCCTAGCTGATTTTTGTGCTTATCTTGACATACTATAGCACTGTTTTATGTTGGTTTAGACATACCTTGCATGCCTTCCATACATGTCTTGTAATGCCATGTTTTAGCCTTAACATGCTTTAAGCTTTGACCCTTGTTCTTGCATGATTTAGGTCTAGCTTTGTGAAGCTTTTGTGCTTGTTTTAGCATACTTAATTTCTATTTTTGGTTGTTTTGATCAACCATGGCATGCTTAGTATAGCCACCTTGCACTTTGGCTTGATAGCCTTGGGTGTGTAAGTGTGGAGCATGCATTGTTTGCATCATTTTAGTAGTTTGGAACCACTTAACATGCCATTTCGGTCCATTTAGCATGCTTGTATTCTTGCATTTGTTGTTCCTTTAAAGCCTTAAAGGGTTCATGTTTCATGCTCCATGAATGTGCCATTGCGCATGCCATCATGTGTAGGCCTCTAGGATGCCATGTCATTGGGTTTTTGGCTTTGTTTCAACATGGTAAAACTCTGATCTTGGTCATTCAATTCATGCCATGTTTGGTTTTGTTAAGGGTAGTTCAATACCTCTTTGGTGAGCCTTGAGTTTTGCCTTTGTTTGCATGCTTTGCTTGCTTTAATTAGTTGGTTTGGCATCTCTATTTCATGCAATTTCAGAGCTTATATTGCTTGCCATATGCCCATGTTTATCCTCTTTTAAGTGTGCTTAAGAGTTGCTCTTTGGTGCCTAAGTAATGGACCATGTTTGCATGCATGCTTGTGTGCGCATTTGGCCCTATTCCCTTAGCTTTTGGCCACTATTTTGGGCTTGCTTGAGGGCTGCCTAAATTAGTCTAAGTCCACTCTTTACATGTTGTTACATGTCTTACACTTTGCATGCTTTGATGGCATCATGTCTTGCATGTCCATTAGTCTTGCATGTTATTGTATACTCGGCCCATCACATGCTTGTTCGCATACTTGAACACCCATGTTGCATCATGCATACTTGTTGGTTAGCATTGATGCTTTATATATTGCATGCTTGTTTGCTTAGGCTATGTGCCTAGCTTGAACAATTGCCCATATGTTCATATTGCATACTTAGCCTCCATGTCTAGGTTGCATTGCATTGGCATGCATGCTTTGCCTCTTGGATTGAGTGTGATAAAGGTTAGGCCTTATGTGTTTAATTGGTTTGCATTTCATTTGAAATCAAAATGCATAACTTGGTTCCTTAGGCCATCACGCATTGAAATGCGTGATTGGTGGTCCGAGAATCGAGAACCATGCCCCTTTAAGTCACAAACATGATATGGGGTGTGTTGGTGCATACATTTGCTTGAAATGCATTGTCATGCCATGTTTTACCCTCTGTTGCTGTCAAAATAGGTTCCTGCAGGAATCTTTGGCTGGTCGACTACACAGAGTGCTGGTCGACCAAAAGTCTGTGGCCAATAGCTGCATTTGTGGCCGATGACCACCTACCCATGGCCGGTGACCATTCCTCATGGCCGGTGGTGTTCCGCAGTACTTAGAGAACCAACCTTGGAGTTTGTGCAATTTTCAGATGTGCCAAACAGTAAAAACAAAGGCAACTTGTGCATGGCAGTGAGTTTCCGAGTGGGGCGAGTCAAGCATGCATCATTCGCGCATTCCGAGGCAGAGCTGCGGAAGTCTCTTTAGCTTTACATTTAAATTATTTTTGTGATTAATTTGTTAATTAATTAGAGGGTCTGTAATAATTAATTAGCTAGGATAGTTGATTCATTATTCGGACTTTCGGACCCTCCGAGCAAGGGCAATTGTGTAATAAGTGTGCGTGAGTGTGTGTATGTCTTCCAACCTCACGTCTTTATTCCCTTTTATTTACTAGCTTTCGATGGTTAGATTAGGGCATGTTCCAATTAGCATACAGTATGATAGCATGTTTGCATTCATTCATTCGTTTTGCACGCACCGGGCTCGGCGCATCATTCTAACTGCATTTGTATCTCAATCCCAAATTGAATACATGTTAGCTATAGCATTTCACATGTCATTTCAGATTAGCCGAGCCTATCTTAGTTACATTTTGCATGTGTTGCATTAGCCATCTTAACATGAACTAGGGTCATGCATATGATTACTAACTAGTTTCTATTTTGGCTCGGAGTACTCGGTAATTTCTTATGCTCTAGCATCCTTGCATGCGTGTGAGTGTTTCCATGACAGCATGATTACCATGAGGCTAGTTGCTTATGTGATATAACTGCTTGAATGCCTGTGGATGGAGGTTGAATTACCTAAATTGGAGTAATGCATTAAAACTATGAGTTTTAAGCCCATTAGATAGTGGCAAAACCATCTTTTCTAAAAGCCCACTTAAGGGTGGCAAAATCTGCACCTTAGCCTACTTGCGAGTAGCAAACCATTTTCAAAACAAACATGAAATATTTTGTTCCAATTTAGGCGATTTGGTCTATACTTGTTTGCTATGCGCATAACATAGTAATTCTAGGCTAATAACCGGAATAAGAACACATAACGTTTTCAAAATTGGATATCATGGTTAGTAGAGGCCAATCTTCGGATCGGGCGAGAGGGGGTGCTCATAGCTGACCTTCCCCAATCGTACCCAAGTTCCCGAGACGAGGCAACTTTGGTGATGACGGACACGTGGCCTTAGGCAAACGAGTCAGGGTTTCCTAAATTCCCCCAAAATAAAATATTTAGGTGGCGACTCTGTATCTGGCAAAGTAGTCCATGTTTGGCACTTCTTTTCTAAAATTCTGTTTTCTCAAAATGATTTGTCCGATTTGGACTCTTTGGTTCAGATTAAGTACCGTGACACAAATCGAGTCCGAACTATAGCATGGGGCCCACGGGGCGCATCTACAGTTTCTGGCGACTCCGCTGGGGATTTTAGAGAGCTTAACTCGAACTCGTGATATCCTATTTTGATTTCATTTATGTGTTTCTTTGCATTGCATGTGCATTGGTGCGCCTAGGACGCCGTGTTTGCCATCTGCCATTCCTGAACGGTTTGCTGGAGGCTTGTCTTGTCAATGCATGACCATAAGGCTGACCGGTTATGGGCTCTGACAGTATGGGAACACAAACCCCGATTTTACCGGGGCACCCTTTTGACCATTCAACCTAGTACAAATTCGGAATCCATAGTGACCATTCCAAGCTAGGACAGGTTGCTTACCCGATGTTAGGTTGTTTGAAACCGCTGTGTGCGTAGTGAAACCCTAGTTCGTAACAAAATAGGACAAGGAAACCCTACCCCAACATAGGGGTGTTTTGGCTCTCCCTAACTTGCTATGTGCTTTTAGAGTGTATCTCTACAGGAATGTACATACCAGTTTGCAAGTCTGGGGAATCAGACCTAAGGGCATCAGTATCAGAATTTGAGAATCGGTTATATTCATGCGTATCGATTGATGTTTTGAAGCGATGATTTTGTGGAACGATGATCGATAGTAGAAATACTGTTATTGACTATGCCTGTGTCTGTTCCGTTTGGCCTGAAACGTTGCTTGTTTTCCCTTTCAGTTCAGAGATTTGGTGTTCTCCTTAGCTGAGGCAAGGCAGATATCGGATCTGCCAATCAACCGGTTGCATCATCTCCGTTTAGTTCAGAGGGCTTATGAAGACCCAAAGCTCAGAAGAGATTGTGGTTATGGCAGCCACACTAGACTAAGGAATCACCCTGCAAAGTGAGACCAATGTTAATGTACCACATCCGCCCAGGTCGCCTGTCGCGCACCCGATCTGGACACCCCAGTTGTATCAGGCTCGGGAGCCCACTACATTCGAGTTAATGGGAATGATCGGCGACCTCTAGAGGTCTGTGGCTGATCTTGCTCATGGGATATCGGCTTCGCCACCAACCGCATCATATACGGCGAATTTTATGCCGCAGGAGCCCCTGTTACTGGAACGGATTGTGATCAACCTCAGCCAACCTGAGGTTGCCTCAAGCTATAGCAATGATATGTCAACAACAACCGGGTTTCGCTCCGATATGGCAACCCAAACCCTCGATCAGGCTGAGGCCAGAGGTAAGAACAAAGTGGGAACAGATGTTGATCCTGTTGAACAACTGCTGTGGGAAGTCGAGGCTTTGAAAGCAGGGGGGATGAATAAGCAACAGGTATTCGTAGTTGTGGCTAAAACTGTGGATGATGCTTTCTCCACTCCAACCGAAGGCAGTTCAAGCTAGGTAGAAAACCGGGATAGGCCCCGTCATGCCAGAACAGTTCCAGCCAATCCCAACTCTGCACCTGGGAAAGATCAGAAAACCAAGGCAATGCCTGCCGACCCTTTCGCTACTGCGTCTAGCAAGAATACTCAGACTTCAAAGTACCTTCCTTGAGGGCATAGAGTCTTTCATGCCCTTTACATGCCTTTGTCTAGGGCATTTCTAATTTTGGCTAAAAAGGGGCATCTTAAACCCCTCAAGCCTCGGCCTCTCCTGAAGAATCTCCCTCTCTCACATGATGCTACCTTATACTGCGTGTACCACCAACAGACCGGTCACAGCACTGATAACGGTTTCCGCCTTCGTCATGAAGTGCAAGATTTGATCGACAATGAGGTCATCCTCCCACCTACCTCAGCAAAGTCTATTACTACTGAGCTGTTGGACTTCGAGGATACTGCAAGTATGTGATCAGGGGTTAGTCCACCTGCGGGCGGCGCTCGGTGCATTTCAGATGTGGCGTCTGGCACGCACTTTTGAGCATCTGCGAATGCTGTTTTTTTTTTTTTTGTGTGTGTGTGGTTTCTGACTTAGGTATTGAGTCAATTCGGTGGTCTTATTTTGAGTCTGTCTTTTTGTTTTGAGTCAGTCTTTTGCTTAAGGGTCTGTCTTGTTGTATCGAGTCAGTTCCATTGTATAGAATGTCGAGTGATTTCGGGGTTGTTGCCTTGAACACCCTTTTGTTTTGTAATTATCTTTTTTCTTTCTTTTGAGTCTGTCTCTGCTATGGAGCCAGTTGCAGTCAGAGGTTTTGAATGAAATAGCTGCGGCTATCATGTTGCCGTGCTTATTGCTACTTTGAGTTGGTTGTGCCCAGAGGATTTGAATGGAACAGCGGAGCATCTCACTTACTCTTCTGCACCCCAAACTCATTATATTGACCTAAGTTTTTCAAAACTTTTCCTAACACTGCGGTGATGAAAATGAAGAGGAAGGAATTCCTCGGGATTTGCAAAAACTTTGATCAAATTGAGAGAAACAGAGGCGTACTAAGCCCTTAATGATTGAAATCACATTTGTTAACATGAGTACTGAGAAGGACCCTGGCTTGATCCAAATTGGTTCCACACTATCTTCAGCACGAGCGATTTGTCACTTTCTTAAAAACTTTCAAAAAACAAAATGTTTTGCGCAGTCCTGCGATGACCTGTGTGGAATCGCTCTTGAGATTGTACAGCTTAGGATCGCTTCCAGCCTCGAGACTTGAACCCTTGCTTTCAAACCTTGGACCTTGGGTTCAGACTGTTCAACAATCAACCGCAATGTGAGGCCTGTTTGGCCAGTTTTGAAGTAGCCCTCGAACAAGAGGCACCAAAGTCAGATCAAGAAGGTTAGACCTCATCAGAAAAAGCTCGCAAAGCTAAATCAGAAGCGCCCCTCGAACTAGGAGCACAAATGTCCGATGTGCTCGCAAAGCCGAAGATGGACCCTTCTGTAAATTAATGCAACAGCCATTCTCCTAAATTCAGATGGCTTCAAAATACTAAAACCATTTGGCATGGACTTGCTACACTTTTACCCTTTAAGAGGCTTGCTAGGCCGAAAACTCGTAAGGGCGACCCAGGCAAAAGTTAAAGCAAGAGAAAAATACAAAAAAGAAAAGAAAAGAAAAAAAAAGAAAAAAAAAAAAGAAGAATGCAAAAAAAAAGGAAGAAAATCAAGAAAGAAAAGAATTGAAAAAAAGAAAGAAAAACAAAGCTCGCAAGGTCGAAAACCCGCAATGGGCGCCTTGGCAAAAGTTAGAGCCTACAAAGTGGGGGTTAATACACGAGTGTACCTTAACCGGAACTACGTAAGGCTTGATTCCCATGTTTGGGATACGTAGGCAACTTCATCCTGAAGTCCGGCCCCCAATGCTTTCAAAGTGATTGTGTCCATATATTGGTTTTGACCATCTTCGTTTTCTCTGTATCCGAGAGTTCGTTTGCGATCATCACTGATGAGGACTGTTCACAACATGCTGTAGCGCTATCCAAACAATGGACAACTTTCCGTTGCCATAAGTCGCCATTCAAACCAGGGGCAACTTTCCGTTGTCGTGTAGTGCCACCCAAACAAGGGGCAATTCTCCATTGCCTCCGATCCGAGGTTGTGCATCTCGAGAGTAAGTTCTGCACTCGTTGAGCCCTGACCGTTTGCAAAAATGGTTTTTGAAAATTTTTACTGAGGTTGACTATTTTCTCGAAAACTATTTTATTTTCCAAAACTGGACCATTTCTTGGACCCAAAAAGAAAAATTTTCAGTGCTCATAGCCTGACTTGCATGATTTTAAATCAAAAATTGAACAAGTATGTTAATCTGACTCTCATTTTGGTCAAAACTGTTTTAGTAGAAAATCGAAACAAAAAATGGTCAAAGTGATGAAATAGGGGCACAATTGAGTCAGGCGTCCTGTCTTTCCCCTGTCGTCAACATACTTGCCAGAAGGGGACTCTACCTGCCAACAAGGGCACAACTGAGGTTAACCATAAAGGGCCGAAAGCTCTCAACATCCTCCACGCAACGAGGTATCGAACCAAGTGTGAAGCACGAATTGGAGTGGGTCAAGATACTCCATTCCGTCATCCGGGGCACCAACTAGATGTCCCTGGAGGAAATAGCCGCGAGCTAACAGTGTTGGGCATGAACCCACAACTTCCTATTCATCCATCAATCACCCTGGGGAGGGATAAAAAAATGAGAGAATAAAGAATAGAGAGGTGTAAGTTGAGAGAAAAGTGAGAAAAAGGGTTTTTAGAGGAAAACCGAGCCTGAGGGCTGAGTGATGTGAGAATCACAAATCAGAAAGGATGGGAAAAATACCCGAAGAAATTGGCTCCTCACAACTTCTGAAGTCTCTCGTTTATTTTGTAATGCGTCTGTGTCGTGTCTTTTGTTTTGTCTACCTCAACTCTTGTTTTGAGTTGGCTCCAAGCGTGTCTCGTTGTGTTTAGGTAGTCTACCTTTTGTTTTGCATTGTTGAGTCTTTTTCACTGTGTTCAGTTGTAGGCTCAATACCCCAGTTTGAAAAAAAAAAAAAAAAGAAAAAAAAAACTCTTTCAATTTCAAAAATTAATCGCTTTGTGCTCAGGGTGCTGTGCCACTCTCCACATTTGTGCAAGGTAAGATTGGTTCTTTCAACAAATTGTAGGGTCCACCCCCGATAAGTGTGAACAGGAAAGCCTGAACCAATCCGAAGCCTTTGGGTTCCGGATTGCAAAGCAAGAACTTTTGGAGCATCTGAGTGTGTTTCAACTTCTGCAGGGTTTATAATGAGTAGTGTTCAGAATCAGTTGTGAACTGTGTGTATAGGATGTATGTCGCGTAAACAGAATACTGTGTGATGGGTTGTGTGTTCAGAATGAGCAGTGGGTTGTTTGAGTTGTTTTACCGTTGGCCAGTTCATCATCTAGTTATTGCAATACAAGTGTTTGAGTTTCAGACATAGAGATCAATCCCATTTACATTGAGGTGTAATGTGATGCAATGCGATGCAATATATGAAATGTATCAATGCAACACTTCTTTTTCAAATAAATTTTTTTTTTCATTTCATCATTTTTCAAGTACATAGTTCTGAAGAAAACAAAAACCTGCCTGCAGCAGTACAAGGTACTAGAGTTACCAACAAAAAGAAAAACAACAAAAAAGAAGAAAAGCAATAAAAATCTAGATCAGCATCAGTAGTCTCAGGCCCGAGGGTCTGTCCTCATCCTCTTCCTGGACGAAGGTCCAGGAGCATCGTCATCAGCACCATCATTTGAGCCTGAGCCTGAGTCATCTCCAGTCTCCTCCTCAGATGACTCTGCCTCTGCCTCTGCCTCGAACTCATCATCATCATCATCAGGAACGGGTGCCCGAGAGCTACTCCTGACATGTGTGCGCCCCGCCTTGGTACGGGGATATACAGTGCCTCCTTGCCCTCCTCCTTGAGCGGGAATAGAAGGCCCATCCGAAGCACCTCCTGCAGCAGGAATCTGGAATGGGGCCTGAAAAGTACAAATAACAGACGCATCAGTATGCTACGCAAAGCCAAGTATGGATATCAGTACATAATGTAGTATATGAGTTTAGTGTATGAATGCCGTGAGTAATGCTGTGAACAGTCTGTGGGCTACAGTGTGTCAGATGCCGTAAGGGCCATATATCGGGTGTTGCGTTGACAGTGTGATGCATCAGATTATGTGAAATAGTTTATGTATGGTTTGAGACTGTGGTCAGAAGAACATACAGGAATGCCATAAATGGCCAGCAGGTCGAGGCTCCGCTGGAACATCCACATCACAGAGGCGGTCAGCTCCACGGACTGACGGGTGTACTCAAAGGAAGCCTGCAAAAGTGTTAGAAGCATCAGTATTCTGCGAAATATGAAATGAAATGAAATGACAACGCAAGATGCAAAATGCAGTAGTACATACCGGAGGCAAGTCGTAGAACCCGATTAACTCATGGTCAGCCAGAGGAGGAGCAATGGGGATCTGGTAAGTCTTCCCACCCTGTCCTCGACATGTCATCGTCGTGGGCAGTGCTGGCCAACTAGCCCCCCATCCCCTCCAAGCTCCATTCCTGCCATGGGCTCGAGCCATCCTCGATGTCCCTGCCCCTGCTCCTGTCCTAGCTGTCGGCGCCGCTGGCCTCTCTCTCTCAGCTCGACGGCCACCGCTCAAGGGCCGCATGATGTAGATCCGGACATACTCTGCGTAATCGCCCTCGCCTCTGTGACGCTCTGCCCCCCAGCCAACAGTGTAGTCCCTCATATGTGCGAGGGAGAACCCCACCGTATGCCTCATGTAGGCAGGAGGTGGACCCGGAACTATCTGCTCCAGTAAACCTAGGGTCTGACGCAAGAAACGTTCACCCAGGTACCAAGCCCAACAGACTGGGCCCTCCTGCAAAATCTTGAGGCCGGCAGTCTCCTCAGTGCCCTCATATCGATCTCTCACCTCAGCTGGCAATGGAACCCAGGGCTGCCAGGTGATCTGCGAGTTATATGCAGTTCGTTATCTGTCTGCTATTGAAAATACAGTGCAAAACGAAGCTTAAATAAACTCTAAAGTTGAACATACCTCCGCGGCGGTGATGGTGTCGAAGTAACGGCGGAAGAATATGAATGACTCCCGTGGTCTCCGCACGTATCTCACGTCGAAGCGATGGGGGAAGGGGACGCCGAGTGAGGTCTCCACATCGGGCACTGGCGCAAGCCTCGGGAAGTAGGCGTAGACCCACAACTGCAGAGCAAATATCAGTATGCTTATCAGAGGCAGAATACAGAATAAAGCAGAAATGGCAAAACCGTGTGTTGTGCAGTGCATAGTGCAGAGTATACGATTAGATATCACGGTCGATTAATGAAGCAGAACGCGGTGTGCGATGTATGAAATCTGAAATGTAAAGCGAAAATGTAAAAACAGAGAAAGGAAATGTACCTCCCAAGCTCGCCAGTAGCCGCCGAGCAGGTGTCTGCTGAGGTGGGAAGATGAACTCATGTAGCCGTATAGTGTGGCCAAGCCTACCCCACCCTAGTCGTAGCGGCGGATCCGCGTGACGTCCACCAGTGCACTCAACAGACAAAGGGGCACGGTGTTTGCCTGGTCGGCGAAGAGGGTCATCCCCAGTAAGAACATGAGGAAGCCACGCGCGTACTGCTCCACCTCCTCCTGGGTCATCTACGCCTCCTGAGCCAAGGCTGGCTGAATCCTGAAGTGGTCCTCGAACCACGAATATCTGACAAACCCTGCCCGGGCGAGGGGTGGCTGAGCGCCGAGCAGGTATAGCTGAGCGGCATCCTACTCGTCCATATCAGTATCAAAGGGGATCGGATCACCCCCTACCCCGATGCCGGTGAGCATCGAGAAATCGAAGGGAGTCATCGTCATGTCTCTCGTGGCGGAGAAGTGGAAAGAGTTAGTGGTGTCCCACCACCTCTCCACCAGAGCGGCAAGCAAAGGCCTGCACGTGGTAAGACGGGAGAGTCCCCTACAGAAGACGCCGAAGCCGGCCTGGTCAATGATGTGACGGACTGCATCTGGCAGCTTCATATACCACTCTCGGGCGGCTACATTCCCATACCCACGGCAGGTATGGGAATCCCCCTGTATTCAAAAACAACAGTTGCGAAGCAATATTCAAAATACAATTTTGAAGAGCATTCAGAATTAATACAGCGTGTATGCACGTGTTCAGATTCAAACAGACATAGGGTGCCGGTGTGCTCGCAGTGAATTACAGTGTATAATGTGCCAGAGTGCTTGAGTGGTTCAGGACAAGTGCAGTGTGTGTGCGCGTGTTCCTATTCAAACAGATATCAGTGCAGGTGTGTTCACAGTCAACTATAACATATAGTATAATCGGTATTCAGATCAAACAATTGAATGCAGAATCAACTATGGCAGTTAGGTATTCTACTTTGCAGAAAATGAAACCGGGGAAAGAATGTACCTCGGAGGTGCCGTAAGACAAATGTGACTCTGGCTCACGTAGTAGTAACTCGGGTGGCACGCCTCTCGCAAAGCTCCTGAACTGGCGTAGTCCGTCGGAGAGCAACTCATGAACCGCCAGTCTGTAGGCCGCCGGATCGAACGGCCGGATGTGAAGCGGCAGGGGCTCGGCCTCGGGATCCATCTCATGCTCTGGGGGAGTCCCACCCTGTGGAAGATCGTCTTCCATGCCAAGAGTGGTGTAAAAATGGCCGGGAAAGTGGAAACTGGGTGAGAATACGAAAGGTCAACCAAAACGTCAACCCCAAGAGGGCGAAAAATGGCCGGAAAAGTCAGAATATGGAAAAGGTACAGGGATCGAGGAAAACTCAAGGGAAACAAGCCCCGAGTGGCGGAAATCGAAAACGAGACACCGAAACAAAGTTTCGTTCAGTTTAAAACGTTCGAAACGCGAAGGTATTCGCGAATCGGACGACGAAATGGGCTCTAAACGCAAGGAAAACGAGGAAATAAAGAGAGAAAAATTCTCTAGAGAGAGAGAGAGAGAGAGATTCCGAACAAGAGAATGTGAGAAAAATAGGGCTAGAGGCCCTATTTTATAAAACCCGTGGCCAAAGGACCAAACTGCCCTGATTTAGGCATTTTTGGCCGGTCGGCCACACTACTGGCCGGTCGGCCAAATATTTGGCCGATGGAAATTTCTGATGGCTGATGGACAGCCGATGACCTGTTTTGATGGTCGGTGGATGGCCGGTGACCTTCTCCAGGGGCCGGTGACCTTCCTACACCCTTGTTTGCGTCATATGTGTGTTTTGGGGCCTTTATTGCTCAAGACAGTGCAAGTCAGTGCATTTCCGAAGCTCAAACAGTCTTCGTTTGGACCTCAGACTGTGTCTTCTACGCGTATCACTCGAATACGTACGCAACGTATCCTTTTTGTATCCTTTTGTCTCTTTTAAGATTCGAAAGTTGCCCCGCATGCATTGCTTTACAATGCTTGGATATAAACGCGTGTTGAGTTACACGTCATTCCACTCGCATCGTCATGCGCACGCCATACCTGCATTAGTATGCATCTTCTTTATGTCGCATTGTCATGTGCATGCCAACTTGCATTGTTATGCACCTACGTCGGTCTGGCAGGTCCTTAAACACGCTCGGCTTGGCGTTCGTCGTGTCCGAACGACCCCTGGAAAATTTCATCTTAAGTTGCATTGTCATGAATCTCAAGCAACTCGTGTCGTCGCACATTCAAGTTCATATGCATGGTCGCGCATTCAAGATCATATGCATTGTCATGCATATCAAAAAGACGTGCACTGTCACGCATTTGCATCAGTTGCATTTCAAAAAAAAAAAAACATGCATCATTTGCATTTCAAAAAAACAACAACATGCATCATTTGCATTTCAAAAAAAAAAAACAAAAAAAAAGCATCATCTGCATTTGTCTTGCATTTTCCCTTTCATGCATTGTCATGCATTTTCAAAAAAAAAAAAAACAAAAACAACAAAACAAACATGCATATGTCATGCATTTCATCGTAAATAGTTCATATGTCGTGCATGCATTGTAAAATATTGCATATGTCATGCATTACGTTGTATATATTGCATATGTCATGCATTTCATTATAAACTGCATATGTCATGCATTCACTGTAAATATTGCATCTACATCCATGGCATATAGAATATATTGCATTGTAGTTCGCATGCATTTACTGCATTGTCCACCCGCATTGTCGTGCATTCTTCACTTGCGTTGACGCGCATGTTTCGCTTCCACCTGCATTGTTGTGCATTCTTCACGTGCGTTAACGCGCATGCTTCGCTTCCACCCACATAGTTGTGCACTCTTCACTTGTGTCGATACGCATGTTTCGCCTTCACTTTCACTGTAAATACCATACCATCCATTGCATATTGTATATATTGCATTGTAGATTACATGCATTCATTGCATCACCCCCCATCTATGGCTTGCGCCTTTCCATGTTGAGCTTGGTCTGGTATGTGCCCACATTCTTCGTATCGAAGCACAGTTCTGCATGTGTACGCGCCTATTCCACGTTGGTATGTTGGTTTGAGGGTTGCGGCACCTTTTCTGTGTTAGACATGGTTTGTTTGTGTCCATGCCTTTCCTAGGCAATATATGTTTTGGCCCGCGTGCCTTATCCATAGTACATACATACATTCCATTGCATATTGTATTTATTGCATTGTAGATTGCGTGCATTTATCGCATCACCTCCATCTATGGCTTGCGCCTTTCCTTGTTGAACTTGGTCTGGTATGTGCTCATACTTTTCACATCGAAGCACAGTTCTGCACGTGTACGCGCCTATTCTACGCTGGTATGTTGGTTTGAGGGTTGCGGCACCTTTTCTGTGTTAGACATGGCTTGTACGTGTACATGCCTTTCCTAGGCAAGATTTGGTTTGGCCCGCGCGCCATATCCATTGTATGTATTGCATTGTAGTGTAGTTCAATTGCATCCATCATTAGGATCATTGGTCTTTCCTCAGCAGGTCGTTTCCCCACTTATGTCATTCCACCCAATTACTTGTTCTTGTGTCTGTCTACATCACTCATAGTTCTGCATGTGTACGCGCCTATTCCACATTGGTATGTTGGTTTAAGGGTTGTGGCATCTTTTCTATGGTAGACGGACTTTGCATCTCCATCATCTATGTGACATTTGTGTGGTTTTGTACCGCTCATGGTTCGATTATGATTCAATTGCATTGCATTATCATTTGCATTGTTTATACATAGTTTTGTATATACTGCATATCATTTTGCATTCATTTTTGCATTGTCATGCATGTTGCTAACAATATTGTACCTGTTAAGTTGCTTTCTTTTACAGGCACGGTATTGTATGTATGGTTCATTTGAAACTGGTGCAACTAGACGCGCAGGTATTGTATTCTCCGAGTGAGACGTATCGACAATTGCATAATTCACTTACATCCTTTCTGCATCGTGATGTAGTTGGATTTGTGTTTGCTAGCTTAAAACTGTTGCATGTTATGCTTCATTATAGCTTTCTTTGCATGATCATAGGTTATGCTCGACTTCTTGCATTTTCAGTTACATCTTGTCCCTGCTTTCCGGCGTATATCTTTATTGTCTTGCATGCTTTGTCTAAGTCTTCGGCCTTGTCAAAAATGGGTCGTCTCTGGGCTTTGACACTCACTCCCGTCATTCTTATGACTTTCGAGTTCTATCAAAGAGGGGCAACTGTAGACACCACATTTTTGACCGTCCTCAAGACTTAGACGTCATCATTTGAACACTCGGTGATCATCCATGTTTGTGTTCGTCTCGAGTTCCCGGAGGTCTCGGCTACGCACCTTGTCTCAGGATCTTCAGACTCAACTGTTTTGTGTTTGGTTTTGCAACAAACACTTGTGTTTTGCATTTGAGGGGCAAGGAGTGGCTTGATGGCCATCCCCACACATCACTGGCCATGGCTAGAGGCCACTGGCCAGTGTTTTGTTGCCATCGGCCATATGTATGGCCGGTCAGCATTCTTTTTGGTCGATCGGCCATTTATTTTTTTGAAATGGCATTTTTGGCTGGCCGATCACTGTTCATCTGCTTTTACAGATATTTTTATGCCAGCATACACCTTTGCCCCCTCCATACACGTGTATGGAAGGATCTCCCTCTTGACAAGCTTGTCTTGGAAGCCTTCCAAGAGTGAATGTCTATAAGAGGGAGCCTCTTCTCCCTCCATTAGGGTTACAAAAATTTTCCACAGCTCTGAGCTTTAGAGTTAGGGTTTACATATCACCTATCTCTATATCTCTCCCACTTGTGTGTTTAGTGTGTGTTTGTTCATAGTGTTGCACACAAACACCTACCATTACACTTTCCCTTGGCTACTGAGGTTCTAAGGGACTATTTTCAGAGTTCTTAAGCAGATTCAAGCTTGGAAAACCAGCTAGTCTTGTGTTTGTGAAGAGGGTCTACAAGGGTAACAATCTTATCCATTTTCCCCCATTTTTGCATAGCTCTTTCACCTATCTTGAAACTGCTTTTAGACTTTGTGTATAACATATAAAAGTTCTATTTTTGAGTGCTTTAAATAGCTGGTTAAGGGTGTTTTGAGCTTTGGGGTTATTTGACCCCTCTTAGGGCTTGTTTGGCCCCATTTTGTGCTATTTTGGTTGAGCTCCGGGACCACTTTGTTTGGGCCTCCTCACCACTGAAATCTTGAGGGATTTTAGTGGTGAGGATGATGCCTTGAGGTCCCAAGAAGGAGAGGGCCACCCCCTCTCCTTGTTGTCCTTGAAAAGGGCCATTTTTGCCTCATGAGTGAGCATCTAGTTTAAGTGTGTGTTGGCCATGCCCTAGCTGATTTTTGTGCTTATCTTGACATACTATAGCACTGTTTTATGTTGGTTTAGACATACCTTGCATGCCTTCCATACATGTCTTGTAATGCCATGTTTTAGCCTTAATATGCTTTAAGCTTTGACCCTTGTTCTAGCATGATTTAGGCCTAGCTTTGTGAAGCTTTTGTGCTTGTTTTAGCATACTTAAGTTCTGTTTTTGGTTGTTTTGGTCGACCATGGCATGCTTAGTATAGCCACCTTGCACTTTGGCTAGATAGCCTTGGGTGTGTGAGTGTGGAGCATGCATTGTTTGCATTATTTCAGTGGTTTGGAACCACTTAACATGCCATTTCAGTCCATTTAGCATGCTTGTATGCTTGCATTTCTTGTTCCTTTAAGGCCTTGAAGGGTTCATGTTTCATGCTCCATGAATGTGCCATTGCGCATGCCATCATGTGTAGGCCTCTAGGATGCCATGTCATTGTGTTTTTGGCTTTGTTTCAACATGCTAAAACTCTGATCTTGGCCATTCAATTCATGCCATGTTTGGTTTTGTTAAGGGTAGTTCAATACCTCTTTGGTGAGCCTTGAGTTTTGGCTTTGCTTGCATGTTTTGCTTGCTTTAATTAGTTGGTTTGGCATCTCTATTTCATGCAATTTCAGAGCTTATATTGCTTTCCATATGCCCATGTTTATCCTCTTTTAAGTGTGCTTAAGAGTTGCTCTTTGGTGCCTAAGTAATGGACCATGTTTGCATGCATGCTTGTGTGCGCATTTGGCCCCATTCCCTTAGCTTTTGGCCACTGTTTTGGGCTTGCTTGAGGGCTGCCTAAATTAGTCTAAGTCCACTCTTTACATGTTGTTACATGTCTTACACTTTGCATGCTTTGATGGCATCATGTCTTGCATGTCCATTAGTCTTGCATATTATTGCATACTCGGCCCATCACATGCTTCTTTGCATACTTGAACACCCATGTTGCATCATGCATACTTGTTGGTTAGCATTGATGCTTTATATCTTGCATGCTTGTTTCCTTAGGTTGTGTGCCTAGCTTGCACAATTGCCCATATGTTCATATTGCATACTTAGCCCCCATGTCTAGGTTGCATTGCATTGGCATGCATGCTTTGCCTCTTGAATTGAGTGTGATAGAGGTTAGGCCTTATGTGTTTAATTGGTTTGCATTTCATTTGAAATCAAAATGCATAACTTGGTTCCTTAGGCCATCACGCATTGAAATGCGCAATTGGTGGTCCGAGAATCGAGAACCATGCCCCTTTAAGTCACAAACATGATATGGGGTGTGTTGGTGCATACATTTGCTTGAAATGCACTGCCATGCCATGTTTTGCCCTTTGCTGCTGTCAAAATAGGTTTATGCCGGAATCTTTGGCCGATCGACTCCACAGAGTGTCGATCGACCAAAAGTTTGTGGCCAATAGATGCATTTGTGGCCGATGACCACCTACCCATGGCCGGTGACCATTCCTCATGGCCGGTGGTGTTCCGCAGTACTTAGAGAAGCAACCTTGGAGTTTGTGCAATTTTTAGATGTGCCAAACAGTAAAAACAGAGGCAATTTGTGCATGGCAGTGAGTTTCCGAGTGGGGCAAGTCAAGCATGCATCATTCGCGCATTCCGAGGCAGAGCTGCGGAAGTCTCTTGAGCTTCACATTTAAATTATTTTTGTGATTAATTTGTTAATTAATTAGAGGGTCTGTAATAATTAATTAGCTAGGATAGTTGATTCATTATTCGGACTTTCGGACCCTCCGAGCGAGGGCAATTGTGTAATAAGTGTGCGTGAGTGTGTGTACGTCTTCCAACCCCACGTCTTTCTTCCCTTTTATTTACTAGCTTTCGATGGTTAGATTAGGGCATGTTCCAATTAGCATACAGTATGATAGCATGTTTGCATTCATTCATTCGTTTTGCACGCACCGGGCTCGGCGCATCATTCTAACTGCATTTGTATCTCAATCCCAAATTGAATACATGTTAGCTGTAGCATTTCACATGTCATTTTAGATTAGCCGAGCCTATCTTAGTTGCATTTTGCATGTGTCGCATTAGCCATCTTAACATGAACTAGGGTCATGCATATGATTACTAACTAGTTTCTATTTTGGCTCGGAGTACTCAGTAAGTTCTTATGCTCTAGCATCCTTGCATGCGTGTGAGTGTTGCCATAACAGCGTGATTACCATGAGGCTAGTTGCTTATGTTATATAACTGCTTGAATGCCTGTGGATGGAGGTTGAATTACCTAAATTGGAATAATGCATTAAAACTATGAGTTTTAAGCCCACTAGATAGTGGCAAAATCTGCATCTTAGCCTACTTGCGAGTAGCAAACCATTTTCAAAACAAACTTGAAATGTTTTGTTCCAATTTAGGCGATTTGGTCTATACTTGTTTGCTGTGTGCATAACATAGTAATTCTAGGCTAATAACTGGAATAAGAACACATAACGTTTTCAAAATTGGATATCATGGTTAGTAGAGGCCAATCTTCGGATCGGGCGAGAGGGGGTGCTCATAGCTGACCTTCCCCAATCGTACCCAAGTTCTCAAGCCGAGGCAACTTTGGTGATGACGGACACGTAGCCTTAGGCAAACGAGTCAGGGTTTCCTAAATTCCCCCAAAATAAAATATTTTGGTGGCGACTCTGTATCTGGGAAAGTAGTCAATGTTTGGCACTTCTTTTCTAAAAATCTATTTTCTCAAAACGATTTGCTGGATTTGGACTCTTTGGTTTAGATTAATAACCATGACACAAATCGAGGCTGAACTATAGCATGGGGCCCACGGGGCGCATCTACACTCACGTCAATTGAAAATTCACAAGAAGAATTATCCCACACATGACCTAGAGTTAGCGGCAGTGATCTTTGCCTTGAAGATTTGGAGACACTACCTTTATGGTGAGAGGTTCGAGGTGTTCTCGGACCATAAGAGTTTGAAGTATCTGTTTACACAGAGAGACTTAAATTTGAGGCAGAGAAGGTGGATGGAGTTCATTGAGGACTACAATTTTGAGTTGCACTATCACACGAGAAAGGCCAATGTTGTGGCCGATACCCTTAGTAGGAAATCCATTAGTGATGTAGCTTGTATACCCATCCGGGAGTGGGAGATGTTGGATGCACTTGGCGAGTTTGACTTGCTTTTGGGTGAATCTGTTGAGGCTGCGACCTTGTTTTCTATGGTTGCGCAGCCTACACTTATGAGTCGAGTGTTGGAGGCACAGTGTGGTGACCTTGAGGTAGAATCCCTCCGAGAGAAGATCTCCAGTGGGAAGGTTGAAAAGGGTTTGACTGTGTATCCCAACCTGAGTGTGAGATACCGAGACCGATTGTTTGTGCCGGAGTCTTGCCGAGAGAAGGTACTCTGAGAGTTTCACCATTCACGCCTTGCGGTGCATCCGGGAGGCACCAAGATGTATCGTGATTTGGGTCGCCAGTTTTGGTGGCGGGGTATGAAGAGAGATGTGGCAGTTTTCGTGTCTAAGTGCCTTACTTGTCAACAAGTGAAGGTCGAGCATCAGAGGCCAGCGAGTTTGTTACAACCCTTGCCTATTGCTGAGTGGAAGTGGGAGCATGTCACAATGGACTTCGTTGTAGGTCTTCCGAGGACTCAGCGGGGTAGTGATGCTATTTGGGTGGTTGTAGACCGGTTGACTAAGTCGGCGCACTTTATACCTATGCACGTGAGAGATTCGGTAGACTATCTTGCCGATTTGTATATTTGGGACATAGTGAGATTGCACAGGGTCCCAGTGACGATCGTCTCAGATAGAGATCCTCGTTTTACTGCTAGGTTGTGGCAAAGTTTGCAGAGTGCCTTGGGCACTAAGTTGACCTTTAGCACGGCTTATCATCCTCAGACTGACGGACAGTCCGAGCGTACTATTCAGATCCTTGAGGATATGCTTCGAGGTTGTGTCCTTGACTTTAGTGGGTCATGGGAGAGGCACTTTGCCTTGGTGGAGTTTGCCTACAACAACAGTTTTCATTCAAGTATCGGTATGGCACCGTTTGAGGCCTTGTATGGCCGACCGTGTAGATATCTAGTTTGTTGGGCCGAGGTGGGTGATGCACCTTTGTTGGGTCCAGAGTTAGTGAGGGAAACGACGGAGAAAGTTGAGCTTATCCGTAGGAGGCTTGTTACAGCCCAAAGTCGCCAAAAGAGTTATGCCGACCGTAGGAGAAGGCCTTTGGCATTTGAGACAGGTGATCATGTTTTTCTAAAGATATCACCTAGGCGGGGTTTGATGAGATTTGGGAAGAGTGGGAAGCTGTCCCCTCGGTTTATCGGTCTCTTTGAGATCCTTGAGAGGATTGGGGAGGTTGCATACTTGTTGGCTTTTTGGCTTTCGAAGGGTATTTTTGTAAATGCGAGCATGCCAGCAAGGATCAATCAGTCCTTACAGAAATTTTAATTGCCAACCAATTATCAGACGATTGCGTTTTAGTTCTTTCAGCCTCAATAAAGAGGACTTTTACTGGTGGCTTGACTTAGGAGAAATTAAATGAAATAACAGATAAATGAAGAGCAATTGAAGTATTTCATTAGAATGAAAACTTACAATGGTTCAAACTCAGCCTCGTAGAGGTTTACAGTGATAGTCTACTCGAAACTACTCCTTGAAACTACTCCTATGAACAAAGTGCAGTGCGGGAATTTAAAGTACAGGAAATGTAAAGAACAGGTATTTAAAGTGCAGGAATTTAAAGACTAGAAAGGAAAATATGAAGTAAATGAATGGTTTGTATGATCTGAGTTCGGGGGTTTTTCTGGGACCTTCCCTTCTATTTATACTTCTTAAGAATGACCATCGAACTGCACTTCAAACCGTCGAACTGCTCCTCCATGATCGCTGATCATGCTGACTTAGAAATAGTTCCACTACGCCATTACTTGCAGTTAGGCTTTCCTCCTATATTTGAATTTTAATCTGGGTAACCGTTGAAGCCATGTCACCTTGCACCTCTTTATTGATCCAATGCTACTCAGATCACGTGAGAACCAATATTAGCTGCCACGTGTATGATCAGGATCGAAGACTTGAATAGTCTTCCTATAATACCCTTACTCTGCCACGCGTCGAATGGTGATTGGCTTTTACAAAATATGTAGCCAACATTACCCCCCGCACTAATATACCCAATACTTGGTGATATTAGTGGATCGCAGCCTTTCTCCCGCATTTTTTAGAACGTGCATAGGGTTTGCACTCCCCTAGGAATGCAACTTTCATTCATCATCTGCATTAAAACTCTCCTTCAATCTTTTGAATACCTCCACCACCTTAGTATTCGAACAGACTGATGCATTTTCTATGGCCGAACCAATTTTCCTCTCCATTGATCGAGCACACGAAGAGTCATACAATGATGGTGTCCTTCCTCGAAAGAACTTCCATGCATTAATTAGCCATTGCTATCCACCTTTCTATATTCAGGTCATGGAAGCCTTTGCAAATTACCAACCTTTAGATTACGAACACATTGCTCTTAATCCTTCGATTCAAAAAGTTGCAGATATAGATACGAGAAATTCTTCCTCCAAGTCTCTCTTGTATCTCAAACAAACTGCCCTCAAACCTTTGATTTGGAAAGTTGCAAACATGGATTTGGGAAACTCTTCTTCACAGAGCTCTGCATGGGACAAAACTGCAACTTCTTCCTCTTCTGGGGGTTCTGACTAGACAAGCTGGTCAACACCTGAGACCTATGATCTGAGGGAACGAATCAACCATCATTTTGTTGAGTTCACTGACCCCTTAGAATTTCCTTCCTATGCTCGAAGCTCAGTGGTCTATCCCTACGTGCCCATTGATCATCGTCGTAGTTTGGAGGAGAATCTGCTTGTAGCATGGTACACATCCTTCATGCCTACAAAGATAGTGAACGTCGCTCGGCGCCTGGAAGAGGCACAAGGGTATAATCCATCATTCTTGGCCAAGAAAGCGAAGATTTGTTCTTCTGACTGGCTAGAATATATTAATGCCTTTGTTCCTTCCGCTCCGGTGCCATCTCCTATAATAGAAGCATCCACACCTTCTTCTTCATCCTCAGAAACAGAAGCATCTACACCTTCTCCTTTGCCAACTCTTAGCTGGACAGAGAAACTGAGGCTTTCTCTTCCCATGGATAAAGTTTTTCCACCTTACAAACCTCCACCTTCTCCTACTCCAACTGAGCGGAAACAAGCTCAATTTCTGCTTGCAGCTTTCTCTCACTTGCCCTTTAATATTCTTGAGGACGAAATCCGTTTTAAGAACCTTCAATGGGCCTGTGATATTTTGACTAGGAGCCATGTCCTTAATCCCCTTGCTCAAGCGGAACTTCATATGTTTCTAGACCAACTTCCATTGCTCCTCTACTGGCACCAAAATTCTATGGTCACTCTACAATCTTTAGACCAACTTTCGTCTCTTCGAATCCTGGCCCAATACGAAGTAGAGAACTTCATCGAAGATTTCGATGACTTCAAGAATAAAGACTCTGCGTATTGGGATGACTTGGTCATAGACGAATCGGAACAGAGATTAAGAGAGAAAGCTTTCGAAATAAAGGCTGAAGAGCTCTACTATGAAGTAAGAGCACATCAGCTCATGCAGCCAACGTTAGAGGAAATAGAAGAGATAATAAAGAAAGAGCAACAATTCATTGATTATTGTTGGATTAAATTTCATGACCTTGTTATTTATTCCATTCCTTATTTTTATGAACTTGAATTTGTACCCAGATAAGGTCATTCGATGTAATTGCTTTTCTTTAATACAACTAAGATTGTTTTAGCATTGTTTGTCTCCATCTTAGTTCCAAAAGCAATTTTCAGAATTTCTTTCTGAACAAACTCATCTTTCGAAACTGGACACAATTGTTACAACACTAAAATCAGCATGAATTCTTCCAACTTTTGGAATATAAATTGACAATTTTGCTGATTTTTATTTAGAAACAATGCTTTGAATTCAACAATCTTAACCTTCGAATATAGATCCAATCAATTCCAATAAGGATGCTGAGATGAATTTTCCAATTTATGGACCATGGTTACCAACTCTTGTTGAATTTTGTCCAGAATTGGTGCTTCGAATTTAACAATCTTTCCCCACAAAGCCTGTTCTAATCATAACCACAAACTAGTCATGGTTAGTACTGATTAGTTTTACAACAGTCCAAACTTACAACAATATGGAAACTGCTCTTGGGATACACTGTTTTAACCGAACAAACAATTCTCTGTACATATATAACCAACCATTGGTTTACATGTTTCGAACAACTATTTACTTCCTCAAAGGTCCTCAAATTTTGCCTCAAAGGCATTACTTCTGTTTAACAAGCCTATTACAGGTTCCTAATCTCTTCGAAGTGAATTTACCTTTGAGTATCTTTACGATTTTGAACATGTAGTATGCCTCGAAGCCGACTTTTGCATTTCGAAGCCGTTGTTGTTTGATTTTTGGCGCCAACATCTGGTTTCGAAGCCAAACATCTTGTTTCGAAGCTAACATTACTATCAAGAATGTGCTCTTCCCTCCAAAATTGTCAATATCGGAAGAGATTCCTCGTATTCGCACTTTTAGTACTTAACGACTTATGGGATATATTTTCCAGACATAAAGGCTTTTTAAAACCCCTTTGTTTGCGCTCTTAAATTACTTGCGCTAACCCTCATCAATCTTCCACTTCTCTCTACTCTCCTCTTCCCTTTCTGAAAGGACGTGTTATCAATGGCTTCTTCTTCACCAAAAATGCCAGTCATGGAGCATGTGAGCTCATCTGTGGCTTTGAAAAGGCTCATCGATGCAGAATGTGAGAAGTACAAGGCTGGGGAAAAAAACGCTATTGATGGGCGTATTTTTGTCCCTCGTCGCCATGCGCGGCAAGATTACGTACTCGGACCCATATTTAAAGAGATCCTTAATGAGCTCCCAACCCTATATCCTCATCTGGAGAACCAATGTCTTCTTTATGAAGGTGGTCTCGATTGGGGGAACTGGAGGATCAATCGCCCTCACCGATGCTGGCCTACGGTGAGACCGGAGTGGCAAGAATGGTATGACCAGGTCATCCCTGCTAGGACACTGGACCTTCAAGAGCTTTGCCTCCTCTACGCTCTCTGGTTATCTAGGGTAACTATCCCAGAGGACCCTTTCTTAGTTCCTGCTACTTTATGTTTTTGGAACCCTATCTTTAATTTCTTTCAATTTAAATATGGGATGATGGCCCCTACTGTTCTTGATATCTGCCATCTACTAGGAGTGTCCCCTATTGGTACCCCTATTACACCAGATTTCCACGACTTAGGTCCTTTCTCCTCCTCTCTTAACTCATCTTCTGGTGATTTTGTTGAAGTGAGAATAAAAGAGGGCTTGTAACGATAGGGAATTCTTTTCATTCTTACTGTACTGGCTTTGCAAATTCCTCTTTTGCACCTCCTCCCAAAGAATTATGCCTGAATTTGCCCCTCTTGCCAAAGCCTTTGTTTTGCAGCAAAAGGTAGCCCTAGCCCCATATATTCTAGGCCATGTATATAGAGTTTGTTCTCTCTTTTGTGAGAAACCCTTAGATACTAATCAAGGGGGGCCATTTTGAATCCTTCAGCTTTGGCTTTTCGCCTATTTTACTGAATTGCAATCCAAGTGCCTTAAATTCTCTGGGCTACACTCCCTTACTCATGGCATAAGACTGGCCAATGCTTCGCTTTCTCCCTCTACTTTTGCCTTTTATTTCTCCTTCTTTCATCAGCTACCAGCTGCCCCTCTTATTCACTGTTTCCGCCCCTTCGAACCCAGCATTGGTCCAACCTGGTTGAATAATTTCCTAAGTGACAGGCTTTGTGCCTCACCTGCTCACAAGGACATATGGGCTTCGCTTCTTCTTCCCAGAGAACTATTTATCGGGACTACGATTCCCAGGGCTTATAAATGCATAATTGAGCCTTATTGTCCTGCTCAATTTGCTAGACAATTTGGCTTCACACAAGGGGTCCCAATACCCCTCTGTAGCAACACCAATTTAAGCCTTACTAAGAGAGATCTGAAGATTCGGAGGTCGTGGTTAGAAGAGGCAACCTTCAAATTTCTGGATGACTTGGCCAATTTTGAGTATACCCCTTTCATTCCTCAAGGTACCGCACTGAAAAGATACCAAAATTGGTGGGTGAACAATATGGAAATCTATTTGGCCATTTCAGCTCAAAACCTACTAAAGGTGTTGGATGTGCCCAAGCCCAAGGAGCTGAAACTGGTATTTCTTCCACTGTGCCTCCCACAACCCAGTCCATTGCTGCTGCCACAACTCTTCCTAAAGTTACCCGAGCTGCTTCGAAGAAAGGTATATACCTTTGTTTTCTTTCCATCGACTTCCCCTATTATGATGGTTACCTTATTTTTTATTCTTCTCCTGTAAAGGTGGTCAACAGCAAAAGAAGAGGAAACTCCTTGAGCTAGAAGAGGAAATGCCTGAAGTTCAGGTAGAAGAAGAAGAAGAAGAAAAAGAAGATCAAGAGCAAGAGTCCCCCTTGAAAAGAAGGAAAAAAAGTGCTTGACTTGGCTCAACAGAAGACAACTGCTAGAGAAAAAGAAGAGGAGCTCTTTTCTAGGGCATCCGAATCTCAAACTGATGAAATTGAGAAGGAGCCAACAAAATCAATACAGAGAAGGAAGAGAAAAAAGATAACTGTCTCTCCTTCTAATCTCATTGAAGACTCTGATTCCGAGACTATTGCCGAAGCAATAGGCAAAAGAAGGAAAATAGCTCCTTCAACTACTAAATTGGTTGAAGATCCCTTCCACGAAGCAGCTGCTAAGGCTGTAGAACAAGAGTATTCTAAGGCCATAATCGTCTTTGAAAGAAATTTGAGAAGGCAGCGACAACAATTTACGAGAGAGGAAGCTGCTCTTGACACACCAAGGAAAGGCGCAAGACGATGAGGTCGCCAAACAATACTCTCTTCGAAGCTCTCCTACTAGTGCCAGCGCTTCTGGACCAAGTAATTTCTCTCATGCCTCTATCCTTTTTCTTGTTGAATCTTTAATATTGAGACTTGACAGTACTATATATTTCTTTGCAGCAACAACTACTGAGCCCATCTCTCAATTTACTTCTCCTTCGAGCCTTGCTCCTCCTCCTCCTCCTCCTCTCAAAGAAATTCCAATTGTTACATCTTCTTCGAAGGCAGCTAATTCCCCTATTGAAGGTGCTGATAGCTCTCCAACCCGTAATTCATCACCTTTGCCTACTTCCAGCCCTTCCTCGCTTGATTCATTGGTGGCCAAGACCATGGAGACTACCAAAGATGCTTCACTCATTTCCCCTATCTCTATGCAGTCTCCTGTGTCATCCACCACAACCCTTTCTGCGCCCCACATGTCTATGGAGGAGGTTGATGTCGTCGAAGCAAGACTAGCCAGTCTCTTCGATATACCCTCTACCTCTCCAACATCCAATGTTGAAGCTGAGCCACTAGTTTTGGCTGACTCCTTGCTGGAAATTTTCGAGAGCTCTTCTTCCTCTAGCAGCAAGCCTTTTGTACCTTCGATAGACTTGGACACTTGCCTGGAACTGCTGATCTCTTTTTCGAGAATTCCCTTCGAGGCTCTACAAAGGCCTATCATCATAAATGGTTTTCTTCAATGCTGCAAACTTGCTGAGCAGTCTGGCCTGAATGTTTCAAGTTATTTATCTCAGGCAGTAGCTACTATCGATTTTTACATCAACATTTGTCAGGCTGCCAATGCTACGGATGAGAAACTGGCTAGGGATCAGAATTTTGTTTCCCAAGTACATACCGAAGTATCAGATCTCAAGGAACAACATTCCTCTTCCTCCCAGTTTCGAATTCAACTGCTGGAGAAGAAAGCTCGACTTGAGGAGAAGCTAGCTGCAGTAAACCAGGCCTTGGTTCGAACTGACACCAAATTGCAAATCACCAACCAAGGACTGGCTGATCGAAAGGAAGAGATGGCTACAGCTATTCAACTGTTTCCATCTTTTACCAATAGAAAATCTGTTGTACAAAAACAATTGAAACATTGAAATGATTTTTGGGCCAATTTGTGGCATAATGTATTTGATTCTTTATGAAAAAATCAAATTCTTGTCTATCATCTGAGTAATCTTTTGTTCTTGTACTTAGTGTTTATTTTATTCCTTGTGTTTCCCAAATGGTTAGAAAATAAGGCTTCAAATATCTGCCATTAATCTTTTTGGGATGTACATAACCACTCAAATTTCTCAAATGGTATGCTCCAAAAGGCAGAACTCTATGAATTTGATATGGTCCTTCCCAGTTAGGTGACCATTTGCCAAACTTATGGCTTTTAATTCCTATTGGGAGTATTGTCTTCCATACCAAATGACCTTCATCAAAGCCAATATGTTTGACTTTCTTATTATAATTTTTGGCTGCTTTCTTCTTTTGGAAAAGAATACTGTTTAATGCCAAAATCCTGGCTTCATCTATGCCTTCTAACTCCAAGCACATACTTTGATGGTACTGCTCAGGATCTAGCTGATCTTGGCACCTTACCCTCAAAGATTTAACATTAATCTCCACAGGTAACACTGCATCATGCCCATATACTAAGGCATAAGGAGTGACTCATGTTCTTGACCTCGGGGAGGTTCTATATGCCCACAAAACATCCAGCAACAGGTTATGCCAATCTCTAGGATTATCCTCCACAACCTTTTGTATTCCCTTTTTCAAGGACTTATTGGATGATTCAGCTTGACCATTAGCTTGTGCATAATAGGGTGTGGAATTAACAAGGCTAATTCCAAATTCTACCACAAAAGATTTCACCATTTTCCCATTAAACACAGTCCCATTGTCCACAGTTATGGTTTGTGGGATGCCAAATCTATGGATCAAATCTTTAATGAACCCAATGACTTCAGTCTGGTCTATAGCCTTGTATGGCATAACTTCGACCCACTTAGTGAAGTAATTAGTGGCCACTAGAATGAAACAATGATGCTTCGAAGAAGGCGGGTGTATTTTTCCCATCATATCCATGGCCCATCCTCTGAATGGCCAGGGCTTCACTACTGCATGTAGGTCAGTTATGGGCACATGCCTTATTGTGCCATGCTTTTGACATGCCTGGCAACCCTTTGCATATTCTATGTAGTCTTTAAGGGTAGTTGGCCAATAATAGGAATGCCTTCGAAGCAACCACCTCATTTTTACACCAGGCTGATGAGCACCACAGATGCCTTCATGAATCTCAGCCATAGCCGTTAATGCTTCTGTTGGACCTAAACATTCTAGCAACAAACCATCTCCACCCCTCTTGTAGAGAGCATTACCATATATCATATATTGCATAGACTGTAATTTAACTTTTCTGCTGGCCTTCGAAGATAGACTAGCCAAGTACTGCATTATTGGATGCCTCCAATCTTGTTCTTGTAAGTCATTATGATTGGCTTCCAAGACCACATTCCTTTTATTCAAAGGTTGTATTAATCTCTGGTATGTTGTTTGGCCTATATCCCTTTGGGCATTATCCCTTCTCTTGAAATTCGAAGCTTTCTGAGCCACATCATTGGCTCTATCATTCAAGAATCTTGGGACATGAGTTACATTTGCTATCTGGAATTGAGAAAGCAAATGTAATGCAACAACATAGTATGACAAAATACTTATGCTTTGACACTTGAAAATCCCTTTCACTTGGTTAACCACCAATTGAGAGTCCCTAAATATGTCAACTGCAAGTACTTGTAATCCAATAAGAATTTCTAGTCCCACAATTAAGGCTTCATATTCAGCCTGGTTATTGGAACAGGTAGCTTCATCCACTCTGAAACCATGTGTGGTTTCTACCCCTTGTGGAGACTTGATCACAACACCAATTCTAATTAGGCCATTGGCTTTCGACCCATCAAACCATATTTGCCATGGCTCAACACTGGCCATACCAAGTTCTGTTATCTCTTGACTCTCTGTTTGAGATGGATGGTCTGCCAGAAAATTGGCAAAAACTTGCCCTTTCACTGCCCTTTGAGGGACATATTCTAAATGAAATTCTGACAAGGCTAGTATCCACTTGCCAATTCTTCCCCTCAACATAGGTCTAGATAACATGTACTTAACCAAATCCGTGGTTGCAATTACCAAGACAGTTGTTGGCAAAAGATAATACCTTAATTTCATTGCAGCAAAATAAAAAGCAAGACACGGTTTTTCAACAGCTGAATATTTACATTCACAAGAATTTAAAAACCTACTAAGGTAATAAACAGCTTGCTCCTTGCCTTCTTCATTGTCTTGGGCCAAGAAAGCTCCCAATGAATCTTCTGCTGCAGCTATGTACAACTTCAAGGGCTTATTACCCTTTGGTGGCATCAATACGGGAGGATTGGCCAAGTAGGCTTTGATACCTTCGAAAGCAATTTGATGCTCTGTTGTCCACACAAATTCCTCTTCATCTTTCAGCCTTAACAAGGAAGAAAATACTTTAGTTTTCCCTGCAGTGTTAGAAATGAACCTTCGAAGAAAGTTAACTTGTCCAAGGAACCTTTGTAATTCTTTCTTACTTGATGGAGGCCTGGCTTCAATAATGGCTTTGGCTTTATTCTGATCAATCTATATTCCTTTCATGTGCACTACATAACCCAAGAAGTTTCCAGATGATACACCAAAAGCACATTTAAGAGGATTGAGTTTCAATTTGAACTTCCTCATTCTTTCAAAAGCTGCTTCTAAATGAAACAGATGCTCCTCCATGGATTGGGATTTCACTACAATGTCATCAATATAACACTCTAAATACCCTCCAATGAGGTCATGAAATATGGTGTTCATAGCCCTCTGATATGTAGCCCCAGCATTCTTCAGGCCAAATGGCATCTTAACCCATTCGAAGGTGCCGATATTTCCAGGACATCTGAATGCTATCTTGTGGACATCTTCCTCTGCAATGCAGATTTGGTTATAACCAGAGTGTCCATCCATCATTGATAAAATCTGATGCCCAGCTGAACTATCTACCAGCAAATCTACTATAGGCATAGGGTATTCATCTTTCAGAGTTGCTAGATTCAAGTTTCCGAAATCAATGCATACCCTCATTTTACCATTCTTCTTAACTACAGGCACAATATTAGATAGCCATTCAACATACCTGGCTATCCTAATAAAGCCTGCCTTGAGTAGTCTAAGAATCTCTTCCTTGACTTTCTGAATTACTTCTGGACTCATTCTTCTTGGTTTCTGCTTATATGGCTTGAAATTAGGCTTCATAGGGAGCCTATGTTCCACTAATGACCTATCCAATCCTGGCAGTTCATTATAAGACCATGCAAAGCAATCTTTGTATTTCTTTAGAGTAACCAACAACTGGTCCCTGTCCAGAACATTCAAACAAGCACTTATATATGTGGGCTGTGGTATAGAACCTTCCCCGAAATTTACTTATTCTAAGGGGTCTTGTGTCTGAGAACTCATTGAAGCTTCTTCTTTGGTTTCTGCTACCTTCGAAGCAACATCCTTGCTTTGTTCTGCTCCTAGGTTCTTTAATTCAACATCTCTGCCCTCTTCCTCATAGACAAAATCTGTCCACAAGGCTTCCTCTTCCTGTATCTCTTGGACTTTTGTTTCAATGTCCAATGCACAGTATTTACCAAGAGTCAAGACTCTGACCTGTTGCTGCTCCTGTTTGCAGCCGATTATCATGGCTTCTCTCTCTTGCTCCTGCACTTTTTGGACTATTGCTTTTACATCCAATGTTGAGAATTGAATTAGAGGCAAAGACTTGGCTTCTTGTACCTTATCTCTTTGCCTACAACCAGGCATCATTGTCATCCTTAACGATAACTTCTTCGTCAGCACTCTCCTGAACTAAGTGTTTTAGGTGTGTCACTTCCTCATCAGCCGTCACTTCGGCTGAGCCATCAGCTTTTCTCAGTATACTGAGTGGTGTCACCCCCTCAATATACAACTTGGCCTCTGCAAAGTCTGCACAGGCTATGAAGGGTTGAGGATCTGCATCAATTTCCTCCGTCTCTCCATTGCCTAAGGCCATCATAATTTTCAGATGCAAAGAGGAAGGCACATATTTGTTAGTGTGGATTCAATCTCTCCCAAGTAAAGCATTATATTTAACATTACTGTCGATTACAAAGAATGCTGTCATGCAGTCCCTGGTTCCCACACTCAAGTTAATGGGTAGAATCCCTTGAGCCATCTGTTTGTCTCCAGCAAAACCAGCGATGGTTGTGCTAGTTGGAATCAGCCTGGGATTCTTTTTCCCTAGTTTCTTCAAAGAAGATTTCGGTAGTAGGTTCACTGCTGCCCCATTGTCTATCAGGACTCGGTTCAGTTGTATCCCATCGAAGAAAGCTTTGATGTACAACGGCTTGACATGTTGTGTCATAGAATTTGAGGGATACTTAAAAGGATACGAGAGGTTAATGCTCACCTCCTCCTCACTCTCATATTAAGTCTCCATTGGGGTAGCCATCCCAAGACCATCTTGTACCATACTTACTTGTGAGTCTTCACTAGAGACAGGAATAGGATCCATGTCTTGGTCATCTTGGTCCTCATATCCAGCTTAGAACTCATGAGGCAATATGTGTACCATGTTAACTGATACTGGAGGAAATGAGCCAAATTGGATGGCTGGCTGTACTTGCTTCCCCCCCTAGCCACCTTGTTCAGTTGCTTCAACAGCATCCTCCATGCTGCACTCTGGTACTTCGTTATTAACTGATTCCTTCGAAGGATCTTTCTCAACTGGTTTTTCAACCAAAAATGTTTGTTCAGCCATGAAGGCTTCGAACATTTCTTCCTCCACCATTTCTTTCTTCTAGCTTATGCCAATTTCTTCCTCGGTCTCGCTATCACTTTCCATCAGAGCTTTCTCCAATCCTGCTAAACTAGACTTCTCTCTGACTTTTAGTTCAGAATAAACCTTGGCCAACTGTCCTCTGCTGTAACTCACTTTGCTTTGTAGAGTTGACTTTGGAGTATGGTCTGACTCTGGAATCTTCTTTCCTTCTACCTGGACCAGTGAAGAGCTCTCTCCATTTTTCTTCGTATCGTTCTGGTACTGAGTGTACCTGCGCTGAATCTTTCTCCTTTGTGATCTCGAAATGACTGGGACCAAACCTGGTTCCTTTGTCTTTGGGTGTTTAAACAATACCCAATTGTTAGGAGCCACTAAAAGAGGCTTGACCATCCTGCCTTGAATTCCGACATCTCTCCGGACAAGCATTTCCCTAGGTTTGTTTTGCATTACAAACCAATCTGGGACCCCAGGTACCCACGAACTTGCTGTCTCAGACGTTGAACTGCTTTTTTCTACCTTCGAAACCATCTTCGAAGCTGGCCGTGAAGGTAAGTGCTTGGCTTTGACCTCATGTTTCGAGTCTGATTCAGACCTTCGATGAAAGTAGCCACTTTCTGTCCTGTGTGAAGCTGGCCTAGGGGGCCAATCTCTGGCTTTGATCCCATGAACTGAGCCTCTCTCCAGTCTTCTTTCAGAATGACTGCTCTCCATTCTGTAATAGTTATGTGGCCTGGATTCATATAAGGGCCTCTTGCCTTTAGCATGCATTTTGTCCATTGCAAGCTCAACCACTGGTGGTCTCTGCCTATCACTAGTCGGATATGGCCTTTTGTTGTAAGCATTGGTTGATTTAGGGCGTCTCTGAACATCCATGTAGTATTGTTTCCTATCAGTTGGAAGCCCTTTTAACCACTTATAACTCAGTCTGCACCTGGGACACATCCTTTGCATTACTGCTGCCTCCAAGGAATCATCATCTAGTGATTCTTCATCAGAGTGTTCCTTTTGGTGTGAGAAACCTTGTCCAATAGCTGGTGGGTTTCTAGTGTCCTTCTTGATGGTTGTCTGGTTAGCAACATGCATCTGCACATTGACTTCTTCCAATTCTGTCAAGGACAAGTTCTGGAAATCTGACGTAATGACATTGGCTGCCACCTCTCCAACTTCTGGAAATGGGTCACTATCAATCCCCATGGCCTTTTCTGCTTTGGCTGGGAATTTCAAACTTCCTTTCCGAATTTGTTCTTGGATCTTGTCTCGAAAAACAATGCAGTTTTTAGTCGAGTGAGACCAAGAGTTATGCCATTTACAATATACTTTTCCTTTAAGTTCATCTAGAGATGGCAGTTTTACTCCTTTTGGTAACTTAAGGAACTTGGCCGCAAGCAAATGGTCAAAAATGTTATCTGCTTTTGTTAAGTCGAAAGAGTACTTCCTGTGAAGGTCTTTCTTTTTAAATTGCTAGTCAATTGTTGTATCCTTATGAATTAATGCTTCACAGATGACAGGCTCTTTGCCCACAATCTCTGCTGCATCTATCTCATAATTAGGATCTCTATAATATGTCTTGTACGATGCATTATTTCGATCTTGTTCCTCCTCTAATAATGCTTCATATCTAGACACCTTATAGGTTAGTTCCACCAAATCTCTGAATTCAGTTGAGTCAAACTTCTTTCGAAGTCTGAACTCTAGGCCATTTTGAGCCAATCTTACGAATTCTAACTCTGGCAGGATGACTCTACATTTATTTCGAGCCCTTTTAAATCTAGCAATAAACTGAGTAGCCTTTTCTTCAGGCCTTTGACTCAATCTAGCCAAGTCTGCCATGGATACTTCTGGCTCCGATTGGAAGAATTGGGCATGAAATGCCTCTTCCATTTGTTGCCAATTTTGAATGGAGCCAGGTGTAAGGTTGATGTACCATACAAATGCTCCCCCATTTAGAGAATTTGGGAATAATCTTAGTTTCATATAGTCATGACTAGTAAATTTACCGCATTGAGCAGCAAACCTAGCAATATGTTCTATTGTTGATTGATTTCCAGTCCCATAAAAAAGAGTAAAATCTGGTATCCTGAACCCCCTTGGGTATTCATGTACCCTATCTACCCATTCTGGGTATGGTTTTTTGTACACAGGAGTCTGGACCCCCCGAGCCATCGGTCCACACATTTCCCTAACAATATCAGCAATTTGGTCCCTATGGACCATATTTTGTGCCTGCTGAACCACTACTGGAGGGGCAAACGCAGGATTCAGTGGACAAACTTGTGCTTGTGGTCCTCTTGGCCCATAAGGTGGTAAATTTGGGGCTGGTTGTCCTTGTGGTGCAGGTTGCTGTTGGGGGTGTGGGTAACCCCTTTGAGCCTGTCCTGCAAAAGGACCTGCGAATGGTGTTGGAATAGGTGTTGTGTCTCTTCCATTTGAAGGCAAACCTTCCAACCCCCCGGGTATAAATTCGAATAAGGGATTAGTATATCCCCTAGTGCCAGGTATGGCTTCGAACATGGGATTTGCAACCATTCTTATGCCAGTTTCTTGTACTTAGCCATGTCCACCAACTTGTGTGGCTTCGTTGTTGAGTACTGAGGCATTTTGGCTTGCTATAGGCCTCGAAATGGGTTCATACCAAGACTGAGGTGATGGTCTTTCATAATTCTGATTACTAGTTTGACCATTAAAATGTCCATTAACTTGCATAGGCTGTTTATCTCTAGCCAATCTTTGCTGAGGGACATTTAAAACTTCCTCTGTGTGTCTTGTGTTTGTTAGTTGGTGGTTATTCATTCGATCCAAAAAGGATGTTGCCCACCTTTCCATTGTGTTCATTAATTGTTGTCCCATGGCATCTACTAAACTATCCCATGGATTTGTTGGCTGAGTAGATGGAACAGTGGATGGTCCAATTCCTTGGTTTCGTCCAATATTATGAACATATGGTTCTTGTCCAGAAGTACTGGTCTGTTCAACCATAGGTTTTGATAACATGGGAGTTTCCACAGGATATGTTACCACATTATCCTCTAGATTAGGTATTTCTACCTCTCCTTCTACGCCTTCTTCCAAGCGTTCATTTTCTCCGTGTCGTCTTCTTCTAGCCATTTTAGTTAGTCCCACTGGGCGTGCCAAAAATATATGTTGCCTTTTTGGCTTTCGAAGGGTATTTTTGCAAATGTGAGCGTGCCAGCAAGGATCAATCAGTCCTTACAGAAATTTTAATTGCCAACCAATTATCAAACGATTGTGTTTTAGTTCTTTCAGCCTCAATGAAGAGGACTTTTACTGGTGGCTTGACTTAGGAAAAATTAAATGAAATAACAGATAAATGAAGAGCAATTGAAGTATTTCATTAGAATGAAAACTTACAATGGTTCGAACTCAGCCTCGTAGAGGTTTACAGTGACAGTCTACTCGAAACTACTCCTTGAAACTACTCCTATGAACGAAGTGCAGTGCAGGAATTTAAAGTATAGGAAATGTAAAGAACGGGTATTTAAAGTGCATAAATTTAAAGACTAGAAAGGAAAATATGAAGTAAATGACTGGTTTGTATGATCTGAGTTCGGAGGTTTTTCTGGGACCTTCCCTTTTATTTATACTTCTCAAGAATGACCATCGAACTGCACTTCAAACCGTCGAACTGCTTCTCCATGATCGCTGATCATGCTGACTTAGAAATAGTTCCACTACGCCATTACTTGCAGTTAGGCTTCCCTCCTATATATGAATTTGAATCTGGGTAACCGTTGAAGCCATGTCACCTTGCACCTCTTTATTGATCCAATGCTACTCAGATCACGTGAGAACCAATATTAGCTGTCACGTGTATGATCAGGATCGAAGACTTGAATAGTCTTCCTATAATACCCTGACTCTGCCACGCGTCGAATGGTGATTGGCTTTTACAAAATATGTAGCCAACAATACCGTTTAACTTTACCACCGCAGTTGTCCAGGGTGCATGACGTGTTTCATGTTAGTATGCTTCGGAAGTACGAGCTGGATCCATTGCATGTATTGGATTAGACTGACTTGGAGGTAGATGAGGATGCCTCGTATGAGGAGAGACCGGTTCGGGTCTTGGATAGGCGGGATCAAGTCTTGCGAGACAAGACCATTCCCTTGGTAAAAGTTTTGTGGAAACATCACGGAGTGGAAGAAGCCACTTGGGAACGTGAGTTGGAAGTCCGTGAGAAATATCCGAACATGTTTGTTTATGTATAATCAAGTATTGGGAATCTTGTAATATTATAGAACTTTAAGAGCATTGAATATGTCTTAAGTTGTAAAACATTGTAAATGTTTTGGTTTATAGAAGCATATTTTGGAACTTGCCTTAAAATGGAAGTTAATTTTAACATTGTATATGTTAATGATGTTTTAGAAATGCAAATGTATTGTTGGCGTTGAATGTATTTTGAGACGCATGTTGATAATGCATGTTGGAGATCATGTTGTAATTTGCCTCTTGAATAGAGGGGATGACCGGAAATGGGTCAAGTTGTCGAATTTCGCATTGTAATAATGTTGGTAATTTAGAACACATGTTTTTGAAAAACTTTTACTTAATTTCGGGGACAAAATTCTTTAAGGGGTGGAGGTTATAGCGATCCCGATTTTTCCTTTTCTGTTTAATCATATTTCGAACTTAGGTTCCGTAGAGTTGGTGGTTGTATATCTTGTTGTTATCCTTTAATTCCGCATGTTTGAGTTTTAGGATGTATTGGGCGTGTTTCGAACAGGTTGGTTGAGCTTTAGTCCCATTCCTTGTTGCCCAAATTTTTGGTGGTACGCTCGAGCAGCTCCCTTTGCGCTCGAGCGGAGTTTGAGTTTTGGTTGTCCGCTCGAGCGGGTCTTCTTGTGCTCGAGCGGGGTTTGAACACTCCCAGTATTTCGTGCCTCTGCAAAACTTCTGCAGGTGTGTTTTTCACGCTCGAGCGGATTTTCTTACGCTCGAGCGGGTATCTTGGCGCTCGAGCGGGTAGTTCATTGTCTGTAATAGTACTGGAAGGAGGAAATCTACGCTCGAGCTACTTTCCTTTTTGTGCTCGAGCAGGTGTGTTTTGCAGTTGTGTCTTGGTGCTTGAGCGGGTACCTTTGCGCTCGAGCGGGTCCAGTTTTTGTGCTTGACGCTCGAGCGTCCTATTCTCCGCTCGAGCGAACTTGTTTGTATATCACTTCGGGATCTCACCTTTTTGGATCACTTTTCCCTTTTCTTTCTCTCTCTTACTTTTTCAAAACTCCATTGGAAAGCTCCTCTCTCTAAAAACTCACCTTCTCTCTAGGGATTAATCTAGTAAAAGTGATCCTTTACCCTTCGGCCTTTGTAAAAAGTGTGGGAATCGTTGAGGGCTACATTTTGATACAAAGATCTTGAAGTTTGGAGCAATTTCGTTTTTTCTTCATTTTCTTCCTTGGGTTCATCTCTTGAGATAGGGATTCCTACTCATCTTTATGAGCTTTGACATGAATATTGAGTTTTTTGTATAAATGGTTTTGATTTGGAAAGTTAGGGTTTTAAATGTATAACATTAAAAAGAGGGGTTTTGCACATTTGACTCATACGAATGTGTTTTGGGTCTAAAAGGGAAGTTATTGATGTTGTTAATAATATTTGGACCTTTGGGGTCAATATTGGAAAAAGGGGGAAAATGCCATGTTTGGGGATAATTGGGTCATTAGTGTAATTAATGACATTTATCTTAGAAATAATGAAATTGGCTCATTATATGATAGAATGGTGGAGTTGGATTTATTAATCACTCGATTTGAGAATCTTTGATAATTTATCTGTTGGATGTAATTATTATCTGTTTAGAAATAATTGCTTTGGGCTACCGGTGGAGGGTAGTTGTGATTGTTGTAGACAATGCATGATGATTAGGCAAACTAAAAGTAATCAGTTGAATATATCATCGAATGTGACGGGTGAAATAATACATTAACCGTATGTATTGATTGATTATGTATATGATTTGTGTTTGTATACATTGTGTTGTATGGGAGGAGATAGGGGATGTACTCCACGGTTTAGGGGAAGATAGGGGATGGACCTCTAAACCGGATATTGTTTGGGAGGAGATAGGGGATGGACTCCATTGATACAGCACTAAAATGTGTATCAATTATGAAGTATGGAAGCGTTTTTACGTGTTATTGATACAGCACTAAAATGTGTATCATTTGTGAAGTATGGAAGCGTTTTTACGTGTTATTGATACAGCACCAAAATGTGTATCTGTTGTGAAGTGTGAAATGTTTAATATGAGCTATTATCTCATTTGAAATAGAAATACTGTTGATATAAGTGTTATCTCATGTAAATTGTTTGACCAGGTTCTGAGCCATAGTTATGAATTGAGGATTGTAAAAGCAATGGAAAACGGAATTAAACATGGACATTTTTGTCATGTAATTGAAATGGTCATGAATCGATTTACGTGCGTTAAACATTTATCAAATGCTAATGTTTTAGTTATTGCTCATGTTATGTTTAGCATATCTCTACTAGACATTGGCTCACCCTATATGGGACATCATTTTCAGGTACAGGTAGCATGCCACCTCCAAGGACATAGCTTGAGAGACTTAGTGGCTGGGACATCTTTTGTGATTACATTTGTATTACATGTATACCAAGCCAAGGACTTATTTTGTATAATGAGTTAATACTCTCTTTTGTAACCCAAGTGTTGACTTGGAAAGTTGTAAGCCTATAGGGCGTTTACTTTTGTTGTCAACATGTAATATATTTATGTAATGAATACTCTGATGAAATGTAATTATGCTTTATTCTCTTATGTCTGAGCATGTCAAGAATGTAAGATTTATGGTTTATTTTGAGGGCGTTACATTGCTGCCGTTCCATGCACCCATAAGTAATACTAAAAATTCATAAAAGTAAATTACACTTAAGTATCTCTATATTTTTATTAAATTTTACTTTGATTCCTTCACTTTCAATCGCAACAATTAATTGCTTATATTTTGAATCAAGTTCCAATCTTAATCTTCTATCCATCTACCGTCAATAAAGCTAACAGAATCTAAAAGTGAAGAAACGGAAAATGAGATTTTGATAAAAGTGTAATGATTAAAGTGAGATTTTAGTAAATATATAAGTGTACTAATGAGACAAAAAAATATCATATATGTTTTAAATGACAAGTTCTGTTAACTTTGTTAACGGTACACTGATAGAATAATGAGATTATAACTTGACTTAAAGTATAGAAAGTTCGTTACAATTGAGAAAGTAAAATGACTAAAGTGAGATTTTGAAAAAAGTATAGAGATACTAAGTAAGTGTAATTAACCTAAGTCAGAAATCTTACTCAGAAATTACCTAAAATTATCGTACTGTGGTTCAAATTTATTTTACACATAAACTTCAAAAATTCAATCTCAACCATACACTCCAATTCGGAGTAAATTGTGGGTAATTAGTTTTGGATCATATAAGGATAAATTAGACTACTAGTCCTTATGTTTTGTCTCATGTTATTTTAGTCTCTATACTTTTAATGGGTTATATTTTGACCATTAATTTTTACAATTTGTATCAATTTAATCAAATTGACAATGACATTAAAGTTTTTTTTACAAACACCGAGTTAGTTGTGGTTAAACTCATTAAATTCATTAAGTTTATGATTTTACACTTAAAAACATGACACATGTCATTAATGTGTGTATTTTTCATAAAATAATATTAACAGTTGTAATCAATTGGATCATATTAAAACAAAGTAAATTATTCAAAGTTAAAATTGATCTAATTAAAATTGTAGAAACCAAAATGATATAAGGAACAAAGTGAACTACAAGTATAATTTGTCCTCTTCTTTTCTGATAAATTTTTTTGTCATTCATGGAATTACTGTATATGAATCTGCCATTTTTACAGTTTCGCCTCCCAACCCCATTTGCATGACTTAGGGCTCGTTTAGGAACAGACTAATTTAGTAACTTTTTAGCTATTTGGCTAAAATATGAGTTAAAAAAAAATAGTATGTTTGGGATGACTTTTTGACTTTTTACCAAAAGATGTGCAAAAAGTAGAGAGAAAAGAGAATCTTTGACTTTTTGGTATATGTTGTTGGCTTTTTGATTTTTTTAGTAACTTTTTGATTTTTTGACTAAATGGACTGATTCCCAAACGAGGCTAAATGTCATATTTATATCTCCATTCACTCACTGTTCTAATTTCTCTCTCAACACGAATTCTTTCTCTCTCTAAACTCAACTAAAAAATTAAAGAAAAAACATCTACACCCAAAATTTATGCTCTTAATGTCAAGATACGTGTGAAAATTTAATTAAAAAAATCGCACTTTTTTTAATGCTTAAAATATACAATTTATGTTATTTTAATATATAATAATAGAATTTTAAAAATTATAAATTTTATTATATTTGACCCATATCATTTTTTAAGTGATTTAAATTTTTTCAATATAATTGAGATACCCCTCCACTATTTAATTAGATATTTTAACAAGGTCATGCTACACACTCTGTTTGAGAAGTATACAATATGTAAGTTATCACATTTATTATATCATAATCAAATTATTTTTAGTCATAACTAAAAAAATAATTAATAATTAAATCTCACATAAGATATAATCAAACACCTTTTCCCAGTCATAACAAAGATCATGAATATTGTATCCAGAACATTTAATAGACCTCACAAAATGAATTGCGTATTATAAAATTTCTCTACTCGAGAATCACGTTTTCTTTTCTTTTAAAAATTTCAACTCAGCTTTTTTTTTTTTTTTTTTTTTTTTTTTGAAAAAAGTGAATCGTTTTTAATTGGATGAATGAAAAGTACATAAAATAAATGAATACATCAACTCAACCTTTGAGTGCCTTTCACAGTATGAAATGTTGATTATTGTGGCATTTCTCTACATTTTTTCTGTGTTTCCTTTACCTTAGGAAGACTTGGAAAAAATCAATAAAGCAGAATAAAAAGACCACAACCACCATCCCAACAAAATTACACAAATACTTCGTTGCTCCATGCGTGGGGGTTGGTTTAAACAACAAAAATATATACGTTTTCCCGTGTTGTTTGAAATATACCTAAATAAACTTTTTTTTTAATTAAATCAAATCCAAATTTTTAATTATATTAATTTCAACTCTCAACTTTTAAAATAATATCAATTCTATCTATCTGTTATAATTATGCACTTTTGGTAAGTGGTGCTGGACGGTGACATTAGTTATGAGTTGGAAAAGAAAGGAGATGGGTAGCAATGAGTTGGGAAAGAGGATGAATAACGGTGGATAGTGGAAAAAGGATGGAGTGATGGTACTGAATTGGGGTAGAGGATGTGTGGTGATAGATGACGGTAATAGTGAGAAATGATTGTCAACCGTAATAAAGAAAAAAAATATTAAATTAATTCAATTAAAAAGTTTGGAGATTAAATTGAAATAATTAAAAAAATTAAGATTTGATTTGTTATTAGAGTCAAATTTTGAGAATTAAAAAATCAAAAAGTCTATGTCATCAGTTGAAAAAAAAAAAAAAGCAATATAACATTTTTTACTTATAATTTTTTTTAATAACTTTCCAAATACATTAATTTTTTTTTATATCTTTTGAAAAATCATTTAAAAAAACTAATCTTAAAAGCTCTCTCCAGTATTTATTTTTCCATATTTCTTGAATGTTTTAATATTTAGATTTGGCCTCAACTCAAATTTGACAATTTTAATTTTTTTTTTTTTAAATTATGTTCTTGTCTACCAAAAAATTAGTTCAATTAGGTATTTCCTATTCGAATAACATTTTCTCATTATAAATAACGACTTTAGAGCAATACAATTTTTCATCAATAATTTTCAAATTTCTCTTATGAGAATTTCTTCTCTTCCTTTTTATATTCAAGGTTCGTGTTGTGGATTCATGTTTCTTTCTTGTGGACCGTTGCGAGATCCTTTGATTTACTAAATTGATAATCCACTAGAAGTTTATCTAACCGTCAACTTCAAGGCTCCAGAATTAATTGAGGTGCACATAAGTGGTCCCAGATACTCAAATATCCAAAAATTGATAATCTCTTTTCCATGTGAGGAAAAATTATGGTACCTTTCATTTACATTAACTTGTGTTTTAATTTGGTTATCCTACCACTTATCACTAAAAATTTGGACGTGAAGTACTCCCGCAAGAGCTATTTAAGCACATTTTATGATCATTAGAGATATTTAAAAATAAAAATAAAAATAATTGGAAATGAGCTAAAGATTCATGTGGTATGATTTTTCTTATTATTCAATTTCAACAAGGATGAAATCAATATATATATATATATATTAAAATATAATGACTAAATTGTTGAGACGGTCTTTCACAAGGTGTGAACGCTGACTTTGAATTTTATAGTCGTTGCGAGTATAGTCTCTCATTTTTTACTTTCTTTCCTTGACCGAAAAAAATAAATAATAAGTAGAAGAAGAAGAAGAAGATGATGATGATTTAGTAAATCTTATCATGATTTTATATAATTCACATCTCATCAGCTTGTAAGAGAAATAATAATCATTGATCTCTTGTCTAGATGCATAGAATTTGTTTAAGGAAAATGCTAAAAACAATTTCAAAAAGTATGTAAAAAGTGTATTGATATGTATGTGCATTGAGATTATAAATATTTTGATATTTTATATATAGTCTAGACCGTTTGTTTAATTAGACGACTTATAAAGTTTATAAAACTAAGGGCCTAAGACAATAATTATATGACTTAAAAAGTAATTCACATTTTAAATTGAGATCAACACTAGTGTTCTATAGATTTTTATTTTAATTGACTTATATTAAATGATATGTTAATAATTATTTGAAATATTTAAATATAATTATATAACTCAATCCTTTTGTCCATCTAATAGAAATCATCTCATAATATCTTTTGGCCACTAATATTGAAGTCCTAATTCCACCCTTGGCTATAGTAAAAAATATATTTTTTTATTATATGATATGCCATTATCACATTAATAATAACCACGAATGACAAAATCAATACAATAGAGATGAGGATAAATAACTTTTGTACGTTAATATAGTTGATTATATTGTTTTTTTTTTTTTTTTCTACAGTTTAAAACACATTATTAGAAAAGAGATTAAAATTTTTGGTTTTGACCAATGAGAGAGCGCCAATTTGTGTGAGGGGGACTCTGTCAGCCATTGTGCATAAGGTGTAAAATTAAATAAAATGAAAACCAAATAAACAAATCCAAATGTCCGAGCAATGTTTTGAAAATTGGATCGGTGAGCGAACCAAAAAACAGATCAGGTGTAACGCCCCGAAAATAATGCATTAAAACCAACTCATAAGCGGAAGAATAATATAAATAAGATACTTTTATTCATCAGAGTTCGTTTATAAAAGTTAACACATACGATATACATTTACAAATGTTCATCCTGAATCTACAGCATGTGTTGCAATGAAAAGAGAATTGAAACTAAACAAATAATCATATGCCCATATAGGCTTACATCTTTCCAAGTCCTTACTTGGTTACACAAAAGTTACCCTAACTCAATACAATTTAAAACCCTTGGCTAAACAAAAGAGTATAACAAAATAAAGAAGCTCTTGCTTCCAAAAGTTCCTCCAAGCTATTGCCTTGGCGGAGGCATGTCACCAACACCTGAAAATGATTTTTCCCAAATAGGATGAGCGAAAACCCAATAGAAACAATCTAACACAGTATATGAAAATTAACAAAGATATAAGTGTACAATGCATATACAATGCCCATGACAAAATATTCACATTTTATGTGATCGTAAGGTACAAAAGTTCATATTTCAATTATATTCCTTTAATTCAGTTCAAGTTCATTCAGTATTCTCAATTCATGAGTCGATTTCATTATCTTTCAACAATCCAACTGAGACTACAACTCAGTAGTTTTCCAATTCAATACACTACCACACTAACACTTCAAATTTGTCATTTTACGAAAATTTCGTCCGCGAGATCGGCACCTATGTATGCACACGATTTCAAGACTTTCACTTTAGACACTCTGGCCAACTTAATTTCAATGGAGTCCATCCCCTATCTTCTTTCAGACAATGGAGTACATCCCATTTCTCCTCCCAAACATTATACATATGCAATGTATTTAAAGCATAGTCATATTCAATCACAACTAACAATAGATTAGTTTTAATTTACCTAATCCTCATACATTTTCTACAACAATCACTGCTATCTTCCACAAATAGCCCAATACAGATATTTCTAAACAGATATACAAACTTCTCAATAGATAAATTGTTCAAATTTCCATGGGTGGGACACAACACGTGTCCAACTCCATCATTTACATCAACAATCATCCAATTGCACATTAACATTATCAATTTTAGTTATTTGTGCAAAATAACAATTTGACCTATTTAGGGCAAAACTCCCCATTTTCAAATATCAACCCAAGTACCAAAATCAACAATTTTGACATAATACAACCTCATTTTCAAATTCCATAACCACTTACTTTCCATTCACCAAAAACCCCTCATTTTATTTCACACCCAAACCCTAAGTTTGTTCAAACTACTCCTAAATCCCACCATTGTTACACAACAACAAATAACTAAGTTAAAGACCATATGAAAGTGTAGAAAATCCCTACCTCAAGAAGAGAAGACGAGCAAAGCAAGGTTGAAACTCCAAAAACACCGAAACCCACTTTCATTCAGATGAAAAGAGAGCCCACGACGTGATGCTCTACCTCTTTCTCAAAGGCACTAGGGTGAAGAATCCAATGGATCTAGGTGAAATAGTACAAAGAATATGAGTTTTAGAGAGAGAGACTCAAGGTCTAAGGTTTTAGAGAGTTTTAGAGACAGAAAAGAATGAAAAGTGATGAAAAAGGTCATCTTCACGGACTGTTATACACGCAGTCCGTTCGAGCATGGAAAGTGATGCTCAAGCGTCAAACACAACGTTCCGCTCAAGCGTAAGAAGCAACGCTCGAGCGTCGAATACACTCTTCCAGCATTTACAGGTCTACAAAAAAAAAATATTGAGCATTTGCCAATCCTGCTCGAGTGTAATAATGGACACTCGAGCGAAGGAGAAAAATCGCAAAGCTCACTCAAGTGCAAGAATGGCCACTCGAACGGATGAGTAAAAATCTGGGCAACATAGGTTTGGAAAAATAAGCAACCAATCTGTTCTAAACACACAACTACAATCCAAATGACTAATCCAAGGAACAACAAGGATAATAAGAGATGGACAACAACATTGAACCATGAAACCCAAGTCCGAAACATAATAAAATGTCGGGTCAAAATCGGAGTCGCTATATCGGGTGGATGGGTCGCGGGTTCAACCGTCGTATCAAAGCGGTCGAACCGTAAAGTCATAATTAATATTATATAATTAAAAAATATAATTCTAAATTATAAATCAATGAAAATATATATAAATACTCAAATAAAAATAAAAATAAAAATTGTTGCATAGTATTTATTAATAATATTTAATAAAGTCATAATTGAAAAGAAAAAAACACTTGTTTTAAAGAAATTAAATTTTTTTAACATTCCTTCCAAACAAATTGATTGAATGCTAGATTTAATTTTGGAGGGAAATGAAATTTTCAACTCTCCCTCCAATCAATATGATTCAAATAATTTGATTGAATCTCACATAGAATTTTGTAGGTTCTCTTTGAAAAATATTTTCCTATAAATAGCAATATACTTTCATAATCTTCTCAAGCTTCCAATGAGACTCTTCCTCATGAGAGGAGACTCTTGAAGTAAGAGTTTTTGGTTAAAATTTTGAAATACATATATATATATATATATATATAAGAAAGAAAGAAAGAAAATAAGAAAAATAAAAATAATTAAAGATTTTCCAACCACCTAGTCGTTTCATAACCGGTATTGGGTCACTGGTTTTCCTGGTTAAATTGGCAGTTCTTCCAGTTTTCGCAATCTAGGCCGGTTTTCAGCCTAGTCCGGGTTTTGGGGTTCTTCCGGACCGAAACTAGGCCCGTGTCCTGGTTCCATTGGGCCGACTGGCCGGTCTGGTCCGAGTTTTAAATCATTGTGTCTGAGTACATACAAGTAGGGGCGGAGGCACTAAGGGTCTAGGGGTGTCATGTGTCCCCCCTGACATTTCAACCTTTTTTTTTTAAATCTTTGCTAAACACTAACACACAATCCTAAACCAAACACTGATATCCCACATCTTGACTTTCAAAATTATTTTTTTTTGGTCCTAGACTCCTAGCTAAACACTGATACACAAACACTGATAAATACTAATACAGGCCCTCGCCCCCCCAATTTCCAAAGTCTCAACTTTTTTTTTTTTTTTGTTGGGCAAGGCTTTCAGCGACAGCTAGCAGGATCTTTAAAACTCTAAAAGTGTATGGTGTTCTTTATTTTTTTATTTATTCACAGTACTTATTAAGTGCCTCTGTATTTTCTTTGTCTTCTTTGTCTCCGTTTGTTGTTTTGTAATTTACCGACTTGTGATTCACCATATTAGAATCACACAATACAGATTTGGGACCACACTACAATATTGGTGTCTTCACTTCATGTTTACAAATAACTTTATTTATTATTTTTTACTTTTAAATAAAAAATATGAGTATTAATTTATAGTAATTTGTTAAGTTTTGATTTTCTAAAAAAAAAAAATTTGTTATTATTTATGTTAAAATAAGAGATTTTGAAATGCTAAAATTATGAATTTTGATTGGTGGTGATTTATGTTAAAATTAAGAATTTTGGTTTGTTGTTGTTTGTGTTAAAATTAAGGATTTGATTTGTGCTAAAATTAAAAATATTAATTTGTGCTAATATTAATTTTTTGTGTTTAATATTAGCTTGAAAAATTATTATTATATTATTGTTATTAATTGGGAAAAAAATTGAAATTATAATTAATAAGTACCCTATATTAAATTTTTGACTCCACCACTACATACAAGATTGTTTACCAAAAGTGATTGTTGGTAAAGTCCTAGATTGTCAATCCGTTCTATCATTTTTAACAACTGCATACTAAAGTAAGTATTTTCAGATTTTAAAATTTAAACTAAATAAATTACAAACAAAAAATACGCAATCAAACACATGTGGGTAACCGGGACGTGACTAAATTGGTCAAAATTCTTACACTTCACTGGAATTCATTAGTTCAAGTCTCTTTACTTGTGTGTGAATTTTCCGTGTATTTATTGAAATTTTTTCTCCTAAAAAAAAATCATACATATGTGCATGGCACTACAACATTTTCTTGGTTTAGTGACATTTGAAAGTGCCACAAAACTATTCTTCTAATGACATTTTTTGGTCTTGTGGCATTTTGAACAAGTGCCACTTCTATCGGTACCACGGTAGATACAAGTGCCACGGTAGATACTTGCAAGTGTCACTGCACCATCATGGCTAAAAACTTTCAATGACATTTTAATGTCATGGTAGATATTATTTGTGGCACTATCAAGTGCCATTAAAAAAAGAGTTAGTGACACTTATAAGTGTCATTACACCATCAAGACTAAAACCTTTCAGTGACACTTTAATGTCATGGTAGGCACTATTCGTAACGATAATTCGTTGTAGAACAATTTGATTTGCTCTTGCAGAGACTCGAACCGCCAACCTCTCGCACCATAAACCTTATACACCACACTTTTCCCACTACACCTCTATAGCACCACATGATTATATATGCAACATATATTATTTATATAGTACATACATCTATATTAATATGTATAAACAATAATTATTTTATTGAACATAATTTATGTAAAATAAACTATTTACTACCAAAATAAAAAAAGACCATTTTTGGTGACTAAAAATATTTTTTAGTCGCCAATTCTATACTTTTGGCTACTAATTACTTTTTAGTTGCTAAAAAACTTAACTTTTGTTAACCAAAATCGGATTTGGTCGCCGAAGATGCACTTTCACCTACCAAAATTTTGGTCACCAAAAAATTTTATTCCCACCTTAGGATTTTAGTTCTTCCGCGTTAAAAATGACCACTTTTGGCGACTAAACTTATTTTTTAGTCGCCAATTGTAGACTTTTGGTTACTAAAATTTTTTTTGGCATCAAAAAGTTTTACTTTTGGCTATTAAAATTTTTTTAGTCGGTAAAACCCATATAATCGTGACCAACCTTATTTTTTGTCGCCAATTCTAGACTTTGGCTACTAAATTTTTTTAGTCGCCAAAAAGCATTACTTTGGGCAACTAAAAATTTTTTAGTCACTAAAACTCATATAATCTGTGACCATACTTAGTTTTAGTCGCCAAGTGTAGCGTTTTGGCTACTAAAATTGTTTAGTCTTCAAAAAGCTTTACTTTTGGCAACTAATCTTTGTTTTGGTCATTTGAAGGCTATACTTTCGATGACCAAATTTTTTGGTGCGGAAGTTTAGTCGGAATATGCTTTTTCTGTAGTGTATATTGAGTTTAATTCATTTATTTTTAATCATTTATTGCATTTTAAAATTTTAGAAAATATATTGGCATTTTTTGTTTTTTCAAAAATGTCATTATAAGCTTGGAAAGTTTTTGGCTTAGTGGCATTTCTCAAAATGTTATAAAATATTTGTTTATGACACTTTTTACATAAGTGCCATAAAAAGTAATTTGCGCCTACCTAATGTCCTGACATTTTTTAAAAGATGCCATTGCAACTAAAGTTTAGTGGCATCTGTTGGTAAATGTCACGAACATAATTTTTTGTGTCATTATTTTATAAAATGCCATAAAATTGATGTGACATTTCTTTATTGAAATACCGCTAGAGCCTTATATGTTTTGTGGTTCTATGGTATTTTTCTAAAACATTTAATGCCAATTTTTATTTTTGTGGCATTTTCTAAAAACATGCTATTAGTGTAGTGTCACTAAAGTGTAAATTTGTTGTAGTGAAATGACACTTTTTTTTTAATTGAAATGCCACTAGAGCCTTATATGTTTGTGGCTCTATGACATTTTTCTAAAAAATGCCACAAAATATTCTTTTTGTGACATTTTTTAAGAACATGCCACTAGTATGGTGTCACTAAAATATATTTTTGTTGTAGTATTGTGACACTTGTTCATTGAAATGTCACTAGAGCTTTTTATGTTTGTCGTTTTGTGGCATTTTTCAAAAACATGCCACTAAATATCATTTTTGTGGCATTTTCTAAAAATATGCCACTAGTGTAGTGCCACTAAAGTATGTTTTTGTTGTAGTGTTGTGACACTTGTTCATTGAAATGTCACTAGAGCCTTTTATGTTTGTCGTTTTGTGGCATTTTTCAAAAACGTGCCACTAAATATCATTTTTGTGGCATTTTCTAAAAATATGCCATTCGTGTAGTGCCACTAAAGTATGTTTTTGTTGTAGTTTTGTGACACTTGTTCATTGAAATGTCACTAGAGCCTTTTATGTTTGTCGTTTTGTGGAAAGTTTTTATTATTTTTTTTATCATTTTTGGTTTTAAATTTGCAAATTTGTTTTTATATCCTTCTAAACTACAAAGACTTAAACAATAAATTTCTTTAATACAAATATTTTTTTTAAACAAAAGACAAACATTAAGAAAGTTAAATGACTTTTTTAACAATTGCCAAATATAATAAATTCTATTAATTTTTTTTTATCTCAATTGTTAATTGAACAAAATAAAATCAATAAATAAATAAAAATATTTAGCTTAAATAGTTATGAAGTGACTTTTGCTAAAATTAAATAGAAATAAACATTTTTTTTCCTATTAAAAGTGATGGTGAAATTTTTTTTATATAATAAAAAAATAAAATGAGAATTACACATAATATTTTATTGTTTCAGCAATGCTACAGACCCACACTTTCACCCACAATGATATGACAAGAGAGTTGAGCTCAATGTCATTATAGAAAATCAAGAGTTGACACATATATATACCACATCATTGTGGATACAATTGTGAATCTTAAACATCTTCCTTATTATTCATCTAGACTCTTTTAGCACTTACAAAATATGGTAGATTTTGTTATTTTATTTTATTTTATTTTATTTTATTTTCAATTGTCAATTAAACAAACTAAAATAAAAAAATGAAATTTTTTAGCTCAATTGCTAAAAGGTGACTTTTGGCAAAACAAATAGAAATATGTATTATTTTTATAATAAAAGTGATCGTTTGTGAAATATCTTTTTTTATTTAAAACAAATGAGAGTTATAAGTGATAATTTATTAGTCATTTAGAATTCTTTTCAGATCAAATTCTAAATTTTCTTCGTACCTTATATATATATATATTTTATCTAGATACTTTTATTTTATAAGAAATTTAATTTTATTATATTTAAATATTTTATTGTAATTTTTAAATCAAATATATTTTTTGAAAAATCGTATTTAAATTATTTTATGCCATTATAAAATGTAATTTTTTTTAATATCAATTTATTCGTTGATCCCTTTCAAAAAAGTGTATTTGCTTTTGTTCATTAATATTAAATTTTTAATTAATCTTCACTACAGGAAATGACATTTTTGGCGACTAAAATATTGGTCACCAAAAGCCCTATATTTGGTCGCCAAAACTCATTACTGACTAAATTTTTTTTGTCGCCAAGGTCGTCGCTTATGCCTTGTCAGCGATAGTATTGGCGATCAAACTATTTTTGGTCAACGAATGTGAACATTTGGCTACTAAACTTTGGTTAGTCAGCAAAGGTTATTTTTTGGCGACTAAAATATTAGTCGCCGAAAGTGCATGTTTGGCTACTAAATTTTAGTTAGTCGGCAAAGGTTATGTTTTGGCGACTAAAATATTAGTTACCAAAAGTTCTCACATAAAACTAAATTCAACTATTAGAGACTAAAGTTTTAGTCGCCAATAGACTTTTTGTCACAGATAATAATACATTTTGTGGCTACACATTTTAGTCAGTAATATAATACATATATTTAACAACCAAATAGTTTAATCGTTGTTACTTTTACTGAACATAAAACTAAATTCAACTTTTAGTTGCCATAAGCCTCTTAATTTTCATTTCATTATTTTTTACGACAAAACATTTTAGTCGCGAAAGGATGCCGTGTTTTTCATGACTAAAATATTTAGCCAACAATAGTTTCTTCTCTCATTCTGATTTGTTTTGACTACTAACTATTTGGTCACCAAAAGACATTTGTTTCTTTTTGGCTACCAACTTGTTTAGTCGCCAAATACTATATAATTTTTTTTTATTATTTAATATCTCAACCACCTGTATCCATTATTAGTGCAACCTGTACCCTGTATAAATAATATAATCCATCAATACTAATTATATTATCAACCATTCAACAACGTGCACACATTTCACTTTCAACCATCTAAAGAATTCATATTGGACGTCAAATTGTAAGTGGGTGTTTGGGAAATGAGTTTTTATGTAGATTTTTTTAGTTGTAGGATATTGTTGGATAAAAAAATTTTAGTGTTTGGGAAGATAGTTGGGTTTTTTTGTGGTTGGATGTGATGTTTATGAGAGAAAAAGTGAAATGATTATGGGGTTGGATGTGATATTTTGTTTGGATTTGTTTTTTTTTTTTTTTTTTTTTTTTTGGTAAAACTTTTGTGTTTTAGTGAAAAAAATGAGAAAAAAATTTGGGAACCAAGTTCCCAAACACCACCTTAGGTATAATCCATACAAACCAAGTATAATCCAACCTCAAAAATTTAGTTCCATACATAATAGAGGATTAACCAAATTTAATGTCCAAAAGAAAATCTGTACCACACCAAAAAGATAATCTGTACCGCCCCAAAAACTAAGTTCTAATTTGTACCATGCCAAATTTTAGATATTTACCATGCAAAAAAAATAATTTGTACGAATCATTATAAGGACAGAGGTATAAAAACAATGCCCTTCCATTCTTGTCAAAAAAAAGTCATATCCACAATTCTACGACTAAAACCATTCGCAAAAATGAAATTAATCATTAGTATTGACTAAATATTGGCATATTTAAAATTATTAAAAAAACATATAAAACTCGAACTTAATTAATCTTTTCAAATTATGAAACAAAAATTTGGAAAACTCAAATGCATACATTAGGCAACCAGTAATATTTTACAAGTAATCATTCTATATAATTATAAGTATTTTTCCATTTTTGGCAACTACAACGCTGTTTTCGTCTAGATATATGACATTTTGAACTCTAAGTCCTAGCCTACATGTCTTATTTACGTACCGTTTATCCCTATAGGCCACATTTGGCACCAAGAAGCTTCCCGTTACGTCAAAACAGTGGTTAGGGGGCAGTTTTGCATTTTCGCCTCCCGAACGCCTTTTTTGACTAAGTTTATAACATTTTCAACTCTTAACTCCCAACCTACGTGTCCTATTTACATCCCGTCTGTCCTCACAGGTCCTATGTGTCATGTGGAAGCTACCCGTGATATCCATAGAGCAGTTCAAGGGTTTACGTTTTTGCCTCTCGAACGCCCTTTTTCAAAAGTTGGATTATTTTTAGATTTTTTTTTTCAATTAACTTAAATGAATGTATGTAGTTCCTAGTCTCCAAACAGGTTGGAAGGAAATTGAATTGCATTAGTAATCTTGTTAGGCTTCATAAAATTTACACAATCTTGTTGTGCTAATTTACTCTGCCCTCGTTCGGCATAAGCTAAATGGGGGCTTTTTGGCTAAAATAGCCACAAAAAGACAAAATAGGCTTTTTAGCCTAATAAAACAAAATTTTACATCCAAAACATAATCATTTTATTTTTTTCTCTCACAAAAGTCAAAAAAACCAAAAAAAACCTATCCTAAACGAGGCTTTTTAGCCCCAGGCTAAAATAGCCAAAAAGTCAACCCACATCCCAAACGAACCCTCTATGTGAAACCCAACCATTTAAGCACTTTGTTCAACCATTTAATTTACTGTAATCAATTCAAGGAAAGTGAATATTTTATAGAAAACATGTGCTTACCTTTTCCGCATCAGAATGAAGTTCTTCAGAGTATCCAAACACCAGGTGCTCTACTGGTAAGTCTTCTAATATTACGCATCAAAACCTATTCAAAGTCTAGAAACAAAAACAATAAAAAACAAAAAACAAAACCCATTATCAACAGTGAAAATGATATACAAAAACCATTTTCTAATAAACAAGACATGTTTCACAAAACAAGTCGTACTTGAGTGAAAAACCCAAACTTTGAACTGGGTATACAAATGAAGAATTTTCAGATCAAGTTTGCAAGGAAGAGATGGAAATGGACATGGAGACTACATACATAGGATGGGATGGAACTACTATGACTACAAACACCACCAACAATCCCTATGAACGACAGTTAGGAGAACCTCACAACTCCAGAAATGCTATCTTTTCCTTCAATTTCTATAAGACAGTTTGAGCTTGCCATGGCTGCCAAGCTAATGATGGACCACCCCACATGTGTCTCACTAATCCTACTTGTTTTGTCATTGCCTCTTCTTATTGGTTTGTTGTTGATAATGATGATGATGATAAACCACTATTCATAATATTGAACATTGTTGATTGAAATGATGGAAGGTTTTGGTGATATATGTATTGGTGATTCACATAGATATATGCAAAGAGCTCCAAAATGTTATCCTTTTCTTTCTTTCTTTTTTTCTTTCTTTTTTATATAACTTTTCCCAAAAAGTAGCACCAGATAAACAATTACATATATATGGAACCATAAATCTTTTGAAATGGGTGAATTCAAAAATAGTACATGCTATTATTAATCCAATCTCATAGAATTATGTAAATCCGATAAGGATCAATCACAAGCCTTGCTTTTACAAACATGCAACATCACTTGCCAAACAAACAATCTTGGGCAACTCATGCTTGTCATTTGATTTGCCAAATAAATACAAAATACCCTTTAGATTGCCACTTCTTATCATTCTTCAAAACGATTAATTTCAAAGCTACTGTTAGCATTACAACTTGCCAATAATCTAACAAGCCAACTCAGCTGCAGCCAAGGCCACAGCTCAGACCAGAGCTGCAGCAGCTGCAGCAATAGCCAAGGCCACAGCAGCCACAGTCAGAGCCAAGGCCACAGCTGCTGATTATAACTAAACTAGATTTTGTTCAATAAACTCAAGAGCCTAATTTTGAGCCTTCTCAGGAGGCAGTAAGACAAACTGAATATTGAAAAGGTTCACATATTGTGTTGAGCTTAGATGTGGAAAGAACAAAGCATGGTGCAAATATAGTTCCCTACTACTACATGCTAAAATGCCACGAGTGCTAAAGGTAATAAGAAAAAATAGGATATAAGATTAAAAGTGTGCCATTTCCTAACAAACACATAAAAGACGCATATAACAAACAAAAGTTTGTTCTGAATTCAAAAAATAATTAGGGATCTTAAATTCATGTCAGATGAGTATTAATTCTTAAGAAATAGAGGCTTGTTTTCCAAGAAAAGAAACCATGCAAACAGTAATAGCTGGATTTTGATATTATCATGTAATTTGGTGAAGAGAAACTATGCAAGTCTATGACACTAAAACAAATAAAACACCAAGCATATACAGCTTTGGTCTTGTGCTAATCATAAGTAAATAAAGTGCATACGTGTAGAGGATTAGAGCACACAATTAATATAATACTGTGACCCTCTCATATTAACCTAGAAAGTGCCTCAAAACTGAAGATCTTAACAATTTTTAGAAAATATATGTTGCAAAACCCACAGGCAAATTAACAAGATAAATATGTTTAATGCAGCACAAAATTCAATTGCCTGAGCTTAAATGACAAACAAAGTGCTTAGTATTTGCAAGTGTCCCCATTGGGGATCGATTGACTCTATTGGTATAGATATAATATTGGAGTAAAAATTGCAAATTCAATAGGAGGGCATCAAAGATACCAAAAACTACCACCACATTCAATTTTCCTAAAATGGAACTCTAACAAAATTTTACCATGAATCAACCCTTCATCATGGGCCACCAAAGAAAATGGAGACATTACCACAACTTATTTTTTAATCTAATAACCAATTCAAGACCATTTAACAAAGGTAGCCACTGAACACAATTTATCAATCAATTTTCATTAGGATGTTGGAGAACACCTTTACCCCTTCCAATGTAGTATCAGCAAGACTCTGAAATAACTAATTTGGCCACCTCAATCCATTTAAAGAAAAAGACAAATGACACGAGAATTGAGCTTCACCTCGTGTAATGGTTTGCCATTTCTTATTCGTGCATTTGGATGAGCAAGCGTTGATTCAAATGGAGTCCTTGGCCTCACTTCTTTAATTTCCTCCCACTCCTCACGAGTAGGCATCCTAACTATGCCTTGACCAGTAGGAGCATGCTTTATTTTGTGCTCAATCATCTCTTGGGATTTGGATTCATCATACTGCCAGTATACCATATTAATCACATTAATATTGTCAAGTATAGAATCAAAAAAATTGACTGACGTGCTTTTCAGGAAAGCAAAATTGATGTCAAAGAGAATAATCCACAAAGGAAATAGCATGAAACCTCTACATTTAAGCTCCAAACTTTATTAGGTATGCCATTTTAGTGGTGGATGAATCTTCATTCAATAATGATAAATCATATCTTGAAATATCTCAAAAGGTTAGAGAACTATAGCCTATACAGTCCCACCAACACAATTACCTGAAACCTTACCACAACCATCCCATGTGGTTGCTACTTCATGGAAGTCACCACAAACATCAATGAGGCTTTGCCCTATTGAGAGTATCTTCCGTTAGGCAATCCGATAGATAGATTATGGCTAACTTTTAGATTTGCGATAATGGAAGGTTGAGACAAAAGTTCAAACCCATGAAGTTTTGTTTTCAACTTACTTAGTTAAAAGAAATAAAAACCCATCAAACTACTACCAATGAGTATAGCAACTGATATAGAGGTTATGCATTTGGCAAACAAATTAATTTGGTTCAGAGAAGCACGTTGCAAATTATGAGAGAACCAATGAGATAATTAAATATCCAGAGTTGAAGGAAACACAAAGAAATGCATCCAAACTAAGCATACCATCATCAGGAGCTTCGTAAAGAGTGCAACTGCAACGCCAGTGAGAATCATCGGCATAGTCGCTGTGTCAAGGAATGTTTTTGGCTCCGGAACTTCTACAAATAACTGATTTTTCCTAGGGTTCTTCCTTGTCCTCATCTTTTCCAACTCAGCAACCTTCCTCTTTAGGGTTTTGCTAGGACCGTCACGGGATAGTGTATGCATCTGTCTATGCAATAGGAATAATGCTCTGCCAACTCGAAGCATTGTTACCAAAAAGATGGTCTAACTGTCAATGAAGTCCTCGAATCATTTCAGTGCCTAGAACCTAGCTATTCACCTTGTAAGATCAAAGACGGCATAGCCCCAATTGTGAGATTGGTTATTACTTCTTTGGTCAAAAAATGCAAGGGAACTGTGTCTTCAGAATTGAGGAGGATGACAAAAAAATCAAAATTGGTAGCTTTTGCTATTGCAAAATTAAGTTAAAACATATATATGTGTGTGTGTGTTAAAAACAAATGTATCCAAAATTATGAGAACGACACTCTAAATCCGTCATAACAATCGAATATACAAAACCTCAAACCATCTTAGCAACTCAAATCAAGGGCTCATGACTCTTGATTTGACAAAAGAATCAAATTGGGAAGCTTTTGCTTTTGAAGAATGAAGTAAAACGTATAAATGCATGCATATAAACATAGGTATAGCAAAATTGTATCCAAAATTACTCTAAAATCCCTCATAACAATAGAATATACAAAACCTCAGACTATATTAGCAAATCAAATCAAGGGCTCTATGCTCTTGACAAAAGAATCAAAAGGGGTTGCTTTTCTTTCGAAGAATCAAGTAAGTACATACAACAAAAAAACTCATACTTATGAGAATGACAATCTAAATCCCTAACAATAAAAGATACAAAACCACATACTTACGAAATCAAGGGCTAAGAGTGCGTGCAGATCAAAAGAAATTCTTTTTCGCTTCGCACAAATTAGAGACCAGAGCTGCAACCACAGCCAAGGCCACAACAGACAGGAGTGGAAGAAAATGATCAGAACTTTGCTTTACAATCACATTTTAGCAGCCATACATGCAAATAAATACATAATCAATGTGTATGAGTTCTTCTCTCTTGTTTCATGATATTCTTTCTTGGGTCTATAGGAATAACAAATAAATTTATTAAATATTAAACCCAAACCAATATGTGACTTCAGAATACAACAGAAAAAGTAGAAGAAGAAGATGAGTAGAGACAGATAATTTTTTTATTCGGGCATTGCATCAAACAATTGGAGGGCAAAAGATGTAATAGGAAGAATAAATTCATGGGAAAGAACAAATGTATGAAAAGTACAAATCAATAACCACGAATCCAATTCAATATGAGGACAAACCAAACTCAGACACAAAGAGCCAAGTGAGTTCTCAATCAAGCAACCATAGGATAATGAAATTAAGAATTGGATTGCACAACTAATGGCATATGGAAGTTGAAGAAGGGCATACCTCGTCTGTTTCTTGAACTAGATTGACAGCAATTTACATGTTGAATGTTGTTTCGGGAACAGACCAATCGGTTGAATGTTGTTTGTGGAATGAACTATGTTTCTAAGTTGAAGGTAAAATACTTCAAATCTCCATGAATATAATCATTATTTAGCAAGAGAGATCAAGCCTCTACATAAAAAAAATACAAAACAAAAAAACCCTAAATCTAGAACGAAAATCACAACCAATTTACTCATTTCCTAGAAATGAAACTCCTACAGCATCAAAAAAAAAAAAAAAAAAAAAAAAAAAAAAAAAAAAAAAAAAAAAACCTAGAGCTATAGTGAAATGGGAAAATAGAGAGAGAGAGAAAGAGAGAGAGAGAGAGAGAGAGAGAGAGAGAGAAATACCTAAATCAAAATCAATGGGCTTGAGACGGTGAGTGACAATGAGTGATAGTGGCGATGAGACATACCGATGGAGGTGCTCCGGATGCTGGCGACTGCGAGGAGGACCGGCGGTGAGAGAGGGAGGGGAGAGGAGCAGCGGAGGCAGAGAAAGAGAGAGGCACTAGCTTCGTTTAGGGTTTGGTTTGGAAGCAAAATATATATATTATTTTACATAATTTATTAAATATTTTGGTTGCCAATTATTTTTTAAAATTCTTCTAAAATTTGAAATATTATTTTAGTTCTTTGGTGACTATTTTTTTTTTTTTTTTTTGTCTCTGAAAATAAGTTTTTGACTCCCAAACTTTGAGGTTTTTTTTTTTAAATGTTCTAAAAAAATAATTTAGAGAATTGACCACTTTTCAAACTATTTAGGAAACTAACCTACTTTTTAAAATCGCATTTTGAAAATACAACTTTAAATTGAAATTGTATTTTCAACATGCAATTTTATTTTGAAATCTCATGTTGAAAATGCAATTTATGATAATATGCACTTGACTTTTTGAAATTACATTTTCAACATGCGATTTCAATGTAAAATTGCAGGTTGAAAATGCAATTTTAATTTGAAAAACGCATTTTCAAAATGCAATTTCAAAAAGTAGGTTAGTTTCCCAAATAGCTTAACACTACAAGAAAAAGCACCTTAATTTAGTCGCCAAAAGTCGACTTTTCAGTTTCCCCAACTAATTTTTTTAGTCACCGGTTTTGTCACGAATACATGGTCGCCGGAGGTATTGGTGACTAAAACTTTTTTAGTTGGCAAAAAACAAGTCTTTAGCTACCAAAGTTTTGGTCGCCAATAGTCAATTACACTATTTCAAATTATACATTTAGCGACTAATCTTTTAGTCGCCAATAAGCTATGAATCACCGACCAAACCATTTAGTCGCCAAAAGATACACTTTTAGCGACTAATAATTTAGTCGCCAAAGGTTTTCCGTGAAAAAAAAAAAAAAAAAAAAACTTCCTTTCCTGCTTTTTCTGAGATTCGAACCACCAACCTCTCACTTGTAAAGGTTTACCAACACACTCCCTCCACTATGCCACTACAACACCACATGAATATATATGCAAAATATATTATTAAATAGTATATTGACCCGTATTATAAAACTATATATATAAACATAATTATTTTTATTCAATATAATTTATGTAAAAAATAAATTATTTATTAAAAAAAAAGGAAGCCACTTTTGGCGACTAATTTTTTTTTTAGTCGCCAAAAACCTTAGTTTTGGCTACTACCAATAATTTAGTCGCTAAAAAAATTAATTTCCGCCTAAAAATAACCACTTTCGGCGACTAAACTTATTTTTAGTCGCCAAAACCTCCACTTTTGCCGACTAAACTTATTTTTAGTTGCCAATTGTCCACTTTTAGCTACTAATTTTTTTTAGTAGCCAAAAACCTTTACTTTTGGCTACAAAATTTTTTTTTGTCGGTAAAACACCTATAATCGGCAACCAAACTATTTTATAGTCGCCAAAACCTATACTTTTGGCTACTAAATTTTTTTAGTCTCCAAAAACCTTCACTTTTGGCTACTAAAATTGTTTTAGTAGCTAAAACCCATTTAATCGGCGACTAAACTGATTTTTAGTCGCCAATATACATTCGGCTGCTAAACTGTTTTAGTCACCAAAAGTTTTCACTTTTGGCTACTAATTCAATTTTAGTCACCAATTGTCCTACTTTCAACGATGAAATTTATATTTTTAGTCGCTAAAACTGGTTTTTCTTGTAGTGTCAAAAGTGGGTCAATTCTCTAAATTGTTTTTTTTTTAGAATATTAAAAAAAAATCTCACAAAACTTTTGGTCGCCAAAGATAAAAAGTAAATTTTTATTTTTCATTCGGTGACTAAATGATTTTAGTAGCCAAAAGTAACTATACAATGACTAAAATATGAGTTGGTCTTTAAAAATAAATTTTTGGCTACCAAACTTTTGGTCGCCAAAGATAAAAAGTAATTTTTTGTTTTTCATTCGGCGATTAAATCATTTTAGTAGCCAAAAGTAACTATACAGAGACTAAAATATGTGTTGGTCACTGAAAATAAATTTTTGGCTATCAAACTTCTGGTTTCCAAAGATAAAAAGTAAATTTTTGTTTTTCATTCGGAGACTAAATAAATTTAGTAGCCAAAAGTAACTATACAGCGACTAAAATATGTGTTGGTCGCTGAAAATAAATTTTTGGCTATCAAACTTCTGGTTTCCAAAGATAAAAAGTAAATTTTTGTTTTTCATTCAGAGACTAAATAAATTTAGTAGCCAAAAGTAACTATACAGCGACTAAATTTTTTTTTGTTGCCAATTGTGGCATATTTAGCAACTACATGTTTTTTAGTCGCCAATAACCAATATACGCCGACTACTAAAAAAATTTAGTAGCTAACTCTTGTACTTTCGTTGACTAATATAATTTTTGGTCGCCAATTCCACAACTTTTGGCCACTAAATTTTTTTTAGTCGTCAAATTTGGTCACCAAAAGTGTAATTTCTTGTAGTGCTTCTTTATTATTAAAAATTAAATTAGCAAATAATTTTATATATTTATATATGCAATTTTGTTTCGATTGCTTAGGTTATTTGGTTTCTTTATCCAAGTCCATTCAAATTTATTCAAAATTTTGAATTTTACATAGGTTTGCACCGAATTAAAAATTCTATTGCTCAATCTTTAAAAATTTATAAGCTTGACTCAAGTTACTTGGGTTTAACTCGCCCAAATTTACAATTCTAGCAAAGGAGTTGAAGTTACATAACAGAAATTGTGACAAATTAAAAATTGATACATAAATTGTGAAAATTAAATTATAGGTCTCAATATTATTTTTTTATTTTCATAATTTACATACAAAAATCTAACTATTTATATTATTTTATATAGACATATTTTATTAATTTTTTCACATCACACGGGTTTTCACTAATTTGAGTTTAAGCGAATACCCTTTTGCGATTTATTTTTTCAATTTTTTGATTCGTTTTTGGGATAGGAGTAAAAATGTGAGGTGTGGAAGATTCTTTTTGGAGGGATTAGTGGTTGAAGTGTTGGTTGTCAAGCATTGAAATCTACATTTTCTGCTAGTGTGGTTTTCTGATGTTACATTAGAGTGTTTCATTAATTGGAGTGTTGCATTAATTGGAGTGTTGCATTTAGAAAGAATACACTAAGGAGTTTTTTTGAAATGTTACGTTGTTACATTTGACAAAAGTATATTAATGAGTTTTTTACTGTGTTAAATTGGAGTGTTACGTTTGGAAAAATTACACCAAAGAGTTTTTTTGGGATGTTTCGTTATTACATTTAAGAAAAGTACACTAAGAAAAAAATTTAGTATGTTACATTATAGTGCTACATTTGGAAAAAGTATACTAAGAAATTTTTGCGTGTTACATTGATTGGAGTGTTACGTTTGGAAAAAAAATACACTAAAGAGGTTTTATGTGTTGTTACGATATTACATTTGAAAAAAAAAATAGAGTAAGAGTTTTTTAGTGCGTTACATTGGAATGCTACGTTTAAAAAAAAGTACATTAAAGAGTTTTTTGGGGATGTTATGCTATTATATTTAAGAAAAGTACACTAAGGAGTTTTTTTTAATATGTTATATTAGAGGTTACGTTTGAAAAAAGTACATTAAGAAATTTTTGTATGTTACATTGATTGGAGTGTCACGTTTGAAAAAAGTATAAAAAATTTTTAGTGTGTTACATTCAAGTGTTACGTTTTTTAAGTGTTATATTGGAGTGTTACGTTTGGGAAAAGTATATTGAGGAATTTTTTTGAAATGTTACGCTTAGTAATTTCAAAATTATGAGAAAATCCACATTTATCCCACAACACATTAACACACGCGCATTTATACTTGGCACTTTAGTAATTCACACTAAAATGAAACTTTTAGATCCATTAAAAAAAAAAAACCAAAAAATTCATAAAATCACTATTTAAAATTTATTAGTGTTTCACTTTTTCTTTTTCTTTTTTTTTCCCCCTTCAAAATTTCTGTAATAAATTGACCATTAAAAATAAAAATTGAAGTGTGCCTTTCACAATACTAGTTAGACCACCATGCGCGAAGCGCATGGGGTCACGCCATCATTGGCTACAAACAAAGTCATGACGATTACGCTATCATTGGCTAGGAATTATAGAATGAGACAAAGACACGACAAATTGTCATTCAATTCTCTAAACTTTATTGTATGAATTGAAAAAGGAGACAAAAAAATATAGATCGAATAATCAAATAATAAAAAATGAGGTAATTATTAGAAACAAATTAGCCTTAAAAGTTTTGAATTCCATTATTCCATTTCACACTAAACCTGGAAAATACGTCAAAAGTTTATATTTGCTGGTTTCGGGAAAAATGTCTAAAGTTTTTGTTAGTTAACTTTGAAAGGAATGGAATAGCTTCACAATAATAGAATCCATGACTGTGCAAGCCAAATGAAATAACATGGATATAATTAAATCATGAATCAAAATGGAAATGATGAACAGGTCATTCTTATATTAGTAATTAGTCAGTTTTCAAAATCATAAATCCTTCCTACCATTTCCTACTTTTATAATTTAGGAATATGTCTTGATTTTCTACTAAGAGAGGAAACACTACATCTCAATAATGTGCCTGAGGGAAACACTATATTCACAAAAGAATCTACTTCATCCAAAGTAGATAGTGAGAGAGAACCTTCACTGAATGCAGCGACATGATGCAATATCTTGATAAATGACCTTCTCTCTGAAAAAACATTATATTGAATTGCAAGATAAACGTATCGATCTAACAAATGGTTGTTGGAACACCCACCCAATAATAGGTATCTTCTGCACAAAAACTAACAATGTTGGCCAAAAGCCACTGCACAACCAAGAAAAAGCCCACGTCGAAAGAAATAGTTCCTTGTACAATCATCACAAGGCAAGACCCAGAGTGGTAAATAAAAATGGGAGATGAGTACACAGACTGAATGGAGGAAACATAGAGCAAACAAACCATGAAATTGCTACGTTTCGTGAAAAACTACATCGAGGACTTCGGTCCAATGGATATCATCACCGCTGATAAAAAAGAGGATCTAATTCAGTGTCACCAAAATAACACAAAGTTTAGTAGGCATCAAATACACAACAAGCTAAACGGAAAATGCTCAATAATGGGAGAAATTGAGCAATAAAATTATGATGAGAGAAACGTTTTACTTACATTTTCCATGGCAACCTTGTCAAAAAATCAATTGATTCCCAAGAATGAGAACAGTACGCCAAATGCTGTCAATCCCAGCCCAATCTCTGTTTCATCATAGAGTTTCCAATTCTTTCATTAATCAGAATTTTGAAATGCAACAATTCATTAAAATAGAGTTAATATTATGAATGTGAAGAACCTAAATAAGTTAATTGCTTTGTATAACAAAATAAACATATAAAAGAGTACCTTATCCGATGTCAATAAACACCAAACAATTAATAATGGAATGAGAGCATTTCAATTGCCAAACCAGTTTAAGAACATAGAATTATAATTAATACCAAAAAACAAGAAAGAAATCATCAAAATGGGAAAACTTTGACTAAACCATATGAGGGTTCCAAGCAATTAAATTACAAAACTATATCAACCTTCAAACCAACTATAAAAGAATAAAAGTTCACAATTAATCGTTTAAGAAACTTTGTAATCACAATAAATAATCTTTGTTACAAATTGTATTAAATTATCAAATTACAAATAAAAATAAAGCAACCTAGTGCACAAGCTCTAGCTAATTACAAATGTTTCAAAGAACATATACAATTGTAGAGAATGAAATTGATACCTTAAACTATTCGCCAACGACTTGCTTGTAAAGATTTGGATTGCAAAAAGGTAAGGCACATAAGCACTCCATTCATCAAAAGAATTCCAAAGATTAGCCAATGTAAAATACTCAACTTTTTCCCTCTCCCAATGGTGCCTGTAACGCCCCAAAATAATCCACCATAATTAAAATACATCAACCAACATCCACTAAATAAATATAACAAACCTCTAACCTTTACATCATTAATCAATGACGTTTATACAAAAGTTCCACATGCGAATTATACATTCAAGGATATAGAAATGCATAAATCTATAGCATGTAGAGCATCAAATCCCAAAATAAATAAAATGCCCTTAAATGCTAACATCTTCCAAGGCTTGAGCCCGGTTATACAAAATGGTTTCACGAACCCATACATTTAAAGCCCTAGGCTAGCAAATAAATTCACAACAAAATAGAGTCATCTACTCTTCACAAAATATGTCCACGCCCTTAACTCGGCGAGATCACCACATCTTTTCCTGCACCAAAATCCTGCAGGGGTGAGCATAAAGCCCAGTAGAGAATCCTTACAAAGTATATACAATTATGCAAGATTTCCAATATTAAATACAAATGCCATGCAATGACAGTTTAAAGAGAATTTCATTCACATGCTTATTTTGAAAATCATCATGTTCAACAATAGTTTGAAATCTCAACAATTTCAAAACTTACAATTTTATTTAATAGGGGCAGTAAATACGACTCAGGATAATCCCTAGGTTGGTGTCTGCAAGTAGGCTCAACTAGCACTACCAATACCCCACTTTACCTGTGATAACCCTGTTCCGTATTATGCTAATTGATCTTTATTATGAATATGATTATGTGTTTGATATGATTTTGAGTGTCATTTATATGAATATATGTGGTTTTGAATTTCTATCTGTTCACCGTAGGAAAATCTGTTTGACTTTCTGCTTTGGAATTTAAATTGAAGGCCCTATTGGCCACAGAAACCGAAATTGACTACGCCATTGTGATTAGCGTAATTTTTAGAGCCTACGGTGAAATTTAATTGAAAATTGATTCGGATCAAAATAATCAGATTCAGAATGACTAATTAAAGCACCATTACTTAATTTTAAGTGATTTGATTAAGAGACCCTATAAATAGGCTTATTCACACTCAATTCCTCTCTTTTTAATTCATTTGGTTGAAATTAGCTCTCTAGAAAGTGAGAGAACCGAATTTAGAGAGAGAGAGTGAGGGCAATTGAAGGTTTGATCAAGAAGCTTGGGAATCTTGAAGATAAACTCAAGAATTAACCATAATTTGGAAGATCAAAGCTCCTAGGTGCGTAAATTCATGAGTTTGAGCTTGTGATTTTGTGAATTCAAGTGGTTTGGTAGCTCATGGCAAAGATTGAGTTGAATATGAAGTTAGAATGCACATGCATGCATGAAATTGCAATGAATCACCATGAATTGCTATGAAATTACATAATCTAGCATGTAATATGTGAATTATGAAAGATTTAGCATTGAAGCATACATGCAAGAATGGTTTTGTTGAGTTTTATGGTTATAAGCATCATTGGTGCTATTTGAAATGGAATTGGGGTCAAAGACTAACATGCATGTTGAAATTGATAGAGATATGAATTTGGTATGAGGTTTGAATGCATAGGTTTGATCATACAAAAGAAAGGAGGAATTATTTGAGAATTGGATTATGGTTTTGAGAAATTGGCCTCATATTGTTTGTATACTCATGATATGTAATGTGTTTCCCTATTTTTGGTGCCTTAATTCGAGCTTTAAAGCCTTTGAATGTTGAATTTGAGCCTCAAGAACAGTTCTGGAAAACCCAGAATTTGGCATGTCTGCTCGAGCGAGGAAAGCGCCGCTCGAGCGTAAAATGCAATATTTTGCAAACATTGATGTCCGCTCTAACGGGGAAGTTCACGCTCGAGCGGGGAGCTACGTAGAGTGACTTTCAGCTCGAGCATCCGAAGTCACGCTTGAGCGTAAAAAAATGAGGCAACCAGTATTTTTGCAGACCCACGGGGTTCGCTTGAGTTAGGAAACCCATGTTCGAGCGGGGACCCCTGTTTCAGAAATTTTGTAAAAGTGTTCTGTGTTTCATTTTCCGTTCTCTTTCTCTTCTAAGTACTCTTAGGCATGCATTGAGCATTATGAATGAATTAAAAGGATAAGAAAGAAGCCTAAGAGGGATGTATGAATTAAGAACGGATTGAATTGTTTGTGACCCATATGTGTTATGTAATGTGTAGGGTCGAGCTCAAGGGTGAATCCACCGGGAGAACACTGTGAGTAATATCTTAGTAAAGATATTTTGAAGTATGTTATTTGTCCAATTGCTTATTTTCCTATAAGTCTTATAAGTTTGTTAATTTGAATTATGAACAAATGTTTGTTATGCCATATGGTTGGGCCAAAGGTCGTTGGATACAAATGAATGGGCCAAAGGCCGTATGACACGAATAAATGGGCCAAAGGCCGTATGACACGATTGAATGGGCTAATGGCCGTATGACATGAATGACTGGCCCAAAGGCCGTTTGACACAAATGATTGGGCCAAAGGCCATCGGACAGGAACGATTGGGCCAAAGGCCATCGGACAGGAACGATTGGGCCAAAGGCCATCGGACAGGAACGATTGGGCCAAAGGCCGTCGGACAGGAATGATTGGGCCAAAGGCTGTCGGATATGAATGAATTAGGCCCAAGGCCATTTGATATGTTTGGAACCGCAATCACTTAACCTATATGTACATATATATATATATACTAGATAGAAATATGAATTGGGCCCAAGGCCGTCTGATGTATGTTATTCTAAATACCGTTCGTGTATCTTCCTTATTTGATATTATTCACTGGGCATTCGCTCATGCTCATTCATGTGTTTGTAGGTGAGCCAAGGGAGGTCCAAACCCAGCCTCAATGAAGTTTGTGTGAAACAGTCAAGGTTTTGAAGGGTCAGCCCCTATGTCTCACGCACGAGACTCATTTTCGCTCTTTTGCTATCTTGTTATATTTTTTCATGTTGGCGAGAACTTTGGATTACGGTTGTATATAGTTTTGATTGGCTGACCATGACTCGAATGATCCTGTTGTGTAAAGCTTATATGTTAACTTTCCTTGATGTGAGTTATTAATGTATGTTTTGTGAAATGTTATGATGTGCCATGTAAGCACAGCTCTATGGACAAAAGTTCGAAATTGCTTCTGTTTGGCCCCCTTAACTTTGTTAAAATATATCTGATTTGGTTTAAGGCCGTAGGTAATCTCGTGATTACTGGCTAGTTATGTCCTTAACCCATGGGGGCGGGTTCAGGTTATGACAGAGTGGTATCAGAGCACGAGTTAATAACTCACACACTTGCCCAAAGAGCGATAAGCATCTAGAAAAGATCTAGGATGCATTCATGTGATAAGTATGAATCTGAAAACATCAAGAATGTGTTTAAATTCTCTAAAATAAATGATTATGTGCTATATGTTTGTGATTTACTTGCATTGCGAATTATTTGAGTTTGTATGCTCTTTAGTACATGCATACTTGTGAATCTTTTGTGTAAAGTATAATGCAAGTCTAATCAGATGGTGAGAACAAGAGGTGATGAAATAGAGGAGTTTTCTACTGCCATAATGGATAGAATGGAAAGACTGATTCAGGAAATGGTAGAGACGTTGAGGCAACAACAACAGTGGCAACAACCACACCCTCCGCCTCCTCTTCCAATGCCACTTGTGCCAGATAATCAGAATGATGACCGAATAATAGCTCTCACCAAAGAGTTTAAGAAAATGAAACCACCACAGTTCCATGGGGGATTAGACCCGTTGAAGGCTGAAGCATGGGCCCTCGGCATTAAAAAGTTATTCGAGGTGTTTCCTTGTTCAGAAACACAAAAAGTGCTCCTAGCCACCTTTACTCTTGAAGATGAGGCTAGAAGGTAGTGGATGTTAATGCGTGAAAACAATAAAGGTGTTGGTTGGGCACGGTTCTTGGAAATTTTCTATGGCAAGTACTTTCCACAGTGTGTCCGTGATAGGAAGGTGTCGGAATTCATGGAACTCAGACAAAAGAGCATGACTATAGCTGAGTATGAAGCCAAGTTCATTGAATTGGCTAGGTTTGCACCACTTCTGGTTGACACTGACTATAAGAAGGCAAGACATTTTGAAGGGGGACTCCGGGATGATATTCTAGAAAAGGTAAATGTTCTCAAACTGGAGACCTATATTGAAGTGTTAGACCAGGCCATAATATCAGAAGCTAACATAGCCAGACAAGCTAAACCAACGACATACTAGAAATGTAGTAAAAGACAAGGCTTCTTTTCGACGAAGAAATTTTTGAAGAAGCAGAATACAGGCTCATCGAGTACTTCTAATTCTTCCCAAGATACATCCCCAATGTGTAATATTTGTAGTAAAAGGCATCGTGGGGTTTGTTACCGTGTGTCAAGAGCTTGTTTTAAATATGGAAAAACAGGGCATATGGCCAGAGAATATAATCAGAACAATGGGAAGATAGCTGCTAGTTCCACTGCATTGATCCCAAAACCGGGAAATGCTATGAGATCTACCACCACTGGAGATACTGTGAGGCAAGGGAGAGTTTTCGCGCTTGTTCCGGGTGATACACGGAATGCCAACGCAGTTGTCTCAGGTACTATTTCTATATGTAACCAGGATGCTTTTGTGTTAATTGACTCCGAGTCAACACACTCTTTCGTAACATATGCATTTGCATCTAGACTGAGTAGACCTCTAGAATTATTGCCATATCTGCTATGTGTATCTGCTCCATCCGGGGAATCTGTATTGTGTGAATCTATATATCGATTTTGTGACATGCGTATTGAGGATGCTATCCTATATGTAGATTTGTTGCCCTTGAACTTTAGACATTTCGATGTAATTTTGGGCATGGATTGGTTAACTAAATATTGTGCCACCATTGATTGTGTGACAAAATGGGTTGTATTTAAACCACCAGGACATAAAGAGATTGTGTTTGTGGGTAATGGGGTAGTGCCTCCACCTTACTTAATATCTGTAATGAAGGCATGCAAATTAATTAGGAAAGGGTGCCAGGGTTATTTGTGTTGTGTGCTATCTGAACAATCTGTGAATATTGAATTGAACAATATCCCTATTGTTAGAGAATTTCCAGACGTGTTTCCAAATGAATTACCAGGGGAATTGGTGGACATGGAGATAGAGTTTACGATTGAGATTATGCCAGGCACCCAGCCTATTTCTAAAACTCCCTATAGAATGGCTACTGCTAAAATGAAAGAACTGAAAGAACAGTTGCAAGACCTGCTTGACAAAGGGTTTATCCGACCTAGCACTTCACTATGGGGTGCACCAGTGTTGTTTGTGAAAAAAAAAAAGATGGAACCATGCGTTTGTGTATCGACTATCGAGAATTGAACAAGGTAACACTAAAGAATAAATATCCCCTACCTCGTATTGATGACCTGTTTGACCAGTTGCAAGGGTCACAAGTGTTTTCCAAAATTGATTTGAGATTCGGGTATCATCAGTTGAAAGTGAAAGCAGAAGATGTTGAGAAAACCACGTTTCGAACAAGGTATGGCCATTACGAATTTCTTGTTATGCCATTTGGGGTAACTAATGCTCCGGCATCATTTATGGACTTAATGAACCGAATTTTTAAAACCTACCTTGATGAATTTGTTGTGGTTTTTATTGATGACATTTTGATATACTCCAAGAATAGACTTGAACATGAACAACATCTGAGGACTGTGTTACAGATACTTAGAGAAAAGAAGTTATTTGCTAAACTAAAGAAATGTGAATTTTGGTTAGATAAAGTCATATTTTTAGGACATGTGATCAACAAAGAGGGGATTTCAGTGGACCCACAGAAGATAGAGGCAATTGTGAATTGGCCTACACCGACTAATGTGACAGAAGTCCGCAGTTTTATGGGCTTAGCTGGGTACTACAGGAGGTTTGTGAAAGACTATTCGAAAATAGCTGTGCCTTTTACCCAACTGACGTGCAAAGGGCAACCGTTTGAATGGGATGACGAAAGGGAAACTGTCTTTCATGAACTGAAAACAAGATTGACCACTGTGTAGACACCCCATTTTTGACCGTCCTCAAGACATGGATATGCTTGCAGGTACATCCAAGTGACAAGTTCGATTGCTTATTGAGTATTCGAGTTCGTGGTAGAACGTCACAGGTTTGAGCTTTCCAAACCCTGTATTCCTTCTATCTCCTTTTTGGACCATGTGTTGGTCTTTCCAGCATGTTTCTTTTAGTGCACTGCCTGCCACTGCCTGCCACTGCCAGCCTTGCATTTGTTACTGCTGGCCATTGATGAAGCCTGCCGGCCATCACTGATGCCGGCAGAACCCTTGTCTCAGCAGGTTTCACACCAGATCTTTTGAACCAGCTGGATTTCACTCATCTCCCCTCCATACACGTGTATGGAGGGATGAAGCTCTTGCCAATCTTGTTTAACAAGCTTTGCATTGTTTTTCTTCTATATAAGGAGAGGCTCTCTCTCCCTATCAGAAGTTCAGCCATTTTAGAGAAGTTGTATCTCTCTCTATATATTTTTCATTCTCTCTCTCTATATTGCATAGAATAGTGCTCTAAAGTCCATTTTTCTTGCACTTTTGCAAAGGAACACATAGAGACACACCACCATCTTTGAGCTGAGATTCTTGGGAGTGTTACTTGAGCTCTGAAACTTGGTTTTTGGCCCCTGAGATTGCTAGTTTTGAAGTTGAGCTTCAAGGGTGAGTGTTTTCCCCATTTAAGCTTTTCTTTGTACCTCATTTTGGCCATCCACGCATATTATTTTAGGCCTTACTTTCAACTGAAAAAAATTCTGTATTTAAGTGCTTTTGGTGTTTGTTTAAGGTCTTTTTGGTGTTAAGGGTGTTCTACCCTCTTGTGTGTCTTGTTTGGCTTAGTTTTGTGCCATGCTTTAAGGCCTTTGAGCTAGTCTTTGTTTTGAGTTTTAGCCACTGAAATCCAGTGGATTTTCAGTAGTAGGGATGTGGTTTTGAGGCCTCAAATCAGAGGGGGTGACCCCCTCTCTTTTTGTTCTTGTTTGCTTGTATTATTGGCCTTTCAAAGAAGCATGCATCTCCATACTTTTGAGGCTTAGTTCAGGCACTTTTCTGTAACTTTTAGGACCTGCCTTAGCTTTATCCATGGTTGGTTTGGTCACTTTATGCATGCTCCTTATATGTGTAGTGTAATCTCATTTGTGGCTCATCAAAGTAGCATGTCTTTCTTGCATGTGTTGGCTCCATTTCAGTAGGTTTTTGGTGATGTTTTACCATGCCCTAGATTTTTTTTGGGTTGGTTTTGTCACTCCATGCATGTATAATACACTTGTAGTGTAAATCTCATAAACTAGCTTCATATGCTTCATGTTTTAGCATGTCATCCTAGCTTATGTTCAGTCCATTTCAGCATGTATTTGGTGATGTTTTGCCATGTCATGACTCTGTTTTGGTTTGGTTTGGTTGGCCCTTGCATGCTTCATGCACTTGTAGTGTAATCCTCTCTATTGCCGTAACATGCATCACGTCTTCACATGTCATTCTAGCATGCTTTTGGCTTAGCTCTGAGGAGACTTTGTTCATGTTTTAACATGTTTAAGGTCTGATTTGTGTTGTTTTGGTCATACATGACTTGCTTTGTATAGCCTTGGTCCAATCAAGCTTGTTGGCTTTGTGTATTGGGTCCACTAGCATGTGTTACTTGGCCTATTTCAATTATTTGGCATCACTTGTTATGTTATTTCAGTCCATGTAATACGATCATACACTTTCTTTTGACATGCTTTCAATGCATTGGAGGGTTTCCCCCTTTATGCCTTAACATGAAACATTGTGTATGCCTTCATGCCTTAGCTTGTGAGCCATCATTTCAGTGTTTTTTGGGGTTATTATGCCATGATATAACTCTGATTTTTGTTGGTTGAGTCATCCCATGCCTGGTCTTAATAGGTGTAGTGTAATCCACCTTATTTGCCTTGTATGCATCATGCCTCATGCTCACCATGTTAGCTTGTTTTTGGCTTACTTCCGTACATGTTTTAGTCTCATTTTGACATGTTCTAGGACTGCTTTGAGTTGCCTTAACTACATGCTTCATGTTTAGTATACTTGTAGTATAAATGCTCTTGCTTGCCTCAAGTTTTGAGCACCATTGCATGCTTCATTTGTGTTGTGTACATGATTTGGCATCACTTAACATGACATTTCAGAGCCTATAGCATTGCCATATTCCCACTTCATCCATGATTTAAGTGCCTTTGAGTGTTGTGCATTATTGCCTAGTTTGTGGCCTAGCTTGTATGCTTCCATGCCTAGGTCTTTGAGCCCTCATCTCAGCATGTTTAGGTCCTTAGTTTGACCTATTTAAGCTCTGTTAGTGGTTGGTTCATGCTTTTGTACCATGTATTGCATGCCTTCTTTGTAGTCCTCTTTATTAGCCTTCATGCTTAAGGACCCTAGCATGCCATGCTTGTATTGTTTGAATAATTTGGCATCATTTCTTACCTTATTTCATAGCTTTTAGTGTTGTCACACTTCCATGTTTATCACTCCTTGAGCACTCTCAAGAATTGTGCTTTTAGGCCTAGTTGATTGGCCAATGCATTGTGCATGCATGCCTTGTCTTTTGGTGCCTTTGTTTTGGTGTTATGGCCACTGATTTGGGCATGGATGAGGCCTATCCATTTTGGTTTAAGTCTATTGAGCATTGTGTATGCCATGTTTATTCATTGCATTTGTATATGCCATGTTCATGAGCATTGTGTATGCCATGTAGTTCATTTACGTTGTGTATGCTTCTATTGCATTAATATTGTGCATGCTATTAGCCTTGTTAGGTTGTTCATATTGCATTGCATGTTTGCATGCTTAAGTCATATTGCATATTTGTATGCTTGAGTTGCATTGTGTATGTCATGCTCGTGTTGCATTGTTGTTTGGATTAAGTGTTAATCTGAGCACGAGGAACGAGGGGCGTTTCATAATTCAAGTGATGAAACGTGTCTCAATTCTCGGTTGCCGACGCTCTTGATCATACATGATAGAGTTTTAGGCTTTATGTGTTTATTTGTGCATTCATTTCATATTGATTTGCACAAGTTGGATCTTTGGCCATCATGCATCGGGATGCGTGATTGGTGGTCGTGGATCTGACTATGCCTCTCCCTTGATGTTTTGAGATGATATGGGGTGGCATAGTGCGTACATACCCTTGGGAGATCCCCCATTTTCTCTATTTTTTGCTCTGCTACAGCTTTGTGTCCCAGCACATTAGTGGCCCGCACCCCCTTGTTGATGGTCAGCAGTGTGCATTCTTGGCCGGCAAGATGGTCGGCAGTAGCTCCCCATGGCCGGTAGGCCATTGATGCACTCCCCAGCATGTTTTTGGTAAGATCCAGCAGCAAGTTCTCAAGGACACCCTGCAGACAGAGCCTCTAAAGAGCATCCAGAGAGCTTTCAGGACAAGAACCGAGCATGTACCTTCTGCTTCTGTGAACAGAGCTGGAGCAGCTTTGTTTGTTTCTTTTCATTTGTAGTTAGTTAATTAATTTGTTAATTAATTAAGTTTTGTAATAATTAGTTGTAGCCAGTTATTCATTCGGTTATGTAATAATTAATTAGCTTGTTAGTTAGTTAATTAGTTGGCATGTATTATTTATTCGGACCCTCCGTCGAGAGGGCGAACTTTGTAATAAGTGTGTGTGCGTATGTGCATGCCTTCCGACCTCCATTTCTTTCTCCCTTTTACTTACCCGCTTTCGTTGGTTAGTTTTAGGTCATTTTCAATTAGCATCCTTATGCTTTGCGTGCATACATCCATTCATCTATCTTGCATACACCGGGCTCGACGCATCATACTAACTGTATCGTATTTCAATTTCAATTTGAATACATGTTATCAAGTTGCATCTAATATGCCAATTTAGAATAGCCGAGCCTATTTCTAGTTGTATTTTTGCATGTGTTGCATTGGCCATTTTTAAATATGAACTAGGATCATGCATGATTACTAACTAGTTCTTTGTTTTGGCTCGGAGTACTAGGTAAGCTTTTACTCTTTAGCATCTTGCATGAGTATGAGTGTTGCCATGATAGCATGCTTGCCATGAGGCTATTTGCTTAGTTGATATAATTGCCTGGATGCCAGTGGGTGAAGGTTGGATTGCTTGAATTGGAACAATTCATCAAATCCGCATTTTAGCCTACCTACGAGTAGCAAACTTCAAACCATTTTCCAAACAAACGGATATGCAATGCTTTGTTCCAAATTAGGCGATCTAGTCTATACTTGTGTGTTGTGCGCATCACGTAGTAAGATTAGCTAATTAATCAGAATAAGAGCACATGTGTTTTCAAAAACAAGATATCATGTTTAGTAGTGGCCGATCTTTGATCGAGCGAGCGGGGGTGCTCATTGCATGACCTTCCCTAATCGTACCTAAGTTCCCGAGCCAAGGCAACTTTGGTGATGACAGACACGTGGCCTTAGGCAACGAGTCAGCGTTTCCTAAATTTCCCAAAATAAAATATTTAGGTGGCGACTCTGCATCTGGCAAAGCAGTCCATGTTTGGCACTTCTTTCTTAAAAATCAGTTTTCCAAAATGATTTGCCGGATTTGGACTCTTTGGTGATTTATCAGTCTTGCATTGCACTTTGCGAGATTAGATTCAGAACCGTGACATTGAGTGCGAACTGTAGTATGCTAGAGAACAAACGAGATTTCACGCCTTCGTAAAGCGCGGAGCTTCGGGAGTCCTCCGGAGCACGTCTACACACTGCACCAGTTTTGGCACTACCATTAGGTATGAAAAATTTTGTGATTTTCAGTGATGCATCTTATAAAGGTTTGGATTGTGTGTTAATGCAAAATGGGCGAGTAATTGCTTTTGCCTCCCGACAATTGAGACCACATGAGAAAAACTACCCAACACATGATTTAGAATTGGCCGTAGTTGTATTCGCTTTGAAAATCTGGCGGTATTATTTGTATGGGGCAAATTGTAAAGTCTATACAGATCACAAAAGTCTGAAATACTTCTTTACACAGAAGGAGTTGAACAAGCGACAGAGAAGATGGCTTGAATTGATAAAAGACTTTGATCTTGAAATCTAGTATCACCCTCGGAAAGCCAATACAGTTGCTGATGCCTTGAGCATAAAATCGATGGGAAATTTGGCTTGTTTGCTTACCGAACATAAAGACATCTTGCATGATTTTGAAAAGTCTGAGATTGAAGTGGTATTGTGTGAACAGGGCGGATTGATAGCCGTCATTTCAGCTGAACCGGCAATCATTGATGAGATTAAACAGAAACAAAAAGAGGATGAATTCCTCAAGAAAGTGATTGATGAATTTGAGACAAGTCCGAAAGCAGAATTCAGCATTAAAAGCGAAGTATTGAGGTTTCGAAACCGAATGTGTATTCCAGATATTCCGAAGCTAAAGAAAAGAGTTCTGGATGAAGCCCACAAGTTAGTATTTGCTATGCACCCGGGCAATAGCAAAATGTATCAGGATTTGAAACAGAGCTATTGGTGGCCTAAAATGAAGAAAGAAATTGCAAAGTATGTGTCCAAATGCCTTCAGTGTCAGCAAGTAGAAGCTGAACATCAGAAACCGGGCGGTCTACTTCAACCTCTCCCTATTCCTGAATGGAAGTGGGAGCATGTGACTATGGATTTTGTTATTGGTCTACCCCGAACACCTCGAGGTATGGATTCTATCTAGGTTGTAGTTGATACACTGACTAAATCTGCACATTTTCTACCTGTTAGAACTGCATTTGATGCTTATAGACTGGCTACAATATATGTTGATGAGATTGTCCGTTTACACGGAGTTCCGGTATCTATTGTGTCTGATAGAGAACCGAAATTTGTGTCTAGATTGTGGAAAAGTTTGCAAAGGGCTATGGGGACAGAATTGAGGTTTAGTACCGCATTCCACCCAAAGACAGACAGACAATCAGAACGGACAATACAGACTTTGGAAGATATGCTAAGAATGTGTGCTCTAGATTTTCAAGGGAGTTGGGAAGACTATTTGCCACTAGCAGAGTTCGCATACAATAACAGCTTCCACTCCACCATCGGTATGGCACCATACGAGGCTTTGTATGGTAGAAGGTGTAGATCACCAATTTGTTGGACAGAAGTCGGGGATAAAGCTTTACTTGGGCCTGAAATTGTGCAAGACACTTCTGAGAAGATCAAAATAATCCAACAGAGGCTCAAAACAGCTCAAGACCGACAAAAGAATTATGCAGACGTTCGAAGAAGACCTCTTGAGTAGGAGGTCGGTGATCATGTGTTCATCCGTGTGACTCCGATGAAATGCCAAGTCAGGTTTGGAAAAAAAGGTAAGTTGTTGCCCCGTTACATTGGGCCGTTTCAAATTCTAGAAAGGCTTGGTCCAGTTGCTTATAGAGTTGCTTTGCCACCGGGATTCGAACAAATCCGTAATGTGTTTCATGTGTCAATGTTAAGGGGTTATCTTCGAGACCCGTTTCATGTAATTGATTATCACCGGGTAGCTCTTGATGAAAATATGAAGTACGCCGAATGGCCAAAACGAATCATTGACCGGCAAGTGAAACAATTGAGAAGCAAGTCCATCCCGATGGTGAAAGTGGAATGGAAAGAACACTATGGGACAGATGCTACATGGGAAAAAGAGGATGAAATGCGACTACGCTATCCACATTTGTTTCCCGACGAAGGTAAAATAAGTTTGGAGGACCAAACTTCCTAAAGGGGGGAAGACTGTGATAACCCTGTTTCGTATTATGCTAATTGATCTTTATTATGAATATGATTATGTGTTTAATATGATTTTGAGTGCCATTTATATTAATATATGTGATTTTGAATTTCTATCTGTTCGCCGTAGGAAAATCTGTTTGACTTTCTGCTTTGGAATTTAAATTGAAGGCCCTATCGACCATAGAAACTGAAATTGACTACGCCATTGTGATTAGCGTAATTTTTAGAGCCTATGGTGAAATTTAATTGAAAATTGATTCGGATCAAAATAATCAGATTCAGAATGACTAATTAAAGCACCATTACTTAATTTTAAGTGATTTGATTAAAAACCCTATAAATAGGCTCATTCACACTCAATTCCTCTCTTTTTAATTCATTTGGTTGAAATTAGCTCTCTAGAAAGTGAGAGAACTGAATTTAGAGAAAGAGAGAGTGAGGGCAATTGAAGTTTTGATCAAGAAGCTTCGGAATCTTGAAGATAAACTCAAGAATTAACCATAATTTGGAAGATCAAAGCTCCTAGGTGCGTAAATTCATAAATTTGAGCTTGTGATTTTGTGAATTCAAGTGGTTTGGTAGCTCATGGCAAAGACTGAGTTGAATATGAAGTTAGAATCCACATGAATGCATGAAATTACTATGAATCACCATGAATTGCTATGAAATTACATAATCTAGCATGTAATATGTGAATTATGAAAGATTGAGCATTAAAGCATACATGCAAGCATGGTTTTGTTGAGTTTTATGGTTATAAGCATCATTGGTGCTATTTGAAATGGAATTGGGGCCAAAGACTAACATGCATGTTGAAATTGATAGAGATATGAATTTGGTATGAGGCTTGAATGCATGGGTTTGATCATACAAAAGAAATGAGGAATTATTTGAGAATTGGATTATGATTTTGAGCAATTGGCCTCATATTGTTTGTATACTCATGATATGTAATGTGTTTCCCTATTTTTGGTGCCTTAATTCGAGCTTTAAAGCCTTTGAATGTTGAATTTGAGCCTCAAGAACAGTTCTGGAAAACCCAGAATTTGGTATGTCCGCTCGAGTGGGGAAAGTGCCGCTCGAGCGTGAAATGCAAGCTCCTAGAATATTTTGCAGATATTGATGTTCGCTTGAGCGGGGAAGTTCACGCTCGAGCGGGGAGCTACGTAGAGTGACTTTCAGCTTGAGTGTCCAAAGTTACGCTCGAGCGTAAAAAATGAGGCAACCAGTATTTTTGCAGACCCACGAGGTCCGCTCGAGCGGGGGAACCCACACTCGAGCGGGGACCCCTGTTTCAGAAATTTTATAAAAGTGTTATGTGTTTCATTTTTCGTTCTCTTTCACTTCTAAGTACTCTTAGGCATGCATTGAGCATTATGAATGAATTAAAAGGATAAGAAAGAAGCCTAAGAGGGATTGTATGAATTAAGAACGGATTGAATTGTTTGTGACCCATATGTGTTATGTAATGTGTAGGGTTGAGCTCAAGGGTGAATCCACCGGCAGAACACTGTGAGTAATATCTTAGTAAAGATATTTTGAAGTATGTTATTTGTCCAATTGCTTATTTTCCTATAAGTCTTATAAGTTTGTTAATTTGAATTATGGACAAATGTTTGCTATGCCATATGGTTGGGCCAAAGGCCGTTGGACACGAATGAATGGGCCAAAGGCCATATGACACGAATGAATAGGCCAAAGGCCGTATGACACGAATGAATGGGCCAAAGGCTGTATGACATGAATGAATGGGCCAAAGGCCATTTGACGCGAATGATTGGGCTAAAGGCCGTTGGACAGGAATGATTGAGCCAAAGGCCGTCGGATATGAATGAATTAGGCCCGAGGCCGTTTCATGGGTTTGGAACCGAAGTCACTTGACCTATATGTACATATATATATACTAGATAGAAATATGAATTGGGCCTAAGGCCATGTTATGTATGTTATTCTAAATACCGTTTGTGTTTCTTCCTTATTTGATATTATTCACTGTGCTTTCGCTTACGCTCATTCATGTATCTGTAGGTGAACCAAGGGAGGTCCAAACCCAGCCTCAATGAAGTTTGCATGAAACAGTCAAGGTTTTGAAGGGTCAGCCCCTACATCTCACGCACGAGACTCGTTTTTGCCCTTTTTCTATCTTGTTATATTTTGTCATGTTGGCGAGAACTTTGGATTACGGTTCTATATAGTTTTGATTGGCTGACCATGACTCGAATGATCCTGTTGTGTAAAGCTTATATGTTAACTTTCCTTGATGTGAGTTATTAATGTGTGTTTTGCGAAATGTTATGATGTGCCATGTAAGCACAGCACTATGGACAAAAGTTTGAAATTCCTTCCATTTAGCCCCCTTAACTCTGTTAAAATATATCTGATTTGGTTTAAGGTTGTAGGTAATCTCGTGATTATTGGTCGGTTATGTCCTTAACCCATGGGGGCGGGTTTGGGTCATGACATTACCGGTTGCTAACCGGAAGGGAAGTGGTACTTCCTCCGCGCGTGTTTTCGGTCTTTCACCCCGGACTCTCAGGCCAACTTATCAATTCCATCTACACCCCCTATCCGGACTTGCCAACGTATTTACCCCAAAAACATTTCCTTAGTTCTCTTTTCTCAACAATTCTTTTCTCAATGCAAGATAATCAATTTCAAATCAAAACATGTGGTAAACAAACAATAGTGTATGCAAAACAACAATTGGTAATGCTACAATAATCATTTCCTTTTTCATTCTTATATATTTCAACAATAATCTCAAATAAATGAGCTTTCATTCATTTCATTCCATATTATCTCACAATGGAACCATGTTCCCATTTAATTTCATCGATGAATAGCCACATTTCCACCTCTCAAGCAATTCCAACAACATAATCATTTCAAGACTATAGTAACAATTGAACAAAAATTTCTTTCCAACACTAACATTTTTCTCTATTTTATGAGATTCATCATTTGTAACTGCATGTAAAAATCGTTCCTTTTTTTAACTCTTTTGATATACAAAATAATGCATTAACAATAAAACTTCATGTGTTCTCATCATTTGTTTTGAAAACCCCCATTTTCTAGTCTTCTTCTTTACAAACAACACACACACACACCAAACACTTGAAGAGGACCCTCAAGATCACACAATTTTCCTTGCCTAAGATAATTTCAGTTCTCAAGATGCCATCTTAGAAGGATTTGAGATTTTTAAAACCCACTTTCGATTATCTCTACATTTGGGTCACAAACTCAAAACCAACATAATAACTTCAAGAAAACCCTTAAATCAACATCATTAATTGCAAAACATGTATATATAACTCAAGGAAGTCCCTACCTCGAGTTTTGGAGAAGATGAGAGAAGAAACCCTAGAATCAAAAGGTGCCAAAACTCAATCTCCATCGTACACAATGTAGTTCTTGCTTTGCTCCCCCGTACGTGTAGCCTTGGCTCTCCAGCCCAGAATTTTCTCAGCTCAATTCTAGGCACTTCGGACCTGACCTCGCACTCTCTGGAACAAGCAAAAATCAACATCGAATAAACAAAAACAAGAATTCATTTGAGAAAAACTTCCAGACATCACAAACCCAATGAAAACAAAAGTGAGGTGACGTAAAACAAAATCGGTCATCACAGTGCCAAAGCTTGTTCAGGTTTCTAATCTCGATCTGTACAAAGATCATAAATCAATCAATCATCAGACACATGAAACAATCATCATTACATTAGCATCAAAATAATTTTAAGGAAAAATGTTGAAATGAGAAAACAAACCTTGGGTAGGAACTGGGATGGTAGTGGGTCAATTTGTTCTCCCTTTTCTATCACTTTCTTGATAATTCCACCATCCTTGCAAACATTTACTACTATGATCCATGAGATGAGATAAACTTCAAAATAAATAACACAATTTGGAGGGACACCCTTTCTGCCTGTGGCTTCATAACCCAAACGAGGAGCCAACATGAACACTGCCATATCCCCCTTCTTCATGGAGATGATTACTTGGTCCTTTCCAGTAACCAGTTGACCTAACCAACCCATCAACAAACCAATCAAGTTGAAGGAAACCCAAAAGTAACTCAATGAAAATAAAGAATCACAACGAAATAGTTTTGCATCCAAAAATACTAAGTTTTCAATGTTTTTGTATTTTAATGTAATGTCTTTAACGTAACTTAATGTTTTTGAATTTTAATATAATGTCTTTCGAAAACCCATCTTCATGCAATGTCATTTTCTTTGAAGAAAGACTTGATTTTTGGTTTAGGTGTAATTTATGAGATTATGTGATTTTGAAGAACATTGGAGCATTGATTGTTTGTGTTATTTAATGTTTTGTGGTTGAATCTATGTTGCTCCAGTTGCTCTAGATTTTGTGGGTCCACTACTTGGATGTGTTAGATGATGTGTTATAACTACTATTGAAGTTTTGTTATTGTTATCATATCATTATGGTTCTACAAAGGAAAAATTTCATTGTTTATGTGTTGTGGCAACTTCATTGCCTTTTGTGAATATTTGTGTGGATAACTATGGAAGAGTTCAAATTTAGCTCAACTGATTGAATCAAGGACTATTTGAACAATTAGTCAAGAGTAACACGACTATATTATTTGAAAATAATTTATGGATGTAATAGGTGTTCATTATTATGTTCAAGTTCCTTTGTCATTAATTATGTTTGCTAGGAAAATATTATGTTTGAAGAATCATTCAAATTGATTATTAACAAAAAAATTGAATTTTGTGGACATTGATCTATTGAAATGTATAGTTTGGATATTGTCCCTTCTGTATTATTGAGAATGCAATTGATCTATTGATGAATATTGAAATTAGGGGCTTATTGTTTGAAATCTTAAATCTAAATATTCGAAATGTATATGAATCTCATCAATGAACTTTTGTCAGGTATTTGGGATATTTATCTAGTTGAAGCCATTGTACTTATTAATTAATTTATTTGAGATGTTCGCAACTAACAACCCATTGCCATCACTTGGAAAATTTAGGTAGAGAATTTTGTTACTGACACCTTTGGTTTTGAATCCATAGAATTTTGTGTTTATTTAATGGTGTTTACAAAAGTGAAAGGGATCTAAAGGCTTCTGCACATGTTTTTCAAGTTGAGGCAGAAGTATTCTCTAACCCCATTGGTAAGCTTATTTAGAATTTTTTCATGAGGGATGGAGCAACAAAAAAAGAAAAGCCTTTTGAGTTGTGAATTTGGTTTGGTCTTTTTGTTTTGTTCAAATATGGGACATTGGTATTTCAGCCATTTATGTTCCTGGTGGTTTCCTGAGCTATGTTTAATTGGATTGTGATCTTTGATTTAATTAAACTATTACTACTGATTAAAGTCACATTTGAACGTCTAGATAACTATTATGTTCGAAAGTTGATGATGCTTGGGGTTATCTTAATGGAGGGTTGAATTTTTTTATTTTATTTTTAAAATAACCTTCTCCTTGAAATTGTATGTGTCATGAGAAACACAATCTCGTATGATCACCAATTAGGCACAATTATGAAGATAGGTTATTTATTATTTAATATTGTATCTTTAGCTATTGCTGATTTGCTAAAAGATTGCTACTTTGTTTTCTTTTTATAAAATTGTCTTATTGTTTGTTTTAACTGGAAAAATTATGGTTATAGAGAGAAAGATGGAAACTTTGTTTTATTTTTACTTTATAAAATTCATCACTATAAAAGGTAAATTCATTAGTTAATTGGGTTTTTTATTTAAAAGATGTTTTCAAATTAATTGTTTCTTTATGTTAATGGTTAGGATTTGAATTTTTTTCAGTTAATTGACTTTGAAATTGAGGAACAATTTAAAATTCCCTTGTTGTTTTCATTAAACATTGTAAATCATAAAGTATTATGATGCAACGGGAAAATTTTCATAGTATAGCTTTTAGTAGAGCCTGAAGCGAAGAATCTTGTGGGTAAATCACGTGCTTCCAGAATTTGAACAACGAACCCAGCAGTGGAGTGATACTACAAAATGAGTATCACCCACACAAGTCACAGTGCAAAATGGCTTGATCGTTGTTTAATGGGAGAGAGTCAAAGAGAGAGAGTCTGGGAAAAAAGGTTATGGGTAAAAACCACATAACGTATATGATATCGACATATTATTCCCATCATATCAAATGTATATAATCAAATATATAACAACCAATATCTATCTATCCATCTATCCATATCTATTGATATGATAGATATAGATATCTTGAATAGTTATCCAAATAAGTTTTGAATTCAAATTCAAACTTACATGGATAAGGTTCAAAAGGTTCAGGTTCAAAAGGTTCAAAGGGTCATGCCACATGGGTGCCCAATTTCTAACATATCCCACTCGCACATGAGTTGGCATGACACTGCCACATCTCTATCTCAATCTCCCAAAAAATGAACAATCTCATACTAGTCAATGCACCGTGCGACTGCTGAGAACACCTGCATGTGGGAGCACTATACTAGAAACTCAACATGAGCCAGCATAGAGACATCAACCCAAAAAGAACAGAAATAGTGTCTCATATACCCCAGACCCATCTAATTACATCGGTCCAAAAAACATCTCTAATCCCTCAAAAAGAGCATGTTTGACCCTCTCAATATTTACAATGTATTCACACTCAATCCGCCTCTCATACAGAGCGATGTGAGTTGCCGGCAGTGAATATACAACAATGGTGTAATACTAGATGATCTTCCCGTTGCCCTCATGCCATTTAGTTTAGGATTGACCGCTTTTCCAGTGATGTCCCTTAAGGCTGAATCATACATGACCGCAGGCAACATACCAAAGTAGTAGAACATCAACCTCTTACCTTATGACATAGTCAAAAGTCACAAAACGGTACATAAATGAAAGTCATATCAATAATGACATGTAATACTCACACGGTAGGGAAACAGGGATCCATTCTCTGACCTCATTACTCGGTTGCCAAGCACATATAGTATGAATACATGCTACGGTGGAGTTACTCTTCCAAAAGAGTGACGTCATACTCGATACACCGTATAGATATTAGTCTAGTCGCTTTCTAGCGCCTAACCCGAATTCTCTATTTGCTCGCCTTCCTGGCGCCAAATGAGATCTCGCATCTGGCTAATCATAACAGGCACAACATGGAAAGTGGGTACTAACATCCATGTTTGGTCCTTAACACGTCCTCATCTTGGTTATAACCAAGGCTACATGCATAGTGGATAATTTAAGCCTCTCTTGGCTCCAAATAAAAAATAAACCACTAGTCTCATCCTTGCTCACTCCTAAGTGCCAAGGGCGATTGCTCGTGTGAGTGAGCTAATCTTGCCTGCTAACATCATCATCTGCTAATCATTATGACATAAACCATAACAGTGTCAACATCCCATTATCTGACAACAAATAAGTGATCGATCTGAAAAACGTGGCCACAGCTTGAGCAATTCTAGATTCCAAACATAAGCCTTATCAGCACCTCTTGCGATAAGCATATACAATGGAATCCTCCATGTGCGCCTCACATAAAGTGATTCAAGATCACTACCTCTTGCACAATAACCTCTCTAAAGATGTTTTGGTGACCAATTTGCGTTCATTCTTGATGCGCCTAACTAGCTCATTGAATCTTACAAGAAGCAAATTAATATACTACTAGTAAAGCATTTTATCCACAATCTAATGAGCATGGTCAATGTCTAACCAACTGAGTTGACCATTTACCAAAAATAAGACTTATCATTCCGAATATGCCCACATAGCGTACTTCAAGCTCCCACAACAAAAAAGATCAAGGAATATAGGTCATCTGTTTCTCCTAAAGACAATATGAGGATTCACTCAATAGCTAAGGCTCTGGCTTTTACCGATAGATAAGTCAATGGGTTTGCAATTTTGCATCTAGAATCATTCTAGGATATTCCATATGTAAGTCATCGAAGACAAACCGAGAATTTTTCCAAAACAATCCCGAAGGATCGTACATCCGAGCATATAAATTACATCACCCATGTCCATCATATCTAAAATAGAGGACTGCCCACCTTAGGTGGCGACAACCTTATAAATTACTGGCTCATAATGACTAAGTAAGGAAAAAGTTCTTTTTGGACCATTGATCATGCCTCAGTGGTCTTCATCGATCATCGTCGACCTATCATGGCTTGACGAAATCTAAAAACCACTATTTGGATAACTGTTTTAGGCTGTAAAAGATTTATTGGAACTAGCAACCTTTTTGCGCTCCTAACTTTTTACCATAAAAGCAGAAGGTAAATCCCTACGGATTTACTTATCCAATTCTCCAACGAGAAGTTGGGTCACAATGTCCACAAATCAATGTTCCGAACTTATGTCAATCATAGCCTAAGTTGAAATAACCTCACTTCCCAAGAGGAAATCTTCTCATGGTCTACACTTTTCTCAATGGTGCGACTTTTCAGTATCTAGCGAGCCTTATGCCTCAACAATGACTATCCAAATTGCACATAACCTCATAACAGTTTCGCGTCATAATGGAAAGTCAACCAAATTATAGAAATTGTTAATCCTCAAAGACTTTGTCTTAAACTACGCAACATTGATCCACTTACTAAAAAATAGGGGACTAGAGCCTTTGGCATTATCCTAGGCTCTTTATCATCTTGCGGAGCAATCATGAATGTTTCCTTCTCAATCACCCAGTGATGACGTGGAAAATTTTCACATTCGTTACCACGCAACTAAGAATGTAGAGTATTCTTCTCTAATGGAGTAATCCATTAGTAGGCACATCGCTCCCACTGTCCCTAGGATATTGGAAATTTCTTTCCATTCTCAACTAGGCTACATAGAGCGCTATGCTTAGAATTTTCTATCTTATAGAGTTTCAAAAAACTCTATTCACGTCACCTTTACTAAGAAAACTTTATGTGACTTAGTTACACTCCCACAAAGCTGCTTACCTATATGCATATGACAGCATACTATAATGCGCCACAGGACCCTATGTGTTTACAAGACAGCATACAATAATGTGCTATAGAACCTTAGGTCTTAACTTCGCAACCTTATGAGAAGTAAAATAAAGATAAGCTGCTTAACGGTTACAGATCACCCATAGATGGCTCTTCACTAACCCATTACTTAAATGGAGTGTAAAATCTGATATGGAGGGCATTTAGTTAGGGATATAGGCAACAAACTAAAGTGCAATTCCCAATTAAGAAACATTTTGCGCCATCATCCACCTAACATTAACAATACTTAATTCTTTATCTCTACTACACCATTGTGTTGTTGAGTATTAGGAATAAGGAATTTTCTAAGCATCCATTTCTCTTCACAGAGTTTTCTAAAATAACTCAAATAGATACTCGCCACCTTGGTCAAAACTAAAACCACGAAAGTTGTTATCTGATTGATCTCAACCTCATATGTGCAATGTCAAAAATCATCTCAAAACTTTTGACTTATAGGAGATCAAATAGTCATGACTTAGATGCGTATCGTAATCTATAAATGTGTCGAGATTGAGGCTTAGCTATCATACCCTTACACATATCCAGTCACAAATATCATAGTGGACTAAATGTGCCAATACAAATGACCTTCTACGGCTTTCCTACTTACTTGTGCGCAACCATTGCGAAAAAAGTTATACATTCACATAAGAGCAGGATGTCACAAGCGAGTGGGCCCGAGAGGGCCTACTTAAACCATCATGTCATCATCTCATTAATGTGATTAAGTATAATAAGCCACCGGTTCATGACCAATCTCATAAACTAATTCCAATCATCCTAATGTGTGAGTTCTTGAAGACAAGTTTTAAAGGTTGAGGCCCAACTAGGTAATGACTCACGACTAATTCATATTCACTAGATCATAAAAGGATGTCATGGTGATATCAAGTGCGCCTAAGTCGCAAATTTAACTAGTAAGTGCTAATCCCCTGCACTTTCAAGTCAATTTTATTCTCCATACACTTTACTGTATCTAGTTGAAAGATGACGATACTCCTCTTGCCATCTCTGTTTCTCGCTTCACAGTTACTTGCAATTAATTCTACTATCCACAAGATGGAGAGAATAAGCTATCAATCTATGACAGCTCCTAAAGTAACTTAAGCGCGAATTAGGCTAAAGAGTCTAATTCAACACAATGCTCTCACGAGCCATGCGTCAAATTCTTAGAGTCATAACAACCTTGTCATCCTTGACATTTTCATTGCTATGTTGTAACGTTTGCGCTTAGTGGTAAACGTTATTAAAAAACGTTAGCCTAGCTAAGGAATCATACAAAGAAGCACCTCCTCATGTCTCACACATAATTGTGGAAACAGTAAGTGTCCAGACTTGGACAAGTTGGCAATGCTAATAGATTTTCCAGCCACTTGGCGCTAATCTTTTCACTCAGTGTTAATAGATTTTGCTGCTAGCAAGCGCTAATCTTTTAACTTCGAGTGATACTTCAATGCACACTATTATAGTGCATGAAATTTTGCTCCATCCACTCCCAATAATTGGGTAGAAAGCAAAAACACTGCTCATACTGGCTACTCGTCTTACACTTAATGACTAATTCATTTAAGCTCGCATTTCTTGGATGACGTGACTCTTGAATGTTACTTCATCCAATGATGCAACATCATTACAAGTCAAATTACAAAGTCAATCTGCGCAGCTCATTAGTCAAGATCATATACAGATCTGTTGAGGGCTTACTAATTTCATAACTCCAAAACTCGCCAACCAAAACTACGTAGCGTGCCGCTAACCATAGCGCACACATTAGTTTTTATTATGCTAAACAAGGTAACAAAACCACGGCGACTTTGAGTCATATTTCCTTACTTTGGTTCAATTAAGGTTTGACCTAAAGTCTCCAAAACTTTTGCTCATCTAAAGAATGGAATAACATTGTTCACATTTGAACATCTCTACTAAGTCTAAGTCAACCAAATTAACTTCCATAAGCTAAATCAATTTAGAGAGAAATTCGCACTAGGATTAATTTGATTAGCATAATATAATTTTGCCACAAAAATCTAAATTAAATAGTGACAATATTACACAAGTCACAAGATCGAAAATCCGCTATGCTCATAATCATCTCTTGCGCCACAGGTGACAATTATCCAAAATTTAATTTAATTCATGCGCAAAGTATTAGTTTTCGGGAGTAAATCTACAAAGATTTCTCTCAACCGAACAACCTCCCACTGATTATGGCATGTCTAAAAAAAATGATAAAATATTCTAATTTCATACAATAGTATCATAATGTAGATTCACAATCAATGCATGCTATGTTACATTTAATAACGGAATTAAAATATAAAAAAAAAACAATTAATCATGCTATTCTAATTACAACATATTAGAAATTCTAGGCAAAAAACAACAATATGTTGTATTTAATACTCAGATTATGCCATAACAGAAAGTATATCACTTCTGAAATTTTCTGGTATTTTCTAGAATTTTAAATAACTAATAAACACACATAAAATTAGAAATAAATATTCCAAAATTTGGTAAAATGCAATAACCATACCAGTAAATAGTAAACTACAACAGTAGTCTACAATAAAAAATTTAGCCCTAGAAACTTAATCATGCAATAGCAGATGCATTTGAAAGCAGAAATAATGAATTATTATTTTAGGAAAAATATTTTTTATTTTCATAAAATTTTGAAAATTTTACATATGATAGAAAATTTAATTTTGAGTCTAACAGTACTAACCACGCTTAAAACAAAGCTATAACGAATTACTTATGACCATTTAACGCAATTCTGGATTAAAAAAAAAAAACAAACAGACCCTTAACATTAGCAAATAAGCCGGGCGGAGAAAAATGGCGCTGCTCAAGAGATTCAATGGCGACTACCGACGACGACGTAGCGAAGCGGACGGTGCGTGGGTGAAAATGCGAACAACACGTCGTCGGCGAGAACGCGTGGAGGTCATTGATGGCGTTAGATGGCATGTGCGGCCCACGCGCCACCTTCCAGGGTGTTTTCTGGTCCAATTTCGGTACTGCCAGACTCCATTTTCCAAAATAAATACATTTATGGCATTAAAAAAGACATTTAATGAACATAAAAATGAGGTATTTTACGCTCTTAATCTAATGAGAGTGGACATCTTCCTCCTTTATTAATATTCATGCATATATCATGTATATATATTTATATAAAAATATACACATTTTAATGCATAAAAATAAGCACGAAAATACTCATATTGGCTCTGATACTAATGTAAATCATAAAGTATTATGACGCAGCGGGAAAAATTTCATAGTATACCTTTTAGTAGAGCATGAAGCGAAGAATCTCGTGGGTAAATCACGTGCTTCCAGAATCTGAACAACGGACCCAGTAATGGAGTGATACTACAAAATGAGTATCACCCACACAAGTCACAATGCAAAATGGCTTGATCGTTCTTTAATGGGAGAGAGTCAGAGAGAGAGAGAGAGAAAGTATGGGAAAAAAGGTTATGGGTAAAAACCACATAACGTATCTGATATCGATATATTATTCCCATCATATCAGATGTATATAATCAAATATATAACAACCAATATCTATCTATCTATCTATCCATATCTATTGATATGATAGATATAGATATCCTGAATGGTTATCCAAATAAGTTTTGAATTCAAATTCAAACTTACATAGATAAAGTCAAAAGGTTCAGGTTCAAAAGGTTCAAAGGGTCATGCCACATGGGCGCCCAATTTCTAACAAACATGGTGACTTATAGGTCCACTTTTTATAATTATTTAATAGTGTTGATGTAACGCCCTCAAAATAATACATATAAACCCAACCTTCATGACATCCATAGACATAAGAGAATAAAGCATATTTCCATTTATTAGAGTATTCATTACAAAAGTATTACATGTTGACAACAAAAGTAAATGCCCTATGGGCTTACAACTTTCCAAGCCAACACTTGGTTACAAAAAGAGAGTATTAACTCAAAACACATTAAGCTCTTGGCTTGAATTTACAAGTAATACCAAAAGATAACAACAAAAGGATCTTTCAGCCTCTAAGCCTCCCAAGCTACGTCCTTTGGAGGTGGCATATTACCTGTACCTGAAAATGATGTCCCATATAGGGTGAGCCAAAGCCCAGTAGAGATATATTAAACCAAATATGAGAAATAACTAAAACATTAGCATTCGATATATGGTTAACGCTTGTAAACCAATTCACAACATTTCCCAGCTCCATGACAAATGCATCCGTGTTTCATTCCACTTTCCTTTACTTATCCAATTCAAATTCATCGACATGGCTCATTATCTAGCCAACAATTAAATGAGACTACATCTCATATTGAAGCACTTCCATTATCCACAATTTAAATGAGACTACAACTCATATTATAACATTTCAATACTTCAATTATCTACGTTATGCAAACATGATCAAAATTTCGGGACTTTCACCCTGGACACTCCGGCCAACTTAGTTATCAATGGAGTCCATCCCCTATCTCCTCCCAAACAGGTTTGAGAGTACATCCCCTATCTCCTCCCAAACCATAGAGTACATCCCCTATCTCCTCCTAAACAAGATACATATACAATGTATTTAATCAGCTTATCATATACAATGATCAATCAAGGCACATATTCAATGTGACAATTCAACCGTCATATTCAATGACATAGCACATTTGATTAGTTTCAGTTTTCCCTAATCAACATACAGTGTCTACAACAATCAAGACTATCCTCCACCAATAGCCCAAAGCAGTTATTTCTAAACAGATAATAAACTTATCAAACAGGTAAAATCTCAACATTTTTCATAGGTGAGTGATTAACTAATCCAACTACACCATTCAATCTTACAACTTCCCAATTTCATTATTTTCATCCCAATTTCACATTCTCACACTTTCGCAAATTAATTATTCAAATTAATTATTCAACATAATCAGGGCATTTTCCCCCCTTTTCAAATATCAACCCTAAGGATCAACTTCATCAATTTTGCAAAAATAATTTCATTTTCCAAGGTCTTATATACACATGGAGTTTAACAATTGAAAACCCCCTTTTTATAACTTTGAAACAAAACCTAACTTTCCCAAAATTCCCAAATTACACCATCTATCCAAAATACCCAACATTTATGTCAAAACTCATAGAGAGGAGTAGGTTATCCCTACCTCAAGAGAAGAGACCCAATGGAGAAGATGGAGAAAACTCGAGATGCTCCAAATCCAATGATTTTCGGATCAAAACGAAGGCCACGCCAAGCTCCACACTTTTTACAAAGGAACTAGGGTAGGAGACCACTAGAACTAGATGGATTTTTAGAGAGAAGGTCTATAGAGAGAGAGAGGGAGTAGCTGATCTAGGGTTTGTGTAAAAGAGGTGATGAAAAAGTGAAGAAGAAGCTGCTGCTGTGAACTGATATATTCGAGCCTCGCTCGAACGAAGAAATGGTCCCTCGAGCGACCAAACACAAAGAAACCTCGCTCGAGTGCACAAAGCCTTGCTCAAGCGAACAACACGAAGCTTTAGGTCTGCAACCCAGAAGCACGCTTGAGTGCAAGAATGCTCGCTCGAGCGAAGAAACCCAAAACATAGTCCTCGCTCGAGCGACGAAAAGCTCGCTCGAGCCAAGAAACACAACCTCCGGGTCCAAACTGGACGCAGACACACGCTCGAGCGAAGGAACCCTTGCTCGAGCGAAGGGACTAAAACACAGAGCTCGCTCGAGCGACAAAAGCCTTGCTCGAGCGAATACACCAAAAATTGGGCAGCAACCATTTGTTTCAAAACACACCCAACTTGTAACAAACCTGCCCAACACATCCCAAAACTCAAATACAAGGAATTAAAGGACGGAAATGAAACATATACAACAACAGACATCCACAGAACCGAGTCCGGAATACAATAACCAATGGAGGGAAAACCGGGATCGCTATAGTTGAAGATGAGGGGAATTGGGATTTGGTGAGGGGCACTATGTATTGTAATGAATATAGGTTGAAAGATTTTGTTTGAATGGAGTGACAGTGCATATTGTAATGGTGCATGATAATACTTTATAGTGATATTGGTGAGTAATTAGATTTGGGTAGTGAATTGTAGTTCCAATCCACTGTAATGTTTTGCAAAATAGTGAACAACCAGAAAGAGACTGGAATTGCACACCATTAGAGAAGCCCTCTAATTTTTTGGTCTACATATTCAGGCATATTGTCAAATAGGTGGTGTGCCTAATTTGTGTATGTATTAACAGACACCCATGAGAACAGAGGCATGCAAATCAGATCTTAATGCATCCATAGATAGCTGAAAAAGTAGTAGAAAATCAATTAATTACATACCAGATGGTGGAGTTTGGTCTGTAGTCTATGAACCCAGAAACAACGAAGCTGAACCAAGATAGGAAGTGAAACAGAACAAAGAGTATATACGTATATGTGTTTGTCTTCAACTGAGAAAGAATCGTTTGATTGGAAATTTGATCCACCAAATAGAAGAAAATTCTAAGAGGGGAGAGATGGTGGGCTTGACCTGGTTCTGTTGCAATACTTAACGGAAGATATGTATACCTACCTCACTCAAACGGCGCATGGCCAAGAAGACACGTAAACCAGCAAATTGGGAGGAAGAGTTGAAAAATGACATGTAAGTGAATTCTTTGGGCCAAACCACCGCTTTCGTTTGTAGCATATGGAGAATTCTTGGAAAAGCAATTGAGGGATAGATAGATGGTGGGTAATTTGTAGCCCACGTGTCCAACCCACATCTACAAGGCAAGGAAAGAGTTATTACAAACCAAACAAACAGTAGCATTAAACCAGCGTTATACCACTCTTACCTTCTTTTTATATATGTTATAGATTGAATGTAGATGTGGCATTTGTCTACATTTTCTTTGTCTTTCCACTTATTTTTCCTCTTTCTTGTCCTCTTTATGGGCCCTCTTCCTTGACCACCATTTGGGACAATGACTTTTTGAAGTTTTTCCTCAGGCTTCGCCCCATATGGGCCAAAAAGAAGGACAAAGAAAGGAAAAAGAAGAATAAAGACAGAAAATGTAGCAGCATTGTGATTAAGCACCGTGCCTGAAATTTGAACACATAAATTAATTTTTACGTCACCGAAGATCTAATATTTGAAGTAGAAATTTATTTGATTTCATCGTACATATAGAATCAGATCATACTTAAAAAATATATTTTTTTCTTTTAAAGTCATTTCTATTTAATATATTTTTTTGAATCTATTTTGTATAACTTGACTAAGTGGGATAGTCGTGCCATTCCCTTTCTTTATAATTCCCGTTTAAGAAAAAACTAATGGAAAAACTACAATCCAGTGCACAAAAGGAAAAACAATTACAAATTGAAAACTTATAACTTTAATAATTAATATTGATAAAAAAATTTCCCTGATTTATGCTAACGTTTATAGATTTACACTAATATGTAATACCCTCAAAACTAATAAAGAAAGAATTCTATTCAACTAGTAAAAAGAGAGAGAGAGAGTTATCAAATGGTTATGAAAATTTTCAGAAAAGAACAATCATAATAGAAAAAACATCTACACTAAATTTCGCTTTTACTTTATTTAAACGGAATATAGAATAAATATATTAGGGGTAATTTCAACAAACAAAAAAAAAAATTGAAAATCCTATGGTTTGTCTCTTATACAAAATAAACCTTGAGTTTTTAATTTTGTGAACTTAAACCATAATCTTTTGAGTTGTTTTCAATTTAAACTATCTGCATATTTTTGTTAAGGAAAACTAATGAAAAAATAGTATTTTAATCATTAAATTCAATAATAAAAAAAAGATATTTTAGACATTTTATGTACACTTATATTGTATTTAATACTAATTATCATTTTTCTATCAATTTTACTTAATGAAAATAGACGAATGATTTAGATTGAAAACAAATTAAAAGATTAGGGTTTAAACTATCAAAATTAAATTTTAGGGTTTATTTTGTTAAAAAGGTCAAAATCTTAGGGTTTTTTTTTTTGTTTGTAATTGCACAATATATTATTAGTTTTTACAAAAAGAGTAAATCACATTTTGCCCTCTTAAAATTTAGTCATTAAACCTTAAATCAAATAACTTTTTACCAATTAATTACTCCATTCCATCCCATTTTTTTGTCCACCTTTTCATTTTGGTCCGTCCTAAAATATTTGTCCACTTTTTGTTTTGGGTATTGAAATTTTTTTACATTTTCAAAATTACCCATTATACACAAGTATAATTTATAAACACATTTTGAAATTCAGAATTAAAGGGTATTATGGTAAAAGAATTTTAAATTTTGAATTAATGTATAATGATTGCTTATCTCCTTAATAAGTTGGTGTAGGAGCACGAAATTATTGTCACTTGTATAATATTATTGATCAAGTTTGTGCTCCTCCAAACGCCATCGTATAACTTGAAATCATAAAAACGTGAGTTAACCGACCAGTGTGTGCCGAAAATCTCTCTGATGTCTAAGTTAGCAAATAGGATCAACGAGGAAAAACTCAATGAATTCAGGAATCAAGATTGCAATGACTAGAACTAGGTTAGGTCTGAGTTTTAATAAGTTTTGCATGGTAGACTCGTAACAAGACTCTAATTCTCATTCTCAAAATCCCACTAGAAATCATCTTCCTAAAGGATAATGCTCATCCTAATTACTGCAAACTAGGTGATATGCCACAACTCTTTACATGACTTGCCGATTCTTGATTCAAAAGGGCAATGTGTAACACCCTACATATCCAGCGGCACACCATTGTGCTAACGTTGTGCGGTACTTCACTCAACCTGGTTAAAGCATTGCACCAAATCACGTTTGACTGGTCTTCTTAGGTAGCTTGGTCCGATCCAAATATTTTATGAATATACAAATGATTTACAATTTTTCTTAATTGTTTTATGGGTTTTTTTACACTTTACCCCCTTTGTCATTTTCTTGTTTTGGCTATTTACGTTTATTTATTTTTATCACTTTGACCCTTTATATTTTAATTTTTTTTCAACTTACGCTAAAAGTTAATCGTATTCAAAATTAGATTTAAGAAGAAAAAAAAAACACATTAACAACATATGACATAAAAATATTTTATTATATATAGCTCACGTTGACACAAACCCAAACTCTATATATATAATATATTTTTTATGTAACGTAACAATTAATATATCATTTTCTATTTAATTTTGAACAAAAATTAATTTAAAAAACAAACTGATAAAAATTTTAAATATGAAAGGTTAAATTAGGAGAGAAAAAAAATTAAGAATCCAAAAATAACTAAATCAATAATGCTACATTTACCGAATTCAGTGTGGCTTAAATTGCCTAAATTTATTCATGTTGGTCGTCTAGTCGGTTGTGTAGAAGACAGGGTGAAGATCGTGGTAGACAAGGGTGATGAGGGTGACGACCGCAGTAGATGAGGTGAATCGATTGTCCTACCACTCGTCCGGTTGACACAAATTCAAATGATTTGAGCGACAGCAAATTGAGCCCTCGTTTGGCAAGTGGGCATTTTTTACTTTTTGGCTAAATTAGTCACAAAAAGATAAAATAAGCTAAAAAGCTAATAAAAGAAAATGTCACATCTAAATCATACTCATTTTAGTTTTTCTCTCACAAAAATAAAAAAAATGTCAACCTAGATGAATTTTTTAGCCCCAAACTAAGGTCTTGTTTGGGAATATATTATTTTAGCAACTTTTTTATTTTTTGATTAAAATATGAGGTTAAAAAAATTAATATGTTTGAAATGACTTTTTAATTTTTTTATAAAAAGATGTTCAAAAAATTAAAAAAACAATATTTGCATTTTTAGTATAAATTATTGGCTTCTTAATTGTAGTAGTGATTCTTTATTTTATTTTATTTTTATTTTTATTATTTTTTTACTTTTAAACTAAAATAACAAATTGCCAAATAAGACCTTAAATAACTCAAAAAAAAATTAAAAAACTAACCCACTTAAATTAGACGGTCAAGATTCTAATTCTCAATCATGACACCAAAACTCCGTATGTACGGTGATGTAACACTATATCATTGCCAGCTGTTATGACCATTGACACTAATTAGCATGCTTGCTTTTCAGTTTTTTAAAACACTTTTCAAAAAATTCTATTGTCTTATTTTTTATATTTTTTTGTTTTTACTAAATTTTTTTTAATATTTTAAGCAATTTTTTTACTTTTTAGACACACTTAACATAAATACACCTAAAAAAAAATCTTTTAAAAATTCATTAAATACCAAAAATATAAAAAAAATACAAGAATTTAGTACATTTTTTATATTTTTATGTATTTATTAATTTTTTAAAATATTTTTTCACAATTTTTTTACTTTTTAAATACATCTAAGTAAGGTGCATCTAAAAAAGTGAAAAAAAAATGTTTAAAATTTAAAAAATATTCACTAAAAACAAAAAAACTAAAAAACTAAAAAAGTCAATTTTCAAAAAACTTAATCCAGGAAACTCAAACCAAACACAGTGAATGCTGTCCACTCAACATACTAACTCCATCATCATTCACTCAGTAATGCTACATGTATCAATTAGTATACATATTAATATATTAATTAGTATTATATCATTATTATTGACCCCACTTATTATACGAATTACAAATATTCAAAACTTTTAAAATTATATCATATCATCTATTAAAACACTAATTAATATATTAATTAACAGACGTGATTCATAGCTCGAATCCAAGCGCCTCGAATGCCCCTAAAACACGAAACGACGTCGTTTCGTGTTTTTTTTTTTTTTTTTTTTTTTCATTTCAGAAGAAGAGAACACAGGAGGAGGAGGGAGAAGAGAAGAGAAGAAGAAGAGAGGGGGAGGGGGAGGGAGGGGCCCATAAACTAGGGGGAGGGAGGGGAGGGGAGGGCCGGGAGGCGGAGGCGGGCGAGGAGGAGAGCCGGAGGCGGGCGACGGCCGCGAGGCGACGGCAAAGTGACGCCGACGACGAGAGCGGCGACGGCGGCGACGCTGCCGGAGGCGACGCCGGTGACGCGAGGCGGACGACGAGCTTCTTCTCCCTCTTCCTCCTCTTTCTTCTCTCTCTCTCTCTTCTCTCTCTCTCTCTCTCTCTCTCTCTTCTGAAAATTCGGGGCATTCGCGTTGGGATTTTCGAGCTAAAAGACATTTCTCATTAATTAATACATATAACATTATTCCTATTCACCTGATTCAACGGCCACCATTAAAGCAACACTAGTTGAGAGTTTCACGCACCTGCTCCGCGAGCTTATCAACCTCCATTGATATGTCGCTGATCTGGCGATGTGCGATATGGATCTTGAAGTTCCTGCGCATCTCGATGAACCTCCTCTCTCAGCTCGTTGGGTCCTCGATTAGGATGAATTTTGATCGGTCTTTGACTCCACTCCTGTCCAGGTACTCCCCATTCTCTCTCTCTTTTCCTCGGAATATTAGCCGTTTTACAATTTTACCTTCAGCATTTCCATCAATGATAAAAGGACTGCTTGGTGTAATTTCTTGCAATAATAAGAAGGCTTTGGCTTCTGTCCAGTCTTCATCTGGACTGGACCGTGTTGTTGGGCCCGTGGAGGCTCACCACGGGTCCCGTTTTGATAATCTGAACCGTTTAATATGTAGAACTCGTCGAGTACTATAAGCCTGTAAAAAATCACGTTAATCGGATATCGGTAGCTATGTGATTAAATCAGATTTTTGTCAACCGTCAATTTATTCACCGTCCATTTTTTTTTATACAAAACTGATTTGATCACATAGCTACCGATATCCGATTAACGTGATTTTTTACAGCCTTATAGTACTCGACGAGTTCTACACATTGAACGGTTCAGATTATCAAAACGGGACCCGTGGTGGGCTCCCACAGACCTAACAGCACGGTCCAGTCCAAATGAGGACTGGACAGAAGCCAAGCCCTAATAAAAAATCATAAATCAAAAACACATATCTCCTCACTCCTAAATAATCAACATTTTTAATAAGCTATGAATAAAAATTACAATAAACAATGTAGCTATTTGATACAACTTATTTGATCCACAAATAAATATATAATCAACAATTTTAATTTACTTACGTTATTTTTATTTAATAAGCTATGAATAAAAATTACAACAAACAAGGTAGCTGCTTGGTGTAACTTATATGATCCACTAATAAATATATATTTGGAGTCTTTGGTTGATTGTTAGCAAGGGCGGGCCTATGATTTGTCGATGGAGTGGGCTAATATTAAGGTAAAATTATATAATATATTTTAACTATAACTACATAAGAAAAAAAAAAGAATTTAATAATATAATTTAGATTAATATCTAAATTTATTGATTAGAAACAATCTAACTAAATTGTGATCAACGAGTCTTTAAAGCTTCGAATTCATCGATTACAGAATCTAGATCAATTTCGAAAGTAAGGTTTCATTCGATGTAGAGTGACAAGCAATCGACAAGAAACTCATTCCCCATTGAATTGTGAATGGAAGTTTTAACATGATTCATACTCGAAAATGCCCTTTCCATAATTGCCGTAGAAACATGAAAGGTCAACATAAGACGAATCAATTTATAGATCATAGTGTAATGTTCGAACTTTCTTGTCACAAATAGTTCTCAGCACAAATTGGCAATAATAGATATCTTATGAAACTCGGGATCACAGACAACATCAAGCTTATAATGCATTAATTGACATCTCAAAGTATGGATGTCTTGAGAAGTGAAATCTTGGGAATAAAATCTTGGCAAGATTGCAAATATTATCCACATTAAAAGATCTAAAATTGCCACTATGATCCAAAGCCAAGCTAAGAGAAAGAAGTTCCACTACCCCATCATTAAATCTATGTTCTAACTCCATCAATTGAAAATTAATTGTAGAGTTGAATATGTCAAAGTGACAATGATGCTCAATTGTAATGTGATCTTGTTGATGACGACGACAACTTGTACCCTCTTCATAAGAAGAACTCATATCATACAACACAATGTTATGTCAATTGCAAAATGACACCACATTTGCAAGAAAAATATCACACTCATCTTGTCTAAGTTTTTGTAGGAGAGGCTTTGTTGTGGAGGCTAATTTCATCATATTTAAAATGTCTTGAGTTTTCTGTTGCAAGGCTTGACAAAGTGTATTCACGATTCCCAAAATGTTGTCCATCAATTGCAAGACAAATATAAATTCAAAGCTCTTCATTACTTTGTAAACACCATTCATTTTCCCGTGAATTTGTTGATTTGTACTCTTCTTGAGACTTTCAACAACTACATAAGATACCTCATATATATCAATCAAGTTTCTAACAGAGTCATAATGCGAGCTCCAACAAGTAGCTCCAGCTCAATGCAAGATACCAATTTGATTGGTCCTTTTACTAGATTGGCGCTCACCACTAGCCAACATATTTTGAACCTCAGTCCTATGAAAAGATTTTAACTCACCAAGGCACTTTGGAGAAGAAGCAACAATATTGACAATACAACTCAAGAGACAGAAAAATTGCCAAACATTAGGCTCATCTTTTGCTGCTGCAATTAAGGCCAATTCTAGACGATGTGCAAAGCAATGTACATAATATGCATATAGGAAATCTTTAAGAAATAAATCTTGAAGTCCATTTCATTCATCACGCATATTGCTAGCACCATTTTACCCTTGACCACGTATGTTTTGAATAGGGAGATTAAATCGAGAAAGGATATTCGATATCTCTTTTTTAAGAGTCAATGCAGATGTATTTCGACACCCATGATATCAAAGAACTGTTCCCCTAGCAAACCATCATTCTTGACGTATCTCAAAATAAGGTCCATTTGTTCTTTTTTAGACTCGTCTTATAGCAACCCCGGTCTTTTCCCATTTGGTTGTTGTATCCGGACTTATGTTCCGTAGATCCCGTTGTTATATAATTGTTGTTGTCGTCCTTTAATTTCTTATTTTTGAGTTATAGGATGTATTGGGCAGGTTTGTTACAGGTTGGTTGGGTTTGGGAACCAAGTGTTGCTGTCCAAATTTTTGGACCTTCGCTCGAGCGAGGAGTTGGTCGCTCGAGCGAGCTTTTGATTTTGGTCCTTCGCTCGAGCCAGGGTTTGGTCGCTCGGGCGAGAGTTGAGTTTTGTGTCTGGTTGCTCGAGCCAGGGTTTCTTCGCTCGAGCGAGCAATTGCGTCTAGTATAGACCTAAGAGTTGTGTTTCTTCGCTCGAGCGAGCTTTTCTTTGCTCGAGCGAGCGAGGTGTATGTTTTCGAGTTCTTCGCTCGAGCGAGCGTTCTGTCGCTCGAGCGTGCTTTTGGGTTGCAGACCTGAAGCATTGCATTCTTGGCTCGAGCGAGACTTTCTTCGCTCGAGCGAGGCTTTCTTATGTCTGGTCGCTCGAGCGACCAACCCTTCGCTCGAGCGAGCCTGTCAGGTTTAAATACACAGCAGCGGGAAAAATTTAGTTTTTTATATACTTTTTTATTCCAAAACCCTAGGTCCGACTTCTCTCTCCCTCCACTCACCTTCTCTCTTAGGTTTCATCTCTTTTTAGGGTGTTTCTAACCTAGGCTCTTTATTAAAAAGATAGAGGGGGTTGAGGGCTTCGTTTTAATCTGAACGTTTGGTGGTTTGGAGCACTTTGCATTTTGGTCATCTTCTCCATTCGAGTTCTTCGCTTCGAGGCAGGGATTCTACTCTATATTATAGGTTTTGTCCTAAGTTTTGGTATTTTTATATGTTGGGGGTTGTTTGGTAATTTTGGGAAAAACCCTAGTTGTTGTAATAAATTAATTTGTATAATTAATTTAGGAAAAATTGGGGAATTTAGTTGAATTCATGGAATTGGGAAATTATAAGCTTAAATGGTGTAGTTGGATAGTTTAATCACTCACCTATGAAAATGTTGCGTTTATGCTTATTGATACATTTATTTCCCGTTTAGAAATAACTGTTTTGGGCTATCGGTGGAGGATAGTCGTGATTGTTGTAGACATTGCATGTGGGTTAGGGAAAACTGAAACTAATCACATTGGTTAAGTCATTGATTTTGACTGTTAAATTAATACAGAAAATACGTGTATTGATTGAGTAGTGTATATGACAAGTGTTTAATACATTGTATATGCATTTTGTTTGGGAGAAGATAGAGAATGTACTCCATGGTTTGAGGGAAGATAGGGGATGGACTCTCAAACCAGTTTAGGAGGAGAAAGGGGATGGACTCCATTAGTACAGCAATATATGCGTACTTATTGATTTATGGAAGTGTTTTTACATGTTATTGATACATCACTAAAATGTGTATCAATTGGGAAGTATGGAAGTGTTTTGGTATGAGCCTGAGTCTCATTTGATTTGTTGATATTGGAAGTAATATTAATGTGAGATGTAGTCTCACTGTTATAGTTTGGCCAGGTTCTGAGCCATATTGGTATAAATGGAAAGTTGAAAGGAATAATGGAAAGTGAAACGTGTCATGGACATTATTGTCATGAAACTGTATGTTGATGAAATGGATATCTGTATTAACCATCTATTGAATGCTATTGCTTTATTCAATGCTTATATTTGGTTTAGTATATTTCTACTGGGTTGTGGCTCACCCTATACGGGAACATCATTTTCAGATCCAGGTGATATGCTACCTCCAAGGACTTAGCTTGGAAGGATTTGGACTTTGAAGGCTTGTCTTTAGTTATTTGTTTTATTTGATATTACATGTAAATACTCAAGCCAGGGGCTTAATTTGTAGTTGAGTTAGTACTCACATTTTGTGTCCAAGTGTTGACTTGGAAAGATGTAAGCCCGTAGGGCATTTACTTTTGATGTTACATGTAATGTTTTCAATATTAATACTCTGATGAATGAGATAATGATTTGTTTTCTTTTATTAATGCATGTCAATGTTATATATATTATGGGTTTATTTTGAGGGCGTTACAACTTGGTATCAGAGCGTACCGGGTTCAAATACTTTGGGTACGTGGGAAGTGATTAGTATCACAATGGGTTTGTCTCGTTTGTTAGAGACTTAGATGTACTGTTATATGCTTACATGATAACATGTTTATGTGACTATGTGGGTATGGAATGTAGTTTCTAGGATATTGATTGGATCCTTGAGTCTCTAGTAGTCTTGTTGGAAAGGCACTTGATCAATGCTGCTTCCAACCGGAATTATAGTGACGCCACGGGACTATCATTATCCAGGAATGAAATTCGTAGGTGCTTATGTGATTATGTGCTTACGTGGAATGAATTACTGTTGTCCAATGCATTAGGACGCAAGTGTTATAGTTTTGGCACATTTATTAGAGTGCTAACGTCTTTGTTTCCTTTATTAAGATGTCAGGACGTGGTAGACGTGGTAGGCAGGAGATGCCTATATCGGAGGAGGTTCCGGAGCAGCAGGAGGGTGTTGGCCAGGCCAATGTGGCCGAGCCAGTAGGCCAGCAGGCTATGGGCGCTTTGGCCCGAGAGATAGCAGGGGCATTCAGAGAGTCAGTGGGCATCCTTAGGGCTGAGAATCAAGCTTAGGTCCATGTTGTGGATGTAGGACCTTCTTTTCTGAAGAGGGAGTTCTTCCGGTCTAACCCGGACGAATTTGTGGGTGATCTAAAAGAGCCACTTAGGGCAGATGAATGGCTCGAACAGACAACGAAGACGTTTGAGATGCTTGGCATCGAAGACGAGGGGTTGAAAGTGACCTTGGCATCTTTCCAGCTAAAAGGGGATGCGGGTCAGTGGTGGAAGTTCACAAAGGGTCGTATAGAAGGTACGTGGGAAGTTTTTGTAAATGCTTTCCAAGAGAGGTTTTTATCTCCAGCTGTCAGGAAAAAGCTGAGAGACCAGTTTTGCCAGCTTAAGCAGTCGAGTTCTTCAGTGGCTGAGTTTGAGGCTGCATTTACTAGCTTGTCCAAGTTTGCACCTGAGTTGATGGCGTCTAAGGAACGCCGTTGTATCGAGTTTGAGAAGAAGTTGAGGCGTGGCCTCAAGTTGAGAGTTGGAGGAACTATGATTCGGGATTATGGGCGTCTGGTTGATGCTACAGCCCATATGGAGATCATGATGCAGGAGGAGGAAGAGGGGCAGAAAGGCTCCAAGAGGAGTCAGGATGGCTAGAGTGATGGCAGGAGACAGAGAGGTTTCAACCCTCAGCAGTCTCAAAGTAGCTTTTCTAGATCGACCTTTCCAGTGCCGAGTACAGGTTCTGGGAGAGGTAGCTAGGGAGACATTACCTGTTTCAAGTGTGGTTAGCTGGGCCACAAGTCTCCAGTTTTCCCGTAGAAGGGAGGAGTATAGAGAACAGTATCATCTTCGGCTCGATCTCAGAGCCAGAGTCAGGGTAGAGGCCAGCCGCTCTCGTGTTATCAGTGTGGTCAGGCAGGGCACCTGAAAAGGTATTACCCGCAGTTGAGTGGCACATCTGGTGCATCTGGTTTGAGGCAGACTCAGAGTCATCAGCTAGCTCAGTCAGTTCAGGCCTCGAGGGCCAATTAGGGGGCTTCATCGGCCCAGTTTGTGCAGCAGTCTTATGCTCCTAGGGGTGAGCAGGTTGATCAGAGACCATCTGGGCGCGTGTATGCTGTTACCGCGCAGGATCTTGTACCGGCTCCATCTGTTGTGAGAGGTACCTTCTTGTTTTGCAACTCGGTTGCTAGTGTTTTGATTGATACGGGTGCATCTCATTCCTTTGTGTTTGCTGCATTTGCATCTATTTTGGAGTTGGAGTTAGCACAGTTAGCATCTCTTATTTGTGTAGTGTCACCTCTTGGGGGTGAATTGATCTTGAAACAAGGTGTTAGGGGTTGTGATATAGAGGTCGCCGATCATAGGCTTCCGTTTCCTTTTGTAGTTATGCCCATGAAGGGCTTTGATGTTATTTTGGGTATGGATTGGTTATCGTCATACTGGGCAGTTATCGATTGCTACCGCCAGAGGGTTACACTACGTACCTTGAGCGGGGAGTGTTTCCATTTCTTGGGGGACTGGGTGGGTAGTGTTTTGCCACCGGGGTATGACTCGAGAGGGCGGGGTGAGCTTAGTGGTCTTCTTGCTAGCCTTTTGAGTAGTGAGTGTGATGAGACCTAGATTGTGTTGCCGAGAGTGGTTTGTGAGTACTCGGATGTCTTTCCCGAGGATCTTGTTAGTTTGCCACCTCATCGAGAGATTGAGTTCTCTATTGATCTAGTGCCCGGCACGACGCCGATTTCTATGGCACCTTATCGTTTTGCCCCAGCCGAGTTAGTTGAGTTGAAGATTCAGCTCCAGGAGTTGCTAGATAAGGGCTATATTCGTCCTAGTGTTTCGCCGTGGGGAGCACCTGCCCTCTTTGCTAAAAAGAAAGGTGGTGCTTTGAGACTTTGTATCGATTACCGGAAATTGAATCAGGCTACGGTTAAGAATAAGTACCCTATGCCTCGTATAGATGATCTATTCGATCAGTTGAAGGGTTCCCGTTGTTTCTCTAAGATAGACTTGAGATCGAGTTACCACCAGTTGAGAGTCAGGAAGGAGGATATTCCGAAGACGGCATTCCGTACGTGGTATGGCCACTATGAGTTTCTGGTGATGCCATTTGGGCTCACCAATGCACCGACAGTGTTTATGGATTTGATGAACCGGATATTCCGGGAATTCTTAGTTCGTTTTGCAGTCGTCTTCGTGGACGACATTCTGATTTATTCACCTTCAGAGGAGGAGCACGAGGAACACTTGAGAGTGGTGCTCGAGTTACTTAGAGCCCATAAGCTTTACGCTAAATTTGGGAAATATGAGTTCTGGCTAGGAGAAGTCAAGTTCTTAGGCCATGTAGTTTCTGGGGAAGGGGTGTCTGTTGATACATCCAAGACGGAGGCAGTGCAAGATTGGGCATAGCCTAAGAGTGTGTTTGAGATCCGCAGTTTTTTGGGATTAGCTGGGTATTATCGCCGGTTTGTGAAGGATTTCTCCAGGTTAGCTTCGCCTTTGACTAGGTTGACTCGAAACGGAGTCAAGTTTGTATGGAGTGAGACGTGTGAAAAGTCGTTCCAAGAGCTGAAAGTTAGATTGACCACCGCTCCGGTCTTGACTATTTCGGAGAGAGGGTTGGGTTATGCAGTCTACTGTGATGCCTCACGAGAGGGTTTGGGTTGTGTGTTGATACAAGAGGGGAAAGTGGTAGCTTATGGCTCACGCTAGTTGAAAATACACGAGAAGAATTACCCTACGCATGATCTAGAGTTAGCAGCAGTGATATTTGCCTTGAAGATTTGGAGGCACTACCTTTATGGTCAGATATTCGAGGTGTTCTCGGATCATAAGAGTCTGAAATATCTGTTTACATAGAAAGACTTAAACTGGAGGCAGAGGAGGTGGATGGAGTTCATTGAGGATTATGACTTCGAGTTGCACTATCATTCGGGGAAGGCTAATGTGGTGGCCGATGCCCTTAGCAGGAAATCTGTTGGTGACATAGCAAGTATAGCCATCTGGGAATGGGAGATGTTGGAAGGATTTGGACTTTGAAGACTTGTCTTTAGTTATTTGTTTTATTTGATATTACATGTAAACACTCAAGCCAAGGGCTTAATTTGTAGTTGAGTTAGTACTCACATTTTGTGTCCAAGTGTTGACTTGGAAAGATGTAAGCCTGTAGGGCATTTACTTTTGATGTTACATGTAATGTTTTCAATATTAATACTCTGATGAATGAGATAATGATTTATTTTCTTTTATTAATGCATGTCAATGTTATATATATTATGGGTTTATTTTGAGGGCGTTACACGTCTTGGGATTTATCAACAAGAATACAAAAATAACCTCCTGCAACTTCATCAAAAATCATATTCCTAACTCTGTTAGCAAGTATACGCAAAATCTCTTTTTGGATCTTCGGAGAAGTGTATTTGGCATTTTGTGGAGCATCAGGGCCGGCCCTGGGCATAGGCCCGCCAGGCCATGGCTTAGGGCCCTTCAAAATAAACCCCAAAAAGGGGCCCCCCTCCTATTATAGTTTAGTGTCATATGTTAGGTATGTTTTAAGTCTAAAAAAAAATTTAAGAAACCCTAAACTAACTTAAAATAAATTGACTCACTGAAAAATTAAAAGGCCCATTCAAAATTAAAAGGACTCATTCTCTCTCCGTATCTAATTCCTAACCCTAACTCTTTTGATACAAATCTTTTGTTCTTTACCTTCAAATTTTTTTTTTTTCATTGAATAAAAAATAAATGTGAAGGGTCTCAAATGATCTAGTGATATTTATTAGTTCATTATCGGCTTTGAGCCCCGAAAATCTCAAGGCCGGGCTTGTGGAGCTTTCTTTAATATAATGCTCTCAAGTGCATCATTCCCTCTTGTCTTGAACGTTAATAATTCAATTAGATTACCTTGATTCAATGAAGTCAAGCTTTCATCATGACCTCTAAAACCAAGTCCTTGAAGAGCAAGTACATGAATGGTTTTAAATGTTGCCTTTACCTGCATTCGATTCTTCAAAATCTCTTCTTTTGATTGGACATTCAACACTTTTTCAATGTGTTGGGAAGATTTCTTTAAATTGTCATGACTAATAACAAAATGACTATATGATGAAGATGCAAGTCCAACATGAAACAAAAAAACACATTTGGATCCATCATTTACTCTCTTCTAATTGTTAAACCCCTCATCAACAAGCACAGAACGACTAATTGACTTATTTGGCTGATCAAACAAAAAGCATGAAAAACAATATGCTTTATCCTTTAAAAGAGAATACTTTAGCCAAGAAAATTGTTTAAACCAAATATGTTGGAATAAGCAATTTTGCTATCCAAATGAGGACCTAGGATACTCATTTTGTAACGCCCTCAAAATAAACCCATAAATCATACATTTATGACATCCATAAACTTAAGAGAATTAAGCATATTTCCATTCATCAGAGTATAAAGTACAAAATTATTACATGTTGACAACAAAAGTAAATGCCCTACGGGCTTACAACTTTCCAAGCCAACACTCGGTTACAAAAAGAGAGTACTAAGTCAAATACACATTAAGCCCTTGGCTTGAATTTACATGTAATACTAAAAAGAAAACAACAAAAAGATCTATCAGTCTCAAGCCTCCCAAGCTACGTCCTTGGAGGTGGCATATCACCTGAATCTGAAAATGATGTCCCATATAGGGTTAGCCAATGCCCAATAGAGATACACTAAACCAATTATGAGCAATAACTAAAAAATTAGCATTCAACAGATGGTTAACACTTATAAACCAACTCACAATACTTTTCAATTCAACAACAAATAAATCCATTTTTCATTCCACTTTCCTTCACTTATACAACTTTGATTCATAAGCATGGCTCAGAACCTGGCCAAACAATTAAATGAGGCTACAACTCATATTAAAACACTTCATTTATCCACAACATAAATGAGACTACAACTCATATTAAAACACTTCCATACTTTAATTATCTACGTTATGCAAACGCAATTAAAATTTCAGGACTTTCACCTTGGACACTCCGGCCAACTTAGTTATCAATGGAGTCCATCTCTTATCTCCTCCAAAACAGGTTTGAGAGTACATCCCCTAGCTCCTTCCAAACCATAGAGTACATCTCCTATCTCCTTCCAAACAATATACATATACAATGTATTTAAACACATATCATACACAATGATCAACCAATACACATATTCGATGTATTATTCCAACTATCATATTCAATGACATATTCCAGGTGATTAGTTTCAGTTTTCCCTAATCAACATACAGTATCTACAACAACGAAGACTATCCTCCACTGATAGCCCAAAGCATTATCTCTAAACAAATAATAAATCTATCATGCAGATAAAATATCAACATTTCCATAGGTGAGTGATTAATTAATCCAACTACACCATTCAATCCCATAAGTTCCCAATTTCATGATTTTTAACTTAATTTCATATTTTCCCAAATTAATTATACAAATTAATTTATCACATTAATTAGGGCATTTTTCCTATTTTTCAAATATCGACCCTAAGGCTCAATTTCATCAACTTAACAACAATACTTCCATTTTCCAAGGTCACACATGCACATAGAGTTTAACATTTGAAAACCTCCTTTTTATAACCTTAAATCAAATCCTAACTTTTCCAAAATTACCAAACAACACCATCTAATCAAAATGACTAAAATTTATGTTAAAACTCATAAGATGGAGTAGGGTATCCTTACCTCAAAATTAGAAGCCCTAAAGAGAAGATGGAGAAAACTTAAAGTGCTCCAAATCCATGATTTTTCAGATTAAAGTGAAGCCCACGCCACCCTCTATCTTTCTTACAAAGAGATTAGGGTAGAAACACTCTAGAAGTAGATGAAATCTTAGAGAGAGAAAGAGTGTGTGTGTAGAGAGAGAAGAGCAGCCGGGGTTAGGGTTTGAGTAGAGAAGAAGATAAAAAATTGAAGTGTAACCCGCTGCTGCCAACTGATATATTCGAGGCTCACTTGAGCGAAGGAATGGTCGCTTGAGCGACCAGACACAAAGAAACCTTGCTCAAGCATAGAAAGCCTTGCTCAAGCCAACAATACGAAGCTTTAGGTCTATAACCTAGAAGCACGCTCGAGTGAAAGAATGCTTGCTCGAGCGAAGAAACCCAAAACATAGTCCTCACTCGCTCGAGCTAAGAAATGCAACCTTCAGGTCCAGAACCAAACGCAGACGCAAGCTCGAGCGCAAGACTTCTAGCTTGAGCCACCAGACACATCACCCAACTCTCGCTCGAGCGAAAGAACCCTGGCTCGAGTGAAGGAACTAAAACACAGAGCTCGCTCGAGCGAAGACACCAATCTGGGCAGCAACCATTTGTTTCAAAACACACCCAACCTGTTACAAACCTGCCCAACACATTCTAAAACTCAAATACAAAGAATTGAAGGGCGAAAATGAAACATATACAACAACAGACACCCACAGAACATAGTCCGGAAAACAACAACCAATGGAGGGAAAACCAGGATCGCTATAACTCAAGTTTAGGTTGATAAGGCCCCAAGTTCACATAAGCTCGTCTAACCTCATCTCGTTGAGTAACCGGATATTCACAAATTTGCAAGTGTGAACCAGGATCTCGTTAAATAACAGTTGAATCAAATTCGCTTGGTTTATTTGCTTCAGGCATGGAAGGTCCGCACATCAAAAAATGAGGTTTCAACAACATTGGATGTTACACTACTAGACTTCTGTTTTGATTGATAGAATGAGAAAAGGGTTTTACCTTTTTTTGAGTGGTGGAGGTTCTATTATTTATAACCTAAAAAAAAAAAAAAAAAATAGCCCTATTTAATATTAAACCATAGTATATCCTCAATAATTTTTATTTAGGCTTTCCTTATTTTTATATATGTCCAAAAAAATTCCTACAAAGTTTAAAAACTAATCACCATGTTTGTTTTTTGTTTTTTGTTTTTTGAAAATACTTTTAAGAAAATTTTACTTTTTTGCTTTCCTTATCTTTTTTTTGTTTTTACTGAATTTTTTTAATATTTTAAGCAATTTTTTTTTTAAATTTTTAGATACACCTAACATAAATACACTTAAAAAGTATAATTTTTGTGAAAAAAAATCTTTAAAAAATTCACTAAATACCAAAAAATACAAAAAATAAAAAAAAAAACAAAAAATCAGTATATATATATATTTGTATTTTTTGTGTATTTATTAATTTTTTAAAATATTTTTTGACAAAGATTTTACTTTTTAAATTCATCTAAGTAAGGTGCATCTAAAAAAGTAAAAAACAAATGCTTAAAATTTTAAAAATATTCACTTAAAACAAAAAAAATACGAAAAATAAAAAACTCAATTTTCAAAAAACTAAATTTAAAAAACTAAAACCAAACACACTATATAGCAATATAGAACATTGAACAAGGTAGTATCATAAAAAAACCTAAGAGTAATGTACGGTATGTTTGGTTTGGATTTGTAGAGTGATTTGGGAAAAATTTTCTAAAAAATTTGTATGGTTTGTACATTTTCCAAAACAATTTCCAATATCACGTTCTGTCTCTTACCTATCAATCAATCACTTTTTCTCTCTCATCTCTCATTCTCAATCACTTTTTCTCTCACACACATCTACTCAATTATAACAAAATATAAAATCATTCTAAACTCCCAAATTCCAAAACTACTTTCAAAATACATAACCAAAAAAACTGAAAAAATTTCTAAACTCTCTCCCCAAAACAATTTTTAAAACTACTCTACCAAAATCAAATCAAACATACTCGTAATATTTGTTGCATAAAGAAAAAATTTCGAAACCATTGTTAATGAAATCCATTCGCAACCAAGGAAATAAAATAATTGGTTAATTACATTTACAAAAAATGTTAGGAAAGTGGAGCTGTTGCAAGCTGCTGGAGATGACGGAGAGGGCCGTTGCCTATCTATTGAAAGATGTGAGGATTGTTTTGGAATATTTGTTCTTTAAACAAATACAAACTTATTGAGCTGCTTATCTATTTTTTGGGTAAGTTTTGGGCTGCTATGGAACTGCATATCTAAAAAAACAAACAAAAAAACTATTGGCCCTTATTTGGGGCTAGGCTATGAGAGGTTGGAAGGCTAGGTTGGGAAAAAACATTTCTACAGATTTTTTAAATTTTGGATTGGGCTGCAACTACCTATGCCCAGCCCTAGGTCCGCCCTTACTATCAATACACTCTTTTTTTTTTTTTCATTAAAATTAAGTTGTGACAAATATATTATGTTGGGTAAATTTTTCATCTCTATTTTTTTTTTTTTAATGACCCAGAACCCTCTAGGTCATGACCATTTATGAGCCAACTCTACAAGCCAACTCGGGGGATGATGTCGAGGAACCCACCCCTCACCTCCCAATTTCAATGAAGGGTTATAAAGAAGTTGGTATAGGATTCAAACTCGAAATCTTAGGTCATACAGACTGTTACCTTACCATTTTATCCAACCTTTGGGGTTATCCCTATCGGTGTTGCTAACAAGTCAACCACCAAGCTATAATCTGCCCCCATTTCTATTTTCTTTAAATTCATATTTTTGATCATATTCAATCTATTTCTTAAGATACATAATTTAACTTTGATACTTGTAAATGGTCCAATATATCTTCAAAATCCTACAATCTATAATCGTTTGTGATCCTTGATCAGTCTGCCACTAGCCTAGCCCGAGTTACCTTTAGCAAAACCATCCAAATTGAATTTAAGACCACCTATATAAAGCCCTCATTTGGTATGAAGAAGTTTGGGTTTTTTTTTTTTATTAAAATAATCACAAAAAGACAAAGGTCTAATTTGTCAAGATGGTTAAAAGTTAAAAATTAATTTTTAATTCATTTTGGATCACATCAGCTCTTATATTCTTTATACGTTTTTTTAAAAAAAAACCAAAAAAAAAAAATCTAAAAACTTCTCTTTTAACTATCTTCTCAAAACACCTCAAAATAGGTTAAAAAGCCAATAAGACAAAGTGATACATTTAAACCATAATCATTTTGTTTTTTATCTCACAAAGTCAAAAAAGTCAAAAAAATCATCCCAAACGAGACTTTTTAGCCTTAGGCTAAAATAGTCAAAAAATCAAAAAAACAAAAAATCAATCCATATTCCAAATGAAATGTGTATATGTATCAAAATCTACAAATTCTGAATTTTTTTCATTAAAATTAAAACCAACTTCACAAGAGCAATTGAGCCTTCATTTGGCATGTCAGGCTTTTTGACTTTTTGACTATTTTAGCCATAAAAAGACAAAATAGATTTTTTAATCTAATAAGATAAAATATCATATCTAAATTATAATCATTTTATTTTTTTCTTACAAAAATAAAAAAAAGTCAAAAAATTTATCCCAATTTTTTTTAATCTCAAACTAAAATAATTAAAAAATCAAAAATTCAAAAAATTAACCCACATCTCAAATCAACCTTGTGGTGCCGGGGTGTAGAGAAGTGCTGTTGATGTATGATTGCCACGTAGTAGTTTCGGAGGGAAGCAATCAAGTGAGGGCCCACACCTGAGCTGTCCTTTTGGCATCACTTTTTTTTGACCTTTTTGCTTGAAAGCAAACAAAATAGGGCCCACTCCTCTGTTTGACTCGTCAGTGCAACTGCAATGTGAGCACAAAGGTTCACGTGGCAATCATTCTCTCTACAACTTTAACCAAAATTTGATCGCCATGTTGCCTAGAAGGAGTGACACATCAGACTAGCTATAATCAAATATTAGTTGGACAACCATCCTTGTTTGGACAACCATTCTTGTACCCTACCTACATTGGAGGGAGATAGAGGCCTAATTTTGAGAATTTAGATAAAAGTAAATTTTTTATCTTTAATTTATTTTGGGTTATATTCACTATGCTTGTTTTTAATTTTTCAAAAATATTTTTTAGAAAATTTAACTTTCTTATTTTTCATATTTTTTTATTTTTACTATTTTTTAAAATATTTTAAGTAATTTCTTTTTAATTTTTAGACACAGCTAACATAAATACACATAAAAGTATAATTTTTGTGAAAAACTCTTTTAAAAATTTACTAAATACCAAAAATAAAAAAAAATGAGAATTTAGTATATTTTTCGTATTTTTATGTATTTATTATTTTTAAAAAGAACAAATTTCACAATTTTTTTTTTTTACATTTTAGATACATCTAAAAAAGTAAAAAAAATGTTTAAAATTTTAAAAATATTTAGTAAAAAAAACGAAAAATAAAAAACTCAATTTTCAAAAAACTTAATCTAAAAAACTCAAACCAAACACATTATCTTTCAAATAAAATAAATAAATAAATAAATAAATAAATAAAGTCAATAAATTAGCTTTTAATTAACTTCCCAAAACAATTTAGAAACTTAACCCTCTTTCTAAATGGACATTGCTATTTATATATATAAAATATATAAATAGATTTGTCTAAAATATAATTTGTTTTTTATTTGTGAAATTATAAATATTTCCTTTATAATGTTTTGACTTTTAATCGTAATAGTATCAAAGTTTGATGAATACACAATACGAAGGGGTTATCCAATGCTCTGTTTTGACGTGAGGGATTGATGAAATGAAAAAGACTGTCACGCTCCGTATTTTATTACTCGGATAACATTATTAATATTCATTAATCAAGTCTATTTACAAATGTCAATTCATCATCTTTGGGGAAATTACCCATAGATCCCATGTGAAACATGTGGTCTCCATTTAATCCCATAACTTTTTCACTACACCCAAAAGTCCTTTCCTCTCTCAAACTCACTTGTAGTCGCAAACAAGAAGCAATCCACCATCTTTGCATACAAAGCACCAATCCTCAGCAATTTCTTCCTTGTTTTGAATCTTTTTTTCTTTCTTCTTCTTCTTCATCACTCTACGATTACTTTATGGTTTCTCACTCGTCACAAGTCTTGAATCCGAAAATGCAATTCAATGAAAACTCAAGCTTCTCAATTCCAACGCTTTAGGAAAAAAAAAAAAAGAAAAATTTAAATAAGCAAATACCAAAAAATTCTCTCTTTCTCTCCTGAAGTTTAACCAAAAGTTTATCGCAGAAAACCCTCTTGACAATGCAGTTTGAGGGATGAAGAAAAGACCCACAAGAGAATATAAGCCAAATCACAACTTCAAAACCACAAAAAGAACAAAACCCACAGTGCCTTCCAACGGGCGTCCTTTGGGTTGTACAGGTTTTAGAGAGAGAGAGTGAGTGTGAAGATTGTAATGTGGGTTTTGATAGGTTGTTCTAGAATCTCAGGAAGTTGTTCTAGAATCTCAGGAATTAACACACAGGAGTGAGTAGACGAAAAGTTTCTCTCTCTACATCTGTCTTTCCCCTTCGATCTCTTTTTTTTTTTTTTTTTTTTTTTTCTCTACACTTCTGTTTTTCTGTTCTAATGGAGAAAATTTTTGAATTCTGAACAAGTAGCTTTCGAGTTTTAATTCTGGTGGTGTAAAATTTTGCGATTTCAAATTTTTTTGTATTTGGAATGAATCATGGTTTAAAACTGTAAAATTTTACAATTTTATAACATTCTTTAGAACCGTAAAATTTTACAATTTCATAACATGTTTTTTAATTTTTTTTCCCGACAATATTCTAGACATTCCGATGAGTCTCCGGCGACCGTTAAACAGAAGTCCGACGGTAGTAAGATGTGAACAGTGTCTGTAAATTAAAAAAAAAAAGAAGGATTTTTTGGTAACAATTAAAAATGTGTTGGACTAATTGGTGCAACTATTTTGTTTTGGGATTAGTTGGGTTTTGAACTTGTTACATGGGACTTATCAGTAAGTTCCCCTTCATCTTTTGATGAAATGATGAATAATTAAATATACATATGTCCTCTTGTGATACAACAATGACATTTTCATACAAATAAAAGAAATGCCCTGAGGCTCATAATAAAAGAGAGGACACTACTTTTTACAAAAAAATAGCACTCAGCCAAACAAACAAATGTAGTACAATCCATTACAACATTACACTTATGAAATTGTAAGATCCATTGTTTGATCTTCAAATTCGAAAAGCATTCCCTGTACACATGTACATGCAGGGGGTGAGCAACCACTAGGTCATCAAACAATCTCATATTAAAACATTAAGAGATATGCGGTATACTTGAAATCATACCATGTCAAAAACTATACGATTCTATTACATCATCTCTTAAATCCCATTTATTTAATTAACCACAACTAGTTAACTTAAATAAATAAACATGTTTTAATGGCAACATGACATTCATTTTAATTCATTCAATTACCTCATTGTCAATTGAATCAAATAATTAAACAATTCATAATGACATCTAACAAAGCATCAAATACATTTTATATAGTCTTATGAGATGAATGCATATGCCATGTCATGCTCAAAATATTTTTCTCATCTTTTGAAAATCTTATGCACAGTGCCAATTTGAAAACATATTAATCCAACAATTTCAATAAAATTCCAAGGTGGTAAATACGACTCAGGTAATCTCTAGGCTGGTGTCTGCAAGTAGACTATACAAGTACTACCAAATTGTCATTTTTATTGGTATTAACCGGAAGGCTCGACACCTATCCGCATGGGTTTCTGGTCTTTCATCATGGACACTCAGGCCAACTTAAGCAATACCAACTGTAAACCTTATCCGGACTTACAAACGTATTTACCAAAAACAAAACAATAGATCTTATTTCACAAAAACGATTGCTCTTTTAAAACCATAACCTTCCAATGCAAGATTAAAAATCAATTTCAATAGTGGTTTGATAAAATGATAATGCAAAATGTACAATCCTTCATATGATTCCATTTCCAATTTCCGCCACACAATTTTCCATTGTGATCAATTTCTATATCCCTATCAATGTAATATCATGATACAATCTCAAGAGATAATATAACAATGCCAATGTTCATGTATTTACCACATGTAAATCAATAACTTTCAACTTAGTCTTTTCAAAACAATTCAACAATATTCCTTATATAAAACAAACTTCCAAAGTCAAACATTTTCTTACCTTTCAAAAAATCTCCTCATTTAAATACCAACATGGCAATCCCCTACCAGTTATCAAAACTAAAACTTCTAAGCAATAGGTTCATCAATAGCAATAACATATGACACCAAAGTGGGTTCAAGTTTTCATCGATTTCTAACTCACATACTTTATCAATGAAATGTAATTACAATATTTTCAAAACTCATCCCCATTCCAAACATTAAATAGAATCAAATTCTCATTTTTTTTTCATGCAAGTGAAATCTCGAGATCTTCAAGTTCAATCATAATTCTCAACAAGCATAAATGAATATTCTAACATTTAATCAATCATATCAAAATCTTCTCTTGACTATAAATATAAAATATAACGTGTGTATTCACTTTCTGATTTTCGACATCAACCGCATCAAATTAAACTAAGGAAAAATAAATAAATAAATAAATAAAAGTTTTGATAACTCATTCTTGTTTTAATCCAATTCATCCATTTGCTCCAAACGAGCTAAAATCATATTCTTTTCTTTTATTGTCAAAATCTGCCAAAACAATTCGAATATCTAATATATGGATTTTAGATATTATTATGATAACATAACTCAACTTGTAAAACTGTAGACCAAATACCATATCACATCAACTTAATCTCGCTTGTTTCTCCAAATCTCATTCTTAGTCAATATCATCACTTTTAATCTCATAATATTAAAAGTTAGGAATTTAAACCCAGTAACACCCCTTTAATTACGAAGGAATTTAAATATTAACCAAACTAATTTAATTCATTAAATTAGTAAATCCATTTAGTTCACCATCTTCCAAATTAATAACACCAAGCATAAATTCACATGTCTCATCACTCAAAATACCCCCACATTTCATGCCTAGCCAATTTTCTCAAATCTCTATAAACCACAATTTCACAACTTTTCTAAAATTAATAAATTAACATTTACAAAACATCATGAATATCACACTTTTAGAGTCTTAAATCCCAAAATCACTCTATAATCTCAACTTAACAATTCACACCATATTCATCAATATCAATTTATTTTTCTTCTCAAAAATAAATTCCAAAACTCACAGATGAGATAAATATTCCAACATTATTCTCCCAAAATAAATTATCTAACCATTAATATGAGATAGATACAACTCATACAACTATTTATTTTATTTTATTTTCGAATTTTTAACAAGTATTTCCAACACAAGATGATTTTTCCAAATCAATTTCAAAATAACAATATTCTGAACACTTCAACCTAATTTTTCTTCCAAAAATTACCAAAAAAAAAATATATATATGTATATATATATGCAATACCTCTTATAATAACATATTTTCTCAAAATAACCTAAACATAGCATTAATGCAAGAATATGAAGAAAGTCCCTACCTCAAATATGAAGAAAAGCTAATCCGAAAATGCAAACATCGCCCGATCATGGATCCAAGACCACCGTTGCGAAGATCACGAGGAGCTCTCCGACTTTCATTTACAACACTTTAGCAAAATCTCACTCTAAGGGCTCCTATTTGAAGCTCAAAGATTGAGTAACAATGGAAAACAAAGAAAGAGGGAGAGAGAGAGAGAGAGAGAGAGAGAGAGAGAGAGACAGACACGCTGATATAGAGAGAGAGAGAGAGAGAGAGAGAGAGAAAGCCGAGTTCTCTCTTTTAGCAAAAGAAAAGCAAAAACGAGGAGAAAGGGAAGGGAAGGGCGTGTGGGACAACGCCACGTGGGTTGTCTTCCCAAGAATAGTTTTCTTTTCAAAAAATTAATTTAATTTTTGTAATAATACCTCAAAATTTTATAATATAAATTATAAAATGATATAATTTTTCTCACCACAAAAATATAACATTTTTGCACATCACAAAATATAATATTTTGCTCACTATGAAATATACACATTTTCATACTTTATAAAATATATAATTTTTCACTGTATGGTACACACCGTAAATTCAAATTTTAAATATTTATTATAATCCTATATAATAAATAATAAAAACTCCCAAGGTGGTTATTACTAATCACAAAATTAAAAAGGACCAAACAGTTAAACATAAGTCATTAAACAAACTCAATTTAAATTGAATCTAAGTCATGGGTCTTGCCCATAAGTTAAACATCACCCAATTATAAATCAAAGTAGACCCAACAAACTAATCTCAAGTCATGGCCTAAACACCCAAAACTCAATATCAAATTCTGTTGTATACTAGACAGAACACCAATCAGTTTGCGAATTTTCATAAAATAAATACTCATCAATAAATTCTAAAAGTTTTACCCAACGTGCTAGACTCGTATGTGAACAATATATAAAATTTCATAATTATCTGAGATCGAAAACTATTTTAAAAAAATACAAAACAAAACTATTTTCGCACAAATTTACACAGTAGTCAAATTTGAAAATTTGTTCAATTAAATTATGCACCGTTCTAGGTTGAGTGGGATGTCACCCAATTCAGGTCGAGTGGGACGTCACCCACTCAACCCACCAAACGGCTAAAGATGTCCTCCTTACTCCTCTAGAACCATATTTACAGAATACCGTAATTAAGGAAACAGTCCTCTACATTAATACAGAAGATGAACAATGGATGTCTGATCCTTGGGAGATCAAACGGCGGTATCTTACCACTCAACAATTTCGACCTCATTTTGATCAATAGAGATACATCTACGAACAGATACTTGTTGAGATTGCTTCGATTGAGTTCAAACATACTTTGGATGATCCCAATCGAACTGCGAGTCCCATCAATTTCAGCAAAAGCTACTATCCAGAAAATCATGCCTATGGCTGCTTGGGGTATGCATCCCCATGTTACCAGAACTTTGGATATTCGTGACAAGGAATCCCGTTACAGTTACTGGGATTATATTGATACATTTACTTTTGCATTCTATTACCAGAATCCCCTCAAGAATCATTCTCAGTTTCTTCGTATTATTCCCGACGTCCTAAAAAACGATCTACCTAACTGATTTCTCATTTGGTGGGATAAGTTCGGGCTCCAGTTAGAAATCTTTCTAGAACCAATTCGCCAGGCTTTTAATGAATAGCAAATTGCCTATAGTCGTCTTCCAGTATACAAAGACATTTCTATGTCTAAATCCGTAGTTCATTTTGTTATTCACTTTGGAATTCCGTGGATATGGAAATGGGATTTCCAATGTGACTATCAAAATAAAGTCCCATGCCTCAAAAGAGTTTTCTTTGTGAAATGGTGGACAGATAGGCTTGATACCCCTAAACGACAACAAGAAATTTTACAGAAAATTTATTCTCATACTAAAGCATGCTGGGAGGCTGTTTCCAAATTACTCCCAGCAACTCCAGTCATAAAGAATCCTTTTGTTCAAATCCAATCTAAATTAAGGCAAAGACATCCAAAACTGTCAGAACATGAATTAATAATTAAAAGTATGGATTATATGAAAGAGCACTTCCTTCAATCTCTTTCTAGTGATGATACCAGCATGAAGTTTGTTTCTAGTAGTCAAGGGCTTGATCTTGGGGAAGATCCAAACCAGGACAAAAATGAGTTTACAGTTCTTGTTGGGGAATCTCAAGACCCTGCCGACAATGAGCCAAACTTTGGTGATTTTTGGGACTCTTTGACTAGTCTCATTTTAGAAAAAATTGAAAAAGAAAAAGGTAAGAAAGGAAAAGGAAAGGCTGAATGACCCTTGTCCTCCACCAGCACTACTTTTCAGAAGTGTCGGCACAAAATGACAAATTCAGATTAATTTCTTTAGCCAAAAGAAGATGCTCTGTCGGCCATTCAACATAAATCATACAACTGTCCACTACGGGACAATGAAGATAAGTTGCTGAGTCATCATCAGATCAGCTATGGATAAGAACGATTGACTCCACCCACCAAGGACACACCACCTGTCCTCACCCTTATCTTATCTTATCTTTTATTTGCCTATATAAGGGATAGCCTCACCCTTGTTGAGGATAAGTTTTTTTTTTTTTTCAAAAAGGTTTTAGGTTTGCTCTCTCTCTCTCTCTGTTATCAATGTGCTCTCTCTGTAAGCCTTCTTTGTTACTTAATAAAAGTCTGCAATTTGATTGTAAGTATTTCTTTTAATGCTTTAATGTATGACTGTAGATACTCTTGTTGAATTAAATGCTTTATTAGAATATTATAAATAGCGTCATAATTATTGGCTTACTGTTGATAATCGCCATTTACAGACTGTAAGAGCAATGCATTTACAAAATTTTAGTATTTTGATACAATGAATAGAACAGCAGATTCAGGAGCAGATCTATTTGTTGGCAGTGGTCGTCCGGCCACCACCCTCTTTACAGTAAAATTATGAGACCATATATGGCATAATTTGAATTTAATATAATAATAATATGAATAGTAATATTCCTGGGTTTTTGCTAATTGTGGGTAGAACAGTGTTAGGTTGAGTGGGACATCACCCAAGTCGCGTAGAGATAGACCGGTTAGCAGTGATTGCGGTTAGGTCGTATCTTGTAAGTCCTTGACAGACGTGCTTAGCTGTACCTTGATCAAAATGTAAGTCGTTGACAAACGTGCTTAGCTTTTCCTAAATTGCTTGTTTGGACATCATATTAATTTGTGAGGATTCCCCTATACCAAGATTCTTAATTCTGTTAACTGGAGTATCCATGAATTCTGTATTCTGTTTAGATGACTTAAGTTTGAACTTTGTCACCTCAAGTTGTCACGACCCCAACCCGCCCCTAGTAGGATGGTACCATGATGGCCGGTAAATCGAGATTTACCAAGGCCTCTTACAAGGATTCACACACAAACAGAGTATAAATATGGGGCTTACAAATGCGAAAGCAGTAAATTAAAAGTCCAAGTGGTCCATAAGAGCTGTGCATAGATCAAATGAAATGAGATACATAATATGATTTCTTACAATCGATTGATTAATAAACAAAATACATGTTACATCTTGATCAAAAGGCTTCTCAAGCCGACGTGTGCAAAATACAAGTATTACAAGTCGAGAAGCATAATCTTCAAGATTGCCGATATAAAAACTAGTCAAGCCGACATAACATGAATCCAAAACAAGCTTGTAAAGCACATCTAGGCGTCGCTGCTGTCCTGCTCATCACCTACATATATATAGAGAGGGTGAGCTTAGATACTCAGTGAATGGTACAAGTAGTAATAAAGGTTTGCATGAATAATAGACAAAGTCTTTTCAAAACAATACATATCAAAACTTTACAAATCAAGGGATGAACCACGTTCATCTAACAAATCTTCAAAGCTCCAAAGGATGCTTACTAGCATCAACATATTACAAGATGATGACAACCCGGACAAACAAACCCACGCGGTAAACCGTCAGTGGCAAAACAAGGGAATAATCGACCTGAAATCGATTAGACAAACCCACCCGCACAAGGCCGTCGGTGGCAAGGGAGATATCTCAAACAAGAGTGCTACAAAAGTTTGGAGTCCTCTAGCACAAAAGGACCTATGTTACAAAGGCTTAAAGTCCTCTAACACGAAAAGGACTTGTACTGCGAAAGTTTAGAGTCCTTTAGCACAAGAGACTTTCCAAGTATGTCATCCAAAACAAAGCTAATACTCGATACACAAAATAGGGATAATCATTCATGCTTAACAAATACTTTTATCAAAACGAAGCGAAGCAAGCTTTATCAAAACATTATAACACAGCTTTATTAAAAATACCACTAACATAGCTCTTCGGGTGTAGGCTCAAGGCAAAGATCAAAGACCTACAATCACATGGAAAATACTACTGAAGGCACTTCAAATAGACAAGATGAGATGCTCAAAGATGGAAATGAAATGCATTCTCAAAACAAGCTTTACATGAGTGCAATGATCCCGGCATTCTTTTCCAAAAACCAAGTCAAGACACTGTTTTTCATCTCGGGAGAACACACTAGGTACCAACCAGGTCTTGGCCGAGGTCACACCCCTTCTCGCCGAGGTGTGGTCTCGACGGCCACATTCAAAAGCGAGGTCAGGAAAATCTGGGTTTCCCTTTGGAGATCATAAAGAACATGAAGAACATGAAGATGGAGAACATGCATGCTTAAGCCATAACTTGTTTTTACAAAATCTGAGATTTCATGCTATGAGTTCGAAAACATGGACCTGGGTACCCATACTTGGAGATCTTAAGAAAACAAACACAAAAGCATGGTTCTTGATACAAACTTTCGGATCAAAACAGACTTTTCTTCAAGAACACATGAACACTAACTTCTCTTTCTAAAACCAACTTTAAATCAATGCATGGCTTGCCGAGCAGGTTCGATCATGCAATTCAGCTAGATAATCAATAAGAACAACATGTGCAGATCAAGAATCTAACCTTAGAACATGGATCTAACGGTTCGATCTCTAGGGATCAAGCTTGGAAATCTACTCTCCCTCAAGAACTCCTCTTCTTCTCCTAGAGCTTCTCTCTTTTCTTCAAAAACAAGGATATAACTAATGATAGGTTTCTCTCTCTCTGCCGGCTGATTTAACACTCAGCTCGGACACGTGACAATGGCTGGTTGGTTCTCCTAAAAAAGGTGATAGATTGACAAGACATGTGTAAGACAAAGCGTATCTAACAAGCTACATGGCAAGGCACTCCGGCAAGTGATGACATCGGCTAAGGACAAAGCTTCGGCAAGTGAGGTAACAAAGACATCGGCTTGGAAGGACAACACTTGACTAAGCTGTGCCACACCTTGGCCTAGATGTGTCACACCTCGATCTAGGTCATACCAATCCAGGAACAAAATCACTAAGGTGCAAGGACGACATCTCGGCGTAGATAATACACATCTCGGCCTTGGTGCTGCACACCTCGGCCTAGATAGTAACATCTCGGCCAATATGCCAGGGTGAAGATGGAGGTCAACCAAAGTGGTTTCCAAGATGATTCTAAGTGTAAAAGGGTTCAAAGGTGACTAGGTTAAAGATGACCTCGGCAACACACCAGGCAAGAACAAAGCATGCAAGCAACATTCAAGCAAAACGAGACAAGATTTGCAAATGCACATAACAAGACAAGATCATACATAAATATATGCAAGTATGACTAAGTTGAAGTGAGGGTTGTTACATCCTACCCCCCTTAAAGAAGTTTGGTCCCCAAACTTGAGTTACCTTGTTCCAAAAACAATTCCGGATGTCGGACTTTCATTTCCTCTTCCATTTCCCAAGTAGCATCCTCACCGTAATGCTCATTCCGGTCAACTTTCACCATTGGTATCGACTTACTTCTCAACTGTTTCACCTGCCTATCGATAATCCATATCGGCTTTTCTTCGTAGTCTAATCCTCATTAACTATAATCCCGAAATAGTCGATCACATGCAGTGGATCCCGAATATACTTCCTCAACATCGAAATATGAAACACATTATGGACTTCGCTTATTTCTGGCGGCAAAGCAAGTCTATAGGCAGCGAGGTTAACCTTCTCAAGAACTTCAAAAGGTCTGATGTAACGGGGTGCTAACTTACCCTTCTTCCCAAATCTTGTAACTCCTTTCATCGGCGAAATCTTTAGGAATACATGATCTCCGACTTCAAATTCTAAGTCCCTCATTCTCTGGTCGGCATAACTCTTTTGTCGACTCTGGGCGGTTTTGATTCTTTGCTGAATGAGCTTAATCTTCTCGGTTGCCACTTGAATTAACTCAGGACCAAGCAGAGCTTTGTCTCCTACCTCGGTCTAACATATCGGTGATTTGCACTTCCTCCCATACATTGCTTCATACGGCGCCATGCTAATGCTAGCTTGATAATTGTTGTTGTAGGTAAATTCTGCCAATGGCAAATGTACTCCCCAACTTCCTTGGAAATCCAGTACACATAGTCTAAGCATATCTTCAAGTGTTTGAATTGTCCTCTCTGTTTGCCTATCAGTCTGGGGATGAAAAGCTGTGCTAAACTTCAACTCGGCTCCGAAAGCTCTTTGTAGACTCTGCCAAAATCTGGAAACAAACTTCAGATCTCGGTCTGACACAATTGACATCGACACTCCATGAAGTCTAACAATCTCATTCATATACAACAAAGCAAGTTGATCGGCGTTGAAGGTGGTCTTAACAGGGAAGAAGTGTGCTGACTTAGTTAGTCTATCCACGATAACCCAAATCGAATCCATACCCTTTTGTGTCTTTGGAAAACCAACCACAAAGTCCATGGAGATGTGTTCCCATTTCCACTCAGGAATCGGCAAAGGTTGAAGAAGTCCTGCTGGCCTTTGATGTTCTGCTTTCACTTGTTGACAATACAAACACTGGGACATGAACTCGACTATTTCTCCTTTCATATTCGGCCACCAAAACGTCTGCTTCACATCCTGATACATCTTGGTGTTCCCTAGATGAACAGCAAATTTGGAACCATGAGCTTCCTGCAAAATTTTTCTTTTCAACTCTGGGACGCCGGCCACACACAATCTTCCTTCAAACTTGAGCACTTGATTTTCAATGGTGTACCCTGACCTCGGTTTTGTGATAATCTCATCAGCTACCTTCTTGAAGAATTCATCCTCCATCTGTCTTGTCTTTACTTCCTCGACAATAGTCGGCTCCACTGAAATCATGGTTAGGCATGCCAAATTTCCAACCATCTTTCTGCTCAAAGCGTTGGCTACGGTGTTAGCTTTACCTGGGTGATATTGAATTTGCATGTCGTAGTCTTTCAACAACTCAAGCCATCTTCTCTGCCTCATAATCAATTCTTTCTGAGTGAACAAGTACTTTAAACTCTTATGATCTGTAAAAACATGACAAGAAGCTCCATACAAGTGGTGACGCCAAATCTTCAAAGCAAACACTACGGCTGCTAGTTCTAAATCATGGGTAGGATAGTTCTTTTCATGTGGCTTCAACTGACGAGATGCATATGCTATGACCTTATTCCCTTGCATTAATACACAACCCAAACCCTTATGCGAAGCATCACTATAAACATGAAATTCTTCATTACCTGATGGTAGTACAAGAACTGGTGCCGTGACTAACCTCGTCTTCAACTCCTGGAAGGCTGATTCCCTATCCTCAGTCCATTTGTAAGCCGCTCCCTTCTTAGTCAGTTGTGTCAATGGAATTGCAATCTTTGAGAAATCCTTCACAAATTTTCTGTAATAACCTGCCAATCCCAGAAAGTTACGAACCTCGGACACATTAGTCGGCCTCAGCCAGTTCACAACGGCTTCAATTTTACTAGGATCGACCGAAATACCCTCTTCATCAATCACATGGCCCAAAAATGAAATGGTGGAAAGCCAAGACTCACACTTGTTAAACTTAGCATACAATTTCCGATCTCTCAAAATTCGTAAGGTAAGTCTCAAATGATCCTCATGCTCAACTTTACTCTTAGAGTAGATCAATATATCATCAATGAAGACAACCACAAACTCATCTAGATATGGTTTGAAGACTCTGTTCATCAAATCCATAAATGCTGCAGGGGCATTGGTCACTCGAAAAGGCATTACTAAAAATTCGTAGTGGCTGTACCTCGTCTGGAAGTGGTCTTCTCAACATCCTCGGCTTTAACCTTAAGTTGATGGTAACCCGACCGAAGGTCAATTTTAGAAAAGACTCGTACTCCTCGCAACTGATCAAACAAATCATCTATCCTTGGTAATGGGTACTTATTCTTAATGGTTACCTTATTTAGTTCCCGGTAATCAATACAAAGACGGAGTGTACCATCCTTCTTCTTAACAAACAAGATAGGTGCTCCCCAAGGTGAAGTGCTCGGCCTAACAAAACCCTTATCTAACAACTCTTGTAGTTGCAGTTTCAATTCCTTAAGCTCGGTGGGGGCCATTCTATAGGGTGTTTTAGAGATAGGCTAGGTTCCCGACATGACGTCAACAGTAAATTCTACTCCTCTATCAACTAAGTGACCAGGCAAATCATTTGGAAAGATGTCGGGGAATTCACTAACAACCGGGACATCGGCTAATTCAACACTTCCATTCAAATTACTTAGTATACTACACAAATAACCTTGACACCCTTTTTGGATCAACTTATAGGCTTTCATGGATGAGATTAAGTAAGGTGGGGATACTACTCCTTTACCCTGGAATGTAATCTCGGCTAGCTTTGGGGGTTTCAACGTGACACTTTTAGAAACATAATCTATGGATGCGTGATTTGCTACTAACCAATCCATTCCCAATATAACATCAAAATGAGTTATGTCCAATGGCATCAAATCAACTAATAACTCAACATTCTTAATCACAATGACACATGCTCTATAAATTGATGCAACTATCATAGATCTCCCAGATGGAGTAGACACAAATAACATATAATCAAGGGGTTCTAGTTTCCTACTAATCTTCCCGGCAAACTTAGTAGAAACGAATGAATGCGTAGAACCCGAATTAATCAATATGTATGCATCTTGTGAGCAAATTGGGAGTGTACCTGACACCACTATCTCAACATTCTGAGTGTCTCCTGGTACTAGTGCAAAAACTCTGCCCTGCCTCATCTGCCCTTTCCCGGCGTTACCTTTCTACACGAAACCCGAGGTATTCTCATCTTTCTTGCTATCATCAGTCTTCGTCTTAGGACAGTCTCTCACATAATGACCTATTTCACCACATTCATAACAAGCTCCAGACGCCCGACGACAGATCCCGAAATGTGGCTTTCCACAACTTGAACATGTCAGCTTAGTACCACTTTCCTACCTTGGGTTGCTTAAACTGCCAACATTTGCTTTCTTCTTGGTACCAAATTGTGCTCGGCGATTGTCATAATTCTACCTCTTTCTCTGGCTTTCTCCTAAACTCTGGTATCTGTTCAAGTTAGCTTCGGCCAGAATGGCTTTGTCCAACACTCCGGCGTAAGTCGGCATGTTGAGCATGTTAACTCAGTCTTGTATTGGTCCCCGAAGCCCACTCTCAAACTTTCTAGCCTTCACATATTCATCGTTGACCATGTGAGGCGCATACCTCGCCAACTCAGTAAAAGCACGGTCGTACTCTGCCACTGTTCTGTTGCCTTGCGTCAAAGTCTAAAATTCGGTAGTCTTGCGATCTCGAACACTTAGGGGAAAATGCTTGTTGTAAAAAAACTCCAAAAATCGGGTCCAGGTCAAGTCTGGATTGCCTTCTCGAACCATCATCCACCATCTGCGAGCATTGTCATCTAATGTGAATGCTGCCAATGACACCTTTTGAGCGTCGGTGCTGGGGAAGATCTCGAACAACTTTTCCATTTCCAAAACCCACGCTTCGGCTTTCATCGGCTCTATACCCCCTTGGAATCTCGGTGGCTTCATTTTCTTGAACTCTCTAATCGAAGCTATTGTGTCGTCCCCATATAAAGTTGGCTGTGGGAGCACTTGTGGCACTGGAGGAGGTGGAGGTGGAGGTGGAGGCGGAACTACATTTCGACCGTTTGTCTACTCGGCCTGAGTTGAAGTAGCACTAGCGTACTGCTGTATTGTTTGCCTCAACTCGCGGGCCAAACCTTCAACTAACCTTTCCAGTCTGTCTAATCTGTCCTCGGAATGATCTCGGCCAACTGGAGGTCTACCTCTCCTCATGATGCTATGAGTATGCAAAGTGTGACTTTAAAACAAAATGAGCAAATAAACACGTAGGCAAGTAACAATTAAGCACGCCGAGACGATGCACACCTTGTTCAAATAGCAAGCAATGTGATGCAATCCTAACATCCTTCTAAGGGAAATCCTATGCTCTTTAGGACTCAAAGTGTGTGAATAACGTATACTAAGGAACTTGTGCTCTGATACCATTCTGTCACGACCCCAACCCGCCCCTAGTAGGATGGTGCCATGATGGCTGATAAACCGAGATTTACCAAGGCCTCTTACAAGAATTCACACACAAACAGAGTATAAATATGGGGCTTACAAATGCATAAACAGTAAATTAAAAGTCCAAGTGGTCCATAAGAGCTGTGCATAGATCAAATGAAATGACATACATAATATGATTTCTTACAATCGATTGATTAATAAACAAAATACATGTTACATCTTGATCAAAAGGCTTCTCAAGCTGACGTGTGCAAAATACAAGTATTACAAGTCGAGAAGCATAATCTTCAAGATTGCCGATATAAAAACTAGTCAAGCCGACAAAACATGAATCCAAAACAAGCTTGTAAAACACATCTAGGCATCGCTGCCGTCCTGCTCATCACCTACATATATATAGAGAGGGTGAGATTGGATACTCAGTGAATGGTACAAGTAGTAATAAAGGTTTGCATGAATAATAGCCGAAGTCTTTTCAAAACAATACATATCAAAACTTTACAAATCAAGGGATGAACCACGTTCGTCTAACAAATCTTCAAAGCTCCAAAGGATGCTTACTAGTATCAACATATTACAAGATGATGACAACCCGGACAAACAAACCCATGCGGTAAACCGTCAGTGGAAAAACAAGGGAATAATCGACCTGGAATCGATTAGACAAACCCACCCATACAAGGCTGTCGGTGGCAAGGGAGATATCTCAAACAAGAGTGCTACAAAAGTTTGGAGTCCTGTAGCACAAAAGGACCTATGTTACAAAGGCTTAAAGTCCTCTAACACGAAAAGGACTTGTACTGCGAAAGTTTAGAGTCCTCCAGCACATGGGACTTTTCAAGTATGTCATCCAAAACAAAGCTAGTACTTGATACACAAAATAGGGATAATCATTCATGCTTAACAAATACTTTTATCAAAACGAAGCGAAGCAAGCTTTATCAAAACATTATAACATAGCTTTATTAAAAATACCACTAACATAGCTCTTCGGGTGTAGGCTCAAGGCAAAGATCAAAGACCTACAATCACATGGCAAATACTACTGAAGGCACTTCAAATAGACAAGATGAGATGCTCAAAGATGGAAATGAAATGCATTCTCAAAACAAGCTTTACATGAGTGCAATGATCCCGACATTCTTTTCCAAAAACCAAGGCAAGACATTGTTTTTCATCTCGGGAGAACACACTAGGTACCAACCAGGTCTTGGCCGAGGTCACACCCCTTCTCGCCGAGGTGTGGTCTCGACGGCCACATTCAAAAGCGAGGTTAGGAAAATCTGGGTTTCCCTTTGAAGATCATGAAGAACATGAAGATGGAGAACATGCATGCTTAAATCATAACTTGTTATTACAAAATCTGAGATTTCATGCTATGAGTTCGAAAACATGGACTTGGGTACCCATACTTGGAGATCTTAAGAAAACAAACACAAAAGCATGGTTCTTGATACAAACTTTCGGATCAAAACAGACTTTTCTTCAAGAACACATGAAAACTAACTTCTCTTTCTAAAACCAACTTTAAATCAATGCATGGCTTGCAGAGTAGGTTCGATCATGCAATGCAGCTAGATAATCAATATGAACAACATGTGCAGATCAAGAATCTAACCTTAGAACACGGATCTAACGGTTCGATCTCTAGGGATCAAGCTTGGAAATCTACTCTCCCTCAAGAACTCCTCTTCTTCTCCTAGAGCTTCTCTCTTTTCTTCAAAAACAAGGATATAACTAATGATAGGTTTCTCTCTCTCTCTGCCGTCTGATTTAACACTCAGCTCGGACACGTGGCAACGACTAGTTGGTTCTCCTAAAAAAGGTGATAGATTGACAAGACATGTGTAAGACAAAGCATATCTAACAAGCTACACGGCAAGGCACTCGGGCAAGTGATGACATCGGCTAAGGACAAAGCTTCGGCAAGTGGGGTAACAAAGACATCGGCTTGGAAGGACAACACTTGACTAAGCTGTGCCACACCTCGGTCTAGGTCATACCAATCCAGGAACAAAATCAGTAAGGTGCAAGGACGACATCTCGGCGTAGATAATACACATCTCGGCCTTGGTGTTGCACATCTCAGCCTAGATAGCGACATCTCGGCCAATATGCCAGGGTGAAGATGGAGGTCAACCAAAGTGGTTTCCAAGATGATTTTAAGTGTAAAAGGGTTCAAAGGTGACTAGGCTAAAGATGACCTCAGCAACACACCAGGAAAGAACAAAGCATGCAAGCAACATTCAAGCAAAACGAGACAAGATTTGCAAATGCACATAACAAGACAAGATCATACATAAATGCATGCAAGTATGACTAAGTTGAAGTGAGGGTTGTTACACAAGTGGTGGTTTAATAGTAACTGGAATTAAAGATTCAGATTTTGGCTAGATTGTATAGCTATCTTTAATTTGCACAGCAGTCTCTTCTATTCTGGTTAATTGTTTTCCTACTATTTGGCAATAAAGATTCGTATAATTGTTCTATTTTATCAGAGGTACTATATCTTTAGCAAGTATTGCTTCCCTCTAGGACAGTTCTAATGATTGTGGAGGAGGATGAACATATACAATATTTTGGCCATCCATAGTTACCCAAGTTCTCTGTATGTTTTCAAGTACAACGGCTTACAAGATACGACCTAATCGCAATCACTGTTAACCGGTCTATCTCTATGCGACTTGGATAACGTCCCACCCAACCTAACACTGTTCTACCCTCAGTTAGCACAAACCCAGGAATATTACTATTCATATTATTATTATATTAAATGCAAATTATGCCATATATGGTCTCATAATTTTATTGTAAAGAGGGTGGTGGCCAGACGGCCGCTGCCAACAAACAGATCTGCTATTCTGTTCGTTGTATCAAAATACTAAAATTCTGTAAACGTATTGCTCTTACAGTCTGTAAATGGCGATTATCAATAGTAAGCCAATAATTATGACACTACTTATAATATTCTAATAAAGCATTTAATTTAACCAGAGTATCTACAGGCATACATTAAAGAATTAAAAGAAATACTTACAATCAAACTGCAAACTTTTATTAAGTAACGGAGAAGGCTTATAGAGAGAGCACACTGATAATAGAGAGAGCAAAACCTAAAAATATTTTGAAAAAAAAAAAAACTTATCCTCAACAAAGGTGAGGCTATACCTTATATTGGCAAATAAAAGATAAGATAAGGGTGAGGACAGGTGGCGTGTCCTTGGTGGGTGGAGTCGATCGTCCTTATCCTCAGCTGATCTGATGATGACTCAGCACCTTATCTTCATTGTCCCGTAGTGGATAGCTGTGTGGACAACTGTATGATTTATGTTGAATGACTGACGAAGCATATTCTTTTGGCTAAAGAAATTAATCTGAATTATCGTTTTGTGCCAACGTTTCTGAAAAGTAGTGCTGGTGGAGGACAAAGGTCATTCAACCTTTCCTTTTCCTTTCTTGTCTTTTTCTTTTTCAATTTTTTTCTGAAATGAGACTAGTCAAAGAGTCCCAAAAATCACCAAAGTTTGGCTCATTGTCGGCAGGGTCTTGAGATTCCCCAATAAGAACTGTAAACTCATTTTCGTCCTGGTCTAGATTTTCCTCAGGATCAAGCCCTTGACTACTGGAATCAGACTTCATGCTGGTATCATCACTAGAGAGAGATTGAAGGGATTGCTTTTTCATATAATCCATACTTTTAATTATTAATTCCTGTTCTGACAGTTCTGGATGCCTTTGCCTTAATTCAGATTGGATTTGAACAAAAGGATTCTTTATGACTGGAGTTGCTGGGAGTAATTTGGGAATAGCCTCCCAGCATGCTTTAGTATGAGCATGAATTTTCTGGAAAATTTCCTATTGTTGTTTAGGGGTATCAAGCCTCTTTGTCCACCATTTCACAAAGAAAACTCTCTTGAGGCGTGGGACTTTATTCTAATAGTCACATTGGAAATCCCATTTCCATATCCATGGAATTCTAAAGTGAATAACAAAAGAAACTACTGATTTAGACATAGAAATGTCTTTGTATACTGGAAGATGACTGTAGGCAATTTGCCATTCATTAAAAGCCTGGCGAATTGGTTATGGAAAGATTTCTAACTGGAGCCCAAACTTATCCCACCGAATGAGAAACCAGTTAGGTAGATCGTTTTTGAGGACGTCAGGAATAATACGAAGAAACCAAGAATGACTCCTGGGGGGATTCTGGTAATAGCATGTAAAAATAAATGCATCAATATAATCCTAGTAACTGTAACGGGATTCCTAATTGCGAATATCCAAAGTTTTGGTAACATGGGGATGCATATCCCAAGTAGCCATAGGCATGATTTTCTGGATAGTAGCTTTGCTAAAATTGATGGGACTAGCAGCTCGATTGGGATCATCCAAAGTATGTTTGAACTCAATTGACGCAGTCTCAACAAGTATCTATTTGTAGATGTATTTGTATTGATCAAAATGAGGCGAAAATTGTTGAGTGGTAAGATACCGCCATTTGATCTCCCATGGATCGGACATCTATTGTTCATCTTCTATATTAATGTAGATGATTGTTTCCTCAATTACTGTATTCTATAAATATGGTTCTGGAGGAGTAAGGAGGACATCTTTAGTCGTTTGGATAGATTCTCCTTTTTTACTGTTAAGGGTAGCCTGGAGCCCTGGAAATTCTGTATGATATGGATTCTGTACACGGTAAGGGTTAGATCCCCTTCCACAGCCCCTACGGCTTGGGCCTTGGCCTCTACTGGACATGTGGACCCTGCAAATATAGTTAGAAAATCCAGTAAAGAATTCTGTTAACTTTTGATATATTCAATATCAAAATCAAATGCTGAAAGTAAACTTTGCCATGAAGCAAATATTTGTTTTTGAGCAAGATTCTGGACATCCTTTTTAAAAATTTGTTTTACTGCAGAACAATCAACATGAATTAAAAAATGTTGATTTAATAAATCATCCTGAAATTTAGAAACACATTTGACAATGGCTAAACATTCCTATTTAATTGTTGGATAGTTTAAGGTTGCCTGGTTCCAATTGCCTGAAGTAAACCATAAAAGTTCTTTTTTGCTGTTGGGGTTAAATTGTTTCAGGATACCTCCATACCCTTGGTTAGAGTCATCGGTTTCAACAATCTTTTTCCATTCAGGATTAGGTAAAGCATGACATGGAAGAGTCTTAGCTTTAAGTTTGATTTTCTGAACGGCTTTAGTGTGTTCTGGAGTCCAAGGTGGAGGATTTTTTGTTAGACGAGTATAAAGGATTGCAGCATCTTGTGCTAATTGGTGATAATAGTCACTAATATAATTAAGACTACCAAGAAATCTCTGTAATTGAGTTTTTTTCCTTAATTTCATCTGGAAATTTAGATGCAAATTCAATGCTTCTGTCAATAGGAATTATAGTGCCATTATGAATATTATGGCCTAAAAATCTAACTGTAGTTTGAAAAAGTTTCATTTTTGGTGCAGAAATCACCAAACCATTTCTGATAATAACATGCTTAAAAATATTAAGATGTTTAATATGCTGGTCAATGGATGATGAAAAAATGAGAACATCATCAATATAACAAATAACAAATTCTATATAAGGAGTGAATATGCCATTGATGATATGCTGGAATTCAGATGGAGCATATTTCAAACCAAACGGCATGACATTCCATTCAAAATGTCCAAAGGGTGCTGTAAAAGTAGTTTTATACCTGTCTTGCTCAGCAATTTGAATCTACCAATATCCTGATTTTAAATCAAATTTAGAAAAAATGATTGAATTCTGTAATCGATCTAAAAGATCTTTTTTATTCGGGATAGGATATATAATCCATTTTAAGGCATCATTAAGAGGTTTATAATTGATAACCAATCTTGGCACACCTCTTTTAATTTCTGCATTTTTGTTAACATAAAAGGCTGTACAACTCCAAGGGGAATAACTTGGCCGGATGAGTTTTTTCTGTAAGAGAGTATTGATTTCTGTTTTACACAGTTCTAAATACTCTTTTTCATTTGGCTGGGGCTGGGTCGCGATCGTGTGGGAATTTCGCGCTCATCAAAACCAAGTTCGTAAGGAAGAGAAACTATATGTTTCTTTCTTTCCCAAAAAGCATTAGGAACATAACTACAAATTTCTGTATGGAATTCTTTTTCAATCATTTTTATTTTATTCTGTAAATAAGGTTGTTGTAACCTTTGTTCTGAAGTAAGAAAATGAATTTCTGTTGAAGGAAATTAATTTGTTTTTCCTTGAAATTGACTAGATCTCAAATTTGATCTAATTCCTTGGTATAAGGTTTTGTAATAAACTCAAAAATAATCGGTTGATTACTTATGGTTGTATGAATGCCAATGGAATCAATTTTGGTAATTGGCATGAATAAACACATGAATAGTGTCCCCAAAATAATAGATTGAGACATGTTTCTGATAAGGAAAAACGACGCTGGGAGACAAATACCTTGGTTGCAGATAAGAACTTCTGGAAGTTTGTATCTAATATACATAGAATTACCACTAGCACTAGTTAGTGACTGAGTTGTTTTCTGGAAATATTTTGTAGGAATTAATCCTTCTTGGATACAATTCATATCAGCACCGCTATTCATAAGAGCAACAACATCCTTTATTATAAAATCTGGTTTTATAATAAAAGTTATTTTGATATACCATTTCTGGAAAGTAACCTGATTCATGAGCAACAAATATTCAGGTTCTGATTTAGTACTGGATTCGTCTTTTGCCAAACCTTTATCTTTGGTTAGGCTTTGCTGTTGGTTTAACTGAGTATTCTTAATATCAGCAGTAATTGCTAAGTTTGCTGTTTGAAGATGTTTTATTTCTACTTTTAAAGCATTAACTTCCATCTTAAGATCCTCGATTGTGATGGGTTTTTCATCAGAAGTATGTTGTAATCGATTATAAACTTCTTTCATACTGTAATGTTTAGGGGGAAGACCAATGACTTCCTTCTTATGCTGTTGATAACACATTTCGAGGAATTTTAACTTCATTTCTGGATCAGAGATTTGATCAGCGATGTTTAACATCTACTGTTCAGTGTCTGTAAGAACATTGATACTAGGTCCACTTATATCAAGTCCATTCATTTCAACTATTGCATTCCAATAGTTAGCTTTTGAAATTTGATTTATAGTATTTTGCTTAGATGAACAAATTTTTAGAGGTGAATCAGACTCTGTTTCAGAGGCAGATGGTGCATAAAGTTCTGCAAGTCCATGATCTGAACTTGAACTACGATTGGAATCTTCTTCAAAAAGCATATGGAGAATCTGTTTCCGAATATGGTCATCTAAAGCCATTTCATTTAATTTTTGTTGTATTTTGGTTTTACAACAATTGGCATAATGATCAGTTTGTCCACACTTATAACATTTTTTTTTTTGCTTTCTGTAAGAGGTTTGCTTCCTAAGTTTAGAAGGTTGGGGTTGCTGGTATTGTTTAGGAGTTTTGTTTTTCTGAATCTTTTGGAATAATGTTTTGAAGATTTTCCAAATTTATGTTTCCTGTTTTTAGAGGGATACTAAACATTTCCTAATCATGCGAAATGAACCCATTGTGGCATAACGACCACTTTCCACGAGCCCCAAGTATTCAAACCCGGTAGCTCTGATACCAAGTTGTAATGTCCCAAAATAATTCGACATGAACTACCCACAAGTAATCAACATCCACTCAACAATAACAACAATCTGCCCATCTTTGCATAATTAATCGTAAGTCTTTACAAAGGTTTTACATGCGAGTATACATTCATCAATACAAAACATATAAATCTATAGCATGTAAAGCATCCATTCTCAAAACAATACAATGCCCTTAAGGGCTTACATCTTCCAAGGCATAAGCCTGGTTACACAAAAATGGTTTCTAACACCCACACACATTAGCCATTGGCTCAAAAGAATTATACAAAATAAAAGAGCTATGTACTCTTCTCAAAATATCCACGCCATCAGTTCGGCGGGATCACCACATCTTTACCTGCACCAAATCCCATAGGGGTGAGTACAGAGCCCAGTTGAGAATTCTTACAAAGTATATACAGTTATGCATACTCTTTAAAACAATGCAAGTGCCAGTGTCATGACATGCATCTTTATAAGAAGTTCATTTCATGCACATTTAAAAGTTTCTATCTTTCCAACAATCATTTGCAATCTCAACATCTTTTTCCAAAATTTCCAATCATTAATCTACAGGGGCGGTAAATACGACACTGGTAATCCCTAGGCTGGTGTCTACAAGTAGACTCTACGAGTACTACCCAAACTGTCATTTTTACCGGTATTAACCGGAAGGCTTGACACCTATCCGCGCGGCTTTCGGGTCTCTCACCTTAGACACTCAGGCCAACTTATCAAATTCAACTACACCCCTATCCGGACTTACCACATATTTACCCTATTCACAATTCCATAATTCTCATTACAACATAATCTTTTTCAAAGTAAACCTTTTTCCAATTCATTTCAATATGTGTAACAATGATGGTAAATCAAATGAGAACATGATGCAATACATAATATCTCATAACATTTCTCCATTTTCAATGTTTCCACACTAATGTCAACATTCACAATTTCCATTTCCCCTCTTCACTGTTCTTTTACAAGATCCCCATGAGCCATTAAAACATAGCTATAATCATTATCCATGGTGCACAACAATTGTCATTCCACAACTATATATTATCATTTATTCAACAATAGTTTTTAAAGCAAAACACCCATTTCAATATGTCAAGAATTTTCCATATTTGCAAAGCACATTGTGAAGTCAAGGCTCACTCATCTTTTTATCAAAAGAAAGGAAGGTTCCAAGAACATTTCCACATTTTTCCAAAAATCCCCAATCTCTAGGGTTTTCATCAAAAACCCCACATTACCCATTTCATGGTGAAACACACCCAAATCATATTCCTTGAGTTAAATAAAGTGGAAACCCTCTAGGGTTAGCAAAAGGGTTGAGATTTAAACCCCTATTTTCAAAACTCTCTTTACATTTGGAGCAAAATTAAACTCAACACAATAATCTCAAACACTTTTAAGGTCAATATTCAGATAGCAAAACATGTATATATAACTCAAGAAATCCCTACCTCAAATGGAGAGACTCAAAGGAGATGAAGGAGGAAACTCAAGATGCTCTAAATCCCAAAATTTTCGGATCAAAACGAAGCCCACGCAAAGCTCCACACTTTTTACAAAGGGAGTAGGGTAGAAACCCTCTAGATCAAGTGCTCTTGAAGAGAGAAGGGGTGTTTTAGAGAAAGAGTGTGCTGAATCTAGGGTTTGGAGAGAAATAGAGATGAAAAAGTGATGTTTTACCTGCAACTGTGAACCGATAAACTCGAGGCTCGCTTGAGCGAAGGAGTGGTCGCTCAAGCGACCAGACACACAAGGTCCTCGCTCGAGCGCAATAAGAGTCGCTTGAGCGAACAATGCAAAGCTTTAGGTCTGCAACCCAGAAGCACGCTCGAGCGAAGGATCGCTCGCTTGAGCGAAGAAACCTAAAACATAGACCTCTCTCTCTCGAGCGAAAGAAAGCTCGATCGAGCCAAGAATGACAACCTTCAGGTCCAAAAGAGACACAGACGCACGCTTGAGCGCAAGACCTATCGCTCGAGCGAAGAGACATACCACTCAAATCTCACTCGAGCAAAGGAAACCTGGCTCGAGCGAAGGAACTAAAACACAAAGCTCGCTCGAGCGAAGACACCAAAATCTGGACAGCAACCATTTGTTTCAAAACACACTCAACTTGTTCCAAACCTGCCTACACATCCCAAAACTCAAATATGAAGACTTAAAGGATGGAAACAAGATAAACACCTTAACAACCAACCATGGCACCCGAATTCAAAATACCATACATGAAGGGGAAAAACCGGGATCGCTATAACCTCCTCCCTTTAAAGAATTTCATCCCCGAAATTAGACATACAAGTTTCAAAATTAATTGTATTCAATTCTCAACAAGATTATAATTCAACGTTCACCATCTTGACCCATTACCGGTCATTTCATCTCCTCCCAAGGGAACCATAAGCAATATAACTCATGCTTTTTCAAAACATTTTCAATTTTTACAACAGTTTATACTTTCGAAACTCAAGTAACATATGCAATGTTTAAGTTCAACTCGTGTTTCCGAAACACATCTCAACATTTACAACATTTCCATAATTCAAACATATACAATGTTTCTAGAATTCATCAATAAAACAAATTTTCTAATACATGGTTAAACATTAATAAACAAGTCCAGATATTTTTCTCAGACTTCCAACTCACGTTCCCAAGTGGCTTCTTCCGCTCCATGATGTTTCCACAAAACTTTCACCAAAGGGATAATCTTGCCTCGCAAAACTTGGTCCCGTCTATCTAAGACCCGCACCGGTCTCTCCTTATAGGAGGCATCCTCATCTATCTCCAAATCAACCCAATCTAACACGTGAGAAGGGTCGGGTTCGTACTTCCTAAGCATTGACACATGAAACACATTGTGAACCCTCGAAAGTTGTGGCAGTAAAGCTAACCGATATGCCACTTCCTCGATTCTCTCCAGTATCTCAAAAGGCCTAATAAATCTCGGAGACAATTTCCCACTTTTGCCAAACCGCATCAAACCTCGCCTAGGTGAGATTTTAAGGAACACATGATCACCTATTTCAAAGGATAAGGGTCGCCTCCTCTTGTTGGCGTAACTCTTCTGTCGGCTTTGGGCCGTAGCTAATCTATTCCGAATGCGAGCAACTTTCTCGGTAGTCTCCCTAACAATCTCTGGTCCCAACAACGGTGCATCTCCTACCTCGGCCCAACAAACGGGTGACCTACAAGGTCGGCCATACAAGGCCTCAAACGATGCCATCTCGATACTAGCATGATAGCTATTGTTATAAGCAAACTCAATCAACGGTAAGTGCCTCTCCCAAGACCCCTTGAAATATAGGACACAAGCTCTAAGCATCTCCTCCAAAATCTGTATTGTACGCTCCGATTGCCCATTGGTTTGGGGGTGATAAGCAGTGCTAAACGTCAACTTGGTTTCCAACGCCTCTTGAAGGCTTTGCTACAACCGGGCAGTGAAACGAGGGTCCCTATCAGATACAATGGTTACTGAAACCCCATGAAGTCGAACTATCTCCCTAACATACAATTCTGCCAAGTGCTTAACTAAGTCGCTAGTTCGTATAGGAATAAAGTGTGTGGACTTAGTCAGTCTATCAACAATCACCCAAATGGCATCATTGCCCCGTTGCATTCTAAGAAGCCTAACTACGGAGTCCATGGTCACGTGCTCCCATTTCCACTTGACTATAGGTAAGGGTTGTAGCAAACCCGTTGGTCTCTGGTGCTCGGCCTTGACTTACTGACAAGTAAGGCACTTCGACACGAAGGATGCGACATCCCACTTCATACCCTCCACCAAAACTGACGGCTAAGGTCTCGATACATTTTGGTGCTTCCCGGATGTACCGCAAGGCGTGAGTGATGGAACTCTTGAAGCACTTCCTCTCTACAAGATTCTGGCACAAACAAACGACCTAGGTAACGTACACTCTAATCCGAGTGAATATTCAAACCTTTCTTCTCCTTCCCATTGGAGATTCTCTCCCGAATTAACTCCATTTTGCGGTCTCCCTGTTGTGTCCCTACAACTTTACTGATCAAAACAGGTTGACCACTCAAGGTAAACAATGTAGCACTTTCTTCGGACTCACCCAATTGGAACCTAAACTCACCGACTTCACCCAACATACTCCACTCCCGAATGGCCACACTCGCCAAACTACTCACAGTTTTTCGGCTTAAGGCGTCAGCCACTATATTGGCCTTCCCCGGATGATAGTGTAACTCAAAATCATAGTCTTCCAAAAACTCCATCCATCTATGTTGTCTTAGATTCAAATCTTTCTGGGAGAACAAATATTTCAGGCTCTTATGGTCGGAGAAAACTTCAAAGTTCTCACCGTATAAATAATGCCTCCAGATCTTCAAGGCAAACACTACTGCGACTAGCTCTAGGTCGTGGGTAAGATAATTCTTCTCATGAGTTTTCAACTGTCGGGAGCCATACGTTACCACCTTTCCCTCTTGCATCAAAACACAACCAAGCCCATCCCGAGATGCATCACAAAAGAAGGTATACCCTAAACCTCTCTCTGGAATGATCAACACTGGTGCCGTGGTCAATCTAGTTTTCAGCTCCTGAAAGGACTTCTCACAAGCCTCACTCCACACAAATTTAACCCCCTTTCTAGTCAATCTAGTCAAAGGCGCGGCTAATCTAGAGAAATCTCTTACAAATCAACGATAGCACCCCTCCAATCCCAAGAAAATTCGAATCTCAAAAACATTCTTAGGTTGCTCCCAATCTTGAACATAATCTATCTTCGAGGAATCTACTGTTACTTCCTCTCTTGACACAACGTGGCCCAAAAACATCACCTCGGTGAACCAAAACTCACACTTCTCAAATTTGGCATACAACTGATGCTCCTAAGCAAGTCAAGCACTATCCTCAAATGAGCCTCATGTTCCTCCTCGGAGGTCGAATAAATTAGGATGTTGTCCATGAAGACGACCACAAAATGATCCAAGTACTCCCTAAATATTCGGTTCATCAAATCCATGAAAGAAGCTGGTGCGTTAGTCAAACCAAAGGGCATTACTAGGAACTCGTAGTGGCCATAACGCGTACGAAAGGCCGTTTTCTGGATGTCCTCCTCCCGGACTCTCAACTGATGGTACCCCGATCTCAAGTCTATTTTGGAGAAGCAACAAGACCCTCTAAGTTGATTAAACAGGTTATCTATTCTGGGCAAAGGGTATTTGTTCTTAACAGTAACTCGGTTCAACTTGCGATAATCGATACACAACCGTAACGATCTATCCTTCTTCTTCGCAAAGAGGGCCGACGCTCGCCAAGGTGATGTACTAGGGCGAATGATGCCCTTGTCTAAAAGCTCCTGGAGTTGAATCTTCAACTTATGCAACAACGCGGGTGCAAATCTATACAGTGCCATAGAAATGGGTGTCATTCCCGGCATTAAGTCGATAGTGAACTCAACCTCCCGGTGGGGTGGCAAACTAGTAAAGTCCTCGGGAAACACCTCCGGGTATTCACGCACTACCCTTGGCAACTCAACTCAAATCCCATCACTCTCACTATCCAAGAGTGTAGCTAGAAGACCGCTAAGCTCATTTCTACCACTAGGATCAAACATCGGCGACAGGGCCCGATCACTCTTATCCCCCAGAAAGTAAAAACGATCTCCACTCGAGGTGTACACTGTGACCCTCCGACGAGAACAATCAATCACTGCCCGATACAAGGTCAACCAATCCATGCCTAGAATGACATCAAAACTGGACATGTTTAGCAACACAAAAGAAAACGGGAGTCTACGTCCAGCAACCTGTATCTCACAACCACGACATCCCTGGTCTAGGTCAACTGTACCTCTAACTGGCAACTCAACTCTGAGTGGAGACGCTAATGGTACCACTTCTAACCCCAATGCAGATGCGAATGCAGTAGATATGAATGAATGAGACGCACCCGTATCTATCAACACTCTGGCTAGAGAATTACACATAATAAAAATACCTCTCATAACTGAAAGAATCTGACGCTTGACAATAAAGATACATGCACCCCTGTGGCCTCTGGTTAACCCCCTCCCTCACGAGTGTAGGCCTTTGTCGACTAAGGCTGAGCGGCTCCTCGATGAACTCTCGGCTCGAGCTAAGTGAGCCTGCTGGTGGCTCTGTGTTTGCCTAGACCCTGATGCGCCAGATGCGCCTCCTAACTGCGGGCATGCTCTCTTCATATGCCCCGACTGACCACACTGGAAGGAAGTAAGCCCCTGACTCCTACTCTAAGACTGACTCTGAGATCGGTTAGGCGGTGGTGGCAACATCTGCTGTCCTCCGCCCTTCTACGAACATGCAAAGGCCTTGTGACCCGGTTGGCCACATTTGAAGTAAGAAAATCCACTCGATGCACTTTTCCTCGAGCCCGCACTAGGTAAGGGGAAAGTGGATCTAGACTACTGTGGCTAGGATTGGGATGAAAAAGTGCTCCTACTCTTCTTGTTAGGCCTAAACTCCCCCTGTGACCCTTGGCTCCTGGACCTCGAATTCCGAAGTCTCTCCTCATCGACCTCTACCGTAATCTCCACATGTGCGGCTGCCTCCACAAGGCGATCATACTCTCGGATCATGTTCCCGGCAACCTTGAACAAAATCTTTGTCCTAAACCTATGCTCAAACTCAAAGCAACGACGCTCCTCCGTTGCTACTAACTCCGGTGCAAACCGGGACAAGCTAGAAAAGGCCGCTTTGAATTCGGCCACGGACATATTCAATTGCTTAAGGTCCTTGAATTCCTGCCTCAACCTCTCCCTAGCCATGGGAGGTAAGTACTTGTCTTGGAAGGCCGTCACAAATGCCTCCCATGTTAGTGCTATCCGGCCCTTTGCATACTTCCACCATTGGCCGGCGTCACCTTTGAGGTAATAACTAGCAAGGGTCACCCTCAACTCCCCATCCTCTATATGGAGCATATCAAAGGTCTTCACTGTTTGTTCCAATCACTCGTCCGCTTTCTTTGGATTGGGGCCGCCATGGAATTCATCCGGCTTGGCCCTTAAAAACTCCCTCGTGAGGAAGCTAGCTCTAGTCTCAGCGACATCCTCCCTCGCTTGGGTCTCCAACCTCAGTATGTTCATGGACTCCCTCAATGCCCCACCATCTCCCGGGCTAAAGTCCCCATTGTGGCTTGGCCGGTTTGCCCCGACACCTCTCCTTGCCCCACTTGTTTGGCCATGTTAGCTTGGCCTAAACCCTCTTCTTGTATCGGGACCTCTTGGACCGGCACCTCAAATACACCCCGGTGACCTCGACCTCGCCTTCCATCCCTACTGTAGACACCCTATTTTTGACCGTCCTTGAGACTTGGACGTCACCGCTTGAACACCCGGTGATTATCCATGTTTGTGTTTGTTTTGAGTTCCCGGAGGTCCTACTGCAAGGCCGCGCCCAGATCTCTCAACCGGCTTGCACTGTGCTTGGTTTTGCACTTAGACTTGTGTGTTTTTGCACCAGGGGGTAGGGGAAGGCTTTTTGGCCACCCTTGATCACCACCGGCTGCCCCTGAACACCACCGACACTCTCCTTACACCATCGGCACTGTTTTATAAAAATGTATAGCCGGTCGGCACTACATGTTGCCGACCGGCACTTTTTTTGTGCCGGTGACTGTTTTGGCTGGCCGGTTTGAACCTTTGCACCCCTGGGGCTTGGTGCATGCCAGCTGTGCCAGCTGGAATGCACCATCACCATTCCCTATGCACGGGAATGCATCCTTTGGTCCCTTTGACCCCCTCTCTCCTCTAGGAGCTTGAACCCTTGGCCAAGCTTCTTGGAGAAGCTTGGCCAGCTGTCTTAGCTTCTCCAAGAAGCCTTGACTCACTTGAACTCCTTGAATCCCTTGAACCCCCCCTCTCTTGCTTAGCCACTAAGTATTCTTGCCTATATATACATCCATCCATCTCCCTTTACAAGGGTTAGCTATTTGGAAAGCAAAACCAGAGCTTAGACATATATATCTCTGATATATATCCATATATATCTATATCTCCCTCTCGCTCCTCTTGTGTGTGTGTTTTTGGACCAAAAAGTGTAGTTTTACCTTACTTTTGCACCATTACACACACTACTACACCTTAGCTCGAGATTGGGAGGCTTGGAGGTTTGTTTTGTGTGATCTTGGACTGATTTTGATCACTAAAGGAGGGCTGCTCCACCTGTTCTTCAAAGGATCTTCAAGGGTGAGCTTGTTACTTTAGTTTCCCCATTCTTGCAACTAGTTTCTACCCTCTTTGTTTTGTGTTTTGAGTTTTGTCTATAACTGAAAAAACTCTTGTTTTTACTTGCTCTTGAACCTTCATTAAGTTCATTTTGTGGTTTGAGCAAAGGCTTACCCTTTTAGGCCTTGTTTGGCCATTTTGGTGTCCTTTTGGTAAGACCTTGTTTACTTGGTGTTTTTGGTCTTCTCACCACTAAAAACCAGTGGGCTTTCAGTGGTGAGGGAGGTGTTTTGGAGTCTCAAATAGGGGAGGGATACCCCTCTCCCCTTTGTCCCTCTTTGGCCTTCATTCTTGGCTCATGAGGTAGCATGTGTGCATGCTTGCATTTAGCTTCATTTCAGAACTTTCTTGGGTGTTTTAGGTCATGTTTGATCTCTGTCCAAGGTTGGATTTGTGGCCTCTAGCATGCCTCTCATACTTGCTTTGTAATGTTCTCTTATGCTTAAAAGTATGCCTTGCATCTAGGCCATGTGCTTCGCATGTTTTAGCATAGTTCCATGAGGGCATTAGCATCACATTACCATGTATAAGGGCTGTGAGCCACTGATTTTGCCATGTATAGTGTGCTTGACATGGTTGTTTTGTATTTTAGGCTTTTAAGCCTTATGTATTTTGGCCCCTAGCATGTTCAATATTGATCATCCTCATGATTTGGCATCATTTGTAACCTTATTTCAGCCCATAAGTCATGTGTGTATGTTTACATATGCGACCATTTTCATGTTTCAAGTGTATGCCCTTTTATGCCTAGGAATAGGCTTCATGCATGCTTGGTTGTTTAGTGCATTTTGGGGGCTGTCACATGTGGGTTTTGGGTGTCATTATGCCTACTGAAAATCTGTTTTGGGTTGTTAGGTTCATGCCATGAATGGTCATGTTGGTGGTAGTGGAATGCCCCCTTGGTTCATGCTTTGGTTTTAGCCCCTTTGGCTTGCATGCTTGCATGAATTTTGGTCACCATTTTGGTCATGTTTTGCTACTGTTTTTGGGGAGTTTTGAGGGCTGCCTCATTGTGGTTAGACCATCATTATATGCTCATCATATGCTAGTTGCATGTTTGGTCCACTATGTGTTGTAGCATGTTGATCCCATTGCATACTTGGCTCATGTTTGCATCACACTAGCATCTCACGCACTTTGGCATTTTTCATGCCTAATATGTTAGTTGTATGGTACTTAGTGTGCTAGCATCCTAATTTCCATAGTGCATTGTTGATGCATGTTTGCATGGATTGCATTTCATTACTTGGTTTGGGGTGTCAAACCAAGTACGGGAAATGAGGGGTGTTTGTACCTCAAGTGACAAAACACACCTCAATTCCCATGTCACTAAGGCCCTTGATCTATGCATGATAGGGACTTAGTCATCATTGTTGTGTTGCATGCATTTTTTACATTGAAATGCAACCTTGGCTCCTTAGGCTGTCATGCACCTCGGTGCACAATTGGTGGCCCTAGAACCAAGAGCCATGTTTCCTTGAGTCCCATTCATGATAGGAAGCATTGGCCATGCATAAATATGCCTAAAAAATCCAATACCATGCATTCTTTGTCTGTATTCTTTGTCAAAGCTGTCCCTTGAGAATTTTGTGCGGCCGTGAAAGAGTGCCAAGACCTTGCTTCGGCCGATAGCTTATTTTGCAGCCGGTGGTCACCACAAGCAGCCGGTGGAAATTTCCTTCAGCCGGTGGCACTCAACAGCATGCAAGGAAGGTGTTCTGGGATTTTGGTAATTTTTGGGGAGACAGGGCAGCAAAAACAGAGACAACAGTGGCACGGTGTAGGCTTTCCGGGCGAGTCGGATCGAGCATGCATCATTTGCGCACCCCAAGGCAGGGCTGAGGTTTATTTATTTGATTTAATTTTAATAATTAGAATTTTGTAATAATTTATTCATTTATTCTTTTGGACTGTATATTCTTTTGGTCCCTCCGAGTGAGGGCAAAATTGTAATAAGTGTGTGTGAGTGGGTGTATGTCTTCCAACCCCCATTTCTTTCTACCCTTTTATTTACCCGCTTATGGTGATAGACTAGGGCACATTTATTTTAGCATACCTTATGCAATGCATGCGTGCATTCATGCATTTGTTTACATGCATCAGGCTCGGTACATCATGCAAATTGCATCGTACTTTCAATTCAAAATTGAATACGTGATATTTGTAGCATCTCATGCGCCATGTTTAGGGATAGCCGAGCCCGTCTAGATTACATCCCTGTATGTGATGCATTAGTCACTTAACATGAACTAGGTCATGCATGTTTGCTAACTAGTTTCTTGTTTTGGCACGGAGTATGAGGTAAGCTTTTATGCTTTAGCATACCGCATGCGTGTAAATGCTAACATGACAGTATGCTTGCCATGCGGCTAAATGCTTACGTGATAAACTGTTTGAATGCCTGTGGGTGGAGGTTGGATTGCGTGAGTTGGAACAACTCATTGAAAATCCATATTTTAGCCTACTTGCGAGTAGCAAAAATCAACACGTTTTTCGAGACAAAACGGATATGCAATGTTTATTTCCAAATTAGGCAATCTAGTCTATACTTTTGTGTTGTGCGCATCACATAGTAATTCTAGGCTAATAATTGGGATAAGAACGCATAAAGTTTTCAAAAACGGATATCATGGTTAGTAGAGGCCGGTCTTCGGACCGGGCGAGAGGGGGTGCTCATAGATGACCTTCCCCAATCGTACCCAAGCTCCCGAGCCAAGTCAACTTTGGTGATGACGGACACGTGGCCTTCGGCACCGAGTCAGGGTTTCCTACATTCCCTATTTTAAAAATATTTAGGTGGTGACTCTGTATCTGGCAAAGCAGTCCATGTTTGGCACTTCTTTCAAAAATTGTTTTCTCAAAACGATTTGCCAGAGTTGGACTCTTTGGTTCAGATTACGAACCGCAACAAACAAAAAGGGAGTCCGAACTGTAGTAGACCCGCAAAAACGAACGGAACGGGAGTTCATCCCTCCCGGGGCGTTCGGGGACGTCTACAGTTTCTGGCGACTCTGCTGGGGAGTTTAGAGAGTTTGACTCGAACTCGTGATATCCGGTTTTTGACTACGCTTATGTGTTTCTTTGCATTGCATTTGCATTGGTGCGCCTAGGAACACAGTGTTTGCCATCTGCCATTCCTGAACGGTTTGCCGGAGGCTTGTCTTTTCAAGGCATGTCCATAAGGCTGACCGGTTGTGGGTTCTGACAGCATGGGAACACAAACCCCGGTTTACCGGGGCACCCTTTTCGACCATTCGACCTAGTGCATATTCGGATCCATAGTGACCATTCCAAACTAAGACAGGTTGCTTACCCGATACTAAGTTGTTTGAAACCGCTGCGTGCGTAGTGAAGCCCTAGCTCCTGACAAAATAGGACAGGGAAACCTTACCCCAACATAGGGGTGTTTTGGCTCTCTCTTATCTGCTATGTGCTTTAGAATGTATTTCTGCAGGGGACGTACATATCAGTTTGCGAGTTTGAATATCAGGCCTGAGGGGCACTGGCATTAGTTTTTCGGGAATCAGTCATCTGTGGGTATCAGGTTCAGACCTAAGGGCAATAGTTCAGAATCAGTGATCAGTGTTTGAGGAACAGTATATCCGTCTTTTGGCTGAATATTATAATACCCGACCGTGTGTTGTGTGTTTATTTATTTTATGCCGTTACGTTGTCCGAATGTCTGTTTTATTTATATGCACTTTATTTATCTTTTTACTAGGTAGTTGAGCACCATTGCTTCTAACCCGGTAGATATTCCCCAAGCACTCTGGATCAGAGGTCGTCGACTCCATCGATCTGAGGATCTGGTAGACGGACAACCAGTGTACCACTCTCTACCCCCGGTTAGAAAGAGGGCAGTTGGGCAGAGGACATCAGGCCAACAGTCAGTGCAGAGGGCTTTGTCTACCCCACCGAAATGAGGGATTCGGTGCAGATTCACCCACGCACAGAACACGATCGATAATTCAGCCGTAATGTAATAGTATGGCCAGTTTGGAAGAGATGGCGCGCCACCTCCAAGAGAGCATGAAAGCAATGCAGCAGGATGCCGTCGAACAGCCACGATTGTGAAGGAACAGCGAGACAATTGCTGACTAGAATAAAGAACCGAGCATCTGCCAGATCAAGCTCCTCTCCCACCAGGAGTTCCAAACCTCGGGGAAACAGCCAATGTTCAAAACGATACAGAACTTCCCACAGGATCACCCCCACCTCCAATCCTACATCAAATCCAACCCCAACTATCAAAAACACCCACCAACCTACCGGACTCTCCCTTTGAGTTCGAGACTGATCCTACCGCACTAAAGTTGAACAAGCTTGAAAAGCTATTCAAGAGATCCCAAGGGGCCACGACTATCCCCGACATTGAAGATGGATATACCGACGCAGCTGTGACGCTGCCCGACAGGTTCAAAATGCCTCATGTGGATCGATTTCATGGATCCGGGGACCCCATGGTGCACCTGAGGTTATTTTCGGATATCCTAAGACCGATGGGCCTCACCAGACTACAGAAGCTCTCTCTGTTTGGCCGAACCCTGTCAGGTGTGGCGTCTAGTTGGTATGCAAAATTGGAAGATGATGTTAAGAGAAATTGGGATGAGATGGCTGAGGCCTTTGTTTCGCAATACTCATACAACACGCAAATCGAGATTACAACCCGTGATCTTGAGACAACAAGGCAAGAACCCAAAGAAGGCTTCTCAGAATTTGTGACTAGATGGAGGGCCAAGGCTTCAATGATGGCCATTAGGCCGACAGAAAAGGATCAGATACGGATGGTTGTGCGCAACCTCCAACCTAGATTGATGCTGAGGATGATTGTGGTCCCCTTTCCTACCTTTGCGGATCTACATGAGATGGGAATGCAGATCGAGGACGCCCTGAAACAAGGCTTGTTTGATAATGACCGGGATCAACCCAGAAGGACTTTCAATCGCAACGCCAATGCAGGACCGAGTGGCACCGCAACTGTAAGAGCCTCAGAAGTAGGCATGGTCACCACCATTCCCCCTCCCCTCTCGAGAGCCATGGTAGCTACGCCATTTTTCGGCGCGTGCGGTAGCCATCCACAAACAACCAAATACCCACCCCGAAACACAAGAACCTTCACCCCACTATATATGCCCCTATCCAAAGCTTTGGGGGTTTTGACCAAGAAAGGGCACCTGAAGCCCCTGGAGCCGCGGCCCCTACCAGAAAAACTCCCTCCTACCCATAACCCGCCAAGACAGTATTCCACCAACAAAGACGGCCATGACACCGAATTGCTTCCGATTACGCCATGAGATTCAAGATCTCATCGACAATGGGGTGATTCTGCCACCGGAGAAACCCAATGTTACCACAAATCCCCTTCCCACACATAACCGAGCTCCACCGCCCAAAGGGATCAACTTCATCCAAACAGGGGTCGTGCCATACGATCCTAGTGTTTATATCACGCCTACCCACCTGCCCAAGCCAGAGGTGTTCCTCCCTGATTGCACTGACTTGTGCATGATGGACATCTCCACGACCCAACCTGAGCCTTCGGTGGTGACAGTTGAGGACACAAGGGGGGAGACTTCAGAGGAAAAGAGGATCGTAGAGCCAGAGTCTGTAGAATCCGGGAGTTATGTTAAGAAGACGTATAGTCCGAGCGACTACATTTCATCAATAGGTCAAGATGGGCCAAAGGTAGAACTACCAGCAGAGGGAGAGCTGTGTGTGATCCATGGGGACAGTTTGGAGTAGGGAACAGGTGATGTAACAGCTGTGGGGGAGGACTTTGCCCATCTCCAGTTTTACAGTGACCAAGACCCAGAGGATACGGCTGTCGCATGGTTCGATTATGAGGATTCAACAGAAGTTATTGGGTGGTTGGACGATCAACCTGATGTGATAGAAGAATGGTAGGCAAAACGGGGCCCGGCAGGGGCGAGAATATCAGTCGAGGGACAGAATACACCGCCGGAGAGCGCTGGCACTGAGAATTTCGCTCGAAACTCGGGCATTGCGACTATGGGAGTTGTTGAGCCAACAGGCGCGCTCACACAATTGGAACAGACACTGGTACAGATGGAGCAAGAAAGATTTGAAGATTTTGAGAGAATCAGGAAGGCGAAGGCCCACGTGGGAATTGAAACCGCTATGTATACGGGAACAGAAAATGCTACAGGCATGAGAATAGAAGGTATTGTGAGTGCAAGAACCGTCGCATCAGAGCCGGATAGATGTCTGTCAGTCGCTGATGGAATGTGGTGGGAGGACGAGGATTTGTGTCTTGCCCACACAGACGAGGATTGGGGAAATAACCAGCCTGATGCCACTTGGTATCTAGGAGAAGTCGACCACATGACGCGGAGTGGGCGGTATTTCAAACCCCCACATCTAGATCAGCCCGAGACGTCTGGGAAGGATAGAGAGGCCGAGAAACAGAAGGAAAAGCAACTCGAAGATGAGGCTGTTCTAAGACAATTGAAAAAGATACAGGCAGACATCTCCATCTGAGGACTGCTTATGGCTTCCCGAGTGCACAGGCAGGCTGTCCTTTCAGCCATGGATAAGGCTAAGCTTTCAATAGAGACTACGCCTGAACAGTTAGTCGGATTAGTTTTTCCGGGAGGAGGTTCCCCGATGTTGACTTTTTCCGATAAAGAGTTACCGCCTGAGGGGGTAGATCATAACAAGCCACTCTACATCTCTGTGGAGTGTAGAGATAAGTGGATACCGGTAGTCCTTGTTGACACAGGGTCCGCCATCAACGTTTGCCCGGCAAGGACAACATAGGCGATCGGTTTGAGGATTGCAGAGTTTATACCAACAACCCAGGTGATTCGGGCATACGACAATACAAGTAGAGAGGTAATGGGAACGGTTAAAGTTCAGACGAAGGTTGGACCAGGATAGCATGAGATAGATTTCCATGTCTTAGAGGTGCCTGCAACTTTCAACTTACTTTTGGGGCGGCCGTGGCTGCATCAAGTAAAGGCAGTATCATCTACTCTGCACCAAATGGTGAAATACCCCTGTGGGAAGGAAGTAGCCATTGTTTTCGAAAATTCATCAATCCACCCACCACCGGAAGTATCCACACCTGTTCTAGAAATCGAGCATGGCATGGAGGACGTATTCATATCGGGATTTACCTTGGCTGAGGCTCAGGTTGTGCAAAGCATTATGGCTGCTAATGACGGGATATGCGTCAGTGCTCAAGCAGTGTATCTCATGAACAAACTTTAACACATCCCCGGGATGGGATTGGGAAAGAGCGGCTGGAAAGGCGTTGCAGCGTTGGCCGAGGTGCCACATAACCCTCATACCTTTGGTCTGGGTTATCTACCCACCCAGGAGGATTGGATAAGAAAAGGGAAAGAAATGCCAGGAAGAGCCAGAGCAAAACGAATGGGGAAACCATTTGAGCTGATGCATCGGCCCATCCAGGGCACCCTGAACGGACGCTTCGTCCGAGAGGGGGAAGATTTTCCATTCTGTGGTTTCCCGGAGCCGTGGCTAAACGCGGAGAAGAAGCGCGTACCGGGGTTTGAGATCTTCTTTGACCTCTGATTACACAGGGATGATGTTCTTTGAAGAGCGAGCAGACCCGATAAATGAGACAGAACAAAGCAAAGAAACAGAGTCTGAGGACGTAGAGCTGGAAATGGGGGTAGCACTGGCTTGTCTACTTTCGGATCCTTGATCGATCGGTTTGCAGGGGATAACTCCTCGGTGTCCATGATCAGAGATGAAACGGCTGCGGGCCTACCAACAAATATTTTGGATGCATCCATCGCACCTTCTCTCGTTTGGCAGTACGAAGAAGGATTTTTATCAAGCTGTACCGGGTCAGGTAGTGAGCCGGAATCTGATTCCACCGAGTCTTGTGAGTCGGAATCAGGTTCCAGCTCGACTGAGTCTGAGTCCAGTATTCCTGGGGGTGATAACCCGGATGCCACAGTCCTGTCTAGGTCGTCTTTTTCTTTCTCCTTCGAGTCTGTTGTAATAGATGAATCGGACGATTTGGAAGCACTTAATGAGAATGAGGTGAATGTGGTTTCGGAGTACTTTTCTGTGCCTTTGATTTATTGCTTAAATCAGGATTTTCAAAATTTTGATGAAAACGACGAGAAAGAAATTCCTCCGATTTTGCAACGATTAATTGATCAAGAGCAGGAGAGATTTGTTAAACCCTTAATGGATGAAATCACTACTGTGAATGTTGAATCGAGAAGGACCCAACCGGTCAGATCGGGTCCACGTTGTCTTCGGAGGAACGCGAGTGCTTAGTCGCTTTATTAAAAGATTTCAAAGATGTTTTCGCGTGGTCCTACGAAGACATGCCTGGAATCGATCCTGAGATTGTACAGCATCGGATCCCTCTTGACCCCGAGGCCCGACCCGTCAAACAGAAACTCAGGAGGATCCGCCCGGATTGGGCCATCAAGATTAAGGAAGAGGTCACCAAGCAAATAGACGCAGGCTTCCTGCTGGTGTCCGAATACCCGACCTGGTTGGCCAACATTGTTCCAGTGCCGAAGAAAGATGGCAAGATCAGAGTATGCATGGACTTCAGGGATTTGAACAGAGCCAGTCCGAAGGACGACTTTCCCCTGCCACACATCGATGAATTGGTGGATTTCGCAGCGGGGCATGCTTTGCTCTCATTCATGGATGGTTTCTCAGGATACAATCAGATAGTAATGGCACCCGAAGATCGGGAGAAGACTGCTTTCACCACCCCGTGGGGGACCTATTGCTACAGAGTAATGCCGTTTGGGTTGAAGAATGCTGGGGCTACTTATCAACGGGCTGCGACCACAATATTGCATGATATGATCCATAAAGAGGTGGAGGTGTACGTGGACGACATGATTGTCAAGTCCAAAGAAAGAGAGGGCCACTACACCGCCTTGCAAAAGTTTTTCCAAAGGATCAGAGAATTTCGGTTGCGGCTAAATCCTCAAAAATGTACATTTGGCGTTACAGCGGGAAAAATGCTGGGGTTTCTGATTACACAAAGGGGCATCGAAGTCGACCCTTCCAAAATCAAGGACATCTTATAAATGCCACCACCGAGGAATGAAAAGGAGGTGCGAGGCTTTCTGGGTAAAGTGCAATTCATAAGACGGTTTATCTCAAAATTAACCTTGACTTGTGAACCACTTTTTGGTCTCTTGAAGAAAGGAACGAAGTTCCAGTGGGACGGCCGATGCCAAGCCGCTTTCGAACAGATCAAAGAATATTTACAGAACCCGCCCGTATTATCACCGCCAGAGCCGGGGAAGCCGTTGATATTGTATCTTTCAGTAACTGAGACTACAATGGGCTATATGCTCGCACAAGAATCAGAAGAAAAAGTGGAGAGAGCCATCTACTATCTGAGCAAGAAGATGCTGGAGTACGAGACTCGCTACACACCGTTAGAGAAGGCTTGTTTAGCCTTGGTATGGGCTACCAGGAAGCTGCGGCACTACCTGTTAGCTCACTCTGTAATGTTGGTTTCACGACTCGATCCCATCAAATATCTTTTCGAGAAACCGGCACTTACGAGTAGGCTAGCTCGTTGGCTGCTGTTGCTTTCCGAATTCGATCTCAAGTATGTAATGCGCAAGTCAGTGAAAGGAAGAGCAGTAGCAGAGTTCCTTGCCGACCACCCGGTTGAGGGGGATGAAACGGTTGAGTACCTATTCCCAGATGAAGCTATTTTGCACATCGAAGATGAAACTTGGACGATGTACTTTGACGGAGCATCAAATCAATACGGGTATGGGATAGGGGTGTTGCTAATAGCGCCTGACGATTCTCGTATCCCTCTAGCATTCAAACTCCGGTTCAAGGTCTCGAACAATGAGGCAGAATATGAGGCATGCATTGCCGGTCTAGAAGCAGCCCTAGAACTAGGGGCAAGGCGGATGGACGTCATCGGGGACTCGAACCTTGTTGTATCTCAAGCAAAAGGAGACTGGAAAGTCAAAGAAGAGAAAATGATGATGTATCACCAGACCCTGGATTTGTTAATTCCTCGGTTTGAGAAGCTAAATTTCGCTCATCTTCCAAGAGAGAACAACAGGTTCGCAGATTCTTTAGCAACTCTATCTTCCATGATAGACATCCCGTTTGGAGTCTGGATGCGTCCAGTCATCATTGACCACAAGTTTGCACCAGCCTATGAGTCGATCGCCACTATAGATGAAGTTCAGGACGAAAACCCTTGGTATTATGATATTTGGAATTTCTTGGAGAAGGAAGCATATCCACCAGGGGCAAATACCAAGGATAAAAGGGCAATCAGAAGAATGGCCGTTCAGTTCATCATCTGCGGAGGTAAACTGTACAAGAGGGGTCATCTGGGGATGCACAAGCTATGTGTAGAAGTTGAAGAATTGAAACGCCTGATGGAGGCCATCCATGGAGGAGAATGCGGGGCACACATGAATGGAGTGATGCTGGCTCGGAAGATTCTCCGGCAGGGTTACTATTGGTCCACCATGGAGGAGGATTGTATTGGTTTTGTCCGGCGATGCCACAAATGTCAGATCCATGCAAACCGCATGAATATCCTGCCGTCGAAGCTATACAACATGACTTCGCCGTGGCCGTTTTCAGTATGGGGAATTGATGTGATCGGGGCTGTTACTCCGAAGGGGTCGAATGGACATGAGTTCATCTTGGTTGCAATAGACTATTTCACCAAATGGGTTGAGGCCCAGTCCTATGCAGTGTTGAAGGCTTCGTATGTCGCAAAGTTTATCAGGAATAACATCATCTGCCGATATGGGGTCCCAAACGAGATCGTTTCAGACAATGGTTCCCATTTCAAGAAGGAGGTGATTGATTTGTTGGAGAAATACAATGCGGCTTTTCATAAGTCGTCTACATACCGGCCGCAGACCAATGGAGCAGTCGAGGCCGCCAACAAGAATATCAAACACATTTTGCAAAAGATGGTGGAAACCTACCGGGACTGGCCAGACAAGTTACCGTTTGCTCTGTGGGGCTACCGAACTTCAATTAGAACTTCAACTGGAGCGACTCCGTATTCATTAGTCTATCGGATGGAGGCAGTTCTACCAATCGAGATTGAGGACCCGTCGTTGCGAGTGTTGGCCGAGTGTCAGATAGCTGAAGCAGACTGGCAGCATAGCAGGTTTGAGGAACTCATGCTCTTTGATGAAAGAAGACTGAAAGCACTGTACCATGTCCAAGGTTATCAGCGCAGAATCGCCCGGGCTTTCAACAAGAAAGTTAAGTCCAAGAATTTGAAAGAAGGAGATTTGGTGCTCAAGGACAACCGAGCTCCTATTCACGACCCAAGGGGCAAGTTCAGACCCAATTGGACTGGTCCCTACATTATCAAAGCTATTTGGTCAGGTGGTGTTGTGGTTCTGATGGACTTAGATGGCCTAGAGTTCTCCCAACCGATCAACATGGACAAGTTGAAGAAATACTACCCCTGAGAGGCTCGCTAGACCAAAAACCCGAAAGGGCGACCTAGGCAAAATCCAGAGCACAAAAAATTTTAAAATATAAGAACTGAGCTCGCAAGGTTGAAAACCCGCAAAGGGCGGCCTTGGCAAAAGTTAGAGCGCAAAAGGAGAGCAAAAATACTCGAGTGAACCCAAGCCTGAACTACGTAAGGCTTGATTCCCACTTTTGGGATACGTAGGCAGCTTCATCCTGAAGTTCAGCCATAAACATTTTCCCCGATCAACTTTGTCCATATTGATCATCTCAGTCGTCTTTTTCCATCAGCATTTATAGCAATCTCCGGTGCAGTGCTATTCAGACTAGGGGCAACTTTCCGTTGCCAGGAAGTGCTGCGGTACTACTCAAACTAGGGGCAACTTTCCAGTTGTTGGGATCCGATGTTGTGCATCTCAGTGACAGATCTCAGGCGTGTCCAGTTCTGATCCATATCGAAAATAGTTTTGAAAAGTTTTAATAAAAGTTGACTTTGTTCAAAGTAATCTTTTTTACAACTAAGACCATTTTTGGACCACAAACGGAAAATTTTCAGTACCACAATCTTCAATTTCATTGATTTCAAATACAGAGTTCTCCTACTCTTGCATACAAATTGAAGTTGTTTTTTATTACACTCATAAAAAAAACTTGAAAGTACTAATAAAGCAATAAATCCAGGGCATAGTCAAGTCAGGTGTCCCTGCGCCCCCTCCCAGAGCTAGTTGAAGCCTCTGACGCCAAGCTGGGCCCGACCTGTGCCTCTTCGTTGAGCCAATCCCAGCACTCATCAGACAAAGTGCAATTGAAAGCAGGAGCGGGGGCCAGGAGTTCTCGTGTCCTCCACGCGGTGGCCTGCCGAGTAAGTTGTGTGCCTCGGGCTGGAAATGCAACAGGATACTCTATCCCCTCTAGCGGGCAGGTCTGATCATGACCAAACTGACGCCGGAATCGGAATGGGAAATAGAACACACAGTAGGTCAGACCGATCAGCTGAATTCCGGGCTGGCAAGTCATGCTGTAGCCCATCGCAGGCAGATTGAGCCAAGAGCATCGCCAAGCAATGCGGTCTGCGGACAAGTTGCACATCCAAGCAAGCCACCATTCCTCATCAAGAGCATTAACTAAACGACGTCGGAAGAAATAGCCGCGAGCTGAATATGCCGGACAAGAGTCCACGACCTGCAATTTGTCCATCAACCATACCTGGAAAGGGATGAAAAATGAGAGAATAAAGAATAGAGAGATGTACGATGAGAGAAAAGTGAGAAAAGGGTTTCTGTGAGAAAAACCGAGCTTGAGAGCCGAGTGATGTGAGCAATACACATGTGAGATAGGGTGGGAAACATTACCTGTAGTAGTAGTGGACTCCCTGCCAATCGGGTCGTCTCTCGGCGATAAAAGGCATCCAAGCCCATCAACGTCTCAGCCAGAGTCATGGCGATGCAGCTTTTGCCCTCCTTCAAGCCGTGGGCAACCTCAATCAGCCGGGCACTAGACCCTCCAGAGCCTGAGACAAACAGAAAATGAGATAGCATGCACAAACAAAGGGCGTGCCGCCGGAAGCCTTGCCAATGATGGTCGTTGCGATCACCGACATCAGAGAAACGATAAATCAAGCTCGGAATATCCAGCATTCCATCGCAAATCAAAGACCGTGCATCACGCAGTGTGAGTCCACACATCCGCCCTAAGGATTGGGCGTGGCCAAAGTTAAGCTGGGGCAAGATTTCCTCGATGCGTTCGGATTCCATCAAAACTTGGAAATCTTCAAAAGTAGGACATACCTCTTGCCCGGCAAAGCTGAAGATGTGTGTCACCGGATTCCAAAATCTTGCCGCGGTGTGAAGAAACGAAAAATTCAGCGGGGTGCGACCCAGAGTGAATAGTGCATTTATGCCAAAGCCCCGGAAATTCAACTTTTTCGAGCCATCCAAGCTGTTAACCCAAGCTGTGAGATTCTGGGCAAGAAGCGCTTCCATTTGGGGTGAATCAGTGTTGAAATGAAGAAAACCACGAAGCTGAGATCTTTTGTAGAAGATAAGGTTGAGTGGAGGACACATGTCAGTATTCTGCTGATGCTGAAGATTGGTGGCCGACCGGCAGGTAATAGTGCCGACCGGCCATATTTTTGTGCTGACCGGCCAAATATTGTGCCGATGGAAATTCCTCAAAGCCGGTGGACTTTCTGTCAGGCCGGTGGTTCTCCTCTTTGGTCCTCTGAGCTGTCTCTGCCAAATATTGGAGAATCCCACCATTTCCGGTGCTCTCTGGTGATCAATTTTCGCCGAGTCGCGCGTATTTGCTTATCGAGTTGTTGTATCTTTGCTTATCGAGTTGTACTTCACTCTCTTTGAGTCGTCAATTTGTCTATCAAGTTATACTCGCACTTGAATCGCTTGTCAAGCTTTGTTTTGCTTATCGAGTTGTAATTGGTTTACTACCTGATTATTACGATGCGACGCTTTGTTTTCAAAACACAGTTTCGATTTCATTCGCACTGCTGTGGGTGTGATACCTTGCGATGCGATGCATATAGAACACAAATGCAACACCTTTTTGAGCAAATAGCTGTTTCATTTCCACCATGTGTTTTGCAAAAAAGCGCTTTTGAAAAAATAGAACCTGCCTGAGGCAGTGCAATGTGCTTAAACTCCTAGTAAAAAGGAAAGTAAAGCAGGGAAATAGCAGGGTGATAGAGTGCTGGATTGGATACCAGGAACCTCCCCTCTCGAGCATCGTATCTTCCACGCCCTTGTTCGGGTCTGTTGTGTGATTTGGCACCTTTATTACTTAAGGCGGCCTAAAAAAAGAAGGTGCGCTTTCAGAACGTAAATGGATCTTCGAGGCGGCTTCAAGCCGTGACTTGCGTGAGCGATGTTCGGAACATGCGAAGGATGTCCCTTCCCGTATCCTTTTACATCTTGTGAATTTCAAAAGAAATCGTTTCAATTATACTGTGTGGCAGTACGTTGCAGTTCAGCATTATGTTTTACCATGTTCAATTTCAAGTTCCTATATACACATTGCTTTGTATGCGTGTATTGCTTTACTGACATGTGTTCAAGTTCCTTTTTATACACATTGCATTGTATGCGTGCATTGCTTTACTGACATGTGTTCAAGTTCCTTTTTATACACATTGCATTGTATGCGTGCATTGCTTTACTGACATGTGTTCAAGTTCCTTTTTATACACATTACTTTGTATGCGTGCATTGCTTTACTGACATGTGTTCAAGTTCCTTTTTATACACATTGCATTGTATGCGTGCATTGCTTTACTGACATGTGTTCAAGTTCCTTTTTATACACATTGCATTGTATGCGTGCATTGCTTCTTGACATGTGTTCAAGTTCCTTTTTATACACATTGCTTTGTATGCGTGCATTGCTTTACTGACATGTGTTCAAGTTCCTTTTTATACACATTGCTTTGTATGCGTGCATTGCTTTACTGACATGTGTTCAAGTTCCTTTTTATACACATTGCTTTGTATGCGTGCATTGCTTTACTGACATGTGTTCAAGTTTCTATTATACACATTGCATTGTATGCGTGTTTTGCTTTACTTACATGTGTTCAAGTTTCTATTATACACATTGCATTGTATGCGTGCTTTGCTTTACTTACATGTGTTCAAGTTTCTATTATACACATTGCATTGTATGCGTGCTTTGCTCTACTTACATGTGTTCAAGTTCCTATATACACACTGCATTGTATGCGTGCTTTGCTTTACTTACATGTGTTCAACTTCAAGTCTCTTGCTATATACTGCTTTACTCACATGTGTTCAATTACAACTGCCTATACACATTGCCCGCGAAGACTGTGTGCTTTACTTACATGTGTCTGTACCTTCACAGCATTGTTAGGCACCTCGCCCGACTTGCATTGTCACGCACTTTCGATTGCATTATCATGCATGTTGCTAACGATATTGTACCTGTTAAGTTTGTTTTCTTTTCAGGCACGATATTGTATGTACGGTTCATTTGAAGCTGGCGCAACCAGACGAACTGGACAGGTATTGTATCCTCCGAGTGAGACGTATCGAGGATTACATAATTCTCATACACCCTTTCTGCATTGTAGTGTAGTCTGGAGTATTCTAGCTTAAAACTGTTGCATGTGTGCTTCGTTACAGTTTTCTTTGCATGATCATAAGTTATGCTCGGCTTCGTGCATTGTCTTGCATTTTGCCCCTGCCTCCGGGCGCATATCTTAAGTGTCTTGTATGCTTGTCTGAGTCTTCGGCCTGGTCAAAAATCGGTCGTCTCTGGGCTTTGACATTCACTCCCGTCATTATTATGACTTCCGAGTTCTATCAAAGAGGGGCAACTGTAGACACCCTATTTTTGACCGTCCTCGAGACTTCGACGTCACCGCTTGAACACCCGGTGATTATCCATGTTTGTGTTTGTTTTGAGTTCCCGGAGGTCCCGGCTGTGCGTCGCGCCCCAGGATCTCTCAACCGGCTTGCACTGTGCTTGGTTTTGCACTTAGACTTGTGTGTTTTTGCACCAGGGGGTAGGGAAAGGCTTTTTGGCCACCCCTGATCACCACCGGCTGCCCCTGAACACCACCGGCACTCTCCTTACACCATCGGCACTGTTTTATAAAAATGTATAGCCGGTCGGCACTACATGTTGCCGATCGCACTTTTTGCCGTTTTTGGCTGGCTGGTTTGAACCTTTGCACCCCTGGGGCTTGGTGCATGCCAGCTGTGCCAGCTGGAATGCACCATCACCATTCCCTATGCACGGGAATGCATCCTTTGGTCCCTTTGACCCCCTCTCTCCTCTAGGAGCTTGAACCCTTGGCCAAGCTTCTTGGAGAAGCTTGGCCTGGTGTCTTAGCTTCTCCAAGAAGCCTTGACTCACTTGGACTCCTTGAACCCCCTCTCTTGCTTAGCCACTAAGTATTCTTGCCTATATATACATCCATCCATCTCCCTTTACAAGGGTTAGCTATTTGGAAAGCAAAACCAGAGCTTAGACATATATATCTCTGATATATATCCATATATATCTATATCTCCCTCTCGCTCCTCTTGTGTGTGTGTTTTTGGACCAAAAAGTGTAGTTTTACCTTACTTTTGCACCATTACACACACTACTACACCTTAGCTCGAGATTGGGAGGCTTGGAGGTTTGTTTTGTGTGATCTTGGGCTGATTTTGATCACAAAAGGAGAATTTGCTCCACCTGTTCTTCAAAGGATCTTCAAGGGTGAGCTTGTTACTTTAGTTTCCCCATTCTTGCAACTAGTTTCTACCCTCTTTGTTTTGTGTTTTGAGTTTTGTCTATAACTGAAAAAACTCTTGTTTTTACTTGCTCTTGAACCTTCATTAAGTTCATTTTGTGGTTTGAGCAAAGGCTTACCCTTTTAGGCCTTGTTTGGCCATTTTGGTGTCCTTTTGGTAAGACCTTGTTTACTTGGTGTTTTTGGTCTTCTCACCACTGAAAACCAGTGGGCTTTCAGTGGTGAGGGAGGTGTTTTGGAGTCTCAAATAGGGGAGGGATACCCCTCTCCCCTTTGTCCCTCTTTGGCCTTCATTCTTGGCTCATGAGGTAGCATGTGTGCATGCTTGCATTTAGCTTCATTTCAGAACTTTCTTGGGTGTTTTAGGTCATGTTTGATCTCTGTCCAAGGTTGGATTTGTGGCCTCTAGCATGCCTCTCATACTTGCTTTGTAATGTTCTCTTATGCTTAAAAGTATGCCTTGCATCTAGGCCATGTGCTTCGCATGTTTTAGCATAGTTCCATGAGGGCATTAGCATCACATTACCATGTATAAGAGTGTGAGCCTTGATTTTGCCATGTATAGTGTGCTTGACATGGTTGTTTTGTATTTTAGGCTTGTAAGCCTTATGTATTTTGGCCCCTAGCATGTTCAATATTGATCATCCTCATGATTTGGCATCATTTGTAACCTTATTTCAGCCCATAAGTCATGTGTGTATGTTTACATATGCCACCATTTTCATGTTTCAAGTGTATGCCCTTTTATGCCTAGGAATAGGCTTCATGCATGCTTGTTGTTTAGTGCATTTTGGGGCTGTCACATGTGGGTTTTGGGTGTCATTATGCCTCTGAAAATCTGTTTTTGGTTGTTAGGTTCATGCCATGAATGGTCATGTTGGTGGTAGTGGAATGCCCCCTTGGTTCATGCTTTGGTTTTAGCCCCTTTGGCTTGCATGCTTGCATGAATTTTGGTCACCATTTTGGGCATGTTTTGCTACTGTTTTTGGGCAGTTTTGAGGGCTGCCTCATTGTGGTTAGACCATCATTATATGCTCATCATATGCTAGTTGCATGTTTGGTCCACTAGGTGTTGTAGCATGTTGATCCCATTGCATACTTGGCTCATGTTTGCATCACACTAGCATCTCACGCACTTTGGCATTTTGCATGCCTAATATGTTAGTTGTATGGTACTTAGTGTGCTAGCATCCTAATTTCCATAGTGCATTGTTGATGCATGTTTGCATGGATTGCATTTCATTACTTGGTTTGGGGTGTCAAACCAAGTACGGGAAATGAGGGGTGTTTGTACCTCAAGTGACAAAACACACCTCAATTCCCATGTCACTAAGGCCCTTGATCTATGCATGATAGGGACTTAGTCATCATTGTTGTGTTGCATGCATTTTTTACATTGAAATGCAACCTTGGCTCCTTAGGTCATCATGCACCTCGTGCACAATTGGTAACCCTAGAACCAAGAGCCATGTTTCCTTGAGTCCCATTCATGATAGGAAGCATTGGCCATGCATAAATATGCCTAAAAAATCCAATACCATGCATTCTTTGTCTCTTTATTCTTGTCAACCGTCCTACTTGAGAATTTTGTGCCCGGCAAGATAAGAGTGCCGACCGACCTGCTTTTTACGGCCGATAGCTTATTTTGCAGCCGGTGGTCACCACAAGCAGCCGGTGGAAATTTCCTTCAGCCGGTGGCACTCAGCAGCATGCAAGGAAGGTGTTCTGGGATTTTGGTAATTTTTGGGGAGACAGGGCAGCAAAAACAGAGACAGCAGTGGCACGGTGTAGGCTTTCCGAGCGAGTCGGTTCGAGCATGCATCATTTGCGCACCCCAAGGCAGGGCTGAGGTTTATTTATTTGATTTAATTTTAATAATTAGAATTTTGTAATAATTTATTCATTTATTCTTTTGGATTGTATATTCTTTTGGTCCCTCCGAGTGAGGGCAAAATTGTAATAAGTGTGTGTGAGTGGGTGTATGTCTTCCAACCCCCATTTCTTTCTACCCTTTTATTTACCCGCTTATGGTGATAGACTAGGGCACATTTATTTTAGCATACCTTATGCAATGCATGCGTGCATTCATGCATTTGTTTACATGCATCAGGCTCGGTACATCATGCAAACTGCATCGTACTTTCAATTCAAAATTGAATACGTGATATTTGTAGCATCTCATATGCCATGTTTAGGGATAGTCGAGCCCGTCTAGATTACATCCCTGTATGTGATGCATTAGTCACTTAACATGAACTAGGTCATGCATGTTTGCTAACTAGTTTCTTGTTTTGGCACGGAGTACGAGGTAAGCTTTTATGCTTTAGCATACCGCATGCGTGTAAATGCTAACATGACAGTATGCTTGCCATGCGGCTAAATGCTTACGTGATAAACTGTTTGAATGCCTGTGGGTGGAGGTTGGATTGCGTAAGTTGGAACAACTCATTGAAAATCCGTATTTTAGCCTACTTGCGAGTAGCAAAAATCAACACGTTTTTCGAGACAAAACGGATATGCAATGTTTATTTCCAAATTAGGCAATCTAGTCTATACTTTTGTGTTGTGCGCATCACATAGTAATTCTAGGCTAATAATTGGGATAAGAACGCATAAAGTTTTCAAAAACGGATATCATGGTTAGTAGAGGCCGGTCTTCGGACCGGGCGAGAGGGGGTGCTCATAGATGACCTTCCCCAATCGTACCCAAGCTCCCGAGCCAAGTCAACTTTGGTGATGACGGACACGTGGCCTTCGGCACCGAGTCAGGGTTTCCTAAATTCCCCCATTTTAAAAATATTTAGGTGGCGACTCTGTATCTGGCAAAGCAGTCCATGTTTGGCACTTCTTTCAAAAAATTGTTTTCTCAAAATGATTTGCCAGAGTTGGACTCTTTGGTTCAGATTACGAACCGCAACAAACAAAAAGGGAGTCCGAACTGTAGTAGACCCGCAAAAACGAACGGAACGGGAGTTCATCCCTCCCGGGGCGTTCAGGGGACGTCTACACCTACCACCTCAAGTTCGAACCCTTCCTGACATCCTAATTAAAGAACAAGATATGTAATTTAGCAAATAATTCCAAATGTGCTCGCAACTTGCCTCACACGTTAAACTATAACAATTATGTGCATATATCACACAAACAATTTAATTCACCCCACATAAGTACCTTAGTCACTTAAACACGTATGAATTATCCTTTAGTGATGAAATTCGTCCCATGAGAAACCAAGAATTCTTAGTAGAATGAGTAGTGATCATGTCACGCCCCAAACCCGCCCCTAAAAGTTTGGGTATGACCCATTCGAAAACAGACACTAAACCTGTTATATATATCATACGGGGCCTGAACGGAAGCCTTTAATAATATAAAATACATAAAACATCATCCATTGAGCTACTACTACCATGCCAGGACCGCACACATTGCACTAAATAATTATTACACAGATAGACTCGACTCAGCCCCATAAATAGGCACATAACAAAAATATAAATGAAGAAGAAATTATACAATCAACCCAAAAATATACATCTAATGCATAAGTCGGAACTCGGCAGAACTTTACAAAATGAACAGCCTCAGGTGGTGCCTGGACGCCTCAAGGTTAACAAGAGAAATACAAGCCTTAAAGGTTGGGACTGAACTCCCGATTGGTTACCTACAGAAACAGACAGACAAAATATAGAATGAGCGAACTCAGTGAATAATAGTACATAAACAATATAATGTTTAACTTGAATAATCACACATAGAACTGTAGATATATCTGATTAATTACATTCCATAATTATTTCCAAAAGTCATGGGTCCTACTTCCGTAACGGAATAGCGTTAAACTCAGTCTATCTGAGGTATCACAAGCCTCTGAGATCTTGATGCCAAAGGTCGAGATATATCGAAGCGCCACCGCCCATAAATAACTTGAGTAGTAAGGATAGCGGAAATATGAGCGAGCGATAATATGCGAAATATGACGGAAGCGATAATATCGAAATAACGGACCGCATAAAAGCGTAAAGTAGCGGGGCGCATATAAGCGTGGTAATGCGAAATAACGGATGTATGGACTCAAGAGGTGGCTCGTCACAGATTCGAGGTGGCTCCACCAAAGTGTAACGCCGTTCCGTCTGACACCTTGCTCCATACGAACATTCTGAGAATGACCTAACGGTCGAATATCGAAATATAATCTTGTCGAAGCGAGTCTTATGCATTTCAGTTCCAAACCATTTTCATAATCATTTCCATAATCATTTCCATATTGATTTTGCATAAGCTTATATGTGGTACACCCATAGTCCATCGAGCAGGTGGGTCCGAAGACCACAGGTAGGTCCGAAGACCACATCGGTGGTCGAAGACCACATCGGTAGGTCGAAGACCTGTGGTAGGTCGAAGACCACATCGGTGGGTCAAGACCACGACCACGGTATTGTTACCCCCGGGCGAGGGCCATCCGGACTAAGGGTGCCACAAATACTTTTTAGACAACTGAACATTCGTTCGTTTATTCCCAACATATCATAGCTTTTCATAATCAATCATTTCGTTTCATAGTATACTGAAAATACCTAACATAAGTTTAATAGAACGTTGCTGATATTTATTAGCAAATGTTGAACATATGTCACAGATTGGACACTTTGAAATCTGAAGGTACCATGTTTCTATACTTTAAATCAATAGATCTCGGGATACATAAGCATCATTGTTCTATTTACTCACCAATCTACGGATAACAGAATGTTAATAATGTTTCTTAATGGTAAATCAAACACAATACTATATAAACTATAGTACAATACCGATAACCATTAATCGTGGGCCGGGATCTGAGAATAGTTTGAGCCATCTCAATGGTTGCCACATTCTTCTATGTTCGCACCAATTCTCAAATACAACCATGTTAGCATAATTGCCATGGAAAACAGAATATGCATAATCATAATAAGATTGATGTATATATGTAGTACTATTACTCACAGAGTTACAATGGAGCGCTTGTCCCTCCCGGAGTGCATTCTGTACACAAACATAACTTACAAATTAACTCCCCTTTCCTTTTAAATCATTAAGGAATTCTTTCTGAGCTATTACATTTGCATGAATTTATAATCATCTTAAGGTCATCGAATATTATTCTAAAAATACCAGAGGACTGAGCATTCAAAACTGAGCAACCAATAATTTTGCCTGAAAAATGGGTTCCCAGCTCGAGCGCCACTTTGGCGCTCGGCGGAATTAAAAATACAAAACTCTTGAGGTCGATTTTCCTTTCGGCGGGACTTCCTCCTTCGGCGTCCGGCAAATTCTGAAAAAAGCTGGATTTCCAATTTGAGTTCCAACTCTACATTCAAACCTTCAATCTTACTTTTCAAAACAACATAATTCAACATAAATCTACATGCAATCTACATCCTTCAACATTTCAATCATCAATTCCATACTTAAAACAACCATAATCTTTCAAAATCCCCATTGTTCAAACCCTTAATCCCAAAATCCACAATTTCTTCTATACACTCCAAATAAATGGAATTTACACAAATAAGTAATGGAAGCAACTCAAATCTGTTTATGGATGCAAATATTAAGAGTTTACAAACCCTTACCTCGAAATCAAGCAAAGAGGTGGGTTTGAGAAGGCCTTCACACTTCCAAGTTCTAATCGGGTAAAGATGTTGATCCTCCCTTATTCTCCCTCCTTGATGCCAAAAATCATGGTGGAGCATGATCAAAGTAAAGGAATTCAAGAGTTTAGGGCTAGGGTTTCGGACTAGGAAGAAGAGGAAAGAAGAAGGGGAAAGAAAATATCAAGAAATGGGCCAAAATCACGATTTTAAAGCTGCTGCCCCGAAATCTCAGCTCGAGCGCACCTTTTCCCCCTCGAGCGGGCCTTGTCACAACACAGGTTCCCAAACCTCAAACAGGTGGAACTTTCCCAACCGCACTCCGTTTTAGGTTCTTGTGTCCAAATTGAAGCCCGGAAATAAGCTTTCCAATGGTTCTAACCTCATATCCAAATTCAAAATGTGGACAAAGAAAAGGGCAAGAGAGTGGCAGCTGTTCGTAAAATAACTATCCGATTCAAATTCTTTGGTTCAATCTTACCTTACTATCATATTACCACCTCAATCAAAATCCCCAAATCCAAAAATAAAACATGAGATTCCCCACGAACATTCACCAAACCTTTAATAACTTTACGTACACCTAGCTTCAATTCCTATGCGTATTGGGGTTGTTACATTCTCCCCACCTTAAAAAGTTTGGTCCTCCAAACTTGATTCACCTGGTTAAGTCTAGTTCCGTCCTGAACATATAACAGTTCTCAATCATTCTCAATCATTTCATAAACTATCAAACATAAATCCAACTTAGTAAGGTCACAAGTAACTCCCCTTATCACAATTCCTCAAAGGTATAAACTTCTTATAACATTTAGATCCATAAGTGCTAAATCAACGACTTTGGCACTCCAATTCATCATATGCATCAGACTTATCGGTTCAAATCAAATCTCTAACAGGCTTAATTTAAAGCCAATACGGGGTTAGCTCAAAGTCAACATTTTGACATCACACACATCATACATTGTTCAGAGGTTCAGACCTTTCAAAAATATCAGATGATGGAATAATTCCCAATAGTATTTAACTTGATGTAAGCTTTGACAGAATAATCTCCAAACCAACTTACAACAGGTAACACAGATAAAACAGAATAGCCTAAAGCTCAATATAGCGCCGTCATCCATTATCAATTGACGGACTTATTCATATATAGCAAAGTATTTCTTCCAGAAAACTTGTCATCTTGGGAAAATTATCCAGACAATACTTATCATGTCAAATATTTTGTAACCTGAAACATGGATTTCCTTAAACATTGAGTAACATAGTTATAGTTAAAATCATTTATACCAAATCAATTCATCAGTTGTAACAATATCAAAATTAGCATTATATACTCTGCGTGAAACATAAAATACAAAACTGAAGAAGCATATGATTGATTACATTTTGTAACTATTTTCTTTTTTTTTTTTACAGCCAGGGATCCAATTTTCATAGCAAAGTGAGTTTAACTCAACATGTACCAAGCAACCATAAATCCACAGATACAAAACGGCCATAAGCCCAAAATATAGCCAATTTACTTATATATCTATATATATGCAAGCTGCGAACTCAAAAAGTTATTCCAATACCATTGTATTTTGAGCGGCCTTAGGCAGGAAATATGAAGCGGCCCTTGGCCAGAATGTTACAGAATAAGTCACTAGATATATACAAGCTTATATCTCGGAAAATGATTTCTCAATTTCAAATTCTTCATTGACAGAGGCAGAATTCTAATTCTTGCAGTACTTTAGTAGAGTACCACTCATTCTGGTTTAATGTGATGTTAATCAATAATTATCTATCGTTTTGCAAATGTCATATGGACAAATATGCATCATAGGCGGGGTCCTAATCACAAATTACAGATTGGCCATATCTGAGCAGATTCTGATTACGGACTTTAGATTTCAAATTGCAGATCACAAAGGTCGAGAATACGGAGGGCGATCTGAGTCTGATTCCCGATCAAATCTTAATTACGTATAAACTATACTCATTAAATCATATAGTATTACAATGTTGGTAATTTTAAGTAGTTCCTTAAATCATATTACTTATATCTGATCTCAAGGTCAATAACCAATTTCCTAAACATAGCTCATTTTTGAGCGGCTTTTGGTCTAGTATTACAATTGTTATAAAATGGCCTATCGGCCCGAGAATAACCGGATCGACCTTCGGTCGAGAATAGCCTTTACAGCATACATAACTTCACAACCCCTTTCAATGTTTTCATAATTTCATAATTCACAAGTTGGCTCTTGGCCTCATAAATTCACATTTCATAAGTTCCTTAGATTTCATCGATTTCATAAATTCACATTTCATAAAGTGGCCTTGACCACATCATTTCATAAGTCACAAATTGGAAATTCATATTTCACATGTAGCCCTTGGCCTTATAACTTCATAAATTCGAGAGATAGTCCTTGATCTAAGCATTGATGCAGAAGGAAGACTTAACAAACCATCGGGTAACACATACATATACTATATCCTTTGATCTTAGATATATCCGATACTTAACATTTATTCAAGTTACTCAAATAGGTGTAAAACAACACAATTATATCGCCATCATTTCCCACATATAATGATCAACCGATAACACACAATGTATTCAACCATTTATGTATAAACCGACTTACCGAGCAATTCAAATTCTTACCACACCTCTCAGAGTGCAATATTGTTAACTTGATCCCATCGCATGTCTTGCTTCATGCACCAATCTATAGAAGATAAGCGAGGCAATAAAAGATGCAACAGACATAGGTTATAATCATCAGAGTTAACAACAGACAGTTAACGTTGCCATCATTCTTTTCTTTTCATGTACTTGTAGGATATCATGCATGATGCCTAAATCTTTCTAGACATCCTAAAGCTCAATGGATTCGTGTGTGAGATGGCAACTCGTGCTCTGATACCACTTGTCACGCCCCAAACCCGCCCCTAAAAGTTTGGGTATGACCCATTCGAAAACAGACACTAAACCTGTTATATATATCATACGGGGCCTGAACGGAAGCCTTTAATAATATAAAATACATAAAACATCATCCATTGAGCTACTACTACCATGCGGGACCGCACACATTGCACTAAATAATTATTACAGATAGACTACATTCGGCCCCATAAATAGGCACATAACAAAAATATAAATGAAGAAGAAATTATACAATCAACCCAAAATATACATCTAATGCATAAGTGAACTTGGCGAGAACTTTACAAAATGAAACGACCTCGGTGGTGCTGGGCGCCTCAAGGTTAACAAGAGAAATACAAGCCTTAAAGGTTGGGACCGAACTCCCGATTGGTTACCTCTGAAGCAGACAGACAAAATATAGAATGGCGAACTTCGGTGAATAATAGTACATAAACAATATAATGTTTAACTTGAATAATCACACATAGAGCTATGAGATATATCGATTAATTACATTCCATAATTATTTCCAAAAGTCATGGGTCCTACTTAGTAAGAATAGCGTTAAACTCGGTCTATCTGGAATGTCACAAGCCTCTGATCTTGATCGACCAAAGGTCCAGATATATCGAAGCGCCACCGCCCATAAATAACGAGAGTAGTAAGGATAGCGAAATATGAGCCGAGCGAATAATAAATAATATGAACGAGCGATATCGAAATAACAGACCGCATAAAGCGTAAATGGCGGGGCATATAAGCGTGGTAGCGAAATAACAGATATGGACTCAAGAGGTGGCTCGTGCAGTTCGAGGTGGCTCCCCACCAAAGTGTAGCACTGCCGTTCCGTCTGACACTTTGCTCCATACCGAACATTCTGAGAATGACCTAACGGTCGAGAATATCGAAATATAATCTTGTCGTAAGCAGTCTTATGCATTTCAGTTCCAAACCATTTTCATAATCATTTCCATAATCATTTCCATATTCAGATTTTGCATAAGCTTATATGTGGTACACCCATAGTCCATCGAGCAGGTGGGTCAGAAGACCGAGCAGTAGGTCAGAAGACCACATCGGTAGGTCCGAAGACCACAAAGGTAGGTCCGAAGACCACATCGGTAGGTCAAAGACCACAGGTAGGTCGAAGACCACATCGGTCCGAAGACCACATTATTATTACCCGGTGAGGCCATCCATCAGGACTAAGGGTGCCACAAATACTTTTTAGACAATCGAACATTCGTTTATTCCCAACATATCATAGCTTTTCATAATCAATCATTTCGTTTCATAGTATACTGAAAATACCTAACATAAGTTTAATAGAACGTTGCTGATATTTATTAGCAAATGTTGAACATATGTCACAGATTGAACACTTTAAATCTGAAGGTACCATGTTTCTATACTTTAAATCAATAGATCTCGGGATACATAAGCATCATTGTTCTATTTACTCACCAATCTACGGATAACAGAATGTTAATAATGTTTCTTAATGGTAAATCAAACACAATACTATATAAACTATAGTACAATACCGATAACCATTAATCGTGGGCGGGATACAGAATAGTTTCAGAGCCATCTCAATAGTTGCCAAATCCTTCTATGTTTGCACCAATTCTCAAATACAACCATGTTAGCATAATTGCCATGGAAAGCAGAATATGCATAATCATAATAAGATTGATGTATATATGTAGTACTATTACTCCTGAGTTACAATGGAGCGCTTGTCCCTCGGGAGTGCATTACACAAACATAACTTACAAATTAACTCCCTTTTCCTTTTAAATCATTAAGGAATTCTTTCTGAGCTATTACATTTGCATGAATTTATAATCATCTTAAGGTCATCGAATATTATTCTAAAAATACCAGAAGGGTGAGCATTCAAAGCGAGCAACCAATAATTTTGCTCGAAAAATGGGTTCCTTTCGGCGCCACTTTGGCGCTCGGCGGAACTAAAAATACAAAACTCTTTGGGAGGTCGATTTTCCGCTCGGCGGGACTTCCTCGCTTCGGCGTAAAGCAAATTTAAAAAAGCTGGATTTCCAATTTGAGTTCCAACTCTACATTCAAACCTTCAATCTTACTTTTTCAAAACAACATAATTCAACATAAATCTACATGCAATCTACACCCCTTCAACATTTCAATCATCAATTTCATACTTAAAACAACCATAATCTTTCAAAATCCCCATTGTTCAAACCCTTAATCCCAAAATCCACAATTTCTTCTATACACTCCAAATAAATGGAATTGACACAAATAAGCAATGGAAGCAACTCAAATCTTTATGGATGCAAATATTAAAGAGTTTACAAACCCTTACCTCGAAATCAAGCAAAGAGGTGGGTTTGAGAAGAACCTTCACACTTCCAAGTTCTAATCGGGTAAAGATGTTGATCCTCCTTATTCTCCTCCTTGATGCCAAAAATCATGGTGGAGCATGATCAAAGTAAAGGAATTCAAGAGTTTAGGGCTAGGGTTTGGACTAGGAAGAAGAGGAAAGAAGAAGGGAAAGAAAATATCAAGAAATGGGCCAAAATCACGATTTTAAAGCTGCTGCCCGAAATCTCCGCTCAGCGCACCTTTTCCCGCTCGAGCGCACCTACTCACAACCACAGATTCCAAAACTTCAAACAGGTGTAACTTTCCCATCCGGACTCCGTTTTAGGTCGTTCTTGTGTCCAAATTGAAGCCAGGAAATAAGCTTTCCAATGGTTCTAACCTCATATCCAAATTCAAAATGTGGACAAAGAAAAGGGCAAGAGAGTGGCAGCTGTTCGTAAAATAACTATCGATTCAAATTCTTTGGTTCAATCTTACCTTACTATCATATTACCACCTCAATCAAAATCCCCAAATCCAAAAATAAAACATGAGATTCCCCACGAACATTCACCAAACCTTTAATAACTTTACGTACACCTAGCTTCAATTCCTATGCGTATTGGGGTTGTTACATTCTCCCCACCTTAAAAAGTTTGGTCCTCCAAACTTGATTCACCTGGTTAAGTCTAGTTCCGTCCTGAACATATAACAGTTCTCAATCATTCTCAATCATTACATAAACTATCAAACATAAATCCAACTTAGTAAGGTCACAAGTAACTCCTTATCACAATTCCTCAAAGGTATAAACTTCTTATAACATTTAGATCCATAAGTGCTAAATCAACGACTTTGGCACTCCAATTCATCATATGCATCGGACTTATCGGTTCAAATCAAATCTCTAACAGCTTAATTTAAAGCCAATACGGGGTTAGCTCAAAGTCAACATTTTGACATCACACACATCATACATTGTTGAGGTTCAGACCTTTCAAAATATCGAGATGATGGAATAATTCCCAATAGTATTTAACTTGATGTAAGCTTTGTGAGAATAATCTCCAAACCAACTTACAACAGTAACACAGATAAAATGAATAGCCTAAAGCTCAATATAGCCGTCATCCATTATCAATTGACGGACTTATTCATATATAGCAAAGTATTTCTTCGAGAAAACTTGTCATCTTGGGAAAATTATCCGCACAATACTTATCATGTCAAATATTTTGTAACTTTGAAACATGGATTTCCTTAAACATTGAGTAACATAGTTATAGTTAAAATCATTTATACCAAATCAATTCATCGGTTGTAACAATATCAAAATTAGCATTATATACTGCGTGAAACATAAAATACAAAAGCGAAGAAGCATATGATTGATTACATTTTGTAACTATTTTCTTTTTTTTTTCTGACCGAGGATCCAATTTTCATAGCAAAGTGAGTTTAACTCAACATGTACCAAGCAACCATAAATCCACAGATACAAAACGCCATAAGCCCAAAATATAGCCAATTTACTTATATATCTATATATATGCAAGCTAGAGAACTCAAAAAGTTATTCCAATACCATTGTATTTTGAGCGGCCTTAGGCAGGAAATATGAGCGGCCCTTGGCGAGAATGTTCTGAGAATAAGTCACTAGATATATACAAGCTTATATCTCGGAAAATGATTTCTCAATTTCAAATTCTTCATTGATGAGGCGAATTCTAATTCTTGCGATACTTTAGTAGAGTACCACTCATTACGGTTTAATGTGATGTTAATCAATAATTATCTATCGTTTTGCAAATGTCATATGGACAAATATGCATCATAGGCGGGTCCTAATCACAAATTACTGATTGGCCATATCTGAGCAGTTACTGATTACGGACTTTAGATTTCAAATTGCAGATCACAAAGGTCGAGAATACGGAGGACAGATCTGATTCCCACGATCAAATCTTAATTACGTATAAACTATACTCATTAAATCATATAGTATTACAAGCATTGGTAATTTTTCGTAGTTCCTTAAATCATATTACTTATATCTGATCTCAAGGTCAATAACCAATTTCCTAAACATAGCTCGTTTTCAGAACGGCTTTTGGTCTAGTATTACAACTGTTATAAAATGGCCTATCGGCCCAGAATAACCAGATCGACATTTCGGTCCAGAATAGCCTTCTACAGCATACATAACTTCACAACCCCTTTCAATGTTTTCATAATTTCATAATTCACAAGTTGGCTCTTGGCCTCATAAATTCACATTTCATAAGTTCCTTAGATTTCATCGATTTCATAAATTCACATTTCATAAAGTGGCCTTCGACCACATCATTTCATAAGTCACAAATTGGAAATTCATATTTCACATGTAGCCCTTGGCCTTATAACTTCATAAATTCAGAGATAGTCCTTGATCTAAGCATTGGTACAGAAAGGAAGACTTAACAAACCATCGGGTAACACATACATATACTATATCCTTTGATCTTAGATATATCCGATACTTAACATTTATTCAAGTTACTCAAATAGGTGTAAAACAACACAATTATATCGCCATCATTTCCCACATATAATGATCAAACGATAACACACATTGTATCCAACCATTTATGTATAAACTGACTTACCGAGCAATTCAAATTCTTACCACACCTCTGTAGTGCAATATTGTTAACTTGATCCCATCTGCATGTCTTGCTTCATGCACCAATCTATAGAAGATAAACAGAGGCAATAAAAGATGCAACAGACATAGGTTATAATCATCAGAGTTAACAACAGACAGTTAACGTTGCCATCATTCTTTTCTTTTCATGTACTTGTAGGATATCATGCATGATGCCTAAATCTTTCTAGACATCCTAAAGCTCAATGGATTCGTGTGTGAGATGGCAACTCGTGCTCTGATACCACTTGTCACGCCCCAAACCCGCCCCTAAAAGTTTGGGTATGACCCATTCGAAAACAGACACTAAACCTGTTATATATATATCATACGGGGCCTGAACGGAAGCCTTTAATAATATAAAATACATAAAACATCATCCATTGAGCTATTACTACCATGCCAGGACCGCACACATTGCACTAAATAATTATTACACAGATAGACTCGACTCAGCCCCATAAATAGGCACATAACAAAAATATAAATGAAGAAGAAATTATACAATCAACCCAAAAATATACATCTAATGCATAAGTCGGAACTCGGCAGAACTTTACAAAATGAATAGCCTCAGGTGGTGCCTGGACACCTCAAGGTTAACAAGAGAAATACAAGCCTTAAAGGTTGGGACTGAACTCCCGATTGGTTACCTACAGAAACAGACAGACAAAATATAGAATGAGCGAACTCAGTGAATAATAGTACATAAACAATATAATGTTTAACTTGAATAATCACACACAGAACTGCAGATATATCTGATTAATTACATTCCATAATTATTTCCAAAAGTCATGGGTCCTACTTAGTAATGAGAATAGCGTTAAACTCGGTCTATACAGATGTCACAAGCCTCGATGCAAGAGACGACCAAAGGTCCAGAGATATATCGAACGCCACCGCCCATAAATAATGTGAGTAGTAAGGATAGCGGAAATATGCATGTAATAAAGAATAATGTAAATAATGCATGTAAGCAATATCGAAATAACAGACCGCATAAAGCGTAAGTAGCAGGGCGATATAAGCGTGGTAACAGAAATAACAGATGTATGGACTCAAGAGGTGGCTCGTCACAGTTCGAGGTGGCTCCCACCAAAGTGTAGCACGTTCGTCTGACACCTTGCTCCATACCGAACATTACAGAATGACCTAACGGTCGGAATATCGAAATATAATCTTGTCGAAAGCGAGTCTTATGCATTTCAGTTCCAAACCATTTTCATAATCATTTCCATAATCATTTCCATATTCAGATTTTGCATAAGCTTATATGTGGTACACCCATAGTCCATCAGAACAGGTAGGTCCGAAGACCACAACAGGTAGGTCCGAAGACCACATCAGGTAGGTCCGAAGACCACAACAGGTAGGTCCGAAGACCACATCAGGTAGGTCCGAAGACCACGACCACGGTATTATTACCCCGGAAGCCATCCAGGACTAAGGGTGCCACAAATACTTTTAGACAATGAACATTAGCTCGTTTATTCCCAACATATCATAGCTTTTCATAATCAATCATTTCGTTTCATAGTATACTGAAAATACCTAACATAAGTTTAATAGAACGTTGCTGATATTTATTAGCAAATGTTGAACATATGTCACAGATTGAACACTTTCAGAAATACGAAGGTACCATGTTTCTATACTTTAAATCAATAGATCTCGGGATACATAAGCATCATTGTTCTATTTACTCACCAATCTACGGATAACAGAATGTTAATAATGTTTCTTAATGGTAAATCAAACACAATACTATATAAACTATAGTACAATACCGATAACCATTAATCGTGGACGGGATACAGAATAGTTTCAGAGCCATCTCAATAGTTGCCAAATCCTTCTATGTTCGCACCAATTCTCAAATACAACCATGTTAGCATAATTGCCATGGAAAACAGAATATGCATAATCATAATAAGATTGATGTATATATGTAGTACTATTACTCCTGAGTTACAATGGAGCGCTTGTCCCTCCCGTGAGTGCATTCGTACACAAACATAACTTACAAATTAACTCCCTTTTCCTTTTTAAATCATTAAGGAATTCTTTCTGAGCTATTACATTTGCATGAATTTATAATCATCTTAAGGTCATCGAATATTATTCTAAAAATACGGAATCGAGCATTCAAAAGCGAGCAACCAATAATTTTGCTCGAAAAATGGGTTCCTTCGGCGCCACTTTGGCGCCGAGCGGATCGCCTAAAATACAAAACTCTTTGAGGTCGATTTTCCGCCGGCGGGACTTCTCCGCTCGGCGTCTCGCAAATTTCTGAAAAAACTGGATTTCCAATTTGAGTTCTAACTCTACATTCAAACCTTCAATCTTACTTTTTCAAAACAACATAATTCAACATAAATCTACATGCAATCTACATCCTTCAACATTTCAATCATCAATTTCATACTTAAAACAACCATAATCTTTCAAAATCCCCATTGTTCAAACCCTTAATCCCAAAATCCACAATTTCTTCTATACACTCCAAATAAATGGAATTTACACAAATAAGCAATGGAAGCAACTCAAATCATTTATGGATGCAAATATTAAAGAGTTTACAAACCCTTACCTCGAAATCAAGCAAAGAGGTGGGTTTGAGAATGAAACCTTCACACTTCCAAGTTCTAATCGGGTAAAGATGTTGATCCTCCCTTATTCTCCCTCCTTGATGCCAAAAATCATGGTGGAGCATGATCAAAGTAAAGGAATTCAAGAGTTTAGGGCTAGGGTTTTGGACTAGGAAGAAGAGGAAAGAAGAAGGAAAGAAAATATCAAGAAATGGGCCAAAATCACGATTTTAAAGCTGCTGCCCGAAAATCTCCGCTCGAGCGCACCTTTTCCCGCTCGAGCGCACCTACTCACAAAGACAGATTCCAAAACTTCAAACAGGTGTAACTTTCCCATCCGGACTCCGTTTAGGTCGTTCTTGTGTCCAAATTGAAGCCGGAAATAAGCTTTCCAATGGTTCTAACCTCATATCCAAATTCAAAATGTGGACAAAGAAAAGGGCAAGAGAGTGGCAGCTGTTCGTAAAATAACTATCCGATTCAAATTCTTTGGTTCAATCTTACCTTACTATCATATTACCACCTCAATCAAAATCCCCAAATCCAAAAATAAAACATGAGATTCCCCACGAACATTCACCAAACCTTTAATAACTTTACGTACACCTAGCTTCAATTCCTATGCGTATTGGGGTTGTTACAGATCAAGTACCCTTCTAAAAAGACTTCAAGGAAACTAATAGACGCAAACAACATCCCAAAAGTCTAATCCCATACCCACATAGTCACATAAGCATGCTATCACATAATCACAAAGAAGCAAGACATTTCCTAATCATGCGAAATGAACCCATTGTGGCATAACGATCACTTCCCATGAGCCCCAAGTATTCAAACCCGGTAGCTCTGATACCAAGTTGTAACGTCCCGAAATAATTCGACATGAACTACCCACAAGTAATCAACATCCACTCAACAATAACAACAATCTGCCCATCTTTACATAATTAATCGTAAGTCTTTACAAAGGTTTTACATGCGAGTATACATTCATCGATACAAAACATATGAATCTATAGCATGTAAAGCATCCATTCTCAAAACAATACAATGCCCTTAAGGGCTTACATCTTCCAAGGCATAAGCCTGGTTAAACAAAAATGGTTTCTACAACCCATACACATTAGCCCTTGGCTCAAAAGAATTACACAAAATAAAAGAGCTATGCACTCTTCTCAAAATATCCACACCATCAATTCGGCGGGATCACCACATCTTTACCTGCACCAAATCCCATAGGGGTGAGCACAGAGCCCAGTAGAGAATTCTTACAAAGTATATACAGTTATGCATACTCTTTAAAACAATGCAAGTGCCAGTGTCATGACATGCATCTTTATAAGAAGTTCATTTCATGCACATTTAAAAGTTTCTATCTTTCCAACAATCATTTGAAATCTCAACATCTTTTTCCAAAATTTCCAATCATTAATCCACAGGGGCAGTAAATACGACACTAGTAATCCCTAGGCTGGTGTCTGCAAGTAGACTCTACGAGTACTACCCAAACTGTCATTTTTACGGGTATTAACCGGAAGGCTAGACACCTATCCGCGCGACTTTCGGGTCTCTCACCCTGGACACTCAGGCCAACTTATCAAATTCAACTACACCCCTATCCGGACTTACCACGTATTTACCCCATTCACAATTCCATAATTCTCATTACAATATAATCTTTTTCAAAGTAAACCTTTTTCCAATTCATTTCAATATGTGTAACAATGATGGTAAATCAAATGAGAACATGATGCAATACATAATATTTCATAACATTTCTCCATTTTCAATGTTTCCACACTAATGTCAACATTCACAATTTCCATTTCCCCTCTTCACTATTCTTTTACAATATCCCCATGAGCCATTAATACATAGCTACAATCATTATCCATGGTGCACAACAATTGTCATTCCATAACTATATATTATCATTTATTCAACAATAGTTTTTAAAGCAAAACACCCATTTCAATATGTCAAGAATTTTCCATATTTGCAAAGCACATTGTGAAGTCAAGGCTCACTCATCTTTTTATCAAAAGAAAGGAAGGTTCCAAGAACATTTCAACATTTTTCAAAAAATCCCCAATCTCTAGGGTTTTCATCAAAAACCCCACATTACCCATTTCATGGTGAAACACACCCAAATCATATTCCTTGAGTTAAATAAAGTGGAAACCCTCTAGGGTTAGCAAAAGGGTTGAGATTTAAACCCCTATTTTCAAAACTCTCTTTACATTTGGAGCAAAATTAAACTCAACACAATAATCTTAAACACTTTTAAGGTCAATATTCAGATAGCAAAACATGTATATATAACTCAAGAAATCCCTACCTCGAATGGAGAAACTCAAAGGAGATGAAGGATGAAACTCAAGATGCTTTAAATCCTAAAATTTTCGGATCAAAACGAAGCCCACGCAAAGCTCTACACTTTTTACAAAGGGAGTAGGGTAGAAACCCTCTAGATCAAGTGCTCTTGAAGAGAGAAGGGGTGTTTTAGAGAGAGTGTGTGCCGAATCTAGGGTTTGGAGAGAAATGGAGATGAAAAAGTGATGTTTTACCCGCAGCTGTGAATTGATAAACTCGAGGCTCGCTCGATCGAAGGAGTGGTCGCTCACAAAAGGTCCTCGCTCGAGCGCAATAAGAGTCGCTCGAGCGAACAATGCAAAGCTTCAGGTCTGCAACCCAGAAGCACGCTCGAGTGAAGGATCGCTCGCTTGAGCGAAGAAACCCAAAACATAGACCTCTCTCACTCGAGCCAAGAATGATAGCCTTCAAGTCCAAAAGAGATGCAGACGCACACTCGAGTGCAAGACCTATCGCTCTAGCGAAGAGACACACCACTCAAATCTCGCTCGAGCGAAGGAACCCTTGCTTGAGCGAAGGAACTAAAACACAAAGCTCGCTTGAGCGACAAATACCTCGCTCAAGCGAAGACACCAAAATCTGGATAGCAACCGTTTGTTTCAAAACACACCCAACCTGTTCCAAACTTGCCCACACATCCAAAAACTCAAATACGAAGGCTTAAAAGGCGAAAACAAGATAAACACCTCAACAACCAACCATGGAACCCGAATTCAGAATACCATACATGAAGGGAAATAGACATTCTATTATGTCGATCCCGTAATTTCTTTATAATTCTTTCCGCAAAAAGAGTAGGAAGGCCATCCATAAATTTGGCTTTCCAATGTTCACTGCTCGTCAGAACGACGCACAACCCTCATCATGAAAACATCTTTATACCATCTGAAATGGGATAAAGAAGGGCATCTAAGATTCTATAAAAGTTCTCTACTCCTATCTTCAATACCATCAGTGGATGCACCAACAAAATGGTGTAATATGGTATTAATAACAGTATAAACAGCATCTTGCTCTGTATGAACATTTCCCGTCAAGGGTTTAGCAATACGTTTGTATGAACTTAAAATTTCATTCTGTTGGGTTTTAGTGATGATATTATCACACCATTCTTTAAGAATTCCTGTAAAACCATTGACCAAAAATCGGGCAATTTCATGGTCATCGTTATCATTCTGTTTACAAACTATTGAATACATTATCATTTGATGCAACAGTTCAAATATCTGGCATTCAAAAATACCATCCAAATTCCATTCATAGATGGTTTTCCATGATAGGCTTTCTGGGTTTGAAGGAAATCCTCTTCATAGAGGATATCCATAGGAGTAGGTTTGGGATAGTAATACCTACTGGGGTCTATTTTACTCGTATTTCCATAGTGTATTTTGTTTATGGAAGTTGGAGTGTCTTGGAAATTATTTTCGATTTCTGTAATTTGGGAAAGAGTAAGATTCTGAGAATCTTCTTCCATTTTTTCCTGAATTGCGTGTCTAGACATCATATTAATTTGTGAGGATACCCTATACTAAGATTCTTAATTCTTTTAACTAGAGTATCCACGAATTCTATATTCTGTTTAGGTGACTTAAGTTTGAACTTTGTCACCTCAGGTGGTGGTTTAATAGTAACTGGAATTAAAGATTCAGATTTTGGCTGGATTGTATAACTATCTTTAATTTGCACAACAGTCTCTTCTATTCTAGTTAATTGTTTTCCTATTGTTTGGCAATAAAGATTTGTATAATTATTCTATTTTATCAGAGGTACTATATCTTTAACAAGTATTGCTTCCCTCTAAGACAGTTCTAATGATTGTGGAAGAGGATGAACAGATACAATATTTTGGCCATCCGTAGTTACCCAAGTTCCCTGTATGTTTTCAAGTACATTAAGCTGATTTTCTGTTTGCTTAACATTTTCCATAAACCATAATGGCAAAGATTGAAGTATCCGATATTGCTCTAAGTGAGCATAATACTGTTGTTTAAGCTAAAGAAGTTGGGCAGGATTATGAGTCTTCAAATACCATGTCCTAAACTCCTGGTATCTCTTATGGTTTAGGATTTTGCGATTTTCACTTCCTGGTGTAAAATCCATTAAACTTCAAAATTCATACCACTAGCTATAGGGCTATAAGGCCTTCTGGATTAATAAACACCATGTGGTATCTGGTTTTCTAAAAATTGAACTCCTTGTACTACAGGGTCTGTAGTGTTGTCAGGATTAGTGTCACTAGGAGGTCAGGAAGACATTCCTTGTAACACTGATTCTATAGGTTCTGAAGTTGATTGTCTTGAAGACTCAAGTAGATCTACTCTATAAGATGGAGCAATTCTAAAGTTGGTAGTAGACATGCTTCTGGATAATGGCTTATTTGGCCTATGAAAGGTGAGGTATACATTATCTCCTTGCGTCTGTATAACATCATCTATAGATTGTCTGACAATGGGCTTGACTAGGACAACATTAGGAATATGCCACTTATCTAGAAAGGTTATATTTTGCCAAGGTATCATTCTTGGAACGCAACCTGACTACTGAAAAGGTTAGTATCAATAAGAACTGTGTATCCTAATTCACTCTGCTTTTTGATATGAGGATTCAAAGTGGTTAAAACCTTTAAATGAATCCGAGAGATAACTGTAAAAGGTGGAGATCCTGGAAGATACTTATATCCATGAGAAAAAATCCTCAATAAGTTCTATGCTTAGGTTTGGATATATGTTAAAATATACTGGTCCATGAGAAAGGCTGGTTTTTATGGCTCCCATTAGAGATGCTTTCCAATCCAGACATCTACCATCTAGAAGAGTGCATTGAATACTGGTATTTTGCCCAAGGAGGGTCAAAGGCATGAATGGTATCTAAACAAGTCCTATATGGATGTATTTATACTTTTTTAAAAATGGGCATAAATCTTGTATGTGTAAGAGATACATAATCTCATCATCATTCTATATAGGAGCAACATGCTTAATTGTTTTGATTATTTTTTTGCTCGTAAAGTCAAAGGTTCCTATTTTATAGATAGTATTTGGTTTGACTTTTGGGATAGTCCATTTGTCTAGAGCTTCCCTACATCCAGGTAGGCGACCAACTCAGTTGCTTCTGATGTAGAAGCTACTGTATTTGCTACTGTAGTGATTGTATCCTCTATAGGTGCAGTACTCATATATATGTATTGGGACCATATATGTATACTTTAAATAGAATATAATTATAATACAAACAATAATAAACATGGCTTTGGTACCAATGTGAGGTGCTTCACACAGGGTACAGCTAAGCACGTTTGTCAACGACTTACAAGATACGACCTAACCACAATCACTGGTAACCGGTTTACATTACCAATATTCATTAATCAAGTCCATTTACAAATGTCAATTCATCTTTTGATAAAATGATGAATAATTAAATATATATATTCCCTCTCGTGATAGAACAATGACATTTTCATACAAATAAAAGAAATGTCCTGAGGTTTACAATAAAAGAGAGGACACTACTCTTTACAAAAAAAAAAATAGCACTCAGGCAAACAAACAAATGAAGCAGTACAATCCGTCACTACATTACACTTATGAAATGGTTAGATCCATTGTTTGATCTTCAAATTCGAAAAGCATTCCCTGTACACATGTACAGGCATGGGGTGAGCAACCACTATGTCACCAAACAATCTCATATTAAAACATTAAGAGATATGTGGTATACTTGAAATCATACCATGTCAAAAACTATACGATTCTATTACATCATCTCTTAAATCCCATTTATTTAATTAACCACAACTAGTTAACTTAAATAAACAAACATGTTTTAATGGCAACAGGACATCCTTTTTAATTCATTCAATTACCTCATTGTCAATTGAATCAAATAATTAAACAATTCATAATGACATCTAACAAAGCATCAAATACATTTTCTATAGTCTTATGAGATGAATGCATATGCCATGTCATGCTCAAAATATTTTTCTCATCTTTTGAAAATCTTATGCACAATGCCAATTTGAAAACACATTAATCCAACAATTTCAACAAAATTCCAAGGTGGTAAATACGACTTAGGTAATCCCTAGGCTGGTGTCTGCAAGTAGACTATACAAGTACTACCAAATTGTCATTTTTATCGGTGTTAACCGGAAGGCTCGACACCTATCCTCACAGGTTTCTGGTCTTTCACCATGGACACTCAGACCAACTTAACCAATACCAACTATAACCCTTATCCGGACTTACTAACGTATTTACCAAAAACAAAACAATAGATCTTGTTTCACAAAAACAATTTCTCTTTTAAAACCATAACCTTCCAATGCAAGATTAAAAATCAATTTCAATAGTTGTTCGATAAAATGATAATGCAAAATGTACAATCCTTCATATGTTTCCATTTCCAATTTCCTCCACACAATTCTCCATTGTGATCAATTTCCATATCCCTATCTATGTAATATCATGATACAATCCCAAAAGATAATATAACAATGCCAATGTTCATGTATTTACCACATGTAAATCAACAACTTCCAACTTAGTCTTTTCAAGATAATTCAACAATATTCCTTATATAAAACAAACTTCCAAAGTCAAACATTTTCTTACCTTTCCAAAAATCTCCTCATTTAAATACCAACATGGCAATCCCCTACCAGTTATCAAAACTAAAACTTCTAAGCAATAGGTTCATCAATAGCAATAACGTATGACACCAAAGTGGGTTCAAGTTTTCATCGATTTCTAACTCACAAACTTTATCAATGAAATGTAATTACAATATTTTCAAAACTCATCCCCATTCCAAACATTAAATAGAATCAAATTCTCATTTTTCTCATGCAAGTGAAATCTCAAGATCTTCAAGTTCAGTCATAATTCTCAACAAGCATAAGTGAATATTCTAACATTTAATCAATCATATCAAAATCTTTTCTTGACTATAAATATAAAATATAATGTGAGTGTTTACTTTTCGATTATCAACATCAACCGCATCAAATTAAACCAAGGAAAAATAAATAAATAAATAAAAGTTTTGGTAACTCATTCTTGTTTGAATCCAATTCATCCATTTGCTCCAAACGAGCTAAAATCATATTCTTTTCTTTTATTGTCAAAATCCGCCAAAACAATTCGAATATCTCATATATGAATTTTAGGTATTATTATGATAACATAACTATGGACCAAATACCATATCATATCAACTTAATCTCGCTTATTTCTCCAAATCTCATTGTTGGTCAACATCATCGCCTTTAATCTTATAATATTAAAAGTTAGGAATTTAAACACAATAACACACCTTTAATTACGAAGGATTTTAAATATTAACCAAACTAATTTAATTCATCAAATTATTAAATCCATTACGTTCACCATCTTCCAAATTAATAACACCAAGCATAAATTCACATGTCTCATCACTCAAAATACTCCCACATTTCATAGTCATGGGTCATGGGTCTCGCCCATAAGTTAAACATCACCCAATTATAAATCAAAGTAGACCCAACAAACTAATCTCAAGTCATGGCCTAAACACCCAAAACTCAATATCAAATTCTGTTGTACACTAGACCAAACACCAATTAGTCCGCGAATTTTCATAAAATAAATACTCATCAATAAATTCTAAACTTTTTACCCAACGTGCTAGACTCGTATGTGAACAACATATAAAAAGTTTTATACTTTTCTGAGATCAGAAACTATTTTAAAAAAATACAAAACATAACTATTTTCGCACAGAATTTACATAGCAGTCAAATCCGAAAATTTGCTCAATTAAATTATGAATTGTCTATTTAAAAAAAAAAATTATGGGTCATCATAAAGATGAAGAGGGGAAAACAAAAGGGAAGATAAAAAAGAGATGAAGTGTACGAGCACGAAATAATCTTCTCGTATGATCCTGTTGATCAAGTATGCACTCCTCCAAACGTCGTCGATTTACTCCCTGAAAACACAAACGTGAGCTAACCGGCGGGTGTGTGCCGGAAACCCCTCTGATGCCTAAGTCAGCAAAATAGACAAATAGACAAAAAGCTCTATATATTCAGGAATCAAAGTTGTGTTACCTCTCCATAGGTGATATTTTGAGCTTTTGTAGGTTCCGCGTGGCACAATCCTAGTAGGACTTTTACTCCTCCATTCAGAGTCCTCCTAGGAATCACACTCCTGAAAGATAATACTTATCCTTCAACACCCCCCTCACTGCTTAAACCAAGTGAGATGGTTTTACCACGGTTCGATGTCAATACGACCGAGCTAACATGACCATGCTAAAGCCGCAGACTAGACCGAGCTCTAACTAGCTTGGTTCTTTCTTTCACTACGTGTACCTCGGTTTGGTCTGTTGAGACCGGGCTAATCGGAGTAAGCTTCTACCGTGCTATCCAGAGCAAAGTCCACCAAGAGAAGCCATCTTACCTTGGCTCTGAATACGATGACCGAACTAACTATGGCGCGCTACGACCGCGCTAACCAAAGCGAGGTCCACCATGAGAAGCCATCATACCTCAGCTCTAGATACTATGACCAAGCTAACTATGGCGCGCTACGACCGTGCTAACTGTCATTACACTTGGACCGAGCTAACACTTGCGATCCACTTGCTAAGCCCTTTTTACCGCAGCTGACACCTTTACCTCGGCTGACATTGCATGACTCTTCTCGTAGCTCGGCTCTTCTCTCTGTTTGACTACCTTGCTCAGTAGCTCGGCCATAGTGTTGACCGCCACTAGGAAGTAGCTAAGTCCCGTAGCTAGGTCCCGTGGCTAGGTCTCATAGCTAGGCCGCATAGCTAGGTCCAATAGCTTGGTCCCGTAGCTAGGTCTCGTAGCTCGGTCTCGTAGCTAGGTCCTGTAGCTAGGTCCAACAGCTTGGTTCTATAGCTAGGTCCTATAGCTATGTCCCATAGCTAGGTCCCATAGCTAGGTCCTAAAAATATCTTTGACCGCCACTCCAACCTAGCTCGGCTTAATTTGACTACACAAATTACCCTCTCAATTGCCCCTTAATTCCATCTGCGTAGCATGATTTGGGATTACCTATTAACAGCCGAGCTAAAAACTTTAGCCCTTCAACCGAGCAATAACTATGGGCTAAACCAGCTCCCTGACTTAGTCAAAACTGAACTAAGAATGCCGCACCATAAGCTTCAACCGGGCTACGAATCCCTTGTTCCACTTAGCCGAGGACTCTATTTATTTCGTCTTTGTTTCTTTTAGCACGGTCCAACGATCCATGCTTAATATTTTTCTTTTTCACTTTGCAGATTGACTAGGTTGGCCAGGCACACCTTTGTACACTCAACCGAGATACTAAAGAGGGCCAAGGAAAGACAACCAAACTTCAAACTGAAATCATCCGCCTTACCGAGCTAGTCAAATCGGCGGAAGCAGATAAGCAAAAGGCCCTGGTCGAACGGAAAGACAAGTACCTGTATCCTATAATGTGAGGCTGCCAAAGACCTCTTCTTCAAGTGTGGATGGAAAGCAACTGTGGTGCAACTTGGTCCTAGCCAAGAGACCGAGGTCTTCCTAAACCCTCCTCCATATTTTATACCGAGCTCCATGGTGGAGTATGCAAATGCCATTCAGCAAAAAATTTTTCAAGCTGAGGAGGAAGAGGATGCATCCCAAGAGCCTGATAACAACGCCCAGCTTGGTCGCCAGTCCATCTCTTCAACTCCAGTGGTCTCCATCTCACCTTTGCCTACTGTGTCTGATGTGGTGCCTTCGACAGAGCTCAACCAAATGTGCTTGCCATAACCGAGCTACCTTTAGGTGAAGCCAAGGTTGAATTGGATGCCGATTTAGATGACCTCTTTGCATGACCATGTACTTTCTTTTCTTTGGATACTAACTTTGGAAGCTTTTGTAACCGGGCTGAGGCCCCACCTTTTGTGCTTCTGATTTGGATTTTGAATGAAAATCTCGCATCTGCTTGTTCGGTCTGTTCCCATGCTTGTATTCATTTTGTATTCAGACTAATATTTTCTTGCCGAGAGACCTATCTCGGTCTTAACCTTGCAATCTGTTTATACCTGCCAACCACTCTTCAGCCTAGATCCTTATCTCGGCTAAAAAGTAAAAAATGTTGGTTAAACCTGCCAACCACCTTTAGCCTAAGTCCTTACCTCGGCTAAAGGGTGCAAAAGAGTTGTGTTGGTCAAACCTACCAACCCCTTTAGCCTAGGTCCTTACCTCGGCTAAAGGGTGCAAAAGAGTTGTGTTGGTCAAACCTACCAACCACCTTTAGCCTAGGTCCTTACCTCGGCTTAAAGGATGCAAAAAAAATTTTGTTGGTCAAACCTGCCAACCACCTTTAGCCTAGGTCCTTACCTCGGCTAAAGGGTGCAAAAAAGTTTTGTTGGTCAAACCTGCCAACCACCTTTAGCCTAGGTCCTTACCTCGGCTAAAGGGTGCAAAAAAGTTTTGTTGGTCAAACTTGCCAACCACCTTTAGCCTAGGTCCTTATCTCGGCTAAAGAGTGCAAAAGAGTTCTGTTGGTTAATCCTGCTAACTTCTTGCAGCCTCATCTCGGCTTCGGAGAGCTAAATGTTGGTTATTCCGACCAACATAGAGCCAAGTGTTTGGTTATTCCGACCAAACTGGCCCCCAAGTCGGGCAAAGACTTGTTGGTCAAACCTGCCAACTTCCTGCAGCCTAGATCCTTATCTCGGCTTAGGAGAGGTAAGTATTGGTTTTTCCAGCCAACTCTGTTTTCAATGCCCCTACCTCACTAAAACAACTTTTACAGAAGAAAATAATCTATGCTGAAAAGGGAACTACTTGTTTTATTGAGAAAAATGTAAATTACAAGTACCCTATCGAACAGATAACTTGAGATTGGCAGTGTTCCATGGTCTGGGGATAGCCTTGTTGGCTCCATCGTCCAAGTGATATGCCCCTTTTTCAGCTAAACCAACCACTTTGTATGGTCCTTCCCTACTGGGCCCTAGCTTGCCTTCTCTAGGGTCTTTACATCTATCATTTCCTGTACCAAGTCTTCCACTGTCTTCTGTTCAGCTGCCTTGCTAACATCTACGGACGGCTCCTTGCTCTCAAGTTCTTCCTTTTATGTATTGGTCCAAGTGTCCAGCTGCCACTAACTCCTCCAAATGCTGCTTCAATGGTGTGCAATTTTCAGTGCGGTACCCCTGTTCATCATGGAAGGTGCACCGCGATCTCTCGTCATAGTCTTTTTGCGCTTCTCCCAACTTAGCAGGCCATCAGACGAAAGGTTCATTGCGTATCTTGCTGAGGATCCGATAGATCAGTTTTTTGAACACTGTGGTAATGGCAGTGCGGACTCTCCACCTCCTTTTTTCTTGGTCCTCAACGTTGTCCTTCCTGCCTCGCCCGTCCCTGCTTGGACGTTCTACTGTGTTGACTTTTGCTATAGTCTTTTTATCTGGTATTGCAGTTGTGCCAGATTTTGCTTTAGCACGGGCGCTATCTTCCTCCACGTGAATATGTTGGTGTACTCTCTTCATCAAGGCTTCCATCGTAAGGGGTGGCGTCATGGTAATTGAGTCCCTTAACCTGTTTCCGACTGGAAGACCTCTTTTGTATTGCGCGATGGCGAGATTTGTGGGGCAATCTCCTATCTGGTTGAAAGTTTCCCAATATCTTCCATTGTAGGATCTCAACGTCTCTTCGTCGCCCATGTCGATGGAGAGTAGCTGATCGATCTCCACTGGTGTTTTGGTGTTCGTTCTGAACCTTGTAACGAACGCCTCTGCCAATTGCGCCCAGGAGGTTATGCTGCCTTCTGGTTGCCTTTCGAACCAGATTAAGCCTAGGTCGCCAAGGCTGGATGGGAATAGAATACACATCAAAGCCTCGTTCTGCCGGTATACCGCCATAACTTGGCGAAAGTGGCTCAAGTGCATGTAAGGGTCCGTCTTCCCTTCGTACGTAGTGAATTTAAGCTGGTGGAAGCCTGAAGGTAATGGTGCGTTCTCTATTGCCGGAACGAACGGCGATGTTTGCAACCTTACTAACGCTTTGTCCGTTGGTTCGTAAGCAGGGCGCGGTATTGGCATTCCTACCTCGACGCTTCCATGCGATCGATGGGCCAACCGCTGAAGGGCTGAAACTCTGCGTGGGCCGCGCGCCTTGGTATCCTCCTTCCATCATGCCCTTTCTTCAAGTACAGTCCGCAAGTCAGATGATCTAGGCATCTCCGTGTGCCTAGATGACGTTTGGTGCGTGCGTGAAGGCCGATAGGTGCTTCCTTCAGTATATGACTTCTCAGTTTTCGTTCTCTCAGACCTGGAGTAACAAGTCCTAGATGTCCTTGTTTGAGTATCGCCTATCCTGAGGCTCCTACTCTCTGCCTGTGACGGTGTGGTGTGCCTACCACGATCTTTTGAGTGGCGAGGGGGCGTCTTGCCTTTGCGCCCCTCTCCTATCGCCATCCCTTTGCCTTTCATCTGGCATTTCATGGATTCCATGTCCGCCGCCATCCTCCGTATCATCTCGTCTTGCTTCTTCACGCGGTCCTCCAGGACTTGAGGGTCCATCCTTCGCCTTTGTCTGTTCGGACTTCGAGAGCGAGAGTGACGGGGGTTGTCAGTCCACCTCCCCTTTGCATCCCTCATGGGGTTCTGCCACTGGGGCTCCAAATCCACCATGGGAGGGATAGAAGGCAGGCCTTCGCGCCTCCTACCCCCCTCTGGAGTTTGTCTGTCGATGGCGGACTGCAGCAAGTCTTCGTTGTTCGCCATTGATTTTTACTTAGGAAAGAAACTTGATCAATAGGTTTCGTTCTTTCTGTGATTCCCACAGACGGCGCCAATTGTACGAGAACGAAATAATCTTCTCGTATGATCCTGTTGATCAAGTATGCACTCCTCCAAACGTCATCGATTTACTCCCTGAAAACACAAACGTGAGCTAACCGGCAGGTGTGTGCCGGAAACCCCTCTGATGCCTAAGTCAGCAAAATAGACAAATAGACAAAAAGCTCTGTGTATTCGGGAATCAAAGTTGTGTTACCTCTCCATAGGTGATGTTGTGAGCTTTTCTAGGTTTCGCGTGGCACAATCCTAGTAGGACTCTTACTCCTCCATTCAGAGTCCTCCTACGAATCACACTCCTGAAAGATAATGCTTATCCTTCAACACCCCCCTCACTGCTTAAACCAAGTGAGATGGTTTTACCACGGTTGGATGTCAATACGACCGAGCTAACATGACCATGCTAAAGCCGCAAACTAGACCGAGCTCCAACTAGCTTGGTTCTTTCTTTCACTGCGTGTACCTCGGTTTGGTCTATTGAGACTGGGCTAACCGGAGTAAGCTTCTACCGTGCTATCCAGAGCAAAGTCCACCAAGAGAAGCCATCTTACCTTGGCTCCGAATACGATGATCGAACTAACTATTGCGCGCTACGACCCCGCTAACCAAAGCGAGGTCCACCATGAAAAGCCATCATACCTCGGCTCTAGATACTATGACCAAGCTAACTATGGCGCGCTACGACCGTGCTAACTGTCATTACACTTGGACCGAGCTAACACTTGCGATCCACTTGCTAAGCCCTTTTTACCGCGGCTGACACCTTTACCTCGGCTGACCTCTTTACCTCGGCTGACACCTTTACCTCAGCTAACATTGCATGACTCTCCTCGTAGCTCGGCTCTTCTCTCTGTTTGACTACCTTGCTTAGTAGCTCGGCCATAGTGTTGACCGCCACTAGGAAGTAGCTAAGTCCCGTAGCTAGGTCCTGTGGCTAGGTCTCATAGCTAGGCCGCGTAGCTAGGTCCAATAGCTTGGTCCCGTAGCTAGGTCTTGTAGCTCGGTCTCGTAGCTAGGTCCAATGGCTTGGTTCTGTAGCTAGGTCCCATAGCTAGGTCCCGTAGCTAGGTCCTAAAAATATCTTTGACCGCCACTCCAACCTAGCTCAGCCTAATTTGGCTACACAAATTACCCTCTCACGAAGTGAGAGAGAGAGAGAGAGAGAGAGAGAGAGAGAGAGAGAGAGAATGAATTGCGGAAAGAATTGAAAAGGGGGACTTACGTGTAGGTCGTAGTAAGTGGACATATTGTCTAATAGGTCCTCTAATAATTAATGACATTTTCATTAAACGCTATTAAAAAAATGTCACTAATTGTTAATTTTTAGCGACAATATGAAAATTTTGTCACAAAAAATGTCACTAATTACAAGTTTTAGCGACAATTTAAAAAAATCGTCACAAAAAAGGTGTCATTAATTTACAACTTTTAGTGATAATTTGAAAAATTCGTCACAAAAAAATGTCACTAATTGTAAGTTTTAGCAATGTCTCTAATTGTCAATTTTTAGCGACGTGTAAAAAATTGTCACAAAAAAATTATTTTTAGCGACAATTTTACGAAGACTTATTTTCAATAAGACTTGATGGGAATTAAGTCTAATTATTATGACCTATTGGTAGAGTCAGAGAGTGAATCGGCGTAGAGTAGCATGAGGCTATTGGTTATATTGTAATTTGATTTTTTATTTTTATTTTTTTAGAGAAAGGATTATTGAGAGTAAATATTTAACAATTAAAATTGTTAATATATTTTAGGTAAATTATAAATACATTTCCTGAGATTTGATTAAAATATGAATCACTTTCTATAGTTCTGGAAATTACATTTTACCTCATGAGGTTTCTAATTTCATAACAAATTGCCTCTTTTATTAATAAATCATGAATTTAATTAACAATTTTTAATAATGTTAGAAATATGTTTCAATTATTAATTTAGGTAATTTAAGTATTGCATATGAGAGTAATTATGAATTTTATTTTTTTTAATTAATTCTGTTAAATAAAAAATTCTAACAAGGGAGTATTTGTAATTTTTCAAATCATAGAGGGTAATTTACACTTTAAGCAAACATTAGGGGTATATTTATAATTTGCCCTATATTTTAATTGTATGGGATGTTTGTTATGCGATTTGAAATTTCGAAAGGCAAAATATATTTTTAGAGCCTGAGAAGAGAATTTGTATTTTAGACAAACTTTAAATGACTGTTTGTTTGGAATTTTTTTTTACATAAATAAGTCATAAAATAAAATAAAAAAACTTACAAGATTACAATAGATATACCCCGCGCCCTACCAAAGCTATACAAAACAAACCAACTAAAACATTTCTGCCACAAATCTGCCACAACTAATTGAAACTAGAATAAAATAAAAAAATGGTTGGATCCTACAACCTATTCAACATCCATAATTAAAAAGTATTAAAAAGATATTATTTTAGTTAAAAAGAATATTAAAAAATTAAATAGTTACAAAGTTTTTAATTCGTACAAAAAAATTAATGAATAAATGTTATTTATTTATTCTTATTTGTTTTGTTACAAATGAATTATATAGGTGCCGTTTAGTAACACTTACATTTTCAGTTTTCTATTTATATTTACAAAAATTTTAAAAATTCAAATAAAAATTTGTTTGGTAAATTTTTAATTTATAAATCAGTAGTCTTAATTTATAAATTTGGCCAAAAAATGTGTTTTCGTTTTGAGTTTTGAGTTTTTTTATTTTATTTTTACCACCCAATACTAGCAACCACCCGCCACCATTTTCCACCACCATCTTCCGCCACTACCACCCACCCCCCACCACCCACATGCCACCACCACTCACCACCCACATGCCACCACCACCCACCACCCGCCATCACCACCCACCTGCCACCCACCAGCCACCACCACCTACCTGCCACCCACTCGTCACCACCACCACCACCACCCACCTGCCATCCACCCACCACCCACCACTACCATCCATCGCCCGCCACCACCACTCACCACCCACCTGCCACAACCATCCACCACCTGCCACAACCATCCACCACCCGCCACCACCACCACCCACCACCCATCACCCATTCGCTACCACCCGCCACCATCACCCAACCACCCACCCACCACCACCGCCACCCGCCATCACCTGCCATCTGCCACCCACCTGCCACCACCATCTACCACCCGCCCCCGCCACCACCACCACCACCCACTTGCTACCACCCACCACCCACCCACCCATCATCACCACTCGCCACCATTACCCACCCGCCACCCACCATTCGCCACCCACCTGCCACCGCCACTCACCTGCCACCACCACCACCACCACTCGCTACCACTCACCACCCGCCACCGTCACCGTCACCGTCACCGTCACCGTTACCGTCACTCACCCACCACCACCAGCCACCACCACCCACTCGCCATCCGCCACCCACCTACCACCACCACCCACTCGCTACCACCCGCCACCGTCACCCACCCACTTATCACCACCACCCGCTGCCCACCACCCACCGTCACCACTTTCCATCACCATCTTCCGTCGCCACTTGTCACCACTTGCCATTTCTCACTCTTTTTTATATTTTTAAAATTTTTTAAACATTTTGTCAATTACCAAACGCGTTTGTAGCTTATGTTTTTCTAAAAATTTAAAAAAAACCAATTTATAAAATTTTTATAAATATAAATTGAAAATGTAAACGTTACCAAACAGACAAATAACTTTTTAATTTTTTTGTTTAGAGTTTGTATAGTTTCTCAAGCAACTCTTATGTCAAATCAAGCAACTAATGGTATGAGAGGTACTCGGGTTTTTAACTTCATCTAAAATATATTTGCAATCAAAGCATTAATAATTTAATTGGGTTGTGGAAGTTGATGGAGTCCGACTTTTATACCCAAATAAATAAATAAATAAATATAAAAATTATAACAGTCGAATTAATAGTTAAATATTTTATGTTTGTTAAAATAATTTTAAAATTGTGTTTGTATTATGAATTTGAACAATAATTTTTAAGAATAAATGAAAAAATGTGATTAAAATGTAAATAAAATATAAATTAAATATTTTTTCTTTTTCTTTTTATTTCTATAAGGGCAGTGCTACGTAGCTCGAAACTCGTGGCTTGAAACCCGGCTCGACACCAAAACGACATCGTTTTGGTGTCGATTTTTTTTTTTCTTTTTTCCGTCTTTTTGTTGTAGAACGAAGAAGGAGATGAAGAAGAAGGGAAAAGAAGAGAAGGAGAAGAATGGAGAAGAGAAGGGAGGAGGAGGAGGAGGAGGAGGAGGAGGAGGGGACGGGGCCATAAAAATCTGTTGGAGGAGGAGGCGGGGCGAGGCGGTGGTGGAGCTTCCACCTGCGACGACGGCGGCGAGGCGACGGCGGTGGTGCTGCGCGACGATCTCCTCCCTCCCTTCTCTTCTCTCCCTCCCTTCTCTTTCTCCTCTCCCTCTTTCGAGCCAATTCGAGCCCCCCCTGTCGAGCTACGGCTCATTTCCGTTTCTATAATACTATCCAAATTTATGATCCAAATAAAGTGTAATGATTAAGTTCAATAATTACTTATATATACATATAAAATAAAAAGATTATATATCCAAAAACAATTGGGGAAAAAAAAAACTAAATGCTATCATGAGCAAAGAGAAAAATGAAATCGAAAATTTTGGTAATTAAAACATTGCACCAAACTTATGGTAGGTAAGAACCCATATGTAGTCACATAAGAGAGTTCTAAATTCTTAAACAAATAATGAAAAACCTAGCCACATACTTTTTAAATCACCATGATATCAATATATTGTAGTTTGATTTTAACCACTCTGTTTGAAAGATAGAACTTAATGAAAATCTCTTCGATTTTAATTATTTTATTTGAGACTTATAGTTTGAAAAACTAATTTAGAATGAGTATTTGATATGTAAACGAAATTTGTACATTGAATTTGCATATAGCATGATGCAACTGTATTGAGATTTATCATTTTAAAATAAAATATTTATTTATATAATATTTAATATAAAAAATATAACCATGACATTGTTTTAATGATAAATTTTGGCTAAATTAATTACAAAAATTTAAAATAGACCAAAAAGTCAATAATCATATTTAAATTATAATTATTTCACTTTTTTTCTCAAAAAAGTAAAAAAAAAAAACAACTCAAACCAACTTTTTAGCCACGGCTAAAAAAGCCAAAACAACTTCCCAAACAAAGCCATTAGACTTGCATTTTGTTAAATTATTAGTTTAATCCTAAGACTATCTCCTCCCAAACAAACTTGAACAAAGTGTAATTACGTAAGTCTTCACAAAATTATGTGAATTTGTATTCAATTTATGTATTTTTATAAGATCATTTATTTAAATTTGTGAAAATTTACATAATTTTATATTGGGGTTATATACGATATGCATTGCCTACTTAAATATTTTTCAAAACTTTAACTGGATCATATATATATATATATGTTTCAAAATGATGAACGAATTGCAAAATACATGCTGTATAATACCCTCTCTGCTCCGAAAATCTTCCACGAAAACAAAAGTCATTTCATCTTCCACCAGGACTTGTGGGAGATGGAGGACATCGTAAAAAAATATATAATAATAATAATAATAATAATAATAATAAAGGTGAAGCAACACTCCTCTCTCTTAAAATTTATAACAATTATAAAGATCTCCCCTTCATTGTCAGTATTGTTAGCCTAACACCGTTACCGAATAGTTGTATTTTAAAGTCGTACTTTTTTTTCTTCTTTAAAAAAAAAAAAAAAAATTTATGTGGTTACATCTAATTATCAGATCAATTTGATTTTTATTCTTTATAAATGATTCATATATAAAGAGGTACAAAATGAACAATTAAAATGATCAAAATAAGATCTATAAAGAATTTCACAAGCCAATTAGACCGGACTGCACTTCTCTCCAACTAGAGAGAGAAGTAAATACCAATAAATAAATAAGTTATGACATTTGTATGAGCACAGCTACGAATAAATACGCTTGGATATGTTGACAAAAAAATTTATTTTTTATTTCAAGTAACATAATAGTTAGTTAAATTGTTTAATTGATTAAAGATTCGATTTACTCAAGTTTTAATACCAAAAGTAATGGGTTAATTAAATCTTTAGTTCCCAAAATATGTAAATTTATATAAGTTTAGTTTTAAATGATTAAATTATGTTAATTTAATCTCAATATATAAAATATATTTCTATTTGATCCCAACCTAAATCTGTCAAATAAATGCCGTTAAAGCCAAGGTAACAGCATCAAAGAATCCTTCGCTTTTGTCAATTCAAAAAAGTGAAAATTCAATTAAAATATAACACTTCTAGTTATCAAAGTATGAGATTTATGTCATTTTAATTTTTAATTTTTAAATCTAAATAATATTAATTTATTTCCCTACATATTAAAAATGTTTTAATCTAGTCACTCAACCTAATTCTGCCTCACTTCATCCAAACAAGGGATAAAGCATAAAAATTATAAATATACATTCTCTTAAAAAAAAAAAAAAATACAGTATCTTTAAAAAATAATAATAAAATTGTGTATATATTGCGAACTCATATGGCTATCACTAATCACTATGTACATGTGGCATTTGTCTATATTTTCTTTGTCTTTCATTTTCTGTTTCCTCTGTAGAATATAAAGGAATTGAAATTCTATCCATTCCATTCATTAGACCGATATTGCCATCTCAAAAGATAAAGAATGGTTTAGATGAAACCACACAAGCTCATCAAATGAGAAACTAAAATTATTTCAAATAATAAAACATTGAGAACATAATTGAGCGGGAAATTAAATGGAACAATCACAATTCAAAAAGTTCTTACAAGTTGTTTGATAATTTTTTTTGGTAAATTACATTTTATTGGCTTAAAATTTAGTCATTTCTTCACTTTGGGCGTTGAACTGTTTTTTTCTCTCACTTTGATCCTTTATATTTCAAGTTTTTTTCTAATTTATTCTTAAAGTTAATTTCTGTTCAAAATTAAACAAAAAATGCTATATTAGTAGTCACGTACCATAAAAAATATATTATTACGTTTAAATTTGAGTTTGTGTTAAATGTGTGAGTTATATATAATAAATTATGTGTACATCACGTGAGTTAAAGTGTTATTTCTGTCTAATTTTGGGTATTAGTAACCTTTTGGAGTAAATTAGGAAAAAAATTAGAGCATAAAGGGTTAAAGTGGGAAAAAAGAATTTCAAGGGCCAAAACGAGAAAATAACCAAATTCCAAGGCAGCAAAGTGTAATTACTTTTTGCTTTATTTTATTTTATTTTATTTTTTTTGTAGAAACTGATAATATTTTAATTCTCTATTCCTTTAAATAAAGTAAAGGCTAATGTAGATGTTTCTTCTATCTTGATTTTTCTTTTCTAAAAATTTTCATAACCATTTGATAAATGTTAATATGAAGAACTGTCATGAAAAAATTGATTTATATATTCAAATTTCAGACAAGATGCTTAATCACAATGCTGTTCGATTCTTATATAATGACATTTATTATTATGATAAAAAAAAATCATAATAACATTATTTGATCTTTAATGAATGAATACAAAGAAAATAGTGAGAACGTAATTAAAAATTAGAGTAGCAGCAGAGTGTTATTTCACCCATCCATCCTGTGGGGTTATATTTCTGAGTATCAACACGTGGCAAGGTAACACCGAGGTGCCACGTGTCACGACAAGTTGTGCCAAGGTAATTCAAGATTTGCCGGGGTTATCTCCTAAGATATCTTAATCCGGGATAAAGGCCTCTCCTTTTCTTTTACCTCGGCTTAACCTCAAAGGCCGAGCTATCAAAGAAGAATAAAGCCGAGGTAACTGTCAGATCGGTCATACATGCCTATATAATATACAATATTATCTTGGTCAGATGGATGTACAGCCATGTGAAGAGAGCCTTGAGGCCAAAACTGCTGGCCATGAGGCCATGTGAGTTGGCCATGAGGCCACGACAAGCTATGAGAAGCCATGAAAAGCTTTTATCTGGAAAGCTGCAAAAAGCGCAACAGTGGGTTGGCAGCTAGCTCAAAAGTTGATGGCCACAATGTCAACTTTTCTGGTGTATATATGGAATGGTTAAGAAAAATGAGGGGGAGAGGGACAGAACAGATGCAACTACAAGCTAATTGTAACACTTACAATTATAAGCTTAGAGAGCAATAGTGAGAGAGAATTACAGAGAGTTAATTGTAATTCTTACTGTTTATCCAATATAGTGAATTACCTCGGCCTCCCGTGGACGTAGGCAATTTTGCCGAACCACGTTAAATTCTTTGTGTTATAATTTGTGTCATCTATTCTGCCTGTGTTCTATAGCTGAATCACTAAGATAGGCAGTGTGATCAGAAAATCACTCACACACATCCTTTCATTTTTTAATTTTACTTTTATTCTTATGCAAGCAATTTCTCATCTTTTCACTTTCCACTTATTCCATCAATACACATACCGCCATTTATTAAAGAATAAGTCTATGAACCCCATCTTAACTCTCCTGAATTTATCCTGAATTTGAATTTTTGTAGTGTGAGATGCGTATATAGAATAAATTTAAACTATAAGATAATAATTGATGATAATTTCTAAGTAATTAAGTCTGAATTTGTAATATTAATATTTATTAAATGAGAGAGAATAAGTCTTTTTTTAATTATTTTATTACGTATATTTTTTTTACCAAATAAGTCTTGTTATTTTTTTATTTTTATTTATTTATTTTTTTTTTTGTAATTGTTCTTGAGAACTTGCAAATTTTCCAAAGATATGGCATCACATCAAACAATGACGCCTTGCCCTGTATTTTGTTCATGAAATTTGGAAAGGAAAATAAAAAAAAAATAGCGATCCAAACTCTGTTTGAGTAACGATCGGTGGAACCTGTTTGAGTCCTAGAAGAGCATTGAGAAGAATCCAAACTCCATTATTACATTACTAGCGACAAGCCTTCCAACTAACACAACTTTCTTCCTGCCCATGTGGCTCTGAAGTAACATCATGTTTTTTTTTTTTTTTTTTGGCTTCTTTTCATCTTCTTTTTTCTTGTCATACTTTGTTCTTTTACAAATGGCTTCGATAGATTAATTTCGTGCACATCAAGTTACATGTTATAATTGGATTGATATTCATGAGCATTTTTAATATTATGGCTACGTCAGTTGACTTCAAAATTTTCTTAGGTCAAATTTAATTTTGAGTTGAGTTGTATGAGTTTTCAAAAGTTGGTTTGACTATGAAGTTTGCTTACACTGCTGGAAACGGGGTTTTTAGCGGTGTTTAAAAAATGCCGCTATAGGTTCCAAAAATGTCGTCAAATCCTTTTGTGACATTTAACACTAAATGTCAAAGATGTGGCCGTTGCTATAGCTTTATGGTGCTTTAAAAACATCGCTATATTACTATAGGTGGTGTTTTCTAAAAACGCTGCTAAAAGTTCTACTAACAGCAACGTGACGTCACCATGCTATTTAGCAACGTTTTTAAAATGCCGTCGTATCTCTTTTTTTTAAAAAAATGTAACCGTTGGTATGATATTTAGCGACATTTTTTAGAACGCTGTGATAACCTCTCTTTTTTTTAAAAAAAAAATTGTGCTAACTTTATGTGATTGAATTAAAAAAAACCTGTATTAAAACTGAAAAATAGCATTAACATGAAATAATAACTCCCATTCAAATAGCAAATACAACATTAGTTCACTTTCCTATTCAATTTAATATACAATCACCATTAACCACAAAATAACATATTCACAAATCATGTTTTAGCAAAAACATTAACAGAGAAAGAAGTGTTGAGCTATAATGATTGATCCAACTATACAAGAGATGGCAAATTACTATCAAGAAAATTATCCCCAACTCAAGATATCACTAAAGTAAGAGACTCTATTGAACTTTACTAGATTGTGTTTCACAAATCTATTCTTGCCTATAACATAAATTTCAACCTTGGATGAGTTAAATTCAAATTGATTAGTTCACTGTTAGTCTTCACTAGTCTACATACCTGCATCAGAACATAAACTGCAATCAGATTCACCAAAATAAACATAAATTGAAAAAAATTTAAACTTAATTTTCTTAATCACTTGATTGCATTTATTTATTTTTAATTGTTTAATTTTTTCGGTAGGGGTGGTTGGAGTTTTGCTCCTGACACAAATCTATGATTTAAGTTACAACTTTACTCCTCCAATTGTATTTAAACAAAAACTAGGGCTAAAATTTTTGCTTTCGTCCAGAATTGAAAAGATGCTTTAAAAACAATTTAGGTTTAACAGAAGGCTCTGTTTAAGGGATTTACTACATTTCTTTATTTAATATTTTTCCAAAAAAGACTAAAGCCCATCAATATAAACTTTAAGCCTATTGTTGGCAACTGTAATTGAGCTCTATATTCCCTTTCTTGATGGCCAACTTGGAATCCCAATTTTGTGCATTAACAAACAAAAGTTCATATGCCAGAATCCTCTCCTTAAAGAGAAGCTAACTCCACTCGGAGATCAATGGCTAACTCCCCCATGTATTATCTGCAAACTAGGAGCCATCATGAAGAAACCAAAAATAAAATAAAATTCAAAACGCACTAAGATAATTGAGAGTAAGAGATAAATCCAATATGTTTTTATTGCAAAAAAAAAGTTCAGACACATACCAAACGTAACTCCATCTTCCATTTGCATGGTTCCTACAATGCAACCATTAGTAATCATACACATACATATACTTCAGACATTAGACTCCCCCCGAACTTTCCCCATTATCAGTATGATGAATTGCAGCATCAAGTGCATCCCTAGAAAAATTTGATACATGGGAAAATTTGATTACAGCACCACATTTCCATTTCTCAAAAAGGGGAAGGAAAAAAAAATTAAAGGTAAAGAAAAAAAAATGAAATGAATTACATTACAAAATGGACACTAATTTACACAAAACAGGACGCTTGGGAGTAACAGTATGACCTAAAACAAAAATGTTAGTACATGGATCATATGTACTAGCTCTCTCTATTTCATAATCTGAGTTGGGCATATCAGAAATTTGCAAGTAGAAGAGTAGGCAACATCCCAAGGAGCCATGTTACAGAGAATATATGTAACGCCCTCAAAATAAACCCATAATATATATAACATTAACATGCATTGATAAAAGGAAATCAATCATTATCTCATTCATCAGAGTATCATTAGTGAAAGACATTAGTAAAAGACATCACATGTAACATCAAAAGTAAATGCCCTACGGGCTTACATCTTTCCAAGCTAACACTTGGACACAAAAACGTGAGTACTAACTCAACTACAAATTCAGCCCTTGGCTTGAGTTTACATGTAATGTCAAATAAAACGAAATAACAACTAATCTAAACAGAGTCTTCAACTCCACATCCTTCCAAGCTAACTCCTTGGAGGTAGCAAATCACCTGGACCTGAAAATGATGTTCCCGTATAGGGTGAGCCACAGCCCAGTAGAAATATACTAAACCAAATATAAGCATTGAATAAAGCAATAGCATTCAATAGATGGTTAACACAAATATCCATTTCATCAACATACAGTTTCATGACATGTTTCACTTTCCATTATTTATTCAACTTTCCATTTATACCAATATGGCTCAGAACCTGGCCAAACTATAACAGTGAACTATATATCACATTAACATTACTTCCAATATCAACAAAACAAATGAGACTAAGGCTCATACCAAAACACTTCCATACTTCCCGATTGATACACATTTTAGTGCTGTATCAACAACATGTAAAAATACTTCCATAAATCAATAAGCACACATATTAGTGGTGCTAATGGAGTCCATCCCCTATCTCCTCCTAAACTGGTTTGAGAGTCCATCCCCTATCTTCCCTCAAACCATGGAGTACATCCCCTATCTCGTCCCAAACAAAATGCATATACAATGTATTAAACACTTGTCATATACAATACTCAATCAATACACGTATTTTCTGTATTAATTCAACAATCAAAATCAATGACTCAACCAATGTGATTAGTTTCAGTTTTCCCTAATCCACATGCAATGTCTACAACAATCACGACTATCCTCCACCGATAGCCCAAAACAGTTATTTCTAAACAGGAAATAAATGTATCAATAAGTATAAACGCAACATTTTCATAGGTGAGTGATTAAACCATCCAACTACAACATTAAATCTCAAAAGTTCCCAATTCCATGAATTCAACTAAATTCACCAGTTTTCCCTAAATTAATTATATAAATTAATTTATTACAACACTAGGGTTTTTCCCAAAATTACCAAACAACCCCCAACATATCAAAATACCAAAACTTAGAACAAAACTTATAATATGGAGTAGGAAATCCCTACCTCGAAGTAAATAACCCGAATGGAGAAAATGGAGATGATGACCCAAAATCCAAAGTGCTCCAAACCGCCAAATTCTCAGATTAAAACAAAGCTCTCGACTCACTCTATCTTTTTAATAAAGAGCCTAGGGTAGAAACACCCTAAAACTAAATGATACCTAAGAGAGAAGGTGAATGGAGGGAGAGAGAAGTCGGACCTAGGGTTTTGGAATCAAAAGAATGTTGAAAACTGAATTTTCCCCGCTGCTGCTTATTTAAACCTGACAAGCTCGCTCGAGCGAAGGATTGGTCGCTCGAGCGACCAGACATAAGAAAGCCTCGCTCGAGCGAATAAAAGCTCGCTCGAGCCAAAAACTCGATGCCTCAGGTTTGCAACCCAGAAGCTCGCTCGAACGAAGAAACCCTGGCTCGAGCCATCAGACACAAAACTCTACTCTCGCTCGAGCGACCAAACCCTCACTCGAGCAAAGGACCAAAAACAAAAGCTCGCTCGAGCGACCAACTCCTCGCTCGAGCGAAGGTCCAAAAATCTGGACAGCAACACTTGGTTTCCAAACCCATCCAACCTGTAACCAACCGAACCAAAACATCCTATAACTCACAAATAAGAAATTAAAGGACGACAACAACCATTAAATGATGATAGGATCCACAGAACCTAAGTCTGGATACAACAACCAAATGGGAAAAGACCGGGGTCGTTATAACCTCCCCCCCTTAAAGAATTTTGTCTCCGAAATTAAGCATAAGTTTTTAAAAATAGGTTTTTCTCAAATTCCAACAATATGACAATTCAATAATAAACAACTTGACCCAATACCGGTCATTTCATCTCTTATCAAGAGGCATTTCACAATATATAATTCAACCTGCATTATCAATATGCAATTTTCTTTTCAATTTCAACAGTTTTGATATACGTGATTCCCATTTCCATATCATATTCAATTTCATGATATAACTCCAATTCTACAATATATTCAACATATATAAATGTTACATTCAACTTCCATATTGAGGCAAGTTCCAAAACATACTTTCATTAAACCAAAACATTTTCAATGTTTTACAACTTAAGACATATATAAAGCTCTTAAGTCCAACAATATTACGAAATTTAAATACTAGATTACATATCAACAAACATGTCCGGATATTTCTTGCGGACTTCCAACTCACGTTCCCAAGTGGCTTCCTCCACCCCGTGATGTTTCCATAGAACCTTTACCAAAGGGATGGTCTTGCCTATCCAAAACCTGAACCGGTCTCTCCTCGTACGAGACATCCTCGTCAACCACTAAGTCGGTCCAATCCAACACATGTGATGGATCCGACTCATACTTCCAAAGCATACTCACATGAAACACGTCATGAACTCCGGATAACTGCGGTGGCAAAGCTAAACGATAGGCAGCCTCGCCAATCCTCTCAAGGATCTCAAAAGGACCAATAAACCGAGGGGACAACTTCCCGCTCTTCCCAAACCTCATCAATCCCCGTCTAGGTGATATCTTCAGAAAGACATGATCACCCACCTCAAACACCAAAGGTCTCCTCCTACGGTCGGCATAAGATTTCTGACTGGTCAGAATAAGTCTCTACGGATAAGCTCAACTTTCTCCGCTGCTTTCTCACCAACTCCGGACCCAACAAAGGTGCATCACCCACCTCAGCCCAACAAACTGGAGATCTACACGGTCGGCCATACAAGGCCTCAAACGGTGCCATACCAATACTAGACTGGAAACTGTTGTTGTAGGCAAACTCCACCAAAGGTAAGTGCCTCTCCCACGACCCACTAAAGTCAAGAACACAACCTCAAGCATATCCTCAAGGATGCAATAATAATGCGCCGTCACCCGAGGATGATAAGCCGTGCTAAAGGTCAACTTAGTGCCTAAGGCACTCTGCAAACTCTGCCACAACTTGGCAGTAAAACGACGATCTCTATCTGAGATGATCGTCACTGGGACCCCGTGCAACCTCACTATGTCCCGAATATACAAGTCGGTAAGATGGTCTACCGAATCTCTCACGCGTATAGGAATGAAGTGCGCCGACTTAGTCAACCGGTCTACAGCCACCCAAATAGCATCACTACCCCGCTGAGTCCTCGGAAGACCTACAACGAAGTCCATAGTAACATGCTCCCACTTCCACTCGGCAATAGGCAAGGGTTGCAACAAACCCGCTGGCCTCTGATGCTCGGCCTTCACTTGCTGACAAGTAAGGCACTTAGACACGAAAGCTGCCACATCTCTCTTCATACCCCACCACCAAAACTGGCGACCCAAATCCTGATACATCTTAGTACCTCCCGGATGCACCGCAAGGCGTGAATGATGGAACTCTCGGAGTACCTCCTCTCGGCAAGACTCCGGCACAAACAGACGGTCTCGGTATCTCACACTCAGGTCGGGATACACCGTTAAAACCTTCTCAACTTTCCCACTGGAGATCTTCTCTCGGAGGGATTCTACCTCAAGGTCACCCCTTTGAGCCTCTAACACTCGAGTCACAAGTTTGAACAATGTAAAAACAAGGTCAACAAATTTCAGCGGATTCGCCTGAATAAATCAAACTCTCCAAGTGCACCCAACATCTCCCACTCTCGGATGGCTATACTAGCTACGTCACCAACAGATTTCCTGCTAAGGGCATCGGCCACTACATTGGCCTTCCCCGGATGATAATGCAATTTGAAGTCATAATCCTCAATGAACTCCATCCACCTCCTCTGCTTCAAGTTCAAGTCTTTCTGTGTAAACAGATATTTCAGACTCTTATGATCCGAGAATACCTCAAACTTCTCACCATAAAGATAATGCCTTCAAATCTTCAAGGCAAATATCACAGCTGCTAACTCTAGATCATGCGTAGGGTAATTCTTCTCGTGTATTTTCAACTGACGTGAGCCATAGGCAACCACTTTCCCCTCTTGCATCAACACACAACCCAGACCCTCTCGTGAGGCGTCACAATAGGCTGCATAACCCAACCCTCTCTCCGGAATAATCAAGACTGGAGCGGTGGTCAGTCTAACTTTCAGCTCTTGGAACGAATTTTCACAAGTCTCACTCCATACACATTTGGCTCCCTTTCGAGTCAATCTAGTCAACGGCGAAGCTAACCTGGAGAAATCCTTCACAAACCGGCGGTAATACCCAACTAATCCCAGAAAACTGCGGATCTCAAACACACTCTTAGGCTATGCCCAATATTGCACTGCCTCCGTCTTGGATGTATCAACAGACACTCCTTCCCCAGAAACTACATGGCCTAAGAACTTGACTTCTCCAAGCCAGAACTCACACTTCCCAAACTTAGCATAAAGCTTATGGGCTCTAAGTAACTCAAGCACCACTCTCAAGTGTTCCTTGTGCTCCTCCTCTGAAGGTGAATAAATCAGAATGTCGTCCACGAAGACGACTACAAAACGGTCTAAAAATTCTCAGAATATCCGGTTCATCAAATCCATAAACACTGCCGGTGCATTGGTGAGCCCAAATGGTATCACCAGAAACTCATAGTGGCCATACCGCGTACGGAATGTCGTCTTCGGAATATCTTCTTCCCTGACACTCAACTGGTGGTAACCCGATCTCAAGTCTATCTTAGAGAAACAACGTGAACCCTTCAACTGATCGAACAGATCATCTATACGAGGCATAGGGTACTTATTCTTAACCGTAGCCCGATTCAACTTCCGGTAATCGATACAGAGTCTCAAAGCACCACCTTTCTTTTTAGCAAAGAGGGCCGGTGCTCCCCACGGCAAAACACTAGGACGAATATAGCCCTTATCTAGCAACTCCTGGAGTTGAATCTTCAACTCAACTAACTCGGCTGGGGCAAAACGATAAGGTGCCATAGAAATCGGCGCCGTGCCGGGCACTAGATCAATAGAGAACTCAATCTCTTGATGAGGTGGCAAACTAACAAGATCCTCGGGAAAGACGTCCGAGTACTCACAAACCACTCTCGACAACACAATCTGGGTCTCTTCACACTCACCACTCTCAAAGCTAGCAAGTAGACCACTAAGCTCACCTCGCCCTCGCGGATCATACCCCGGTGGCAAAACACTACCAACCCGGTCCCCAAGAAATGGAAACACTCCCCGCTCAAGGTACGTAGTGTAACCCTCTGGCGGTAGCAATCGATAACTGCCCGGTATGACGATAACCAGTCTATACCCAAAATAACATCAAAGCCCTTCATGGGCATAACTACAAAAGGAAACGGAAGCCTATGATCGGAGACCTCTATATTACAACCCCTAACACCTTGTTTCAAGATCAATTCACCCCCAAGAGGTGACACTACACAAATAGGAGATGCTAACTGTGCTAACTCCAACTCCAAAACAGATGCAAATGCAGCAGACACAAAGGAATGAGATGCACCTGTATCAATCAATACATTAGCAACCGAGTTGCAAAATAGAAAGGTACCTCTCACGACAGATGGAGTCGGTACAAGATCCTGCGCGATAATAGCATACACGCGCCCTAGGAGCATAAGACTGCTGCACAGACTGGGACGATGAAGCCCCCTGATTAGCCCTCGAGGCCTGAACTGACTGAGCTGGCTGATGGTTCTGAGTCTGCCTCAAACCAGTTGCACCAGATGTGCCACTCAACTGCGGGCAAAACCTCTTCATGTGCCCTGCCTGACCACACTGAAAACACGAGAGCGGCTGGCCTCTACCCTGACTCTGGTTCTGAGATCGAGCCAAAGATGATGCTGCTCTCTGTACTTCTCCCCTCTGCGGGCAAACTGGAGACTTGTGGCCCAACTGACCACACTTGAAATAGGTAATGTCTCCTCGACCGCTTTTCCTAACACTCGCACTTTGGAAAAGTCGATCTAGAAAAGCTACTCTGAGACTGCTGAGGATTGAAACCTCTCTGTCTCCTGCCATCACTCTGGCCATCCTGACTCCTCTTGGAGCCTTTCTACCCTTCCTCCTCCTTCTACATCATGATCTCCATATGGGCTGCAGCATCAACCATACGCCCATAGTCCTGAATCATAGTTCCCCCAACTCTCAGATTGAGGCCACGCCTCAACTTCTTCTCAAACTCGATACAACGGCGCTCCTCAGACGCCACCAACTCAGGTGCAAACCTAGATAAACTAGTAAATACAGCCTCAAACTCGGCCACTGAAGAACTCTGCTGCTTAAGCTGGCAGAACTAGTCTCTCAGCTTCTCCCTGACAGCTGGAGATAAAAACCTCTCCTGGAAAGCATTCACAAAAGCCTCCCACGTACCTCCTATACGACCCTTAGTGAACTTCCACCACTGACCCGCATCTCCCTTTAGCTAGAAAGATGCCAAGGTCACTTTCAACACCTCGTCTTCGATGCCAAGCATCTCAAACGTCTTCGTTGTCTGTTCGAGCCATTCATCTGCCTTAAGCGGCTCTTTAGGGTCACCCAAAAATTCGTCCGGGTTAGACCGGAAGAACTCCCTCTTCAGAAAAGAAGGTCCTGCATCGACAACATGGACCTAGGCTTGATTCTCAGCCTTAAGAATGCCCACTGACTCTCTGAATGCCCCTGCTATCTCTCGGGCCAAAGCGCCCATAGCCTGCTGGCCTACTGCCTCGGCCACATTGGCCTGGCCAACACCCTCCTGCTGCTCCGGAACCTCCTCCGATATAGGCATCTCCTGCCTACCACGTCGACCACGCCTACCACGTCCTGACATCCTAATAAAGGAAACAAAGACGTTAGCACTCTAATAAATGTGCCAAAACTATAACACTCGCGTCCTAATGCATGGGACAACAGTAATTCATTCCACGTAACCACATAATCACATAAGCACCTACGAATTTCATTTCCGGATAATGACAGTCCCGAGGCGTTGCTATAGTTCCGGTTGGAAGCAGCATTGATCAAGTGCCTTTCCAACAAGACTACTAGAAACTCAAGGATCCAATCAATATCCTAGAAACTACATTCCATACCCACATAGTCACATAAACATGTTATCATATAAGCGTATAACAGTACACTAAGTCTCTATCAAACGAGACGAATCCATTGTGATACTAATCACTTCCCACGTACCCAAAGTATTCGAACCTGGTACGCTCTGATACCAAGTTGTAACGCCCTCAAAATAAACCCATAATATATATAACATTAACATGCATTGATAAAAGGAAATCAATTATTATCTCATTCATCAGAGTATCATTAGTGAAAGACATTAGTGAAAGACATCACATGTAACATCAAAAGTAAATGCCCTACGGGCTTATATCTTTCCAAGCTAACACTTGGACACAAAAACGTGAGTACTAACTCAACTACAAATTCAGCCCTTGGCTTGAGTTTACATGTAATGTCAAATAAAACGAAATAACAACTAATCTAAACAGAGTCTTCAACTCCACATCCTTCCAAGCTAACTCCTTGGATGTAGCAAATCACCTGGACCTGAAAATGATGTTCCCGTATAGGGTGAGCCATAGCCCAGTAGAAATTTACTAAACCAAATATAAGCATTGAATAAAGCAATAGCATTCAATAGATGGTTAACACAAATATCCATTTCATCAACATACAATTTCATGACATGTTTCACTTTCCATTATTTATTCAACTTTCCATTTATACCAATATGGCTCAGAACCTGGCCAAACTATAACAGTGAACTATATATCACATTAACATTACTTCCAATATCAACAAAACAAATGAGACTAAGGCTCATACCAAAACACTTCCATACTTCCCGATTGATACACATTTTAGTGCTGTATCAACATGTAAAAACACTTCCATAAATCAATAAGCACACATATTAGTGGTGCTAATGGAGTCCATCCCCTATCTTCTCCTAAACTGGTTTGAGAGTCCATCCCCTATCTTCCCTCAAACCATGGAGTACATCCCCTATCTCCTCCCAAACAAAATGCATATACAATGTATTAAACACTTGTCATATGCAATACTCAATCAATACACGTATTTTCTGTATTAATTCAACAGTCAAAATCAATGACTCAACCAATGTGATTAGTTTCAATTTTTCCTAATCCACATGCAATGTCTACAACAATCACGACTATCCTCCACCGATAGCCCAAAACAGTTATTTCTAAACAGGAAATAAATGTATCAATAAGCATAAACGCAACATTTTCATAGGTGAGTGATTAAACCATCCAACTACACCATTAAATCTCAAAAGTTCCCAATTCCATGAATTCAACTAAATTCACCAGTTTTCCCTAAATTAATTATACAAATTAATTTATTAAAACACTAGGGTTTTCCCCAAAATTACCAAACAACCCCCAGCATATCAAAATACCAAAACTTAGAACAAAACCTATAATATGGAGTAGAAAATCCCTACCTCAAAGTAAATAACCTGAATGGAGAAGATGGAGACGATGACCCAAACAGGCTCGCTCGAGCGAAGGATTGGTCGCTTGAGCGACCAGACACAAGAAAGCCTCGCTCGAGCGAATAAAAGCTCGCTCAAGCCAAAAACTCGATGCCTCAGGTCTGCAACCCAGAAGCTCGCTCGAACGAAGAAACCCTGGCTCGAGCCACCAAACACAAAACTCTACTCTCGCTCGAGCGACCAAACCCTCGCTCGAGCGAAGGACCAAAAACAAAAGCTCGCTCGAGCGACCAACTCCTCGCTCAAGCGAAGGTCCAAAAACCTGGACAGCAACACTTGGTTTCCAAACCCATCCAACTTGTAACCAACCTGACCAAAACATCCTATAACTCACAAATAAGAAATTAAAGGACGACAACAACCATTAAATGATGACAGGATCCCCGGAACCTAAGTCCGAATACAACAACCAAATGGGAAAAGACCGGGGTCGTTATAATATAGCGGTTTATTCAGTCAACCTCGTTCGCGCTCTTAGCCCACCTGTCTGTCCTCCAGAGTATAAGAGAGGCCTGTCAGGTAAAGCCTGAGCTTTTTGCATTTTCTGGTTCATGTTTCTATATTTTGTCAAACCCATTGATAATCAGTTTTGAGTCTTTTTCAATATAAAATCACCAAGATGATCCCAAAACCATAAAAAGGAAAACACCATAGAACGCAGACAAACTTCTATAGTTCTATTATACGAGTTGACAAACTTCAGTTTTGAGTAAAAATCTTTTTCAGAGCCCATATTTTACTTATACCACATGTAAACATGAGCTCAGAATCCTAGGCAAATCATGAAAATGTTTATAAAATGTTCCCAAAATTATCATTGGTGTCCAAGAGAATGCTATTGATCAAATTCTAACTATTACCATGTGGTGCCGACTAGTCATTCACATAAAAAATGAATATATATATATATATCACAAAAAGAATTATGAATGAGAACTATGAACTAAAATTGCATCACTTGCAACACAATTAAAAATGGCTTATTGACCAGGCTGAGAGCTGTTGTGCCCAGCAGCAGCAAATACAGCTTACCCTGCAATGGTTTCAAAATTCAAGTTACATTCTCTAATTGAAATTACATAGGATGAAACCACACACCAAAACTATGATTGAGGCTTGTAGGTTCATAGATGGAACAAGGTTGATGCAATAGCATTATTAGAATTGTAATTCATGTAGGCTAATGGTATTTTTATCAGTTTAATAGCTCTGAAATACATATATTGACATTACAAACTTCTGCTTGAAAAAAAAAAAAAAAGACTTCAGTTTAAGTGGACACAACCATTCAAAACCTTGCTAACAAATTAAAATTGGAAAATTTACCTCAACTAGATGAACATTGGAAGCACGCCTTAAGAGAACAAAAGAACATTTCCCAATTTGTGCCAGAGACATTCCAACCTACAAATATCAAACAACTAAGGTCTCTATCAACAGAGATGTCAAAGATCAAGGTGCACAAAAGAGTAGTCAAGCAAGTAGTTGGTAAATCCTTACAAGTAGTGCGGTCTTGTTATTGTATCGAAATCCTTTAACTACTGTTGAAAGCACAAGAGTCTTTATGACTGTTGGCACATAAATTTTAACTAAATTTATGACACGTATAGAGCCTATCATAGGAAGGTTATAGGTAATCACTTCCTAAAAAGATCAATATAATCTGTTGAAGTGCATAAATAAAACGACGTTGTATCTCAACGACATTATTCAAGATCCTCAAGTGACACGTGGAGCCTACGAAAGATGGCACCTGTAGAGCCTACAGCAAGGACACCACACTAGATAAAACCCCAAAGATCAATCCGATTAATTAGATATACAATTAATCAGATAGCGCTATCATTCAAAATTCAAATGGTGCTATCATTCAATTTGAAATTCAAATTGAGTATGAGGCATTCTTATCACCTGGATAGCCCTCTATAAATATGAGGACCATCCCACAAGATCGGGGATCAGAAAATCAGAAGTGAGAAGATCAGAGAGAGAGAGAGAGAAAGAAATTAAAAGCTAAAGAAGTCGTTACAAGAAAAAAGAAGAGAAGTCTAGAGAACTTAAGAGCCTACGCTACAAACGTAGAATGGCGATGAATAGGTAAAAGGTTCCAAACCCAAGAATTGTACTTTGTATTCAAGGGTTCAAAACCCATAACAATTTCAATAAAATATTTATTTTTTCTTAAATTGTCTTTTTGTTGTTTATTTTGTTCTTCATTAATCGGAGGTTTCATTTATAAAATGTGTAATTAACGATCTGAAATACAGATCAGAAATAGGAACCTGCTATTCAAATAGTTAACACTGTTTAGTCCAAAAACTAAACAATGGACATTTGTAACATAAAATTTTGAAAGGTGTTGAAACACTTCATGTTTTAAAATTTGTGTCTACAAATTCTGGCACGCCCAGTGGGACTTATTTCTCCTCCCATCTTTTGAAGAACAAAAAAAATATATATATATATAGTTGAAATTTACTGACGTATTCTCTTGTTATAGGAATGTTGAAGCAACTGTCAAGAGACAAACCTACACTCCAGTGGTTCTGAAATCACCAAGGGTGGAGATAGCACCCATTACCCAAGGGGCTCTGGAGCGAATGCTCTTGGTTGTCCCAAAGGTAGAACCAGTGAAATCCTAGAAAGATGCACTTCTTTCCCCTATCGCCCAAGGGGCTCCGGAGCGAAAGTTCTTGACTGTCCCGAAGGTAACTGGTGTGACAAAGAAAGTCACATTTCTCCAGAAAGCTGAAAGTTTGAGAAAGATTACTAAAGATTATGTGAAATTATCGAAGCAGTACGCAACTGTGAGGGCTACAGCTCGAACGAAGAGCTTTCTAATTCAGGCGAAAGAGGCTAATCAGGTTGCAACTACGACCTTTGTTGCAGCTTCAGTGGGCGCAACAAAAAATGTTGTGGCCTAACAACTCACAAGGGTAGAAGACTTCATTAAAATGATGGAGTCTGCCCAGAAGAGGGCCTCTGCTAAAAACTTGGCCATCATTAGGGCCATTGGAAGGAGGGTAATGATCCAAACTCTTCTTGATGAAAAAAGGCCCCTATTGTTGAAAAAACTGTTGCGACCTACGAATCGATAGTTCTGTTCAGAGCACAAAATCAGTCAAACCAAATCTTAGTCAACTCTCAGGAGCCAAAGGAACACCCGTTGGCTCGACAAGGTTTGAATAAGGAACACCCATTGGCCCGACAGGGTTCAAATAAGGAACACCCATTGGCCCGACGGGATTTGAATCAACATCAATTGGTCTGCCCTAAAAATATAGGAATTGTTTTGAAAATTCATAAGGAATTTGCAAAAACACAAACGGTTCCTTCTATACCCCTAAGGGCTCGACTTGATATGTCCTCAAGTCGAGTTTCGAAAAGACAAAGTCGAAGAAGAAAGAAGGCCTTAAAGAAACTGGAACTAAGAACAGTGGCGACAAATGTTATAGGAGCTATTGAAAAGGCTCTTTCGAAAGATGAACACCAAAAACAATTTGAAAGTCCTGTCTTTGTTGGAAAGTCAAAGGTAAAGAAGGGTAAGCAACCCTTGGGAAATATTTCTGCCTTGATCGAACTATCTATGGAGGGAATAAGAAAAGGGTCTGTAATAAGGTCTATAACCTATGAGGCTCAAAACAAAGCATCGCAGTCAAATGCTTCAAATATGAGTAATGTTGTGGGGGTTGATAATCCTTTGTATGAACATGATGATTCTATCTCGCTTGTTTCAATGAATATTGGAAGCAATGAATTGAGAGATGTCAACAAAGTCACAGTTATGATGACTGAGGTTGAGAAAGAAGGTGAAAATTCACAGGTCCAACAAGACCAAGGTCTCATGGAAAAAGTGGTGGCCCTACAAGAACAACTTGAGAGAAGAGAATGGGAAATGGCTGCTATGTTGGAGCAAATGCAACAGTTGTAGACCCAAATGACAGGAACAGGAAGTGCACCCAAACATATGGCACAACCTGTTGTGGGGACATCCGTAGGCATACAAAGCACACTAGCCCCAGGGGGCAATGGTCCTTGTTACTCTGATCTAACCAGTGGTGGTATGAATCCAATGCTCATGGCCATGATTGATGATATGGTGAGGAAACAAGTAAAGAAAGTCAAGGAAAAAGATGATGAGAACTTTTGAATAATTACAAAACCTTACCCAGCATGGGTAGATGATGTTCCATTTCCTTCTGGTTTTTCCCAACCAGATTTTAAAATGTTTAATGAAACAGGAGATCCAAGACAACATGTGGCTCATTTTCTTTCAAGATGGGTGTTAATAGCCCAGAATGAGGCCCTGTGCCTGCAGCTATTTATCCAATCACTTGAAAGTTCTGCATTTACATGGCATGCTAATCTTCCTGAGGGATCAATCCCAAATTGGGATTCCACGGTGAAGGAGTTCCTTAAACAGTTCTGCAACACACAAAGGCTAGTTGAAGTACCAGAATTGATTAAGACCAAGCAACGTGACAATGAGTCTGTTACAGATTTCATTGTAAGATGGCGAGCTTTGACATTTGTCTGTCCTCAAAAGTTTACGCAATTAGAGTTAATTCGGATGTGCCTTAACAACTTCCGACATGAGCTCTCTACGATTCTTATGGCTTAAAATTTTGAAGGATTCAACAATCTATGCACTAAAGCTCAGGATATGGAGCTGCATCTAGCTAAACGAAGGAGGCCTAGGCCCGTTGAAAGGGTTGAGTCCTCGACTGCAGCTATAGTTGAAACCAGAAAGAAGGGTCCCGTTGTAGTAGGGGCTAAAAAGCCGAAGGAATTTAAAAAGGTGACTATGAAAGAGAAGTTGGAGAAGAAATATGATCTGGTCGAAGACCTATTTGAAGATCTGTTGGAGTAAAAGTTGATTGCTCTTCCTGAGGTGAAAAGACCACATGAGGTAGGAAGGACCAACGATCCAAAGTATTGCCCCTACCATCGTTTGATTAGCCATCCGATAAAAGAGTGGTTTGTTCTGAAAGATAAAATTCAAGAACTTTTGGACTCTAAGATTATCGAGCTGCCTCCTCAAAAGAAAGCAGCTGCTAACCCAATCACTATCGACAATGATAATAAAGGTGAATGGGTTGTTTATCAATCAAAAAGCATGAAGACAAAACAAAATGCCACAGTGAAAGCTAGAAATGTGGTTGCTTCAACAACACAAGGGCCAAAAGTTTCCAAAAAGCAAAAACTAAAAGTTTCGAGGAAACAGAAAAAAGCCAAAGTAAGTAAGAGAAAAGGAAAGAAGAACCCAAAGAAGGAAAAAGGGGAGAAATTGGTCCCTGATGAGCAGTTAGAGCAATGTCCCCTTGTCCCAGTCACATTGAAGGAATTTCTGCCTTCAAAATTTCAATCCGTGGAGTTGCAGACATACTTTGATAAAAGAAGGGAGGAAAAGTTTACTTTGGCCCCTTGCCTAACCATCATTGTTTTGAGTGATGACGATGAAGATGAGGGTGAAGTTGGTTCAAAAGTTTGGGAAGGAGATTGCATTACATCTCCTATCTACATACCTAACTCACCAGAGTATACACCAATTTCTCTAGAATACACACCAGCCTCACCAGAGTATACAACAGCTTCTCCGGAGTACACACCAGAAGCCTTTTCTCCAGAATATTCGCCAATACCACCAATGTACTATCAAAGCACTCCAGAATATGTAAGGGGGACAGAACAAGGAGACACTGAGTGTAGGTCCGACTCTGAGCTTGTGAAAAAGGCGAAAAAATGACTACACTTAAAGGATGATGAGGTGAATGGTAGGTGTAAGTCATATGATGAAGTATGGAAGCATTCAAATAAACAAGCAAAGTCATATCAAATTGACAATCCTAATGAAGATTGGGAACTTGATTTTTCTCCTAATAGTTCACCATACACATCTCCATCCAGGACATACGATGGAGAAAGTGTATCAAGTGACCACTTTGACTTTCCTTGTAATGTTATCACTGTGGATGTAAATTTTGAAGAGTGAGAAATACATATCATTTCCAATCCATGTGATGATAAGAAAGCAAAAATTGAAGCTAGAAGGGAAGCGGAACATCAGGCAAAAGTAACAGTCCCTTTAAAAGATGAAGGTTTTGAAGCCCATCAAAATTTGATTATTAAAATAAATCAAATTTCTGGACACCCTTTCCCTAATTGGGTCGAATGGGTTCAGTTCCCACAAGGATATACAGTACCTCGTTTTCCCTTATATAATGGGACAAGTCGTCCAAGGTGTCATTTGGTTCGTTTCCTTGCACAATGTGGAAATACAGTAAAAAGCCAGGCTTTACTTCGATGGCAATTCGTTCTTTCTTTGGAGGGCTGGGCAGCAGATTGGTATTTCAGCTTGCAACCTAATTCAATCCCAGATTGGGACACTATGGCTGATCGATTCTATAGGACATTTTATAAACCATGGTCAATAGAAATTGAGATATCAGAACATTTGGAGGATGAGGGTACGTCTTCTCAAACATATGATTCCATAGAAGGCACAATTGAGGAGAAGATTGAAACTGCCCTTGATCTTCGAGAGATGAGCACTTATCGCCCAAGGGATTTGTTCCCTTCATGGGTAGAGCAAACACCATTTCTCGAAAGATACGAACTTTTGAATTTTGTCCTATATGAGGGGTATGGAGATCCTCAAAAACATATTAGGCGTTTTTTGAAACATTGTGGGGAAACAACTCAGAATTAAGCACTTTGCCTAAAACAACTCCCCATTTCTTTGAAGGGGATTGTCTTTGACTAGTATTGCTCTCTTGAAGGGGTCGCGGTGCCTAGTTGGGAGGCCATGAAGAATGGTTTTGTAGAATCCCAATGCTTTTATAGGCATGATTCTCGGTACTTAAGAAATGGGAGAAGAATGACGCTCCAGGAAGATGGAGAAGTGACTGATGATGATGATCACCCTGCAGCTGGACCAGTTAGCATGGTCCAAATAAGGGAGGGAACAAAAGAAGTTGAGGTCAACGAAAAGGCGGTTGTTGAAGTATGCCAGACTTACTTGTCCTACCGAAGGAAATTACGAAATCCTTAAGACCCTCAAATGTCAGAAGTTCCACTGGTTTTGCTGGAGGAAGAGCAAGTGAAATATGATGTGCTAGCTCATCTAAAGAAAATTCCAGCATTGTTGAGTGTATATGATGCACTGAAAATGTCTCCAAAGCTTCGAAAGTATTTAATATATGCCCTGTCCAAGCCAGAGGATTTCCACAAAGAAATTGGGGTTAGAAATCAAGAGAAGACAACTACATGCATGGCTATGGTAATCTTTGATGACAATGACATGTGTGCTGAAATGGCATACCATAATCGGCCTTTGTTTATCACTGGGCTTATCCATGATGTGAAAATTTCGTGAATTTTGGTTGATGAAGGATCTGCAGTAAACCTCTTGCCTCGAAGGGCCTTAAACCTATTAAGGATTCAAATTTCACAACTGCGCCCAAGTCGTCTAGTCATTCAAGGATTTAATCAGAATGAACAATGCCTAATAGGAAAGATTGAATTGCGAACCAGGTTTGGGGATATTGAAGAAAGCACTGAGTTTTTGGTCATTGATGTAGACACCTCCAACAATGCTTTGCTTGGGAGACGATGGGTGCATAATCATCATGCAGTACCATCAACTTATCACCAATGTATCAAGTACCCGTTGCTTTCACCCAAAAACGAGGGGACAATTGTGGCTGACAATGATCCATTTGGAGAAGTAGAGGCCTATTATACTGATGCTCGCTTCTATACAAAGACTTCACAAAGAAAGGGAAAAGATGTGAAAAAGTTTGAAGATACTCCGAATGTCAAAGACGCTCTAGAGTCTACTCCGGTTTCAACAAAAAGAACTTTTCAATATGTGCCAAAGTCCGAAAGAAAACCGGGGGCAAAGGCTCTAGCCCCAATAAATCCGATTTTGGATCTCAAGGGTGAGTTCACATTGCCATTAAGGAGGAAACAATGCACCTATGTGCAGAAATATAATAAGATTGTGGTCCCTCCTAAAGGAAAAGGGTCAAAACCCATCATATTCCACTCACTTGGAGATGTTGAATAGAAAGTGAAAGTTGAACAAGTGCCAGAAGAAAACATCTCGAGTTTTGAGAAGCCTACCTTCAATGCAGAAATTACACAGATGTTGGTAAAAGTTGGTTTAGATCCTGAAAAAATGCCAGGAACAATGACACCCTTTGACTTTGCATTAACACCTTCGCAGAGGCAGGCTATCCAGCAAGGCGGTATTATCACCGCCAGGATAGAAGGGTTAGGCTATCGGGGGGATGAGGAAAATTTCCAGTAAACATGACTATCACTCAAGATGTGTTAGAAGATGTTGACCAAGATGAAGCTCAACCTGCACCAACGAAATTTGAAACAGGAGCCCAAGCCACCGTAGATGACCTTCGTGAGGTAAATCTGGGTGATGAAGGAGAAAACAAACCAACCTTCATTAGTGCAAATTTAAAGCAAGAAGAAGCTTAACAATATATTTCCTTCTTAAGGGAGTATCGCGACATATTCGCATGGAACTACGGTAAGATGCCTGGTCTTAATCCAGAGATTGCGGTCCATAAGCTTGCAATTCACTTTGAGAAATGGCCAGTTAAATAGCCTCAGAGGCGAACTCGACTAGAGCTTACAACCCAAATTGAAGTTGAAGTCGATAAGCTTATCAATGCAGGATTCATCAGGGAAGTCAAATATCCAACCTGGCTAGCAAACATAGTGCCGGTCAAGAAAAAGAATGGTCAAATCAAGGTTTGCATTGATTTTCGTGACCTCAATGAGGCTTGTCCCAAAGATGACTTTCCCTTGCCCATCACTGAACTTCTTGTAGATGCAACTATTGGATATGAAACCTTGTCTTTTATGGATGGATACTCAGGATACAATCAAATCCGAATGGCAACTGAAGATGAAGAAATGACTGTATTCAGGACTCCGGGAGGAGTCTTTTGCTATAAGGTAATGCCCTTTGGCCTAAAAAATGTTGGAGCCACGTATCAAAGGGCGATGACTGTAATTTTCGGTGATATGCTCCAAAACCATCGAATGCTATGTTGATGATCTTGTCGTCAAGACAAAGGAAAAAGAAAACCATATCGAAGATTTGAGAAGAATCTTCGAACATTTAAGGAGATACAAACTCAAGATGAACCCACTAAAATGTGCATTTAGAGTTTCAGGAAAATTTTTAGGGTTTGTGGTTCGAAACAAAAGGATTGAAATTAACCCTACCAAGATTAAAGCCATTGCTAAAATGCCTCCTCCACGAAATTTAAGAGAATTGAAGGGGCTACAAGGAAGATTGGCCTATATTAGAAGATTTATTTCTAACTTGGCTGGTCGATGCTTGCCATTCTCAAGAGTGATGAAAAAGGGTGTTCCATTTGAATGGCATCAACAGTGCCAAAATACTTTTAATAGTATTAAGGAGTATCTTTTGAAGCCTCCAGTACTCATGAGCCCAATAAAAGGGAAACCGCTCTTGTTGTACATAACAGCCCTGGATGGTTCGTTAGGGGCACTGTTGGCACAACACAATGAGCATGGGAAAGAAAATGCCTTGTATTACTTAAGTCGTACTCTAGTTGGGGCAGAAGTCAATTATTCTCCTATAGAAAAGACATGTGTTGCCTTGGTGTTCGCCTTGCAAAAACTAAAGCACTATGTCTTGGAACACGAAGTCAAGTTGATATCAAGAGCAGACCCCTTGAAATATATGCTTTCACGGCCCATACTTTCAGGGAAAATTGCAAAGTGGGTTGTAATTCTCCAACAATTCGCAATTGAATATGTTCCTGAGAGAGCTGTAAAGGGGCAAGCTCTAGCAGATGTTTTGGCAGCACATCCTATACTTATGACTCACCTCTAGTAACTGATTTACCAGATGAAGAGGTTATGCAAGTAGAAATCCAGAAAGGATGGGAGATGTATTTCGATGGAGCTTCAAGGAGTCTAGATGACAAGAAGCAAGAAAATCCTAAAAACAATAAAGCTGGAATTGGAATGTGTTTGTGACTCTAGACAATGCTATAATCACCCATTATTTCGCCTTAAGTGAAGGATGCTCCAATAATGAGGCAGAATATGAAGCTGTAATTGCTGGATTAGAATTGGCATTACAAATTTCTATTGAAGAATTCTCAATTTATGGAGATTCAGAACTGGTGGTAAAGCAACTCCGTGGAGAATACATTGTCAAGAAAACAAAGTCTCATCTCGTATCATGAAAGGGCTAATCAATTGCTTTCGCAATTCAGGAAAACACATATTTTCCACGTGAAGAGAAGAAAAAATGCTCAAGCTGATTCACTTGCAAGTTTGGCAGCATCATTCACCCTACTAGATAGCAAAACAATTACTATCGCAGTAGGTGAAAGAAGGGTGTTACAACCTTTAAAAGAACTTTCTGACTTGGTTCCAATCTTGGTTGTTACCACGAACGGACAAAGCAAGGAGGATTGGCGGGAACCATTCATAGTGAAGAGAAGAAAAAATGCTCAAGCTGATTCACTTGCAAGTTTGGCAGCATCATTCACCCTACTAGATAGCAAAACAATTACTATCGCAGTAGGTGAAAGAAGGGTGTTACAACCTTTAAAAGAACTTTCTGACTTGGTTCCAATCTTGGTTGTTACCACGAACGGACAAAGCAAGGAGGATTGGCGGGAACCATTCATAGCTTACCTTCAACATGGTAGGCTACCTGAAGATAAAGTAAAAAGAATTGAAGTGAGATGTAGGGCTACCAAATTCATCTTGTGGAAAGATGGGTTATACAAAAGGTCTTTGGATAGAATGTACATGCGATGTATAGCCAAGGAGCATATTCAAAAGGTAATGGCAGAAGTACATGCGAGTGTATGTGGGGCACACCAAAGTGGTCCTAAATTACATATGCAGTTAAAACGGTTGAGATATTATTGGCCGACTATGATTGCAGATTGCATAGATTATGCTCGAAGATGCCAAGTTTGTCAATTCCATGGGAACTTTCTCCACAAACACTCAGAGCCTTTACATTTAACAACTTGTTCTTGGCCATTTGCAGGGACATTATTGGTCTTTTTGTACCTCCCATCTTATGTAGGATATCGATACATCCTAGCTGCTACTGACTATTTCTCAAAATGGGCAGAGGTCGTGGCTTTAAAGGATATAAAAAGCATAGTTGTCTCCGAATTCATCTGAACCCATATCATTTACTGGTTCAGGATTTCAAAAAGTGTCATCATGGATAATGGACAGCCGTTTAGGAGTGATGCTTTGAACAAGTTATTTGCCAAGTACAAAATCAAAAACAACCATTCATTAAGATATCATGCACCTGCCAATGGTTTGGCAGAAGCTTTCAAGAAGACATTGTGCAAAATTCTCAAGAAGATGGTGGATAAGAACAAAAGAGCTTGGCACGAAAAGTTACAAGAAGCTTTGTGGGCTTATCAAACTTCGCACAAAACTCCTACTCAAGCAATCCCTTATTCGTTGGTTTTTGGAGAAGAAGTAGTGTTACCACTTGAGGTTCAAATACCATCATTGCAAGTGGCAATACAAGAGTCCTTAACAGAAGATGAAAGTACAAGAGTGAGGTTGGCTGAGCTCAAGACCCTAGATGAAAGAAGGTTGTATGCTCAACAGAACTTGGAGATTTACCAACAAATGATGGCAAATGCATTCAATAAAAGAGTGAGGCTTAGCTCCTTTAAAAAAGGAGACTTGGTACTAATGGTTAGAACACCCATAGTAGTCTCACGAAGAACCAAAGGAAAGCTTGAGCCCAAATGGAAAGGACCTTATGTGATTGAGAAGGTTTATTCTAATGGGGCCTATTTGTTGATAACAATGGATGGTGACAGAATCATTCCCCCAACCAATGCAAGGTTCTTGAAGAGATATTACCCTTAAGAAAGCCTGCTAGGTTGAAAACCCGAAAGGGCGGCCTAGGCAAAAGTTAGGGCGACAAAAAAAAAAAAAAAAAAACCACCAACGGTATTGTATGTGGTTAAACTGTTAAAATGTTAAAATACCCCACCAAAATCTAAGGTGGTAAAACATTGGATACTCCTGGCCCACAAGAGTATAAACTGTGTATGACCAACATAAGTCAAACACCACCAACGGTATTGTATGTGGTTAAACTGCTAAAACTAGAATACCCCACCAAAATCTAAGGTGGTAAAACATTGGATACTCCTGGCCCACAAGAGTATAAACTGTGTACGGCCAAACATAAGTCGAAGACCACCAACGGTATTGTATGTGGTTAAATTGCTAAAATACCTCACCGAAATCTAAGGTGATAAAACATTGGATACTCCTGGCCCACAAGAGTATAAACTGTGAACGGCTAAAATAAGACAAATCAATGTATTGTATTAAGAAATTTTATATAACAAATAAATCTATCATTGAGCGAAATTTTATAAATACATTATGTTCGGATGAATAACAAAATAAAAGTGCATTCATTCGTTAAGAGAAGCCTTAGCCCTTTCAAAAGCACGTTCCACAACACTGTGTTGTCCATTCTTCTTCTTGTGCTGGCTCAAAACATTCAGAGCAGTTTGCACGTCTTCTTTTGATTTAGAAACACTCTCGGAAGCTTGGGCAAAATCACACATAAAGGATGCATGTTCCGCTTGGGTGGATGACAATTCCTCTTCAAATTGTTTGATTAACTCTTTGAATAATCCTTTGATTAAGACCCGCAATGTGCTCATCCGACTTGATAATTGAAGCAGACAACTGTTCATGTTCGCTAGAAACTTTGTTGAAATGAAGCTTCTTCTCATAGTATTGTGCCTCAAATTCTGCAGTAGACAAGTTTGAAGAATCTGCAAGTTGGGTTTTCAAAGCAAAGCATCCAAGGAATATCTTCACCTTCTCGTAAAAGGAGGTGAAGTCTACACCGAAACTCTTCAAAATCATGAAAACGTTGTTTTCTATAGCAATCATGCCGTTAACACCCATCATTGATTGGAGAGAAATAGTAAGACCTTTCTGAATATGGGTGGCTGCTTCGTTAGAGGAAGTTCCCAAAAGAAGGCTAGATGGAGCAAGGGGTGCTTCTAGTTGGTCAAATAATTTGTTAACCCCATTTGCTTCAAGTAAGTTTGCAAGAATTTGGGCCTCTTCCGAGGTATCAAAAGTAATTTTGTCTGTCTCTTCCAATGTGTCAGAAGTAATTTCTGTGAAAATAGAAGGAGATACTCAATGAAAACATAGAAGGTAAAAACAATATATTTATATATATATATATATGGATGAATGAAGTATACCTTGGTGTACGGCTTGAAGAGACTTAGGTGTGGGAGGAGACAAGTTGTGATTCCCACAAGTGGACCATGGATTTTGCAATGTGGCATGATCTAAAGAGAAAAGAGTTCCTTGAGTATGTATACATGATGAAATAAAATGAGGTACAAGGAATGAATAAGAATACCCTTAAAGGTAGCCAATGGCATATGTGAGGCAGCTGGGGAAGTCCGAGGCGCAGTGCCTAAGAAAATGAAAGGTATTTAAAAAAAAAAAAGAAAAAAAAAAGAGGAATTATACCTTTCTCTAATAGCTTGGATGTCTTGTTCGAAGAAGGAGAAGAAAAACCTACATTTGCTGGGGGAAATTTACTCATCTTAGTCGGTGTGCCATCTAAAAGAGGGATGTAGTAATAAAACTCATTTTCACTCTCGCTACTCCCATTGAGAGAACAATCAAAAGATTTGGTGGGAGAAGGAATTTCAACACTCTTAATGCGAATGCGACCCAAGGCAATTAATTCATACCCATCTCCCCCAAAGAGTTCTTGAATCATATTCTCATCTTTATCTTCAAGAAAAGAGTACAGGTATGTGCAAAATTGGTCCATTGGGGTTTTGGTCGATACTGTTGGTTGGGAAGTTCCTGTACAATCACTGATAGACATATTCTTTGGAAAAAGCTTTGCTAGACTAGAAAATTGAGGGCCAGAATCTACTTGCTCAAAGCTAAATCTCATTTTAAATTGAGAATTACACATATCCTCAAAAAGATGAAGGAGATCTGAAACCGAGTAACTAGATCGGAAAGAAGCAATAGGTGGCTGACTATTATCTATTCTCTGAGGTGACGATGCTTCTAGAGCAATAGGTGAAGATGACGACTGTAGAAGCGCCCGTGGGCCCCATGCTACAGTTCGGACTCCCTTTGTGTCACGGTTCTTAATCTGAACCAAAGAGTCCAAATCCGGCAAATCGTTTTGAGAAAATAGATTTTTTGAAAGAAGTGCAAAACATGGACTGCTTTGTCAGATACAGAGTCGCCACCTAAATATTTTTTTAATGGAGAATTTAGGAAACCCTGACTCGGTGCCAAAGGCCATGTGTCCGTCATCACCAAAGTTGCCTCGGCTCGGGAACTTGGGTACGATTGGGGAAGGTCATCTATGAGCACCCCCTCTCGCCCAGTCCGAAGACTGGCCTCTACTAACCATGATATCTGTTTTTGAAAACGTTATGTGTTTTTATTCTGATTAATTAGCTAGAATTTACTAGGTGATGCGCGCAACACATAAGTATAGACTAGATCATCTAATTTGGGGCAAAGCATTGCTCATCCGTTTATTTGGAAAACGTTTGGAGATTTGCTACTCACAAGTAGACTAAAACACAGATTTCAACGAGTTGCTCCAACTCAAATAATCCAACCTTCACCCACAGGCATTCAGGTAGTTTATTTCACATAAGCACTTAGCCACATGGTAAGCATGCTGTCATGTTAACATTCGCACTCATGCGAAGTGCTAAAGCATAAATACTTACATAGTACTCCAAGCCAAAACAGGGAACTTGTTAGCAAATCCATGTATGATCCAAGTCCATGTTAAGTGCCTAATGCAACGCACACACAATGTAACCTAGAGTAGGCTCGGCTAATCTATGGATGGCATGTGAGATGTGACAGTTAACATGTATTCAAGTTAGATTTGGAATACTTATGCAGTTAGTATGATGCGCCGAGCCCGGTGCATGCAATACTGATGAACGATGCACGCATGCATAGCATAAGGTATGCTAAAATAAATATGTCCTAATACTAACCATCAAAGCAGGCAAGTAAAAGGGAGAAAGAAGTGGGGGTTGGAAGACATGCACACACGCACCCACACTTATTACACAATTTGCCCTCGCTCTGAGGGACCGAAAGAATAATACAGTCTGAATAATGAACCAACTATCCTAGCTAATGAATTATTACAGACCAATTAAATTAATTAAGCAAATTAATTAATCTAATAAAATAGTAAGCCGCCTCGGGAAGAGGGCCCAACGCAATGCACGCGCGATTCCGCTCGGAAAGCCACCGCCATGCACAACATGCCTCTGTTTTCCCTGCTCTGCTCCTCTGAAGACTGCCAAAATCCCAGGGTTGCTTCTCTGAATGCTGGGGAACACCACCGGCTGAGGGAATTGGTCACCGGCCAAGGGAGATGCTCATCGGCCCCAAGAAGTAGCCATCGGCCAAAAGATTGGTCGATCGGCACAATATGCTTCCGACCGGCCAATTATTCCTGCAGAAACTAGTTTGATAGCAGCAGAGGGCAATACTTAGCATGGCAATGCATTTCAAGCAATGTATGCACCAATCACACCCCTTATCATGTTTATGACTCAAAGGGACATGAACCTTGGTTCTCGGACCACCAATCGCGCATTTCCATGCATGATGGCCCAAGAAACCAAGTGTACACACTTGATATGGAATGCAATGCACATAATCAAACCAAGGGGGACTTAACCTCTATCATAAGCAATTCAAGAGGTCAAGCATGCATGCCAATGTAGTGCAATCCTAGGCATGTAGACTAAGTATGCACTATGAAAATGCAAAGAAGCATGCAAGACATGCAAGACATAAAACAATGCAACCAACAAGTGTGCAAGGCTAATGTAGGCATTCAAGCATGCAAGCCAATATGTGACTTCATTCAATCATGCAATTTTAATCATGCAACAACTCACCAATATGCTACAACATACAAGGAGTGCACGAAACAAACAAAAGAGATGGACTTAAACTAAATTAGGCAACTCTCAAGCAAGCCTAAAACAGTGGCCAAAGTGCTCAAAAATGAAGGACTAACACACACACACATGCACATGTTAATGGGCCAACACTTAAGCACAAAGAGGGACTCTCAAGCACACTTAAGAGAATGCAAACATGGGTGTATGGCATGCATGAAAACAAGCTCTGAAGTCATGTTATAAGAGGTGCCAAACCAAGCAAACAAGACAAGCATAGCATGTGACAAACAAAGCGAAGAACCCAAGACAAGCCAAGGGGCTTAAACTAGGATCATGTGACACATGAAGCAAATGACCAAGTTGGATTAAAATAGTCCCAAATCATGCCAAAACAGGGACAAAGGCACACCTAGATAGCATCTAAATGGTCTAAGTATGGAGGCATGCACAAATGCTTAACATGGAGCATACAACAAAAACTTTTAAAGCATCAAAGAAGCATTGAAACGTAAGCATGTGAGCATGTTATAAGGACTGAAATGGCATGTTAAGTGGTTCCAAACCACTGAAATAAATCAAGCAATGCATGCTCAACACTTCACATATTTAAAGCCTACAAGCTAACAATGCAAAGGGGCTATGCAATACATGGCAAGTATGACTAAAGCAATTTAAAACAGAGCTAAAGCATACAAAAACATGCACTAAAGCTTCACAAAGCTAGGCCTAAAACATGCTAGAACAAGGGCTTACAACCTAAGGCATGTTAAGGCCTAAACATGGCATTACAAGGCATGTATGCTAAGCAAGCATGGTGTACCTAAACCAACATACAACAATGCTATATCATGGCATAATAAGCATAAAAAAACAGCCAAGGCATGGTCAACATGAACTTAGGCTTGATGCTCCCTTAAGAGGCAAAAATAGCCCTTTTCAAGGACAACAAGGAGAGGGGGTGGCTCTCTCATTCTTGGGACCTCAAGGCACCATCCTTACCACTGAAATCCCTCAAGATTTCAGTGGTGAGGAGGCCCAAACACAATGGTCCCGGAGCTCAACCAAAATGGCACAAAATGAAGGCCAAACAAGCCTTAAGAGGGGTCAAACAATCCCAAAGCTTAAAACACCCTTAACAAACTATTTAAAGCAAGTAAAAACACAACTTTTATATGTTATATACTAAGCTAAAAAACAGGTGTATGGTCAGCTAAAAAGCTATGCAAAAGAGGGGAGAAAGGGGTGAGTTTCTTACCCTTGTTGACCTTCTTCACAAATGGTGGACCAGCTGCTTCCTTGAGCTTAAACCAGCCCTAAAACTCCAAGAACAGACCTCTGGTCCTTCAAGAACCAAGAAAAGGTGTAACACTATGTGTTTATGTGCAATAGTAAGCCTAAACACACACTAAACACAAGAGGAAGAGAGATATAGAGCTAGGATATAGACAAACCCTAACCCTAAAGCTCAAGCTCTAGAAAATAATGTCTAACCCTAATGCCAAGAGAAGAAGCCTCCTCTTATAGGCAACTCCCTCTTGTAAGGCTTCTAAAATAAGCCATCCAAGAGGGAAATCCCTCCATACACGTGTATGGAGGGGAACAGGGTGGGTGCCAACTATCACAGCTGGCACAAAATATCTGCTAAAAGCAGATGAACAGTGGTCGGCCAGCCAAAAGTGATTTTGGCCAAAAATAGATGGCCGGTCAACCATCCAGAGTGCCGATCGGCAAATATATGGCCGATGGACACAAGGCACAACCGGTGGCCTTATGCCACGGCCGGTGATGGGTGGGGATGGTCTACAAGCCCTACCCTGCCCCTCCAAGGCAAAACACAAGTGTTTGGTGCAAAACCAGACACAAAACAGTCGAGTTCAGAGATCCTGAGGCAAGGCGCATAGCTGAAACCTCCGGGAACTCCAAACGAACACAAACATGGATGATCACTGGGTGTTCAAACGGTGACGTCCAAGTCTTGAGGACGGTCAAAAATGGGGTGTCTACAGTTGCCCCTCTTTGACAGAACTCGGAAGTCATAACAATGATGGGAGTGAATGTCAAAGCCCCGAGATGACCGATTTTTGACAAGGCCGAAGACTTAGACAGACATACAAATCACAAGTGGTTGAACCCGCAGGCTGCCTACGTATCCCTTAGGAATCAAACCAGTGTAGTTCAGGTATAGGCATACAAGCCGCAGATAAGATATGCGCCCGAAGGCGAGGGCAAGATGCAACCGACGATGCAAAAAGCCAAGCATAACTTATGATCATGCAAAGAAAGCTGTAACGAAGCACATACAATGTAACAGTTTTAAGCTAGCATACACCAAACTACACTACAATGCAAAAAGGATGTAAGAGAATTATGCAATTCTCGATACGTCTCACTCTGAGGATACAATACCTATCCGGTTCGTCTGGTTGCACCAGCCTCAAATGAACCGTACATACAATATCGTGCCTGCAAAGAAAACAAACTTAACAGGTACAATATTTGTTAGCAACATGCATAACATGCAAAATGAATGCTAAATAGAATGCTATATATACAAAACTATGTATAATAATGAAAATGGTAATGCAATGCAATTGAATCATGATCCAATCATGAGGGGTTCAAAACCACACCAATGTCAAATAGATTGATGGAAGTGACAAGTCCATCTACCATAGAACAGGTCTACTGAACTATGAGTAATGCAGACGGACGCAAGAACGAATATTGGGGGGAATGACATAAGTGGGGAAACAACCCGCTAATGAAAGAATAATGATCCTAAAGCTGGATGCAAAGATTACACTACAATGTAATATATACAGTGGATATGGCATGCAGCCAAAACATATATTGCCTAGGAAAGGCATGGATGCAAACAAGCCGCGTCTAGCATAGAACGGTCAACTGAACTATGCTTCGACGTGAAAAGTATGGGCACATACCAGACCAAGCTCAACATGGAAAGGCGCAAGCCATAGATGGAAGGTGATGCAGTGAATGCATGCAAGCTACAATGCCATATTTACAATATGCAATGGAATGGATTTTTACAATGGTTAAGGCCTGCGGCCAAACCGTGTCTTGCCTAGGAAAGGCATGGACACAAACAAGCCGCGTCTAACATAGAATGGCCAACTGAACTATGCTTCGACGTGAAAAGTATGGGTACATACCAGACCAAGCTCAACATGGAAAGGCGCAAGCCATAGATGGAGGGTGATGCAGTGAATGCATGCAAGCTACAATGCAACATATACAAATATGCAATGGAATGGATTTTTACAATGGTTAAGGCCTGCGGCCAAACCGTGTCTTGCCTAGGAAAGGCATGGACACAAACAAGCCACGTCTGACATAGAACCGTCTACTGAACTATGAGGGTATAGACGTGAAAAGTATGGGTACATACCAGACCAAGCTCAACATGGAAAGGCGCAAGCCATAGATGGAGGTGATGCAGTGAAATGCATGCAAGCTACAATGCAATATATACAAATATGCAATGGAATGGATTTTTACAATGGTTAAGGCCTGCGGCCAAACTGTGTCTTGCCTAGGAAAGGCATGGACACAAACAAGCCACATCTAACATAGAACGGTCTACTGAACTATGAGGGTATAGACGTGAAAAGTATGGGTACATACCAGACCAAGCTCAACATGGAAAGGCGCAAGCCATAGATGGAGGGTGATGTAGTGAATGCATGCAAGCTACAATACAATATATACAAATATGCAATGGAATGGATGTAAATGCAATATTTACAGTGAAATGCATGACAATGCAATATATACAATGCATTTTTTTATTTTTATTTTTTTGAATGCAAATGATGCATGAAAATGCAGATGATGCATGTTTTTTGAAATGCGCGCCAACGCGCGGCTTTTGAGATGCATGAAAATGCAACCGAGCAGGTTTAAGGTCTCGCCAGACCGGGCGTGTTTAAGGTCTCGCCAGACCAGTTTTGGGGCAATGCATAACAATGCAAGTGAATTTGAAATGCGCGACAAAGCGCGACTTTTAGAGATGCATGACAATGCAGGTGATGCAAGTGCGTGACAACGCAGGTCTTTGATATGCATGACAATGCATGTGAACTCGAATGCGCGACCACGCGCGTCGATGGAGATGCATGATAATGCAATCGAGCGGGTTTAAGGTCTCACCAGACCGGGCGTGTTTAAGGTCTCGCCGGACCGGTTTTGGAAATGAATGACAATGCAAGTGTGTTTGAAATGCGCGACTAAGCGCGGCTTTTAGAGATGCATGACAATGCAGGTGATGCAAGTGCATGACAACGCACGTCTTTTAATATGCATGACGATGCAACTGAGCGGGTTTAAGGTCTCGCCAGACCGGGCGTGTTTAAGGTCTCGCCAGACCAGTTTTGGGAATGCATGACAATGCAAATGAACTGTGCACCTCAATGCACCAAAGGTCTTGCACCTTCTGAGGATTTAAGGTCTCCTAGACCGTGTTTGGGGCAAGGCAGTGTGATACGCAAAATAGCCCAATGGATGGCTTCCTGATGTTCCTGCTTGGGACGACCATTTTCGCCGATCGGGCGAACACTGTGCCCCTCTGCCTACTCAGCGCACTGGTGGATGTCAGGCAGATCCTGCGCTGTGATTGGGGTGGCGCCGCTCTGGCCACTCTCTACAGATATATGAGCTCAGTCTCCCGTGGCGTGGCGATTGCTCGAGGCTCTTGGCGAGCTTGGGATGCGTCTTCTTCTGCTTTACATTTCGCTTTCCATTATCGTACTCAGGCCTGCACACTGCTTGATGCGCTTCACACTAAGCGTATCTATCACGCACATAGCACACATATACTCGCTTTAATCGACCGCATTCTGTTCACTCACTGCACAATACGGTGCAACCTGCAGCTCCGTCATTCTGCTTTATTCTGTATTTTGCTTTATCTGTGTTCTGCTTTATCTGATAAGCATACTGGTATTCACTCTGCAGCTGTGGGTCTATGCCTACTTTCCGAGGCTAGCGCCAGTGCCTAACGTGCAGACCCCACTCGTCGTTCCATTCTCCAGACGCTTTGATGTCAGGTGTGTGCGGAGGCCCCGGGAGACATTCGCCTTCTTCCGCCGCTACTTTGACACCATCACCCCCACAGAGGTATGTTTAGAACTTTCGGTTCATTTAAGCTTCGCTTTGCACTGTATCTTCAATAACAGTAGATAACAAACTGCATTTCATTTTCAGATCATGTGGAGACCTTGGGCTCCATTGCCAGACGAGATTTGGGAGCGGTTCGTGGGCCTGTGGAAGCCTTGATTCAGATTCTCTTAGAGGGCTCGATGCATCGGGTTTTGGTACTGGCGGCGCTTCTGTGCGGACCACTGGGCTTCTGGGGCGAAGATAGTTCTAGCTCCTCCCCCTGAGGACATGAGGGAGATCGAGAGGTACACTCTCGGCGGATGACCGAAATACCGTCGGTGGATGCGATCATGAGGCATAGGTGATTACACGGAGTTCATTCGGACCTTCATTATGCGGCCTTTGAGTAGCGGTCCGATGGTGAGAGAGACTGCGGCAATGACGAGCGGAGGCGAGCGCGAAACGAGGCGGCTCGAGCTCGCGTCGAGGGTGGAGCTTAGAGAGAATAGGGGGCTGGTTGGCCCGCTCTGCCCACGATGATGACATACATAGGGCAGGGCGGAGCGACTTATCAGATTCCCTTTACTCCTCCACCGGCTGACCATGAGTTGGTCGGTCTTCACGACTTGCCTCTGGTATGTACTACTACATTTCGTACAGTTGTTTCATTTCAGTTTATTTGATATTCCGCAGAATATTGATGCTTCTAATCATTTTCGCAGGCTTCTGCCGAGTACACCTGGCAATCCTTGGAGCTAAATACCCCCATGGTGGGGATGTTGCAGCGGACTTTTGACCTCCTGGCCCTCTACAGTATTCCGGTATGTTCTTCTGACCACGGCCTCGAACCATACATAAATTGCTTCATGTACTCTGATGCACTACACGACACTTGATACACTGCCCTCGGCATTCATACACTGCATTCTGCACTGATAAACTGTTCACGGCGTTCACAGACTGTACTCATACATTGTGCACTAATTCACTGCACTGATTCACTGCTCACGACATTCACACACTGTACTCATACACTGCATTCTGCACTGATTCACTGTTTTGCGTAGCATACTGATGCGTCTGCAATTTATGTTTTTCAGCCTCCATTCCAGATTCCCACTGTAGGAGGTGGTCTAGCTGGACCTTCCGTTCCTGTCGGAGGAGATGGCAAGATATTCCCCCGCACCAAAGCGGAGCGCACTCATGTCGGGAGCAGCTCTCGGGCACCAGTTCTTGATGATGACGAGTCCGAGGCGGAGGCGGAGGTAGAGTCATCCGAGAAGGAGACCGGAGACGGCTCGGGCTCCAGCTCAGGCTCAGATGACGATGCTGAGGATGATGCTCCTGATGATGCTCCTGGACCTTCGTCCAGGAAGAGGACGAGGACGGACCCCTAGGCCTGAGGCCACTGATGTTGATCTAGATTTTTACTGTTTTTCTTCTTCCTTCTTTTGTACTTTTTCCCTTTGCTGGTAGCTAGAGTACCTTGTACTGCCGCAGGCAGGTTTTTGTTTTCCTCAAAGCTTTGTACTTGAAAAAGATTATATGAAATGAAACAAACTTTTTATCTGAAAAAGTGTTACATCTGTACATTTCATACTTTGCACTGCATTGCATCATGCTATACCATATAACAATGCGATTGATCTGCATGTCTGAAAATCAAACACTTGCATTGTAATAACCAGACAGCGAAACGGCCAGCGGCAAAACAACTCAAACAACCCACTGCTCAGTCTGAACACCCAGCTCATACTCTGCTGGGGATTAATCTGCATATAAGCCATTCTATTTATTCTGCACACGGCAAAACCTGAACAAACAATCCAATCTGACAAGATAGAATATAAAGGTGGAATCGGCAGAAACTGAAACACACTCAGATGCAATCCGGAACCCATATACCCGCTGTTTCCAAGTGACCCGGATTGAACCCCTGCATTTTTTTATTTTTTTTTTACAAAAGAATCACACTTATTTATGCAAAAATGTAGAGAATGGCACAGCACTCTGAGCACAAAATGATTTGTTTTTGAAATTTAAGAAAAGGGTTTTTCCAACCGCGGTATTGAGCCTACAACTGAACACAGCAAAAGGGACTCAATGAAAAGGTACACGACCCAAACACAACGAGACATCCTCGGGACCGACTCAAAACAAAAGCTGAAAACAAAGCAAAAGACACGACTCACAAACGTGTTTACAAAAGAAAAGACCTCAAATCACGAGGAGCCAGTTCCTCCGGGTATTGTTTCCCACCCTTTCTAATTTGTGATCCTCACATCACTCGGCCCTCAGGCTCGGTTTTTCTCTCAAAACCTTTTGCTCACTTTTTCTCTCAACGCACACCTCTCTATTCTTTATTCTCTCATTTTTGATTCCTCCCCAGGGTGATTGATGGATGAACAAGAGGTTGTGGGTTCACACCCAACACTGTTAGCTCGCGGCTATTTCCTCCGGTGACGTGCAGTTGATGTTCCAGATGGAGTATCCTGATTTGCTCCGATTTGTGCTTCGCACTTGGCTTGGTACCTCGTTGCTTGGAGGTTATTGAGAGCTTTCAGCCTCTTTGTAGACAGCTCCAGTTGTGCCCTTGTTAGCAAGTAGAGTGCCTTCCTGGCAAGTACGTTGATGACGGGGGAAAGACAGAACACCTGACTCAACTGTGCCCCTAGTTCATCATTTTGACCTTTTTTTTTTTTGGCTTAAAACAATTTTGACCAATATGAAAGTTAGATTAACGTGCTTGTTCAATTTTTGATTTAAAAATCATGCAAGTCAGGCTATGAGCACTGAAAATTTTCCTTTTTGGGGTCCAAGAAAATGGTCCGGTTTTGGAAAATGAAATAATTTTCGAGAAAACAGTCAACCTCAGTAAAAGTTCTCAAAAACTATTTTTGCAAATGGTCGATGCTCAATGAGCACGGAACTTACTCTTTGAGATGCGCAACCTCAGATCGGAGGCAATGGGAAATTGCCCCTTGCTTGAAAGGCGCCGCGTGGCAACGGAAAGTTGCCCCTAGTTTGAACGGCGACTCGTGGCAATGGAAAGTTGCCCCTAGTTTGAATGGCGACTCGTGGCAATGGAAAGTTGCCCCTTGTTTGGATGATGCCGCAGCAGTCCTCGAACAGTCCTCATTGGTGGTGGTCGAACTCTCGGACATGGAGAAGACGAAGACGGTCATAACCAATATATGGACACAGTCACTTTGAAAGTGTTGGTGGCTGGACTTCAGGATGAAATCAAAACCATTGTATGGACAAAAATCGCTATGAAAGCGTTGGGGGGCTGAACTTCAGGATGAAGTTGTCTACGTATCCCAAACATCGGAATCAAGACTTACGTAGTTCCGGTAAGGTATGCTCGGGTATTAACCTTCACTTTTTAGGCTCTAACTTTTGCCAAGGTGCCCGGTGCGGGTTTTCGACCTTGCGAGCTTCTTTTCATTCTCTTTTTTTTCTTTTTTCTTTTTTTTCTTTTCTTTTTTTTTTCTTTTTCTTCTTCTTTTTTTTCTTTTTTTCTTTTCTTTCTCTAACTTTTGCCTGGGTCGCCCTTTCGGGTTTTCGGCCCAGCGAGCCTCTCAAAGGGTAAAAGTGTAGCAAGTCCATGCCAAATGGTTTTGAGATCCTGAAGTCATCTGAGTCCAGGAGAATGGCTATTGTACTGATTTGCGGAAGGATCCATCACGGTTGCTTCACGAGCTTCTTCCTGTGAGATGTGACCTTCTCGATCTGATTTTGGTGCCTCTTGCTCGAGGGCTGCTTCAAAACTGGCCACACAGGCCTCCTCTGATAGTTGACCGTTGAACGTTCTGAATGAGTTCGAGGTTCAAAACAAATGGGTTGAATCTGGAGGCTGAGAGCGATCCTAGGCTGCACAATCTCAGGAGCGATTCCACACAGGTTTTCGCAGGACCGCGCAAAACATTTTATTTTTGAAAGTTTTTAAGAAAGCGATAAATCGCTCGCACTGAAGACAGTATGGAGCCAATCTGGATCAAGCCAGGATCCTTCTCAGTACTCACGCTAACAAGCATGATCTCAATCATTAAGGGCTTAACATGCCTCTCTTTCTCTCAATTTGATCAAGGTTTTGCAAAACCCGAGGAATTCCTTCCTCTTCGTTTTTATCACCGCAGTGTTAAAGAGGTTTTGAAAAACTTAGGTCAATGCAATAATTTCTAGGGCACAAGAGAGCAGGTGGAATGCACGGCCGTTTGATTCAAATCCTTCAGCACAACTAGTTCAAAATAGCAGTAAGCACGGAAATAAGGTAGCTGCAGCCGTTTCATTCAGATTTCCTGGTTGCAACTGGCTCCACAGCAGAGACAGACTCAAAAAAGAAAGCAAAAAGGGTAATTACAAAGCAAAACGGTGTTTGAGGCAACAACCCCGAAATCACCTGACATTCTATACAAGGGGACCGACCCGTTACAACAAGACAGACCCTTAAGCAAAAAGAACTGACTCAAAACAATGAGACAGATTCAAAACAAAGCAGAGAACTGGCTCAATACCCAAGTCAGGAGCTACAAAACTGCATTCACAAATGCTCAAAAAGTGCGTGCTAGACGCCAAATCCGAAATATGCCGAGTGTCGCCCGCAGGTGGTCCAACCCCTAATTACATACTCGCAGTACCAGTATCCTCAAAATCCAACAGCTGGGTGGTAACGAACTTCGCTGAGGTAGGTGGGAGGATGACCTCATTGTCGATCAAATCTTGCAAATCATGACGGAGCGAGCGATTATCGGTAGGGTGGCCGTTCTTGATACGCCTGATCTTGAGTAGCATCATGACCTGCTGGAAGGGGACTAGGGAGAGGCCTAGGCTCGAGGGGTTTAAGATGCCCTCTTTCTACCAGGATTTGGAGTGCCTTGGACAGCAGCATGTAAAGAGCATGAAAAACCCTGCGCCCTCGAGGCAGGTACTTCGAAGTCTGAGTGTTCTTGCTAGACGCACTAGCGAAAGGGTCGGCAGGCACTGCCTTGACTTTCTGATCTTTCCCGGGTGCGGGGTTGGGAATGGGAGGCACTGTTCTGGCATGACGGGGCCTATCCCGGCTTTCTGGGTTGGTCTTGCCTTCGCTTGAGTGGGGAAACATTATCTCTGATCTTGGTCAATCGAGGATACCTGTTGCTTACTCATTCCCCTGGCTTTCAAAGCCTCGACTGCCCACAGCAGTTGTTCACTAGGATCGGCATCTACTTTCACTTTGTCTGTTCCTCTGGCCTCAGCCTGATCGAGGGTGTGGGTTGATATTGATACGTCATTGTTATGGTTGGAGGCCATCTCCGGTTGGTTAAGCTCAATCACAATTCGTCCCAATAGCGGGGGCTCCTGGGGTACAAAATTCTCGGCATATGGTGCTGTTGGTGGCGAAGCCGACATTCCGTAGACGAGATCCGCCACTGACCTCTAGAGGTCACCTATCATCCTCATCAACTCGAATGTGGTAGGCTCGCGAGCCTGATACAACGGGGGGGTCCAGATTGTGTGTGCGACAGGCGACCTGGGCGGGTGTGGTACATCGACATTGGTCTCACTCTGTAGGGTGATTCCTTGATCCAATGCAGTTGTCATGATCACGATCTCTGCCGAATTTTGCACCATGGCAAGTCCACTGAAAGGAGGCTGACGGATCAGATATCTGTCTTGCCTCGGCAAGGGAGAACACTGGCTATTCTGTATCAACTCTCCTTGAACTGAAAGGAAACACAAGCAGCATTTCAGCCCAAACGGTTCAAACACAGGTGTAGCCGAACAGCTGTACTCTACTACTAATCACTATTTCCCAGAATCACTGCCCCCCAAAACACTGAATCGGATATCCACAGATATAACTGATTCTCACAAACTGATACTGGTGCCCTCAGGCCTGATACTCAAACTTGCAAACTGATATGTGCGTTCCCTGCAGAGATACATTCTAAAAGCACATAGCAAGTAAAAAGAGCCAAAACACCCCTATGTTGGGGTAGGGTTTCCCTGTCCTATTTTGTCAGGAGCTAGGGTTTCACTATGCACGCAGCGGTTTCAAACAACCTATATCGGGTAAACAACCTATCCTAGTTTGGAATGGTCACTATGGATTTCGAATATGCACTAGGTCGAATGGTCAAAAAGGGTGCCTCAGTAAAACCGGGGTTTGTGTTCCCATACTGGCAGAGCCCGTAACCGGTCAGCCCCATGGTCATGTCTTGACAAGACAAGCCTCCAGCAAACCGCTCAGGAATAGCAGATGGCCAACACGATGTCCTAGGCGCACCAATGCACATGCAATGCAAAGAAACACATAAACGAAATCAAAACAAGATATCGCGAGTTCGAGTCAAGTTCTCAAACTCCCCAGCAGAGTCGCCAGAAACTGTAGACGCGCCCGTGGGCCCCATGCTACATTTCAGACTCCCTTTGTGTCACGGTTCTTAATCTGAACCAAAGAGTCCAAATTCGGCAAATCGTTTTGAGAAAACAGATTTTTTGAAAGAAGTGCCAAACATGGACTGCTTTGCCAGATACAGAGTTGCCGCCTAAATGTTTTTTTAATGGAGAATTTACAAAACCCTGACTCGGTGCCAAAGGCCACGTGTCCGTCATCACCAAAGTTGCCTCGGCTCGGGAACTTGGGTACGATTGGGGAAGGTCATCTATGAGCACCCCCTCTCGCCCAATCCGAAGACCGGCCTCTACTAACCATGATATCCGTTTTTGAAAACGTTATGTGTTCTTATTCGGTTTAATTAGCTAGAATGTGCTAGGTGATGCGCGCAACACATAAGTATAGACTAGGTCATCTAATTTGGGGCAAAGCATTGCTCATCCGTTTATTTGGAAAACATTTGGAGATTTGCTACTCACAAGTAGGCTAAAACACGAATTTCAACGAGTTGCTCCAACTCAAATAATCCAACCTTCACCCACAGGCATTCAGGCAGTTTATTTCACATAAGCACTTAGCCACATGGTAAGCATGCTGTCATGTTAACATTCACACTCATGCGAAGTGCTAAAGCATAAATACTTACATAGTACTCCAAGCCAAAACAGGGAACTTGTTAGCAAATCAATGTATGATCCAAGTCCATGTTAAGTGCCTAATGCAACGCACACACAATGTAACCTAGAGTAGGCTCAGCTAATCTATCGATGACATGTGAGATATGACAGTTTACATGTATTCAAGTTAGATTTGGAATACTTATGCAGTTAGTATGATGCGCCGAGCCCGGTGCATGCAATACTGATGAACGATGCACGTATGCATAGCATAAGGTATGCTAAAATAAATATGTCCTAATACTAACCATCAAAGCAGGTAAGTAAAAGGGAGAAAGAAGTGGGGGTTGGAAGACATGCACATACGCACCCACACTTATTACACAATTTGCCCTCGCTCGGAGGGACTGAAAAAATAATACAGTCTGAATAATGAATCAACAATCCTAGCTAATGAATTATTACAGACCAATTACATTAATTAAGCAAATTAATTAATCTAATAAAACAGTAAGCCGCCTCAGGAAGAGGGCCCAATGCAATGCACGCGCGATTCCGCTCGGAAAGCCACCGCCATGCACAAGATGCCTCTGTTTTCCCTGCTCTGCTCCTCTGAAGACTGCCAAAATCCCAGGGTTGCTTCTCTGAATGTTGGGGAACACCACCGGCTGAGGGAATTGGTCACCGGCCAAGGGAGATGCTCATCGGCCCCAAGAAGTAGCCATCGGCCAAAAGATTGGTCGACCGGCACAATATGCTGCCAACCGGCCAATTATTCCTGTAGAAACTAGTTTGACAGCAGCAAAGGGCAATACTTGGCATGGCAATGCATTTTAAGCAATGTATGCACCAATCACACCCCTTATCATGTTTATGACTCAAAGGGACATGAACCTTGGTTCTCGGACCACCAATCGTGCATTTCCATGCATGATGGCCCAAGAAACCAAGTGTACACATTTGATATGGAATGCAATGCACATAATCAAACCAAGGGGGACTTAATCTCTATCATAAGCAATTCAAGAGGTCAAGCATGCATGCCAATGTAGTGCAATCCTAGGCATGTAGACTAAGTATGCACTATGGAAATGCAAAGAAGCATGCAAGACATGGAAGACATAAAACAATGCAACCAACAAATGTGCAAGGCTAATGTAGGCATTCAAGCATGCAAGCCAACATGTGACTTCATTCAATCATGCAATTTCAATCATGCAACAACTCACCAATATGCTACAACATACAAGGAGTGCATGCAACAAACAAAAGAGATGGACTTAAACTAAATTAGGCAACTCTCAAGCAAGCCTAAAACAGTGGCCAAAGTGCTCAAAAATGAAGGACTAACACACATACACACATGCACATGTTAATGGGCCAACACTTAAGCACAAAGAGGGACTCTCAAGCACACTTAAGAGAATGCAAACATGGGTGTATGGCATGCATGAAAAAAAGCTCTGAAGTCATGTTATAAGAGGTGCCAAACCAAGCAAACAAGACAAGCATAGCATGTGACAAACAAAGCGAAGAACCCAAGACAAGCCAAGGGGCTTAAACTAGGATCATGTGACACATGAAGCAAATGACCAAGTTGGATTAAAACAGTCCCAAATCATGCCAAAACAGGGACAAAGGCGCACCTAGATAGCATCTAAATGGTCTAAGTATGGAGGCATGCACAAATGCTTAACATGGAGCATACAACACAAACTTTTAGAGCATCAAAGAAGCATTGAAAGGCAAGCATGTGAGCATGTTATAAGGAATGAAATGGCATGTTAAGTGGTTCCAAACCACTGAAATAAATCAAGCAATGCATGCTCAACACTTCACATATTTAAAGCCTACAAGCTAACAATGCAAAGGGGCTATGCAATACATGACAAGTATGACTAAAGCAATTTAAAACAGAGCTAAAGCATACAAAAACATGCACTAAAGCTTCACAAAGCCAGGCCTAAAACATGCTAGAACAAGGGCTTACAACCTAAGGCATGTTAAGGCCTAAACATGGCATTACAAGGCATGTATGCTAAGCAAGCATGGTGTACCTAAACCAACATACAACAATGCTATATCATGGCATGATAAGCATAAAAAACAGCCAAGGCATGGTCAAGATGAACCTAAGCTAGATGCTCCCTTAAGAGGCAAAAATAGCCCTTTTCAAGGACAACAAGGAGAGGGGGTGGCCCTCTCCTTCTTGGGACCTCAAGGCACCATCCTTACCATTGAAATCCCTCAAGATTTCAGTGGTGAGGAGGCCCAAACACAATGGTCCCGGAGCTCAACCAAAATGGCACAAAATGAAGGCCAAACAAGCCTTAAGAGGGGTCAAACAATCCCAAAGCTTAAAACACCCTTAACAAACTATTTAAAGCAAGTAAAAACACAACTTTTATATGTCATATACTAAGCTAAAAAACAGGTGTAAGGTAAGCTAAAAAGCTATGCAAAAGAGGGGAAAAAGGGGTGAGTTTCTTACCCTTGTTGACCTTCTTCACAAATGGTGGACCAGCTACTTCCTTGAGCTTGAACCAGCCCTAAAACTCCAAGAACAGACCTCTAGTCCTTTGAGAACCAAGAAAAGGTGTAACACTATGTGTTTATGTGCAATAGTAAGCCTAAACACACACTAAACACAAGAGGGAGAGAGATATAGAGCTAGGATATAGACAAACCCTAACCCTAAATCTCAAGCTCTGGAAAATAATGTCTAACCCTAATGCCAAGAGAAGAAGCCTCCTCTTATAGGCAACTCCCTCTTGTAAGGCTTCCAAAACAAGCCATTCAAGAGGGAAATCCCTCCATACACGTGTATGAAGGGGAACAGAGTGGGTGCCAGCTATCACAGTTGGCACAAAATATCTACTAAAAGCAGATGAACAGTGGTCGGCCAGCCAAAAGTGATTTTGGCCAAAAATAGATGGCTGATCGACCATCCAAAGTGCCGATCGGCCAAATATATGGCCGATGGACACAAGGCACTGCCGGTGGCCTCATACCACGGCCGATGATGGGTGGGAATGGTCTACAAGCCCTACCCTGCCCCTCCAAGGCAAAACACAAGTGTTTGGTGCAAAACTAGATACAAAACAGTCGAGTTCGGAGATCCTGAGACAAGGCGCGTAACCGAGACCTCCGGGAACTCCAAATGAATACAAACATGGATGATCACCGGGTGTTCAAACGGTGACGTCCAAGTCTTGAGGACGGTCAAAAATGGGGTGTCTACAATGACCTAGCTCTAGAGTAAGAATGCTTCTTCGTCTTTCGGTCTTTAATTGACGTATCCAATTTTCTCTTGCTTGAAGATTTCGGCTGGGTATGAGTAACATATTGGAGCACGGTAAAGGAAGTTTCCGACCACCTATTGGCATAAGGCATGGTTACGTGAGAAGTAGATCAGGAGCCTGGTAACTCCAATGAGACTTTTGTACCGCAGCGTAGCATATGGCGCCAATTATAATAAAATTTAGACCACTTAGAGTGCTGCCAACAAGATACATTAAGCAGTGTAGGACATGCTTGAGCGAACCCAAATTGACGACCATATCGGTTAGGGGAGTACAGTTTAGAAATGAAATTAAATCCCATTTCAAAAGTTAAAATCCCTTGCCTCAAAGATATAAGATAGCCAAGGTGGAAAGGTGATATCCTTTCAGAGTCGACTAGAATGCCTGAAGGTTCACCTTCATGGGTAAGAGCCCTAAACTGACACTCCGTGCGATAGGTCAGGAGAGAGTCCACAAATAGAAATTTATCAGTAAAAACTGGGCAGCTGATTGGTTTCCAATAAACCCAAGATATGGCATGAAATGAATATCAGGAATCAGACAAATCAATTGAGGATCCCTATGAGAGTAAGTCTTAACAAAATATAGTGAAATCCATCCAAAAAGGTAATGCAAAGGACCCTGGATATTTTCCTTCCCAGGTGAAAGTGATGATGCCATTTTACCAAGAGAATGATAGAGGTATGCAATGACGGGGATGGCCAGGCTAAATAAGGTTACACCGACCATTTTGGTGGCTACATGAAACGTAGTAGGACAAATTTCCCCGGAAGAGTGAAGGAAGACAAATCCGCTAAGCTAGCTCGCCAAAAAACTAGAAAGATACACATCATCAAGGATTCTATCTTTTCGTTGAAAACCACTAATCAAAGTTGGGGATTCGTCAATGAATTTGAAAGTCCAGTGGTTAAACTTCTTGGATTGAAAAGAGCTGGCATAAATGTTGAAAAGCCCACGACATGCCTTGGATGTCTGGGAGGAATATAAAATATCACTGGAGGGGGTGAACTCTTGATAAAACTTGCCACGGATGGGGAGCACGCTAATGCGATGAAGGTCCTATAAAGAGATCCCAAGTTCACCGTAAATGGTGTGGAAAGTGTTGGTGTTGGGTGACCTCCACTCTAAGAATCCTTTGAGAGGGCGACATTCCTAGCATAAGCAAATTGGAATACATAGATTGCGGCATAAATCCCACACTTCTTCAGATAAGGGCAAATGTGGAAAGAACGTCATTCAACCAAAAAATCCATATAGGGGATTGCAAATGGGTGGAAATGCCGCGAACATTAAAAGAATTATCCCACTTCAATTTTTCATGTTTCATTCTCTTAAGTAGAGTATTAAATTCAGAGCAGTCAAGGTCTTCAGAAAATGGACAGAGGATTGAGACAAGGAATGAACCGATTGATTTGGAGTGCCCTTTCTTGAGAATCTCATAGCAGTTTCGAATTCCTGTATAGACCAAGTCTTCGAAAGCTGTATGTAAATGGATGTATGGGTCCAACTCGGTGGGTGACAATAAAGCAGTGATAGGTTTGTGCCGAATTATTTTCAGGCCAGATTTATCCAATACATCCCTTTTGTCACGTCGAAGATATTCAAGTGTCTTTTCCATGCTGCCTAAAAAAAAAAAAAAAGAGGAGGTCAGTGAGGCAAAATATCATAATATAAAGAAATTGACGAAAGCCCCTTGCCAAGGAATCAAGCTGTTGGGGTGAGGGACACATTCATTGCTAAGGAATCAAGCCGTTGAGTTGAGGGACACAATCACTGCCAAGAAATCAAGCCCTTGGGGTGACGAACACAATCACTGCCAAGGAATCAAGCCATTGAGGTGACAGACATAATCACTGCCAAGGATTTAAGCCGTTGGGGTGACAGACACAATCACTGCCAAGGATTTAAGTCGTTGGGGTGACGGACACAATCACTGCCAAGGATTCAAACCGTTGGGGTGACGGACTCAATCACTGCCAAGGATTCAAGCTGTTGGGGAGCCGTTGGGGTGACAGACACAATCACTGCCAAGGATTCAAGCCGTTGGGGTGACAGACTCAATCACTGCCAAGGATTCAAGCTTTTGGGATGACAGGCACAATCACTGGCAAGGATTCAAGCCGTTGGGGTGACGGACACAATCACTGCCAAGGATTCAAGCCGTTGGGGTGACGGGCACAATCACTGCCAAGGATTCAAGCCGTTGGGGTGACAGACTCAATCACTGCCAAGGATTCAAGCTGTTGGGGTGACGGACACAATCACTGCCAAGGATTCAAGCGGTTGGGGTGACGGGCACAATCACTGCCAAGGATTCAAGCCGTTGGGGTAAAGAACATAATCACTGCCAAGGATTCCAGCCATTGGGGTGAAGGACACAATCACTGCCAAGGATTCCAACCGTTGGGGTGAAGGACACAATCACTACCAAGAATTCAAGCTGTTGGGGTGAAGGACACATTCACTGCCAAGGAATTAAGCCGTTGGGGTGAAGGACACAATCACTGCCAAGAATTCAAGCCATTGGAGTGAAAGGACACAATCACTACTAAGGATTCAAGCCAATGGGGTGAAGGTACACAATCACTGCCAAAGATTCAAGCCATTGGGGTGAAAGGACAAAATCACTGCCAAGGATTCAAGCCATTGGAGTGAAGGTACACAATCACTACCAAGGATTCAAGCCATTGGGGTGAGCAAACACAATCACTGCCAAGGAGTCAAGCTACTCATTACCATTAGGCTGGAAGGGGCAATGATACCTGCAAACAAACTTCGACGCCTTGCGTGTTGCCTGCAAAAGAGATAAAAAGACATGAAATAATTAGTCATCGTGATTCATACAATTAAAATTCACTTGCACGAATCACGAGGGGGAAATGCTGATTTGATTTTCAATTTTCAAAAAAAAAAAGTTTTGTTTAATTGGGCCAATTGTACAAGGGGCTGCTACTAATACAAAATAAAATAAAAGGCAGCAGGCTTAAAAAAGAAGTTTTGTTCAATTGGGCCAATTGTACAAGGGGCTGCTACTAATAAAAAATAAAATAAAAGACAGCAGGCTGAAAAAAAAAAAAAAAAAAAAAAAGTCTGTTCATATTTTTACAATTGCACTTTAATCGATCAACAATTGCAATACAAAAGGGACCTATGCAGTTCTTTTTACATGTGAAATATGTACTTAAGATAGTGTAGCTTTTTGAAAGATCACCATTGAGGAGGTTTAAAGCAAAAAAGATCAATATAATCTGTTGAAGTGCATAAAAAAGATCAAGATGGCTGCTGCTTAAAATCTTGCTAAAGTGAGTAAAAAAACAACCAAACAGATTGCTGATTTAAATATATATATATATATATATATGTGGTAGCAACAGTAGAGAAGAAAAAAATGCTATGGATAAAAGGCATATTGCATAGCTTCATAAAAGAAGTTGCTTTTTCTTGAAGAAAAGAAATCTTATGCCTTAAAAAATGAAAAGATAGAAGTCTTGTTAGGTCAAGGGATGCCTCTGCATGCAAAATTTATGAGCATGACATCCATGAAGTTGGTATGGGTGTTAAAACTTTCTTCTAGTAACAGCAAAAAAAAAAAAAAAAAAAAAAAAAAAAAAAAAAAAATTGACAGCAGGTTATATACATGGGTTCATATGGGCTATAAAAAAGGTTCATGGAGAAGAAAATTTATGTTGGAAGGTAACAAAAAAAGAGGTTTCAGATTCTAAAAAAAAAAAAAAAAAGAGGCTGATGCTGTTTAAAAAAAAAAAAAAAGAACCTGCTTGTATCATTCTCTTAGGTTTGTTATTGAGCAAAAATGGGCTCTCTTTATTCATATCTAGGCCATATCTGCTAATGATAGTAGGTTATACACACGGGTTCATATGGGCTATAAAAAAAGGTTCATGGAGAAGAAAATTTCTGCTGGAAGGTAAAAAAAGAGGAGGTTTTAGATTCTAAAAAATAAAAAATAAAAAAAAATAAATAGAGGCTGATTCTCTTAAGCCTTAAAAAATGCAAAGGTGGAAGTCTTGTTTGGTCAAGGGATGCCACTGTATGCAAAATTTATGAGCGTGACATCCATGAAGTTGGTATGGGTGTTAAAACTTTATTCTGGCAGCAAAAAAAAAATGACAGCAGGTTATACAGATGGGTTCATATGGGCTATAAAAAAAGGTTCATGGAGAAGAAAAATTCAGTTGGAAAGTAAAAAAAAAAAAAAAAAAAGAACTTGCTTGTATCATTCTCTTAGGTTTGTTGGCTAGCAAAAATGGGCTCTCTTTATTCATATCTAGGCCATATCTGCTAATGACAACAGGTTATACATATGGGTTCATATGGGCTATAAAAAAAGGTTCATGGAGAAGAAAATTTCTGCTTGAAGGTAAAAAAAGAGGAGGTTTCATATTCTAAAAAAAGAAGAAGAAGAAGAAGAAGCAGAAGAAGAAGAAGAAAGACAAACAAAAGAAGAAGGAAAGCATACCTGATATGAAAGGACAAATTTTGCAGGAAATATGTTGGAAGGATAAAGATTTTTTGCAAACAAAAATCTGCTGGAGGAAGAAAGCTGCAGGAGAAAATATATATGGGTTGTATGCATGAATAGGTGTTATATAAAGCAAAAAGTCTTCCTTAAGAAAAGAGGTAGTGGTCTCTTAAAACACTCAAAAAGAGTTCACGTAGGATTAGAAATCCTAATCAATGCCAATCCATCCTATTTCATTTAGACAAACTCCTAATATATATATATATATATATGTATCTGCTGTAAAAAAAAATTTGTTCCTAAAAAATTTTAAAAAAAATTAAAAAAGTGGCAAATTGGAAGCCCACAAGAGAAAAGGCCCAATTAAATCTTGGCCCTTACCCATCAATATCCATGATGGCCTAAAAAAAAAAAAATTTGCTAAAAAAAAAGTGGCAAGTTAGAGGCCTACAAAAGGAAAGATCCAATTAAATCTTGGGCCTTACTCGTGACCCTTACAAAAAAAAAAATCAAGTCGACAAAAAGGACCCATGCAACAAAAGTAAATGGCCCACTGACTATAAAGGGCAATTAACATTTTATTTAGAAAAAAAAAAAAAGATCAAGTCCAAAAAGGACCCATGCAACAAAAGTAAAAGGGCCCACAAAAAAAAATGGAGCCCATGGACTATAAAGGGCAATTAACCCTTTATTTTTATTTAAAAAAAAAAAAAAGATCAAGTCCACAAAAAGGACCCATGTAATGAAAGAAAAAGGGCCCATAAAAAATAAAAAATAAATAAAAAAAGGAGCCCATGGACTATAAAGACCAGTCAACCCCCAACAAAAAAAAAAAATTATGCCAAATTGTTATGCCAAAAAAATTTCTGCCAAATTTATGCCAAAAAAATTTAGGCCAGGGACCAAAGCAAAGAAATAATCCCATCCAAGACCTAAAGATTATCCAAATAAAAGTGCCAAATTGTTGTGACTCGCATAGTTAAGAAAATTCACTTGTGCAAGTCACGAGGGGCATTTGTTGGCACATAAATTTCAACTAAATTTATGACACGTATAGAGCCTATGATAGGAAGGTTGTAGGTAATCACTTCCTAAAAAGATCAATATAATCCGTTGAAGTGCATAAATAAAATGACATTGTATCTCAACGACATTATTCAAGATGCTCAAGTGACACGTGGATCCTACGAAAGATGGCACCTATAGAGCCTACAACAAGGACACCACACAGGACAAAACCCCAAAGATCAATCCGGTTAATCAGATATACGATTAATCATATAACGCTGTCATTCAAAATTCAAATGGCGCTATCATTCAATTTGAAACTCAAATTGAGAATGAGGCATTCTTATCACCTGGATGGCCCTCTATAAATATGAGGACCATCACACAAGATCGGGGATTAGAAAATCAGAAGTGAGAAGATCATAGAGAGAGAGAGAGAGAGAGAGAAAGAAATTAAAAGCTAAAGAAGTCGTTACAAGAAAAAAGAAGAGAAGTCTAGAGAACTCAAGAGCCTACGCAACAAATGCAGAATGGCGTTGAATAGGTAAAAGGTTCCAAACCCAAGAATTGTACTTTGTATTCAAGGGTTCAAAACCCATAACAATTTCAATAAAATATTTATTTTTTCTTAAATTGTCTTTTATTGTTTATTTTGTTCTTCATTAATCGGAGGTTTCATTTATAAAATGTGTAATTAATTATCTGAAATACAAATCGGAAATAGGAACCTGCTATTCAAATAATCAACACTGTTTAGTCCAAAAACTAAACAGTGGACATTTGTAATATAAAATTTTGAAATGTGTTGAAACACTTCATGTTTTAAAATTTGTGTCTACAATGACAATCACCAACATAACGGCTGCTAGTAAAATGTTAATGTGATTCTAAAGAAAATGAACATGTATAGGCATCCCAATGCTGGCAAGAAAAAGTGAAGCAAAGAAGTTGCGAATGGGTTCAACCTATTAAAAAAGAACAAACTCCATGTTAAAATCAGACATTCACTGTCATGGTGCTTTGATAAGTATAGGTCACAGCACGCAAATATATTAAATGCAGTAAATCCACAGAATACATAGAGTTGATAATATTTGAATCAGTATTAGAATTTTGTGAAAGGAATAAAGGCTTCCACACACATCCCAATTTGTGAGAGAGAGAGAAAGAGAGAGAGAAAGATGTCCAATTTGCTTGCAATGCTTGCTTTCCAAGATTCCTTCTACAAAGAACATCACAGGTAGATATTCCAATTGAGCAGGGCATCTGGGGGAGAGCATTTGCAGTTCTTTTGACGGAAGAGAAGTTCCTTTGTTTAGGTTGAAATTTTCTTTTAAAGCTTTTTGTATTGTTGGGAGTCGGGAATGTCTAACCTTTCTCTTGATCAGTTTTTAGATTGCATAGGGATTTTTGATATGCAAGATGTAGGCATCTTGTGCCTTCTTTTTCTTTTTTCCTTTTCTTTACTTGGATTTCCCTTAATGTCTTCTTTTATGAAATATTTTTACTTATAGAAAAAAGTAAAAATATAAACAAGTTACATTTTCTACAGAGCCAAAAACAAATACAGATAGCAAAATAGAAGAAGAATTTTGAAGAGAGAAGAACAAAGCCCTAACCTTGGTATTGGCAGAGATGGGTTGTTGTGCGGTGGTCAACAACAAACATTACCAAACATGGCCCAAGTAAACAAAATTGAGCAACATACACAGAGAGATATACACAGAGAGAGATGGTACCAAAATTGGATGTACGAAGCAAAATAAAAGAAGAATTTTGATGAGAGAATAGCAATGCCGTAACCTTGCTATTGGTAGAGGTGGGTTGTTGTGTCTGTCAAATTAGAAACCTGTGACAGAACAAAAAAGCGATCATTCTATTTAATCAAAAATAGAACCACAGTGTCACGCCCCGAAAATAAATCCTATAGCGATCCCAATTTTTCCTCCATTGGTTTTGTATTCCAGACTCGGTTCCGTGGTTGTCTATTATTGCATTTGTTGCATTTCCATCCTTTAACTCTTTGAATTTGAGTTTAGAAATGTCTTGGCGTGTTTCGAACAAGTTGGTTGAGCTTTAGTCCCATTTCTTGTTGCCCAGATTTTTGGTGGTCCGCTCGAGCGGAGTTTGCATCCTTTCAGCTTTTTGTTTGTCTGCAAAAATACTGCAGGTGTGTTTTTCACGCTCGAGCTGAGCTCCTTACGCTCGAGCGGGTATCTTGCACTTGAGCGGGTGTTCAAAGTCTGTAAAAGTTCTGGAGGAGTGTAATCTACGCTCGAGCGGGTAGTGTTTTGCTGTTCTGCTTTGGCGCTCGAGCGGGTCTTTTTGTGCTCGAGTGGGTGAAGTTTTTGTGCCTGACGCTCGAGCATCATATTCTCCGCTCGAGCGGATCATACGTATATCAGATAGCAGCTGAGTCATTTTAAATCACTTTTTCGACTTTCTCTCTCTCTCTCTCTAACTTTTCAAAACCCTAATTTCGGTAGCCCCTCTCTCTACACACTCTCTCTCTCTCTAAGAATCCATCTAGTTCTAGAGGGTTTCTACCCTGGTTCCTTTGTATAAAAGGTAGAGTTTGGCTTGGGCTATCTTTGGATCCGAAAAAGTGTTGATTTGGAGCATCTTTGAGTTTCTGCACCTCTTTCTTTGGGCTTCAAACTTTGAGGTAGGGATAACTACTCATATTTATGGTCTTTGGCATAATCATGTGGTATTTTTGATTAAATGTTGTAGTTGGGAAATTTTGGGAGTTAGGGTTTCAAATCTTAAAATGTGTAAAGAGGGGTTTTTGTTCTTTTGAACTATACATGAGTATTTGGGTCTCAAAATAAGGTTATTGATGTTTATTGATGATATTTGGGCCTTTGGGTCAATATTGAGAAAAATGGAGAAATACCTAGTTGGGTTTAATTGGGTCATTAGTGTAATTAATGACATTTATTATGAGATAATGAAATTGGTTTGGAAATAATGAAATTGAGGAGTTATGAGAATGAATGGTGGAGTTGGATCGATTAATCACTCACCTTTGAAAATGTTGATAATTTATCTATTGATGCATTTATTATCTGTTTAGAAATAATTGCTTTGGGCTATCGGTGGAGGATAGTCTTGATTGTTGTAGACATTGCATGATGATTAGGTGAATTAAAACTAATAAATTGAATATGTCATTGAATATGACGGATAGAATAACACATTGAATATGTGATTTGCTTGATCATTGTATATGATAAGTGTTTAATACATTGTATATGTATGTTGTTTGTGAGGAGATAGGGGATGTACACCATGGTTTAGGAGGAGATAGGGGATGGACTCCTAAACCGGATATTTGGGAGAAGATAGAGGATGGACTCCAGTGATAACTAAGTTGGCCAGAGTGTCCAGGGTGAAAGTCCCGAAAATCCTTATTGCGTTTGCACAACGTAGATAAATGGAAGTATTGAAGTGTTAATGATATGAGTTGTTATCTCATTTGAAATTGAAGTATTGTTGATATGAGTTGCTATCTCATTTGAAAAGGGAAGTGTTTTAATATGAGTTGTAGTCTCATTATATCATTTGGCCAGGTTCTGAGCCGTGTTCATAAATTGAAAATTGGTTAAGTAAGGAAAGTGGAATGAAACATGGACATATTGTCATGGAACTGGGTAATGTTGCAAGTTGATTTGCAAGTGTTAACATCTATCAAATGCTAATGTTTTAGTTATTGCTCATATTATGTTTAGCATATCTTTACTGGGCGTTGGCTCACCCTATATGGGACATCATTTTCAGGTACAGGTGATATGCCGCCTCCAAGGATGTAGCTTGGGCGGTTGTAGAAGCTGAATGCTTATCTTTTTGTGATTATCTTTTTGTGTTACATGTATATCAAGCCAAGGGCTTATTTTGTGTAAAGGGTTAGAACTCTACTTTTGTTGAACCCAAGTGTTGATTTGGAAAGTTGTAAGCCTATAGGGCATTTACTTTTGTTGTCAACATGTAATATCACTTGTAAGAATACTCTGATGTTGGGAATATGATATCTCTTTCTTGTATTATGAATGTATGATTATGGGTTTATTTTTGAGGGCGTTACAAATCCCACATAACTATTATATCAACTCACTTCCAAAATGAGATATTAACCAATTTCATTTACATAATTCCAAATGTTTACCAAAGTATTCTCACATGCCGTTATACTTTTATTTACACACTAGTACATGAATCTATAGCATGTAAAAGACATCATTAAATCACTACGAATAAGGCCCTCAAGGGCTTACAAGTTCGACGGCAATAGCCCAGTTACACATATTGGTCTCTCGGACCCAAACACATTGGCCCTTGGCTTACAAAAATATCACAACAAAGTAAGAGTCAAACTACTCTTCTTCAAACATTTTCATGCCCTTAGCTTGGCATGGTCACCACATTTTTACCTGCACCAATTCCCATAGGGGTGAGCATAAAGCCCAGTAGAGATTCCTCACAAAGTATATACAGTTATGCCAATTCCATCAACGTTAAAAGTGCATATGTAATGCCATGCAAGTGCCAATAATGAAGGAAAATTTTATTTTGATGCACTATTTCAAAATCATCATGTTCTCAATAATATTCAATGCACAACTTTAAGTTCACCACGTTCTCAATAATATTTAGCAATCTCATCAATTTCAAACTTCCAATATTTAAATCAATAGGGGGCGGTAAATACGACACTGGTAATCCCTAGGCTGGTGTCTGGAAGTAGACTCTACAAGTATTACCAAACTGTCATTTTTACCGGTATTAACCGGAAGGCTCGACACCTATCCACACGGCTTTCAGGTCTCTCACCCTGGACACTCGGGCCAACTTATCAAATTCAACTACACCCCCCTATCCGGACTTACCACCGTATTTACCCATAAAAATTTCCATTAGTTCTCATTACAATGATCTTTCTCAAAATAAATGCGTTTCCAACTCATGTCAAGATGTGCAATAATGACAATAAAACAAATGAGAATATGATGCAATAACTACTAATGCATAGCATTCCTTTATATTCAAAAACATGTCCACAACAATATTCAACATCACATTTTCATTTCCTCCTTACTATGTTCTTCCACAAGGTACCCATACGTCTCCAACACATAGTTAAAATTTCTCATTTCTTAATTTCAAAAATGAATCGTTTTGTGCTCGGAGTGCTATGTCATTCTCCACATTTGCGCAAAATAGGATTTGTTCTTTCATAAAACTGCAGGGTTCAACCCAGATCATATGAGAACAGTAAGACGAGGACCTATCTGAAGCTATGAAAGTTCCAGGTTGCAAAGCAAAAGAAAAGAGGGAAAATGTCGGGTATCTAAGTTTGTTTCAACTTCAGTAAGTTCCGAGATTACATTCCGTGTGTACCTCTTCAGGTCTTGCCAATGCTCCGAAGTATGAGTGTGCCTCTACCTCAAGCTCAAGATCAAGTCTGCTTCAAGCCAGAATGGCAATAAAAAATGCTCTCCCTGAGTACCATTCCCTGCCAGAGGCATCTTGGTTGTGTTCGCAATGAGTTCCTAGGAGACCAACTGCGACGATAGAAACTAGAGTTCGAATGGTTGTTGCCTAGAACGCAAAGGTTCGGGATTTTCGAGACTAAAGTCTGGTTTAAATACCCAAAGGCGTGTCCTCAACATGAAATCTGTATGGAAGCCCCATAGGTTGAGATAGCGTGTATGCACCTCAATTCTGGATACTGAACCAACCTAGTCTGTCACCCCGTTGGAGAATAGGGAAAGTTGTGAATATGATTAGAAAGAAAGGCAGCATCCAAAGTGTTCTACGTGAAGAACCCTTGTCGGTATTCCAGAGCCTTTGTACTGTCAGTTGAAGGTAAGTGTTCGAAAAGCACGAGGGGAGATCCCCGTCAGAGTGGAGCGGTTCATCGCCACTCACCTCATGAGATACTTTCTAAAGCGCCGCTATGCTTGTTTATTGCGTTCCTTAAACATCATGCATTGTGTTGTTTTGTACGTATCAAGTTTATTTCTCATTCATGCACAATATTGTATGTGCGGTTCATTCAAAGAAGTTCCGTTTGAGATCATTTATTTAGTGTATCAATCACACTTCATTCAGTTAGTGTATCAATCACACTTCATTTATTTAGTGTATCAATCACATGCATTCTCATTTTCTGTATCTATCACACACATCCTTATTTTGTGTATCTATCACGCACATATTCACTTCAATTACTTTAGGGTATCCATCACACTTCATTACCTTTTGTATATCTATCACACTTTATTCCTTTAGTGTATCAATCACACTTCATTCGCTCATACTTTGTTCACTCAGTGCATCTATCACACTTTGTGTTCATCTTTAGTATATCAATCATACTTTGTTCAGCTAGTGCATCTATCACACTTCGTGTTCATCTTTAGTATATCAATCATACTTTGTTCACTCAGTGCATCTATCACACTTTGTGTTCATCATTAGTATATCAATCATACTTTGTTCACATAGTGCATCTATCACACTTTGTGTTCATCTTTAGTATATCAATCATACTTTGTTCACTCAGTGCATCTATCACACTTCGTGTTCATCTTTAGTATATCAATCATACTTTGTTCACTCAGTGCATCTATCACACTTTGTGTTCATCTTTAGTATATCAATCATACTTTGTTCACTCAGTGCATCTGTCACACTTTGTGTTCATCTTTAGTATATAAATCATACTTTGTTCACTGAGTGCATCTATCACACTTCGTGTTCATCTTTAGTATATCAATCATACTTTGTTCACTGAGTGCATCTATCACACTTCGTGTTCATCTTTAGTATATCAATCATACTTTGTTCACTGAGTGCATCTACCACACTTCGTGTTCATCTTTAGTATATCAATCATACTTTGTTCACTTAGTGCATCTATCACACTTTGTGTTCATCTTTAGTATATCAATCATACTTTGTTCACATAGTGCATCTATCACACTTCGTGTTCATCTTTAGTATATCAATCATACTTTGTTCACATAGTGCATCTATCACACTTTGTGTTCACCCTTAGTGTATCCATCACACTTTGTTCACTTAGTGCATCTATCACACTTTGTGTTCATCTTTAGTATATCAATCATACTTCGTTCACTTAGTGCATCTATCACACTTTGTGTTCACCTTTTGTGTATCCATCATGCCTGTTCACTTAGTGCATCTATCACACTTTGTGTTCACCTTTTGTGTATCCATCACACCTGTTCACTTAGTGCATTTATCACACTATGTGTTCACCTTTTGTGTATCTATCATACCTGCTCACTTAGTGCATCTATCACACTTTGTGTTCACTTTTAGTGTATCTATCATACCTTGCTCACCTAATGTATCCATCACACTTTGCTTCATATAGTGCATCCATCACACTCGCTTCACTTTGTGTATCTATCACACTACGCTCCCTTTGTGTATCCATCACACACGCTCGCTTTGTGTATCTATCACACATTCACTTTGTGTATCCATCACACACGTTCGCTTAGTGTATCTATCACATATTTGCTTAGTGTATCCATCACGCTCATTTCGACTTGTGTATCCATCACACTTTGCTTCACTTAGTGCATCAATCACACTTTATTCATATAAGTGTATCCATCACACTCGCTTCACTATTTGTATCTATCACACATGCTTGTCCACTTAGTGTATCTATCATACTTCGTTCACTTTTGTGTATCTATCACACATGTTCGTGAGAATTGTACAATTCTCTTACACCATTTCTGTATTGTAATGTAGTTTGGTTTATGCTAGCTTAAAACTATTGCATGTTATGCTTCGTTACAGCTTTCTTTGCATGATTATAAGTTATGCTCGGCTTTGTGCATTGTCTTGCATTTTGCCTCTGCCCTCGGGCGCATATCTTTGTCCGTAGCTTGTATACTTTGTCTAAGTCTTCCGCCTTGTCAAAAATGGGTCATCTCTGGGCTTTGACATTCACTCTCGTCATTGTTATGACTTTTGAGTTCTGTCAAAGTGGGGCAACTGTAGACACCCCATTTTTGACGGTCCTCAAGACTTGGACATCATCGTTTGAACACTCGATGATTATCCATGTTCGTGTTCGTTTTGAGTTCTCGGAGGTCTCGGCTACGTGTCTTGCCTCAGGATCTCTCAACTTGACTATTTTGTGCTTGGTCATGGACCAAACACTTTGCTTCTGAGGGTGGGAAATAGCTTGTTGGCCATCCCCACACCTCACCGGCCATGGCATGATGCCACCAGCCATTGGTGATGGCCAGTCGGCACCTTTTGTGGTCGGTCGGCCACCTTTGTTGGCCGATTAGCAATTTTTGCTGGCCGACCCCCTTCCATCTGCTTTTGGCAGATATTTTATGCCAGCTGTCATAGCTGGCATCCATATTACCCCCCCTCCATACACGTGTATGGAGGGATTTGTCTCTTGCTTAGCTTGCTTTGGAAGCTTTGCAAGATTAGAGTTCTATAAAGAGGGAGCTTCTCCTCCCTCCTCAAGGGTTCCAGAGGTCTGAAAATTAGGGTTAGGATATTTGTATCTATCTATCTCTATATCTCCCTCTCCTTGCATATTTGTGTGTGTTTAAGGTTGTTTTGTTCATACTTTTGTGCACAAACACCTAGAGCATTACACCATCCTTGGTTGCCGAGGCACTAGGAGGTTGATTTTAAGGTTCTTGGACTGGTTTTGACCAAAGGAAGGTGCTGGAGTGGTCTTCTTGGAGAAAGTCTACAAGGGTGACAACCTACCTTCTTTATTTCCCATTTTTGCATAAGCTTTTAACCTATCTTGCATCTGTTTTTAAGCTTAGCTATAAAATAATAAAAATTCTGATCTTTGTGCTTTAGAACTTTGTTTAAGGTCACTTTGAGGTTTGGGGTTGTTTCCCCCCTCCAAGGCCTTATTAGGCCTTGTTTTAGGTCATACCTTTTGGCCATTGTTCTTAGCTTTGCATGAACTCTCTACCACTGAAATCCAAAGGATTTTCAGTGGTGGAGAGGTGGTTTTGAGGTCCTAAATGGGAGAGGGTCATCCCCTCTCCATGTTGTCTTTGATGCTTGCATAAATGGCTTGTGTTGTAGCTTGTATGCCTAGCTTGCTTTAGCTTCATTTCAATGCATATTAGGCTTTGTTTTGCCATGATATAGCATTTTTTTAAGTTGGTTTAGACATGCCTTGTATGCTTCATACACTTGTCTTGTAATCCCATGTTTTGGCCTTAACATGCATCATGTTGTAACATGTGTTTTTAGCATGATTTTGGCTTGGCTTCATAAAGATTTTATGCATGTTTTAGTATGTTTAAGGTCTGATTTTGGTTGTTTGGGTCATCCATGACTTGCTTTGTATAGCTACCTTGCAATCTAGCTTGTAGGCTTTGAGTGTTGAACCCTCTATCATGCTCTACTTGCATCATTTCAGTGGTTTGGCATCACTTATAATGATATTTCAGTCCATATAGTATGCTAAATACTTGCATTTATCACCTATGCCATGCTTTGGATAGTTTGTGTTTCATGCCTCTTGAATGTGTCATTGTGTATGCCATCATGTATAGGCCTTTTGGATGCCATCTAAGTGTGTCTTTGGCCTTGTTTTGGTCTGCCTTGGGACTATTTTGAGTCCCTTTGGCCCTTTGAGGCTTGGTTGACATGGTCATGGCTTGACCCCCTTGGGTTAGCCTTAGGCCTTGGACCTTGTTGCATGCTTTGCTTGCTTTGTTTAGTTGGTTTGGCACCTTTTCTAGCATGATTTCAGAGCTTGCTATGTATGACATTTGTCCATGTTTGTCCCCTTTTAAGTGTGCTTAAAAGTTCCTCTTTTATGCCTTAGTCTTTAGGCCAATTTGCATGCATATTTGTATGTGCATTTGACCCCATCTCCATTACTTCTTGGCCACTGTTTTGGACCTATTAGAGAGCTATCTATCTTGGTGTAAGTCCATCCTTTGCATGTTGTTGCATGCTCGCCTTGCATGTTGTCACATACTTGGCCTATTAACATGTTGTTGCATGTTTAATTGCATTTGGCATCCATTGTTAAGTTGCTTTGCATAGTTGCATGCATTGTCCCTAACATGTTGTCCATGTTGCATCTTGCATACTTGCATGCTTAAGTTGCATTTTGCATGCTTGTTAGCTTGCATCTTGTCATATGCTTGTTACATGCTTGAATCAGTTGCATGCTTGTTCACATGTTCATGTTACATGCTTAGCTCGCATGTTTAGGTTGCATATCATTGCATGCATCTCTTGCCTCTTGAATCAATTATGATAGGGGTTGGAGGCCTCTTATTTGTTTTTGTGTGCATTTCATTTGACATCAAATGGATACTTGACTCATTTGGCCATCACGCATTGAAATGCGCGATTGATGGTCCGAGGGTCGAGCACCATACTCCCTTGAGTCTTAAACATGATAGGGAGGGTGGTGGTGCAAACATTGCTTTGAGAATGCATTGCTATGCTCTGTTTGCCCTCTGCTGCTGTCAAACAGGATTCTGTAGGAAGAGATGGTCGGTCGGTCATCTTCAGTGCCAGCCGGCTATCCATATTTGGCCGAGAGCTTCATTTGTGGTCGATGACCACCTTTCCATGGCCGGTGACCATTCCTCTTGGCTGGTGACCTTCCACAATGCTCAGAAGGTGTTTCAGAAGCAACTTTGAAACTTTTGCAGTCTTCAGAGGAGAAAAATAGTGCAAACAGAGACAGCATATGACATGGCGATGGATTTCCAAGCGGAGCCGAGCATGCGTGCATTTGACTCTCTTTCCGAGGCTGTTTTATTGCTTTCTTAACTTAATTAATTTGTTTAATTAGTTAAGTGGTTGTGTAATATTTAATTAGCTTGTTAGTTAATTAATTTGTATTATTCTTTCGGTCCCTCCGAGAGAGGGCCAATTGTGTAATAAACGTGCGTGTGTGTGATGCATGTCTTCCAACCCCCACTTCTTTCTCCCTTTTACTTAACTGCTTTCAGCGGTTAGTTTTAGGTTATGTTTCAATTAGCATCCTTATGCTATGCATGCGTGCATCCATTCATCTGTATTGCATGCACCGGGCTTGGCGCATCATACTAACCGCATAGTATTTCAATTCCAAACTTGAACACATGCATCGAGTTGTCGCATTTCGCATGTCATCCTTAGATTAGCCGAGCCTATTCTAGTGGCATTTTGTATGTGATGCATTAGCCCTTTTAACATAGACTTGGATCATACATTGATTACTAACATGTTCTTTGTTTTGGCTCGGAGTACACTGTGAGTGTTTATGCTTTAGCATCTTGCATGTATATGAGTGTTAACATGACAGCATGCTTGCCATGAGGCTAATTGCTTATATGATATAACTGCCTGAATGCCTGTGGGTGAAGGTTGGATTATCTGAATTGGAATAATGCATTGACTGTGAGTTTTAAGTCCACTTGAGGGTGGCAAAACCTGCATTTTAGCCTACTTGCGAGTAGCAAACCGTCTTCAGAATAAACGTGAGATGTTTTGTTCCAATTCGGGTGATCCAGTCTATACTTGTATGCTGTGTGCATCACATAATAATTCTAGGCTAATAAATCGGAATAAGAGCACATATGTTTTCAAAACTCGATATCATGTTTAGTAGAGGCCGATCTTTGATCCGGCGAGCGGGGGTGCTCACGAAGTGACCTTCCCCAATCGTACCCAAGTTCCCGAGCCGAGGCAACTTTGGTGATGACGGACACGTGGCCTTAGGCAACGAATCAAGGTTTCCTAAATTCCCCCGAAATAAAATATTTAGGTGGCGACTCTGTATCTGGCAAAGCAATCCATGTTCGGCACTTCTTTCTAAAAATCTGTTTTCCAAAAACGATTCGCCAGATTTGGACTCTTTTGATAATTCATCGGTCTTGCATTGCACTCTGCGAGATTAGATACAGGACCGTGACATTTGAGTCCTGAACTATAGTGAACCCAAATGAACAAAACGGGGGGATTTCCCCCGGGACGTTTGGGCGTGTCTACAAGTAGTGTCCTCTCTTTGATTGTAAGCCTAAGGTCATTTCTTTTATTTGTATGAAAATGTCATTGTAACGCCCCAAATTTCTAGCCCAAATGATAATACAACAATCATGGTTCTTCCAAAGACTTAACAATTTATTTCTAGGGCGATAAATACGTTTCTGGTAATCCCTAGGCTGGTGTCTACAAGTAGACTATACAAGTACTACGAAATTGTCATTTTTGCCAGTATTAATCGAAAGGCTCGACACCTATCCGCGCGGATTTTCGGTCTTTCACCTTGGACCCGCAGGCCAACTTATTCAATATCATCTACACCACCTATCAAGACTTACCAACATATTTACCCAAAAACCATTTCATGAAAACTTATTTCTCAACATTATTTTCTCAATGCAAGTTTTCAAATCAACCTTCAAAGTCTAATGTAATAAAATGAAATAATATGGCAATTTCACAAGATAAACATAAATACTTTTATTTCCATTCATCATCCAAGGAATAACACAATTTCATCATCTCAAGTATTCTCAACAATTTAGTCATTTCAAGACTATATCAACATTCTAAATAACCATTTCTAAAATGAACAACAATTCTCATAATCCACAAAATTAATCATTTATACAAATATAAATAAGAAATTTTCTAAACATCATTTATTTTGGCACACAAAATAAATATAACAATATTACCCATGGATTTTCAATCTCTTTTAAAATTCCCAATTTTTAGGTTTTCTCACCAAACTACATAGCTCAAATCTTTTGAAAGAAAATTTTTGAAAATCATCTTTTCTTCAATCAACAAAGATCAAAACCCATAAGATTATTTTAAAAGAATAAGAGACAAATCCACTTTCAAAATTGTTCAACTTCTTAAATCAAAATAAATTTTCAGAAGCTATCAAAGTATGATTTCGAAAATCACCTAAATCTTGTAAAAATATATATATATATAACTCAAAGAAAATCTCTACCTCAAATTTTACTCCATAGGCCATTCTATCAATCATCTCCTTCACAATTTGATATATGGTAGGCCTAGCAATTTGGACATTTCGTATGGCAGCCATAAGTAGTACACTTGGCATCTCCAAAATAATTTTCTGCATGGACCATAGCCAAGGCACCAAGAGACTTGCATTTTTTTTTAAGTCCTTCCAATAGAAGCTCGTCATTGACCATAAGAGCCCCCTTCTATGCTAGAAAAAATTTAAAGGAGTTGATGCCTTTCTCCTTAACCATGATTTCCATCTCTTTTGATACAGTTTCATCCCATTTGGTGATTGCCATATGGAAACCATAATCCATACAAGCCTTCTTGGCTTTTCCTACATAGGCTTCGAAACCGACATATAACACTACAACAAAACTAACTATTCACGGCATCATGTTTACGACATGCATTAAATGCATGTCGTAGTTAGTACATTCTACGGCATTTTTTTTTTTGCAAGCCGTTAATGTTTTGTCAATAACAGCATACATACCATGTAAGTCATTAATTCATATATTTATAGCATGCAAAAGTATGCCATAAAAAATGTATGTTTTTACGACTTACAAAAATATGCCGTAAAATATTTGCACTTAAGACGACATACATTTCATGTTATAAAATATTATAACTTTACACGGCATGCATTAACATGCCGTGAAAACTTTTGCGAAAAAAAAAAAAATCAATTCAAAATTTTTTTATGGCATGCAAAAGCATGCCGTAAAAAATGTATATTTTCAAGGCATATAAAAATATGTCATAAAATATTTGTACTTAAGACGACATATATTTCATGTTGTAAAATATTATAACTTTATACGGCATGTATTAGCATGTCGTGAAAACTTTTATTAAAAAAAATTTCAATCTGAAATTTTTTTTTTTGATTTAAAAAAATTAACAATTTCCAACCAAGCTTCTCACCTTACATTTTCCTAATTGAGGACAACATAAAAAACGTTATTTTATAATTTAGTATCTCTGTTAAGGGATAATTGCACCCAATGGGATTTTGAAAAAAAAAATTACATATTCATGAAAAATTTTATAATTTTAATAATTAATATTTATATGGTTTCTCATTAATTTGTAATTATTTTTTTTAAATTACCTTGATTTGATATTTTTTCTTCTTTTAATAATTTATTTATTTTTTACTTTTTAGATGTGCCTAATCTGAATACAAGTAAAAAATATAATATAATATAATATATATGAAATGTATTAAATTATATATATATATTTTTTGAATTTAGTGATAAATTATTTGAAGTTAAAAAGTAAAAAAAAAAAATTTATTTAAAATATTTAAAAACTTACTCATAACAACATTGCCCCGTTACTCTCTCACTCACTCTCTAGGTCTCTCTCTCTCTCTCTCTCTCTCTCTCTCTCTCTCTCTCTCTCACAGCCCTCTCTAAACCCTAATCTCTCTCAACCGATCGAAATGCTTGTCTTAAAGCATACAGTTTCAGATATGTTGAATTTGATTCCATCACTTCAATGTTTAGAGCTCTAGTTAGGATTTAGTAAGAGAAGAAAATCATGGATTCGGATTCAAATCCGACTTCACCATAGTCACTCATTTCATCGGAGATGATTGGCAAAACTAAATCGAGCGATGGGTTGTTTCTTTGGTCGCTCGAATCGAGACGATCATCGCCATCCCCAGACTCATCTCGTCCTCGTAACCACTCCTTCAAGCTCGAGTACTCCTCTGTGTGTGTGTGTGTTAAATTCTCCGTTTTCTTGTTACGAATTGTGAGTTTTGTTGTTCATTTTTCTGCTTTCAAATCAGAACTGTTGTATCTCTAATCCTCTGTCATCTCTACTACTTGCGATGGTAATTGCTTTTATTGTATGTTGATTCAATGTTAATTCGATTCTCTTAGATCTTGTTTCATTCCAAAGAATTGTAGTATATATTGAGTTTTTTCAAATTTTAAATGGACAATTTCACCATTTGGGGAGAATTTTTTATTTTTATGTGTTTATATGTTATATTATATGTATACTGAAATAGTCATTTATTTCCTAAATTCTAACTAGTATTTATTTTGATTTTAATTTTATTTTTTTTTTATTGTTAAATTGAAGATAAAGATGGATTGCCATGTAAGGATAAGGAAAATCACGCCTTGAGGACTCGAGCATGGCAACAACAATAGGGAGCTCAAGGATGAGGTGTGTGTTGTTATTTGCTATCAGTTTTTTAAATTACTTTGAGGAGGTATGATCGTAACTAGGGACACATCTATTCTATATTAAAAGCACACAACTCGTAAAGAAAAAAAAAAATTCATGCCTTTTTGATACAATACTTGACCCCTCAATGGTTGTGAATCGGTTGAGAACGATTAGAGGCCTTTCCAAAATTTACTTTGCCTTCTTCTCGGTAAATATCAAGTCTCCTTATACAAGTAGCACAATTATTGATTTGGGCGGTCCTATTTAGTGTTTATAATTAGTTCTTTTCTCGTCACATTGTCCAGAGGTAATAACATTGAGGATCCGCTTCTATTGATTAACTAAATTATTTTCCTAACTTGATGGTAAGGTTTTGTAATGTGAAATTTTGGCGTGTACGTGTTCTTAAACTTCGATCAATTATTGGATTTGACAAATCTGTTTTGATGGTGTAATGTTGAATCATATGAAAATTTAATAATGAGCATTGTGTCCAAATTGTCTGCTATATCAACTTGAATTATTCTTTTTAATCCAAGTATTTTGAGTTGTTATGTGTTGCTACAGGACTATGTTATTTATTAATTACAAAACCATTTTCCAATTCAGAGTAAAGTCGTGACTAACTTTGTAATGTTTTCAAATCTCCTTTTTCTTCTAGCAATCTATATGTTTTTTGATGACCCTTGGTTTTGTCTGTAGTAACAAATATCTGCGATGTTAGGTCCATCTGCAGTTTATTACCCATTTAGTGGACTTCATACATTATATGATTTTTTTCCTCTTAAAGAAAGAAATGTATGATTTAAGAGGATAATGTTCGAGTTTTACAACAATACTTGTTGTGGGGTATGAGGTGCTCTAGAGTTAAGTTGATTGGAAACTTAAAAATATTGATCTTTTTTGGGGGGTATACTTACATCGGTTAACAATATTTCTTCTTCTTTTATTTATTTGTTTTATATTATATATACGAGCAACCGAGAATCTGTTATAGGTCCATTAAAATTGATTAGATAAAGTCATAAAGGCACCAAGTAATGCTTATTGCTCAAAAAAGATTATCAGTAAATTGTGTGATTCTCGTCTAGCTCAAACATTAACAATAGCTACTAATGATGTTATCTCTTTTCCTCCAACCATTGAATTGCTTGTGAACTCCAAAGTAATAGTGAACAAACTATCGCTCTGTCGAAAGAGGCTCATCGAGCTTACTCCCTCTAGCTTAAGTATATCATCTTCAGAAGCTGGCTATGGGTCTATGAGGTACATGATGCCGTAAATAGTTAGTTTTGTCGTAAATAGTTAGTTTCATATTTAACTGCTAATCTCTCTCTCTCTCTCTCTCTCTCTCTCTCTCTCTCTCTCTCTCTCTCTCGTATTTAACTGCCAACTTAATTAATTTCAATCTGCAATTAATTACTGGTGGTGGTGTCACCGTCACTGTGAGCTTCATTCTTTTACTTCTTTCCCTTTCATTTCAATCTACAATTATTATTACTTTTTATAGTCATGTGAATAGAAATAGAATCTGGGTCTTTTCATTGGTTAATTGTCTCTCAATTTGAGGGCATTCTTTGTTGATTTTAGGCAGTAGAGGGTGGTGGGAATCTCGCAAAAGCGGTGGGGACCAATTACTCTAAACTAGCACTTCTTTGGACATGAGCTTTGGCTTTGTTGATAAGCTCGGATTTACCAAGCGTTATCCAAGCTAAGCCCGATTCTGTCTACTTTGTTGTTTCGAGGTTCTTTCCATCTCTCCTCTATTTGAGAGTATGAAAATTAATTGTCTCATTTGTAATTTACACTATATGATTGGTGCACAATTGAATGTGCAATTTCCCGAAATACAAGAAGCCGATTAACACTTTTGAACGCCTCTTGTTTTGGATAACCAATTTTAGTTTTCAAATCCCAAAGATGACTTACACTTCTCATAAATTAGATAAAATGTTGTGTAAACTTAGAAGAAAAATCAAGGAGCCTACGAAAAACTCCATTTAGAATGATCAATTGATACCGTGTGTAAGTTGTGTCTCATTTCTATAATTGATCAATTAACAAAACAAACTTATGGTTATACGTTGATGAAACTTGTTAAATGGAGTCTCTTTTATTACTAGGGTTGAGAATCGTTGATTCTAAAAGTAATCTATGACTATTAATCATAAGATAAGATTGTTCTGAATTTTTATATTAATTTCATGTTATCCTTTCTTTTGTATCTTTTCTTTATCTTGTGGTTACATCTCTATGGAGTTCAAACTTCACTTTAGCGATGATTTTGAACTTTAAAAGTTTCTTGAACCGTCACTGGTCTCACGCATAGTTGGTTTGGTAGTACTAGCTTGAACTATGCTTGAAAATTCTAACCTACCACTAATAATGCAGCCAGCCGCACAAAAGTGAGAACATAGCAAACCAACCTACTATACGGAGAAAACAATCAGTCAACTTATAGTCTCATAGAGTTTGTACCTCAACCCTTCGGGCTAGCATTATCAGTTCAGATTGTTTTAACTAGACCTATGGCTATAGTTAACATTATAAATGTAGACTGTGACCACCAGTTGCAAGATTAACAAAATATTATGTTTCACTAATTTTTCCATTTCACCATTCTCATGGTACTTGGCTTTGGTAATCATCTATGGGGCTTCTTTGTTGCGAACACCATACTATATGGTAAGCTTTATAATTAATTGATAAATTTTCTGAACACTGTTAATATATGCCCTTTAGTCACATTATTGAATTGTAACATATGATACTAGTCTTTATGCATATGCATATTTTCAATTGCTTGTGACCAAATTACTTATTCCCGTTTACTTTTTGACAATCTCTAATGCAATCAAAACTGATATAATTAACCGGTAGTACTAGGTAGCTTATTAAGGTTAAGAAATGTACATATGAATTAATGGTATTTATTACTCAATTGTACTCGTGTGTTTTACAATAAAACTTTTAATAATTGATTGAGGCAAACTCATTTAAGAAGTGACTATCTGTTTTCAGAAATTTCTTTTGATGTACACCTTATGATAAAATCATTTTTAGTTAATCTAATGGTCTAAATGAATATTGAATTCTTTATTCATCATGGAATCGCAGATAAAAAAACCTACTTGTCATAGAAGTAGGTGTATGATAAAATGATTTTGAATGAATCTAATGGTATATTTGTTTCTTCAGTTGAAAATGCAGTCGGAAGTGAATTTCTTGGGAAGACTTTCGCATCCTAACTTGGTTAAGCTGTTGGGGTACTGTTGGGAGGATCAAGAGCTTTTACTTGTATATGAATTTATGCAGAAAGGAAGCTTAGAAAACCATCTTTTCAGATGCAAGAACTTGAGTGGAAAAAAAATAAATAAATAAAACAAAAAAACAAAAACAGGTCATTTATATATTTGATGTGATTGGAAATAACCTCAACAAATCAACATTAATTCTTGCTATTTCAAAGTTTAGAGAGTTGAATTGTGGAAAAATGAATTAGTTGACACGTCCGTGCACCATTTTGAACAGGTCATTTATATGTGAAGAGTGATGTGTATGGTCATTTCAGTAGTTAGATATATAATAATGATAATTACTTAATTAATTGGCTCTAAGATCACAGTAAGGTCTTAATAAAACTCTATCTTTCTAGTCGGAATTCAAGATGAATTTCCATTGTGGCATATTATACTATATTATGTTATATACGTGTACATCACTTCCATCACTAGTAGTCCAAAATGCCTAAACAAATACATGCATTTGAGAATTGAGTGTAACTTTTTCACACAATATTGCTTATTAGAAATAACCACTAATAAGTGTGATGATGATGGCTTTAGTGCTCATTTAGTGTTGTGATTTGATTATCTATAGTCGCTGCCCATTAGTTGTATGACAATTACGCCATGATAGGATGTTAATTACATTTGTAGGGAAAAAAAAATTATATATATATGATGAGAAAATGAAGTGAACAAGGCTAAATTTACATTTTTTTGGATTAGGAAAATGTAAAAATAAAAATATTATACATAAATGAATTTCTTGCTTAATTTTCTCACCACGGTAGACAGAAGATATGAATCTTATGTATATTTATTAATGTGGACTTCACTACCTTTATGTCTAGTAATGAGAAAATTTGGTGAAAAATCCATTAATTGCATTACACTAGTAAAAATAGCACATCATATACTACTGAGCCAACCATTTGTTACAAAATTGGTTTTAATTTTGTTACCTATAAAAAAAAATTAAAATTATATATAAATAATTTTATTTTCCCTTGTCTTGATAAATTTTAAATTGAAACAGAGTCTTGAAAAACATGCGAATATGGAAATTCTTCTAAGTTTTGTCCTTGTTTGTTTGTTGTTGGTTTTTGCGGGGTTGTTCACAAAGTTGTTTTGTAACGCTATTTAGTGTATACGCAATCTTGGCACATTTGTGTGGATTGTTCTCTGCCACCTCGGAAGCTTCTTGCATGGAAACCATCTACCCTGTTTTCAGGTCCCCCTTTTCTCACATTCTTCTCATGCTCTCCTCTACTTTCTTTTCATGTTTTGTTTCTTTTCAAGTCTCTTGTAAAAGGTTTAATTTTTATTTATGGCAGGGAAGCTTTTTCCACATCATGATATATTTAAGTGGATGTCTTATGGAAATGGCAATCCAAATTCCCTGTTCAGCCCCTTCTCTCTCTCCCTCCCTCTCTTTTACTTATGTTTTGTTGATATTATTATGTTTTATAACCATATGTCTATAGATGGAAAGCATCATGCATGTGACCGGTCATACTTTGGACGGAGAGAGTTCTCTTTCACATTGGATAATGACATATATCTGTGATTTCAGTATTTCAACAGTGCATCTGAACTGGAAAATTCCATCAACGAGAAGTGTCCAGTTAAAATAGATATTGGGCTGTATACAATGTGGATGTAAGATTTGTATACTTCATTTTTGCACCAGCTAAAGCTTAATTGATTTGTCGGTGATTTTAATATCTGTTTATAAGGTTCCTAGGTTAAGTGTAGATGATCAATAACTTTAAATGTATCCCTTTGCTACTTCACATACTTCATTTTAATCTACGAGAAGTGTCCAGTTAAAATAGATATTGGGCCCGTATACAATGTGAATGGTGATCATGATCATCTCTGGGCACTATTAGATCCCAAAACTTGTACTTGGACAGTTCTTTCATAGTGTAGATCATGTGATTTAAAACTCTGGATAAATGCATAATCATATGGGAAAAGTTTGCCATCTTTCATAGTGTAGATCATGTTGATAAATGAGTTTTATGATTTGGATACTTTTTTTGATTTGTATGTTTGAGGTTGTTATCAACTTGATATGATAGAAGTTGAGAATAAAAGTTAGTATGCAGGTTGTTTGGTGTATGGATATTAGATTTTTTTTGCTTACTTCATAGTTGCTGCCTTTGCTTGGTTTGTAACAGGTTACATTTTATAAACAACGGTCTACATACGGTTAGGCAAAGTCATATTCATATATATATATATATATATATTATATTAAAAATAACTTTCTACGGCATGCAAAATTATGCCGTGAAAAGTGTAATGATTTATGGCATGTAAGAAAATGTAGTAAAAGATTATATACGGCATACAAAATATGTCATAAATATATTAAAATGACCTTCTACGGCATACAAAATTATGTCGTGAAAAGTGTGATGATTTATGACATGCAAGAAAATGCCGTAAAATATTATATACGGCATGCAAAGTATGCCATTAATTTTTTAAAAATAACCTTCTACGGCATGCAAAATTATGCCACGGAAAGTATGATGATTTATGGCATGACAAAAATGTCGTAAAAAGTTATATACGACATACAAAGTATGTCATTAATGTTTAATTTATGACTTTTTACAACTTTACTTGCATGCCGTAAATGATACTCAACTTTTCACAGCATGTCATATAACGGCATTTGTCTGCATGCCGTGAAAGAGTTTTTACGGCATGCATCGCAAGTCGTAAAAATTCAATTTTGTTGTAGTGTAAACTCCCCTTTACTAGGATAACAAAATCAATGTGCATTGTTCCCCCTGCTAATGTAGCAGCCTGACCACCGAAGTAATCATCAATGGTCTCAGTACCCATAAACTCCATGGCCAGGTTTGTGTGAGGATCAATTCCTCCTGGCATGACAAACTTTCCAGTGGCATCAAGCACAGTAACATCATCACCAACCTTGATCTCAGGCTTCACAGTAGCAATAATCCCATCCTCTACATACACATCAGCTATCTCCTGGTGGTGAGCATTCACAACAGTTCCACCATTTATCAAGATCTTCGACGAGGAAGAAGATGAGACTCTACACTCTGAATTGCCATAACCTATTCCAGCTTCACAAAACTGATTGGATTCTGATACAGATGAAAAGATTGAGAGCACAAGAACTACTAGGGGTGTGAAATGGATCATCTGATTTTGGAGACTCGTACCCATCATCATGGATTTGACAAAGGTAGAGAATTGGGCGGAGTAGCAGCGGTCTTCTTCGGCTCAACTTCAACAACTACATTCGCGGTTTCAGCCCCCACTACCGCCGCCGCCGGTTGCGGCGGTGGTCGGACAGAGAGAGACAAGCGTTTGGTGATGGAGATGTGAGAAGAGAGAGAACAAATGGTGCATGGATCAGAGAGGCAAAATAGAGAGGAATGGTGGTCATTGCCATTGTTGCAAACAATTGCAGAGCCCCTGTGTGCAATGCTCATGAGTGATGAGCAAAAAGGTTGTAACTAAAAAGAGAGAGGAGGAGATATATAAATATTCAAACCCCTCCTCCTACTCATCATACCCCACGAGAGAGAGACAAGAGAGTGCATTTTCTCTTTAATCATTTTCTTCCACCGAAAGTGAGTAACCTTCTCAAATAATTTTCCACCACCATATTTATTATTATTATTATTATTATTATTATTATTATTATTATTAGAGTCTTTACAGTCATTGTTGTATCACGGGAAGGAATATATATATTTAATTTTTTATCATTTTATCAAAAGATGAATTGATATTTGTAAATCACTACAACAAAATTGACTTTTTACGGCTTGCAATGCATGCCATAAAAACTCTTTCACGGCATGCACACAAATGCTGTTATATGACATGCCGTGGAAAGTTGAGCATCATTTACGGCATGCAGGTAAAGTTGTAAAAAGTAATAAATTAAACATTAATGACATACTTTGTATGTCGTATATAACTTTTTACGACATTTTTATCATGTCATAAATCATCATACTTTCCATGACATAATTTTGCATGCCGTAGAAGATTATTTTTAATATATTTATGGCATACTTTGTATGCCGTATAAAGTATTTTACGACATTTTCTTGCATGTCATAAATTATCACACTTTTCACGACATAATTTTGTATGCCGTAGAAGGTCATTTTTAATATATTTATGACATGCCTTGTATGCCGTATATAATCTTCTATGACATTTTCTTACATGCTATGAATCATTACACTTTTCACGACATAATTTTGCATGCCGTAGAAAGTTATTTTTAATATAATATATATATAGCAACATGGCCTTACCTAACAGTATGTAAACAATTGTTTATAAAATGCAACCTGTTACAAACCAAGCGTATAAAGAACTATGAAGTAAGCAAAAAAATCTAATATCTATACACCAAACAAACTGCATACTAACTTTTATCCTCAATTTCTATCATATCAAGCTGACAACAACCTCAAACATACAAATCAGAAAATAGATAGCACAATACATTGACACTCAGAAATAATAATGCATTTCTTTTTTTTGAACGAAAATAATAATGCATTTTATAACATTCAAAAAGTGTAATTGCCATCTTCAAATAAAAAAATACAAGCTACAAAATTGCACCCAAAGAAACACAAACAAAATTTAATAGGTTTAAAACTAAACTGCAGAGCAAAGATCATTGTGCACTAAGAACATCTCATATTTGACTCAAAATTCCAAGCCCCCAAAGGCAAAGGTACTACTATATTCATTCGTCATCTTCATCATCCACCTCCTCATCGCTCCTGCTGCATTGAAGGCATTCAGTCGTTCAATCAAGCTAGCCTTCCTTTCATCATACGTCAGCTTCTTCAAGTTGTACCTGGTATACAATACAAGGAGGTATAGAGAACTTACTAAACGATCCAAAAAATTGAATCACACTTTCAAAAATCCAAGCAAAAAAGATGCGATTGCAATTCTTGCACTCAACCAAAGGAATGAATGACAGAATACGAACCAAATTTCAAAGGTTTTGGGTTTTTGTTTTCAAAATTTTAAATTTTGAAAACACAATAACAACTCATTCAAAGACATGCTTTTGCTTTAACATAGTAAACTTTAAGATGAAGGTACATATAGCAAGCTTCTACAGTTATCGACATTTGAAAAGGAAAGCAAAATCATGTGTATGACCACCTTTCCAATGAAAAATAAGTTTGTCGTTGATCAAGAAAGGGAAGGCCAGGAGGATCATGGTAAAAATAGTCGGCTTCAATATCAATGCAAAAGAAGTGAAGCACATATTGTAGGAGACGGTAGAGTAGAGAATGAATAGAATAAAGAGGAATGGTTAAGGATTCACGCGTCACTAAAACAAGAAGATTCAAACTTGTAATATCATAAAACATAATCTACCAAGATGTGAATACAAACCTTGACAACAAGATGAAGGATTGAAAGCATACATCATATACCTTCTATCATGAAGAAGGTGTTGTGGACCCAATTCATTTACAAGGAAAGGCACGAAAAACAGAGGATGTATAGCATTCGAGTAACCATTTATACATTTTGGACAACTGCAAAAGAAGGGTTCAAGACCTTTCCTATATTTTTTCCAACAAGCTACATCAAACATATAATAGTACAAAAAATTATTACAAACTAGAAACTCATACCACAAAACATTATTTTAAACAAAAACAAAACAAAACTCAGATATATAATGAGATTTATTCCACTCATTCCTTTTCTTCTTGTTCCTTCTCCTTTCTCTAATTCACGTCAATACTACCATAATCTCCAAAGAATAATCCTGTATTGCTAATAAACTTCAATCCATAATGTTTCTTCGCAGTTAGCCTCCTACCACAATTTTAGGATTTGATTTTTGCCAAGGCTTGGAAAAACCAGTAACTAGTGAGATTTCACAAGAGCTCTCCAAGATTTTACACCATGACCATAAATGTACCCTCAAAATCTATGAATTCTAATGTAACCTTGCTTAATTTGATCAAAGTATTAAACTTCATTTAAAGCCCTTCTTTTTTCATTTTCATTATGTATGAATGTGATCATTTGTTGGATTTCTAACACAATTTAGGTACACAAACACATACTTATCCACAATTTCATTTATGATGATTAATTGTATTTCTTCATTGTACTAAGCAACCCCCTTACCGACAGTGCAACATAGAGAAAACATATATTTATGTTGTAGTTGTAGTTGTACTATGTGCACCTCCTTCATTCACAAAGAAATTCAAAAAAAAAAAAGAAAAAAGAAAAAAAAAAGAGTTATTTTCTGAACATATAAAGCATTTGAAAGGAAAAAAGAAAGGGGGAAAGGAGAAAGAAACTTACTTCTAGTCCTCAGCCTTTTTGAGCGGATAACCAGAGGAATAGAAGGCAATCAAGCAATCACATATTGGCCATCTGAAATAATTTAGACATTGAGATGAATTATTCATCTGGTAGAGACAAACTCCTACACACTAAGAATGCCTACTACTCTAGAAAAAGGTAGCTGCAACAAAAATAATTGAATCTACTTAATCAGGATTGGGGACACTTCACAAACACGTGTCTTGTGTTTGGACAAGCCTTAGAACACTTTTTTTAAAATTTTAGAAAGTTGATTTGGGGTCAAAGTAAAATATGAAAACAAAGAGGGGGCAAAGGAGCAAAAAATAAAAATACACCCACATGTACATTGATGCGCTTATACCTCTGTACTCTAAATTCATGTTCATTTACATGGATAATAATTTATTTATTTGTTTTGGTCATATTCCCACCGTGTTTGTATCCTAATTTTTCTTAAATTTTTGTGTCCCACATCTGTGTCTATGCTTCTTATCTTGTAACCGGTAACCACTATGTCATCAACACACACAAAGTAAACCACAATAGCATTCGGAGAATGCTTTTCAAGCTAATGAACTCTCAGTAGCTCAACTAGAAGTAGCCTTCATAATCTTGTACACAAAAATACTTTCCTTAAATTCTTAAGGTGAAAACTCCATCTCTTTATGTGAAAGCATGTCTTTGAAAGCAGTAGGTGCAAGAGCATTTCGAGGTGTGCAAGTATGGTCTGTGAACAAAGTCTTTATGCAGGTTTGGCCTAGGATTTTACAGAGTTGGTGCCGCCAATTGATGACAGACAACAAAATCGATTCAAATATCAAACATACCCAGTGAACATCACAATTCTATAGTAGTATCAGAAGAATGAAAAGAAAAATAAACATTGAGCATCCAGAATTTCGGCATGCATAAATAAGCACAAAATAAATGCATGGAAATGAATTTATTGTCCAAAAACACACAAGAAATGAGTATCTTTGAAAGATCTGTAAACAAATGGCAAGTAAAAAGATATCAACCCACCAACCGAGAAAATATCACCCTGTTATAAAGAAAAGTAGATCAGATTTTTAAGAATTTACATGTGAAAACAGTTGGGTAGCAATTAAGTGGACTCAAAATAGCCACCTCAATAGGGTAGCCAACAGGAAGACGGATGCATCAAAAAGAAAAAGGAAAATTGACTCAATGTAAATGAATAATTAATATAACTGACATATAAAAGCACAATAAATAAATTATCAAATAATCGTAATTTGCTTACTCATACATTACAAAACCAACATTACCTTTGATTGATCGAGTCCCCAATCTTGATGACTTTAAAGTAGGGAAAACAAGCTTTTCACGGAAAGAGGATTTGCTTCTATAAGTATTTTAAGCTCTATCAACATTATGCTACAAGCTATTTTAGTGTCACCATACTTGGATAGTGCTCATTTTCCCGGTATTCAAAGGACATTAATTAATTTCCTAAATAACGTGTTACTTTTCAAATCTCACTTATTTGGTTAAACTAGAAAAAATAAAACTAGGAACAATATTACCCTAAGTGTAGCAAGACTTGAAATCACGGTCGGATGCAATAAATCGCCTCATCAAAAAGGGTGAAGACAACAACCAAATAAAGAGAGGAAGCAAAGGAAATGAAAATTATTAAACTAATAGTATATTATCCACTTAGATGTTAATACATTATTAAAAACTGTCTTGAAGAAAATTAGAATTTATCCAAGTATAGTCCACTAACATGGTTCTGTAAAATTTATCCATAAACAATGGAAATTTTTTTTTTTTTTTTGAATATATATATGACCACCGTTCAACACCTCAAGCAAAGCAAAATCAGGGCACAGAAGCCTAAATCAGAATCATCATCCAACTTCCAACCTCTCTGACTTGATAGGTTCACAAGTCTAGATATTTCACAAGGCAACCTAAGTGACATCAATAGCGACACTCTTGGTTGACTCTCTAAACAAAATATAAAGACAAAAAGCAAAGGTTGTAAACATGAGTAGAACATAGACCGATAACTCCGTGTTCCTATATCTATTGTCATTGCATTGTTCTCTGGACCACTGCATTGTTCTTCAAAGCTAATCACAAATATGACATACATACACAGGTCATAGGCAAATTAAAACCCAAAACGTTTTGATAAATTTAGACATATTAATAACAAAGACCAAAGAAACCTAACACACGCTTAGATTTAAGGGGAAATAAACCACATCAACAAATTCATATGCATAAACATAAGCATGAATTATAGCATATATTTTTCATGTTACTACAGAAAGTAACAAATTTTGAACCACAAATATATGATACTATTTACCACAAGTTTTAAGTTGATTATTGCATTTCTGTATATTGTTTATCATATCAGATTGTTTTGGACCCAGATCAGATTGTTTTCTTGTTCGTGAGGATCATATTTTCTCAAAAGCAACTGTTTAAATAAGGAAATTTGAAAGAAACAAACATAAAAGCCTATTTACCTTAGGATTGCTAAAAAAAATAGCAACAAACTTATGGTGAATGATGGCAACATTAAGATAAATATTCTATGAAGAATGCATTTCATCATAAAACTACTATTTGCATAAGCATCGAATGCAGAAATGAGTGCAAGACTAACTATATATTGTATGAAGTTATTCAACGTTGCTAAAAGAAATACGACTACACAATACCTAAACATTGTAACATCAAATATGACAACGATGTCACAATATTTGTGCAATTCATACTTTCATTTCTTTTTCTTTTAAATAAACTATTTTTAATTGTACATGCATAAGTGAACCCAATATAGTGTATACGTGTGTGAACCAAGCGAGAACACGAGGTGTCTTGAACTGCCATAGATCATATATTATGCCCAAAAGTTGAAGTCCACAATTTTCCAAAGTTAATTTAAGTGTAGAGTTTGAAGCAGAATCCATTTCAAAAAAGCTACACCTACAAAAGATCATGCTTTTCTCCCTCCAGTGAACAAAAATGAAAATCATGGCACAAACAATTAGTTGATTAGTCTAACTAATAAATGAGGTCAGGAATTTTGATAACTTGACAAACCTCACTCCTTTTCTACTTCATGAGTTCAATTTCATAGTTGGAGAATCAATTTGACAATGATAAAAGAAAGAAAGCAAGAAAGAATATTTTAGATACAGAGTTAGATTTGATGATGCTTACATTGAGAACAAACTCACCACACAGACAGACCAAACACAGATAGACCAGACACAACATAAAATGGTTGATTGAATAAAACGATCCTTGACCCTTGACCCAAATTCCAACTTGGATGTTTAGGAGCTCACATATCTCCATAGAAATTTTACAAGCATAAGCGAATGGAAGTTCGAACCAACGTAACATCGATAGACTTCCAATTTCAATAACAATTGAACTGTGTTTTTAATCCCATCGATTATTCAATTCCATTTTACACCTATAATTTTGAATCTAAACAAAGTGGTAATCAGACGAAGAGTTTATGAAACCCTAGCTTCAATTCCTTTTATCTGTGAATCAAAAGAAATAACTATAAATTCATACAAGAGGAGGTTGACTAAATTTTCTAAAATACAGGCATACATAAATAAAAATCAATAACATAGGTTTTCTAATTTTGAAGTAGAACACCAAAATTCAAAATACATATATTTAGATGTACATACAGTCGCATATATTACACATAGATATATAAAACAATTAAGAATCAAATAGAACAAAAAATACTTGATCAATTCACAAATGAAAAGGTTCGATTCAGATGTATTTATAGAGAGAGAGAGAGAGAGAGAGAGAGATTCATGTGACACCTACTTCTGCCCCATGGCCTTGGAAAACTCAGCCTCCTGTTGCGCCACCTACTTCTGCTCCACGGCCTTGGAGAACTCAACCCCATACAATAAGTGCGTGATCGCAATGTCATCGAGAACGATGTTGAAATCCTTAGCACGATGAACCAAGCTCTGGCGAACCAGTGCAGAGACGCTGGGATGCTTGGTGAGGAGCTGATTGGCGTTGAATTGAACGACGACGGCCTTGAGGACTTCGTTGCCGATCGAAAGAAGGACTTTCTCGTCGTATTCGAGGCCTAGGGTTTGGAAGATTCGGGGGAGTTGAGAGAACTCGGGGCGAGAGAGGACACGGAGGGTTAGGTTAACTATTTGGAGCTCGCACATAGAGAGAGAGAGAGAGATAGAGAGGGTTTGGGGTAAAAATATATACAGAAGTTGTCTGGGAGAGTGGTGAACGAGGCTAAAATATTTTAAATAATTTTTTTTTTTACTTTTTAAATTCAAATAATTAACATATATTTAACAGAAAATATTTTTAACTTTTTAAAAAAATCATTCAATTCAAAAAAATATAAAATTTAATACATTTAATATATATTATATTTTATTATATTTTTTTTTATAAATATTTTACTTTTTAGTTGCATTCAGATTTGACACATCTAAAAAGTAAAAAATAAATAAATTATTAAAAGAAGGGAAAATATCAAATTAAGGTAATTTTAATAAAAAATTACAAATTAGTGAGACGCCATATAAATATTAATTATGAAGTTATAAATTTTTTCATGAATATGTAATTTTTTTCCCAAAATCTCACTGGGTGCAATTATTCCTTAAAAAAGACACTAAATTATAAAACAATGTATAAATTATTTTTTACATTTTCCTCAATTAGGAAAATTTAAAGTGAGAAGCGTGATTTGGAATTGTTAGCTTTTTTAAATAAAAAAAAAACATTGAATTGAAATTTTCTTTAATAAAAGTTTTCACGACATGCTAATGCATACCGTGTAAAGTTATAATATTTTACGACATGAAATGTATGTCGTCTTAAGTACAAATATTTTATGACATATTTTTGTATGCCGTGAAAATATACATTTTTTACGGCATGCTTTTTGCATGCCATAAAAAAATTTCGGATTGAATTTTTTTTTTTGCGAAAGTTTTCACGACATGTTAATGCATGCCGTGTAAAGTTATAATATTTTATAACATAAAATGTATGCCGTCTTAAGTGAAAATATTTTACGGCATATTTTTGTAAGTCGTAAAAACATACGTTTTTTACGGCATACTTTTGCATGCTATAAATATATGAATCAACGACTTACATGGTATGTATGCTGTTATTGACAAAACATTAACGGCTTACAAAAAAAAAATGCCGTAGAATGTACTAATTACGACATGCATTTAATGCATGTCGTAAACATGATGCCGTGAATAGTTAGTTTTGTTGTAGTGAATAGACTTGATTAATGAATATTAATAATGTCATCTGAGTAATAAAATACGAGACGTGACAGTCTTTTTCATTTCATCAATCACTCACATCAAAACAGAGCATTGGATAACCCTTCGTATTGTGTATTCATCAAACTTTGATACTATTATGATTAAAAGTCAAACATTATAAAGGAAATATTTATAATTTCACAAATAAAAAACAAACTATATTTTAGACAAAACTATTTATATTTATATATATATATAAATAGCAATGTCCATTTAGAAAGAGGGTTAGGTTTCTAAATTGTTTTGGGAAGTTAATTAAAAGCTAATTTATTGACTTTTTTAAAATATTTTTTTTTTTTTTTGGAAAATAATGTGTGTGTTTGGTTTGAGTTTTTTAGATTAAATTTTTTGAAAATTGAGTTTTTTTTTTCATTTTTTTACTAAATATTTTTAAAATTTTAAATATTTTTTTTACTTTTTTAGATGCACCTTACTTAGATATATCTAAAAAGTAAAAAAAAATTGGGAAATTTTTTTTAAAAAAAATAATAAATACATAAAAATACGAAAAATATACTAAATTCTCATTTTTTTTATTTTTATTTTTAGTATTTAATAAATTTTTAAAAGATTTTTTCACAAAAATTATACTTTTACGTGTATTTATGTTAGCTGTGTCTAAAAATTAAAAACAAATTGCTTAAAATATTTTAAAAATTAGTAACAACAAAAAAAAAACCGAAAAATAAGAAAGTTAAATGTTCTAAAAAATATTTTTGAAAAATTAAAAACAAGCAGAGTGAATATAACACAAAATAAATTAAAGATCAAAAATTTACTTTTATCTAAATTCTCAAATTAGGCCTCTATCTCCCTCCAATGTAGATAGGGTACAAGAATGGTTGTCCAACAAGCATGGTTGTCCAACTATATTGATTAGAGCTAGTCTGACGTGTCACACCTACTAGACAACATGGCAATCATGTTTTGGTTAAAGTTGTAGAGAGAATGATTGCCACGTAGACCTTTGTGCTCACATTGCAGTTGCACTAATGAGTCAAACAGAGAAGTGGGCCCTCTTTTGTTTGCTTTCAAGCAAAAAGGTCAAAAAAAGTGATGCCAAAAAGACAGCTCAGGTGTGGGCCCTGACTTGATTGCTTCCCTCTGAAACTACTACGTGGCAATCATACATCAACAGCACTTCTCTACACCCCGACACCATAAGGTTGATTTGAAATGTGGGTTAACTTTTTAAATTTTTGATTTTTTAATTATTTTAGTTTGAGATAAAAAAAAATTATTTAGGATAAATTTTTTAATTTTTTTGACTTTTGTAAGAAAAAAATAAATGATTATAATTTAGATGTGATGTTTTATCTTATTAGGTTAAAAAATTTATTTTGTCTTTTTGTGATTAAAATAGCTAAAAAATCAAAAAACCTAACATGCCAAACGAAGGCTCAATTGCTCTTGTGAAATTGGTTTTAATTTTAATGAAAAAAAATTTAGAATTTGCAAATTTTGATACATATACACATTTTGTTTGGGATGTGAATTGACTTTTTGATTTTTTGACTTTTTTAACTCAAGGCTAAAAAGCCTTGTTTGGGATGGATTTTTTTGACTTTTTTGACTTTGTGAGATAAAAAATGAAATGATTATGATTTAAATGTAACACTTTATCTTATTGACTTTTTAACCTATTTTAAGGTGTTTTAAGAAAATAGTTAAAAGATAACTTCTTAATTTTTTTTTTGATTTTTTTTGAAAAAATGTATAAAAAATATAACAGGTGATATCATCCGAAATGGATTAAAAACTAATTTTTAACTTTTAACCATCTTGCCAAATTAGACCTTTTTCTTTTTGTGATTATTTTAATAAATAAAAAAACCCAAACTTCTTCATTCCAAATGAGGGCTTTATATAGGTGGTCTTAAATTCAATTTGGATGGTTTTGCTAAAGGTAACTTGGGCTAGGCTAGTGGTAGACTTATCGAGGATCACAAACGATTATAGATTGTAGGATTTTGAAGATATATTGGACCATTTACAAGGATCAAAGTTAAATTATGTATCTTAAGAAATAGACTGAATATGATCAAAAATATGAATTTAAAGAAAATCGAAATGGGGGTAGATTATAGCTTGGTGGTAGACTTGTTAGCAACACCAATAGGGATAACCCCAAAGGTTGGATAAATTGGTAATGTAATAGTCTGTATGACCTAAGATCTCGAGTTTGAAACCCTTACCAGCTTCTTTATAACCCTTCATTGAATTGGGAGGTGAGGGGTGGGTTCCTCGACATCCTCCCCCGAGTTGGCTTGTAGAGTTGGATCATAAATAGGCATGACCTAGAGAGTTCTGGGTCATTAAAAAAAACATAAATAAAGATGAAAAATTTACCCAACATAATATATTTGTCACAACTTAATTTTAATGAATTTTTTTTTTTTTTGAGAGTGTATTGATAGGCGGACCTAGAAATTTGGGCATAGGTGGTATAGTGACCAAATTTCAAAATTTAAAAAGTCTATAGAAATGTTTTTTTCCCAACCTAGCCTTTCAACCTTTCCTAGCCTAGTCCCAAATAAGGGCCAATAGTTTTTTTTTGTTTGTTTTTTAGATGTGAAGTCCAATAGCAGCCCAAAACTTACTCAAAAAATAGATATGCAGCTCAATAGGTTTGTATTTGTTTAAAGAACAAATATTCCAAACAATCCTCACATCTTTCAATAGATAGGCAATGGCCCTCTCTGTCATCTCCAGCAGCTTGCAACAGCTCCACTTTCCTAACTTTTTTTGTAAGTGTAATTAACCAATTATTTTATTTCGTTGGTTGAGAATGGATTTGATTAACAATGGCTTTGAAATTTTGTCTTTATGCAACAAATACTCTTAGTTTTTTTATGATGCTACCTTGTTCAATGTTCTATATTGCTATATAGTGTGTTTGGTTTTAGTTTTTTAAATTTAGTTTTTTGAAAATTGAGTTTTTATTTTTCGTATTTTTTTGTTTTAAGTGAATATTTTTAAAATTTTAAGCATTTGTTTTTTACTTTTTTAGATGCACCTTATTTAGATGAATTTAAAAAGTAAAATATTTGTCAAAAAATATTTTAAAAAATTAATAAATATACAAAAAATACAAAAAAAAAATAATAATATATATACTAATTTTTTTTTTTTTGTTTTTTGTATTTTTGGTATTTAATGATTTTTTTTCACAAAAATTATACTTTTAAGTGTATTTATGTTAGGTGTGTATAAAAAAAAATTCTTAAACTATTAAAAAACTTCAGTAAAAACAAAAAAAAATAAGGAAAGCAAAAATGTAAAATTTTGTTAAAAGTATTTTCAAAAAACAGAAAACAAACATGGTGATTAGTTTTTAAACTTTGTAGGAATTTTTTTGGACATATACAAAAATAAGGAAAGCCTAAATAAAAATTATTGAGGATATATATGTATATATAAACCCTAATATTTAAAATTATTTTGAATATACTATGGTTTAATATTAAATAGGGCTATTTTTTTTTTTTTTTTTAGGTTATAAATAATGGAACCTCCACCACTTAAGCAATGTAAAACCCTTTTCTCATTCTATCAATCAAAACAGAAGTCTAGTAGTGTAACATTCAATGTTGTTGAAACCTCATTTTTTGATGTGCAACCGCCTTCCATGCCTCAAGCAAATAAACCAAGCGAATTTGATTCAACTGTTGTTTAACGGGATCTTGGTTCACACTTGCAAAATTGTGAATATCTGGTTAATCAACGAGATGAGGTTAGACGAGCTTATGTGAACTTGGGGCCTTATCAACCTAAACTTGAGTATCCTAGGTCCTCATTTGAAAAGCAAAATCGCCGATTCCAACATATTTGGTTTAAACAATTTTCTTGGCTAAAGTATTCTCCTTTAAAGGATAAAACATGTTGTTTTTCATGCTTTTTGTTTGATCAGCCAAATAAGTCGATTAGTCGTTCTGTGCTTGTTGATGAGGGGTTTAACAATTAGAAGAGAGTAAATGATGGATCCAAATGTGTTTTTTTGTTTCATGTCGAACTTGCATCTTCATCGCATAGTCATTGTGTTATTAGTGATGACAATTTAAAGAAATCTACCCAACACATTGAAAAAGTGTTGAATGCGCAATCAAAGAAGAGATTTTGAAGAATCGAATGCAGGTAAAGGCAACATTTGAAACCATTCATGTACTTGCTCTTTAAGGACTTGGTTTTAGAGGTCATGATGAAAGCTCAACTTCATTGAATCAAGGTAATCTAATTGAATTATTAACGTTCAAGGCGAGAGGGAATGATGCATTTGAGAGCATTATATTAAAGAATGCTCCACAAGCCCGGCCCTGAGATTTTTGGGACTTAAAGTCGATAATGAACTAATAAATATCACTAGATCATTTGGGGCTCTTCACATTTTTTTTTATTCAATGAAAAAAAATTTTGAAGGTAAAGAACAAAAGATTTGTATCAAAAGAGTTAGGGTTAGGAATTAGATAAGGAAAGAGAATGGGTTCTTTTAATTTTGAATGGGCCTTTTAATTTTTCAAGGAGTCAATTTGTTTTAAGTTAGTTTAGGCTTTCTTTAATTTTTTTTAGACTTAAAACATACCTAACATACGACACTAAACTATAATAGGAGGGGGCCCCTTTTTGGGGTCTATTTTGAAGGGCCCTAAGCCATCGCCTGGTGGGCCTATGCCCAGGGCCGGCCCTGATGCTCCACAAAATGCCAAATACACTTCTCCGAAGATCCAAAAAGAGATTTTTCATATACTTGCTAACAGAGTTAGGAATATGATTTTTGACGAAGTTGCAAGAGGTTATTTTTGTATTCTTGTTGATGAATCCCACGACGAGTCTAAAAAAGAACAAATGGACCTTATTTTGAGATACGTCAAGAATGATGGTTTGCTAGGGGAACGGTTCTTTGATATCATGGGTGTCGAAATACATCTACATTGACTCTTAAAAAAGAGATATCGAATATCCTTTCTCGATTTAATCTCCCTATTCAAAACATGCGTGGTCAAGGGTATAATGGTGCTAGCAATATACGTGGCGAATGGAATAGACTTCAAGATTTATTTCTTAAAGATTTCCTATATGCATATTATGTACATTGCTTTACACATCGTCTGGAATTAGCCTTAATTGCACCAGCAAAAGATGAGCCTAATGTTTGGCAATTTTTCTGTCTCTTGAGTTGTATTGTCAATATTGTTGCTTCTTCTCCAAAGCGCCTTGGTGAGTTAAAATCTTTTCATAGGAGTGAGGTTGAAAATATGTTGGCTAGTGGTGAGTGCCAATCTGGTAAAATGACCAATCAAATTGGTATCTTGCATTGAGCTGGAGCTACTTGTTGGAGCTCGCATTATGACTCTGTTAAAAACTTGATTGATATGTATAAGGCATCTTATGTAGTTGTTAAAAGTCTCAAGAAGAGTACAAATCAACAAATTCGCGGGCAAGCGAATGGTGTTTACAAAGTAATGAAGAGCTTTGAATTCATATTTGTATTGCAATTGATGGACAATATTTTGGGAATCGTGAATACACTTTGTCAAGCCTTGCAACAGAAAACTCAAGATATTTTAAATACGATGAAATTAGTCTCCACAACAAAACCTCTCCTTCAAAAACTTAGACAAGATGAGTGTGATATTTTTCTTGCAAATGTGGTGTCATTTTGCAATTGACATAACATTGTGGTGCATGATATGAGTTCTTCTTATGAAGAGGGTACAAGTCATCGTCATCAACAAGATCACATTACAATTGAGCATCACTATCACTTTGACATATTCAACTCTACAATTGATTTTCAATTGATGGAGTTAGAACATGGATTTAATGATGGGGTAGTGGAACTTCTTTCTCTTAGCTTGGCTTTAGATCCTAGTGGCAATTTTAGATCTTTTAATGTGGATAATATTTGCAATCTTGCCAAGATTTTATTCCCAAGATTTCACTTCTCAGGACATCCATACTTTGAGATGTCAATTAATGCATTATAAGCTTGATGTTGTCTGTGATCCCGAGTTTCATAAGATATCTACCATTGCCGATTTGTGCTGAGAACTATTTGTGACAAGAAAGTTCTAACATTACACCATGATTTACAAATTGATTCGTCTTATGTTGACCTTTCCTGTTTCTACGGCAATTATGGAAAGGGCATTTTCGAGTATGAAGCATGTTAAAACTTCCATTCACAATTCAATGGGGGATGAGTTTCTTGTTGATTGCTTGTCACTCTACATTGAACGAGACCTTACTTTGAAAATTGATCTATATTCTGTAATCGATGAATTCGAATATTTAAAGACTCATTGAGCACAACTTAGTTAGATTGTTTCTAATCAATAAATTTAGATATTAATCTAAAGTATATTATTAAATTCTTTTTTTTTTCTTATGTAGTTATACTTAAAATATATTATATAATTTTACCTTAATATTAGCCCATTTCATCGACCAATCATGGGCCATTGACTCCAAACCGGCCCTATGGGTTTAGCATCAGAATCACCAAGAATCCGAGATTATCAAGGCTCCAGACAAAGAATACAATAAAACAGAGTAGAGGGCCTGGCGGAAGCCAATACAGTAAATAACTAGTGTCCATTGAGCTGTGAAAATCTGTATGCCAAAAACATTTTTCATGCATTCACACATGCCAAAACAGTACAGTATATACAATCATTTACAAACAGTCAGTATAGGGATCAAATCCCTTGAAAACAGTACAGTAAGATAGGTAACAGTCTATACAACAGTCAGTACAGAACGGTAGGGGGACAAACAAAGGAAACAAAACTCCCCAAAAGCCATAGCAATGGCAACACGGAACCTCGCAGTGAGGCACAAAGGCTGGCTGGACAAAACTGAGGACCAACCCACGCTCCTAGCTCCCTTCTGGCGGCTGAGCACCTACATATATGTATAAACAGTGAGCTAAAGCCTAGTGAATAACATAATGCGTAAAGAGGTTAAGAATGAATGTCCTTACAGTAATGAAAAACAGTTCATTAAACAGTATTTCAGTCTTTCAGTATTTCAATCAATCAGTCATATGTGGTACATCCATTAGCCTATAAACAGTAGGCCCAAAAGGACCGGCCTTACTGCACAACAGAGTAATGGCCATCAATCAAGAATAGTATGGTTCCACAAGGGAACCGACAGAGCTCAGAATAAAGAATAAAGAATCGGTAAGTGCTAAGGATGCCACGACATGCCTAGAAATAAAGGACATACATTCATTCAAGAATAATACCAACAAGAACAAGATACCAGTATTCAAAAGATAACCATTTTGAACATATCTTTACACAATCTATTACTCACAGAGATTGGGCTAATAGCAGCTAGAGCGCGTCCCCGAAGCCAACCCTAAACAATTAACAAGTAGAACACACACTAAGTTTCACAGTTGGGAAGGATGTTAATTAAATCTTTAAATTTCCTCGGTGTGGTTCTATGTCTAAATCCTCATTAAGGTGTCTTAAACTAGGCCTAAGAATGCCTAGGATGAGATGAGGATGCAAAAATACAGTTGGAAGGCATTTTTGAAAAGTTGCTGAAAACAGGGGTCTCGCTCAAGCGAGCCCTCCTTCGCTCGAGCGAGGTTGCAAAATCAAAGGCTTCGCTCGAGCGAGGAATCCTTCGCTCGAGCGGTCTGTAAAACTGCGAAAAGTACTGGTTGCTGGATTTTGCTCGCTCGAGCGAGGAAGCCAAATCTGGAATTTCCAGATTTGTATCCCAAGCTCAAACCAAGCATTTTGCAAGCCTAAACTCGACCTCTTGGGCCCAAATTCTGGGGAATACATCCCAACACAATGAAAAACAAGTTTCAAAAGCCAATTTGAGAATTCAAGCCCCAAAGGTGAGTCAACTAAATACAATTTCAAACCCATTTTCAAGAACAATTTCAAAACATGCAATGCATGAGTTTTAAACCAAATCAAAGCTTCAATTCTTGTCCAAATGGACTCATTTCTTCAAGAATATGATGAAAACATGGACTTAACAAAAATATGGGCTTGCATGTACATCTCCACTATGAATTCAACTTCAAAATGCATCAATTCAAACATGCATGCAACAATTCAAGCATAAATCAACCTCCATGCACTAAATCATGGCTTGATTCTACAATGGAGCCTAGAACATGCAAGATGAAGCTCAAGACCACAAGAAGAAGATGGATTTTCCTTACCTAAGTCTTGAATGCAAGAAGAACAAGTTCAATTTGCTAATTCTCTAGCAATTCCTCAAGTTAATTCTACAAGACCAAGCCAATTCTCATACTCTCCCTCTTTCTCACTTGTTTGGTCGGCTATGGAAGGCAAGAAGGAGCTGATCACTTGTTTCTCTAAGTGTATAAAGCTCTATAATAATCAATAAACAAGGGTCCACTAAGAGTGGCAATTTGGTAGATAAGTTAAACTTGGCAATTAACTTGTTTTAATCTAATTTAATCATTCCTAATCACATTTTAGACAAATATACCATAAATTCACATAAATTATACTGATCACGGAACACTAAACAGTTTCTAAATCGGCCGCCGATAAGGCCTTCGATTAGCAGTTTAAACACATACATTCAAATAGATAATCAATCAATCAACAGATAAAACATGCAATTCGATATGTAAACTTATTCAGTTTCAGTTTTGATTCCAATCAGTCCGTCCAGTACTTTAACCAGTTCAATTATCAGTCATTATCAGTTCGGTGTAGCAGTAATCAGTAACTAATTCAGTAGTTTATCGGTAATGAGTACGAGGGTTGTTACACCCGTCCTTGCTAACAATCAACCAAAGACTCCAAATATATATTTATTAGTGGATCAAATAAGTTACACCAAGCAGCTATATTGTTTGTTGTAATTTTTATTCATAGCTTATTAAATAAAAATAACTTAAGTAAATTAAAATTGTTGATTATATATTTATTAGTGAATCAAATAAGTTGTATCAAATAGCTACATTATTTATTGTAATTTTTATTCATAGCTTATTAAAAATGTTGATTATTTAGGAGTGAGGAGATATGTGTTTTTTATTTATGATTTTTTATTATTGCAAGAAATTACACCAAGCAGTCCTTTTATCATTGATGGAAATGCTGAGGGTAAAATTGTAAAATTACAGGGGAACTGAAGAAGCTTCTGGCGGCAGAATCTGGATTAGAACCAAGAGATCAACGGCTAATATTCTGAGGAAAAGAGAGAGAGAATAGGGAGTACCTGGACATGAGTGGAGTCAAAGACCGATCAAAATTCATCCTAATTGAGGACCCATTGAGCAGAGAGAGGAGGATCATCGAGATGCGCAGGAACTTCAAGATCCAGATCTCACATCGCCAGATCAACGACATATCAACAGAGGTTGATAAGCTCGCAGAGTAGGTGAGTGAAACTCTTAACTAGTGTTGCTTTTTATAGTGGCCGTTGAATCAGGTGAATAAGAATAATGTTATATGTATTAATTAATGATCTTATTAGTGTCTTAATGATGATGTGATATAATTTTAGAAATTTTGAGTATTTGTAATTTGTATAATAGATGGGGTCAATAGGCTTTCACCAGAAATGGTTGAGGCATTGATGATATCCAAGGATCATATGCACGCGCTTACAAGAAGACAAAATTTTAGTGAAAATGAGCGAATTCAATATGATTTGGATGACATATCATCGGGCAACGCGACTGAAATGCCTGTCTCCTCCGATGATTGATCAACAATTTATTTTTCACTATTTCATTTCATTTCGTTTTTTGCTTGGTTTTTTTTTTTTTTTTTATAGATTATTGAGGTCGAGTATAATGCAAATGATTGGTAGGCTAGTACGTGCCAACCTAGTTGGGATATACTAGACCTACAGTGATGCAATTGCTATACCATCATCAGTAATCTGCACCTAATTTATTTAGTAATATCAATTTTTGTAATAATTTATTTCATTTTGAAATAAAAATTATTCATTCAATAAATGTTATATAAATAATTTCATATTGTAATATTGAAAGTCTCAATTTCATATATATAAAATTATTTATTTCGAAAGAAAAAAAAAATTACATAATTACAAACTGTTTTAGTTATAAGTTCACAATTAAAAAAACATAAGTCATATATAATTAAATTTAAATATCACTATAAAACATTACATAACCAAATAAAATATCTCATTAATCGTAATTAAAATACTTTAGTATAATTTTTTTTTATTTCTAATTTTTTTTTAAAAAAAAAGCCCGACTAGGCCCAGCCCGCGGGCCAAGGCCCAAGCCTAGGCCCGGTTATGAGTGGGATTGGGCCCCACATTTTAGCCCATGGGTCGGCCCGGCTCGACCCGCTAAAAAATCGCGAGTCCACAAAGCCCGAATGGGCCTGCCCGTGCCGGGCCATTATTACACCCTTATCCACTCCACACACTAACTCCATCATCATTAATACTACATGTATCAATTAGTATACATATTAATATATCAATTAGTATCCTGTAGTCACTCAGCACCCATCCACCTACACTAAAAGCTGTTTCTGAAGCAACTGTAGAAATAGGAACGGTTAGTATATCACGGGCCATCTGTAAAAGCACAGGCCACATAGATTCATTTTGTTTCCACCATTCCAAAATGTCAAAATTATCGGAATCATCCACTGATGGGCTTTCCAAATAACGTTGTAGTTCAGAACTACTTACACTTGTATGTTGAGATATTCTTCTACTTTTTATTGCTGTGAAAATACTTAATCTCCCACCTCGAGATTGTTGGACTGCTAGTGTAGTATGTGTAGGTGTATTTATAGATGCAAATGCAGCTACAGCTGCCCTGTATTCTTGAAATAATCTGTTTCATGTTTGCATAATAGGGGTAAACTGTATTTGATTATCGAAAATACACTCTAAAAATTCTTGTAAACCAACTTCTTTACACCTAGGATCAATTATTATAGCTAAACCTAATAGATGAGGCAAAGGATGAAAATATTTATCAAATTTTTCTTTCATTGAAGTAATAATGGTTACATAAAGTTCATTACCAATATATTTTATGAAAACTTTAATTATTTCTGCTAGGATATGTAAAACAAATGGTGAAGTAGAAATATATATATATAAGAAAATAATTTTGTTGAAGTATCGAAAACTTTTAAAAAATCTTTATACAAGGTTATTTGGCGCCAATTAAGTTCAGTGGGTATCAGTACTCCTCCTATTGATGTTGTTGCAAAAAATAAATCTATTGCTCTTCTTTGTTTACAAGCTATTTTTAACATATTATATGTTGAATTGGACATACTATCTACATCTAAAATTAATTTTTTAAATGACATATTTTCTCGTTGACAAATTTTTTTATATTCTGAAATTCGATTACCAAAAGACATAATAGTAACAACTGCATTTTTTATTACAAGTACAGAAGTTTCGTATACATGCATAGCTTCTTTAACAATCAAATTTAAAATATGGGCACAACAACGAACATGAAATAAATCACCATGAACAAGTAATTGTAAAGTTGATTTTAAATGGGTTACAGTTTGATTATAATATGATGCATTATCTAAACTAATTGTAAATATTTTATTTTGTAAAGCCCACTCATATAATACATTTCTTATTTCTACACCAAGCGAATGACCAGTGCATGAAAGTTCAATTAATTTAAATGAAATAATTCTTTTATTTAATTTCCAATCATTATCAATAAAATATGCAGTGATATATTGATATTCAAAATCATTATTTGACCACAGATCAGATATTAAACAAACTCTTCCATTCAAATTTTTAAAGATATCAAATAATTCGCTTTTAATATCCTCAAATTTCTTTAAAATCCTGTTTCTAGTAGTATTTCTTGAAAAACTTTGATATTGCGGTGCAAAACTTTCGTGAATCATTTCGGTAAAATCAGGACATTCACTAGTACTAAAAGGTTGTTCTTTTTTAATAATATAATAAACTACATAATTTTGTACACGTATAGGATCATATGAAAATGTTTGCAAATTACCAGTTGATGAAGCCCCTAATTGCATTTGACTTCGAATATCAGGTTGTTTACTTTGTAAATGTTTGTCAGAATGCCTTTTTAAATGACTAGTACCCATTGCAGATGCAGCACTAAGTAAACGTGCATAATATTTACATTTTGCTTTAAATATAATTCTGCCATCAGGATTATTTATAGATATTTTTTCAAAATGTTCCCAAACACTACTACTTCTGCTCCTAGATGATGATGCAACTGTTGGAACAGGAATTAGAAGGAGAATCAACAAATTCATGTGGTGTAGTATATGTATCAACATCGACATAAACATTAGGCATATTAGGATCCATAGTAATGTAAGTAAAATAATATATAAGAATTAACAATTAATTTAAATAATGTGTAAATTCAATCAGTAAAAAATAATAATTAATATATGTGCATAAATTTAATTAAACTAATTAATGTTATCAACTGGCGAATGCAATATAGAAATTTTCTTCTTCTGCTAAAAGTTTCTTGTTGCACAATTGCAATAGCCACTTAGGGATGATGCTTCAAAATTAATTGAGAGTTGAGAGAGATTGAGAGAGTTGAAGAGACAGAGAGATAATGATTTGTTATGAAATATATTTTGAAAACTAAAATATATTTATACTAGTTTAAAATCTATCCGTCTGAATTATTATGACCGTTTTATAAATATCCGTTTGAGTTTGCAATGGCTCAAAATTGAGGCTAGGCTAGGAAATGATTGCCTCTTTCTCAGGTAACCATTTAGACGGTCCTCTTTGGCCAGTGGGAGCCATCATGGGTCCCGTTTTCCTAATTGAAACCGTTGAATGTGTACAACTCATCGAGTATTATATGTTTGTAAGAAATCACGTTGATCGGATAACTATAACTATCTGATCGGATTAGTTTGTAAACCATTAACTGTAACACCATGCATTTTTATACCAAATTGATTTGATCATGTAGTTAGCAATATCCGATTAACGTGATTTTTTACAGGCATATAGTAATGGAAGAGTTCTACACATTGAACGGTTCGGATTATCAAAATAGGACTCATGGTGAGCCCCCACAAGCCCAGTATTACCTTCCACTTAGTATATACATATATTATTTTATTTTTTTGCTTTCACGTGAGCTTAGGACCTTAGGTGTACTTTCTCATATATATTATTAGGTGCACTTTCCCATTTTCCCAGCCACACACACACAGACTGTGCTGCTATGCACACAATAATACATCATATCATCATTTTCCATTAAATAATTCATAATTTGATTTTAATTTAATAAATTATTAATAATTTTTGTTTTATTTTTAAATTATTAATGTTATTTATTTAATTATATTAATTTTTATTTAATTTTTATAAGATCAATCTTTTTATTTATTTATTTTTTAATTATTTAACTATTGTAAGTTGTTTTTTATTTTTATTTTTTGAAATTTGTCGGGCCGGAGAGGGCTGTCCGCAGGGCCCAAAATTTTTTGGGCGGGCGGACCGATGGGCCGGGCCACAAGCCGAGCTAAGGGGCCGGGCCGGGCCACAAAATGGAAGGCTTAGGCCTAGGCCCAAGGCACTGGGCTGGGCTCGGGCCCGGGTGAGTTTCAGGCCGCCTATGGGCCTCGGGCTATTTTTACACCCCTAGGAGTGGACAACATTAGTGTCAATGGTCATAAGAGCTGGCAATGATATAGTGTTACATCACCGTACATATGGGGTTTTGTGTCATCATTGAGAATTAGAATCTTGACCGTCTAATTTAAGTGGGTTAGTTTTTTAGTTTTTTTTTTGAGTTATTTAAGGTCTTATTTGGCAATTCATTATTTTAGTTTAAAAGTAAAAAAAAAAATCACTAAAACAATTAAGAAGTCAATAATTTATACTAAAAATGCAATTTTTTTTAATTTTTTGCACATCTTTTCAAAAAAAATTAAAAAGCCATTTCAAACATATTAATTTTTTTACCTCATATTTTAACCAAAAAATAAAAAAGTTACTAAAATAGTATATTCCCAAACGAGACGTTAGTTTGGGGCTAAAAAATTCGTCTAGGTTGACATTTTTTATTTTTGTGAGAGAAAAACTGAAATGATTATGGTTTAGATATGACATTTTCTTTTATTAGCTTTTTAGCCTATTTTATCTTTTTGTGACTAATTTAGCCAAAAATTCAAAAATGCCCACTTGCCAAACGAGGGCTGAATTTGCTGTCGCTTAAATCATTTGAATTTGTGTCAATCGGACGATCGTCCGGACGACTAGTAGGACAATCGATTCACCCTCATCTACTGCAGTCGTAACCCTTGTCACCCTTGTCTACCACGATCTTCACCCTGTCATCTAGACAACTGACTAGACGACCAGCATGAACAAATTTAGGCAATTTAGGCCACACTGAATTCGGTAAATGTAGCATTATTGATTTGGTTATTTTTGGATTCTTAATTTTTTTTTCTCTCCTAATTTAACCTTTCATATTTTAAATTTTTATCAGTTTGTTTTTGAAAGTAATTTTGTTCAAAATTAAATAGAAAATGATATATTAATTGTTACGTTACATAAAAAATATATTATATATATATAGAGTTTGGGTTTGTGTCAGTGTGAGCTATATATAATAAAATATTTTTATGTCATATGTTGTTAATGTGTTTTTTTTTTTCTTCTTAAATCTAATTTTGAATACAATTAACTTTTAGCATAAGTTGAAAAATTTTTAAAATATAAAGGGTCAAAGTGATAAAAATAAATAAACGTAAATAGCCAAAACAAGAAAATGACAAAGGGGGTAAAGTCTAAAAAAACCCATAAAACAATTAAGAAAAATTGTAAATCATTTGTATATTCATAAAATATTTGCAAATTCATAAAATATCTGGAGCGGGCTGAGCTACCTAAGAAGACCAGTCAAACGTGATTTGGTGCAATGCTTTAACTAGGTTGAGTGAAATACCACTCAACGTTAGCACAATGGTGTGCCGCTGGATGTGTAGGGTGCTGCACATTGCCCTTTTGAATCAAGAATCGGCAAGTCATGTAAAGAGTTGTGGCATATCACCTAGTTTGCAGTAATTAGGATGAGCATTATCCTTTAGGAAGATGATTCCTAGTGGGATTCTAAGAATGAGAATTAGAGTCCTGCTACGAGTCTACCATGCGAAACTTATAAAAACTCAGACCTAACCTAGTTCTAGTCATTGCAATCTTGATTCCTGAATTCATTGAGTTTTTCCTCGTTGATCCTATTTGCTAACTTAGACATCAGAGGGATTTTCGGCACACACTCACCGGTTAACTCACGTTTTTATGATTTCAGGTTATACAATGGCGTTTGGAGAAGCACGAGCTTGATCAATAAGATTATACAAGTGACAATTATTTCATGCTCCTACACCAACTTATTAAGGAGATAAGCAATCATTATACATTAATTCAAAATTTAAAATACTTTTAACATAATACCCTTTAATTCTGAATTTTAAAATGTGTTTATAAATTATACTTGTGTATAATGGGTAATTTTGAAAATGTAAAAAAATTTCAATACCCAAAACAAAAAGTGGACAAATATTTTAGGACGGACCAAAATGAAAAGGTGGACAAAAAAAATGGGATGGAAGGGAGTAATTAATTAGTAAAAAGTTATTTGATTTAAGGTTTAATGACCAAATTTTAAGAGGGCAAAATGTAATTTACTCTTTTTATAAAAACTAATAATATATTGCGTAATTACAAAAAAAAAAAAAAAAAAAAAAAAAAAAAAACCCTAAGATTTTGACCTTTGTAACAAAATAAACCCTAAAATTTAATTTTGATAGTTTAAACCCTAATCTTTTAATTTGTTTTCAATCTAAATCATTCGTCTATTTTCATTAAGTAAAATTGATAGAAAAATGATAATTAGTATTAAATACAATGTAAGTGTACATAAAATGTCTAAAATATTTTTTTTATTGAATTTAATGATTAAAATACTATTTTTTTCATTAGTTTTCCTTAGCAAAAATATGCAGATAGTTTAAATTGAAAACAACTCAAATGTAACGCCCTCAAAAAAAATACATAAAACCCAACATTCTTGACATGCCTAGATATAAGAGAAATAAACATATTTTCATTCATCAGAGTAGTTAAGTACGAAAATATTACATGTTGACAACATAAGTAAATGCCCTATGGGCTTACAACTTTCCAAGCCAACACTTGGTCACAAAAGAGAGTGCTAACTCAAATACACTTTAAGCCCTTGGCTTGAATTTACATGTAATATTCAAATACCAAAATAATCAAAAAGAGTCTTCAACTCCAAAACCTTCCAAGCTATGTTCTTGGAGGTAGCATATCACCTGAACCTAAAAATGATGTCCAATATAGGGTGAGCCACAGCCCAGTAGAGATATACTAAACCAAATATAAGCAATGACTAAAACAATAGCATTTGATAGATGGTTAACACTTATAAACCCACTTACAACATAATCCAATTCCATGACATAAAGTTCATGTTTCATTTCATGTTCCTTTACTTATACAATTTCAATTCATAATCCTGGCTCAGAACCTGGCCAAACAATTCAATGGGACCACATCCCATATTCAAACACCTCTTTTATTCACAATTCATATGAAACTAATATTCATATTAAAACACTTCCATACTTCAATAGATACACATAATTGCTGTATCAATACTTCAATTTAATACACATATTTGCTGTATTAATAGAGTCCATCCCCTATCTCCTCCCAAACAGGTTTGAGAGTCCATCCCCTATCTCCCCTCAAACCATGGAGTACATCTCCTATCTCCTCTCAAACAACATGCATATACAATGTAATAAAACACTTGTCATATACAATAATCAATAATACACACATTTGCTGTATTAATCCAACCGTCATATTCAATGACATATACAATGTGATTAGTTTCAGTTTTCCCTAATCAACATACAATGTCTGCAACAATGAAGACTATCTTCCACCGATAGCCCAAATTAGTTATTTCTAAACAGATAATAAATGCGTTAAATAGATATAATCTCAACATTTTCATAGGTGAGTGACAAATTAATCCAACTACACCATTCAATCCCATAATTTCCCAATTTCATGAATTTCAACCCAATTCTGTATTTTTCCAAATTAATTATACCAATTAATTTATCACAATAATTAGGGCATATTTCCCTAACCCTCAATATCAACCCTAAAGTTCAATTTCCTCAATTTGGCACTAATAATGCCATTTTCCAAGTCTTTCATACACACGGAGTTTAATATCATAAAACCCTTCTTTTATAAATTACAAACCAAACCCTAACTTTGTCAAAATTACCCAACAACACCAACATATCAAAATGCCCAAAATTTATGACAAAACTCATAAGATGGAGTAGGGTATCCCTACCTCGAAATGAAGAGCTCAAATGGAGAAGATGACCAAAAACCAAAGTGCTCCAAATCCCCAAATTTTCAGATTAAAAGGAAGCCCTTGCGACCCTCTATCTTTCTTACAAAGAGACTAGGCTAGAAACTCACTAGAAGTAGATCAATCCCTAGAGAGAAGGTGTATAGAGAGAGAGAGCTCGGTTCTAGGGTTTTGAAAACAAAAGAAATAAAAAAGTGAAGGATAATCCCGCTGCTGCCTACTGATATAACACAAGTTCGCTCGAGCGAAGAAGTGGTCGCTCGAGCGTAGAAAGCCTCGCTCGAGCCAACAATAACGAAGCTTCAGGTCTGCAATTAGAAGCACGCTCGAGTGAAGAAACCCAAAACATACACCTCGCTCGCTTGAGCGAAGGAAAGCTCGCTCGAGCCAAGAATTTCAACTTTCAGGTCCAGAACCAGACGCAGACGCAAGCTCGAGCGAAGGACTTCTCGCTCGAGCCACTAGACACAAAACTCAACTCTCGCTCAAGCAAAGGAACCCTGGCTCGAGCGAAGGATCTAAAGCACAGAGCTCGCTCGAGCGACAAAAGGCTCGCTTAAGCGAAGGACCAAAATTATGGGCAGCAACCATTTGCTCCCAATCACACCCAACCTGTAACAAACCTGCCCAAAACATCCTATAACTCAAATACAAAGTATTGAAGGACGAGAACAAGATATATACAACAACCATCATCCACGGAACCAAGTCCGGATTACACTAATCAATGGAGGGAAAACCGGGATCGCTATATCAAAAGATTATGGTTTAAATTCACAAAATTAAAAACTCAAGGTTTATTTTGTATAAGAGACAAACCATAGGATTTTTAATTTTTTTTTATTTGAAATTACCCCTAATATATTTATTCTCTATTCGTTTAAATAAAGTGAAAGCTAAATTTAGTGTAGATGTTTTTTCTATTATGATTGTTCTTTTCTGAAAATTTTCATAACCATTTGATAACTCTCTCTCTCTTTTTACTCGTTAAATAGAATTCTTTCTTTATTAGTTTTGAGGGTATTACGTATTAGTGTAAATCTATAAAAGTAATATCAGGGAAAATTTTTATCAATATTAATTATTAAAGTTATAAGTTTTCAATTTGTAATTATTTTTTCTTCTGTGCACTGGATTGTAGTTTTTCCACTAGTTTTTTTCTTAAAATGGAATTATAAAGAAAGAGAATGGCACGACTATCCCACTTAGTCAAGTTATACTAGGGACGGCAATTTAAACCCGGCCCGACAGGGACCCGACCCCCCGACCTTGATTTGAGCAATTTTTCCCCGAAAAATATCTCCATAGGGGCAGGGATGGTATTCAAAAATCAATCCTCGATCAGTTTCGGGCCGGGGACGGGGATAAGTGTCTCAGCCCCGGCCCGTTTCCCCGATATGAAATTACTATTTTACCCCAATATATATATATATATAAACCAAACCCTAAAACACACATAACCACTCCCACGGTGTGAGTCACACCGCCACTCATCTCATCTCTCTCTCTCTCTCTCTCTCTCTCTCTCTCTCTCTCTCTTCGTAGACTCGCAGCTCCTCTCCCCGCCGATCTCGCTCCTCCTCTTCCTCAGTTCGACTCTCTCTTCGTAGAATCGCAGCTCCTCTCCCCGCCAATCTCCCAACTCCTCTTCCTCAGTTCGACCGCTGATCGAGACCCCCCTTCTCTCCAAACTCTGCCGCAACGACAATCCTAAGAGGCTGGCCATGGCAGCTTTGTACGGGCTCAATTCGACGATCAGATATCTTCTGATGCTTTTGGGTATTAATTTTTTAGAACTGGGGCTGATGAGGAAGATGATGATTTGGCTGCCATTCTTGACAACTCTTGTTCTTGTTCTTGTTCTTGACCTCTCTCTCTCTCTCTCTCTCTCTCTCTCTCTGTGAATGTTTTAGATTTTTTATTTTTTATTTTTTACATTTGAGCTCTGATCTGTTCGATTTGTTGAATATATATGTTAAATTTGATGTATGGGTGTGTTGTTGATGATGATGAACAAATATGCTCAGATCTGTTGTTGTTGAATATCTATGTTGTTGTTGTTTTTTTTTTTTTTTTTTTGACCGGGGAATCTTCGGGGTCGGGGAAACCCGATCCCCGTTAGGGGGCGAAGGCGGTGATAGGCTCCCCATTGGGGATCAGGGTCGAGGACGGGAAAATTTCTACCATCGGGGATCGGGGACGGGGAGTGTGATCCCCGGCCCCACCCCACCCCATTGCCATTCCTAAGTTATACAAAATAGATTCAAAAAAATATATTAAATAGAATGACTTTAAAAGAAAACAATATATATTTTAAGGATGATCTGATCCTAATATGTACGATGAAATCAAATAAATTTCTACTTCAAATATTAGATCTTCGGTTACGTAAAAATTGATTTATTCTTGTTTTTCCTTTCTTTGTCCTTCTTTTTGGCCCATATGGGGCGAAGCCTAGGAAAAACTTCAGAAAGTCATTGCTCCAAAAGGTGGTCAAGGAAGAGGGCCCATAAAGAGGACAAGAAAGAGGAAAAATAAGAGGAAAGACAAAGAAAATGTAGACAAATGCCACATCTACATTCAATCTATAACATATATAAAAAGAAGGTAAGAGTGGTATAACGCTAGTATAATGTTGCTGTCTGTTTGGTTTGTAATAACTCTTTCCTTGCCTTGCCTTGTAGATGTGGGCTGGACACGTGGGCTGCAAATTACCCACCATCTATCTATCTCTCAATTGCTTTTCCAAGAATTCTCCATATGGTACAAACGGAAGTGGTGATTCGGCCCAAAGAATTCACTTACACGTCATTTTTCAACTCTTCCTCCCAATTTGCTGGTTTACGTGTCTTCTTGGCCTGCGCCGTTTGAGTGAGGTAGGTATACGTGTCTTCCGTTAAGTATTGCAATAGAACCAAGTCAAGCCTACTCTCTCTCCCCTCCTAGAATTTTCTTCTGTTTGGTGGATCAAATTTGCAATCAAACGATTCTTTCTCAGCTGAAGACAAACACATATATGTATATACTCTTTGTTCTGTTTCACTTCTTATCTTGGTTCAGCTTCGTTGTTTCTGGGTTCACAAACTACAGACCAAACTCCACCATCTGGTATGTAATTAAGTGATTTTCTACTACTTTTCGGCTATCTATGGATGCATTAAGATCTGATTTGCATGCCTCTGTTCTCATGGTTGTCTGTTAATGCATACACAAATTAGGCACACCACCTGTTTGACAATATGCCTGAATATATAGACCAAAAAATTAGAGGGCTTCTCTAATGGTGTGCAATTCTAGTCTCTTTCTGGTTGTTCAGTATTTTGCAAAACATTACAGTGGACTGGAACTGCAATTCACTACCCAAATCTAATTACTCACCAATATCACTATAAAAGTACTATCATGCACCATTACAATATGCACTGTCACTCCATTCAAACAAAATCTTTCAACCTATATTCATCACAATACATAGTGCTCCTCACCAAATCCCAATTCCCCTCATCTTCAACACTATTAAATAATTATAAAAGTGGACCTAAAAGTCACCATGTTTAATGAAAACAACAGGGGAATTTTAAATTGTTCCTCAATGTCAAAGTCAATTAACTGAAAAAAAATTCAAATCCTAACCTGTAACGCCCTATATTTTATCACTCGGATAACATTACCAATATTCATTAATTAAGTTCATTTACAAATAACATTTCATGCTTGGTTGAAATGATGAATAATTAAATATACATATTCCCTCTCGTTATACAACAATGACATTTACATACAAATAAAAGGAATGTCCTAAGCTTACAATAAAAGAGGGGATACTACTCTTTACAAAAAAAAAAACACCACTCAGCCAAACAACAAATAAAGTAGTACAATCCATCACTACATTATACTTATGAAATGGTAAAACTCATTGTTTGATCTTCAAATCTGAAAAGCATTCCCTATACACATGTACAGGCAGGGGGTGAGCAAGCTCACCGAACAATCTCATATTAAAACATTAAAAGTTATGCGGGTACAAAGATACTCCTACATATACGTGAAATCATATCATGTCAAAACTGTATGATTTTATTACATAATCTCTTAAATCCAATTTATTTAATTAACAACAACAAGTTAACTTAAATAAATAAACATGTTTCAATAGCAACAGGACATCCTTTTCAATTCATTCAATTATCTCATTATCAATTGAATCAAATGATTAAACAATTCATCAAATCCATTTCATATGGTCTTATGAGATGAATGCATATGTCATGTCATGCTCAAAATATTTTTCTAATCTTTTGAAATCTTATGCACAATACCAATTTGAAAACACATTAATCCAACAATTTCAATAAAATTCCGAGATGGTAAATACGACTCAAGTAATCCCTAGGCTGGTGTCCACAAGTAAACTATACAAGTACTACCAATTTATTTCCACTTTATATATGCTACTCAATTTATGAGTTAAATTCATTATCTTTCAACAACCAAAATGAGACTATAACTCAATAATTTCTCAATTATGCAAAACTCACATGAACACTTCAAACCTGTCATTTTACGGAGATTTCATCCATAGGAATCGGCACCCATTTATATATAAAATTTCAGATCTTTCACCCAGGACACTCCGGCCAACTTTCTTTAAATGGAGTCCATCCCCTTTCTCCTCCTAAACAAATATACATATGCAATGTATTTATAAACATAATCACATATGGAATATATCCCCTTTCTCCTCCCAGTAAACATATATAGACAAAGTATTTATAACATGGTCATATTCAATGACACCAACTATGGATTAGCATTAAATCGTCTAATCCTCATGTAATTTCTACAACAATTATAGCTATCTTCCACCGATAGCCCAATGCAATTATTTCTAAAGAGATGTTCAATATCAAAATAAATAGCTTATTCAAAACTTCTATAGATGAGATAATACATATCCAATATCACCATTTATAATCACAACCTTCCAATTTCACGTTTTCAATGTTAATCTCGATTATTTATGTAAAATAATGATTAATCAAATTGGGGCAAAAATCCCCCTTTTACCAAATATCTACCCAAATACCAAACACAACTACTTTGGTACAACGTGATCCTATATTCAGGCCTCACACTCATTTACCTCATACTCATCAAAAATCCCTCTTTTCCATATAACACCCAAATCTTAGATTTGTCCAAACCACAACCAAATCTCATCATCTATACACAATAGCAAATAACTAAGCTAAAAACCATATTACAGTGTAGAAAATCCCTACAAATTAAATATTACCATTACCATCTTACTATGCCAAAAGTTATGGTATAATCTTAATAACACACTTTTAACCATAATGGATATAACCTTTTAACCAAAACTAATTTAATCCACTAAATTAGTAAGTTTATTACATTAAAAAATGTTCAAATTAATAATACTAAACCTAACTTCACATGCCTCATCCCTCAAACATAACTATATTTCAACTTAACCATTTTTCATGCCAAGCTATTTAAAAGGTAATTTTTTTTTTTTACCAAATTCTCTACCAATAACAATTTCACAACTTTTTCTAAAATTACTTAACCAATATGATATTTATATAAAAAATTATGAAATATGCCCAATAATAACATTTACAAGATTTTGAGTTCAAAAGTCCACATTTCACATTTTTATTTTCATAAAAATGAACACAACTTAATCATCAACATATCATCTTTTATAAAATATCATGAATATAACACTTTTAGAGTTTTTAATCCCAAAACAACTCTATAATTCCTACTTAAGAAACATTAATTTATTTTTATCAAAAATAAATTCGAAATCAAAGATAAAAAAAAAATTCAACTTTATATTTCTCAAAATAAATCATCTAATCATAAGATGAAGTAGATACAATCCATTCAACTTGTAAATCATGTTGTAATGCAGCGGATGAAAAATTTCAGAATCATACCTTTTTTCAGAGCCTGAAGCGAAGAATCTCGTAGGTAAATCACATGCTTCCAAAATGTGAACAACCAACCCAGCAGTGGAGTGATACTACAAAATGAGTATCACCCACACAAGTCACAGTGCAAAATGACTTGATTGTTGTTTAATAGGAGAGAGTCAGTATGGAAAAAAAAAACATACGTCGTTTGCTGATACCCATATCCCATATATCATATCAGATATATAAGATAAATATATCATCTATCCATATCAGTTGATATGATAGATATAGATATCCTGAGTGGTTATCCAAATAAGTTTTGAATTCAAATTCAAACTTACATGGATAAGGTTCAAAAGGTTCAAAGGGTCATGCCACATGGGCGCCCAATTTCTAACATCTCTCATTCGCACATGAGTTGGCATGACACTGCCACATCTCTATCTCAATCTCCCCCAAAAAAGAACAATCTCATACTAGCCAATGCACCGTGCGACCGCTGAGAACACCTGCATGTGGGAGCTCTATACTAGAAACTCAATATGTAATACCCCCAAAATAATACAATAACCCTATCTACCATGCGGAAGAATATAACAGAAATACAATACTTGCATTCATCAGAGTTCAGTGTTTAACAAACGGTTAAATGCCATGTAGGCTTACATCTTTCCAAGTCATTGCTTGGTTACACAAATTGAGTCTCGCTCGTTACATCTTAAGCCCTTGGCTTTACAAATAATAAAAACATACACACAACAAGACATAATTAAGAAGCTCTTGCTTCCCAAAACTCCATCCACGCTATTGCCTTGGAGGAAGCATCTCACCTGCACCTGAAAATGGTATTCCCATATAGGGTGAGCCAATAGCCCAGTAGAAATAATCTAACACAATTTATGAGGTTTAGCAAAGGTATAAATATCACGTACATAAACAATACCGATACAGAAGTATCCACAAGGCCTGCATATTCATATGCTACTAAGACCAAACCTCATTTCCATTTTTCTTCAATTCATTTCAAGTTCATATATGCTACTCAATTCATGAGTTAAATTCATTATCTTTCAGTAACCAAAATGAGACTACAACTCAATGGTTTTCCAACAATGCAAAAATACACATAAACACTTCAAACCTGCCATTTTACGGATATTTCGTCCGAAGGAATCGACACCCATTTATATATAAAATTTCGGGTCTTTCACCCAGGACACTCTGGCCAACTTGCTTTAGATGGAGTCCATCCCCTTTCTCCTCTCAAACAAATATACATATGCAATGTATTTATAAACATAATCAAATATGGAGTACATCCCCTATCTCCTCCCAATAAACATACATATACAATGTATTTATAAACATAATCACATATGCAGTACATTCCCTAGCTCCTCCCAATAAACATACATATACAATGCATTTATAACATAGTCATATTCAATGACACCAGCAATGGATTAGAATTAAATCGCCTAATCCTCATGTAATTTCTACAACAATCATAGCTATCCTCCACCGATAGCCCAATACAATTACTTCTAAAGAGATGTTCAATATCAAAATAAATAGTTTATTCAAAACATCCATAGGTGAGATAATACATATCCAATGTCACCATTTATAATCACAACCTTCCAATTTCATATTTTCAATGTTAATCCCAATTATTTATGCAAAATAATAGTTTAATCAAAATTAGGGCAAAAATCTTGTGACGCCTTCAAAATAAACCCATAAATCATACATACACGATACAAGAAAGAGATATCATATTCCATACATCAGAGTGTCAAGTACAAAAGTATTACATGTTGACATCAAAAGCAAATATCCCATAGGCTTACAACTTTCCAAGTCAACACTTGGGTACAACAAAAGAAGAGTTCCAACTCTTTATACAAAATAAGCCATTGGCTTGATTTACATGTAATACAAAAAGAAATCAACAAAAGAGTCTTTCGACCTCTAAGCCTCCCAAGCTACGTCCTTGGACGTAGCATACCATATGTACTTGAAAATGATGTCCCATATAGGGTGAGCCAATGCCCAGTAGAGATATACTAAACCAATTATGAGCAGTAACTAAAATATTAGCATTCAACAGATGGTCAACACTTATAAACCAACATACAATACTTTCCAGTTTCATGACAAATATGTCTATGTTTCATTCCACTTTCCTTTACTTATACAAGTTTGATTCATGAACATGGCTCAGAACCTGGCCAAACAATTAAATGAGGCTACAATTCATATTTAAAACACTTTCTTTATTCACAATTTACATGAAACTACAACTCATATTAAAACACTTCCATACTTCAATTATCAAAGTTATGCAAACGTAATCAAGATTTCGGACTTTCGTCCTGGACACTCCGGCCAACTTAGTTATCAATGAAGTCCATCCCCTATCTCCTCCCAAACAGGTTTGAGAGTCTATCCCCTATCTCCTCTCAAACCTTGGAGTACATCCCCTATCTTCTCCCAAACAATATACATATACAATGTATTTAAACACTCATCATATACAATGATCAACCAATACACATATTCGATGTATTATTCCAACCGTCATATTCAATGACATATTCCAAATGATTAGTTTTAGTTTTCCCTAATCAACATACAATGTCTACAACAATCAAGACTATCCTCCACCGATAGCCCAAAGCAGTTATATCTAAACAGATAATAAATTTATCAAACAGATAAAATATCAACATTTTCATAGGTGAGTGATTAACTAATCCAACTACACCATTCAATCCCATAATTTCCCAATCTCATGATTTTCAACTCAATTTCACTCTTTCTCAAATTAATTATTCCACATAACTAGGGCATTCTTCCCTTATTCACAAGGTTGCCCATAAGGCTCATATTTCACTCATAATTCACAAACAACCCCAATTTCAAGTCTCTAGCACATATTTGACTCAAACATGGAAAACCCGTCTTTTATAAATTACAAATTAAACCCTAACTTTTTCCCAAAATTACCCAACAACACCATCTAATCAAAATGACTAAAATTTATGTCAAAACTCATAAGAATGAGTAGGTTATCCCTACCTCAAGAGAAGAGACCAAAAGGAGAAGATGATGAAAACTCGAGATGCTCCAAAGTCAAAGATTTTCGGATCAAAATGTAGCCCACACCAACCTCCACCTTTTTTTACAAAGAAGCTAGGGTAGAAAAACACTAGAGCTAGATGGATTTGTAGAGAGAAGGTATGTAGACAGAGAGAGGGAGCAGCCGAATCTAGGGTTTGAAGATAATAGAGATGAAAATGTGAAGTGTAACCCGCAGCTGCCAACTGATATAATTGAGGCTCGCTCGAGCGAAGGAATGGTCGCTCGAGCAACCAGACACAAAGAAACCTCGATCTAGCGTTGAAAGCTTCGCTCGAGCCAACAAGTCGAAGCTTCAGGTCTGCAACCTAGAAACATGCTCGAGTGAAGGAAAGCTCACTTGAGCGAAGGAAAGCTTGCTCAAGCGAAGAAACCCAAAACATACAGCTCGCTCGAGCCAAGAAATGCAACCTTCAGGTCAAAAAGAGACGCAAACGCAAGCTCGAGCGCAAGACTTCTCGCTCAAACCACCAGACACATCACCCAACTCTCGCTCGAGCGAAGGAACCCTGGCTCGAGCGAAGGAACTAAAACACAAAGGTCGCTCGAGCGACAAAAGCCTCATTTGAGCGAAGACACCAAAATCTGGGCAGCAGCCATTTGTTTCAAAACACACCCAATCTGTTACAAACCTGCCCAACACATCCTAAAACTCAAATACAAAGAATTGAAGGACAGAAACAACATGTAAACAACAACCAACATCACGGAACCTCAGTCCGGAATACTATACATAAAAGGGAAAACCCGGGATCGCTATAAATCCCCCTTTCACCAAATATCAACACAAACACCAAAATCAACTATTTTGGCACAACATGATCTTATATTCAAGCCTCATACTCGTTTACCTCATATTCATCAAAACCCCTCTTTTCATTTCACACCCAAATCCTAGATTTGTCCAAACCGCAACCAAATCTCATCATCTATACACAATAGCAAATAACTAAGCTAAAAGCCATATTAGAGTGTAGAAAATCCCTACCTCAAGTTTGAAGAAGAAATGAGTTGAAACCCCAAAAATCAATGATGCTTAAACTCGATCTCCACCGCACACAACGTAGCCCTCACCTAGATAACCAACTTTGATGAAGGACTTCGATCTAAATCCCAATGGATTTGGAGAAATCAAAGATCTTGTGAGGTTTTTGATAGGAAAAGTAGACAGAAGGGAGAGGAAATGTTTTTAGAGAGAGAGAGATATACCAAAAAGTGACATTCAATCCGCCCAAAGAGAGAAGAAAAGGGAAATTTCAGGAGCTACCTAACTTCCCGTAGCTCCAGCCGCACCTGCCTTTTTAGTAGTGTGCTTCAGCCCCCCTGCCCTGTTTTCCACACGTACGGCCTCATTCCCCGCACGTGTGGACAAGCAACTTCGAATGCGTTTTGCATTTTTGTTTTGAGGGGCGTTGCCTCGACCCATCAAGTCGATTGGGTAGCTCGATTTCGCCAGGCGCTACCTTGGACCACAAAGGCGCTGCCTTGACCCCAATCGCCCAACAAGTGGAAAAACATAAAAGAAGTATCGAAACTGGGATTGCTACACAATATGAGTTAGCATAGAGATATCAACCCAAAATGAACAGAAATAGTGTCTTATGTGCCCAGACCCATCTAGCTACATCGGTTCAAAAAACATCTCTAATCCCTCAAAGAGCATGTTTGACTCTCCTAGGTGCCGCATTATATTCACACCCAATCAGCATCCCATAGAGAGCGATGTGAGTTATCGACAGTGAATATAGAGTAGAGATGTAGAACTAGATGATGTTCCCTTCACCCTCATATCATTTAATTTGAAATTGACCGCTTTCCCAGTAATGTCCCTTAAAGCCGAATCATACATGACCGCGGGCAACATACCAAAGTAGTTGAACATCAACTCCTCATCTTATGACATAGTCAAAGGTCACAAAAAGGCACAAAGTGAAGTCATTTAGGGGAAAATGGTTTAGGACTCACACGGTGAAGAAGAAGGGATCCATTCTTTCACCTCGCTAACGGGTCGATAAGCACATGCAGTACGAATGCATGTTATAGTGGAGTAACTCTTCCAAAGAGCGATGTTAAACTCACACACCATACAGATCTTAGTCTAGTCGCTCTTAAGCACACAAGTCGCTTCCTAACATCTAACTCAAATTCTCTATTTGCTTGCCTCTCAGGCATCAAATGAGATCTGACATCTGGCTATCCATGACAGGCACATCATGGAAAAGTGGGTACTCTTATATCCATGGTCAGTCTCTTACAAGACCTCATCTTGGCTCCAACCAAGGTGACATAGCTAGTGGATAATTTTAGCTTCTCTATTTGCTCCAAATACAATAAGCCACTAGTTTCATCCTTGCTCGCTACCTAGCGCTAAGGGCGATTGCTCATGTGAGTGAGCCAATCTTGCCTGCTAACATCAATTTAATTATTCTGTGTATGCTAATTCACAAACCATTGCAAAAAGTAGTAAACAAAAATGTGTAATAGAAACAAATATGAATACTAATGGCATAAATATCCCAAAAAATATGAGTTCAACTAAATACACATAAATATATCACCACTTACGTAGTCCTAAAGCCCTAACATGAGTAAGATAAACATCTCTAGCAATGGGCTTAGTCAAAGGGTCCACAACCATACGACTCGTAGGGATGTGTTCCAGGATCACTTCTTTATGTGCCATAATGTCTCTGATAAAGTTGAACCTCACATCAATGTGTTTGGTTCTGCCGTGGTATTTAGGATCCTTAGCGTAAGCGAGTGCAACCATGTTGTCACAATGGATAGTCACAGGGTCTGAAGTGTGTGTGACAACATCCAAATGCTGAGAGAATCTCCTCAACCAAACGGCTTCCTAAACGGCAGATGAACAAGCCACAAACTCAGCCTCCATAGTCGATAAGGCGATACAAGATTTCTTCTTACTGCTCCACGAAATAGCACCATCGCTAAGCATGAAAGCATAACCTGGAGTAGACTTACACTCATCTAAGTCTCCTTTCCAGTCAGTATCACAATAGCCAACTAGATGTAGATCTGAACTTTGGTAGCAAAGTGTATAATCTGCAGTCCCTCTAAGATATCATAATATCCTCTTGACTATTTTCCAATGAGCTGGTCCTGGGTTGGATTGGTAACGACTCACCAATCCGACTGCATAACAAATGTTAGGGCGTGCACACATCATAGCATACATCAAGCTTCCAACAGCATTTGCATAGGGAACATGGGCCATCTTTTCGTTTTCTTCTGGAGTCTTAGGACCCATATCAAGGCTTAGGCTCTCGCCTTTCGCAACAGGAGTGTCAATGGGTTTGCAGCTCTGCATCTGGAATCACTCTAGGATAGTCTTAATGTAAGTCTCTTGAGACAAACCAAGAAGTCTCCTAGAGCAATCCCTAAGGATCTTAACACCGAGCACATAGCTTGCTTCACCCATGTCTTTTATCTCAAATGTAGAGAACAACCAGTTTTTAGTGGCGACAATCATCTCCTTGTCATTTCCAACCAATAATATGTCATCTACATATAATGACAATATCAAAAAAATGTCCTTGGATCGCTTAATGTACACACAGTGATCTTCATCGATCATCGTAAACCCATTAGAAATAATGGCTCGATGAAATCTCAGATTCCACTGTCTGGATGATTGCTTTAAGCCATAAATAGATCGTTGAAGCTTGCAAACGTTGCGCTCTTGACCTACAACCACAAAGCCTTCTGGTTGATCCATATAGATCTCTTCATCCAATTCTCCATTGAGAAATGCAGTCTTAACGTCCATCTGATATAGCTCTAAGTCTAACTGAGCTACAATTGCCAAAATTAAGTGAATAGAGGCAAACCTTACAACTGGTGAAAAAGTTTCCTCATAGTCCACACCATCTCGTTGGGTGTAACCTTTCGCCACTAGGCGAGCCTTATACCTTTCTATGGAACCATCCGCTTTGCGCTTGATTTTGAGAACCCATTTGTTCCCAATAGTCTTGCACCCTGGCGACAAATCAACCAAGTCCTAGACATGATTTTTCTTCATAGACTCTATTTCTTCATCCATTGCAGTACTCTATTCTTTACTAGCAGGGGATGAGAGAGCTTCTTTGAGATTCTTAGGCTCCATCTCATCACTTGGAGCAATCATGAATGCTTCCCCTTCAATCTCAAAACAACGATGGGGTATAGCACCACGTTTGCTTCTACGTAGTTGAGAATCATGAGAATCCTCATCCATTGGATCTAATCCATGGGCAGGTAGATCGCTCCCATTGTCCCTAGGAGCTTGAGGGATTATCTCCTCATTCTCTACTAGGCTACTAGGTGCGCCTTCAAGTAGATCCTCCATCTCATAGAGTTCTACTTCTCTAGTTACCTCACCTCTACTAGGGAAATCCTCCTCTAGGAAATCCACATCTCGTGACTCAATTTCAGTCACACTTCCATCCAGATGCTCCCCAATAAACACATAGCCCTTAGAATGCTCACTATAGCGAATGAAGATACACTTCTTTCCTCTAGGGCCCAACTTCCCAAACTTATGAGAAGCGTTGTGTATGTAAGCTGCCGAACCCCAAGGCCACAAATTGCCCACATCAGGCTTTTTGCCAGTCTACATCTCATATGGGGTGGAAGGAACTGATTTGGAGGGCACACGGTTAAGGACGTAGGCGGCAGTCAACAAAGCATCTCCCCAATAAGAAATGGGAAGATTAGCTTGCGCCATCATTGATCTAACCATGTCAAGAAATGTGCGATTCTTTCTCTTCGCTACATCATTTTGCTGCGGAGTCCTAGGAATTGTCAATTGCCTGATAACTTCTTTTTCCTCACAGAGCACTTTAAATTGCTCAGATAGATACTCGCGTCCCTGGTTAGTCCTTAGAGCCTTAATGCTCATCTCTAATTGATTCTCAACCTCATTAACATACCGTCTAAAGCAATCCAATGCTTCTAACTTGTGAGAAATCAAATAGACATGACCAAAACGCGTGCAATCATCTATAAATGTGATGAAATAAGGGGCTCCATGCCTTGCCCTCACATTCATTGGTCCACATATATCAGAATGAATGAGTTGTAATGGGATAGATGCCCTTATGGCTTTCCCAAATGGTTTCCTTGTTGCCTTACCAGCAAGACAGTGCTCAAAAGTAGGCAAAGTAACTCTAGCGAGTGGGCCTAAAAGACCTTCTCTAGCCAATCTAGTCATCATGTCTTGCTCTATGTGGCCTAATCTAGCATGCCATCTCGTAGAATCATTACCACAAAAAAATGCAATATTAGAAACAGAGCCATTAGCATTTTTATTAAAACTAGAATCATCCACATCTAAAACTAAAAAACCATCTGAAAGATAACCAAAACCATAAAATATTGTTCCCAAATAAATGCTAACGCCATTATTTTCAAAACAAAAGCTAAAACCAAGGCTCATTATGCTAATAACTGAAACTAAGTTTCGCCGAATATCCGAAGCATAAAGAACATCATGAAGATACAAGGTGCGCCCTTGTTGCATTTCCAGCTTGTATGTGCCAATGCCAAGAACCTCCACACTTGACTCGTTCCCCATGTAAACTTTTTTGCTCCCAGCAGGTACTCGGTGACACTCAATGAACCCTACTTTGTCCCTCGCGATATGGTCTGTTGCTCCAGAGTTTACAACCCAAAAATGAAGAGAATGAGCAATTAATGCTTAACTAGAAACAAAGCATTGAATGCTAGAAATTAAGTAAGGGAGTACCTTCTTCTGCTCAGGGCAATCCTGAGTGAAGTGTCCTTCTTTGTTATAGTTAAAGCATGTCAATTTAGCCTTTACCTTTTTGCCACCTTTCTTGCCCCTACGCTTGAAATTTCTAGCGCCATTGGGCTTTAGCGCAGCTGCTGCTTGGTTCTTAGGGGCACCTTTTGCTTTCCCACGCTTGAACTGAGAAGTCCTACGTGAGCTTGACTCAACCACCATAGCAGAACCATCAGACTTAGCCGCCTCAAGGCGCTCAGCCTCTAGCTCAAAATGACGCGATATGTCTTCAAATGTTTTCACACTCTCATTATGCACCATGTTCTACTTCATCTGCTCCCAAGAATTTGGCAGAGAGCGAATCACAGCTTGTACTTGCTGTTCTTGAGTCAAATTGTGCCCAGCAGCCGCAAGCTCACATATTATGGCTGACATGACCCTCAAATGCTGCTTCATCCAGTGATGCGCTGTTTTCTGATAGGAGTCAAACTTCATAGTCAGCCCATGTAGCTTTGCCAAAGAGGTAATACCAAACTTTTTCTTGAGAGCTTCCCATATCTCAAATGCAGTTGGGCAATGCTCAAACTCACTAATCAAGTCGTTGTGCATGCTGCTCAACATCGTAAAGTGCGCACACCGATCTTTGTTACGCCAAGTCTGAAAGACTTCAAGATCACGACGATGTTGAGTCAGATGTTACTGCCTGGCTCAACCATCACTTGTTCAAGTGTGGTCAACACTTCTTGCTCATTGAGGAGGTATTGGATCTTATGGCGCCATATGTCATAATTGTCGCCATCCAATTTTTCTCCCTTAGTTAAGTATGCCACCACTATCTTAGCAGCCATTTCTACATACAGAGTAAACAAATGCTCAGGGAATATTAATGATAGCAACACAAAAAATTATTTTGCAGCAAAAGAATCTAAATTAAATAATGATAATTTTACACATGTCTCAAGATCAAAATTTTGCTATGCTCGTAATCATCTCTTGTACCTCTAGTGATAATTATCAAAATTTAATTTAATTCCATGTGCAAAAAAAAAAAAAAAAAATCAATCTCCCACTACTTATGGCATATACAAAGCATGATAAATTCCATACAATAGCATCTTAATGTAAATTTACAAATAACTCATGCTATATTCATTTAATAATGGAATTCAAATAAATAAATAAATAACTAATCATGCTTCTCTAATTGCAACATATTATAAACCCTAAAAAAATATATTGTAATTAATATTCAGATTATGCCATAATAGAATGTATATCATTCTGAAATTTTCAGAAATTTTTTCTGAAATTTTCTAGAATTTTAAAAAACTAATAAACACACATAAAATTAGAAATAAATATTCCAGAATCTGATAAATTGAAACAATTATACTAGTAAATGGTAAAACTTTGCAGTAGTCTACAATAAAAAATTCAACCCCAGAAAATTAATCATGCAACACCAGAAGCATTTTGAAGCAGAAATAATGAATTATTATCACAGAAAAAATATTTTTTCTTTTCATAAAATTTTTAAAATTTTACAGAAGATAGAAAAATTAATTCTGAGTCTAACAGTACCAACCACGCATAAAACAAATTTATAACGAATTATTTATAAACATTTAACGCGATTCAGAATTAAAAAAAAAAAACAAACAGTGCCTTAACATTAGCAGCCAAGCCGGCAGAGGAAAGTGGGCGGCTTAGAAGGTTGCTCAAAGATATTTGATCGGCAAGACGATGCGTGTCGTGCAGTGCGGACGGCAGCAGCGTGGAGCGGCGTTGACGCCAAGCGCGTGATAGCGCGTGTAGGCGCGTGGGAAGCGCATGAAGCGATGTCGATGAAGGCGACTGCGCGCCACCTTCCAAGGTGTTTTCTGGTCCAATTTCGGTACTTTTGGACTCCATTTTCCAAAGTAAAAATGTTTATGGTCTTCAAAATGACATTTAATGAACATAAAAATGAGGTATTTTACACTCTCAATCTAATGAGAGTGAAAGTGTGGAAACCCTGCACTTCATTTTCCTCCTTCATTAATTTTCATGCATATAATGTGTATATATTTATTGTAGACGCGCCCGAACGTCCTGGGGGAAATCCCCCCGTTTTGTTCATTTGGGTTCGCTACAGTTCAGGACTCAAATGTTACGGTCCTGTATCTAATCTCGCAGAGTCCAATGCAAGACCGATGAATCATCAAAAGAGTCCAAATCCGGCGAATCGCTTTCGGAAAACAGATTTTTAGAAAGAAGTGCCGAACATGGACTGCTTTGCCAGATACAGAGTCGCCACCTAAATATTTTATTTTGGGGAAATTTAGGAAACCCTGACTCGTTGCCTAAGGCCACGTGTCCGTCATCACCAAAAGTTGCCTCGGCTCGGGAACTTGGGTATGATTGGGGAAGGTCACTTTGTGAGCACCCTCGCTCGCCCGATCAAAGATCGGCCTCTACTAAACATGATATCGAGTTTTGAAAACATATGTGCTCTTATTCCGGTTTATTAGCCTAGAATTACTATGTGATGCACACAGCATACAAGTATAGACTGGATCGCCAGAATTGGAACAAAACATCTCAAGTTTATTTTGAAGACGGTTTACTACTCGCAAGTAGGCTAAAATGCAGGTTTTGCCACCCTCAAGTGGGCTTAAAACTCACAGTCAATACATTATTCCAATTCAGATAATCCAACCTTCACTCATAGGCATTCAGGAAGTTATATCATATAAACAATTTGCCTCATGGCAAGCATGCTGTCATGTTAACACTCACATACATGCAAGATGCTAAAGCATAAACACTCACAGTGTACTCCGAGCCAAAACAAAGAACATGCTGGTAATCAATGTATGATCCAAGTCCATGTTAAAATGGATAATGTATCACATACAAAATGCCACTAGAATAGGCTCGGCTAATCTAAGGATGGCATACGAAATGCGACAACTTGATGCACGTATTCAAGTTTGGAATTGAAATACTATACGGTTAGTATGATGCACCGAGCCCGGTGCATGCAATACAGATGAGTGGATGCACGCATGCATAACATAAGGATGCTAATTGAAACATGACCTAAAACTAACCACTGAAAGCAGTTAAGTAAAAAGGAGAAAGAAGTGGGAGTTGGAAGACATACATCACACACGCACGCTTATTACACAATTTGCCCTCTCTCGGAGGGACCAAAAGAATAATACAAACCAAATAAATAATTAACTACTCTAGCTAATTAAATATTACAAAATCATAATTAATTAACAAATTAATTAAACTACTAAAGCAGTAAAGCTACCTCGGAAAGAGGGTCAAATGCTTGCATGCTCGATTCACCTCGCTTGGAAACCCATTGCCATGCCACATGTTGCCTCTGTTTGCACTGTTCTGCACCTCTTAGAACTGTGAAAATCCTTGAGATGCCTCTGAATTACTCCCTAAACGTTGTGGGATGCCACCAGCCAAACGATAGGACCACCGGCCATTGGAAAGTAGTCACCGACTAAAAGTAGAGCCATCGGCTGGAATTTGGTAGCCGACCGGCACTGAAGATGGCCGACCGGCCATCTATTCCTGCAGAACACTGGTTTTGCTGCAATAGAGGACAGACAGTGCATGGCAAGGAATTTACAAGACAAATGTATGCACGACCACCCTCCCTATCATGTCATGAACTCAAGGGAGTATGATTCTCGACCCTCGGACCATCAATCACACATTTCAATGCATTATGGCCAAAGGTGCCAAGTGTGCAACTCAATATGGAATGAAATGCACAAAACACATAAAGGGCCCCAACCTCTATTATGATTGATCAAGAGGCAAGGGATGCACACACAATGCAATGCAACCTAGGCAAGCAAGCAAGCATGCAAATAACTCAAGTGTGCAACAAATCTAATGCAACATGAGCATGTTAACATGCAATATGCAATAGGCATACAACCTAAACATGTGGACATGTATAGCATGCAACAACATGCAAAATGAAACAAGCATGCAAAAACATGGTGAGATGGACTTACACTAACATGGGTAGCTCTCAAGCATGCCAAAATCAGTGGCCAAATGAGATGAGAACAAGGCCCAAGATTCATGCAAACATGCACAATGCAAGGGCTCCAAGCCTAAGGCACAAAATGCAACTCTCCAAGAGCAATGCAAGGATGAAGCATGGCATACAATGGCATACATTCCAGCTCTGAAACGGCATACTAAATGACTCCAAAATGACTCCGAAGCATGCAAACACTCATGTAATGCATTGTTAAAGACTCAAACACCGAAGCTAGTGAAATGCAATACACTATAGACATGCAAAGCGATGCTCAAATGACGAAACCAACCCCAAACAAACCTGATGCAGGCCAAAATCAGTGGCAAAATGTGATGGGATGGTGGCTCGGAATGCACAAAGATGAAGCTTATGCAATGGTCCATAAATGAGGCATACAAGCACAACTCTCGAACGCATTTAAAGAGTGATAAATGCATGTGCATGGCCATGAAACATGGACTGAAATTACACTACAAATGATGCCAAATCATTGAAATAGGCCAAGTAATGCATACTAAACGACTCAATACACAAAGCTTACAAGCAAGATTGAACCAAAGCTATGCCAAACAAGTCATGGGTGACCAAGACAACCAAAATCAGATCTCAAGCATACCAAAACATGGATAAAATCTTCTTGAAGTCAAGCCAAAAGCATGCTAAAAAGACATGTCACAACATGACGCATGTTAGGCTATTTCATGGGATTGCATGGCAAGTGTATGGAGCATGCAAGGGCTAACCAAACCAAACCTAAACAAAGGTATGACATGATAAAATAAGCCCAAGAACATGCTGAAATGGACACAACATAGGCTAAAATGAGATGCTACTTCAAGGAGCATACAAAGCTAGTGTGTGTGATTTACACTACAAGTGTATGAGGCATGCAAGGGCCAACCAAACCAAGCAAAAAAAGATCTAAGGCATGTGTTAAATACACCAAAAATCTACTGAGATGGCCCAAAAACAAGCTAGAAACACATGCTCAAACATGAGGCATACAAGACTAGTTTGCAAAATTTACACTACAAGTGTATAAACCATGCATGGAATGACCAAGATAGGAAAAAGCAGTGGCATATGACAGAAAAATAACCACAAATACCAGCTAAGACATGGCCAACATGAACTTAGCAAAGGAGCTCACATATGAGGCAAATATGACAAGTATTGAAGACAACAAGGAGAGGGGATGGCCCTCTCCTTCTTAGGACCTCAAAATACCACCCGTACCATTGAAATCCCTCTGGATTTCAGTGGTGAGAAGGCCAATAGAAGGTGGCCCCGAAGCTCACAAAAAAGGCACAAAAATGAGGCCAAACAAGGCCTAAGAGGGGGTAAACAACCCCAAACACAAAAGTGATCTTAAACAAACTTCAAAAGCATGCAAAAGCATAACTTTTATTAGTTATAAGTTAAGCTCAAAACAGCATGCAAGATAGGCTAAAAGTGTGTGCAAAATGGGGAATAAAGAGGGTAGTTCTCACCCTTGAAGAACACTTCAAGAACAGCAACTCCAGTCCCTTCCTTCTGATCAAAACCAACTCAAAACTCCAAGAACAACCTCTCAACACCTCAATAACCAAGGTATAGTGTAACACTAGGTGCTTTAGTGCAAAAATAAGAACAAAACCACACTTTTGAACTCTATTCCACACACAAATGTAAAGAGAGAGAGAGAGGAAGATATAGAGAGGGAGTGATATATGTGATATATATCTCTGATTTGCTCAACCCCTCTAAAGGAGAAGGGAGGTCCTCTTTCATAGAACAAAACAAGGGCTCAAGCTTCTTGGAGAAGCTAAAACAAAGGGGTCAAGCTTCTTTAAGAAGTAGAACAAAGGTTTAAGCTTCTTGGGGAAGCTAAGACAAAGGTTCAAGCTTCTTGAGGAAGCTAGAGCAAAGGGTTCAAGCTTCCTTAAGAAGCTAGAGCAAAAGGGTGCAAAGGGTGCAAATCCTCCATACATGGAGGACAGGTCAGTGTGTTCCAGCTGGCACAGCTGGCATGCACAATGCCTAAAAAAGGCAAAAAAGAAGTCTCGGCCTGAAAATATGGCCGATTGACCAAAAAAAATGGCCGGCCGACCAAAAACAATGTCGACCGGCCATTACCAATGGCCGGTAGCAGCAAAACAGGGCCGGTGGCCTCAAGCCAAGGCCGGTGAGGTGTGAGGATGACAAACAAGCCATCCTATGCCCTCAGAAGCAAAAACAAACAAGTTCTTAGTCCACAACCAAGCACAGAACATGCAAGTTAAGAGATCCTGAAGCAAGGCACGCGGCCGAGACTTCCAAGAAGTCAAAACGAACACGAGCATGGATAATCATCGAGTGTTCAAACGATGACGTCCAAGTCTTGAGGACGGTCAAAAATGGGGTGTCTACAGTTGTCCCTCTTTGACAGAACTCGAAAGTCATAACAATGACGGGAGTGAGTGTCAAAACCCAGAGACGACCCATTTTTGACAAGGTTGAAGACTTAGACAAAGCATACAAGCTACAGACAAAGATATGCGCCAGAAGGCAGGAGCAAAATGCAAGACAATGCACAAAGCCGAGCATAACTTAAGATCATGCAAAGAAAGCTGTAACGAGGCATAACATGCAATAGTTTTATGCAAGCATGAACCAGACTACATTACAATGCAGAAAGGATGCAAGAAAATTATGCAATTCTCACGAACATGTGCGATAGATACACAAAAGTGAACGAAGTGTGATAGATACACTAAGTGGACAAGCATGTGTGATAGATGCACATAGTGAAGAAAGTGTGATGGATACGCTTATACGAATAAAGTGTGATTGATACACTAACTGAAGCAAAGTGTGATAAATACACAAAGCAAAACAAGTGTGATGGATACACTAAGCAAATATGTGATAGATACACTAAGCGAACGTGTGTGGTGGATACACAAAGGGAGCGTAGTGTGATAGATACACAAAGTGAAGCGAGTGTGATGGATACACTATATGAAGCAAAGTGTGATGGATACACTAGGTGAGCGTAAAGTGTGATAGATGCACTGAGTGAACAAGTGTGATGGATATTCAAAAGGTGAACACAAAGTGTGATCGATGCACTAAGTGAACAAGGTATGATAGATACACTAAAGGTGAACACAAAGTGTGATAGATGCACTAAGTGAACAGGTGTGATGGATACACAAAAGGTGAACACAAAGTGTGATAGATGCACTAAGTGAGCAGGTGTGATGGATACACAAAAGGTGAACACATAGTGTGATAGATGCACTAAGTGAACAAGTGTGATGGATACACAAAAGGTGAACACAAAGTGTGATAGATGCACTGACTGAACGAAGTATAATTGATACACTAAAGATGAACACAAAGTGTGATAGATGCACTAAGTGAACAAAGTGTGATGGATACACCAAGGGTGAACACAAAGTGTGATAGATGCACTATGTGAACAAAGTATGATTGATACACTAAAGATGAACACGAAGTGTGATAGATGCACTCAGTGAACAAAGTATGATTGATATACTAAAGATGAACACAAAGTGTGATAGATGCACTAGGTGAACAAAGTATGATTGATATACTAAAGATGAACACAAAGTGTGATAGATGCACTGAATAAACAAACTATGAGCGAATGAAGTGTGATTGCTACACTAAAGGAATAAAGTGTGATAGATATATAAAAGGTAATGAAGTGTGATGGATACACTAAAGTAATTGAAGTGAATATGTGCGTGATAGATACACAAAATAAGGATGTGTGTGATAGATACAGAAAATGAGAATGTGTGTGATAGATACAAAAAATGAGAATGTGTGTGATAGATACACAAAATGAAAGAAGTGTGATTGATACACTAAATAAATGAAGTGTGATTGATACACTAAATAAATGATCTCAAACGGAACTTCTTTGAATGAACTGTACATACAATATTGTGCATGAATGAGAAATAAACTTGATAGGTACAATGCAACACAATGCATGATGTTTAAGGAATGCAATAAACAAGCATAGCGGCGCTTTAGAAAGCATCTCATGGGGTGAGTGGCGATGAACCGCTCTACTCTGACGGGGATCTCCCCTCGTGCTCTTCGAACACTTACCTTCAATTGATAGTACAAAGGCTCTGGAATACTGACAATGGTTCTTTACGTAGAATACTTTAGATGCTGCCTTTCTTACTGATCATATTCACAACTTTCCCTATTCTCCAACGAGGTGACAGGCTAAGTTGGTTCAGTATCCAGAATTGAGGTGCATACGCGCTATCTCAACCTATGGGGCTTCCATACATATTTCAAGCCGAGGACACGCCTTTGGGTTTTTAAACTAGACTTTAGTCTCGAAAATCCCGAACCTTTTCATTCTAGGCAACAACCATTCAAACTCTAGTTTCTACCATCGTAGTTAGTCTCCTAGGAACTCATTGCGAACACAGCCAAGATGCCTCTGGCAGGGAATGGTACTCAGGAGCACTTTTGATCGTCATTCTGGCTTGAAGTAGACTTGACCTTGAGCTTGAGGTAGAGGCACACTCATACTTCGGGGCATTGACAAGGCTTGAAGAGGTAGTTCCAGAACGCAATCTCAGAATTTTCTGAAATTGAGACACACTCAGATGCTTCAATTTTCCCTCTTTTCTTTTGCTTTGCAGTCTGGAATCTATATAGCTTCAGATAGGTCCTGGTTTTACTATTCTCATATGATCTGGGTTGAACCCTGCAGTTTTATGAAAGAACAAATCCTGTTTTGTGCAAATGTGGAGAATGACACAGCACTCCGAGCACAAAACGATTCATTTTTGAAATTAAGAAATGAGTTCTTAACCGGGTATTGAGCCTACGACTGAACACAGTGCACAACGACTCAACAAAGAAAAACAAGAGGTAAACAACCTAAACACATCGAGAAACACTCGAAACGACTCAAAACAAGAATCGAGACAAAACAAAAGACACGACACTCAGACGTGCACAGGGAGCCTGTTTCTCTAGGTATTGTTTCCCCACCCTTTCTCATTTGTGATTCTCACATCACTCGACCCTCAGGCTCTGTTTTTCTGAAAAAGCCATTTTCCTCACTTTTTCTCTCAACGCGCATCTCTCTATTATTAAATCTCTCATTTTTTATCCTTCCCCTGGGTGGTTGATAGATAAACAGAAAGTTGCGGGATCTTGCCTCTAGCATTTTGCTAGATTCTCTTTCTTCTGCTCACAACACTGAACTTCCCCCACAGAGGGGTTGTGATGCGGATGGGTGTGCAGCAGATCTGCAATTGACATTGGTTGACGATGCTCTACTGGGGAGTTTGGACGTGGTTAGAGCTGTCCAGATGAGGGAATGGAATATCCTGCTCCATTTCAATTCGTGCTTCGCACTTAGCTTGATACCTCGCTGCTTGGAGGATGAGAGAGCTTTCAGCCCTTTGTTGTTTAACTTCAGTTGTGCCTTTTCTGGTAGGTAGAGTGCCCTTTTCTGGCAAGTGCATTGATAAAGGGGAAAAGACAGAACACCTGACTCAACTGTGCCCCTAGTTCCTTATTTTGACCATTTTTTGTTTTTGATGTTCTGTTAAAACAATTTTGACCAACATGAGATTTAGATTAACATGTTTGTTCGATTTTCTGATTTGAAATCATACAAGTTAGGTTATGAGCACTGAAAATTTTCATTTTTTTTGGGTCCAAGAAATGGTCCAGTTTTAGAAGAATAGAATAATTTTCGAGAGAATTAGTCAACCTTAGTAAAAAAAATTCTCAGAAACTATTTTTGCAAACGGCCATTGCTCAACGAGCACGGAACCTACTCTTGAGATGCACAACCTCAGATCCAAAACAATGGAAAACTGCCCCTTTGTCTGAAGGATACCGCATGGCAACGGAAAGCTACCCCTTGTTTGGATAGCACCACGACACATTGTATGGCAACGGAAAGTTGCCCCTTGTTTGGATAGCACCGCAGCGCTATGTAATCAGTCCTCAGAGTGAAGATCACAACCGAATTCTCGGATACAGAGAAGGCGACAACGATCAAAACCATTACATGGACACAATCGATTTGGGAGTGTTTATGGCTGGACTTCAGAATGAAGTTACCTACGTATCCCAAACATAGGAATCAAGCCTTACGTAGTTCGGGGTTAAGGTACACTCGGGTATTAACCTCTCCTTTTGCACTCTAACTTTTGCCAAGGCCGCCCTTCTAGGTTTTCAACCTTGCGAGCTTTTGTTTTTCTTTTCTTTTCATTTCTTTTCTTCTTTCTTTGTTCTTTTCTTTTCATTCTTTTCAGAATTTTTCATTTCTTTTTTTTTTTTGCATCTTTTTTTTTTCTTCTTTTTTCACTTTTTTCTTCTTTTTCTTGCTCTAACTTTTGCCTGGGTCGCCCTTCCGGGTTTTCGGCCCAGCAAGCCTTTCAAGGGTAAAAGTGTAGCTTTGTCCATGCCAAATGGTTTTTTGAGATCTCGAAGCCATCTGAATCCAGGAGAGTGGCTGCTGTTCGCTAACGATGCAAAAGTCCATCCAATGGGGGTTAAACTTGCCCCTAGTGTTGTGGATAGGAACTCGGTTGTCCTTCAATAATACCTTCTTCTTTCTTCCCTTCTAGGATTTGGCATTCTTGCCGATCTTCACTAGCTTGAGAAACATCCCAATTTTTGACTCTTGCACATTTGAAATTCTTGCCCTTAGTTCGAGGGGTGCTTATGATCCGGTTTTGCAAGCTTCTTTTGAAAACACTTGATCTTCTTGATCTGACTTTCTTGCCCCTTGTTCATGGGCTGCTTCTGATCTGGCCACACGGGCCTCGCATTGATGGTTGACCATTGAACATTCTGAATTTAAGTCCAAGGTTTGAAAATGAGGGGTCGAGTCTCGAGACTGAGAACGATCCTAGGCTGCACAATCTCAAGAGTGATTCCACACAGGTCTTCGTAGGACCGCACAAAACATATTTTGAAATTTTTTAAGAAAGCGACAAATCGCTCGCGCTGAAAGACAATGTAGAACCAATCTAGATCAAGCCAGGATCCTTCTCAGTACTCACATTAACAAGCATGATCTCAATCATTAAGGGCTCAGCATGCCTCTCTTTCTCTCAATTTGATCAAATTTTTGCAAAACCCGAGGAATTCCTTCCTCTTTGTTTTCACCACAGTGTTGAAAAAGTTTTGAAAAACTTAGGTCAATGCAATGATTTAAAAGTGCAGAAGAGCAGGCAAGATGCACTGCCGTTTCATTCAAAACTTTTGGCACAACTGGCACATGGCAGAAGCAAACACAAGAGTGTGAAAATCACTGTTGTTCCATTCAAAAACTGTTGGTGCAACTGGCTCCCTGGCAGAAACAGACTCAAAAGAAAATGAAAAGACAAACACAAAACAAGATAGTGATGTCTAAGGTAACACCCCCGGAATCACCTGACTTCTGTATAACAGGATTAACTCAATACAACAAGACAGACCTCAACAAAAAACTGACTCAAAACAAAGAGGCAAACTCAAAACAAAACAACAGAACTGACTCAACACCCAAGTCAGAAAATACAAAAACTAGCATCCGCAAATGCTCAAAATAGTGCGTGCCATACGCCACATCCGGAGTAAACTGAGCGCCATCCGCAGGTGGTTCATCCCCCGATCACATAATCACATTATCCCCCACAAGTTCACTGGTCAAGTGCCGATAGACTTTGCAGGACCTGGTGCGGCGATGACCCTATTGTCAAACAAATCTTGTACATCACGGTGCAGACGAAAACAACTATCGGTCTCATGACCGGTTTGTTGGTGGTAGGCACAGTACTTAGTCTGGTCATGCTTTGGAGGGAAAGGATCAGGTAAAGGCCGTTGTTCCAATGGTTTCAGATGTCCTTTCCGGATTAAGACCTCTAGAGCCTTTGATAAAGGCATATAAAGTGGGGTGAAAACCCTCTTGAGTCGGGGTGGATATTTGGCTGTCTGTGAGCTACTTCTGGACGCACCGGTGAATGGGCTAGCTGTTTTTGAGGTGGTGGTGGTGACCATGCTCACTTCAGAAGATCTTGCAGTTGCAGCACTGCTTGTGCCTGTATTGTTGTTGCGGTTGAAGGTTCTCCTGGGTTGCTCTTTGTCATTATCAATCAAGCCCTACATCAAGGCATCCTCAATATGTACCCCCATCTCATACAAATCTGAAAAGGTAGGGAAGGGAGCACGATCATTTTCTGTAACAGTTTGAGTTGGAGATTGCACACAACCATCCGTATTTGATCCTTGTCAGTGGCCTAATGGTCATCATTGAGGCCATGGCCCTCCAGCGGGCTACAAATTCAGAAAAGCTCTCCTTAGGCTCCTGCCTTATCATCTCAAGATCATGAGTCGTAATCTCGATTTGCGTGTTATAGGAGTACTGTGCAATGAACGCCTCGGCCATCTCATCCGAGTTCCGCTTGACATCGTCTTCCAATTTTGCATACCAGATGGCCACCACACCCGATAGGGTCTAGCAGAATAATGAAATCTTCTGTAGTCTGGTGAGGCCCATCGACCGTAGTATGTCTGAGAACAACCGTAGATGTACCATGGGATCCCCAGATCCGTCAAAGCGGTCAATTTGTGGCATCTTGAACCTATTTGGTAGCGTCACAGCCACGTCGGTATACTCGTCTTCAATATCTGGGATGGATTTTACCCCCTAGGACTTCTTGAACAACTTCTCAAGCTTGCTCAACTTCAACGCTGTAGGGTCCACCTCGAATTTGAAGGGAGAGTTCGGTAGGTTGGTAGGTGTTTTGGATAGCTGGGGTAAGATTGGGGGTGGAGCCGGCCCTGTCGGAATGTCCGTACCTTCCTAGACATTTGGTGTTTCCCCGGGTGTCGGAACCCCTAGTGGTGGAGGAGCTTGATGTGAAGCAGATGCTCCATTTTACTGTTGCAACCTGGTGATTAGCACTGCCTGCTGGGCCATGATTGCAGCCTGTTGTTTGGCAAATTCCGCTTGGCGGACAGCATACTGCTACATGAGTTTCATACTTTCTTGGAGTTGACGCATCATTTCCTCCATCCCTGCCATGTTCTATTGTTCCGGCTGACTGACCGGTATTTCTATCTCTGTGGTAAAAACTGAGACCTCAGCCTGACTGTTCACTGTTTGGGTGGATAAGGGCCATCGATCGTAATCGCTAAACCGGTGATTCAGGCTCGACCGCCCTTTTACCCTGCCTCTGGTAAAGGAACACTGATTGTCCTTGAACTAAATCTCTGACCTGACAAAGTCTATCAGCACAAGTCCGATGAACCTCGGGAGATATCGGAGCCTTCTGCAGCTACCGTTCCAAGACTACCTTGCAAAAGAGAAAACAGGCAGCACCTCAGCCCAATTTCACCAGAACAGATATGGACAAAGCTGAATGAGTGTGCTCTCTCCTGAATTCTGCCCAAAATTCTGCTTGTAAACCGATACCCTCAGGTAAAACTGATTCCCCAAATACCGATGCCCTCAGGCCTGATACTTAGACTTGCAAACTGATACATACATTCCTGTAGAGGTATACTTTAAAAGCACATATCAAGCAAATGAGAGCCAAAACACCCCTATGTTGGGGTAGGGCTTCCTTGTCCTATTTTGTCAGGAGCTAGGGTTTCACTACGTACACAGCGGCTTCAAACAACCTATAATCCGGTAAGCATCCTGTCCTAGTTTGGAATGGTCACCATGGATTCCGATATGCACTAGATCGAATGGTCAAAAAGGGTGCCCCGGTAAAAACTGGGGCTTGTGTTCCCATCGTGGCAGAGCATGTAACCGGTCAGCCCTACGGCACGCTTCTCAAGCGAGCCTCCGACAAACCGTTTAGGAATAGCAGACGACAAACATGGTGTCCTAGGCGCACCAATGCACATGCAATGCAAAGAAACACATAAGTGTAATCAAAACAAGATATCATGAGTTCGAGTCAAGTTCTCTAACTCCCCAGCAGAGTCGCCAGAAACTGTAGACGCGCCCGAACGTCCCAGGGGAAATCCCCCCATTTTGTTCATTTGGGTTCACTACAGTTCATGACTCAAATGTCACGGTCCTGTATCTAATCTCGCAGAGTGCAATGCAAGACCGATGAATCATCAAAAGAGTCCAAATCCGGCGAATCGTTTTTGGAAAACAGATTTTTAGAAAGTGCCGAACATGGACTGCTTTTCCAGATACAGAGTCGCCGCCTAAATATTTTATTTTGGGGGAATTTAGGAAACCCTGACTCGTTGCCTAAGGCCACGTGTCCGTCATCACCAAAGTTGTCTTAGCTTGGGAACTTGGGTACAATTGAGGAAGGTCACTTCGTGAGCACCCCCGCTCGCCCGATCAAAGATCGGCCTCTACTAAACATGATATCGAGTTTTGAAAACATATGTGCTCTTATTCCGGTTTATTAGCCTAGAATTACTATGTGATGCACACAGCATACAAGTATAGACTGGATCGCCAGAATTGGAACAAAACATCTCACGTTTATTTTGAAGACGGTTTGCTACTCGCAAGTAGGCTAAAATGCAGGTTTTGCCACCCTCAAGTGGGCTTAAAACTCACAGTCAATACATTATTCCAATTCAGATAATCCAACCTTCACTCATAGGCATTCAGGAAGTTATATCATATAAACAATTTGCCTCATGGCAAGCATGCTGTCATGTTAACACTCACATACATGCAAGATGCTAAAACATAAACACTCACAGTGTACTCCGAGTCAAAACAAAGAACATATTAGTAATCAATGTATGATCCAAGTCTATGTTAAAATGGCTAATGCATCACATACAAAATGCCACTAGAATAGGCTCGGCTAATCTAAGGATGACATGCGAAATGCGACAACTCGATGCACGTATTCAAGTTTGGAATTGAAATACTATGCGGTTAGTATGATGCGCCGAGCCCGGTGCATGCAATACAGATGAATGGATGCACACATGCATAGCATAAGGATGCTAATTGAAACATGACCTAAAACTAACCACTGAAAGCGGTTAAGTAAAAGTGAGAAAGAAGTGGGGGTTGGAAGACATGCATCACACACATGCACGCTTATTACACAATTTGCCCTCTCTCGGAGGAACCAAAAGAATAATACAAACCAAATAAATAATTAACTACTCTAGCTAATTAAATATTACAAAACCGTAATTAATTAACAAATTAATTAAACTACTAAAGCAGTAAAGCTGCCTCGGGAAGAGGGTCAAATGCTTGCATGCTTGATTTGTCTCGCTCGGAAAGCCATTGCCACGCCACATGTTGCCTCTGTTTGCACTGTTCTGCACCTCTTAGAACTGTGAAAATCCTTGAGATGCCTCTGAATTACACCCTGAACATTATGGGATGCCACCGGCCAAAAGATAGGACCACCAGCCATTGGAAAGTAGTCACCAACCAAAAGTAGAGCCATCAGCTGGAATTTGATAGCCGGCCGGCACTGAAGATGGCCGACCGGCCATCTATTCCTGCAGAACACTGGTTTTGCGGCAACAGAGGACAGACAGTGCATGGCAAGGAATTTACAAGACAAATATATGCACGACCACCCTTCCTATCATGTCATGAACTCAAGGGAGTATGGTTCTCGACCCTCGGACCATCAATCACGCATTTCAATGCATGATGGCCAAAGGTGCCAAGTGTGCAACTCAATATGGAATGAAATGCACAAAACACATAAAGGGCCCCAACCTCTATCATGATTGGTCAAGAGGTAAGGGATGCACACACAATGCAATGCAACCTAGGCAAGCAAGCAAGCATGCAAGTAACTCAAGTGTGCAACAAATCTAATGCAACATGAGCATGTTAACATGCAATATGCAATAGGCATACAACCTAAACATGTGGACATGTATAGCATGCAACAAAATGCAAAAAGAAACAAGCATGCAACAACATGGTGAGATGGACTTACACTAAATGGGTAGCTCTCAAGCATGCCAAAATCAGTGGCCAAATGAGAAGAGAACAAGGCCCAAGATTCATGCAAACATGCACAATGCAAGGGCTCCAAGCCTAAGGCACAAAATGTAACTCTCCAAGAGCAATGCAAGGATGAAGCATGGCATACAATGGCATACATTCCAGCACTGAAATGACATACTAAATGACTCCAAAATGACTCCGAAGCATGCAAACACTCATGTAATGCATTGTTAAAGACTCAAACACCGAAGCTAGTGAAATGCAATATACTATAGACATGCAAAGTGATGCTCAAATGACGAAACAAACCCCAAACAGATCTGATGCAGGCCAAAATCAGTGGCAAAATGTGTTGGGATGGTGGCTCGGAATGTACAAAGATGAAGCTCATGCAATGGTCCATAAATGAGGCATACAAGCACAACTCTCGAACGCATTTAAAGAGTGATAAATGCATGTGCATGGCCATGAAACATGGACTGAAATTACACTACAAATGATGCCAAATCATTGAAATAGGCCAAGTAATGCATACTAAATGACTCAATACACAAAGCTTACAAGCAAGATTGAACCAAAGCTATGCCAAACAAGTCATGGGTGACCAAGACAACCAAAATCAGATCTCAAGCATACCAAAACATGCATAAAATCTTCTTGAAGTCAAGCCAAAAGCATGCTAAAAAGACATGTCACAACATGACGCATGTTAGACTATTTCATGGGATTGCATGGCAAGTGTATGGAGCATGCATGGGCTAACCAAACCAAACCTAAACAAAGGTATGACATGATAAAATAAGCCCAAGAACATGCTGAAATGGACACAACATAGGCTAAAATGAGATGCTACTTCAAGGAGCATACAAAGCTAGTGTGTGTGATTTACACTACAAGTGTATGAGGCATGCAAGGGCCAACCAAACCAAGCAAAAAAATATCTAAGGCATGTGTTAAATACACCAAAAATCTACTGAGATGGCCCAAAAATAAGCTAGAAACACATGCTCAAACATGAGGCATACAAGACTAGTTTGCAAAATTTACACTACAAGTGTATAAACTATGCATAAAATGACCAAGATAGGCAAAAACAGTGGCATATGATAGAAAAATAACCATAAATACCAGCTAAGACATGGCCAACATGAACTTAGCAAAGGTGCTCACATATGAGGCAAATATGACAAGTATTGAAGACAACAAGGAGAGGGGATGGCCCTCTCCTTCTTAGGACCTCAAAACACCAACCCCACCACTGAAATCCCTCCGGATTTTAGTGGTGAGAAGGCCAATACAAGGTGGTCCCGAAGCTCACAAAAAAGGCACAAAAATGAGGCCAAACAAGGCCTAAGAGGGGGTAAACAACCCCAAACACAAAAGTGATCTTAAACAAACTTCAAAAGAATGCAAAAACAGAACTTTTATCAGTTATAAGTTAAGCTCAAAATTGCATGCAAGATAGGCTAAAAGTGTGTGCAAAAATGGGGAATAAAGAGGGTTGTTCTCACCCTTGAAGAACACTTTAAGAACAGCAACTCCAGCCCCCTTCTTTTGATCAAAACCAACTCAAAACTCCAAGAACAACCTCTCAACGTCTCAATAACCAAGGTATAGTGTAACACTAGGTGCTTTAGTGCAAAAATAAGAACAAAAACACACTTTTGAACACTATTCCACACACAAATGTAGAGAGAGAGGAAGATATAGAGAGGGAGTGATATATGTGATATATATATCTCTGATTTGCTCAACCCCTCTAAAGGAGAGGGGAGGTCCTCTTTTATAGAACAAAACAAGGGCTCAAGCTTCTTGGAGAAGCTAAAACAAAGGGGTCGAGCTTCTTCAAGAAGCTAGAACAAAGGTTCAAGCTTCTTGGGGAAGCTAAGACAAAGGTTCAAGCTTCTTGAGGAAGCTAGAGAAAAGGGTTCAAGCTTCCTCAAGAAGCTAGAGCAAAAGGGTGCAAAGGGTGAAAATCCTCCATACATGTGTGTATGAAGGACGGGTTTGTGTGTTCCAGCTGGCACAGCTGGCATGCATAATGCCTAAAATGGGCAAAAAAGAAGTCCCGGCCAGAAAATATGGCCGATTGACCAAAAAAAATGGCCGGCCGACCAAAAATAATGCCGACCAGCCATTACCAATGGCCGGTAGCCGCAAAACAGGGCTGGTGGCCTCAAGCCAAGGCCGGTGAGGTGTGAGGATGACCAACAAGCCATACTACCAAATGAGTATCACCCACACAAGTCATAGTGCAAAATGGCTTGATTGTTGTTTAATGGGAGAGAGTCAGTATGGGAAAAACAAAAAACATACGTTGTTTGCTGATACCCATATCCCATATATCATATCAGATATATAGGATAAATATATCATCTATCCATATCAGTTGATATGATAGATATAGATATCCTGAGTGGTTATCTAAATAAGTTTTGAATTCAAATTCAAACTTACATGGGTAAGGTTTAAAAGGTTCAAAGGGTCATGCCACATGGATGCCCAATTTCTAACACAACTATTAAATTCTATTTTCGGATTTCTTTTTACAAAATTAACAACACAAAATGATTTTTCCAAAATCAATCTCAAAATACCGACATTCTTAACATTTTAACATAATTTTTCTTCCAAAAATTATCAAACAAAAATCTAAAAATATATCTATAGGCAATACCTTTTATAATGATATATTTTCTCAAAATAACCCTAACATAGCTTTAATGTAAAAATATGAAGAAAGTTCCTACCTGCGGACGCGCCCGAACGTCCCGGGAGAAATCCCGTTCTGTTCATTTGGGCTCACTATAGTTCGGACTCAAATTTGTTATGGTTCTGAATCTAGTCTCGCAAAGTGCAATGCGAGACCGATAAATCACCAAAGAGTCCAAATCCGGCAAATCGCTTTTGAAAAAACTGATTTTTAAGAAAGAAGTGCCCAACATGGACTGCTTTGCCAGATACAGAGTCGCCACCTAAATATTTTATTTTGGGAGAATTTAGGAAATCCTGACTCGTGCCTAAGGCCATATGCCCGTCATCATTAAAGTTGCCTCGGCTCGGGAACTTGGGTACGATTGGGGAAGGTCAGCTATGAGCACCCCCGCTCGCCCGATCAAAGATCGGCTACTACTAAACATGATATTTTGTTTTGAAAACATATGCGCTCTTATTCCGGTTATTAGCCTAAAATTACTATGTGATGCGCACAACACACAAGTATAGGCTAGATCACCTAAATTGGCAAAAAACATTTCATGTTTGTTTACTTCAAAATGGTTTGATGGTACTACCCGCAAGTAGGCTAAGACGTGGATTTGCCACCTTCAGGTGGGCTTAGAAAACATGATTTTGCCACTCTCAAGTGGGCTTAAAACTCGCATTCAATGAATTGTTCTAATTCAGATAATCCAACCTTCACCCACAGGCATTCAGGCAGTTATATCGCATAAGCAAATAGCCTCATGGTAAGCATGCTATCATGGCAACACTCACACTCATGCAAGGTGCTAAAGCGTAAAAAGCTTACCTAGTACTCCGAGCCAAAACAGAAACTAGTTAGTAATCAAATGCATGATCCTAGTTCATGTTAAGATGGCTAATGCAACACATACAAAATGCAACTAAAAATAGGCTCGGCCATTCTAAGATGGCATATGAGATGCAACAGATAACATGTATTCAATTTGGAATCGAAATATAATGCAGTTAGTATGATGCGTCGAGCCCGATGCGTGCAATACGAATGAATGTATGCAAACATGCTATCATAAGTATGCTAATTGAAACATGGCCTAAAACTAACTATTGAAAGCAGGTAAGTAAAAGGGAGAAAGACGTGGGTTTGGAAGACATTCACACACATACGCACACTTGTTACAAATTCGCCCTCTCGACGGAGGGTCCGAATAAATAATACAAACCAAATAATTAATTAACTATTCTAGCTAATTAAATATTACAAAACCTTAATTAATTAACAAATTAATTACAAAAGGAGGCCGCCGCAGCTCCGTCTCGGAATGATTTGATGATGCATGCTCGACTCGCCTCGCTCGAAAACCCATTGCCATGCCTCGTGTTGCCTTTGTTTGCACTGTTCTGCACCTCTAAGAACTGTGAAAATATTTGTGATGGTTCTGAAACACTCCCTTAGCACTGTGGGAGGCCACAGGCCAAGAGATAGGACCACAGGCCATTTGAAGATGGTTATCGACCAGAAAAGAGGCCATCGGCCATATTTTGTTAGCCGGCCGGCACTGAAGATGGCCGACCGGCCATCCCTTCCTGCAGAATGCTGTTTTTGCTGCAGCAGAAGACAGACAGTGCATGGTAAGGCATTTACAAGACAATGTGTGCACAACTACCCTCCCTATCATGCTCTCGACCCTCGGGCCACCAATCACGTATTTCAATGCATGATGGCCAAAGGTGCCAAGTGTGCAAATCAATGTACAATGAATGCACAAAACATATGAATGCCTCACACTCTATCATGTTAAATCAAGAGCGTCGGCGACCGAGGATTGAGGGACGTTTCGTCACTTCAAGTACGAACGTTCCTCGTGTTTGGTTTGACACCCCAAACCAAACACAATGCAATGCATGCAACCAAGTATAATGCAACATGAAAATGCAAGCCAATGCAACGTGAGTATGACAAATGCGATGCAATGCAACCTAACATGCAAGCTAAGTCAATGCAACATGAGCATGACAAATGCAACGCAATGCAACCTAACATGTGAACAACATGGTATGCAACAAGCATGCAATACTACTATGCAACCTAGATATGCAAACATACAATGTGATAGGCATGCAACAATGATACCAACAATAGGTGTGCAACAACATGCAATGCAATAAGCATACAACAATACACAAACCGCATGATCCATGGACTTATACTAAAAATGGATAGGCCTCAGCCACACCAAAACAGTGGCCAAAATGATGCAACAAAGGCATAAAACACACATACAAGCATGCATGCACAATGGCCTATCACCTAAGACATAAAAGGGGAACTTTTGAGCATACTTAAAAGAGACAAACATGGACATTTGAAAAACATGTTAAGCTCTGAAATCATGTAAAGAGAGGTGCCAAACCAATCAAATTACCCAAGTAAAGTATGCAAGAAGGTTCAAAACTTGAAACTAGCCAAGGGACTCAAACTATGGCTATATCAACCAAGCCACAAAGGGCCAAAATGACTTAGGAAAGTCCTAAGGGAGGCCAAAACAAGGCTGGAACATGCATGGAATAAGGCCAAAATATGCTAAAAAGATGGGCACAAAAAAGGGGCATGCAAGGCTACAAAGGAAGCATTACACTACACCTATCACAACCACACATGGCATGGATTATTCAAAGAAAAAAACAGAGTTATGGCATGTCAAAATAAGCCCCAAAACCCACTTAGATGGCATCTAAATGACCTAAGCCTAGAGGCATGCACAATGACCCAAACATGGAGCATAAGACACCAACTCTTCAAAGCATTGAACTCTTCAAAGCATTGAAAGGATGGCAAATACAAGCATACAAGCGTGAAACATGGACTGAAATAACATGATAAATGATGCCAAATCACTGAAACGGCCCAAGTAAAGCATGCTCACGACTCACACACCCAAAGCTAACAAGCTAGAATACATGGTGGCTATACAAAGTATGGCAAGCATGACCGAGACAACACCAAATAGAGCTTAAGCATGGCGAGACAAGGCTAAAAACTTCTCAAAGTTAAGTCAAAGCATGCAAGCATGATGGTCTAAATGCATGATACATGTTTAGGTAAATAAGAAGATTGCAAGGCAAGTGTGCGGTGCATGCAAGAGACCAACAAACCAACCTAAAACAGAGGTGTAGCATGACCAAATAACACCAAATACCCTCTGAAATGGAGCTGAATAAAGCTAAGCAAACATGCTACCCTTATGAGCCCTTAATGCAAGCAAATGAGACATAAGGAGAGAGGGGTGTCCCTCCCCTATACAAGACCTCAAAACCACTTCTCCACCACTGAAAATCCTCTAGATTTCAGTGGTGAGAAAGTCAAAACAAAAGGGTCCAAAGCCCAAAGAGGAAGGCACAAAAAGAGGCCAAACAAGGCCTAAGAGAGGGTAGACAACCCCCAACCCAAAAGTAACCTTAAACAAACATCTTTAGCATACAAAATCAGAACTTTTTTTAGTTGGACACTAAGCTTAAAATAGTATGCAAGTATTGCTAAAAGCTTAAGCAAAAATGGGGAATAAAAGAGTAGTTTCTCACCCTTGAAGAACACTTCAAGAACACCAACTCCAGCACCTTCTTCTGATCAAAACCAACTCAAAAACTCTAAAATCAACTCCTTAGCACCTTAGCAACTAAAGGATAGTGTAACACTAGGTGCCTTAGTGCAAGAATATGAACAAAAAACACACTTTAAAGCACTATTACACACACAAATATAGAGAGAGGGAGATATAGAGAGAGAGTGATATATATCTCCTATATCAATTGGCTGAACCTCTGGAAAGGGAGGGGAGGCCCTCCTCTTATAGAAAATCCAATTCCAAGCTTCCAAGGAAAGCTAAGTATAAGGATGAAATCCCTCCATACACGTGTATGGAGGGCAGAGTCTTTGCTCACCAGCTGGCACAGCTGGCATCCACAATGCCTGAAAAAGGCAAAGAAAAGGCCTCGGCCAGAAAAAGGGGCCGGTTGACAAAAACAAAAGTCGGCCGACCAAATACAGTGCCGATCGGCCAAAACTTTTGGCCGGTAGCAAGAAAACAAGGCCGATGGCCTAATGCCATGGCCGGTGGGTTGAAGGGATGGCTAAGAAGCCACACTCTTCCCTCAGAAGCCAACAACACAAGTGTTTGCTCTACAACCAAGCACAAAACAAATAAGTTGAGAGATCTTGAGGCAAGGCGCGCAACTGAGACCTCCAAGAACTCAAAACGAACACAAACATGGATGATCATCGAGTGTTCAAACGATGACGTCCAAGTCTTAAGGACGGTCAAAAATGGGGTGTCTACACTACCTCAAATAATAAAGAAGAGCACATCTGGAAGGCAAACATCACCCGATCATGAATTTGAGACTACCGTCGTGAAGAGTACGACGAGTTCTCCAACTTTCATTTACAACACTTTTGCAAAATCTCACCCTAAAGACTCCCACTCTTAGCTTAAAGATTGAGCATTCATGGGAAAAGGAGACGAAGCAGTGAGGCAGGAGAGTGAAGATGGGAATAAGGAAAAGGGAAGGGGAGTGGGGGGGACAACTCCTCATAGGTTTGTTTTACATCACAAAACATAATATAAAATATATTGTAAAATATTTTAAACTTTGATAACATAAATTATAAAATGATATAATTTTTTTCTCATCACAAAAATATAACATTTTTGTACACCACAAAATATAATATTTTGCTCACTACAAAATATACACATTTTCATTCTTTATAAGATATACAATTTTTCTCACTATAAAATATAACATTTTTATACACCACAAAATATAATATTTTGCTCACTATAAAATATGCACTCATTTCCTTTACCATTTCTTTCCAGCAAACTTCATCATTTTGCACATATACATTGTCTTCACTTTCCAGCACATGCAACCATGAAATTCTATAAAGCACATCAAGGCTTGGTACAATTGGATTGACTTCTTTTCTCAAAAAAATATTTTGGTAGGAATGCTTCCATCAAGAATGCTATCTATACATATATATATCTATATATATATATCAATTAAAAGTATTTTTTTAACATCATTAATGATAAAAAGATATAATATTTTCTCACCACAAAATATATTTAGTTTAATGGTACATACCATAAAATCAACTATCAAAATTTATTATAATCCTATATAATAAATAATAACAACTCCCAAGGTGGTTATTACCAATCACATTTTAAAATGACCAAATAATTAAACATAAATCATAAAAAAATTCAAATTAAATTGAATCTAAATCATGGGTCTCACCCATAAGTCAAACATGGTCCAAACACCCAAAACTAAATTTCAAATTCTGCTATACACTAGACCGAGCACTGATCAGTCCGTGAATTTTCATAAAATAAATACTCATCAATAAATTCTAAAATTTTGTCCCAACGTGCTAGACTTATATGTGAACAACATATAACAATTTCATAATTTTCTGAGATCGAGAACTATTTTTCAAAAATACAAAACCGAGCTGTTTTCGCACAGAATTTACACAGCAGTCAAATTTGAAAATTTGCTCAATTAAATTATGCACTGACTATTTTTTTATAAAAAAAAAAATTTCTGGGTCATCACATAACCATTAACATAAATAAACCATTAATTTGAAAACATCTTTTAAATAAAAAAAAACCCAATTAACTGATGAATTTACCTTTTATAGTGATGAATTTTATAATGTAAAAATAAAACAAAGTAAGTTTCCATCTTTCTCTCTATAACCATAATTTTTCCAGTTAAAACAAACAAAAAGACATTTTTATAAAAAGAAAACAAAGTAGCAATCTTTCAGCAAATCAACAATAGCTAAAGATACAATATTAAATAATAAATAACCTATCTTCATAATTGTGCCTAATTGGTGATCATACGAGATTGTGTTTCTTATGACACATACAATTTAGGTTATCTTAAAAATAAAATAAAAAAATTCAACCCTCCATTAAGATAACCCCAAGCATTATAATAGTTTAATTAAATAAAAGGTCATAATCCAATTAAACATAGCTCAGGAAACCACGAGGAACATAAATGGCTGAAATACCAATGTCCCATATTTGAACAAAACAAAAAGACCAAACCAAATTCACAACTCAAAAGGCTTTTCCTTTTTTGTTGTTCCATCCCTCATGAAAAAATTCAAAATAATCTTACCAATGGGGTTAGAGAATACTTCCGCCTCAACTTGAAAAGCATGTGCAGAAGCCTTTAGATCCCTTTCACTCTTGTAAACACCATTAAATAAACACAAAATTTTATGGAATCAAAACCAAAGGTGTCAGTAACAAAATTCTCTACCTGAATTTTCCAAGTGATGGCAATGGGCTATTAGCTGCGAACATCTCAAATAAATTAATTAATAAGTACAATGGCTTCAACTAGATAAATATCCCAAATACTTGACAAAAATTCATGGATGAGATTCATATACATTTCGAATATTTAGATTTAAGATTTCAAACAATAAGCCCCTAATTTCAATATTCATCAATAGATCAATTGCATTCTCAATAATACAGAAGGAACAATATCCAAACTATACATTTCAATAGATCAATGTCCACAAAATTCAATATTTTTGTTAATAATCAATTTGAATGTGTTGGCTTTTTGGCTTTTCGAAGGGTATTTTTGTAAATGCGAGCGTGCCAGCAAGGATCAATCAGTCCTTACAGAAATTATAATTGCCAACCAATTATCAGACGATTGTGTTTTAGTTCTTTTCAGCCTCAATGAAGAGGACTTTTACTGGTGGCTTGACTTAGGAGAAATTAAAAGAAATAACAGTAATATGAAGAACAATTGAAGTATTTCATTAAAATGAACACTTACAATGGTCCAAACTCAGCCTCGAAGAGGTTTACAACAGCAATCTACTTGAATCTACTTGAAACTACTCCTATGAATCGAAGTGCAGTGCGGGTATTTAAAGTGCTGGTATTTAAAGAACAGGTATTGAAAGACTGGAAATATAAAAGACTGGAAAAGAAAATATATGAAGTAAATGACTGGTTTGTATGATCAGAGTCTCGGGGTTTTTTTTTGGGGCTTCCTTGCTATTTATACTCGTCAGTGATGACCTTCGAACCGTCGAACTGCTCCTCCATGATCGCTGATCATGCTTCCTTACAAGTAGCTCCACTACGCCATTACTGGCAGTTAAGCTTCCCTCTTGTATTTGAATTTGAATATGAGCAACCGTTGAAGCTATGTCATCTTGCATCTCGTTATTGATCTAGTGTTACTCAAATCATGTGAGAACCAATATTTATTGCCACGTGTACGATCAGGATTGAAAGTTTGAATAACCTTCCTTTATTACCCTTACTCTGCCACGTGTCGAACTGTAACTGGCTTTTACAAAATATGTAGCCAACAGAATGATTCTTCAAACATAATATTTTCCTAGCAAACATAATTAATGACAAAGGAACTTGAACATAATAATGAACACCTATTACATCCATAAATTATTTTCAAATAATATAGTCATGTTAATCTTGACTAATTGTTCAAATAGTCCTTGATTCAATTAGTTGAGCTAAATTTGAACTCTTCCATAGTTATCCACACAAATATTCACAAAAGGCAATGAAGTTGCCACAACACATAAACAATGAAAATTTTCCTTTGTAGAACCATAATGATAATGATAACAATAACAAAACTTCAATAGCAGTTACAACACATCATCTAACACATCCAAATAGTGGACCCACCAAGTCTAGAGCAACTGGAGCAACATAGATTCAACCACAAAACATTCAATAACACAAACAATCAAGGCTCAAATGTTCTTCAAAATCACACAATCTCATAAATTACACCTAAACCAAAAATCAAGTCTTTCTTCAAAGGAAATGAGACTGCATGAAGATGGGTTTTTGAAAGACATTACATTAAAATTCAAAAACATTAAGTTACGTTAAAGACATTACATTAAAATTCAAGAACATTGAAAACTTAGTATTTTTGGATGCAAAAGTATTTCGTTGTGATTCTTTATTTTCATTGAGTTACTTTTGGGTTTCCTTCAACTTGATTGGTTTGTTGATGGGTTGGTTAGGTCAACTGGTTACTGGATTGGACCATGTAATCATCACCATGACGAAGGGGGATGTAACACCCTCAAAAATAAACCCATAACATCATACATTCACGATACAGAAAAGAGATTTCATAATTACAATCATCAGAGTATTCTTACAAATGGTATTACATGTTAACAACAAAAGTAAATGCCCTACGGGCTTACAACTTTCCAAGTCAACGCTTCGTCACAAAAAGGAGAGTACTAACTCTACACAAAATAAGCCCTTGGCTTAATATACATGTAATACAAAAAGGAAATCACAAAAATGATCTAACAGCCTCAAGCCTCCCAAGCTACGTCCTTGGAGGTGGCATGTCACCTGCACCTGAAAATGATGTCCCATATAGGGTGAGCCAACGCCCAGTAGAAATATGCGAAACATAATATGAGCAATAACTAAAACATTAGCATTTGATAAATGTTTAATTCATATGAACCAACATACAACACAATCCAGTTCCATGACAAATAATCTATGTGTCATTCCACTTTCCTTTACTTATACAATTTTCGATTTATCAACATGGCTCAGAACCTGGCCAGACAATTTAAATGAGAGTACTTCTCATATTAAAACATTTCCTTTTTAAATGAGATAACAACTTATATCAAGACACTTCCATAATTCACAATAGATACACATATTTGCTGTATCAATACCACATTAAAACACTTCCATACTTCATAAATGATACACAGATTTGTTGTATCAATGGAGTCCATCCCCTATCTTCCCCTAAACCGTTGAGTACATCCCCTATCTCCTCCCACACAACACAATGTATATAAACACATATCATATTCATGAGCAATCAATACATAAATTTGATGTATTATTCCAACCGTCATATTCGATGACATATTCAATTGATTAGTTTTAATTTGCCTAATCATCATGCATTGTCTACAACAATCAAGACTATCCTCCACCGATAGTCCAAAGCAATTATTTCTAAACAGATAATAAATGCATCAACAGATATATCATTGATATTTTCAAAAGTGAGCGATTAATAAATCCAACTCCACCATTTAATCTCATCTTAAGCCAATTTCATCATTTCCATCCCAATTTCATATGCCCATAATTAATTTCATTAATTATGCCAATAACCCAATTGTACCCAACATAGGCATTTTTCCATTTTCTCAATATTTGACTCAAAGGCTCAAATATTATCAACAACCTCACTAATTTCATATTAATACCCAAAACACATATATATATGGGTTAAAATAACAAAACCCCTCTTTTCAATATTCCAAAACTCAAACCCTAGCACCTAAATCAAACCATTTATACAAAATGCTCAAAATCTATGTCAAAGCTCATAAAGATGAATAGTTATCCCTACCTCAAGAGATGAGACCAAATGGAGAAGATGAAGAATTTCGGATGTGCACCAAATCCCAAGATTTTCAGACCAAAATGAAGAGCACGCCAAACACCCACACTTTTTACAAAGGCCCAAAGGTAGGAGATCACTCAAACTATATCAAACCCTAGAGAGAAGTTGTGTTTTAGAGTGAGGTGCTCTCCAATGGAGGTTTTGAAAGTAAGAGAGAGAGATAGAGAGGATGTTGAAAAATGATCCAAAAAGGAGAAAATTCGGACTGATATAAAAGTCGCCCCGCTCGAGCGTGGAAACCCCCGCTCGAGCATCAGACACAGACTTGCGCTCGAGTGTCAAAATGCCCGATCGAGCGTCGGATGCACATTCTCAGAAGTTTTACAGGCGATGGTCCCCGCTCGAGCGTCAAACTCCTCGCTCGAGCGGAGGAACAAAATCAAAGGGGCACGCTCGAGCATCAAAACTCCCGCTCGAGCGTCCGAAGACCTGCAGAGAAAAAATACTGGGAGATGGAAAATCACGCTCGAGCGTCAAAACGCCCGCTCGAGCAGAGAAGCAAAATCAAAGGGCCCGCTTGAGCGTCAAAAGCCCCGCTCGAGCGTGAAGGCAAAATTTTAGGCATCAACTCTAGGTTTCAAAGCACAACCAACCTGTTTCAAACCTGCCCAACACAACCCAAAACTCAAATACAAAGAGTAAAGGATGGAAATGAGAATGAGACAACAACACAACCATGGAACCAAGTCCAAATATAATAAACAAAGAAAGGGAAAACCGGGATCACTATAGGGGATATTGCAGTGTTCATGTTGGCTCCTCGTTTAGGTTATGGAGCCAAAGGCAGAAACGGTGTCCCTCCCAATTGTGTTACTTAGTTTGAAGTGGATCTCCTCTCATGGATCACAGTAGTAAATGTTTGCAAGGATGGTGGAATTATCAAGAAAGTGATAGGGAAGGGAGAACAAATTGGCCCACTCTCATCCCAGTTCCTACCCAAGGTTTGTTTTCTCATTTCATCATTTTTCGTTAAAATTCTTTTGATGCTAATGTAATGATGATTGTTTCATGTGTCTGATGATTGATTGATTTATGATCTTCGTACAGATCGAGATCAGAAACCTGAACAAGCTTTGGCACCATTGGGAAAGGGAAAAAGTTGAGTATTTTACATTGGCTAATCTTTGGAATTCTTTGGATGAATGGAGTGCTCATGGTGCTTATGTGCCTTACCTCTTTGCAATCCAAATCTTTACAAGCAAGTCGTTGGCGAATAGTTTAAGGTACTGTAGACACCCCATTTTTGACCGTCCTCAAGACTTGGACGTCACCGCTTGAACACTCGGTGATTATCCATGTTTGGGTTTGTTTGGAGTTCCCGGAGTTCTCGGCTCGCGTGCCTTGCCTCAGGATCTCCGAACTTAACCGTTTTGTGTCTGGTTTTGCACCAAACACTTGTGTTTTTCCTTGGAGGGGCAGGGAATGCCTTGTGAGGCATCCCCACACACCACCGGCAGTGGCTAGAGGCCACCGGGTGGTTTTTGTTGCCATCGGCACTTTGTTGTGCCGATCGGCACTCTTTGTTGCCGACCGGATTCAAGCCTCGTTTGGGAAGTGGCTAAAATAGCCAAAAAGCCAACTAAAACACATCACATCACCTCTCTACTTTTTGGTACAGCTTTCCGTAAAAAGCCAAAAAGTTACTAAAATAGCCACTTCCCAAACCAAGCCTGAGTTTTGTCAAAATGACACTCTTTGCCGGCCGGGCACTGTTCAGCTGCTTTATTAGATATTTTATGGTAGCTGTCTTGCTTTTGCTCCCCCTCCATACACGTGTATGGAGGGATCAACCTCTTGGCTTGCTTAACTTGTAAGTTTGGTTGCCTATAAGAGAAAGGCTTCTTCTCTTGGCTCAAGGGTTGAAAATTTTGAGAGACTTAGACATTTTAGACAGAGAAGAACCTCTGGTTTTAGGTTAGAAGTTTTGTATCTATCCTATCTCTCTTCTTCCCTCTTATTTGCACACTAGGTGTTTGTGACTTACTATTGCTCATCAACACCTAGTGTTTCACCTTCTCTAGGTTATTGAGGGTCCAGAGGTTTGTTCTTGGTGCTTTGGAGCTGGATTCAAGCAAAGGAAAGCAACAACATTAACATTGTTGAAGGTGGTCTTCAAGGGTAACAAAACTACCCCTTTTTACCCCTTTCTTGCACCTTGTTTTTACCTAGTTTAGAAATGTTTTTGTGCTTAGTCTTTAACACATAAAAGTTCTGATTTTTAGTCCTCTTGATTGTTTATTAAGAGTGTTTTGTGGTTTGGAAGGGTTTGACCACCCTTAGGCCTTGAAAAGGCCCATTTTTGTGCTATTTTGTTGAGATCCGGGATTTTGGTGTTTGGGTCTCTTCACCACTGAAATCTTGAGGGATTTCAGTGGTGAAGACGATGCCTTAAAGTCCTAGGAAGGAGAGGGCTACCCCCTCTCCTTGATGTCCTTGAAAAGGGCAAGTTTTGGTCTCTTAAGGGAGCTTAGCTTTGAATGTTTGGAGAGCATGTCTTGGTTGCATTTTATGTTTATTATGCCCTAATATGACATTGTTATGTGTTGGTTTTAGTACTCCTTGCATGTTTTGCATAGATGCTTTGTAATGCCTCTTTGGTCCCTTAACATGCTTAGGTTGTTAGCCTTTGTTTCTAGCATGTTTTAGGCTTAGATCCTTGAAGCTTGTATGCTTATTTTGCCATGCTTTAGGTCTGTCCATGCTTATTTTGGTCGACCATGGCTTGTATCTTGTGCCCTCTTTACATTTTGGCTTGTGGCCTTATGTGTTTGAGTGTGTAGCGTGCCTTGCTTGCTTCATTTTCAATGGTTTGGAACCATTTAGCATGTCATTTCAGTCCATTTAGCATGCTTGTTTGATTGCCTTGCATGCCTCTTTGATGCTTTGGAAGCTTGTGCCTTATGCCTCATGTCTTAGCATTTGTGCATGCCTTCCTAGTTGAGCCATTTAGATGCCATCTAAGTGGTCCTTTGGGCTTAGTTTTATATGCTAAAAATCTGTTTTGGGTTGTTCAATGCATGCCGTAATTGTCTTGCATAGGTATAGTTCAATGCCTCATTGACTTGCCTCAAATACTTGGGCCATTTGTTGCATGCTTAGCCTACTTTGTTGCTTGGTTTAGCATCATGTTTTGCATGAATTTCAGAGTTTTCTATGCATGCTAGTTGTCCATTGTTGTGCCCCTTTAAGTGTGCTTAAAGGTTGTCTATTATGCTTAAGTGTTGGTGCCTTAACTTGTGCATGTGTGCATGTGTGTTTGGCCCTCATAATTTAGCATTTTGGTTACTGATTTTGGGCCTATTTAGGGCTGCCCAACTCATGTTTAAGTCCACCCCATTGCTTGGCTCACATGCTTCCTTCCTTAGGTTGCACACCTAACATGCCTTGTTTGCTTGCATTGTCCATATTGCATATTAGTTGACATGCTTAGGGTTGCATTGCATTGGCATGCATGCTAGGCCTCTTGACCAAGTCATGATAGAGGTTTGGCATCCTTATGTGCTTGTTTGCATTGCATGCATTTGAAATAGAAGTTGCACCCTCGGTTCTTTGGGCCATCATGCATGGAAATGCGTGATTGGTGGTCCGAGAATCGAGGCACACCTTCCTTTGAGTCGCAAACATGATAAGGAGTGTGTTTGGTGCATAAATACCCTGAATTGCATTGCCATGCAAGTTGTTGCCCTCTGCTGCTATGAGTTGCAGGTTCTGCAGGCATTTTGTGCCGACCAGTAGTGTTTAGTGCCGACCGGCATTCAATCTTCAGCCGATGGATGAATTCAGTGCCGATGACCACATATAGCAGCCGATGGTGTTCTGCCCCAGTCGGTGGTGATCCCCAGTGTCCTGGGAAACATTCCTGAGACTTTGGCAGTCTTCAGAGGAGGAAAGTAGGGAAAACAGAGGCAATCTGAGCATGGCAGTGCGATTCCGAACCGGTCCCGAGCATGCGCTGCATCCGGCCCTCATCCCGAGGCGGTTTACTGCTTTAATTAGATTAATTAAGTTATTTGATTGATTTAATTAATTTGTAATATTTTAATTAGCTTGCGGAGTTAATTAATTTGTATATTCTTTCGGTCCCTCCGAGCGAGGGCAAACTTGTAATAAGTGTGTGTGGGTGTGTGTATGTCTTCCAACCCCCACTTCTTTCTTCCCTTTTATTTACCTGCTTATGATGGTAGGTTAGGGCACGTTTATTTTAACATACCTTATGCTGTGCATGCGTGCATTCATGCATTTGTTTACATGCACCGGGCTTGGTACATCATACAAACTGCATTGTATTTTCAATTCCAAATTGAATAAGTGTTACGTGTAGCATTTCACATGCCATTTTAGGGTTAGCCGAGCCTACTCTAAATTGCATCATTGCCTGTGTTGCATTAGCCACTTAACATGAACTAAGTCATCCATGTTTGCTAACTAGTTTTCTATTTTTGGCGCGGAGTACAATGTAAGTATTTACACTTTAGCATCTCGCATGCGTGTGAATGTTAACATGACAGTATGCTTGCCATGCGGCTAGTTGCTTACATGATATAAACTGTTTGAATGCCTGTGGGTGAAGGTTGGATTGCTTGAGTTGGAAAAACTCATTGAAATCCGTATTTTAGCCTACTTGCGGGTAGCAAAATCCAACACATTTTCCGAAAACAAACGGATATGCAATGCTTATTTCCAAAATTAGGCGATCTAGTCTATACTTGTTTGCTGTGCGCATAACATAGTAATTCTAGGCTAATAACCGGAATAAGAGCACATAACGTTTTCAAAAAAGGGATATCATGGTTAGTAGAGGCCGGTCTTCGGACCGGGCGAGAGGGGGTGCTCATAGCTGACCTTCCCCAATCGTACCCAAGCTCCCGAGCCAAGGCAACTTTGGTGATGACGGACACGTCGCCTTCGGCACTGAGTCAGGGTTTCCAAAATTCCCCCATTTTAAAAATATTTAGGTGGCGACTCAGATCCGCAAAGATCCATGTTTGGCACTACTTTTCAAAAATCTGTTTTTCTCTAAACGATTTGCCAGAGGTGGACTCTTTGGTTCAGATTTGGAACCGCAATCCAAACAAAAACGGAGGAGTCCGAACTGTAGCGGAGGTCCCACGCGGACGTGTTACAGTTTCTCGCGACTCTGCTGGGGATTTTAGAGAGCTTGACTCGAACTCATGATATCCTGTTTTGACTATGTTTTTGTGTTTCTTTGCATTGCATTTGCATTGGTGCGCCTAGGACACCGTGTTGGCCATCTGCTATTCCTGAGCGGTTTGCTGGAGGCATGACTTTGTCAAAGCATGCCATAAGGCTGACCGGTTGCGGGCTCTGCCAGTATGGGAACACAAACCCCGGTTTTACCAGGGCACCCTTTTTGACCATTCGACCGAGTGCATATTCGGATCCATAGTGACCATTCCAAACTAGGACAGGTTGCTTACCCGATATAGGTTGTTTGAAACCGCTGTGTGCGTAGTGAAACCCTAGCTCTTGACAAAATAGGACAGGGAAACCCTACCCTAACATAGGGGTGTTTTTGGCTCTCACTTATCTGCTATGTGCTTTTAGAGTATATCTCTGCAGGGGAATGTACATACCAGTTTGCAAGATTGGGTATCAGGCCTGAGGGCATTTGGGATCAGCATTTGTAGAAATCAGTCATATCTGCGGGTATCCGATTCAGTATTTTGGGGCAGTAATGCAGTGGTTCTGGGGAACAGTAATCAGTAATAGAGATCAGCTATTTGACTACATCTGTGTTTGATCTGTTTGGGGCTGAAATGCTGCTTGTTTCCTTTCAGTTCAGAGAATTCAGAAAGTGGACACGGAATAGCTAGTGTTCTCCCCCGCTGAGGCAGAACCCGTATGATGGCGCAGAACTCAGAAGAGATAGTGGTTATGACAGCCGCGTTGGATCAAGGAATTACCCTACAGTATGAGACCAGTATTGATCTACCACATCCACCCAGGTCGCCTGTCGCGCACCCAGTCTGGGCACCTCAGTTATATCAGGCTCGCGAGCCCACTACGTTTGAGTTAATGGGGATGATAGGCGATCTTCAAAGGTCTGTAGCAGATCTTGCCTATGGAATGTTAGCCTCATCGCCAGCAGTACCATATGCTGGGAGTTTTGTACCTCAGGAGCCCCCGCTGTTGGGGCGGATTGTGATTGAACTTAGCCAGCCGGAGATGGCCTCCAGCTATAGCAACGATATACCAGTGTCAACCCAAACCCTCAATCAGGCTGAGGCCAGAAGTAAAGACAAAGCAAAGGCAGATGCCGATCCTATGGAACGACTGCTATGGGCAGTTGAGGCTTTGAAAGCCGAGGGGATGAACAAGCAACAGGTATCCGCAATTGTGACCAAAATTGTGGGTGATGCTTTCCTCACTCCACCTGAGGGTAGTTCAAGTCAGTCAGAAAACCGGGACAGGCCCCGTCATGCCAGAGCAGTTCCTCTTGTTCCCAACCCTGTACCCGAGAAGGCTCAGAAATCCAAGACCGCACCTGCCGATCCGTTCGCCAGTGCATCTAGCAAAAGCACTCAAGCTTCGAAATACCTTCCTCGAGGGCGTAGGGTCTTCCATGCCGTGTATATGCCATTGTCAAAGGCGCTCCAGATTCTTGCCGAGAGGGGGCTCCTTAAGCCCTTGGAGCCCCGACCTTTACCAAAGAACCTCCCTGCTACACATGATGCTACTCAGTACTGCGCGTACCACCAGCAGACTGGCCATGCTATCGACAATTGCTTTTGCCTCCGTCATGAAGTGCAGGACCTGATTGATAATGAGGTTATTCTCCCACCCACCTCAGCTAACTCCGTCACCACCCAGTTATTGGATTTTGAGGATACCGATACTGCAAGCATGTAATTGGGATTGGGCTGCCTGCGGGCAACTTTGGCACCTTTTGGATTTAGCGTCTGGCACGCATTTTTGAGCGTCTGCGAATGCTAAATCTTGTAAATTCTGGCTTGGGTGTCGAGTCAGTCTTTTGTTTTGTTTGGAGTCTGTCTCGTTGTCGTGAGTCAGTCCTTTTTGCTTACGGGTCTGTCTTGTTGTAGCGAGTCAGTCCCTTTTTGTATAGAATACCAGGTGATTCAGGGGTTGTTGCCCCGAACGCCGCTTTTTGTAATTACCCTTCTGTTTTCTTTTTGAGTCTGTCTCTGCCGAGGAGCCAGTTGTATCTGGAAAACCTGAATGAAACAGTGGTGGATATCGTGATTTTGTGCTCGTTATTTGTTTTGGGCTAGTTGTACCAGAGACTTCGATTGGAACAGCAGCGCATTCCACCTGATCTCTTGTGCCCCGAAAATTATTGCATTGACCTAAGTTTTTTTCAAAAACCTTTTTGAACACTGCGGTAGGGGTGGGCGCGGATCGGTTGCGGCCACAAAATCTCCAATCCGCCATCCGTCCGCCAAATTGGCAGATTGGAGAAAATCAATCCGCATCCGTCTGCCAATCCGGCGGATGCGGATTGGCGGATTGGCGGATGGATGTGAATCGGTTTAGCGGTTTGAAATTTTACAAATTTTCGACATACAAAAAAAAAAAAAAAAAAGCCCCCTAGACAAAATGGTTAAAAAAAGAAGAAGAAGGAATTGAACATGCTTAAGTCCCCACTAACTATCTATCAGGGTCAGCCCCTAAGGTATATCTTGATTACTGTGGATTTGGGTTGTTTTCATTTCTTCAAACAGTTCACTATTGGGAATCTTCAACATTTAGTTTGTCTGAGATTACTGCAAATTTGAGCAATCATGCTTTGTATGGAGGTGCTGAGAAAGGCACTGTGGAACATGATATAAAGACTAGGATAATGGATTATCTGAACATCCCTGAGAATGAATATGGACTTGTTTTTCTTGTGGTAGTGGATCGGCATTTAAATTGCTAGCTGAATCATACCCTTTTCATACTAACAAGAAATTGTTAACCATGTTTGATCACGAGAGCCAGTTAGTGAATTGGATGGCTCAGGGTGCTAGGGATAAAGGTGCAAAAGTTTACAGTGCATGGTTTAAATGGCCAACCCTCAAATTATGCTCAACTGATCTGCGAAAGCAGATTTCAAACAAGAAAAAGAGGAAAAAGGATTCGGCTACTGGTCTTTTTGTGTTTCCTGTTCAGTCATTCATAAATCTGCAAATCTGTCATTCATAAATCTGCCATTCATAAATCTATAAATCTGCCATTCATAAATCTGCCATAATACTATAAATCTGCGTTACATAATACTATAAATCTGCCATTCATAAATCTACAAATCTGCCATTCATAAATCTGCCATTCAATTCCACAAAAGCATCAACTTAACAAACCATAATTCATAATTCTGCCATTCCATTATCTGCCATACATAATTCATAATTCATAATCCATTATCATAATTCATAATTCCATACATAATCCATTATCTGCCATAATTCCATAATTCCATAATTCATAATTCCACAAAAACATAATTCATAATTCATCAACTTAAATCTGCCATACAAATTCGCGTTATCAATTTCCATTATCTTCTCCCGGGCATCCAAAGTTCAATGTTCTAGTGGGCAATGCAAAAACATAAATCATTACAGTCATCCAAAGTTGAAAGTTGAAAATCATCCAAAGTTTAAAAAAAAAAAAATACAGTCATCCAAACAATAATACAGTCATCCAAAAAGAAGCAAAAAGTCGTTAATTTCCTTGAGCCAAACCATGAAATGAACCATCTAAACCTGCATAACAAAAAAAATGAAATTATTTAATAAGAAAAATACTAAAAAGTCTTAAACTTAAAACAAATAAAAATATGTTAACAATATTTAGCAAAGGGGAGGGGTATTTTACCCCATGATATTAAACTTCAATAAAATTAGATTCCGGACTTGGGCTTGAACAAGAACTTGATTCTGAAACAACTACACATAAAACATAATACAAGAAAAACATGTAAAGTGAAAATAATGAATTTTGAATAATACAAAATAAATGAAATTTAAAACAAAATAAATCATTGAATGTATTACCCGAATCATATTGTTGTTCAAATTCTTCAATATCATTCATTGCTTGTCTAAGGCATATTGGAATGTTACTTCGAAGCCAATTTTGTGCACAAACAAGAACCTCCACCATCTTGGGAGCAAGTGAACTACGAAATGGATCAAGTATACGACCTCTGTACTAAAAGCCGACTCGTATAACAAAGGTGGAAATAGGCATCGCCAACACATCTCGTGCTATAAGTGATAATACTCTATACTTTGTTGCATTAACCTTCCACCACTCCAAGATATCAAATTGAGAATTATTTCCACCTTTCTCAATATCACCCAAGTACTTGTCCAATTCCGACATACTCCCACTACTACAAAATTGCCCCTCCAAATATGAGTTAAATTGAGAGTTCACAATAGAGTGTGGGTCATTTTCATCTATCACCATATCTACTCTTTCATTTACATTGGAGGCATGCACATTTGTTGGCTCAAGTGTGGCATAATGATCATACAATTTCCCCAAACAATTTTTGACCTTGTCTAACATTTCTTTCACTTTCACCATATCTCCACCAAAAATTGTTGAAAAACAAAATTGCAAATATGTCATTTTCCTTCTAGGATCAAGCACAACCGCAACATACAAAAGTAGATTGATTTTATCCCCATTTCCCCAATACTTGTCAAACTTCTCTTTCATTTTCTTTGCCATTGAAGACAAAATAGGATCATTGTCTTTGATTAGTTGTCCAATCATATTTTCAATGACAAAAATTTCAGTGTAGAATGTGTTTGAAGTAACAAATAAAGACCCAGAAAATCTCTTTGTGGCATTGTAGAACATTCTAAGAAATTTCAAAAACACCCTACAATTATCCCAATCCTCGGCTGTAGGCATCTCTCTCCTCTCACCCCCTTCATTATCCAAAAAGTAGTGTTTGTAATTATAATCCTCCTCACCCATTCTTTGAAAAGCACTCTCAAATTTTTCTGCTGCCTCCAACATAAGGTATGTTGAATTCCACCGTGTTGGCACATCTAGGCATAAGAGGCTCTTACTCTCAATTTTCAAACTTTCCACATACTTTTTAAAAGTGTCAAGGCGGTTTGGAGAAGACCTCACATACCTCACTGCATACCTCACATTCGCTATACAAGATTCAAGATCCTTCAATCCATCACTAACAATAAGATTTAGAATATGCGCACAACAACGCATGTGTAAAAATTCATGGCCCAAGATAGTTCCCTTCCACAAATTTGTTGTTCGTTTCAAGAATCTAATGGTTAGATTATTGGAACTCGCATTATCCACAGTTAAGGTAAAAATGCCATCAATGTCCCACTCCTTTAAAAGTGCCTCAATTTTTTTACCAAGAGTTTCCCCTTTGTGGTCTTCAACTTGACAAAAATTTATGATCCTCTTTTGTAACTTCCAATCATCATCAATGAAATGTGCAGTTAGACACATATAACACAAATTTTGTATGGAAGTCCATGTGTCCGTGGTAAAACAAATTCTACGCCCCTTCACAATTTTCTTCAATCTCTCCCTTTCATTGGTGTATATGTCTAGAATGTCCCTAGCAACGGTATATCGAGATGGAATCTTGAACTTGGGTTGCATGACATTACAAAACCTCTTAAAACCAACCCCGTCCACAAATCTAAAAGGCAATTCATCTATTACTATCATCTCCGCAAGATGCCTTCTAGCAACTTCTATAGAAAATGACGTAGCTACAACATCAACAACATCCTCCCCACCAACTTCTCTAGGTTTAAATCCCAATGATTGTTGCCCATGAGTATCCCTATATGGATACTTTGTACAATTTTTCAAATGACTTAACAAATTACTTGTTCCATGACTCTTAGAACCTGCCATATATTCTTTCTTACAATACTTGCACATAGCCCTATCTTTCCCATCAATGCCCTTAATCTTTTCAAAATGATCCCAAGCCTTTGATGTTGTTCTCCCACTACTACTAGTTTTGGGCAAGGGTGGTCTACGAGGGGGAGCATTAGATTGGGTAGAGGGGTCAATAGAAGATGATTCGGGCTCAACATTAGGACTCACAAAAAAAGTTTCTTCACTTGGCGGATCCATGGCCAAAAGATTATCAAATAAACTGCCAACAACCAATAAAAAAATCATTCAAAATTTGCTTTTCAAATCCATGCTCTTTTTGAAAAACTAAGAGATTACTTTAAACTATGAAGGATATTAAATGTTCACTGGACAGAGATTAGTTTCATCATGGACAGAGATTAGTTTCATGTTTCACTGGACAGAGTTATAATTATTCATCATTTATAATTATACTCACAGGGATTTCAATTTGGACAGAGATTTCATTTAACAGTGTTGAATAAGAGATTACTATTGTTGAATAAGAGATCACTGGACAGATTACTTCTGTAGCCTTTCATTTAACATTTAACAGTGTTGAATAAGAGATTTCATTTCAATTATTCATTATTTATAATTAACTAAGAGATTAAATTGAAGGCTAAATGGACAGAGATTTCAATTCAGCGAAACAGTGTTGAAGAAAATGTGCCAAAATCTGTCCTTCTCCTATTCTACTTCTATGAAGAAAATGTGCCAAAATAAAGACCATTCCTCAACCGGCTAAAAAAAATCATAAGCACAGATTTCCTACAAGGCAATTGAACAAAGATCAAGAGCCACTTTCCATATTTTTCTAAGTATATCGTGAAATTTTAAATTTTTGACAGAAATTATAGGAACAACAAACGAAATACAGTCCTCCAAGTAACATATTTTTCTATGGGACATCCAATCCAATTAGAAAAAAAAAACTCATCTCCATGATTTATATCATTCCTAGTAATAAAACATCAACAACATCAACAACAAAAAACGAAATACAGATTTTTCAAAAAAATAAACCAAAAAAAATAAACCAAAAAAAATAAACCAAAAAAAAAACCAGTTAAGAAGAAGAAGAAGAAGAAGAAGAGGAGAGAGAGAGAGAGAGAGAGAGGTACCTCAGTTACAGTCAGTAGAGGGAGAGAGACAGACTGTAGAACTGGAACACAAAACAAAAAACGAAACAAAAAAAACAGATTAGACATAGACTGTAGATCGATTGATCAGAAGAAGAAGAGGAAAGCAGAGAGAGAGAGAGATACCTCAGTAGATCGATCGCCGTGTAGATGATCGCCGACGACGCCGTGTAGATGATCCCGACACTGTGTGTGTAGATCGTCCGATCCGACGATGGGTATGGTAGGGTAGAGAGAGAGAGAGAGAGAGAGAGAGAGAGAGAGAGAATGAGTCTGCTACTGTGCTGCCTCTATCGAAAATTAGGGCAAATGAGACAAGAGGAGGAAAGGAAAAGGAGGGAAATCAGCCAAAAAAAAAATAAAAAAATAGGCATATGTGGTCGGGTCGGGTCCAGCGGTTAAAATGGCGCGTTACCCGCCACCTGACCCGAACCCGAAAATTGTTAAATAACAGGCCCGCATCCGTCCGCCACGTGGCACGCATCCGTCCGTTTGGTGTCGGGTCGGGTCGGGTCGGGTGTAGCGGGTCGGTGGATCCGCTGCACAGCCCTACACTGCGGTGATAAAAACGAAGAGGAAGGAATTCCTCGGGATTTGCAAAACTTTGATTAAACTGAGAGGAAGAGAGGCGTGCTAAGCCCTTAATGATTGAAATCATGCTCGCCGCAGAGTACCGAGAAGGACCACGCTTGATCCGCATCGTTTCACATCGTTTTCAGCCATGAGCGATGTGTCGCTTTCTTAAAAACTTTCAAAAACAAAAATTGTTTTGCGCAATCCTGCGAAGACCTGTGTGGAATCGCTCTTGGGATTGTGCAGCCAAGGATCGCTCTCAGCCTCAAGATTCGGCCTATCTGTTCGAACCCCCAGCTCATTTGGAACACTCAACGGTCAATTATCAGAGAAGGCCCGTGTGGCCAGATTCGAAGCAGCCCTCGAGCAAGAGGCACCGAAATCAGAGCGAAAAGATCAGATCTTACTGAAGGAAGCTTGCAAAGCAACCGTGATGGATTCTCCTGCAAAGCACTGCAACAGCCGTTCTCCTAGATACGGAGAGGCTTCAATTTCAAAAACCATTTGGCATGGACTTGCTACACTTTTACCCTTTGAGAGGCTCGCTGGGCCGAAAACTCGGAAGGGCGACCCAGGCAAAAGTTAGAGCAAAAGAAAAAAGAAAAAAAAAAAGAAGAAAAGAAGAATAAAAAAAAAATGGAGAAAAGAAGAATACAAAAAAAGAAAAAAGGAGAAAAGAAATGAAAAAAGAATGAAAAGAAGAAAAGGAAATGAAAAGAAGCTCGCAAGGTCGAAAACCCGCATTGGGCGCCTTGGCAAAAGTTAGAGCCTGAAGAGTGAAGGTTAAAATACCCGAGTGTACCTTAACCGGAACTACGTAAGGCTTGATTCCCATCCTTGGGATACGTAGGCAACTTCATCCTGAAGTCCAGCCCCCAACGCTTCCATAGCGTCTCAGTCCATGAAATGGTTTTTGATCGCCTGTGCCTCCTCCGAATCCGATGTCTCGGCTGCAATGTCTGGAACTACGTGATCAACTTTCTCCTGAATACCAGTCACCAACGCTTTTAAGGCGACTGTGTCCATATATTGTTTGTGGCCGCCTTCGTCCTCTCCGTGCGTGAGAATCCAGTCGCGATCAATCATCGATGAGCATGCCGCGGCATTGTCCAAACAAGGGGCAACTTTCCGTTGCCTCGCATTGCCATAAAGTTGCCCTGAGTTGCCGCCCAAACCGAGGGCAACTTTCCGTTGCCCTCTCCCCCCCTGTAAGCCAGGGGCAATTTTCCATTCCCCCCGATCCAAGGTTGTACATCTTGAGGGTTAGTTCCGTGCTCGTTGAGCATTGGCTGTTTGCAAAAAAATAGTTTTTGAAAATTTTTACTGAGGTTGACTATTTTCTCGAAAACTTTTTTATTTTCCAAAATCGGACCATGTTTGGACCCAAAAAAGGAAAATTTTCAGTGCTTGCAGCCTGACTCGCATGATTTTCAAATCAAAAATCGAACAAGCATGTTAATCTGATGATCATTTTAGTCAAAATTGTTTTAGAAAGAAAACAAAAAAATGGTCAAAGTAATGAGCTAGGGGCACAGTTGAGTCAGGTGTTCTATCCCCCCCCCCCCCTCATCGTCAATGCACTAGCCAGAAAGGCACCCTATCCACTAGAAGAAGTAGCCGTGAGCTAGCTGTATCGGGCGTGAACCCGCAACTTCCTATTCATCTATCAATCACCCTGGGGAGGGATGAAAAATGAGAGATTAAAGAATAGAGAGGTGTGAGTTGAGAGAAAAGTGAGAAAAGGGGTTTTGTGAGAAAAACCGAGCCTGAGGGCCGAGTGATGTGAGAATCACAAATCAGAAAGGGTGGGAAATGTGCTCGAAAAAAAAAAAAAAAAAACTGGCTCCTTGGGATCTGAGGTCTTTTATTTTCCGTAAACGCGTCCGTGTGTCGTGTCTTTCGTGTTGTCGGTCTCAACTTTAGCTTTGAGTCTTTTCCGAGCGTGTCTCGTTGTGTTCAGGGCGTGAGCCTTTTGTGTTATTTGAGTCCCTCCGCTGTGTCCAGTTGTGAGCTCGATACCCCGGTTGTGAACCCCTTTTCAAAGATTAACCGTTTATGCTCAGAATGCTGTGCCATTCTCTACATCTATGCGAGGCAAGAGAAGAAAGGGAAAATTTGGGGACACCCGAGTGTGTTTCAACTTCAACCGTTTCAGTTTTTGCGGTCTGTCTTGTCAGATTGGGTTGTTTGTTCAGGGTTTGCTGTGTGCAGAATGAGCCGAGTGCTATGTTATGAGTTGTGTGCAGACCAATCCCCAGTAGAATATAGGCTGTGTATTCAATTTAAGCAGTGGCTCGCTTGAGTCGTTCGCTATTAGTTGGCTGGATATCCGATTATCACAGTGCAAATGCTCAGTTTTCAGATAACAGATCAATATCATTTACATTTGAGGTGTAAGACGATGTAATGCAATGCAAAGTATGAAATACGCAGATATATACAAATGCAACACTTTTTTTTAGATAAGAAGTTTGTTCCATTTCATAAATCTTTTCAAGTACATAAGATTTGAGGAAAGCAAAATCTGCCTGAGGTAGTACATAGTACTCTATCTACTAAAAAGAGAAAAGTACAAGAAAAGGAAAGAAAAAAAGCAGCAAAAGTCTGTATCAGCATCGGTAGTCTCACGCCAGAGGATCTGTCCTCGCCCTCTTCCTGGGCAGGAGCCCAGGAGCATCATCTGAAGTGTCACTGTCAGAGCCCGAGTCCGAGCTGTCCCCGGCCTCCTCCTCGGATGACTCCGCCTCCGCCTCCGACTCGCCATCGCCGGGAACTGGTGCCCGCGAGCTGCTCCCGACATGAGTGCGGCCCCCTCTGGTGCGGGGAAATATCCTGCCATCCCGGGTAGAAATGGGAGGTCCAGACGGAGCGCCACCCACTGGAGGAATCGGGAAGGGAGGCTGAAAAGCACAAAAAGCAAATACATCAGAAAGCTGTGAGCAGTGTTTCAGTGAAGAATGCAGTGTATGAGTACAGTATATGAATGCCGTGAGCAGTGAAATCAGTGCAGAACGCAGTGTATAAGTACAGTGTGTGAAGGCTGTGAGCAAGTTATCAGTGCAGAATGCAGTGTATGGGTGCAGTATGTGAATGCCGTGAGCAGTTTATCAGGTTTTGCGTCGTGCACCAGATTGTATGACACAGTGTATGGTTTGAAACGGCGGCCAGAAGAACATATCGGAAGATCAGAGGGCCATGACATCGAGGTCCACCGCAAAGATCCCCATCGTGGAGGCATTCAACTCCTGACCGCCGTGTACTCGGAGGAAGCCTGCAAAAGTATCAGATGCATTAGTATTCTGCGGAATATCAAATAAACTGAAATGAAATGACAATGCGAGATGCAGAATGCAAGTAATACATACCGGGGGTAAGTCAGGAATACCGGCCAACTCATGACCAGCTGGGGGAGGAACGAAGGGGATCTGGTAGGTCTCCCCACGCCTCAGATGTCAAGATAGTGGCGGGCGGGCCACCCACTCCCTCGTCCCCTCTGACTACCGCCATGATTCGAGCTCTCGCGCTCCGCCTGCTCCTACCGCTTCGCCTGGGTGCTGGTCTCTCCTCTCGCTCAGCTCGGCGACCACCACTCAAAGGCCGCATAATGAAGGTCCGGACGTACTCTGAGTAGTCGCCCTCGCCCCTGTAATCGCTCCCGTCCCAGCCAATGGTGTAGTCCGCCATCTGCTGAAGACTGTACCCCTCGGTCTCCCTCATGCGCTCAAGAGGGAGGACCGGGACTATCTGCTCAGGTAAACCTAGGGTCTAGCGTAGAAAACACTCACCCAGGTACCAAGCCCGACAGACCGGGCCCTCCAGAAGAATCCGGTAGCGAGAAGTCTCAATGGCACCGGCAAAACGATCTCGTATCATGGCCGGTAGTGGAGCCCACGGCTGCTAGGTGATCTGAAATGGAAATACAGTTTGTTATCTATTGATATGGAAATATACATTCGAAAGCGAAGCTTAAATGAACTGCAAGTAAAACATACCTCGGCGCGGGTAATGGTGTCGAAGAATCGACGGAAGAAGTTGAATGTATCCCGGGGCCTCCGGGTGCATCGCCCATCATAGCGGCGGGAGAAGGGGACAACCAGAGGGGTCTCTGCCTCCGGCACCGGCTCCAATCTGGGGAAGTAGGCATACACCCACAGCTGCAAAACAGATGTCAGTATGACCATCAGACTAAAGCAGAATACAGAATAAAGCAGAAATAACGGAGTCGTGTATTGAACAGTGTGTTGTGCAGAGTGTACAGTGTGAGCAGTGTACAGTCAGTATAAAGCAGAGTATGTGTGTGCAGTGTGTACAGTATACAGTCAGTGTGAGCAGTGTACAGTACAGAATACAGAAAGTATGTAGAGCAGAAATGTAAAGCAGAGAAGAAGACATACCTCCCAAGCCCGCCAGTAGCCCCCGAGCAACTGCCCGCTGCCACGGGAGACTGAGCTCATGTAGCCGTAGAGGGTAGCCAGAGCGGCGCCGCCCCAGTCAAAACGCAACATGTCCCGGACGTCCACTAGTGCGCTGAGGAGGCAGAGAGGCACTGTGTTCGCCCGATCGGCGAAGAGGGTCGTCCCAAACAGGAACATGAAGAAGCCGCGTGCGTATCTATCCACGGCCTCTTGAGTCATCGGGGCCGCGTCGACGAGGAGGGGCTGGACCCGAAACTGCACCTCGAACCAGGAATACCAGACAAAGCCGGGACGCACGAGAGGCGGTGCCGCGCCAAGTAGATAAGTCTGAGCGGCGGTCCACTTATCCATATCGGTGTCAAAGGGGATCGGATCACCCCCTACCCCAATGCCGGTGAGCATCGAGAAATCGTGAGGGGTCATCGTCATGTCCCCGGTCGCAGACAGGTGGAACGAATCGGTGGTGTCCCACCACCTCTCCACCAGGGCAGCGAGAAGAGGCCTGCAAGCGGTGAGCCGGGTCAGCCCCCTGCAGAAAGTGCCGAAGCCGGCCTGGTCCACGATGCGTCGAACTGCATCGGGTAGCTCAGCATACCAATCTCGGGCAGCGACGTTCCCATACCCGCGGATGGTATGGGAGTCTCCCTGTTTTCAAACAAGTAATTGCGAAGCAATATGAATTGTACAGTTTTGAAGAAACAGTCAAAATCAGTGCAAATTTAGCATGCGTGCAAGTTTTCAAATTCTAACAGATACCGGGTGCCGGTGTGCTCACAGTGAACTACAACGTGTGATGCGTCAGCGTGTTTTGAGTGGTTCAGTGTAAATATGGTGCACGTGTGCACAATTTTCAGATTCAAGCAGATATCGGGTTTCAGTATACTAGTAGGTGGACTACGGCCTGTGACATGTCAATGCCCCCATGTGGGTCGGTATAAACATAGCATGTGTGCGTGTTTTTCAGAGTTCAAACAGGTACCGGGTGCCAGTGTGTTTCAGTGAATGACTAACGTGTGATGTGGTAGCATGTTTGCGTGATTCAGTGCAAGTTTAGCATGCATGCAGATTTTTCAGATTCAAATAAGTACCGGGTGTTGATGAGTTTGCAGTGAATTACAGTGTGTGCCGTGTGTTTGGGTGATTAAGGCTAGTGCAGTGTGTGTGCATATGTTGGTCCTAAACAGATATCAGTTGCAAGTATGATTGCGATCACCACAAGATATGATATATCGAACTAAGCGATTAGCTGGCGATTAGCTACTGGCGTTGATGTAAAAATTCTACATCGCAGAAAATAAAACAAAGTAGAAATGTTACCTCGGAAGCGCCGAAGGATAGGTGCGAGGTCGGCTCGCGTAGGAGGAGCTCCGGGTCCAGAGCCCTATCGAAGCTGCGGAAGTGGCGGAGTCCGTCTGGTGGTAGCACATGGATCGCCGGGCGATAACTCGCCGGATCAAAAGGGCGCTCGCTCAGAGGGAGGAGCTCGACCCCGGGATCCATCTCGTGGTCCGAGGGAGTCCCGACGTGTGGAACGTCATCAGCCATGGCAATGGAGGTAAGAAAATAGCCGGAAAAGGGAAACCGAGCAAGAATGCGAAAGGTCAATCGAAAAAGTCAACCCCGAGTAGGTCGAAAATGGCCGGAAAGGCCGGAAGATGAAAATACACAAAAATGAAGAGGAAATCGAGGGGAACAAGTCCCGAAAAGATGAAAACCGCGAAAGAGACACCGAAATGAGATTTCGATCGGTTGAAAATGTCCGAAACGCGATGAACTTCGCGAATCGAACGACGGAAAAGGCGCGGGAATGCAAAGAAATGGCGAAAAAGTGAGAGAAGAACACTCTAGAGAGCGAGGCAAGAGTTTTTCGGCGGAGGAGAAGTAATAAAATAGGGCATGGAACCCTATTTTATAAGACCCGGAGCAAAATGGAAAAACTGTCCCCGATCAGCAACTTTTTGCCGGTCGGCACATTATTGTGCCGATGGATGGTTTTTGCAGCCGGTGGCCAGCCGGTGGCCTCCTAGTCCAACCGGTGGTGTTCCCAAGGCCTTGTTTGGGCGAAGTGAGTGGTTTCTGGGTCTTCATAGCTCAAGAAAGTGCATCCCCGACGCTCAACCGGCCTCCGTTTTGACCTCGGACCGTGTCTGCTATGCGTGGCACTCAGATTCAAGCGAAGATTGTATCCTTTTTGTATCCTTTTGTCTTTTACAAAATTCAAAAGTTGCCCCGTGCGCGTCGCACGCATCCATCACATTGTCCGGTGCGTCGCATCGCGCCGTCTTGCACGTCCCTTGAGACTTGCACCGTTTTGCATTTTCATGTGGCATGCGTGTCACACTTGCATTCCATTTTCCATTTCAATGAGGTATGCGTGCCTCATTTTGCATTTCATTGCATCTCGAGGTACGTGTGCCTCGTTTTGCATTCCATTTTCCTTTCAATGAGGTATGCGTGCCTCATTTTGCATTTCATTGCATCTCGAGGTACGCGTGCCTTGTTTTGCAGTCCATTTTCCATTTCAATGAGGTATGCGTGCCTCATTTTGCATTTCATTGCATCTCGAGGTACGCGTGCCTCGTTTTGCATTCCATTTTCCATTTCAATGAGGTATGCGTGCCTCATTTTGCATTTCATTGCATCTCGAGGTATGCGTGCCTCGTTTTGCAGTCCATTTTCCATTTCAATGAGGTATGCGTGCCTCATTTTGCAATTCATTGCATCTCGAGGTACGCGTGCCTCGTTTTGCATCCCATTTTCCATTTCAATGAGGTATGCGTGCCTCATTTTGCATTTCATTGCATCTCGAGGTACGCGTGCCTCGTTTTGCAGTCCATTTTCCATTTCAATGAGGTATGCGTGCCTCATTTTGCATTTCATTGCATCTCGAGGTACGCGTGCCTCGTTTTGTAGTCTATTTTCCATTTCAATGAGGAATGCGTGCCTCATTTTGCATTTCATTGCATCTCAAGGTACGCGTGCCTCGTTTCGCATTCCATTTTCCATTCAATGAGGTATGCGTGTCTCATTTTGCATTTCATTGCATCTCGTGGTACGCGTGCCTCGTTTTGCATTCCATTTTCCTTTCAATGAGGTATGCGTGCCTCATTTTGCATTTCATTGCATCTCGAGGTACGCGTGCCTCGTTTTGCATTTCATTTTCCATCCGTGAGGTATGCGTGCCTCATGTCCATTTCATTTTGCATTTCATTTTCCATCCATGAGGTATGCGTGCCTCATGTTCATATTTATTTCAGTTTGCATTCATGAGGTATGTGTGCCTCATGTTCGTGTTTCATTTCATTTTGCATTCATGAGGTATGTGTGCCTCATGTTTATGTTCCGTTTAGTTTTGCATCCATGAGATATGTGTGCCTCATGTTCATGTTCCATCCAATTTTGCATTCATGAGGTATGTGTGCCTCATGTTCGTGTTTCATTTCATTTTGCATCCATGAGGTATGTGTGCCTCATGTTCACATTTATTTTTAGTTTGCATTCATGAGGTATGTGTGCCTCGTGTTCGTGTTCATTTCGTTTTGCATTCATGAGGTATGTGTGCCTCATGTTTATGTTCCATTTAGTTTTGCATCCATGAGGTATGTGTGCCTCATGTTCACGTCTATTTCCAGTTTTGCATCCATGAGGTATGTGTGCCTCATGTTCACGTTTATTTTTCGTTTTGCATTCATGAGGTATGTGTGCCTCATGTTCATATTTATTTCCAGTTTTACATTCCAGTGAGGTATGTGTGCCTCACTTGCATCAATTTTACATTCCAGTGAGGTATGTGTGCCTCACTTGCATTGCATTTTTACATCCAGTGAGGTATGTGTGCCTCACTTGCATTTTACATTCCAGTGAGGTATGTGTGCCTCACTTGCATTTTACATTCCAGTGAGGTATGTGTGCCTCACTTGCATTGCATTTTACATTCCAGTGAGGTATGCGTGCCTCATTTCATTCGCATTTCGAGTTTCCTTTCCTATACACATTGCATTGTATGTGTGCTTTGCTTTACTCACATGTGTTCAAGTTTCCTATTATACACATTGCATTGTATGCGTGCTTTGCTTTACTTACATGTGTTCAAGTTTCCTATTATACACATTGCATTGTATGCGTGCATTGCTTTACTGATATGTGTTCAAGTTCCTATACACATTGCATTGTATGCGTGCATTGCTTTACTGATATGTGTTCAAGTTCCTATACACATTGCATTGTATGCGTGCATTGCTTTACTGATATGTGTTCAAGTTCCTATACACATTGCATTATATGCGTGCATTGCTTTACTGATATGTGTTCAAGTTCCTATACACATTGCATTGTATGCGTGCTTTGCTTTACTCACATGTGTTCAATAGCGCTATTTGCATTGTCATGCATATCGCTAACAATATCATACCTGTTAAGTTTGTCTTCTTTTCAGGCACGATATTGTATGTACGGTTCATTTGAAGCTGGTGCAACCAGACGAGCCGGACAGGTATTGTATCCTCCGAGTGAGACGTATCGAGAATTGCATAATTCTCTTACACCCTTTCTGCATTGTAGTGTAGTTTGGAGTTTGCTAGCTTAAAACTGTCGCATGTGTGCTTCGTTACAGCTTTCTTTGCATGATCATAAGTTATGCTCGGCTTCTTGCATTTTCAGTTGCATTTTGCCCCTGCCTTCGGGCGCGTATCTTGTTTATCTTGCATGTTTGTCTAAGTCTTCGGCCTTGTCAAAAATGGGTCGTCTCTGGGCTTTGACATTCACTCCCGTCATTGTTATGACTTTCGAGTTCTGTCAAAGAGGGGCAACTGTTGACACCCCATTTTTGACCGTCCTCAAGACTTGGACGTCACCGCTTGAACACTCGGTGATTATCCATGTTTGTGTTCGTTTGGAGTTTCCGGAGTTCTCGGCTCGCGTGCCTTGCCTCAGGATCTTCGAACTTGACCGTTTTGTGTCTGGTTTTGCACCAAACACTTGTGTTTTGCCTTGGAGGGGCAGCGAATGCCTTCTGAGGCATCCCCACACACCACCGGCAGTGGCTAGACGCCACCGGCTGGTTTTTGTTGCCATCGGCACTTTGTTGTGCCGACCGGCACTCTTTGTTGCCGACTGGCACTGAGTTTTGTCAAAATGACACTCTTTGCCGGCCGGGCACTGTTCAGCTGCTTTATTAGATATTTTATGGCAGCTGTCTTGCTTTTGCTCCCCCTCCATACACGTGTATGAAGGGATCAACCTCTTGGCTTGCTTAACTTGTAAGTTTGGTTGCCTATAAGAGAAAGGCTTCTTCTCTTGGCTCAAGGGTTGAAAAATTTGAGAGACTTAGACATTTTAGACAGAGAATAACCTCTGGTTTTAGGTTAGAAGTTTTGTATCTATCCTATCTCTCTTCTTCCCTCTTATTTGCACACTAGGTGTTTGTGAGTTACTATTGCTCATCAACACCTAGTGTTTCACCTTCTCTAGGTTATTGAGGGTCCAGAGGTTTGTTCTTGGTGCTTTGGAGCTGGATTCAAGCAAAGGAAAGCAACAACACCAACATTGTTGAAGGTGGTCTTCAAGGGTAACAAAACTACCCATTTTTACCCCTTTCTTGCACCTTGTTTTTACCTAGTTTAGAACTGTTTTTGTGCTTAGTCTTTAACACATAAAAGTTTTGATTTTTAGTCCTCTTGATTGTTTATTAAGAGTGTTTTGTGGTTTGGAAGGGTTTGACCACCCTTAGGCCTTGAAAAGGCCCATTTTTGTGCTATTTTGTTGAGATCCGGGATTTTGGTGTTTGGGTCTCTTCACCACTGAAATCTTGAGGGATTTCAGTGGTGAAGACGATGCCTTAAAGTCCTAGGAAGGAGAGGGCTACCCCCTCTCCTTGATGTCCTTGAAAAGGGCAAGTTTTGGTCTCTTAAGGGAGCTTAGCTTTGAATGTTTGGAGAGCATGTCTTGGTTGCATTTTATGTTTATTATGCCCTAATATGACATTGTTATGTGTTGGTTTTAGTACTCCTTGCATGTTTTGCATAGATGCTTTGTAATGCCTCTTTGGTCCCTTAACATGCTTAGGTTGTTAGCCTTTGTTTCTAGCATGTTTCAGGCTTAGATCCTTGAAGCTTGTATGCTTATTTTGCCATGCTTTAGGTCTGTCCATGCTTATTTTGGTCGACCATGGCTTGTATCTTGTGCCCTCTTTACATTTTGGCTTGTGGCCTTATGTGTTTGAGTGTGTAGCGTGCCTTGCTTGCTTCATTTTCAATGGTTTGGAACCATTTAGCATGTCATTTCAGTCCATTTAGCATGCTTGTTTGATTGCCTTGCATGCCTCTTTGATGCTTTGGAAGCTTGTGCCTTATGCCTCATGTCTTAGCATTTGTGCATGCCTTCCTAGTTGAGCCATTTAGATGCCATCTAAGTGGTCCTTTGGGCTTAGTTTTACATGCTAAAAATCTGTTTTGGGTTGTTCAATGCATGCCGTAATTGTCTTGCATAGGTATAGTTCAATGCCTCATTGACTTGCCTCAAATACTTGGGCCATTTGTTACATGCTTAGCCTACTTTGTTGCTTGGTTTAGCATCATGTTTTGCATGAATTTCAGAGCTTTCTATGCATGCTAGTTGTCCATTGTTGTGCCCCTTTAAGTGTGCTTAAAGGTTGTCTATTATGCTTAAGTGTTGGTGCCTTAACTTGTGCATGTGTGCATGTGTGTTTGGCCCTCATAATTTAGCATTTTGGTTACTGATTTTGGGCCTATTTAGGGCTGCCCAACTCATGTTTAAGTCCACCCCATTGCTTGGCTCACATGCTTCCTTCCTTAGGTTGCGCACCTAACATGCCTTGTTTGCTTGCATTGTCCATATTGCATATTAGTTGACATGCTTAGGGTTGCATTGCATTGGCATGCATGCTAGGCCTCTTGACCAAGTCATGATAGAGGTTTGGCATCCTTATGTGCTTGTTTGCATTGCATGCATTTGAAATAGAAGTTGCACCCTCGATTCTTTGGGCCATCATGCATGGAAATGCGTGATTGGTGGTCCGAGAATCGAGGCACACCTTCCTTTGAGTCGCAAACATGATAAGGAGTGTGTTTGGTGCATAAATACCCTGAATTGCATTGCCATGCAAGTTGTTGCCCTCTGCTGCTGTGAGTTGCAGGTTCTGCAGGCATTTTGTGCCGACCGGTAGTGTTTAGTGCCGACCGGCATTCAATCTTCAGCCGCTGGATGAATTCAGTGCCGATGACCACATATAGCAGCCGGTGGTGTTCTGCCCCAGCCGGTGGTGATCCCCAGTGTCCTGGGAAGCATTCCTGAGACTTTGGCAGTCTTCAGAGGAGGAAAGTAGGGAAAACAGAGGCAATCTGAGCATGGCAGTGCGATTCCGAACCGGTCCCGAGCATGCGCTGCATCCGGCCCTCATCCCGAGGCGGTTTACTGCTTTAATTAGATTAATTAAGTTATTTGATTGATTTAATTAATTTGTAATATTTTAATTAGCTTGCGTAGTTAATTAATTTGTATATTCTTTCGGTCCCTCCGAGCGAGGGCAAACTTGTAATAAGTGTGTGTGGGTGTGTGTATGTCTTCCAACCCCCACTTCTTTCTTCCCTTTTATTTACCTGCTTATGATGGTAGGTTAGGGCACGTTTATTTTAGCATACCTTATGCTGTGCATGCGTGCATTCATGCATTTGTTTACATGCACCGGGCTCGGTACATCATACAAACTGCATTGTATTTTCAATTCCAAATTGAATAAGTGTTACGTGTAGCATTTCACATGCCATTTTAGGGTTAGCCGAGCCTACTCTAAATTGCATCATTGCCTGTGTTGCATTAGCCACTTAACATGAACTAAGTCATGCATGTTTGCTAACTAGTTTTCTGTTTTTGGCGCGGAGTACAATGTAAGTATTTACGCTTTAGCATCTCACATGCATGTGAATGTTAACATGACAGTATGCTTGCCATGTGGCTAGTTGCTTACATGATATAAACTGTTTGAATGCCTGTGGGTGAAGGTTGGATTGCTTGAGTTGGAAAAACTCATTGAAATCCGTATTTTAGCCTACTTGCGGGTAGCAAAATCCAACACATTTTCCGAAAACAAACGGATATGCAATGCTTATTTCCAAAATTAGGCGATCTAGTCTATACTTGTTTGCTGTGCACATAACATAGTAATTCTAGGCTAATAATCGGAATAAAAGAACATAACGTTTTCAAAAAAGGGATATCATGGTTAGTAGAGGCCGGTCTTCGGACCGGGCGAGAGGGGGTGCTCATAGCTGACCTTCCCCAATCGTACCCAAGCTCCCGAGCCAAGGCAACTTTGGTGATGACGGACACGTGGCCTTCGGCACTGAGTCAGGGTTTCCTAAATTCCCCCATTTTAAAAATATTTAGGTGGCGACTCTGTATCTGGCAAAGCAGTCCATGTTTGGCACTACTTTTCAAAAATCTGTTTTTCTCAAAACGATTTGCCAGAGGTGGACTCTTTGGTTCAGATTTGGAACCGCAATCCAAACAAAAACGGAGGAGTCCGAACTGTAGCGGAGGTCCCACGCAGACGTGTTACAGGTATCAATTTCATTCTCTACAATTGTATATGTTCTTTGAAACAATTGTAATTAGCTAGAGCTTGTGCACTGGGTTGCTTTGTTTTTATTTGTAATTTGATACAGTTTGGAACAAAGATTATTTGTTGTGATTACAAAGTTTCTTAAACGATTAATTGCGAACTTTTATTCTTTTATAGTTGGTTTGAAGGTTGATATAATTTTGTAATTTAATTGCTTGGAACCCTCATATGGTTTAGTCAAAGTTTTCCCATTTTGATGACTTCTTTCTTGTTTTTTGGTATTAATTATAATTCTATGTTCTTAAATTGGTTTGGCAATTGAAATGCTCTTATCCCATTATTGATTGTTTGGTGTTTATTGACATTGAATAAGGTACTTTGTTATATGTTTATTTTGTTATACAAAGCAATTAAGTTATTTAGGTTCTTCACATTCATAACATTAACTCTATTTTTACGAATTGTTGCATTTCAAAATTCTGATTAATGAAAGAATTGGAAACTCAATGATGAAATAGAGATTGGGCTGGGATTGACAACATTTGGCGTGCTATTCTCATTCTTGGGAATCATTTCATTTTTTGACAAGGGACAACTTGCCATGGGAAATGTAAGTATTTCTCTCATCATAATTTTATTGCTCAATTTCTTCCGTTATTGAGCATTTTCCGTTTAGCTTGTTGTGTATTTGATGCCTACTAAACATTGTGTTATTTTGGTGACACTAAATCAAATCCTCTTTCTTATTAGCGGTGATGATATCCATTGGACCGAAGTCCTCGATGTAGTTTTCACGAAACGTAGCAATTTCATGGTTTGTTTGCTCTCTGTTTCCTCCATTCAGTGTGTGTACTCATCTCCCATTTTTATTTACCACTCTAGGTCTTGCCTTGTGATGATTGTACAAGGAACTATTTCTTTTGATGTGGGCTTTTTCTTGGTTGTGCAGTGGCTTTTGGCCAACATTGTTACTTTTTGGGCAGAAGATACCTATTATTGGGTGGGTGTTCCCAACAACCATTTGTTAGATCGATACGTTTATCTTGCAATTCAATATAATGTTTTTTTTTTTTAAGAGAAGGTCGTTTATCAAGATATTGCATCATGTTGCTACATTCAGTGAAGGTCCTCTCTCACCATCTACTTTGGATGAAGTAGACTCTTTTGTGAATATAGTGTTTCCCTCAGGCACATTATTGAGAAGTAGTGTTTCCTCTCTTAGTAGAAAATCTAGACATATTCCTAAATTATAAAAATAGGAAATGGTAGGAAGGATTTCTGATTTTGAAAACTGACTAATTACTAATATAAGAATGTCCAGTTAATCATTTCCATTTTGATTCATGATTTAATCATATCCATGTGTAGACACCCCATTTTTGACCGACCTTAAGACTCAGACGTCATCGATTGAGCGCTCGGTGATAGTGCGTGTTGTGCTCGTTCGAGTTTCCGGAGTTTTTGGCTGAATGCCTTGCCTCTAGGCCTCTGAACTCTTTGTGTTTTGGCTTGGTTTGTGGACCAAGCCTTGTTTACCTTCCCTAGAAGGGGAAGGAGGTCTGTAGACCCACCTCTTTGTGGTCGTAGACCACTTTTCCCGCTTGGAGACTACTTTTCGATTTTCGGAGCCTTCGGCCGTTCGCCTTGTTTCGAGACCACTTAACGTTCTCCGTTTGGCTTGGTTTTTGAACCACACCTTGTTGCCTTTTCCTAGAGGGACACTGTGGTCCAGGAGACCACTTTTGGTGCCGGTAGACTAGTTTTCGAGGCTTCCGGCTGCGTGCCTTGCCTCCCGAACTTTCGTCTTACATCCTTTTTGGTTTGTTTTTGGCGCAAACCTTGTTTTCCTTGTTTGGAAGGTGGTACAAGGGTGGGAGAGCAGTTTTTCTCCTTGGAGACCACTTTTCTTCCCGCTAGCCAGTTTTCTGGTCGGATAACTAGTTTTTTTGGTCTTTGGACCACCTTTTCTGGTCGGCCACCACACCACTACCTTGCTTTTTGCTGCAGACCATCTCCCCCCCATGGCCGACCAGTTTTATTTCTGGGAGACCACTTATGGTGGTCGGCCAACCACTACAAGTAGCTGGCCGACCACTTCAAGTGGTCGGCAGCTTTTCATCACCTTTTTGGAGATATTTTGGAGCTAGCTGTAACAGCTGGAAGGCACAGAAGCCATCCTCCATACACGTGTATGGAGGGATGGCTTTAGGCTAAAAGCTTGTCCAACAAGCTTGTTGCTTGTTCTCTGTAAGAGAGAACCTCCCCTCTCCTCCTCTAGGTTCAGATTTTTGGGCTTGAGATATAGATACACATATATCTCTATATCTCTCTCTTTGTCTCGTTTTTGTGCCTTAAAGTGCTTATTCTTCATACTATTGCACACAAACACACACTCAAACACCATCCTTTTGTTGTTAAGGCTCTTAGAAGCTGGTTTTGGTGTTTTTGGTTTGGTTTGAGCTCAAAAAAGCTGCTGGAGTTGTAGCTTCAAAGTGGTTCTTCAAGGGTGAGTCAACTAGCCCTTTAAACCCTTGTTTTGTTTAAGCTTTTGAACCTATTCACATGCTTATTTTGGCTTAACTTTAAACTACAAAAAGTTCTATTTTTTGGTCCTTAACATGTTTGTTTAAGGTCACTTTTGTGTTGGGGGTAGTCTACCCCCCTTTAGGCCTTGTTTTGGCCTTCTCACCACTGAAACTCAGAGGAATTTCAGTGGTGGAAATGGTGTTTTGAGGTCCCAAATAGGAGAGCCCCTCTCCTTGTGTTCTTGAATGTTTGCTTCATTTGTCTCATGTTTGAGCATGTTTGTTAAGCTTGTGTTGGTCACATCTCAGCCTATTTTAGGCCTTATTTTGGCATGGCATACCACTGTTTTGACTTGGTTTTGTTACCTCATGCATGCTTAATACACTTGTAGTGTAAATGTTGCAAACTAGTCTTGTATGCTTCATGAAGTAGCATGTCTTTCTAGTATGATTTGAGTCCATCTCAGTAGGTTTTTGGTGTTGTTTTAACATGCCTTAGATCTGTTTTGGCTTGGTTTGTTAGCCCCTTGCATGCTCCATGCACTTGTAATGCAATCCCACAAATTAGCTTAACATGCATCATGTGTTTAGACCATCATTCTAGCATGATTTTGGCTTAACTTAAAGAAGCTTTTGTCCATGTTTTAGCATGCTCTAGCTCTAATTTGTGTTGTTTTGGTCATGCATGCCATGCTTTGTATAGCTATAGTGCATTCTAGCTTGTTAGCTCTGTGTATCGAGTCCACTAGCATGCATTGCTTAGCTTATTAGAATGATTTGGCATCATTTGTTATGAGATTTGAGTGCATGTTTGATGGTCATTGTAGACGCACCCGAACGTCCCGGGAAAATCCCGTTTTGTTCATTAGGCTCACCACAGTTCAGACTCAATGTCACAGTTCTGAATCTAATCTCACAAAGTGCAATGCAAGATCGATAAATCACCAAAGAGTCCAAATCTGGCAAATCATTTCGAAAAACTAATTTTTAGAAAGAAGTGCCAAACATGGACTGCTTTGCCAGATACAGAGTCACCACCTAAATATTTTATTTGTGAGGAATTTAGGAAACCCTGACTCGTGCCTAAGGCCACGTGTCCATCATCACCAAAGTTACCTTGGCTCGGGAACTTGGGTACGATTGGGGAAGGTCATGCAATGAGCACCCCTGCTCACTCGATCAAAGATCGGCCTGTACTAAGCATGATATCTTGTTTTTGAAAACATATGCATTCTTGTTCCGGTGTATTAGCCTAGAATTACTATATGATGCGCACAGCAAACAAGTATAGACTAGATCGCCTAAGTTGGAACAAAACATCTCATGTTTGTTTTTTAAAGCGGTTTGCTACTCGCAAGTAGGCTAAAATGCAGATTTTGCCACCCTCAAGTGGGCTTAGAGAAAACATGATTTTGCCACTCTCAAGTGGGCTTAAAACTCGCAATCAATGAATTGTTCCAATTCAAGTAATCCAACCTTCACCCACAGGAATTCAGACAGTTATATCACATAAGCAGTTAGCCTCATGGTAAGCATGCTATCATGGCAGTCACTCACACACAAGCAATGATGCTAAAGCATAAACACTTACCGAGTACTCCGAGCCAAAACAGAAACTAGTTAGTAATCAATGCATGACCCTAGTTCATGTTAAGATGGCTAATGTAACACATAAAAAATGCAACTAGAAACGGGCTCGGCTATTCTAAGATGGCATATGAATGCGACATTTTGATACATGTATTCAAGTAGGAATTGAAATACAATGCAGTTTGAATGATGCGCCAAGCCCGGTGCATGCAAGACAGATGAATGAATGCAAACATGCGAAGCATAAGGATGCTAATTGAAGCATGACCTAAAACTAACCATCAAAAGCTGGTAAACAAAAGGGAGAAAGAAGTGGGGGTTGGAAGACATGCATCACACACACGCACACTTATTACAACAGTTGGCCCTCTCGACGGAGGGTCCGAATAAATAATACAGAACCGATGAATTAACTAACTATTCTAGCTAATTAAATATTACACAACCAAATTGAAACAAATATACATTCTAAGCTAACAAAAGTACTGAAATGGTCTCATGACGAGGGATGTATGCATGTTCGGATCGCCTCGTCCCGAAATCCATCGCAATGTCCCAACTTGCCTCTATTTGCAATTGCCCTCAGAACCTTGCACCAAGCTCCAGAAAGCTTAAACTCCACCATGGGAACCTGTGGGAAGGCTGCTGACCAGGTGTTGGCATTGGAGACCACCTGCCGACCACTTTTTGTGCTGAAAACCAAAAAAAGTGGTCGGCCAGCCACTTTATCTGGTCGGCCGACCAGTTTCTGCTGCCAGACTTCAATTTGCTGCAACAGAGAGTAAGAAAGGGCATGACAATGTATTTGCAAGATATGTGTGCACAACCACCCTCCCTATCATTTCATAAGCTCAAAGGAGTGTGGTTCTCGACCCTCGGGCCACCAATCACGCATTTCAATGCATGATGGCCGAGAAGCGAAGTTGCACAATTCAATATGACAATGAATGCACAAGTAAACACATAAAGCCTAAAACTCCATCATGCATAGTCAAGAGTGTCGGCGACCGAGAATTGAGGCACGTTTCATCACTTCAAGTGTGAAACGTCCCTCGTTTCCCGTGTTTGGACTAACAGATATTCCAAACACAAAATGCAACACATAACATGGCATGCACAATGCTATGTAACATGGGATATGCAAAAATGCAATGCAACACTAGCATACAAATATGCAATGCAACATGAACAACCTAACAAGGCTAATGGCATGCACAATGCTAATGCATACATACTCAATGCAAGGCAACATAAGCATGCAACAATATGATACAATGCAACTATCATACACAATGCAAATGATTAGGGCATACTCAATGCAATATGCTCATGGCATATACCATGCGAGGGACAATCATGCAACAACATGGCGCACTCAACGCTATGAACTACATGGCATACACAATGCACAATGGACTTAAACCAAAATGGATAGGCCTCAGCCATCTCCAAAACAATGGCCATAATGATGAAAATACGACACCAAAACACATACGAGCATGCACAATGCAATGGCCCATCAAAGAGGTCTAAGAGCACAACTCTCAAGAGTGCTCAAAGGGTGATAAATGAAGAAGTGTAACAACACTAACTGCATTTAATTAAGGTAAGAAATGATGCCAAATCATTCAAACAACACAAGCAAAGCATGCTAGGGTCCCTAAGACATAAGGCTAGCAAAGAGGACTACAAAGGGGGCATGAAATACATGGCACAAACACATGAACCAATCATGGACAGAGCTTAAATAGGTCTTAACAAAGACCGAAACATGCTGAGATGAGGGCTCAAGGACCTAGGCAAGATGGCATACATGCTAGGCCACAAACTAGGCAAACATGCTCAACACTCAAATGCACTTAAAGAGTGAATGAAGTGGGAATATGGCAATGCTACACACTCTGAAATGTCATGGTAAGTGATGCCAAATCATGTACACAACACAAATGAAGCATACTATGGTACCCAAAGCTTGAAGCTAGCAAGAGTCATTACACTATAGGTATGCAAAACATGAAGGATATGGCTAAGGAAACCCAAAACAGTTTTAGAACATGTCCAGATGAGTCTAAAACATGCATGGAAGGAAGCCAAAATAAGCTAGCATGAAGGGCATAAAGCATGATGAATGCAAGGCAACTAAGGTGGATTACACTACACCTATTAAGACCAAGCATGGAATGACTTAAGAAACAAAAATTAGAGTTATATCATGGCAAAATAACCCCAAATAAGCACTGGAATGATGGCTCACAAGCTAAGGCATGAAGGCATACACAATGGTTCATGTTAACGAATAAAGGGGCCAACCCTCCAACACATTGAATGGATGATAAATGCAAGTGCATGAGCATGAAACATGGACTGAAATCACATATGAAATGATTCCAAATCATTCAAATAGTCCAAGTAAAGCATGCTAGTGGACGTGATGCACAAAGCTAACAAGCTAGAATGCACTATAGCTATACCAAGCAAGTCATGCATGGCTAAAACAACCAAAATTAGAGCTAAATCATTTGAAAACATGGACAAAAGCTTCATGAAGTTAAGCCAAAAGCATGCTAGAATGACATGTTAAAGCATGATGCATGTTGGGCTATTTTATGGAATTGCCCTACAAGTGAATGAGACATGCAAGGGCCAACCAAACTAACTTAAATCAGAGTTATACATGTCAAATTATGGCCAAAAACCTACTGAAATGAAGTCAATACATGCTAGGAAGACATGCTACTTTGTAAGGCCACAAATGGGATTACACTACACATATAAGAAGCATGCACAAGGTGACCAAACAAGCCATGGATAGAGTTAAGGAAGGTCTTAAAAGTCACCAAAATGAGCCTAAACAAAGCTTCCAAGAAGTAAGAAGACATGCTCACTTGGTTGGCCAACAACACTAGCAAGCAAGACAAGAGGAGAGCGGACCACCCTCTCCTATTTGGGCCCTCAAAATAAGGTTTTTATCACTGAAAATGCTCTGGATTTCAGTGGTTCTAAGGCCAAAAAGAAGTTGTTTGAAAAGTATGAAAGTTAGCTCACAAGGCCTTACAAGCCAAGGAGCAAAATGGTGGACAACCCCCTAGCCAACCAAGGCACAAACCAAGAATTTTAGGACTGAAAAATAGAGGAAAAATAGAGATTTTTGTAGTTCAACACCACCCCAAAAAACAGCCCCAAAGTAGTGTGCAAAGATGGTGAAGTAAGTGTGCAAAACAAATACAAAAGAGGAGAGGTGCTTACCCTTGTAGCACAGCAGCAAAATGACCTCTTTCTTGGCTCAAATGACCTTCTATCAACCCAAAAATCAGTTCCAAGAGACCTCATCCCATGGATATGCAACTTTGATGAAGGATGCCTAGGAAAATTAGTTATATTTCTCTACTTCTATGCACTTCTATGCACAAAAGGGGAAGAGAAAGTGAATTATAGAAAGAGATGCAGAGATTTAGGTCTGAAAATTCTAGAGAGAGAGGAGTTTTTAGAGAGAGAGACTCCCAAACTTGCTCAAGAAGTTCTCCTTGAAAATGAGAGATATAGCCTCATATAGCAAAAACAAGACTCAAGGTCGAAAATACCTAATTTGGGACAACTGGAGCAAGCTGGCAACAGCTGGAGGATAAATATCTGAGTTTAGGACCTGTAGACCACTTTTCTGGTCGGCCAGCTACTTTTTCAGGCCAGCAAGAAAATTCTGCTTTCTAGGTCCAAATTCAAATGGGCATAACTCCTTTAGAAAAACTCCTTTTCAGGTCATTCTTGTGTCCAAATTGAAGACACAGAAGTAAAATTTCCAATGGTGGCAGCCATGCATCAAAATTATAATTGTGAAAAAAGTTATACCTGTTTTGGTGAAGCCACGCAGTTTTGGTCCTACCCGGATTCATGCCGAACTTCTCCCAAACTAGTTTTCTTCTCTCCTTTCCTCTTTTCTTCAACTCCAAACCCCTAAACAAAGTGTTTTGAAAGATTTTTCAAAGATTTCATCTCTCTTTCACTCATTTCCACTTTGTCTTTGCTCAGTTTGCTGAAAAGCGCAACATTTAACGAAATGCGAGCGTCGGAACATCGTGGGAACTTTATTTTCAAAACATTTTGACAGAGAGGGTTTCAAGGTCTAAAATCTTTTGATCAAGATTTTTTTGGTCCAAAAAGGGTATGAAGTTGAGATTTGACTCTCTCCTTGCCGAAGAAACTGAACCTTTGCCCTGCACACCTTTCTCCACCAAGTAAACCATCAATAGTACCCAAGTCTTAAGGGTGGTCAAAAATGGGGTGTCTACAGTCATACACTCACATCTTTCACTTAATCCATGCTTTGAAGGGTTGGTCCTTTATGCCTTAAACATGAGTCATTGCGTATGCCTTCATGCCTAAGCTTATGAGCTATCATTTCAGTGTGTTTTGGGGGTTATTTTGCCATAATATAACTCTGATTTTTGTTGGCAAAGTCATTTCATTGTAGACACCCCATTTTTGACCGCCCTTAAGAGTTGGGCATTACTGATGGTTTACTTGGTGGAGAAATGTGTGCAGGGCAAAGATTCAGTTTCTTCGACAAGAAGAGAGACAAGTCTCAACTTCACACCCCATTTTGGACCAAAGTTATTTTGGATGGTTTTTAGACCTTAGAACCCTCTCTTTCAAAACATTTTTGAAATAAAGTTTCTACAATGTTCCGAGGCTCACATTTTGTCAAATGATACACTTTTCGATAAACCGAGCAAGGACAAAGTGGAAATGAATGAAAGAGAGATGAAATCTTTGAAAACTCTTTCAAAACACCTTGTTTAGGGGTTTAGAGTTGAAGAAAAGAGGAGAAGAGAGAAGAAACCTAGCTGGGGAAGAAGTTGGGTACGAATCGCTAAGAGAGAGTTGAGTGGTCCTTGCTAAATCAGGCTTATCTGTCTATGCACTTGGAGTTAAGCTATGAGGCCACTACTGTTGGAAAGAAGACTTTCGGGGCTTCATTTCGCACTGAAGAATCTCCTAAAGACGAGTCCGGATGGGGGAGATATGATTGGTTGAAGTTGGGCATCATCCCGGTTGGACCGAAACTGAGCAACCTTTACCAAAACAAGCATACCTTTTTGCACAATTGGAATTTTGATTCAAGGCTGGTGCCATTGGAAAGCTTACTTCCGGGACTTCAATTTGGACACAAGAATGACCTAACAAGGAGTTCACATGAAGGAGTTATGCCCATTTGACGTTGGACCTGCAGAGCAGATTTTTCCTGCCGACCGACCAGAACAGATGGCCGACTGACCAAATAGATGGCCGACCGGCCAGAACAGATGGCCGACCGACTAGTTAAAGTGGTCGACCGACTAATTTTGCTAGCCGACCTTAGGTGTATTCTCTGATTGAATGGATACGGTATTGCGGTGAAGAACGCGAACTAGATCCTCCATACACGTGTATGGAGGATCTTTGCTCTTGGTTTTGAAGATTCTAAGAGAAGCTTTACTCCCTTGGCTCTATAAAGGAAGCTCTCCTCTTCCTTATACCAGGTTCTGAAATTCCAAAGGGATACATACACTTTCTCCCTTTGTATCTCTCTCTTCTAGCTTCAAAGTGTAAGGTTCTTGGCTCCATTACCCTACACCTCATAACCTAACCTCTCCATCATCCATCCAAGCATCTTCGAGCTTGTTTTTAGAGGCTAAGGGACTGGTTTTTGGGACCAAAAGCTGCTGGAGTCATTGGCTACAAGGGTAACACTCCTATTCCCTATTTTTGGTCATTATCTTACTTTATCTATTAACTATACTTGCAAGCATTTTCGAGTCTTGGTGTAAATTGAAAAGTGTCTTATTTTGAGCCCTCTTCAACTTTGTTTAAGGGCTCCTTGCTGTTTGAGGCCATCTACTTCCTCTTACCCTCTATCTCTCTTTTAGGGCTGTTTTTGCATCATATTTTAGCCCTACTTGTGAACATTTTTGGACCTCGACCTAAACTGAAGAAAGTCTTTTTTTGACCTCCTCTTTAATTTTGTTTGAGGTATCTTCTCTGTTTAGGGTCATCTTCCCCCTGTGCATGCTTCATCTCTTCATGATTAGGGCTATGCATTAGAGCACTTGCATTGGCCATGGCTTGGCCTCTTCGCCACTGAAATCCTGTGGATTTTCAGTGGCTTAGATGTATTTTTGAAGGCTAAAATCAGAGGGGGGTGACCCCCTCTCTCTTTGTCTTGTTCGGTGGTCTTTTTGGCCTTCCAAAGGGACCCTTTTTTGCATGCATTGAAGTCACTTTCAAGGCCTCATTCTGAGGGTTTTGAGGTCTGCCTTGGCTCTATCCGAGGCCCTTTTAGCCATATTTTATGCCTATGATGCATGTGTAGAGAAATCTCATTCAAGGCCTTTCAAGGAGGCCTTTCTTTGCATGTTTCTGAGACTGATTCCAGGGCCTTTTTGGTGGGTTTAAGGGCTGTCATAACCCATTTCCAGAGTTGGTTTAGTCTTGCTAAGTGTCTATCTTGTACGTGCTTAATAACCCCTTGCATGACCCTCTAAAGGAGCTCATCATTTTTGCATGTGTTGGCTTCATTTCAGTGGTTATTTGGGCATATTTTGACATATTTTATTCACTGTTTTTGGCTGGTTTGATGAGTTCTCATACGCTTCATATACATGCCATGTAAACCATGCTTGCTAGTCAATGTTGCATGCTATTTTAGTCCATCATGTTAGCATCTTTTGGCCATGCTTTGAACTAGAAATGTGCATGTTTTGGGACTGCCTTGGCTCTGTCTTTGTGCTTCATGGTCAAATAATGCTTGCTTTGTATAGCTATAAGTCAATACATGTGCTTAGTTTTGAGTTTCGGGGCTTATTTCATGTATCGGGTGCCATGTTTGCATTATTCGGGGCCACTGATTTTGGCATGCTTGCGAGCTATCCATGTTAGTTTAAGTCCATCATCGCATGTTGTTGCATGCCATGTTTGCTTACATGTTTAGGTTGTGTGCCTAGTATACATTGCTCATTTGCACGTTCATGTTGCATACTTAGCCTCCATGCCTAGGTTGTATTTCATTGAGCATGCATCCCTTGCCTCTTGATCAATCATGATAGGGGTTGGGATCCTTTGATGTGTTTTGTGCTTGCATTGCATTTGATATCAAAGTTGCACACTTGGCTTTTGGGCCATCATGCATTGAAATACGTGATTGATGGCCCGAGGGTCGAGGGCCACACTCCCTTGAGTCTATAACATGATTGGGAGAGTGGTCATGCACACATTTGCTTGAAAATTCCATGCCATACACTGCTTGCCCTCTGCTGCTGTCAACTGCAGGTTCTGCAGGAAGTTTTGGCCGGTCGGCTACATACAGTGCCGACCGACCAACAATTTGTGGCCGATATCTACACAAGTGGCCGGTGATCGCTCCCTTTGGCCGGTGACCATTCCTTCTGGTCGGTGGTATTCCCCAACATTCAGAGAGTATACCCTGGGACTTTGGCAGTCTTCAAAGGAGTAGGGTAGTGTAAATAGAGGCAACAGTGCTATGGTAGCGAGTTTCTGGCCGAGACGAGTCAAGCATGCATCATTCGCGCATTCCGAGGCAGAGCTACGACAGTCTCTTTAGCTTCACATTTAAATTACTTTTGTGATTAATTTGTTAATTAATTAGGGGGTCTGTAATAATTAATTAGTTAGGATAGTTGATTCATTATTCAGACTGTATTATTCTTTCGAATCCTCCGAGTGAGGGCAATTGTGTAATAAGTGTGTGTGAGTGTGTGTATGTCTTCCAACCCCACGTCTTTCTTCCCTTTCATTTACTAGCTTTCAATGGTTAGATTAGGGCATGTTTCAATTAGCATACAGTATGATAGCATGTTTGCATTCATTCATTCATTCTGCATGCACCAGGCTTGGCGCATCATTCTAACTGCATTTATATTTCAATTCCAAATTGAATACGTGTTAGTTGTAGCATTTCACATGTCATTGTAGATTAGCCAAGCCTATCTTAGTTGCATTTTGCATGTGTTGCATTAGTCATCTTAACATGAACTTGGATCATGCAAATGATTACTAACTAGTTTTTGTTTTGGCTCGGAGTACTCTGTAAGTTCTTTTGCTTTAGCATCCTTGCATGTGTGTGAGTGTTGCCATGACAGCATGATTACCATGAGGCTAGTTGCTTACGTGATATAACTGCTTGAATACCTGTGGATGGAGGTTGAATTACCTAAATTGGAATAATGCATTAAAGCTGTGAGTTTTAAGCTCACTTGAGAGTGGCAAAATTATATTTTCTAAGCCCACTTAAGAGTGGCAAAATTCATGTCTTAGCCTACTTGCGGGTAGCACCATCAAACCGTTTTCAACACAAACATGAAATGTTTTGTTCCAGTTCAGGCGATTCAGTCTATACTTGTATGCTGTGCGCATCACATAGTAAATCTAGGCTAATAACTGGAATAAGAACGCATAATGTTTTAAAACTCGATATCATGGTTAGTAGAGGCCGATCTTCGGGTCGGGCGAGAGGGGGTGCTCATAGCTGACCTTTCCCAATCGTACCCAAGTTTCCGAGCCGAGGCAACTTTGGTGATGACGGACACGTGGCCTTAGGCAAACGAGTCAGGGTTTCCTAAATTCCCCCAAAATAAAATGTTTAGGTGGCGACTCTGTATCTGGAAAAGCAGTCCATGTTTGGCACTTCTTTTCTAAAAATCTGTTTTCTCAAAACGATTTGCCAGATTTGGACTCTTTGGTTCAGATTAAGAACCGTGACAATTTGAGTCCAAACTGTAGTGAACCCAAATGAACAGAATGGAGGACCATCCTCCCAGGGCGTTCGAGGACGTCTACAGTTTCTGGCAACTCTGCTGGGGATTTAGAGAGCTTGACTCGAACTCGTGATATCCTGTTTTGATTTCACTTATGTGTTTCTTTGCATTGCATGTGCATTGGTGCACCTAGGACACCGTGTTTGCCATCTGCCATTCCTGAACGGTTTGCCGGAGGCTTGTCTTGTCAAGGCATGACCATAAGGCTGACCGATTATGGGCTCTGACAGTATGGGAACACAAACCCCGGTTTTACCGGGGCACCCTTTTTTGACCATACGACCTAGTGCATATCGAAATCCATAGTGACCATTCCAAGCTAGGACAGGTTGCTTACCCGATCATAGGTTGTTTGAAACCGCTGCGTGCGTAGTGAAACCCTAGCTCCTGACAAAATAGGACAGGGAAACCCTACCCCAACATAGGGGTGTTTTGGCTCTCATTTGTTTGCTATGTGCTTTTAGTGTGTACCTCTACAGGGAATGCGCATATCAGTTTGCAAGTCTGAGTATCAGGCCTGCGGGCATCACCATCAGTATTCGGGAATCAGTTTTACCTGAGGGTATCAGTTTGCAGGGCAGAATTTTGAGCAGAATTCTGTAGGGAGCGCAATCACTCAGCTTCGCTCATGATGGTTCTGGTGAAATCAGGCTGAGATGCTATCTGTTTTCTCTTTTGCTAGGTCGTCCTGGAACCATAGCTTCAGAAGGCTCCGATATCCCCCGGTGCATTGGACTTGTGCTGATAGACTTTGTCCAATCAGAGACTCAGTTCAGAGCAGCCAGTGTTTTCCTTCGCTGAGGCAAGGCAGAGAAGGGCCAGTCAGGGCTCACCAATTCATCTGATCCGTCAGTCGCCAGTCACATCACCCTTGTTCAGACTCAGCAGACCGTAATGGCACAGGGTTCAGAAGAATTTGTGGCCGTGATAGTCTCGGCCATGCAAGCCGAGACTAGTATTGAAATGCAGCGCCCATCTGGGGTATCTGCCTCACATCCAGCTTTGGGACCCCAGCCAAACTTTGACCCACTTCTGCCAGTTGAAGATTTGCAGTGTCCGAATCCTCGAGAAAAGTTGACTCAAGCTTGAGTTTTCAGACCCCTGGTGCAGGCTAATGAGAGGCTTTATCCCCTTGATGCTAATGACCTCGATCCAACCGCGGTGAAAATTGCGAACCTTGAGAAGCAATTCAAGAAGGCACAGGGCCTTAACTCCATTCCCGACATTGAGGATGGGCACACCGAGGCTGCCGTTCAGCTCCCAGACAGATTCAAAATGCCATATATTAACTATTTCGACGGGTCTGGAGATCCAATGGTACATATCTGACTTTTCTTGGATGTCCTGAAGACGATGGGTCTGACTAAGCCACAGAAACTCTCTTTGTATGGAAGAACCCTGTCGGGTGTAGCAGCCACCTGGTACGCTAAGTTGGAAGATAAAGTGAAGCAAGACTGGGAAGAATTGGCTGAGGCCTTTGTTGATCAGTATTCTTACAACACCCAAGTTGAAATGACCATGCAAGAGCTTGAAACAACCCTCCAGAACCCAACAGAGCCTTTTGTGGAATTTGTTGCAAGATGGAGAGCAAAGGCAGCACAGATGACAGATCGGCCTTCTGAGAGGGATCAAGTACAGATGATGGTGTGAAACCTCGAGCATGATATGTTGCAAAAGTTGATAGTCGCTCCGCTATTCACTTTCAAAAGTTTGCATGAACTGGGGGTTCAGATCGAGAATGCGTTCAACAGTGGGATCATTCCCAGAACAAGTGAACCAACAAGGAGGGTGATTTCAGGGAGTACCAATGCTCGTAGTAGCGCTATTCCCAAACCCACTGAAATCAATACAATTGCCACAGCCGACCCTTTTGCCAATCCAAGCCTACAAACTGCCAGCCCAGCCCGAGCTCAAGGCAGAACTTTCACCCCCCTCTATATGAGCCTGACTAGCGCACTAAAAGTCTTGATGGAAAGAGGGTATCTCAAACCCCTCGATCCTCAACCCCTGCCTGACCCACTCCCAGCCAGACATAACCTTTCCAAGTACTGTATGTACCATCAGCAGAGCGGTCATGGCACCGACCGTTGCTATCGCCTTCGTCATGAGGTCCAAAATCTCATTGACAACCGGATGATAGCTCCACCTTCAGACCCCAATGACCAAATACCTCATCTGCATCTCAATCTAATCCACACACTGGCCGTCCCTTACGACCCCAGCGTATACATCACCCCAGTCCATTTGCCCAAGCCTAATGTGTTTATCCCAAAGAGCCTAGACTTATGCATGATGGGTGCATCTGAACCCCAATCATCCCAAACCCATGAACCCACTACTTCTGAGCTGATGAGGATAATCAAAGATCTTTAGAGAACTGTGGCAGATCTGGTTTTTGGAGTTTTGGCTCCGTCATCAACCGCATCACATACCAAGGAGTTCATGTCGAAAGGTTCCCTAACCTTGGGACGGGCTGCATTGGGAGAAGGCCAATCTCTTAGCAAAGTGGAAGCCAGTGATAAGAACAAGGCAGGGGCAAGCATTAGTCTCCATGAGCATCTTCAGTTAGCTGCTGAGGCTTTGAAAGCCGAGGGACTGAACAAAGAGCAAGTCCTCGTAGTTGCTTCAAAAACTGTGGATGACACTTTTGGCACTCAAATTAGAGGCAGTTACAATCGAGGGGCAAGCCGGGAGAAGGGTCGTTGTACCAAGAATGTTCCTTTCAGCTTTAGTCCCATGCTCGGAAGAGATCAGCAAGCCCAGTCAGCACTTGTCAATCCCTTTGCTAGTGCATCCAGCAAAATTCCAAAACCCACCTCGGGGCCAGAGGGTGTTCACCCCACTATGCATGTCTCTATCAGCGGCCTTGAGGGTCCTGAGTAGAAAGGGGGATCTGAAACCCCTAGAGCTGCGGCCACTGCCAGATAAACTTCCCTCCTCCCATGATCCGGCCAAGTACTGTGCCTTCCATCAACAAGTCGGCCACGACACTGATAGTTGTTACCGTCTTCGCCATGAAATACAAGATCTGATTGACAATGGAATCATCATCGCGCCGGGTCCTGCAAAGTCTATCGGCACCGGGTCAGTGAACTTGGGGGATAATGTGAATATGTGATCGGAGGATGAACCAGCTGCGGGTGGCGCTCGATTTACTCCAGATGTGGCGTATGACACACACTATTTTGAGCATTTGCGAATGCTAGTTTCTGACTTGGGTATTTAGGTCAGTTTTGTTGTGTTGTTTTGAGTCTGTCTCTTTGTTTTAAGGCAGTCTTGTTATTTCGGGTCTGTCTTGTTGTATCGAGTCAGTCCTGTTTTGTTGGAGTCGGGTGATTCCGGGAGTGTTACCTCGGACATCACTATCTTGTTTTGTGTTTGTCTTTTTGCTTTCTTTTGAGTCTGTTTCTGCCATGAAGCCAGTTACACCAGCAGATCTGAATGGAACAACAGTGATTTTCACACTCTTGTGTTTGCTTCTGCCGTGTGCCAGTTGTGCCAGAAATTCTAAATGAGATGGCAGTATTTGACTAGAAGCTGTGTCTTTTCTGTGCCTTGAATTCATTGCATCGACCTAAGTTTTCCAAAACGTTTTTCGAAACATTGTGATAAAAACGAAGAGGAAGGAATTCCTCGGGTTTTGCAAAATTTGATCAATTGAGAGAAAGAGAGGTATGCTAAGCCCTTAATGATTGAGATCATGCTTGTTATTAATGTAAGTACTGAGAAGGATCCTGGCTTGATCCAGATTGGCTCCACACTGTCTTCAGCGTAAGCGATTTGTCGCTTTCTTAAAATATTTCAAAAAATGTTTTGCGCGGTCCTGTGAAAACCTGTGTGGAATCGCTCTTGAGATTACACAGCTTAGGATCGCTCTCAGCCTCAAGACTCAACCCATTCATTTTCAAACCTTGGACTAGAACTCAGAAAGTTCAAAGGTCAACTACAATGTGAGGCCTGTGTGGCTAGATTTGAAGCAGCCCTCGAACAAGCGGCAAGAAAGTCAGATCAAGAAGATCAGATGTCATCAAAAGAAGCTTGCAAAGCTAGATCAGAAGCACCCCTGGAACTAGGGGCAAAGAATTTCAAATGCGCTCGAAGAGCCGAAGATGGATCATTCCACAAATCAAAGAAGGTCGGCAAGAATGCCAAATCCCAGAAGGGAGGAAAGAAGACAGTTTCTGCTAAAGAACAACCGAGTTCCTATCCACAATACTAGCGGCAAATTCAGCCCCCGTTGGATGGACTCCTACATCGTCGTGACAATGACCACTCTCTTGGATTCGAGATCTCAGAACCATTTGACATGGACCAAGCTACACTTTTACCCTTGAGAGGCTCGCTGGGCCGAAAACCCGGAAAGGCGACCTAGGCAAAAGTTAGAGCAAGAAAAAGAAAAAAAAAGGGAAAAATGCAAAGAATGAAAAGAAGAAAAGAACAAAAAAAAAAAGAAAAGAAAAATAATACAAAAAATGCAAAAGAAAAAAAGAAAGAAAAGAATTTTAAAAAAAAAGAAAAAAAAAAGAAGAAAAACAGAGCTCGCAAGGTTGAAAACCCAGAAGGGCGGCCTTGGCAAAAGTTAGAGCGCAAAAGGAGAGGTTAAATGCCCGAGTGTACCTTAACCCCAAACTACGTGAGGCTTGATTCCCATCTTTGGGATACGTAGGCAACTTTATTCTGAAGTCCAGCCGTAAGACACTTCAAATCGATATGTCCATGCAATGGTTCTGATCATCTTTGACTTCTCTGTATCTGAAAGTTTGGTTGTGATCGTCACTTTGAGGACTGATTACAGTGTGCTGCGATACTATTCAAACAAGGGGCAACTTTCCGTTGCCATTCAATGCGCCGCAGTGCCGTTCAAGCAAGGGGCAACTTTCCGTTGCCATGTAGCTCTCTTCAAGCAAGGGGCAATTTTCCTCCAGATCCTAGGTTGCGCATCTCAAGAGTAGGTTCCGTGCTTGTTGAGCATTGGTCGTTTGCAAAAACATTTTTTGAGAATTTTTATTGAGGTTGACTAATTCTCTGGAAAATTATTCCATTTTTCTAAAACTGGACCATTTTCTTGGACCCAAAAAGGAAAATTTTCAGTGCTCATAACTTGACTTGCATGCTTTCAAATCAGAAAATCGAACAAGCATGTTAATCTAACTTTCATTTTGGTTAAAATTGTTTTAGCAGAAGCCAAAAATAAAAAATGGTCAAAATGATGAACTAGGGGCACAGTTGAGTCAGGCTTCCTGTCCTTTCCCTCTTATCAATGTATTTGCCAGAAACGGCACCGCATTCGCCAAAAAAGGGCACAACTGAAGTTAACAACAAAAGGGCCGAAAAGCTCTCTCATCCTCCAAGCAACGAGGTATCGAGCCAAGTGCGAAGCACGAGTTGGAATGGATCAAGATATTCCACTTCCTCATCTGGACAGATCTGATCACGTCCAAACTCCCCAGCAGAGCATCGTCAACCGATGTCAGCTACAGATTCGCTACACACCCAATGGTAGCGCAGCCCCTCTATGGAAGAAACTCACTGTTGTGAACAAGAAGAAGAATCTAGCGGAATGCTAGGGGCGAGACCCCGCAACTTTCTGTTTATCCATCAACCACCCAGGGGAGGGATATAAAAATGAGAGATTGAAGAATAGAGAGATGTGCGTTGAGAGAAAAAGTGAGAAAAGGGCTTTTTTAGAAAAACAGAGATTGAGTGCCAGAGTGATGTGAGAATCACAAATGAGAAAATGGTAGGAAATAATACCCAGAGAAACTGGCTCCTCGTGCACTGAGTGGTCTCTCGTCTTTGTAACACGTTTGTGTGTCGTGTCTTTTGTTTTGTTTGTCTCGATTCTTGTTTTGAGTCGTTCCGAGCGTGTCTCGATGTGTTTAGGTTGTTTACCTTTTTGTTTTCCATTATTGAGTCTTTTTCGCTGTGTTCAGTTGTAGGCTCAATACCCGGTCAAGAACTCATTTCTCAATTTCAAAAAATCATCTTGTGCTCAGAGTGTTGTGTCATTCTCCACATTTGTGCAAAACAGTATTTGTTCTTTCATAAAAATGCAGGGTCCACCCCCGATAAGTGTGAACAGTAAAACCAGGGCCTATCTGAAGTTATATGGGTTCCAGACTGCAAAGCAAAAGAAAAGAAAAAAAATTAGAGCATCTTAGTCTGTTTCAACTTCAGTAAATTCCGAGACTGCATCCCAGGTGCATCTTGTCAAGCCTTGCCTTTCTCTGGAGTATGAGTGTACCTCAAGCTCAAGCTCAAGCTCAAGCCTGCTTCAAGTCAGAATGGCAGTCCAAGCAACACCTGTGGTTTTCACATGCAGATGTTATCATTCGCCAATATAGACAAGGTGTCCCCTTTTGAGCTGAACGTGTTGCCAAGCCCTCTGAGAGGTAAATCAGAGGCACCAGAGTACATGTTTTATGTCCCTCTATTGCATAGAATGTGCACTTTCATATACACCTCTGTTACATGCATGCCACGCATCATTATGATTCATGCATAGAATATGCTTGCTTTCAATTTTGCATAGAAAATGCTCGTATCTTTTTCATAGAAAATGCACTCTTCCATACTTGCATAGAAAATGCACCTCATTTGCATAGAACATGGATTCACTCGCACTGTCTTGTGCACTTACACTTTGTATCTCACTTGCACTGTCTTGTGTATGTTGTGATTGTGTTTCACTCGCGCTGTTTAGCGTATCGCACTGTCTTGTGCATTTCAAATCAATCGCACTATTTTGTGCATTTTAATCACTCGCGTTGTTTAGCGTGTCGCACTATTTTGTGCAGTTTAATCACTCGCGTTGTTTAGCGTATCGCACTGTCTTGTGCATTTCAAATCAATCGCACTGTCTTGTGCATTTCAAATCACTCGCGCCATTTAGCGTATCGCACTGTCTTGTGCATTTCAAATCACTCGCGCTTTCTTGCGCATCGCACTATTTTGTGCAGTTTATCACTCGTGCTTTCTTGCGCATCGTACTGTTTTCTACAGTTTATCACTCGCGCTCTCTTGCGCGTCGCACTGTTTTGTGCAGTTTACACTCGCGCTTTCTTGCGCATCGCACTATCTTGTGCATTTCATTACATGCTCTCTCTCATCTTGCATAGAAAATGCTTGTAGCACTTGTCAGTGCATTGCATCGCACTATTTTGTGCACCTTACTTGCATTTGGCATGCATCTTATCTCGCTATCTTACGCATCGCACTGTTTTATGCACCTTACTTGCATTTTGCATGCATTTTATCGCGCTTTCTTGCGCACCTAACCTGTACTTGTTAGTACATTGCATCGCACCGCTTCGTGCATCTTCTTAGCACTGTTTTGTGCATTCACTCGTCACTCGCACTTTCTTGTGCACTCTCTGGTCTAGGAGACCTTAAATCCTCTAAAGGTGCAATTCCTTTGGTGTTTGTCATGCGAAAACGACTTAGGTGATGCAGTATAGCCACCTGCCTGTGTTTGCGGTGAGTTCCTAGGAGACCAACTGAGACGGTGGAAACTAGAGTTCGAATGGTTCATGCCTAGAACGCAAAGGTTCAGGATTTCCGAGACTAAAGTCTGGTTTAAATACCCAGGGGTATATCCTCGGCTTGAAATCTGTATGGCAGCCCCATAGATTGAGATAGCATCTGTATGTGCCTCAATTCTGGATATTGATCCAACCTAGTCTGTCACCCTGTTGGAGAATAGGGAAAGCTATGACCATGGCCAGGGAGAAAAGTATTACCTATGATTCAATCAAGATGCAGAAGCGGGAGATCCCCAACAGCCTGAGGTGAGTCATCACCAATTGCCCCTGTAAGGTACCTTCACTTCCTAGCTATTACATTGCATTTTTACATTGCATTGCATTGCATAAATCCTGAACTTTCAAGCCGGCTTCGCGTAGCGTATAAGTCCAACTTTCAAACCGGCTTTGCGTAGCGTATAAGTCCAACTTTCAAACCGGCTTCGCGTAGCGTATAAGTCCAACTTTCAAACCGGCTTCGCGCAGCGTATAAGTCCAATTATCAAAAATCTTCCTGCATAACATTTTGCATCCTGCCCTGAACTACGCTGGTTTGATTCCTTGCAAAAGGATACGTAGGCAGCCTATGGGCACAACCATTTATTTATCTGTATTTTGTTTGTTTGTCCAAGTCTTCGGCCTTGTCAAAAATGGGTCGTCTCTGGGCTTTGACACTCACTCCCGTCACTCCTTGACTTCCGAGTTCTGTCAAAGAGGGGTAACTGTAGACACCCCATTTTTGACCGCCCTTAAGACTTGGGCGTTACTGATGGTTTACTTGGTGGAGAAAGGTGTGCAGGGCAAAGATTCAGTTTCTTCGGCAAGAAGAGAGACAAGTCTCAACTTCACACCCCATTTTGGACCAAAGTTATTTTTGATGGTTTTTAGACCTTAGAACCCTCTCTTTCAAAACATTTTTGAAATAAAGTTTCTACAATGTTCCAAGGCTCACATTTTGTCAAATGATGCACTTTTCGATAAACCGAGCAAGGACAAAGTGGAAATGAATGAAAAAGAGATGAAATCTTTGAAAAATCTTTCAAAACACCTTGTTTAGGGGTTTAGAGTTGAAGAAAAGAGGAGAAAAGAGAAGAAACCTAGCTGGGGAAGAAGTTGGGTACGAATCGCTAAGAGAGAGTCGAGTGGTCCTTGCTAAATCAGGCTTATCTGTCTATGCACTTGGAGTTAAGTTATGAGACCACTACCGTTGGAAAGAAGACTTCCAGGGCTTCATTTTTCACTGAAGAATCTCCTAAAGTCGAGTCCGGATGGGGGAGATATGATTGGTTGAATTTGGGTATCATCCCGGTTGGACCGAAACTGAGCAACCTTTACCAAAACCAGCATAACTTTTTGCACAATTGTAATTTTGATTCAAGGCTGGTGGCATTGGAAATATTACTGATGGGGCTTCAATTTGGACACAAGAATGACCTAAAAATGGGTTCACATGAAGGTGTTATGCCCGTTTGAAGTTGGACTTGCAGAGCAGATTTTTCCTGCCGACCGACCAGAACAGATGGCCGACCGACCAAATAGATGGCCGACCGACCAGTTAAAGTGGCCGACCGACCAATTTTGCTAGCCGACGACCTTCCGGTGTATTCCACAGATTGAATGGATGCCAGCTGTGCCAGCTGGAGGGCACAGACTGGATCTTCCATACACGTGTATGGAGGATCTTTGCTCTTGGTTTTGAAGCTTCTAAGAGAAGCTTTACTCCCTTGGCTCTATAAAGGAAGCTCTCCTCTTCCTTATACCAGGTTCTAAAATTCCAAAGGGATACATACACTCTCTCCCTTTGTATCTCTCCCTTCTAGCTTCAAAGTGTAAGGTTCTTGGCTCCATTACCCTACACCTCATAACCTAACCTCTCCCTTTCCAATCTCTTTTTGGTCATTATCTTGCTTTATCTATTAAATGTACTTGGAAGCATTTTCGAGTCTTGGTGTAAACTGAAACGTGTCTTATTTTGAGCCCCTCTTCAACTTTGTTTCAGGGCTCCTTGTCGTTTGAGGCCATCTGCTTCCCCTTACCCTCTATCTCTCTTTTAGGACTATTTTTGCATCATATTTTAGCCCTACTTGTGAACATTTTTGGACCTCGACCTAAACTGAAGAAAGTCTTATTTTGACCTCCTCTTTAAGTTTGTTTGAGGTCTCTTCTCTGTTTGGGGTCATCTTCCCCCTGTGCATGCTTCATCTCTTCATGATTAGGGTATGCATTAGAGCACTTGCATTGGCCATGGCTTCGCCTCTTAGCCATTGAAATCCAGTGAATTTTCAGTAGCTTAGATGTGTTTTTGAAGGCCAAAATCAGAGGGGGGTGACCCCCTCTCTCCTTGTCTTGTTTGGTGGTCTTTTTGGCCTTCCAAAGGGACCCTTTTGTGCATGCATTGAAGTCACTTTCCAGGCCTCATTCTGAGGGTTTTGAGGTCTGCCTTGGCTCTGCCTAAGGCCCTTTTGGCCATATTTTATGCCTATGATGCATGTGTAGAGAAATCTCATTCAAGGCCTTTCAAGGAGGCCTTTCTTTGCATGTTTCCGAGACTGATTCCAGGGCCTTTTTGGTGGGTTTTAGGGTTGTCATAACCCATTTCCAGAGTTGGTTTAGTCTTGCTAAGTATCTATCTTGTATGTGCTTAATAACCCCTTGCATGACCCTCTAAAGGAGCTCATCATTTTTGCATGTGTTGGCTTCATTTCAGTGGTTATTTGGGCATATTTTGACATGTTTTATTCACTGTTTTTGGCTGGTTTGATGAGTTCTCATACGCTTCATATACATGCCATGTAAACCATGCTTGCTAGTCAATGTTGCATGCTATTTTAGTCCATCATGTTAGCATCTTTTGGCCATGCTTTGAACTAGAAATGTGCATGTTTTGGGACTGCCTTGGCTCTGTCTTTGTGCTTCATGGTCAAATAATGCTTGCTTTGCATAGCTATAAGTCAATACATGTGCCTAGTTTAGAGTTTCGGGGCTTATTTCATGTATCGGGTGCCATGTTTGCATGATTCGGGGCCATTTAGCATCATACTTTAGTGCTGGAACATATGCCATTGTATGCCATAATTCATCCTTTCAATGCCTTTGTGGAGTTGTGTTTTGTGCCTTAGACTCGGGGCCATTGCATTGTGTATGTTTGCATGCATCTTGGTTGCCTCATTTTCATCACATGGCCACTGATTTTGGCATGTTTGCGAGCTATCCATGTTAGTTTAAGTCCATCATCGCATGTTGTTGCATGCCATGTTTGCTTACATGTTTAGGTTGTGTGCCTAGTATACATTGCTCATTTGCATGTTCATGTTGCATACTTAGCCTCCATGCCTAGGTTGTATTTCGTTGAGCATGCATCCCTCGCCTCTTGATCAATCATGATAGGGGTTGGGATCCTTTGATGTGTTTTGTGCTTGCATTTCATTTGATATCAAAGTTGCACACTTGGCTTTTGGGCCATCATGCATTGAAATGCGTGATTGATGGCCCGAGGGTCGAGGGCCACACTCCCTTGAGTCTATAACATGATTGGGAGAGTGGTCATGCACACATTTGTTTGAAAATTCCATGCCATACACTGCTTGCCCTCTGCTGCTGTCAACTGCAGGTTCTGCAGGAAGTTTTGGCCAGTCGGCTACATACAATGCCGACCGACCAACAATTTGTGGCCGATATCTACACAAGTGGCCGGTGATCGCTCCCTTTGGCCGGTGACCTTTCCTTCTGGTCGGTGGTATTCCCCAACATTCAGAGAGTATACCCTGGGACTTTGGCAGTCTTTAAAGGAGCAGGGCAGTGTAAACAGAGGCAACAATGCTATGGCAGCGAGTTTCCGGGCGAGACGAGTTAAGCATGCATCATTCGCGCATTCCAAGGCAGAGCTGCGACAGTCTCTTTAGCTTCACATTTAAATTATTTTTGTGATTAATTTGTTAATTAATTAGAAGGTCTGTAATAATTAATTAGTTAGGATAGTTGATTCATTATTCGGACTGTATTATTCTTTCGGATCCTCCGAGTGAGGGCAATTGTGTAATAAGTGTGTGTGAGTATGTGTATGTCTTCCAACCCCACGTCTTTCTTCCCTTTCATTTACTAGCTTTCAATGGTTAGATTAGGGCATGTTTCAATTAGCATACAGTATGATAGCATGTTTGCATTCATTCATTCGTTCTGCATGCACCAGGCTTGGCGCATCATTCTAACTGCATTTGTATTTCAATTGCAAATTGAATACGTGTTAGTTGTAGCATTTCACATGTCATTGTAGATTAGCCGAGCCTATCTGTAACAACGCCCGCGAGGGACCTCGCTACAGTTTAGACTCGGTTTTGTTGCGGTTCTAAATCTCGAACCAAAGAGTCCAAATCCGGCAAATCGTTTTGAAGGAAAACAAATTTTTTTGAAAGAAGTGCCAAACATGGACTGCTTTGCCAGATAACAGAGTCGCCACCTAAATATTTTAAAATGGGAAATTTAGGAAACCCTGACTCGGTGCCGAAAGGCCACGTGTCCGTCATCACCAAAGTTGGCTCGGGAACTTGGGTACGATTAGGGAAGGTCACATCGTGAGCACCCCTCTCGCGATCAAAGACCGGCCTCTACTAACCATGATATCTGTTTTTGAAAACTTTGTGAGTTCTTATTCCGTTTATTAGCCTAGGTTACTATGTGATGCTCGCAGCAAACAAGTATAGACCGGGCCGTCTGAATTGGAAATAAACATTTCATGTTTGTTTGTGAAAGATGGTTTGCTACCCTTGGTAGGCTTAAAATCTGATTTTGCCACAATCTAGTGGGCTTAACAACCAATTGATGAATTGCTCCAATTCGGATAACCCAACCTCCGCCCACAGGCATTCAAGGCAGTTATATCACATAAGCACATAGCCTCATGGTAAGCATGCTATCATGGCAACACTCACACGCATGCAAGGATGCTAAAGCATAACCACTCACCTAGTACTCCAAGCCAAAACAAAAGCTCATTAGAAATCCATGCATGATCCTAGATGTGCTGAAGTGCCTAATGCAACACATGCAAATGCAACTAAGATAGCGAGCTCGGCTATTCTAAATATGACATATGAGATGCTTGACTATCAAGTACTCAACTTGGAATTGAAATCTGATGCACGGTTTGTATGATGCATGGCGATGCGTGCAAAAGCAGATGAATGATGCAAACATCTTTGTCATCTTGTATGCTAATTGAAATATGCCCTATATCTAACCATCCAAAGCGGATAAATAAAAGGGAGAAAGAAATGGGGTTGGAAGACATACATCACACTCACACACCCTTATTACAATTTTGCCCTCGCAGAGGTCGAATAAAATAATAATACAGTTCGAATAAAAGAATATACAGTCCGAATAAATATACAGATTTCTAATTAATTAACAAATTAATTACAGAAAAGTAAAACTGGCATGCAAGCCAGGGACTGCCTTGCTCCTGATGAATGGTATATCTTTGAAACATGGCGCTTGAAATCCTTTGGGATGCCTGATTAGCCTCTGTTTGCAATTTTCTCGAAATGCGTGCGGCCGAAAAGTTGTTGATTGTTGATTTTCTTTTAGAGAGCGGAAAAGGGCATAGCAATGTATTTCACAAATATATGCATGCCTCGATCCTCGTGCCACCAATCACGCACATCGATGCATGATGGCCGAGGAATCGAATTGCACAACTCAATATGGGATGAATGCATATGAATGCTACAACAAAACCTAACTCCATCATGGGTAATCCGGAGTGTCGGTGACTTGGGAATTGAGACTCGTTCCGTTACTCGGAGTATGAAACGTGCCTCGTTTCCCGTGCAAAATGCATGGTATGCATGGAATGCAACTAACATGTAATATAGCATGCACAATGCCATGAAAATGAGTAACCTCGAAATGTGTGCACACGGGCACGCAAATCGAGGTAATGCATGAATGCAATCTAAGATACAACCTAGTATGCACAATGCTGTGAAAATGAGATGAAAATGAAACGCCTCGAAAAGCGTGCGCGCGGGCACGCAAACCGAGGCGATGGCATGAAATGCAAAGCGGATAAAACAGAGTGCCTCGAAATGCGTGCACACGGGCACGCAAACCGAGGCGATGACAAAATGGAAACCGGATACAATCGAAGTGCCTCGAAACGCGCACCCACAGGCACGCAAACCGAGGCGATGATGAAATGAGAAAATCGGATACAACCGAAGTGCCTCGAAACGCGCGCCCACAGGCACGCAAACCGAGGCGATGATGAAATGAGAAAATCGAATAACCGGCAAGTGCCAAAGCGCGCCTAGCACGCAAACCGAGGCGATGATGAAATGAAAATCGAATAAGACCGAAGTGCCTCAAACGTGCGCACAAGCGCCGCAAACCGAGCGATGATAAAATGAGAAAATCGAGATAAGACCGATAATGCGGAATGCAACGATGGGCTTACACCAATATGGGAGAGCCTCGGCTCACTCACATAGAAGGCCGGATAAAAACAAAGCTGCCTCGAAACGCGTGTCCGCGGACACGCAAATCGGGGCAATGATGTAGAAGCATGAAAATGCAAATTGGGCTTATGCCAACATGAGGTAGCCTCAGCCACGCTCACATAGGCTGCCGGAATGAACAGAATGAGGTGCCTCGAAGTGCGTGCCCATTGGCACGCAAACCGAGGCAATGCAAAAATGATACGAATGGCATAGGGAATGATATATAAGCATGGCAATGGAATTTCAGCACCTAAATAAAGGGGAAAACAGCCCCGAAACGATTCGAAATGACACTCGAAGCATGCATTCATCCCGAAAGTGTGAAATTAAGCCCCGAAATGGCCTATAGCCATGCCATACATGCAAAATATGATCATGGAAGCAATAATAGTAGCAAGGCAGTCCCAAATATGGTATTTTTCAGTAACAAACATGGCCAAAATTTAAGCATAGATAGATCAACAATAGCATGCAAAGTTAGTGGCCAAAAGAGGAGTATTGAGACAAGTGACATATGAAAACCCCAAATGGACAAACTTTCTTCTACAACATTGAAGATGAGCTAAAAATAAGCACAATTTCAGAAGATGACATCCTCAAAATCAGAATAAAATCATGCTAACAATTCCATGCAAAAATGGAGCTCAAAAGAGGCTATAACAAGAGTCATGCAAAGCAAGCACCAAATGACAAAATTTTATTCATGAAATGTGTAAAGGGGGTCAAAATAAGACCAAAGTCAGTAGGGGTCAAAGTCCCAAAAACAAATAGAAATAGGTCAAAAGTTGCATACAAAATGGGCACACTTGATGGAATTTGAAGGAAGTGGTGGATACAATGGCCAAATGAAGTTGAGCCCTTCTACAATGTTGTAGAGGGGCTCAAAATGAGCACAAAACGAGTAGGGGTCGGACCCCTAAAAACAAAAGGAAATAGGCCTAAACTAGCATGCAAGATGATGGCATAAAAGCTAGGTATTGAAACAAGTATATCATAGAAGCCTCAAATGAAGTTGAGCCCTTCTACAAAGTTGTAGAGGGGCTCAATATGAGCACAAAACCAGTAGGGGTCGGAGCCCCAATTCTCAACCAAATAGAGTATAGAAATGAATCAAGAAAAAGCCCTAAAAGTTGGTTTTGAAGACTTACCCTTGAAGACTTGTCTTTCTTTGATTCTTGGCTCTGATTTGTTGCTTCTTGACCTCTGAAGAACACCTCCTTGCTGCTGAAATGGTAGTAGGGATGGTGAGGCTAGGTGTTGATGAAGAGAAGACCTAGGGACTTAGAAGCTTTTTTGAGGTTTTAAGCTAAGGAAATGGAGGTTTTTGGAGAAGTGTTCTTGAAGACAAATTTTCCAACCCCAGCAAAGGGGAAGGAGGGCCCTTTAAATAGACAAGAAATAGGGTGTAAAAGGGGAGGGAAAGCACCCAATCTTTCCCTCCCGAAATATCCCCCGGATGCCCCGGGATATGTTGGAAGATATCCGGACAGCTGGGACAGGCTGGAAAGCAGGAAGCTGGCCGGCCAGGTAAATTTTTGCAAGGTGGCCGGCCAGCCACCCCCCATGGCCGGCCAGCCAGGTGAAAAAAATGAAGTTTTGAATTAGTGGCCGACCACCAACTTTTAGGGTCCTCCAAGGTGTGTAGAACAAGGTTCTAGGGTTGGAAATTGGCAACACTGAAGCAGGAGCCACAACATAGAGCTTGAAGGAGAGGCTCAAAAATAAAACTCAAATTTTCTGGCTGACCACCAACTTTTAGGGTCCTCCCATGTCCCCTGATCACAGATATGTAGCTTTGGTTGGAAGAAAATACCCCTAGGGTGTTCAACATTGGCCCGGAAGTGAGAAAGCGGGCTCGGAGGAGCAAGCTGCTATCTGGGATAATTGCTGGCTTCTCACCCCCCAGTGATCTTCCTGATGTTGAAACAGAGGTACCTGCCAAGTTTGAACAAAAACTAATGAGAAATGAACGCTCGGAGCCAAAACCGAGCAATTCGGGATCCCGAAAATGAGCATCTGATGCCGGAAGTGGTGTTCAGCAGCGAAGTGGGTATCTGCAACCCCAGTGTCCCTCGGAATGACAAAACAGAGGTACCTGCCAAAAACCGGAGAAAGCGGATGCGAAATGAATGCTCGGGACCAAAACCGGGTAGTTTGGGGTCCCGAAAACCTTCTGAGCACGAAAGTGGCATCTGACCTGAAGTGGGCATCGGGGCCCAGGGGTTCCTCGAAATGTTAAAAGAGGTCTCCGCCAAAACCGGAGCGGATGCGAAATGAATGCTCGGGGCCCAAATCACGCAGCCGGTCCGAAAATGGGTCGCCGAACGCAGTGGTGTTCGACCACGAAGTGGGCATCGGGGCCCCAGTGTTCCTCGGAACATTAAAAGCAGGTCTCCACCAAAACCGGAGAAGTCGGAGATGGTTGGGCGGTCGAGCCGAGGCACCTGACTGACGGCTCAAAACCGGAACCGGCTCGAAATGGGCAAAATGGCCTCTGACCCACGAAAAAGTAGCTCACGGCCACGAGAGATAATCTGGGATCACTCCCTTCCTCGGAAGAAAAAAGAGAAAACCGAACTGGTTCGCAACCGAGACAAGGTAGAAGATGGTTGGAAGTCGGAGGCGGAACGCGGCGCGACTATGAGACTTCCGAACGAGCACGATATGCAACATCACCGAAGCGCTCAACCGTGACGTCTGAGTCTTAAGGTCGGTCAAAAATGGGGTGTCTCTGATTGCCCCTCTTTGGAGAACTCGAAAGTCAAGAAGTGACGGGAGTGAATGTCAAAGCCCAGAGTCGACCCATTTTTGACAAGGCCGAAGACTTAGACAAAGCAGACAAGATAGACAAAGATGTGCCCGCAGGCAGGCCCGCAGGTAGGGGCAAAATGCAAAGTGGTATGCAGGAAGATTTTGACAATTGGACTTACGCTTCTGTGGCCGGTTTGAAGATTGGACTTATACGCCACGCCGGTTTGAAAATTGGAGATTCTTCATGAACATGTCATGAGATACACAAAAAATGAGCGAAGTGTGATGGATACACTAAGAGGACAAACATGTGTAAAAGATACACAAAAGTGAAGAGAGTGTGATGGATACACTAGACGAATAAAGTGTGATTGATCCACTAAGATAACTTGTGTGGTGGAGACACCACGCGAATATGTGATGAATACACTAAGCTAATGTGTGTGGTGGATACACACAGAGGGCATGCGTGATTGATACACAAAGCAAAACGAGTGTGAGCGTGTGTGATTGATACACAAAGCAGGCAAAGCGAGTGTGTGACAGATACACTATTTGAGCAAAGTGTAATTGATATACAAAGGGTGAAGTGAGCAAAGTGTGATGGATACACCAAATGTGAACACAAAGTGTGATAGATGCACTATGTGAACAGAGTATGATGGATATACTGAATGTGAACACAAAGTGTGATAGATTCACTATGTGAACAAAGTATGATGGATATACCAAAAGTGAACACGAAGTGTGATAGATGCACTTAGTGAACAAAGTATGATGGATATACTAAAAGTGAACACGAAGTGTGATAGATGCACTTAGTGAACAAAGTATGATGGATATATTAAGCGAACACAAAGTGTGATAGATGCACTTAGTGAACAAAGTATGATGGATATACTAAGCGAACACAAAGTGTGATAGATGCACTTAGTGAGCAGTATGATGGATATCTTGAATGTGAGCATAAAGTGTGATAGATGCACTTAGTGAACAAAGTATGATGGATATCTTGAATGTGAACACGAAGTGTGATAGATGCACTTAGTGAGCAGTATGATTGATATACTAAATGTGAACACAAAGTGTGATAGATGCACTTAGTGAGCAGTATGACGGATATACTAAGCGAACACAAAGTATGATAGATGCACTTAGTGAGCAGTATGATGGATATCTTGAATGTGAGCATAAAGTGTGATAGATGCACTTAGTGAACAAAGTATGATGGATATACTAAGCGAACACAAAGTGTGATAGATGCACTTAGTGAGCAGTATGATGGATATCTTGAATGTGAACACAAAGTGTGATAGATGCACTTAGTGAACAAAGTATGATGGATATCTTGAATGTGAACACGAAGTGTGATAGATGCACTTAGTGAGCAGTATGATAGATATCTTGAATGTGAACACAAAGTGTGATAGATGCACTTAGTGAACAAAGTATGATGGATATACTAAGCGAACACAAAGTGTGATAGATGCACTTAGTGAGCAGTATGATGGATATCTTGAATGTGAACACAAAGTGTGATAGATGCACTTAGTGAACAAAGTATGATGGATATCTTGAATGTGAACACGAAGTGTGATAGATGCACTTAGTGAGCAGTATGATAGATATCTTGAATGTGAACACAAAGTGTGATAGATGCACTTAGTGAACAAAGTATGATGGATATACTAAAAGCGAACACAAAGTGTGATAGATGCACTTAGTGAGCAGTATGATGGATATATCTTGAATGTGAACACAAAGTGTGATAGATGCACTTAGTGAACAAAGTATGATGGATATCTTGAATGTGAACACGAAGTGTGATAGATGCACTTAGTGAGCAGTATGATTGATATACTAAATGTGAACATGTGATATGAAGAGAAGAATGGTGTGATAGATACAAAGAGACATATGAAGTGTGATTGATACACGAAATGAGAATGTGTGTGATCGATACACTAAGGCAAATAAAGTGTGTTAGATACACTGAATGAAGCAAATAAATGTGTGTGATAGGTACACAAAGTGAATGAAGTGTGATTGATACACTAAGGTAATGAGAGTGTAATTGATACACTAAGTGAATGAGAGTGTAATTGATACACTAAGTGGATGATCTCAAGCGGAACTTCTTTGAATGAACCGTACATACAATATCGTGCATATGAGAATGAAACTTGATAGGTACAATGCATTACAATGCATGATGCTTAAAGCAAGTAATAAATGAACAAAGCGGCTTTGGAAAGCACCTCATGAGGTGAGTGGCGGTGAACCGCTTTACTCTGACGGGGATCTCCCCTCGTGCTCTTCGAACATTTTACCTTTAACTTACAGTACAAAGGTTTTGGAATGCTAACAAGTAACAATATCTGCATGTAGGAGCCACTTGCCGCTTGTCTTCTGATCATACTCACAACTTTCCTATTCTCCAACGGGGTGAGACTAGGTTGGTTCAAGATCGAGAATTGAGGTGCATACATGCTATCTTAACCTATGGGGCTTCCATCTGATTTCAAGCGAGGCACGCCTCTGGTATTTAAACCGGACTTTAGTGTCGGAAATCGAACCTTTGCGTTCTAGGCCACGGCCATTCGAACTCTAATTTCCACCGTCAGTTGGTCTCCTAGGAACTCATCATAAACACGGCCAAGATGCATCTGGCGGGGCCGTATTCGAGAGAGCATTCGATCGCCATTACGGCAAGTAGACTTGATCTTGAGCTTGAGGTAGAGGCACACTCATACTTGAACAACGGCAAGACCTAAAGAGGTACACGGAATATAGTCTCGGAACTTCTTTGGAGTTAGAACAAACTCGGATGCCCGACAGTTTCCTCTTTTGCTTTTTGCTTTGCGGCCGAAACTCATAGAGATAGGTCTGGTTTCCTTTGTTTTCACATGACTGGTTGAACCACGTGGTTTTATGAAAGAACAAATCTTGTTTTGAACAATGTGGAGAGCGACAACTGACATTTTCGGAGCACAAAATGATTTTGTTTTTTTGAAATTGAAAGATAAGTTTTGACCGGTATTGAGCCTCTGTTGGACCGACAAAACAACTTAACAGAAAATAAAAGGCACACAACCTAGACATATCGAGTAACACTAAAGCGACTCAAAACAAGGATCGAGATAAAACAAAAAGACACGACATTGAGGGCGTGCAGGAGAACTGTTTCACCGGGTATGTTTCCCATCCTTTCTTATTTGTGATTCTCACATCACTCGGCCCTCAAGCTCTGTTCTTTCTGAAAAAGCCCTTTTCTCACTTTTTCTCTCATCGCACATCTCTCTATTCTTCAATCTCTCATTTTTTAATCCCTCCCCTAGGTGGTGGATGGATAAACAGCAAGTTGTGGGCTCGTGCCCCTAGCATTCAGCTAGATTTTCTTTCTTCCGCTCACAGCTAGTGAAGTCCTCCCACAGAGGGGTTGTGCTACAAATGGGTATGTAGCAAATCTGCAGCTGACATCGGTGGATGATGCCCTGCTGGGGAGTTTGGACGTGAGCAGATCTGTCCAGATGAGGGAGTGTAATGTCTGGCCCCATTCGATTCGTGACTTGGCTTGATACCTCATTGCTTGGAGGATGTGAGAGCTTTCTGCCCTTTTGCTGTTAGCTTCCGTTGTGCCCTCTTCCGGCAGGTAGAGCGCCCTTCTTGGCAAGTATGGTGCCCTTTCTGGCAAATGCATTGGCTACGGGGAAAAGACAGAACACCTAACTCAATTGTGCCCCTAGTTCATCATTTTGACCATTTTTTATTTTTGAGCTTTCTCCTAAAAAATTTTGACCAAAATGAGAGTTAGATTAACATGTTTGTTCGATTTTTGATTTGAAATCATGCAGTTCAGGCTATGAGCACTGAAAATTTTCCTTTTTTGGGTCCAAGAAAATGGTCCAGTTTTGGAAAATGAAACAATTTTCGAGAAAATTAATCAACCTCAGTAAAAATTCTCAAAAACTATTTTTGCAAACGGCCAATGCTCAACAAGCACGGAACCTACTCTTGAGATGCACAACCTCGAATCTGGAGGAAAACTGCCCCTTGCTTGAGGAGGGTTGCATGGCAACGGAAAGTTGCCCCTTGTTTGAACGGCACCGCGGCGCGTTGAATGGCAACGGAAAGTTGCCCCTTGTTTGGATGGCGTCGCAGCACACTATAATCAGTCCTCAGAGTGATGATGACAACCGAACTCTCAGATACAGAGAAAGCAAAGATGATCAAAACCATTACATGGACACAATCGAATTTGAATCGTTTTACGGCTGGACTTCAGGATGAAGTTGCCTACGTATCCCAAACATGGGAATCAAGCCTTACGTAGTTCGGGGTTAAGGTACACTCGGGTATTTAACCTCTCCTTTTTATGCTCTAACTTTTGCCAAGGCGCCTGTTGCAGGTTTTCGGCCTTGCGAGCCTTCTTCTTCTCTTTTTTTTTTCTTTCATTCTTTTCTTTTCATTTCTTTTTTTTCTTTTTTTTTCTTTTCTTTTTTTTTTTTCTATTTGAATTTTTTTCTTTTCTTTGTTTTTGTTCTTTTCTTCGCTCTAACTTTTGCCTGGGTCGCCCTTCTGGGTTTTCGGCCCAGCGAGCCTCTCAAAGGGTAGAAGATGGCGGTCCATGCCAAATGGTTTTGAGATTGAAGCCCTCTGTATCCGTGAGAGTGGTACATTGTATTGACTTGCAGAAAGATCCACCTTTGGCTCTTCGAGCACATCGGATATTTTTTTGCCCCTAGTTCGAGGGGTGCTTCTGCTCTAGCCTTGCAAGCTTCTTCTGATGAGGTCTAACCTTCTTGATCTGACTTTGGTGCCTCTTGTTCGAGGGTCGCTTCAACCGCCACACAGGTCTTACATTGTGGTCAACCGTTGAACCTTCTGAAATCAAGCTCAAGGTTCGGAAGCAAAGGGGTTGAGTCTCAAGGCTGAGAGTGATCCTAAGCTGCACAATCTCAAGAGCGATTCCACACATGTCTTCGCAGGACCGCGCAAAACATTTTTTTGAAAGTTTTTAAGAAAGCGACAAATCGCTCATGCTGAAGACAGTGTAGGACCAGTCTGGATCAAAGCTAGGGTCCTTCTCAGTACTCACATTAACAAGCATGATCTCAATCATTAAGGGCTTAGCATGCCTCTCTTTCTCTCATTTAATCAAAGTTTTGTAAATCCCGAGGAATTCCTCCCTCTTTGTTTTCACCGCAGTGTTCAAAAAGTTTTGAAAAACTCAGGTCATTACAATGGCTTCAAGGCACAAGAGAGCAGGTGGAATGCACTGCCGTTTCATTCAAATCCTGGCACAACTAGCACACAGCAGAAGCAAATGCGAGAGCGTGGAAATCACTGCTGTTTCATTCATAACTGTTGGCACAACTGGCTCCCTGGCAGAAACAGACTCAAAAGAAAACGAAGAGACAAACGCAAAACAAAATGGTGATGCCCGAGGTAACACCCCCGGAATCACCCGACTCCTATACAAAAGGACTGACTCGAAACAACAAGACAGACCCTAACCAAAAAGACTGACTCAAAACTGAAAGACAGACTCTAAACAAAACAATAGAACTGGCTCAATACCCAAGCCGAAAAGTACAAAAACTAGTATTTGCATACTGCTCAAAACAGTGCATGCCATCCACCATATCTGGAGTAAACTGAGCGCTGCTCGCAGGTGGTTCATCCCTTGATCACATAACATTATCCCCCACAAGTTCACTGATCAGGTGCCGATAGACTTTGCAGGACCTGGTGCAGCAATGACCCCTTTGTCAAACAGATCTTGTACATCATGGCGCAGACGAAAACAACTGTCGGTGTCATGACCGGTTTGCTGATGGTAGGCACAGTATTTAGTCTGGTCATGCTTTGCAGGGATAGGATCGGGTAGGGGCCGTTGTTCCAACGGTTTCAAATGTCCTTCCTGGAGTAAGACCTCTAGAGCCTTTGACAGAGGCATATGAAGTGGAGTGAAAACCCTCTTGACTCGGGGTGGATATTTGGCCGTCTGTGAGCTACTCCCGGACGCACCGGTGAATGGGGTAGCCTTTTTTGATGTGGTGGTGGTAACCATGCCCACTTCGGAAGATCTTGCAGCCGCATCACCGCTTGTGCTGTGTTGTTGTTGCGTGAAGGTTCTCCGGTCGCTCCCTATCTGGTCGAAAAAAGGCCTGTTTCATTCGTCCTCGATTTGCATCCCCATCTCGTGTAGATCTGCAAAGGTGGGAAAGGGGACTACAATCATTTTCAAAGATGAGCTTTGGTTGGAGATTACGACGATCATTACGACCGATCTTTGTCGGTGGGCCTCAAAGTCATCATTGCTGCCTTTGCCCTCCATCGAGTCACAAAATCAGAGAAAGTCTCTTTGGGCTCTTGCCTCGTCGTTTCGAGATCACCAGTCGTGATCTCAACTGGTATTGTACAGTATTGTGCGACAAAGGCCTCAGCCATTTCATCCCAATTCCTTTTGACCTCATCTTCTAGTTTCGCATACCAATTGGAAGCTATCCCTGACAAGGTTCGGCCGAATAGTGAAAGTTTTTGTGATCTGGTTAGGCCCATTGGCCGCAATACATCTGAAAATAACCGAAGGTGGACCATGGGATCATCGGACCCATCGAAGCGATCAATCTGCGGCATTTTGAATCTGTCTGGTAATGTCACGGCCACATCAGTATAACCATCCTCGATGCCCGGAATGGCTTTCACCCCTTGGGATTTCTTAAAAAGCTTCTCCAGCTTGCTCAATTTCAGAGCGGTATGATCTACCTCAAACTCGAAGGGAGAGACCGGGTGATTAACAGGTGTGTGGGTCTTGGACAGTTGTGGCGGAAGCGGAGGCGGAGCTGGCCCCGTTGGAAGATCCGTGTCCTCCTGGATATTTTGGACATTTGGCGTCTCCCCAGGTACTGGAGCTCCTGCTGGGGGAGGAACTTGTTGTGAAGCAGACGCCCGCTTTTGTGCGGCACAGTGATGAGCTCGGCCTCTTGAGCCATGATTGCTTGACTTCTCGCTGAAAATTCGCTTGGCGGACAGCGTCTTCTCGCATGAGCTTCATACTTTCTTGCATCGGACGCATCATCGCCTCCATCACGATGTGTTCTCTGATCCATCTAAGCGACCGGTATTTATCCTCTGAGAGAAACCGAGACCTCGGACTGCTCACCTTGGTGGGGCGGATAAAGACCATCGACAGTAATCATGAATCGGTGATTTGTGCTCGACCGCCCTTTTCACCTCGCCTCGTAAAGAAACACCGACCCTTGAATTGAATCTCGACCTCACAAAGTCTATCGGCACTAGTCTAATGTACCCGGGGATAGTGGAGCCTACGAGCTATGGTTCGGGACTACCTAGCAAAGAGAAAACATGCAAAGATCTCAGCCTGATTTCACCAAAACGGATATGAGCAAAACTGAATGAGTGTGCTCTCTACTGAATTCTGCCCCAAAAATTCTGCCTCAAATTTGATACCCTCGGGTAAAACTGATTCCACCAAATACTGATGCCCGCAGGCCTGATACCCAAAATACTGAATTGGTGCCCGCAGGCCTAATGCTCAAACTTGTAAACTGATACATGCATTCCTCAGAGAGACGCACTTTAACAAGCACATAATGAGATAAGTGAGAGCCAAAACACCCCTATGTTGGGGTAGGGTTTCTGTCCTATTTTGTCGAGCTAGGGTTTCACTACGACGCAATGTTTCAAACAACCTATATCGGGTAAGCAACCTGTCCTAGTTTGGATTGGTCACTATGGATCCGAATATGCACTAGGTCGAATGGTCAAAAAGGGTGCCCCGGTAAAATTGGGGTTTGTGTTCCCATGCTGTCAGAGCCCAGAGCCGATCAGCCTTACGGACATGACTTGACAAGACAAGCCTCCGGCAAATCGTTCGGGAATGGCATATGGCAAACACGGTGTCCTAGGCGCACCGATGCAAATGCAATGCAAAGAAACACACAAGTGTAGTCAAAAACAGATATCACGAGTTCGAGTTAAGTTCTCTAAATCCCAGTGAGTCGCGAAGCGTAACAACGCCCTTGAGGACCTACTTCTGATTCGGACTCGGTTTTGTTGCGGTTCTAAATCTCGAACCAAAGAGTCCAAATCCAAACCGTCGTTTTGAAGGAAAGCAGTTTTTGAAAGAAGTGCCAAACATGGACTGCTTTGCGGATAATGAGTCGCCACCTAAATATTTTAAAATGGGAAATTTAGGAAACCACGACTCGGTCGAAAGGCCGTGTCCGTCATCACCAAAGTTGGCTCGGGAACTTGGGTACGATTAGGGAAGGTCACATCGTGAGCACCCCCTCTCGCCCGGTCAAAGACCGGCCTCTACTAACCATGATATCTGTTTTTGAAAACTTTGTGAGTTCTTATTCCGTTTATTAGCCTAGGTTACTATGTGATGCTCGCAGCAAACAAGTATAGACCGGGCCGTCTGAATTGGAAATAAACATTTCATGTTTGTTTGTGAAAGATGGTTTGCTACCCGCAGGTAGGCTTAAAATGCAGATTTTGCCACAATCTAGTGGGCTTAACAAACAATTGATGAATTGCTCCAATTCGGATAACTCAACCTCCGCCCACAGGCATTCAAGGCAGTTATATCACATAAGCACATAGCCTCATGGTAAGCATGCTATCATGGCAACACTCACACGCATGCAAGGATGCTAAAGCATAACCACTCACCTAGTACTCCAAGCCAAAACAAAAGCTCATTAGAAATCCATGCATGATCCTAGATGTGCTGAAATGCCTAATGCAACACATGCAAAATGCAACTAAGATAGCAGGCTCGGCTATTCTAAATATGACATATGAGATGCAACAGCTATCAAGTACTCAACTTGGAATTGAAATCTGAGATCACGGTTTGTATGATGCGTCGAGTCTTGCGTACAAAAGCAGATGAATGATGCAAACATCTTTGTCATCTTGTATGCTAATTGAAATATGCCCTATATCTAACCATCCAAAGCGGATAAATAAAAGGGAGAAAGAAATGGGGGTTGGAAGACATACATCACACTCACACACCCTTATTACAATTTTGCCCTCGCGCAGAGGGTCCGAATAAAATAATAATACAGTCCGAATAAAAGAATATATAGTCCGAATAAATATACAGATTTCTAATTAATTAACAAATTAATTACAGAAAAGTAAAACTGGCATGCAAGCCGTGGCGCCTTACTCTCGATGAATGGTATATCTTTGGTGCTTGGCGCGAAATCCTTTGGGATGCTGATTAGCCTCTGTTTGCAATTTTCTCGAAATCGTGCGGCCCGAAAAGTTGTTGATTGTTGATTTTGCTGCAACAGAGAGCAGGAAAAGGGCATAGCAATGTATTTCACAAATATATGTATGCCTCGATCCTCGTGCCACCAATCACGCACATCGATGCATGATGGCCGAGGAATCGAATTGCACAACTCAATATGGGATGAATGCATATGAATGCTACAACAAAACCTAACTCCATCATGGGTAATCCGGAGTGTCGGTGACTTGGGAATTGAGACTCGTTCCGTTACTCGGAGTATGAAACGTGCCTCGTTTCCCGTGCAAAATGCATGGTATGCATGGAATGCAACTAACATGTAATATAGCATGCATAATGCCATGAAAATGAGTAACCTCGAAATCGTGCTGCAGAGCACGCATAACCGAGGTAATGCATGAATGCAATCTAAGATACAACCTAGTATGCACAATCTTTGTGAAAATGAGATGAAAATGAAACGCTCGAAAAGCATCGCGTGGCGCACGCATAACCGATGCGATGGCATGCAATGCAACGCGGATAACCCAGAGTGCCTCGAACTCCGTGCCCACGGGCACGCAACCGGAGGCGATGACAAAATGGAAACCGGATACAATCGAAGTGCCTCGAAACGCGCACCCACAGGCACGCAAACCGAGGCGATGATGAAATGAGAAAATCGGATACAACCGAAGTGCCTCGAAACGCGTGCCCACAGGCACGCAAACCGAGGCGATGATGAAATGAGAAAATCAGATACAACCGAAGTGCCTCGAAACGCGCGCCCACAGGCACGCAAACCGAGGCGATGATGAAATGAGAAAATCGAATAAGACCGAAGTGCCTCGAAACGCGTGCCCACAAGCGCGCAAACCGAGGCGATGATAAAATGAGAAAATCGAATAAGACCGAAGTGCCTCGAAATGCGTGCCCGCGGACACGCAAACCGAGGCGATGATAAAATGAGACGAGATGGCATACGGAATGCAACGATGGGCTTACACCAATATGGGAGAGCCTCAGCTCACTCACATAGGAGGCCGTCGGATAAAAACAAAGCTGCCTCGAAACGCGTGTCCGCGGACACGCAAATCGGGGCAATGATGTAGAAGCATGAAAATGCAAATTGGGCTTATGCCAACATGAGGTAGCCTCAGCCACGCTCACATAGGCTGCCGGAATGATAAGAATGAGGTGCCTCGAAGTGCGTGCCCATTGGCACGCAAACCGAGGCAATGCAAAAAATGATACAAATGGCATGGGAAATGATATGCAAGCATGGCAATGGAATTTCAGCACCTAAATAAAGGGGAAAACAGCCCCGAAACAATTCGAAATGACACTCGAAGCATGCATTCATCCCGAAAGTGTGAAATTAAGCCCCGAAATGGCCTATAGCCATGCCATACATGCAAAATATGATCATGGAAGCAATAACAGTAGCAAGGCAGTCCCAAATATGGTATTTTTCAGTAACAAACATGGCCAAAATTTAAGCATAGATAGATCAACAATAGCATGCAAAGTTAGTGGCCAAAAGAGGAGTATTGAGACAAGTGACATATGAAAACCCCAAATGGACAAACTTTCTTCTACAACATTGAAGATGAGCTAAAAATAAGCACAATTTCAGAAGATGACATCCTCAAAATCAGAATAAAATCATGCTATCAATTCCATGTACAAATGGAGCCCAAAAGAGACTATAACAAGAGTCATGCAAACCAAGCACCAAATCACAAAATTTTATTCATGAAATGTGTAAAGGGGGTCAAAATAAGACCAAAGTCAGTAGGGGTCAAAGTCCCAAAACAAATAGAAATAGGTCAAAAGTTGCATACAAAATGGGCACACTTGATGGAATTTGAAGGAAGTGGTGGATACAATGGCCAAATGAAGTTGAGCCCTTCTACAATGTTGTAGAGGGGCTCAAAATGAGCTAAAACGAGTAGGGTCGGACCCCTAAAAACAAAAGGAAATAGGCCTAAACTAGCATGCAAGATGATGGCATAAAAGCTAGGTATTGAAACAAGTATATCATAGAAGCCTCAAATGAAGTTGAGCCCTTCTGCAAAGTTGTAGAGGGCTCAATATGAGCACCTAAAACCAGTAGGGGTCGGAGCCCCAATTCTCAACCAAATAGAGTATAGAAATGAATCAAGAAAAAGCCCTAAAAGTTGGTTTTGAAGACTTACCCTTGAAGACTTGTCTTTTTTTGATTCTTAGCTCTGATTTGTTGCTTCTTGACCTCTGAAGAACACCTCCTTGCTGCTGAAATGGTAGTAGGGATGGTGAGGCTAGGTGTTGATGAAGAGAAGACCTAGGGACTTAGAAGCTTTTTTGAGGTTTTAAGCTAAGGAAATGGAGGTTTTTGGAGAAGTGTTCTTGAAGACAAATTTTCCAACCCTGACAAAGGGAAGGAGGGCCCTTTAAATAGACAAGAAATAGGGTGTAAAGGGAGGAAAGCACCCAATCTTTCCTCCCGAAATATCCCCCGGATGTCCCGGGATATGTTGGAAGATATCTGGACAAATGACATTTGGAAAGCAAGTGGCCGGCCAGTAATTTTGCAAGGTGGCCGGCCACCACCCCCATGGCCGGCCACCCTACATGGCCCGGCCCAGTGAAAAAATGAAGTTTTGAATTAGTGGCCGACCACCAACTTTTAGGGTCCTCCAAGGTGTGTAGAACAAGGTTCTAGGGTTGGAAATTGGCAACACTGAAGCAGGAGCCACAACATAGAGCTTGAAGGAGAGGCTCAAAATGAAACTCAAATTTTATGTCCGACCACCAACTTTTAGGGTCCTCCAAGATGTGTAGAACAAGGTTCTAGGGTTGGAAATTGGCAACACTGAAGCAGGAGCCACAACATAGAGCTTGAAGGAGAGGCTCAAAAATGAAACTCAAATTTTCTGGCCGACCACCAACTTTTAGGGTCCTCCCATGTCCCCTGATCACAGATATGTAGCTTTGGTTGGAAGAAAATACCCCTAGGGTGTTCAACATTGGCCCGGAAGTGGGAAAAACGGGCTCGGGAGGAAGCAGCTATCTGGAATAATTGCTGGCTTCTCACCCCCCCAGTGATCTTCCTGATGTTGAAACAGAGGTACCTGCCAAGTTTGAACAAAAACTAATGAGAAATGAACGCTCGGAGCCAAAACCGAGCAATTCGGGATCCCGAAAATGAGCATCTGATGCCGGAAGTGGTGTTCAGCAGCGAAGTGGGTATCTGCAACCCCAGTGTCCCTCGGAATGACAAAACAGAGGTACCTGCCAAAAACCGGAGAAAGCGGATGCGAAATGAATGCTCGGGACCAAAACCGGGCAGTTTGGGGTCCCGAAAACCGGTTACAGGCACCGAAAGTGGCATACGGCCACGAAGTGGGCATCGGGGGCCCCAGGGTTCCTCGAAATGTTAAAACAGAGGTCTCCGCCAAAAACCGGAGAAAGCGGATGCGAAATGAATGCTCGGGGCCCAAATCACGCAGTTCGGGGTCCCGAAAATGGGTCGCCGAAGTGGTGTTGACCACGAAGTGGGCATCGGGGCCCAGTGTTCCTCGGAACATTAAAACAGAGGTCTCCGCCATAAAACCGGAGAAGTCGGAGATGGTTAGGCGATCCCGAGCCGAGGCACACCGACGGTTCAAACCGGAACCGCTCCGAATGGGCAAAATGGCCTCTGACCACGAAAAAGTAGCTCACGGCCACCGGAGATAATCTCGGATCACTCCCTTCCCTCGGGAAAGAAAAGCAGAGAAACCGAACTGGTTCGCAAACCGAGACAAGGTAGAAGATGGTTGAAGTCCGGAGGCGGCACGCCATGACTATGAGACTTCTGAACGAGCACAGTATGCAACATCACCGAGCGCTCAACCGGTGACGTCTGAGTCTTAAGGTCGGTCAAAAATGGGGTGTCTACACTATCTTAGTTGCATTTTGCATGTGTTGCATTAGCCATCTTAACATGAACTAGGATCATGCATATGATTACTAACTAGTTTTTGTTTTGGCTCGGAGTACTCTGTAAGTTCTTTTGCTTTAGCATCCTTGCATGTGTGTGAGTGTTACCATGACAGCATGATTACCATGAGGCTAGTTGCTTACGTGATATAACTGCTTGAATGCTTGTGGATGGAGGTTGAATTACCTAAATTGGAATAATGCATTAAAACTGTGAGTTTTAAACCCACTTGAGAGTGGCAAAATTATATTTTCTAAGCCCACTTGAGGGTGGCAAAATTCATGTCTTAGCCTACTTGCAGGTAGCACCATCAAACCGTTTTCAAAACAAACATGAAATGTTTTATTCCAGTTCAGGCGATTCAATCTATACTTGTATGCTGTGCACATCACATAGTAAATCTAGGCTAATAACCGGAATAAGAATGCATAATGTTTTCAAAACTCGATATCATGGTTAGTAGAGCCCGATCTTCGGGTCGAGCGAGAGGGAGTGCTCATAGCTAACCTTCCCCAATCGTACCCAAGTTCCCAAGCCGAGGCAACTTTGGTGATGACGGACACATGGCCTTAGGCAAACGAGTCAGGGTTTCCTAAATTCCCCCAAAATAAAATATTTAGGTGGCGACTTTGTATATGGCAAAGCAGTCCATATTTGGCACTTCTTTTCTAAAAATCTGTTTTCTTAAAACAATTTTCCGGATTTGGACTCTTTGGTTCAGATTAAGAACCGTGACAATTTGAGTCCGAATTGTAGTGAACCCAAATGAACAGAACGGGGGACCCATACACTCATGCTTGGTCTTAGTAGGTGTAGTGTAATCCTCCCTTTTGGCCTTGCATATTCCATGCTTTATGCCCTTCATGCTAGCTTGTTTTGACTTCCTTCCATGGATGTTTTAGGCTTATTTTGACATGCTCTAGGACTATTTTGGGTTGTATTTTCCATATGCTTCATGTATTGCATAGCTGTAGTGCAATTGGCCTTGCTAGCATTGTGTTTTGATGCCTCTTGCATGCTATCTTTGAGCTATTTGGCATCATTTAATACTTGATTTCAGAGCATGTGACATTGTCATATTCTCATGCATATCACTCTTTAATTGTGATTCAAGGGTTGTGCATTGTTCCCTAGCTTGTGGCCTTGCTTGCAAGCTTGCATGCCTAGGCATTTGAGCCTCCATCTTAGCACGTTATGGTCTTTGTTTAGACCTATTCCAGCTCTGTCCATGATTGGTTCATGCATTTGTGCCATATATTGCATGCCCCCTTTATAGTCCTCTTTGCTAGCTTTAATGCTTAAGGACCTTTGCATGCTATACTTGTGTTGATTGAATGATTTGGCATCATTTCATACCTAATTTCAGTGCATATAGTGTTGTTACACTTCCATGTTTTTCACTCCTTGAGCACTCTTGAGAGTTGTGCTCTTATGCCTAGTTGATGGGCCATTGCATTGAGCATGTTTGTCTTGATCTTCATGCCTTAATTTTAGCATTATGGCCACTGATTCGGGTATGACTGAGGTCTGTCCATTTTTGGTTTAAGTCCATCGAGCATGTTTGCTTTCATGTTATTTGCATGCTTACATTGCATCATGTTGTTGCATGCTTATGTTGCCTTGCTTTGTGTATGCATGCATTAGCATTGTTTGCATGTCATTAGCTTTGTTAAGTTGATCATGTCACATTGCGTTGAGTATGCCATATTGTTACATTGCATTGAGTATGCCATGTTGTTGTTTGCATTGTGTATGCCATTTTGTTGCTTTGCATTGAGTATGCATGCCATTAGCATTGAGTATGCTATCTTACATTGCATTGCATGTTTGCATACTTGTCCCTCGCATGTTGTTTGCATGCTTGTTTTATTGTATTGCATGTTTGCATACTTGAGTTGCATTACATGTTTGCATGCTTAGGTTGCTTTGCATTTGTTTGGATTAGGTGTTAGTCCAAACACGAGGAACGATGGACGTTTCATACTTGAAGTGATGAAATGTGCCTCAATTCTCGGTCGCCGACGCTCTTGATCATACATGATAGAGTTATAGGCTTTACATGTTTATTTGTGCATTCATTTCACATTGAATTGTGCAATTTGGCTTCTCGGCCATCATGCATTGAGATGTGTGATTGGTGGCCCGAGGGTCGAGAACCACACTCCCTTGAGCTCATGAAATGATAGGGAGGGTGGTTGTGCACACATACCTTTCAAATATATTGCCATGCCCCTTCTTGTTCTCTGTTGCAGCAAACTGGAGAAGTGCAGCAAAAACTGGTCGGCCGACCAGTAACACTAGCTGGCCGACCACTTTTTCTGGTCTGCAGCAATGGCAAGTGGTCGGCAGCTAGCCTACACCACCAATAACTGGTCGGCAACATCCCTACAGGTTCCCATGGTGGAGTGGAAGCTATCTGGAGCTTTGTGCAATGTTCTGAGGTCAAATGAAAACAGAGGCAAGTTGGGGCATCGCGATGGATTTCCGAACTAGGCGACCGGGCATGCATATATTTCTTGCCTTGAGGCTCCTGTTTTATTGCTTTACTTAGCTTCTTTACTTACTAAGTAGCTAATGTGCTTAGCTATTCAATTTGTGTTGTAATAACTAGTTAGTTAACTTGTTAGTTAATTAGCTTTATTTTGTAATAATTAGTTAACTTGTTAGTTAATTAGTTTTATGATGTAATAATTAGTTTAATTAGCTTAGATTAGCTAGTTAGCTTTTTATTCAGACCCTCCGTCGAGAGGGCACAATGTTGTAGTAAGCGTGCGTGTGTGTGATGCATGTCTTCCAACCCTCATTTCTTTCTCCCTTTTACTTAACCGCTTACGATGGTTAGTTTTATGGCATATTTCGATTAGCATCCTTAAGCCTCGCATGCGTGCATTCATTCATCTGTTTTGCATGCACCGAGCTCGGCGCATCATACAAATTGCATTGTATTTTAATATATTTACTTGAATACGTGTTCAACAGCATGTTATCAAGTTACATCTCACATGACATCTTAGAATAGCCGAGCCTATTTTAGCTGCATTTTTGCATGTGTTACATTAGCAACCTTAACATGAACTAGGGTCATGCATGATTTCTATCTAGTTCTTTGTTTTGGCTTGGAGTACATTGTGAGTGTTTATGCTTTAGCATACTGCATGAGATGTGTATGTTACCATGTTAGCATGCTTGCTATGAGGCTAACTGCTTAAATGTTTAACTGCATGAATGCATGCGGATGAAGGTTGGATTGCTTGAATTGGAACAATTCATCGAAATGTGAGTTTTAAGCCCACTTGAGGGTGGAAAAATCTACGACTTAGCCTACTTGCGAGTAGCAAACTTCAAACTATTTTCAAACAAACAGACATGAAATGTTTTGTTCCAACTTAGGCGATCTAGTCTATACTTGTATGCTCTGCGCATCACATAGTAATTTTAGGTTAATAACCGGAATAAGAACACATGTGTTTTCAAAAACAACATATCATGTTAGTAAAGGCCGATCTTTTGATCGGGCGAGCGGGGGTGCTCATGGCATGACCTTCCCCTCTCGTACCTAAGTTCTCGAGCCGAGGCAACTTTGGTGATGACAGACACGTGGCGTTAGGCATGAGTCAGGGTTCTAAATTTCCCCAAAATAAAATATTTAGGTAGCGACTCTGTATCTGGCAAAGCAGTCCATGTTTGGCACTTCTTTATTAAAATCGATTTTCCAAAACGATTTCTCGGATTTGGACTCTTTGGTGATTTATCGGTCTCACATTGCACTTTGTGAGACTAGATTCAGAAGCAAGACACGAGTCCGAACTGTAGTAGCTAATGAACAAACGATTCACGCCCTCGCGCACGGAGCGGGAGTTCGGGCGGTCTACACCATGTTATTTCATTTTGCTTGCACAATCATGGATTCTATTATTGTGAAGCTATTCCATTCCTTTCAAAGCTAACTAACAAAAACTTTAGACATTTTTCTCAAAACCAGCAAATATAAACTTTTGACATATTTTCCAGGTTTAATGTGAAATGAAATAATGGAATTCAAAACTTTTAAGGCTAACTTGTTTCTAGTAATGACCTCATTTTTGATTATTTGATTATTCGATCTATATTTTTTGTCTCCTTTTTTCAATTCATACAATAAAGTTTAAAGAATTGAGTGACAATTTGTCGTGTCTTTGTCTCATTCTATAATTCCTAGCCAATGATAGCGTAATCGTCGCGACTTTGTTTGTAGCCAATGATGGCGGGACCCCCACGCGCTTCGCGCGTGGTGGTCTAACTAGTATTGTGAAAGGCACATTTCAAATTTTTTTTAATGGTCAAATTATTACAGAAATTTTGAAGGGAAAAAAAATAGAGAAAAAGAAAAAGTGAAACACCAATAAATTTTAAATAGTGATTTTATGAATTTTTTGGTTTTTTTTTTTTTAATGGATCTAAAAGTTTCATTTTAGTGTGAATTACTAAAGTGCCAAGTATAAACGCGCGTGTGTTAATGTGTTGTGGGATAAATGTGGATTTTCTCATAATATTGAAATTACTAAGCGTAACATTTCAAAAAAATTCCTCAATATACTTTTCCCAAACGTAACACTCCAATATAACACTTAAAAAATGTAACACTCAAATGTAACACACTAAAAAATTCTTATACTTTTTTCAAACATGACACTACAATCAATGTAACATAAAAAAATTTCTTAATGTACTTTTTTCAAACGTGAACTCCAATATAACATATTTAAAAAAACTCCTTAGTGTACTTTTCTTAAACATAATAGCATAACATCCAAAAAAAACTCTTTAGTGTATTTTTTTCAAACGTAACATTCTAATGTAACACACTAAAAAACTCTTACTCTATTTTTTTTTTCAAATGTAATATTGTAACAACACATAAAACCTATTTAGTGTATTTTTTTTTTCCAAACGTAACACTCCAATCAATGTAACACGCAAAAATTTCTTAGTATACTTATTCTGAATGTACCACTATAATGTAACATACTAAAAAATTTTCTTAGTGTACTTTTCTTGAATGTAATAACGTAACATTCCAAAAAAACTCTTTGGTGTAATTTTTCCAAACGTAACACTCCAATTTAACACACTAAAAAACTCATTACTCTACTTTTGTCAAATGTAACAACGTAACATTTCAAAAAAACTCCTTATTGTATTCTTTCTAAACGCAACACTCCAATCAATGAAACACTCTAATGTAACATCAGAAAACCACACTAGCAGAAATGTAGATTTCAACGCTCGACAACTAACACTTCAGCCACTAATCCCTCCAAAAAGAATCTTCCACACCTCACATTTTTACTCCCATCCCAAAAAACAAATCAAAAAATTGAAAAAATAAATCATAAAGGGGTATTTACTTAAACTCAAATTAGTGAAAACCCATGTGATGTGAAAAGATTAATGAAATATGTTTATATAAAATAATATAAATAGTTAGATTTTTGTATGTAAATTATGAAAATTAAAAAAAAAATTGAAACCTATAATTTAAGTTTCACAATTTATGTATCAATTTTTTATTTGTCACAATTTCTGTTATGTAACTTCAACTCCCTCGCTAGAGTTGTAAATTTGGACGAGTTAAACCAAAGTAACTTGAGTCAGGATTGTAAATTTTTAAAGATTGAGCAATAGAATTTTTAATTCGGAGAAAACCTATGTAAAATTCAAAATTTTGAATAAATTTGATGGACTTGGATAGAGAAACCAAATAACCTAAGCAATCGAAACAAAATTGCATATATAAATATATAAAATTATTTGCTAATTTAATTTTTAATAATAAATAAGCACTACATGAAATTACACTTTTGGTGACCAAATTTGATGACTAAAAAAATTTAGTGGCCAAAAGTTGTGGAATTGGGGACCAAAAATTATATTAGTCAGCAAAAGTACTAGAGTTAGCTACTAAATTTTTTTAGTAGTCGGCGTATATTGATTATTGGCGACTAAAAAAAATGTAGTTAGTAAATATGCCACAATTAGCGACCAAAAAAAAAAAAAAGCCGTTGTATAGTTACTTTTGACTACTAAATTTATTTAGTCCTCGAATGAAAAACAAAAATTTACTTTTTATTTTTGGCAACCAGAAGTTTGATAGCAAAAAATTTATTTTCAGTGACCAACTTATATTTTAGTCACTGTATAGTTACTTTTGGCTACTAAAATGATTTAGTCGCCGAATGAAAAACAAAAATTTACTTTTTGTCTTTGATGACCAACAGTTTGGTAGCCAAAAACTTATTTTCAGCGACTAAACAAAATTTTGGTCGCTGTATAGTTACTTTTGATTAATAAAATTATTTAGTCGTAGAATGAAAAATAAAAATTTACTTTTTATATTTGGCAACCAAAAGTTTGGTAGCCAAAAATTTATTTTCATCTACCAATTCATAGTTTAGTCATTATATAGTTACTTTTGGTTACTAAAATTATTTAGTCGCCGAATGAAAAGCAAAAATTTACTTTTTATCTTTGGCGACCAAACGTTTGGTAGCCAAAAATTTATGTTCAACGACCAACTCATATTTTAGTTGTTGTATAATTACTTTTGGCAATTAAATTATTTAGTCGCCGAATGAAAAATAAAAATTTAATTTTTATCTTTGGCGACCAAAAGTTTGGTGAGATTTTTTTTTTAATATTCTAAAAAAAACAATTTAGAGAATTGACCCACTTTTTAAGCTATTTGGGAAACTAACCTACTTTTTGAAATTACATTTTGAAAATGCGATTTTGAAATTGAAATTGCATTTTCAACATGCAATTTCACATTGAAATCGCATGTTGAAAATGCAATTTCAAAAAGTGAAGTTTATGTCATCATAAATTGTATTTTCAACATGAGATTCCAAAATAAAATTACATGTTGAAAATACAATTTCAATTTAAAGTTGCATTTTCAAAATGCGATTTTAAAAAGTAAGTTAGTTTCCTAAATAGTTTGAAAAGTGGTCAATTCTCTAAATTATTTTTTTTAGAACATTTAAAAAAAAAAAACTCAAAGCTTGGTAGCCAAAAACTTATTTTCAGCGATAAAAAAAAAAAAAAATTAGTTACCAAAGAACTAAAATATTTAGAAAGAGATATTTCAAATTTTAGAAAAATTTTAAAAAATAATTGGGGGCCAAAATATTTTGTCGCAAATTATGTAAAATGATATATATATATATATATTTGGCTTCCAAACCAAACCCTAAACAAAAACTAGCGCCTCTCTCTGTTTATTTTCGGGGTCTCTCTCTTTCTCCGTCTCCGCTGCTCCTCTCCCCTCTCTCTCTCACCGCTGGTCGTCCTCGTAGTCGCCGGCAATCGGAGCACCTCCTCCTCCTCCGCCATCGCCACTATTTGCTCACTCCGGTTGAACTAACCATCGCTCTCCGTCGGTACACTGTCTCATCACCACCATCACTCATTGTCGCTCACCGTCTCAAGCCCATTGATTTTGATTTAGGTATTTCTCTCTCTCTCTCTCTCTCTCTCTCTCTCTCTCTCTATTTCCCCATTCCACTATAGCTATAGCTATAGGTTTTTTGTTTTTTTTTTTATGCTTTAGGAGTTTCATTTATAGGAAACGAGTAAGTTAGCTGTGATTTTTGTTTTAGATTTAGGGTTTTTTTTTTTGTATTTTTTTATGTAGAGGCTTGATCTCTCTTGCTAAATAATGATTATATTCATGGAGATTTGAAGTATTTTACCTTCAACTTAGAAACATAGTTCATTCCAAAAACAACATTCAACCGATTGGTCTATTCCCGAAACAACATTCAACATGCAAATTGCTGTCAATCTGGTTCAAGAAACAGACGAGGTATGCCCTTCTTCAACTTCCATATGCCATTAGTTGTGCAATCCAATTCTTAATTTCATTATCCTACGGTTGCTTGATTGAGAGCTCTCTTGTCTCTCCGTGTCTGAGTTTGGTTTGTCCTCATATTGAATTGGATTCGTGGTTGTTGATTTATACTTTTCATACATTTGTTCTTTCCCATGAATTTGTTCTTCCTGTTACATCTTTTGCCCTCCAATTGTTTGATGCAATGCCCAAATAAAAATATAGCAACCCCGGTTTTACCCTGATCTTTAATGTGTTCCGGACTCGAGTTCCGTGGTTGTACATTGTTGTCTATGTCTTGTTTCCTCCCTTTAATTCTTTGAATTTGAGTTTTGGGGCTTGTTGGGCGAGTTTGGAATAGGTTGGTGAACTGTTAGTTGGTGAACTGTTTTTGATTTAATTAAATTTTTGTAATGAAATAGTGTTGGGATTAAAAAATATTTAACTAGCTTCCTTATATTTCATAATATATTTCATGAAATAGTGCTGCATCATATTATATCTCCCTTTCACTCAAGCCACATTTCGATTGTTTGCTATCCGAATGATAGAAATTGTAATACTTGAGTTTGTATCCTTCCTATTGTAATTTTTCACAGAATAATGCAATGTAAATTAGAGTGCTGTTTACAACACAAAATCATTACCATTGTTATACATTTATTTGTTATGATGAAAAGAGTTAATTTTCTCAGGCTTTTGAGTTTTTTTATTCTTGGTTTTGGTGTTGTGGTTAATTTCAATTGTTAATTTGGGATAACAATGTGATACAAGGAAATGCGGTTAGTTTCAGATTTTATTATCAGAAAACATTTTGGGAACATGATTTTAAATAGTGTTGGGATTAAATTCAAACAGTGTTGGGATTAAAGAAAATGTTGGTACTGAGGATTAATTATCCACTTTAATAGAAATGGGGTTGATTTACTTTAGGTTTTTACCTCACATTTGATACCTTGATGATCTGTGAAGGTGAGTTGTTCGCAAACACAGCAGGAGTGGACTTTACACCCCATGTCATAACTGTATACACAGGAGAGGTAATACATTGCAATTATTGGTTTGTTTTGACTTAATTAAAGTGGGTGGAAGGAAGATCTCTGTGCAGATCTGAGGTGTGTAATGTGTTTGTGGGTACATTATGAAAATTAGATGTTAGTTTATTACTTGTTTTTTTCAGGATGTTGCAGCAAAGATTCTTTCATTTTCTCAAAAGGGTCCTCCAGAAATTAATTGTTGTAAACAAATTTAGTGCCATAGAATTTTAGTAATTCAGTAAAGGGGAAATTGCACCAATGATAGCTATTCATCATTATTTACACCGTGCCTTCAGGCACGGGCATACGCTAGTATATATATAAGGTATGAAGAAAATTTAGAATTTGATCTGAAAATAATTCTAAATAACTAATAAATTATCACTTATAACTCATTTGTTTTAAATAAAAAAAGATATTTCACGAACGATCACTTTTATTAGAAAAATAATATTTATTTCTATTTGTTTTGCCAAAAGTCACCTTTTAGCAATTGAGCTAAAAAATTTCATTTTTTTATCTTAGTTTGTTTAATTGACAATTGACATTAAAATAAAATAAACTAACAGAATTTACCATATTTCGCAAGTGCTAAAAGAGTCTAGATGAATAATAAGGAAAATGTTTAAGATTCACAATTGTATCCACAATGATATGGTATATATGTGTCAACTCTTGATTTTCTATACACTCAATGACATGGAGCTCAGCTCTCTTGTCATATCATTGTGGGTGAAACTGTGGGTATGTGTAATGCCCTAAAAAAAAACCCATACATCATACTATAATAACATGCTTAGACAAAAGAGAATAAAGCATAATTACATTTCATCAGAGTATTTATTACAAATGTATTACATGTTGACATCAAAAGTAAATGCCCTATGGGCTTACAACTTTCCAAGCCAACACTTGGTTACAAAAAGAGAGTACTAACTCTACACAAAATAAGCCCTTGGCTCGATATACATGTAATACAATGAAAACAACAAAAGGTAGTCTAACAGCCTCAAGCCTCCCAAGCTACATCCTTGGAGGTGGCATAACATCTGTACCTGAAAATGATGTCCCATATAGGGTGAGCCAACGCCCAGTAGAGATATGCTAAACATAATATGACCAATAACTAAAACATTAGCATTTGATAAATGTTTAACTCACATAAACATATTCATATCCCATTTCAATTACATGACAAATGTGTCCATGTTTCATTTCATTTTCCATTCCTTATCCAATTCTCAATTCATAACCATGGCTCAGAACCTGGCCAAACAATTTAAATGAGATCACATCTCATATCAACAGTATTTCTATTTCAGGTGAGACAATAACTCATATTAAACACTTCATACTTCATAATAGATACACATTTTGGTGCTGTATCAATGACAAACAAAAACAGTTCCATACTTCACAAATTATACACATTTTAGTGTTGTATCAATGTCAAACAAAAACACTTCCATACTTCACAAATGATACACATTTTAGTGTTGTATCAATGGAGTCCATCCCCTACCTCCTCCCAAACAATATTCGGTTTAGAGGTTCATCCCCTATATTCCCCTAAACCGTGGAGTACATACCCTATCTCCTCCCACACAACACAATGTATATAAGCAATTACCATATACATGTTCAACCAATACACAAATTCAGTGTACTATTCCAATTGCCACATTCGATGACACATTCATTTGATTAGTTTTAGTTTGCCTAATCATCATGCATTGTCTACAACAATCACGACTATCCTCCACCGATAGCCCAAAGCATTTATTTCTAAACAGATAATAAATACATCAATAGATAAATTATCAAAGGTGGGTGATTAATAATTCCAACTCCACCATTTCATCTCATATTGAGCCAATTTCATTATATTCAACTCAATTTCACATTCCCATAACAAATGTCATTAATTACGTTAATGACCCAAATATACCCAAACATGGCATTTTCCCAATTTTTCTCAAAATTGACCCAAAGGTCCAAATATTATCAACAACATCAATAATCTCTATTTAAGATCCCAAATTACAAGTTTATGGGTTGAAATCACAAAACCCCTCTTTTCATTTTGAAACCCTAACTCCCAAAATTTCTCAACTTCAACATTACATCAAAATAACCAATAGCTTAAGTCAAAGACCATAGAAATGAGTAGTTATCCCTACCACAAATTCGGAGCCCAAAGGAAGAAGGTGAAGAAATCGAAAATGCTCCAAATCCCAAGATTCTCGGATCAAAATGTAGCCCTCAACGATCCCCACACTTTTTACACAGGCCAAAGGGTAAAGGATCACTCCTACTAGATCAATCCCTAGAGAGAAGTTGTGTTTTTAGAGAGAGGAGCTCTCTAATGGAGTTTTGAAAAAGTAAGAGAGAGAAAGAAAAGTGAAAAGTGATCCAAAAAGGTGAGATCCCGAAGTGATATACAAACAGGTCCGCTCGAGCGGAGAATAGGATGCTCGAGCGTCAAGCACAAAAACTAGACCCGCTCGAGCGCAAGAAGTCACGCTCGAGCGCCAAGACACAAAAACAAAATACATCCGCTCGAGCGCAAATGCAAACCAGCTCGAGCGTAGATCTCCCTCTTCCAGTATTTTGTTCAGACATGAACACCCGCTCGAGTGCCAAGAGGCCCGCTCGAGCGTAAGGAAATCCGCTCGAGCGTGAAAAACACAACTGCAAAAGTTTTGTAGAGGCACGAAATCCTGAAAGAGTGCAAACCCTGCTCGAGCGCAAGAAGACCCGCTCGAGCGGATCACCTAAAAACTAGGCAACAATATTTGAGACTTAAACTCAACCAACCTGTAACAACCCTGCCTAACACATCCTAAAACTCAAATATAGGGAATTTAAAGAATGACATCAAGATATACAACCACCACCTCCACGAAACTTAAGTCCGGAGTACAATAAATAAAGAAAGGGAAAACCCGGATCGCTATAACCTTTCCCCCTTAAAGAATTTCGTCCCCGAAATTAAGTATAAGTTTTTTAAAAACATGATTTCTCAATTACTAACATTATTACAATGCTCAATTTAACAACTTGACCCATTACCAGTCATCTCATCTCTTTTCAATAGGCAAAATACAACATTTTCCACAACATGCATTAAAATATGCATTCCCTGAAATTCCACAAATTTCAATACCACCTTTCACAATCCTATATCATATTCAATGTTCATGATATATTTCTATTTCTACAATACATTCAACATATGCAATGTTACATTAAACTTCAATTTCAAGGCAAGTTTCAAAATACTCCCATAAACCAAAACATATACATTGTTTTACAACTTAAGACATCTTTAATGCTCTTAAAGTTCAACAATATTACAAAATTCCCGTTACATGGTTAAGCATTAACAAACAAGTCCGGATACTTTTCACGGACATCAACTCACATTCCCAAGTGCCTTCTTCCACTCCGTGATGCTTCCACAAAACTTTTACTAAGGGAATGGTCTTGCCTCGCAAGACTTGATCTCACATATCCAAGACCCAAACCGTCTCTCCTCATACGAGATATCCTCATTAACCTCTAAATCGGTCCAATCCAATACATGCAATGGATCCGGCTCGTACTTCCGAAGCATACTAACATGAAACATGTCATGCACTCCGGACAACTGCGGCGGCAAAGCTAAACGGTATGCAACCTCCCCAATCCTCTCAAGGATCTCAAAGGGACCAATAAACCAAGGGGACAACTTCCCACTCTTCCCAAACCTCATCAAACCCCGTCTAGGTGATATTTTCAAAAAAACATGATCACCTGTCTCAAATGCCAAAGGCCTCCTCCTACGGTCGGCATAACTCTTTTGGCGACTCTGGGCTCTAACAAGCCTCCTACGGATAAGCTCAACTTTCTCCGTCGTTTCCCTCACCAACTCCGGGCCCAACAAAGGTGCATCACCCACCTCAGTCCAACACACTGGAGACCTACACGGTCGGTCATACAATGCCTCAAACGGTGCCATACCGATACTCGACTGGAAACCGTTGTTGTAGGCAAACTCCACCAAGGGCAAGTGCCTCTCCTACGTCCCCCTAAAGTCAATGACACAACCTCGAAGCATATCCTCAAGGATCTGAATAGTACGTTCGGACTGCCTGTCAATCTGAGGATGATAAGCCGTGCTAAAGGTCAATCTAGTGCCCAAGGCACTCTGTAAACTCTGCCACAATCTAGCAGTAAAACGAGGATCTCTATCTGAGATGATCATCACTGGGACCCCGTGCAACCTCACTATGTCCCAAATATTCAAATTGGCAAGATGATCTACCGAATCTCTCAAGCGCATAGGAATAAAGTGTGCCGACTTAGTCAACCGGTCTACAACCACCCAAATAGCATCACTACCCCGCTGAGTCCTCGGAAGGCCTACAACAAGTCCATAGTGACATGCTCCCACTTCCACTCGGCAATAGGCAAGGGTTGTAACAAACCCGCTGGCCTCTGATGCTCGGCCTTCACTTGCTGACAAGTAAGGCACTTAGACACGAAAACTGCCACATCCTTCTTCATTCCCCGCCACCAAAACTGGCGACCCAAATCGCGATACATCTTGGTGCCTCCAGGATGCACCGCAAGGCATGAATGGTGAAACTCTCGGAGTACCTCCTCTCGGAAAGACTCCAGTACAAACAATCGGTCTCGGTATCTCATACTCTGGTCGGGATACTTAGACAAACCCTTCTCAACCTTCCCACTGGAGATCTTCTCTCGGAGGGATTCTATCTCAAGGTCGCCTCTCTGTGCCTCTAACACTCGAGTCACAAGTGTAGGCTGCGCCACAACTAAAAACAAGGTCGTAGCCTCAATGGATTCGCCCAGAAGCAAATCAAACTCACCAAGTGCACCCAACATCTCCCACTCTTGGATGGCTATACAAGCAACATCACTAATGGATTTTCTACTAAGGGCATCAGCCACAACATTGGCCTTTCCCGGATGATAGTGCAACTCTAAGTCGTAGTCCTCAATAAACTCCATCCACCTCCTCTGCCTCAAATTCAAGTCCCTCTGTGTAAACAGATACTTCAGACTCTTGTGATCCGAGAATACCTCGAATCTCTCACCATAAAGGTAGTGCCTCCAAATCTTCAAGGCAAAAATCACAGCTGCTAACTCTAGGTCATGTGTAGGGTAATTCCTCTCATGTATTTTCAACTGACGTAAGCCATAGGCAACCACTTTCCCCTCTTGCGTCAGCACACAACCCAAACCCTCTCGTGAGGCATCACAGTAAACAGCATAGCCCAAACCCCTCTCCGGAATAATCAACACGAGAGCGGTGGTAAGTCTAACCTTCAACTCCTGGAACGACTTTTCACAAGTCTCACTCCACACAAATTTGACCCCTTTCCGCGTCAGTCTAGTCAACGGTGAAGCTAGTTTGGAGAAATCCTTCACAAACCGACGGTAATACCCGGCTAATCCAAGAAAACTGCAGATCTCAAACACACTCTTAGGCTGTGCCCAATCTTGCACTACCTCAATCTTGGATGTATCAACGGACACCCCTTCCCAAGAAACCACATGGCCTAAGAATTTAACCTCTCTTAGCCAGAACTCACATTTCCCAAACTTGGCATACAGCCTATGGGCTCTAAGCAACTCAAGCACCACTCTCAAGTGTTCCTCGTGCTCCTCCTCAGACGGTGAATAAACCAGAATGTCGTCCACGAAAATGACCACAAAACGATCTAGGAATTCCCAGAATATCCGGTTCATCAAGTCCATAAAGACTGCCGGTGCATTGGTGAGCCTAAAAGGCATCACCAAAAACTCATAGTGGCCATACCTCGTACGGAATGCCGTCTTCGGAATATCCTCCTCACTAACCCTCAACTGGTGGTAACTCGATCTCAAGTCTATCTTAGAGAAACAATGGGAACCCTTCAACTGGTCAAACAAATCATCTATACGAGGCATAGGGTACTTATTCTTAACCGTAGCCCAGTTCAACTTTCGGTAATCGATACAAAGTCTCAAGGCACCATCTTTCTTTTTAGCAAAGAGGGTCGATACTCCCCACGGTGAAACACTAGGGCGAATAAAGCCCTTATCTAGCAATTCCTAGAGCTGAACCTTCAATTCACTCAACTAGGCTGGGGCAAAACGGTAAGGTGCCATAGAAATCGGCGCCGTGCCAGGCACTAAATCAATAGAGAACTCGATCTCTCAATGAGGTGGCAAACTAACGAGGTCCTCGGAAAAACATCCGAATACTCACAAACCACCCTCGGCAATACAATCTGGGTCTCATCACACTCACTACTCAAAAGGCTAGCAAGAAGACCACTAAGCTCACTCTGCCCTCGCGGATCATACCCCGGTGGCAACATACTACAAACCCGATCCCCCAAGAAATGGAAACAATCCCCTCTCAAAGTACATACTGTGACCCTCTGGCGGTAACAATCAATAACAGCCCGGTATGATGATAACCAGTCCATACCCAAAATAACATCAAAACCCAACATAGCCATAACTACGAAAAAAAATGGAAGCTGGCGGTCAGCTACCTCTATATCACACCCTCTACACCCTTGTTTCAAAATCAACTCACCCCCAACAGGTGATACAACACAAACAGGAGATGCTAACTGTGCCAACTCCAACCCCAAAATAGATGCAAATGTAGCAGATATAAAAGAATGTGAAGCACCCATATCAATCAACACATTGGCAACCGAGTTGCAAAACAAGAAGGTACCTCTCACAACAGATGGAGCAGGCACAAGATCCTGCATGGAAACAGCATACACGCGCCTTGTAGGCCCCTGATCTACCTGCTCACCTCTAGGAGCAAAAGACTGTTGCACAGACTGGGACGACGAAGCTCTCTGATTGGCCTTCGAGGTTTAAACTAACTGTGCGGGCTGAAAACTCTGCGTCTGCCTAGAACCAGGCACGCCCGATGTGGCCCCCAACTGCGGGCAATACCTCTTTAGGTGCCTTGCCTAACCACACTGATAACAAGACAGTGGCTGACCCCTACCCTGACTCTGGCCCTGAGGTCGAGCCGATGATGAAGCAGTTCTCTGACCTCCTCCCCTCTGCGGGCAAGTTGGAGACTTGTGGCGCAGCTGACCACATTTGTAACAAGTCACGTCTCCCTGACTACCTCTCCTAGAACCTGCACTCGGTACTGGAAAGGTACATCTAGCAAAGCCACCGTGAGAGTGTTGAGGGTTAGAACCCCTTTGTCTCCTACCATCACCCTGGCCATCCTGACTCCTCTTGGAGCCTCTCTGCCCCTCCTCCTCCTCTTGCATCATGATCTCCATATGGGCTGTAGCATCCACAAGATGCCCATAATCTTGGGTCATAGACCCCCCAACTCTCATCTTGAGCCCACGCCTCAGCTTTCGCTCAAACTCAATATAACGGCGTTCTTCGGACGCCACAAGCTCAGGTGCAAACCTGGACAAACTAGTAAAAGTTGCCTCAAACTCGCCTTGAAGAACTCACCAATTTGGAGCAAACTGGCTTCTCCCCGACACTTTGGAGATACAAACTTCTCCTGGAAAGCATCTACAAAGGCCTCCCAAGTGCCACCGATATGGTCCCTCATGAACTTCCACCATTAACCCGCATCCCCCTTTAGCTGGAAAGATGCCAAGGTCACCTTCAAAGCCCCGTTTTTTATGCCAAGCATCTCAAACGTCTTTGTCATCTGCTCCAACCACTCGTCAACCTTAAGTGGCTCTTTCGGGTCCCCCACAAACTCATCCGGATTAGACCGGAAAAACTCCCTCTTCAAGAAGGAAGGCCCTGCATCAACCACCTGGGCCTGAACTAGATTCTCAACTCTGAGAATGCCCATGGACTCCCTCAAAGCCCCTGCTATCTCGTGGGCTAAGATGCCCATAGCCTGCTGACCTGCTGGATCGGCCACATTGGCCTGACCAACCCTCTCCTGCTGTGCCAGAATATCATCCGGTGAAGGCATCTCCTGCCTACCACAACTACCACGTCTACCTCCTCGTCCCCATCCTAACATCCTAATAAAGGTAACGAAGAACATTAGCACATTCACAAATGTGCTGAAGCTATAACACTCGCGTCCTAATGCATTGGATAACTGTCATTCATTCCACGTAAGCACATAATCACATAAGTACTTACAAATTTCAATTCCGGATAATGATAGTCTCGAGGCGTTACTAGAGTTCCCAATAGAAATAGCATTGATCAAGTGCTTTTCTAACAAGACTCATAGAAACCCAAGGATCCAATCAATATCCTAGAAATTAAATCCCATACCTAAATAGTCACATAAACGTGTTATCACATAAGCACATAACATTACACCTAAGTCTCTAACAAGCGAGACAAACCCATTGTAATACTAATCACTTTCCACGTACCCAAAGTATTCAAACCCGGTACGCTCTGATACCAAGTTGTAACGCCCTAAAAAAAAACCCATACATCATACTATAATAACATGCTTAGACAAAAGAGAATAAAGCATAATTACATTTCATCAGAGTATTTCTTACAAATGTATTACATACTAACATCAAAAGTAAATGTCCTATGGGCTTACAACTTTCCAAGCCAACACTTGGTTACAAAAAGAGAGTACTAACTCTACACAAAATAATCCCTTGGCTTGATATACATGTAATACAACAAAAACAACAAAAGGTAGTCTAACAGCCTCAAGCCTCCCAAGCTACGTCCTTGGAGGTGGCATAACACCTGTACCTGAAAATGATGTCCCATATAGGGTGAGCCAACGCCCAGTAGAGATATGCTAAACATAATATGACCAATAACTAAAACATTAGCATTTGATAAATGTTTAACTCACATAAACATATTCATATCTCATTTCAATTACATGACAAATGTGTCCATGTTTCATTTCATTTTCCATTCCTTATCCAATTCTCAATTCATAACCACGGCTCAGAACCTGGCCAAACAATTTAAATGAGATCACATCTCATATCAACAGTATTTCTATTTCAGGTGAGATAATAACTCATATTAAACACTTCATACTTCATAATAGATACACATTTTGGTGTTGTATCAATGGCAAACAAAAACAGTTCCATACTTCACAAATGATACACATTTTAGTATTGTATCAATGTCAAACAAAAACACTTCCATACTTCACAAATGACACACATTTTAGTGATGTATCAATGGAGTCCATCCCCTATCTCCTCCCAAACAATATCCGGTTTAGAGGTCCATCACCTATCTTCCCCTAAACCGTGGAGTATATCCCCTATCTCCTCCCACACAACACAATGTATATAAGCAATTACCATATACATGTTCAACCAATACACAAATTCAGTGTACTATTCCAATTGCCACATTCGATGACACATTCATTTGATTAGTTTTAGTTTGCCTAATCATCATGCATTGTCTACAACAATCACGACTATCCTCCACCGATAGCCCAAAGCATTTATTTCTAAACAGATAATAAATACATCAACAGATAAATTATCAAATGTGGGTGATTAATAATTCCAACTACACCATTTCATCTCATATTGAGCCAATTTCATTATATTCAACTCAATTTCACATTCCCATAATAAATGTCATTAATTACGTTAATGACCCAAATATACCCAAACATGGCATTTTCCCAATTTTTCTCAAAATTGACCCAAAGGTCCAAATATTATCAACAACATCAATAATCTCTATTTAAGATCTCAAATTACAAGTTTATGGGTTGAAATCACAAAACCCCTCTTTTCATTTTGAAACCCTAACTTCCAAAATTTCTCAACTTCAACATTACATCAAAATAACCAATAGCTTAAGTCAAAGACCATAGAAATGAGTAGTTATTCCTACCTCAAATTCGGAGCCCAAAGAAAGGAGGTGAAGAAATTGAAAAGGCTCCAAATCCCAAGATTCTCGGATCAAAATGTAGCCCTCAACGATCCCCACACTTTTTACAAAGGCCAAAGGGTAAAGGATCACTCCTACTAGATCAATCCCTAGAGAGAAGTTGTGTTTTTAGAGAGAGGAGCTCTCCAATGGAGTTTTGAAAAAGTAAGAGAGAGAAAGAAAAGTGAAAAGTGATCCAAAAATGTAAGATCCCAAAGTGATATACAAACAAGTCCGCTTGAGCGGAGAATAGGACGCTCGAGCGTCAAGCACAAAAACTGGACCCGCTCGAGCGCAAGAAGTCACGCTCGAGCGCTAAGACACAAAAACAAAATACATCCGCTCGAGCGCAAATGTAAACCCGCTCGAGCGTAGATCTCCCCCTTCCAGTATTTTGTTCAGACATGAACACCCGCTCGAGCGCGAAGAGGCCCGCTCGAGCGTAAGGAAATTCGCTCGAGTGTGAAAAACACAACTACAGAAGTTTTGCAGAGGCAAGAAATGCTGAAAGAGTGTAAACCCCGCTCGAGTACAAGAAGACCCGCTCGAGCGGATCACCTAAAAACTGGGCAACAAGATTTGAGACTTAAACTCAACCAACCTGTAACAATCCTACCCAATACATCTTAAAACTCAAATATAGGGAATTTAAAGGATGACATCAAGATATACAACCACCACCTCCACGGAACCTAAGTCCGGAGTACAATAAATAAAGAAAGGGAAAACCCGGATCGCTATAGTATGTAGCATTGCTGAAACAATAAAATATTATGTGTAACTCTCATTTTCTTTTTTTATTGTATAAAAAAAATTTCACCATCACTTTTAATAGGAAAAAAAATGTTTATTTCTATTTAATTTTAGCAAAAGTCACTTCATAACTATTTAAGCTAAATATTTTTATTTATTTATTTTAATTTGTTTAATTAACAATTGAGATAAAAAAAAATTAATAGAATTTATTATGTTTGGCAATTGTTAAAAAAGTCATTTAACTTTCTTAATGTTTCTGTTTTGTTAAAAAAATATATATATTTGTATTAAAGAAATTTATTGTTCAAGTCTTTGTAGTTTAGAAGGATATAAAAAAAAATTACAAATTTAAAACCAAAAATGATAAAAAAAAATAAAAATATAAACTTTTAATAATAATTAATAATTTGAATACGTATATTTAATAACATATTATATCTATGATTTTTTTGGTAGAAAAAATTCTAATAAATACACACGAAATGCATCCACACCCATGCACATATGATTTTTTTTTAGGAGAAAATATTTCAATAAATACACGAAAAATTCACACACAAGTAAAGAGATTTGAACTAACGAATCCCAGTGAAATGTAAGAATTTTGACCAATTTAGTCACGTCCCCCGTTACCCACATATGTTTGATTGTGTTTGTTTTGTTTGTAATTTATTTAGTTTAAGTTTTAAAATCTAAAAATACTTACTTTAGTATGCAGTTGTTAAAAATGATAGAACGGATTGACAATCTAGGACTTTTCCAACAATCACTTTTGGTAAACAATCTTGCATGTAGTGGTGGACTCAGAAATTTAATATAGGGGTACTTATTGATTATAATCTCAAAATTTTTCTTTTTTAATTGATAATAATAATATAATAATAATTTTTCAAGTTAATATTAAACACAAAAAATTAATATTAGCACAAATTAATATTTTTAATTTTAGCACAAATCAAATCCTTAATTTTAACACAAACAACAACAAACCAAAATTCTTAATTTTAACATAAATCACCACCAATCAAAATTCATAATTTTAGCATTTCAAAATCTCTTATTTTAACATAAATAATAATAAATATTTTTTTTTAGAAAATCAAAACTTAACAAATAACTATAAATTAATACTCATATTTTTTATTTAAAAGTAAAAAATAATAAATAAAGTTACTTATAAATAATGAAGAGAAGACACCAATATTGTAGTGTGGTCCCAAATCTGTGTTGTGTGATCCCAATCTGATGAATCATGAGTCGGTAAATTGCAAAACAACAAACAGAGACAAAGAAGACAAAGAAAATACGGAGATACTTAATAAGTACTGTGAATAAATAAATAAAATAAAGAACTCCATACACTTTTAGAGTTTTAAAGATCCTGCTTGTTGTCGCTGAAAGCCTTGCCCAACAAAAAAAAAAAAAAAAAAGTCGAGACTTTGGAAATTGGGGGGGCGAGGGCCTGTATTAGTATTTCTCAGTGTTTGTGTGTATCAAGGTTTAGCTAGGAGTCTAGGACCCAAATTTTTTTTTTTTTTAAAAGTCAAGATGTGGGATGCCAGTATTTGGTTTGGGACTGTGTGTTAGTGTTTAGCAAAGGCTTAAAAAAAATTAAAAAAAAAGGTTGAAATGTCAGGGGGGACACGTGACACCCCTAGACCCTTAGTGCCTCCACACCTGCCTGTATGTACTCAGACACAATGATTTAAAACCTGGACCGAACAGGCCAGTCGGCCCAATGGAACCAGGACCTGCCTAGTTCGGTCGGAAAGAACCCCAAAACCGGACTAAGTAAAACCGCCTAGATTAAAAACTGAAGAAGCGCCAATTTAACCAGGAAAACCAGTGACCCAATACCGGTTATGAAACGACTAGGCGGTTGGAAAATCTTTAATTATTTTTATTTTTCTTATTTTCTTCTTTATTTCTTATATATATATTTCAAAATTTTGACCAAAAACTCTTACTTCAAGAGTCTCCTCTCATAAGGAAGAGTCTCATTGGAAGCTTGAGCAGATTATGAAAGTATATTACTATTTATAGGAAAAGATTTTTCAAAGAGAACCTACAAAATTCTATGTGAGATTCAATCAAATTATTTGAATCATATTGATTAGAGGGAGAGTTGAAAATTTCATTTCCCTCCAAAATTAAATCTAGCATTCAATCAATTTGTTTGGAAGGAATGTTAAAAAAATTTAATTTCTTTAAAACAAGTGATTTTTTCTTATCAATTATGACTTTATTAAATATTATTAATAAATACTATGCAACAATTTTTATTTTTGTTTGAGTATTTATATATGTTTTTATTGATTTGTAATTTAGAATTATATTTGATGATACAGTTTGTTCCAGGGGATAGATCAGGCTGATCCAAGCTCCTCAGGCCTGTGTCCGAACAATCAAGCCCACCAGATAACCTGCAAACAAGTTCAACGGGGAATGGGGTAGTCCCCCAGTGAACCCTCCGACGAGCAAGTTAGCAGAGGAAGTAGAATGTATAGAGAGAGATTGGAGATAAAAAGCTTAACCTTCTTCTTGTCTTCAACGTTTGCTTATATCCTTTGGTAATCATTCCGCTGTCTCTTCCGACCTGCCATCTTGGCCGAAAGTCTATGCTGTAGCTTACCTTGTTCAGGGTAAGGGAGTGTTGTTTCGACGGAGAGGTATTGTCATAATAAATGTTGTGATTGCTGCATTCATGGTGATGTGCAGTGGCAATAACTTTGCAGATCTTTGTCTGCTAATGTGGCTTGTCCTTTACCTGCCACATGTCTGAATGTCATTGGCTCTTTGCGCCATGTTGGACTCCAGCTGTTCTGGACTTCACCAGTTCGGTTATGTATTGGGCTCCAAGTGATGGGCTTGGGTTGTTCATAGTGGGCTATGGCCTTAGCCACGTCAGTAGTCCCCCATTCCTGAGTGCAGCTTTAGCCCAACGAAGAGAATACTAATGGATGGAAGTCGACCTGCAGAGGTGACCGAGTCAGTGGGCCGACCCTGAGGTGGACCAACCGTGAAGGGTGGCCGAGTGGAAGGGGTGACCACGAGGAGGGCCGAGTGGAAGGGCCGACCACGAGGTAGACCGACCGCAAAGGGTGGACGAGTTGAAGGACCGAGCACGAGGGAGGCCGACCGCGAGGAGGGCTGAGTGGAAAGGCCGACCACGAGGTGGACCGACCACGAAGGGTGGCCGAGTGGGAGGACCGACCACGAGGAAGGCCGACCGCGAGGAGGGCCGAGTAGAAGGGCCGACCGCGAGGAGGACCGACCGCGAAGGGTGGCCGAGTGGCGCGGGGCTCAAGAGGCGGCGTGTCACGTGGTGATTTGAAGTGGAAAAAATAGGGTAAGGGGAGAAGTCAGTGGATCATGGTCGTACACGTGGCAACATCTCGTAGGGGGAGATTAGGCGTTGGATCAGAAATGAAACAATAGGTCATTATGGGTGTTAAAAAGATAGTTTTGGCGGATGATTTGAAAAGTTTTTAAACTGGCGAAAATTAATTGGGATCCTTGGAATACGGGCAAACCGTGGGCTTTTGGCATTATTCGATTCACTTACTTGTTTACAAAAAATCAAAACATCCCAAGTGTAAACTCCTTTGTCGCTGTCGATACACCGCTGCAACATTTTTTCAATTTCCTTACACCTGCCTCCGAAGCAATTTGCAGACATACCATAGAAATGGCCCAGGAAGAAGCTGCGAATGCCAGGGTGGATCCACTTGGTGATGATGATGCAGTGGAGCTAGCGGAGCAGTATAGGACGGAGAGGGTGGGGGAGTCAGTGGTACGCTCCCATGGTTCCACCATGATAGCGGCTCCGAAGCCAATAAACCAGGTAGAACCAGATCACTGGCATGCAAGGGCAGACAGATCCATTCTTATAGTGACAGAGTTTGAGGGAATAAGGAGGAAGTTCCAAATTCCTCTGGAAATAGGGTTGAGGCTGCCGACATCTACCGAGAGGGCGTCAGATGTACGGCTGGGGGAATTCAGCTTATATGAGGAGGCGTTGCAGGGAGGTGTGAGGCTACCCCTTCCTCACGTGGTGGTTGATGTGTTGAATAAGCTAGATGTGGCGCCAGGTCAGTTGATGCCAAACGCCTAGAAAATACTGATGGCGTGCGCGAGTTCTTGGCTGCAAGCAACCGAAGGGTTGGCCCTGACGGTGGAGGAATTTTTCTCATGTTACAAGGCCTCCGGCCAGCAGGACGCTTGGGTTACACTGCAGGCGGTGGCTGGACGAGGTCTGGTGGCGGGTCTGCCATCTTCGGTAAAAGGCTGGAGGCCAAGATGGTTCTTTGTGGGGGCAAACGACGAGGCAGGAGTTCATACAACTTGGAAGGTGCCCACCAAATCGGTTGAGCCCAAGCTGGACAAGGCAACTGAGGACCGAGTGAAGAGGGTGAGGGAAGAGAAAGGCGTAAGGTGGGACAAACTTGTCCTGCCGTCGGTTTTGTTTGCCTTGAACTTAGGACTGCAGCCGCTGGGAGGGGGTCTAGAAAGGAAGGAGTTGGAGGTGCAGAGAAAAACGGAGGAGGAGGAGGAGGAAAGGAGGTTGTTCGCGTGGGCGGACAAGTATAAGGAGTCTCAACTGCGGCCTACTCTGAAACCGGTTGCAAGAGAGAGGATCCGACAGCGCCCCAAGCCGTTAGGAGAAAAAGACTTCAGCAGTTTTGTGCCTCGACTGCCTCCAGTGGATCCTGTGAAGGAGCAGGCGAATAAGGAGGGGGAGGCTCGGAAGAAGAAGAAGAAAAAGAAGAAGAAGAAGAGTGCCCCTGAGGGGGTTGTAGATGAGCCTGGGTCGAAGAAGGCGAAGGTCGTCCCAGTAGTGGTGGAGACCCCTATGGTCAAGAACACCCCAGAAGTGGTGGAGGTCGCCCCAACTATGGAGGTTATGGAGGTCGCCCCCGCAGTGGTGGAGATCACGAGGGTCGCCCCCGAAGTACAAGCAGAAGGTGGGGCAACTGGCGCTGAACTAAGTGGAGGAGAACAGGCCCAAGGTAGTCCTGCGCCCCAAGGGGGGGTCAGTCTTACTACTGTGATCTACCACGCTCGCGCAGTGGCTGGGCGGCTAGAGGGAGAAGAAGGCCCAGCCAGGGCAGGTGCAGATCGCCTGGTGGCTTATGTAGAGGAGGCATCCGTGCGCTCAGCAGCAGTTGGATTCAATGAGGCTGAGCTGCTGAGGGGGTTATACTCTGCTCAAATGGAGGTAACCACCTTAGCAGGGGCTCTGCTGAGAAAGGCGGGGGCTGCAAAACTCAAGACAGATGAGGCCAGGGCTCATCTTGCAAAGTTGAAGAAGGAGAGTGCAAGTTGAGAGAGTGCCTACGCTGATCTGCGAGCAGTCAAGTTAGAGCTGGAGAACACATGCCGCCAGGTTGTGTCGCTCGAGTTCCAACTGGCTGGCGAGCAGAAGAAGTTGGATGAGGCCCAAAAAGCCTGTGCGGTCGCGGTCGAACGGCATGAAGAGGCAATGACCAGTAATGAAGAGCTGGTCACACAGAAGGATGAGGCAGACGTGAAGATTGACGGTCTGCAGAAGGAGCTGGAGGGTGAACGTGTAAAGGCAGTGGAGGAGAGGGAGAGGGAGAGCCTTCAGAAGGAGTTGGAGGCAGAGAGAGACAAGGCATCTTCTGAGAGGGCGAGCCTGCAGAGGGAGTTGGCTGAAGAGAGGGCCAAGGCAGCCTCTGAAAAGGCGACCCTGTAAAAGGAGATGGAGGAAGAGAGGGCTAAGGCCGCCTCTGAAAGGGCAACCCTGCAGAAGGAGCTGGATGAAGAGAAGGCTAAGGCAGCCTCTGAAAGGGCGGCATACCCCGATCTGTACGTTGCAGCGGTTGATCAGTTCAAGGGGTCTGCTGAATTTCAGATGGCAGTTGATGCCGCGGTCGCTAGCAGCTTGGCGAGGAAGGAGTTTGGGAGGGGGGCCCATCGAGGACGACTGCTGGAGAAAGAACTGAAGCAGAAGTTATTGAGAGCTTCCAGCAGTCAGACTTCTATAAACACGAAATGGCTGAGTACTGGGACAGAGGCTGGAAGATGTTCAAGCGTAGAGCTGAAGAACTGTTCCCAGACTTAGACCTCAGTAGTGTAACAATTAGTGAAGACGATGTGGCCCAGACCCCCCTGGATGAGGGTATTCAAGAAGAAGATCTCGTCTCCAGTGAGGAGGAAGGAGTGGAGTGAAAAAGTTTGTACTTACGAATTTTTTTGTGTTTTTTTTTTTTTTTTTTTTTTTTTGAAATTGCTGTAATGAACTTATGTACAAATTTCTGGATAAATAAAATTTCAGTTATGTTTTAATTTGATTGTCCATCCTTGTGCAACTGAAGAGAATGAGAATGATGGCTTGTGTACAACTCATTGTGAAGTGCAAAGTGGAGTTAAACTTGTAATAAAAACTAAATTTAAGAACTCCTCAGTGCAGAGTGAGATTGATCTTGTTATAAAAACTCAATGCAGAGTAAAGTTAAGAACTCATCAATGCAGAGTGAAATTAAACTTGTTATAACGACTCAATTCAGAGTAAAGTGTTCTAACTAGTGAAGGAAACACGTAAGAACGTCTTTGGAATTTGACTGAGTAAAGAGTGGTGTAAAAACTTAGACCTGGAATTGTGACTAAGTGTTCTACTAATGCCACAATCATGAAGTTTCACTGATGCCGTAAGTAACTCAGTCTGGACCTGGAATTGATGTTGCAAGTAACTCAGTCTGGACCTGGAATGGTGGCGCTCAGTCTGGTTGAGACTTGTTATGCTCAGTCTAGCTAAGGATTGGTCTGGCCGAGTGCATCAAGCTTAGTCTGGCGGAGGCTATTTGTCGCTCGTCTGGACAAAGCTTTTGATGCTCAGTCTGGCTGAGGCTTTTTGTGCTCAGTCTGGCTGAGGCTTTTAGTGCTCAGTCTGGCTGAGGCTTGTGGCGGTTGGTCTGGCCGAGGCTTCTGGTGCTCAGTCTGGCTGAGGCTTTTGGCGGTCGGTCTGGCTAAGGCTTCTGGTGCTCAGTCTGGCTGAGGCTTTTGCTGTAATCAAAACGTCATTGAGACACCATATAGATAACTGAGCTATATAATTGTTGGCAGGGAAAGTGTAACCCAGTTAAGTGAAAAGTTACATTGTGTGAGAGGATAACTAGAATGTTTAAGTATGTAAATTTGCCGAAAAGAAAATACAATAAATGAGCAGTACAAAAGTAGGAGCTTATTAAAAGTAGTGTTTCAGGTGTTCGGCGTTCGGCGTTCCATAGGTGCGGGAGGTCTCGACCTTCTATGTCCTGAAGTCGATAAGTGCCTGGACGTGGTCAGGCTTTCACAATGTAAGGTCCCTCCCATTTGGCTGCCAGTTTACCCTCGGTCGGATTTTTGGTGGCAAGAGTTGCTTCTCTCAGGACAAGGTCCCCTACAGCGAACTCCCTTGGTCGGACTTTGCGGTTGTAGTGTGTTCTTATTTTCTGTTGGTATGTGGCCAATCTGACAGCAGTGGTCTCTCTGAGCTCTTCAATTAGGTCCAGGTCTGCCCGACGGAGCTCTTCGGTGAGTGCTGGATCCGGATGTAAAACCCTGGGAGTAGGTAGACCGACTTCCACTGGAATGACAGCCTCAGCGCCGTATGTTAGGTGGAAAGGGGTTTCCCCAGTAGGAGTCCGAGCTGTAGTTTGGTAAGCCCAGAGTACATTCGGTAGTTCCTCAGCCCAAAGTCCCTTAGTAGCTTCTAGCTTAGTCTTGATGATCTTTAAAAGAGAACGGTTGGTGACCTCAACTTGGCCGTTGGCTTGGGGATGACCAGGGGAAGAGAAACATGGTTAAATCTGCAGGTCTGCACAGAACTTCCTGTACTTAGCGTTGTCGAATTGTTTGCCGTTGTCGGAGACGATGGCCTGAGGGATGCCAAACCTGCAAACGATCGACTGCCAGATGAACTTGGTTGTGTTCCGCTCGGTGATGGTGGAAAGGGGTTCTGCCTCTACCCACTTGGTGAAGTAATCAATGGCAACAATCGCGAACTTGGTCTGGCCTCGGCCGGTGGGAAGTGGACCAACTAGGTCGATCCCCCATTTGACGAACGGGTAGGGGCTGCAGAGTGTGATCAACTCAGTAGGAGGAGCATGTGGGATGTTGGCAAAACGCTGACACTTATCACATTTGAGGACGAAGTCAGTCGCATCTTGATTGAGAGTAGGCCAGAAATAACCAGTGCGAAGTACCTTGTGGGCCAGGGATCTCCCGCCTGAGTGGTTACCACAGATACCTTCGTGGATTTCTTGCATCACATAGGTTGCTTGAGCAGGATTGAGGCATCGCAGATAGGGGTGTGAAAAGCTACGTTTGTACAGAATACCACTGACCATAATGTAATTGGACGACCGGGCCCTGACTTTAGCGGCCTGCTGTTTGTCATTCGGCAGTTCCTCCGTTGTCAAAAGCAAAAAGATGTCGGACGCGCAAGGGATGGCTTCATTTTGGAGGAACTGGACTTCTTGCTGATCGGGGGACATGGCTGGATATGCTAGGTATTCGAGGCGGACACCATGGCGGAGGTCGGATTGGTCTGCAGAAGCCAACTAAGCCATCTCATCTGCCTTAGAATTTTCCGCTCGAGGAATGTGCTTGATGTGGAAGGTATTGAAGAGGCGAACAAGGGGAAGTGCAATATCCCTGTAAGCCCGCATTGTGTCCTCTTTGGCGTCGAATTCCCCCATGATTTGTCCGACGATGAGCTGGGAGTCGTTGAACACCTGGATGTGGCTGACTCCTATATCCCTGGCTAGGCGAAGACCTGCTATCAATGCCTCATATTTGGCCTTATTGTTACTGGCATCAAACAAGAAACGGAGAGCACATTTAAAATAACCACCCTCAGGGGCGGTGAGGATAAGGCCGGCCCCACTACCTTCCCTACGGGATGATCCGTCGACGTTGAGAGTCCACGAATGAGGGTCTTCAGGGTCGGCAGGAGTTGGTGGGGGTGGAGGGGCAGTGGTTGGGGTAGGGTTAGTGAATTCCAGGATGAAATCGACGATAGCCTGCCCCTTAATTGCTGTTCGAGACCGGTAGGAGATGTCAAACTGGCTGAGTTCCACTGACCACTGCATGAGTCTGCCCGAAAGTTCTGGTTGCTGCATGGCCTTCTTCAAGGGTTGATCGGTGAGAACCACAATAGAATGGGCTTGGAAGTAAGGATGGAGTCGTCTGGAGGCAGTTACCAAGGCCAAGGATAATTTTTCTAACAGTGGGTAGTTCTGATGTAGTAGACTGGCCGTTGTATAGAGCTGTCTTCCCTGATAAGAGCTACACTGACCGCGGTATTTGACACGGCTAAATAGAGGAAGAGGGATTCGCCCATGATTGCCTGTGAAAGGATGGGGGGTTGGCCATGCACTGCTTCAGCTGTTGAAAAGCCTCTTCGGATTCGATTATCCATTCAAAAGTTTGCCGAAGAACTTTGAAGAAGGAGAGGCACTTATCGGTTGCAAGGGAGATAAAGCGGTTGAGAACGGCAACTCGGCCAGTGAGTCTCTGAACCTCCTTAACTGTTCTCAGTGACTACATCTCAATCAAGGCCTTGATCTTTTCGGGGTTAGCTTCAATGCCCCGCTGACTGACCATGAACCCTAAGAACTTCCTAGATCCCACGCCGAAGGCGCACTTTTCTGGGTTGAGCTTCATTTGGTACTTACGTAGGGTGGCGAAGGTCTCTCGCAGGTCGGTTAGATGGTCAGCAGAGAGTTTGCTCTTGACTAGCATGTCGTCGACATAAACTTCCATATTCCGACCTATCTGATGATGGAAAACAACATTGACCAAACATTGGTAGGTGGCCCCAACATTCTTCAGTCCGAACAGCATCACGCGGTAGTGGTAGGTACCTCAGTCGGTAACGAAGGAGGTATGTTCCCGGTCGGACGGGTGCATCAAAATTTGGTTGTACCCAGAGAAAGCATCCATGAAGCTGAGCATTTGGTGGCCGGCCGTGGCGTCGACCAGCAGATCTATGCGGGGAAGAGGATAGCTGTCTTTGGGGCAAGCTCGGTTCAGGTCAGAGTAATCAACACAGAGTCGCCATTTTCCATTGTTCTTGCGGACAAAGACCACGTTTGACAACCATTTAGGGTAGTCCACATTTTTTATGAATTGGGCCTCAAGGAGCTTGTCAACTTCTGCGGCAATAAGAGTATTGCGCTTAGGATGAAAGATGCGCTGCTTTTGGCGGTATGGTCGGAAATGGGGTTCAATGCTAAGGCGATGGGTTATGAAGGAGGGGTCGATACTCGGCATATCTGAATGTGTCCAGGCAAATACATCATTGTGCTCGGTAAGGAGGGCGGTAAGGTCGGCCTTTGCTTGGGAGGAGAGTTGACTGCCGATCTTGGCAGTTTTCATTGGGTTGGTGGGGTCGATGGAAACCTCAACGAGCTCCTCAACAGGTTCTCCTTTGACCAGCTCATCCTCATCTCGGACGTCAAGTCCTTCAATGATCATAGCCTCCTTCAGCTTGACTTCCTTGAGTGAGGCAACATAGCATTCTCTGGCCACGGTCTATTCTCCCCTCACTGTTCTGACTCCAAGATCAGTGGGAAACTTAATGGTCAGGTGGTAAGTGGAGGTGATAGCTTGGAAAGCGTTGAGGGCAGTGCGACCAAGGATGATGTTGTAGGCAGAGGGGCAGTCAACGACAGGGAAGGTGAGCAACTTCATGGTCTGTCGTGGGTACTCACCGATGGTGATGGGGAGATCGATGGAGCCGATGGAGATCACCCGGTCGCTAGTGAAACTGACCAAAGGGGTTTGGAGGGGAGACAGGCTTTCCTCCCCAATCTTGAGGTGGCGAAAGCAGTTGAGGAATATGATGTCTGAAGAACTGCCATTGTCGATGAGACCTCGTCTGACCTTGTAGTTGGAGAGGATGGCAGAAATGACGAAAGGGTCATCATGAGGATAATGGATGCCTGTACAGTCGGCATCCGTAAAGGTGATGGGCTCTATCCACTGCTTGGGCTGTTTGGAGGGTCGGTCTGCCGTGGCAACTGCCTTGTCTGAGCCCTGCCTTATTTTTCTGAGTTTTGCTTTCTAAACCGAGCGGGATGTTCCACCATAAGCAAGGCCTCCTGAAATGACTCGGATTTCTCCAACCGGTGGAGGGGGATTGCCTGGCGGCCGAGGCTGTTATTGAGGGCGATCATGGCCTTAGTTAGGTTGGGCTGGCTGCCGGGGTGGGGTGCGCCACCGATTGTTTCTGAGGGGCTCGGTTCTGTGCCACTGCTAGGGGCGTGTGTCAGTGAACTGGCTGAGACGCCCTTGACGAATTAGGGTCTCGACCTGATCCTTGGGGTTGATGCAATCATCAGTGTTATGGCCATGGTCCTGGTGGAAACGGCAATATTTGGACTGGTCCTTCCGATTTGAAGGGGTTCATGAAGGTAAGGGCCATTTGAGCGGGTAGTCCCGTTGGATCTGATGGAGGACTTGTTCTATGGGAGAATTAAGAGGTGTGTACCGCTCGAACCGATTGGGCAGTCGGTCGGTATAGTGGGGTGTTTGGCTATTATACTGGGTGTGTCTGGGTTCTGAGTCTTTTCTCTTTTCTCTAGGAGTCGGGTTTTTAGTTATTGGATCCTACCGAGCAGCTAGTGAATCTTCGGCATTCATGTATTTCTGGGCTTTGGAGAGTAGGGCGGCCATGGAGGTCGGGGGATTTTTAGAGAGGGAGAAAAGGAAATCGGACGACCGCAGTCCGGCCATGAAAGCCGTGAGGATGACCTTGTCATCGTTCTCCGCTACTTGTAGGGCTTCGGTGTTGAAGCGGGTAACGAAACTGCGCAGCGACTCCCCCTCGGTCTGTTGGATGTTGAGGAGTTGGGTTGCCGGGCGGCGTTGGTGCTGGGCCCCAATAAAATGGCTAAGAAAGGAGTCACTGAGGTGCTGGAAAGTGGAGACAGAGTCTGTTGGTAACTGGCTGAACCACAGTTGAGCTGACCCCTTCAGTGTCACAGGGAAAACTCGACACATGATCTCGTTAGGGAAGGCATGAAGGATCATGAGGGTACGGTAGGTCTCCAAATGGTCCACTAGATCTGTCGTACCGTCAAAAGAGTCAATGGTGGGCATTTTGAACTTGGCGAGCAGGGGTTTGTCTCGGATGGAGGCGACAAATGGCGAGTTTGTCGTGATAGAAGGTTTGTGCTGGATGTTCTACATGACCCCTTGGAGTTGGAGCTTCATGGCCCAAAGTTCAGCGTCCTAGAGGGGAATGTTGTCACCACCGGAGGAAAACGGGGGCTGGACGCTGCTGGCTTCCCCTTTGGGGGCTGGTGCCACGACCGATGGGTGTGGGGGTAGAGGTGGTGGATTTATATGTGGAGGAGGAGGTTGCAAACCTTCCAAGTTGGGTGGATAGGGTTGCAGGGCAGTATGGCTCTAGGCTCGTTCTTGGTTGGGTGGAATATCTGGAGGTGGTAAGGGTGGCATAGGAAGGTTTCTTTGGAGTAAAGCATTTATCAGGGCCTGGTTTTGCTCGGCCATGCAATTAATGCTGTTGGTAAGCTCGATGAAATATTGTGGTGGGTTGTTTCGATTGGGAGGGTCGGTTTGATGGTCGGCAACATTATGATGAGAAGGCATGGATCTAGTCATGACCATACACTTTGATGGGTAGGAGGAAAAGGTTGTTGGGAGAGGGTCACCGGCGACAATGAGCACAACTGGCGCACGGATGAAAACCGCTTCCCACAGACGGGGCCAACTGATGATACAGTTTGTTCCAAGGGATAGATCAGGCTGATCCATGCTCCTCAGGCCCACGTCCGAACAATCAAGCCCACCAGATAACCTGCAAACAAGTTCAACGGGGAACGGGGTAGTCCCCCAGTGAACCCTTCGACGAGCAAGTTAGCAGAGGAAGTAAAATGTAGAGAGAGAGATTGGAGATAGAAAGCTTAACCTTCTTCTTGTCTTCAACGTTTGCTTATATCCTTTAGTAATCATTCCGCTGTCTCTTCCGACCTGCCATCTTGGCCGAAAGTCTATGCTGTAACTTACCTTGTTCAGGGTAAGGGAGTGCTGTTCCGACGGAGAGGTATTGTCGTAATAAATGCTGTGATGGCTGCATTAATGGTGTTGTGCAGTGGCAATAACTTTGCAGATCTTTGTCTGCTGATGTGGCTTGTCCTTTACCTACCACATATCTGAATGACATTGGCTCTTTGCGCCATGTTGGACTCCAGCTGTTCTGGACTTCACCAACTAGGTTATGTATTGGGCTCCAAGTGATGGGCTTGAGTCGTTCATAGTGGGCTATGGCCTTAGCCATGTCAATATTTTTTAATTATATAATATTAATTATGACTTTACAGTTCAATCGCTTTGACACGACGGTTAAACCGTGACCCATACACTCGATATAGCGACTCCGGTTTTGACCCGACATTTTATTATGTTCCAGACTCAGGTTTCATGGTTCAATGTTGTTGTCCATCTCTTATTATCCTTGTTGTTCCTTAGATTGGTCATTTGGATTGTAGTTATGTGTTTGGAACATATTAGTTGCTTGTTTTTCCAAACCTACGTTGCCCAAATTTTTACTCCTCCGCTCGAGTGGCCATTCTTGCACTTGAGTGGGCTTTGCAATTTTTCTCCTCTGCTCGAGTGTCCATTATTACGCTCGAGTGGGATTGGCAAATGCTTAGTATTTTTTATTTTATTTTTTTTGCAGACTTGCAAATGCTGGAAGAGTGTATTCGACGCTCGAGTGTCGCTTCTTACGCTCGAGCGGAACGTTGTGTCTGACGCTCGAGCGTCACTTTCCACACTGGAACGGATTGCGTGTATAACAGTCCGTGAAGATGACCTTTTTCATCACTTTCCATTCCTCTCTCTCTCTAAAACTCTCTAGAACCTTAGACCTTGAGTCTCTCTCTCTAAAACTCATATTCTCTCTACTATTTCACCTAGATCCATTGGATTCTTCACCCTAGTGCCTTTGAGAAAGAGGTAGAGCACGTTGTAGGCTCTCTTTTCATCTGAACGAAAGTGGGTTTCGGTGTTTTTGGAGTTTCAACCTTGCTTTGCTCGTCTTCTCTTCTTGAGGTAGGGATTTTCTACACTTTCATATGGTCTTTAGCTTAATTATTTGTTGTTGTGTAACAATGGTGTGAAATAAAAAGAGGGGTTTTTGGTGGATGGAAAATAAGTGGTTATGGAGTTTGAAAATGAGGTTCTATTATGTCAAAATTGTTGATTTTGGTACTTGGGTTGATATTTGAAAAGAGAGAGCTTTGCCCTAAATGGGTCAAATTGTTATTTTGCACAAATAACTAAAATTGATAATGTTAATGTGCAATTGGATAATTGTTGATGTAAATAGTGGAGTTGGACACGTCTTGTCTCCCACTTATGGAAATTTGAACAATTTATCTATTGAGAAGATTGCATATATGTTTAGAAATATCTGTATTGGGCTACCGGTGGAGGATAGCTGTGATTGTTGTAGAAAATGCATGAGGATGAGGTAAATTAAAACTAATCTATTGTTAGTTGTCATTGAATATGACTATGCTTTAAATACATTGTATATGTATGATGTTTGGGAGGAGAAATGGGATGTACTCCATTGTTTAGGAGGAGATAGAGAATAGACTCCATTGAAATTAAGTTGGCCAGAGTCTCTAGGGTGAAAGTCCCGAAATCGTGTGCATACATGGGTGCCGATCTCGCAGACGAAATTTTCGTAAAATGGCAGATTTGAAGTGTTAGTGTGGTAGTGTATTGAATTGGAAAACTACTGAGTTGTAGTCTCAGTTGGATTGTTGAAAGATAATGAAATCGACTCATGAATTGAGAATACTGAAAGAACTTAAACTGAATTGAAGGAATATAATTGAAATATGAACTTTGGTACCTTATTATCACATAAAATGTGAATATTTTGCGATGGGCATTGTATATGCATTGTACACTTATATCTTTGTTAAATTTTATATACTGTGTTAGATTGTTTCTATTGGGTTTTGGCTCATCTTATTTGGGAAAAACCATTTTCAGGTGTGGGTGATATGCCTCCGCCAAGGCAATAGCTTGGAGAAACTTTTGGGAGCAAGAGCTTTTTTATTTTGTTATACTCTTTTGTTTAGCCAAGGGTTTTAAATTGTATTGAGTTAGGCTAACTTTTGTATAACCAAGTAAGGACTTTGAAAGATGTAAGCCTATATGGGCATATGACTATTTGTTTAGTTTCAATTCTCTTTTCATTACAACACATGCTGTAGATTCAGGATGAACATTTGTAAATGTATATCGCATGTGTTAACTTTTGTAAACGAACTCTGATGAATAAAAGTATCTTATTTATATTATTCTTACGCTTATGAGTTGGTTTTAGTGCATTATTTTCGGGGCATTACACCCGATCCAAAATTTTAATCTCTTTTCTAATAATGTGTTTTAAACTTTAGAAAAGAAAACAATAATCAACTATATTAATGTACAAAAGTTATTTATCCTCATCTCTATTGTATTGATTTTGTCATTCGTGGTTATTATTAATGTGATAATGGCATATCATATAATTAAAAAAAAAAAAATTTACTATAGCCAAGGGTGGAATTAGGACTTCAATATTAGTGGTCAAAAGATATTATGAGATGATTTCTATTAGATGGACAAAAGGATTGAGTTATATAATTATATTTAAATATTTCAAATAATTATTAACATATCATTTAATATAAGTCAATTAAAATAAAAATCTATAGAACACTAGTGTTGATCTCAATTTAAAATGTGAATTACTTTTTAATTCATATAATTATTGTCTTAGGCCCTTAGTTTTATAAACTTTATAAGTCGTCTAATTAAACAAAGGGTCTAGACAGTTCTAAAGGTTGTTAATAATATATATAAAATATCAAAATATTTATAATCTCAATACACATACATATCAATACACTTTTTACATACTTTTTGAAATTGTTTTTAGCATTTTCCTTAAACAAATTCTAAGCATCTAGATAAGAGATCAATGATTATTATTTCTCTTACAAGCTGATGAGATGTGAATTATATAAAATCATGATAAGTTTACTAAATCATCGTCTTCTTCTTATTATTATTATTTATTTTTTTGGGTCAAGGAAAGAAAGTAAAAAATGAGAGACCATACTCGCAACAACTATAAAATTCAAAGTTAGCCTTCACACTTTGTGAAAGAGCATCTCAACAATTTAGTCTTTATATTTTAATATATATATATATATATCTATTGATTTCATCCTTGTTGAAATTGAATAATAAGAAAAATCAAACCACATGAATCTTTAGCTCATTTCCAAAGTTTTTTTTTTTTTTTTTGTAAATGTCTCTAATGATCATAAAATGTGCTTAAATAGCTCTTGCGGGAGTACTTCACGTCCAAATTTTTAGAGATAAGTGGTAGGATAACCAAATTAAAACACAAGTTAATGTAAATGAAAGGTACGATAATTTTTTCTCGAGAAAAGTTAGGGATCATGAAAATTCTTTCATGAAAATGATCATGAAAGAGTTTTGATCCTTGGATTACCTTGATTAGTGTGTGGTGCTTTATTCTAAGTGTAATCCAAGAGTCACAAAGTTTTCATGATTATTTTCATGAAAGATTTTTCATGATACCTAACATTGCTGTTTTTCCTCACATGGAAGAGAGATCATCAATTTTTTAATATTCGAGTATCTGGGACCACTTATGTGCACCTCAATTAATTCTGGAGCCTTGAAGTTAACGGTTAGATAAACTTCTAGTGGATTATCAATTTAGTAAATCGAAGGATCTCGCAACGGTCCACAAGAAAGAAACATGAATCCACAACACGAACCTTGAATATAAAAAGGAAGAGAAGAAATTCTCATAAGAGAAATTTGAAAATTATTGATGAAAAATTGTATTGCTCTAAAGTCGTTATTTATAATAAGAAAATGTTATTTGAATAGGAAATACCTAATTGAACTAATTTTTCGGTAGACAAGAACATAATTTTTAAAAAAAAAATTAAAATTGTCAAATTTGAGTTAAGTCCAAATCTAAATATTAAAACATTCAAGAAACATGGAAAAATAAATACTGGAGAGAGCTTTTAAGATTAGTTTTTTTAAATGATTTTTCAAAAGATATAAAAAAAAAAATTAATGTATTTGGAAAGTTATTAAAAAAAATTATAAGTAAAAAATGTTATATTGCTTTTTTTTTTTTTTTTTCAACTGATGACAGACTTTTTGATTTTTTAATTCTCAAATTTTGACTCTAATAACAAATCAAATCTTAATTTTTTAATTATTTCAATTTAATCTCCAAACTTTTTAATTGTATTGATTTAATATTTTTTTTCTTTATTACGGTTGACAATCATTTCTCACTATTACCGTCATCTATCACCACACATCCTCTACCCCAATTCAGTACCATCACTCCATCCTTTTTTCACTATCCACCGTTATTCATCCTCTTTCCCAACTCATTGCCACCCATCTCCTTCCTTTTACAACTCATAGCTAATGTCGCCGTCCAACACCGCTAACCAAAAGTGCATAATTATAAAAGATAGATAGAATTGACACTACAAGAATTAACACTTTTAGCAACAAAAAAATTGGTCGCTAAAAGTCTATTTTTGGTCGGCAAAAATTATCCGCGACCAATTTTTTTGGTAGCTAGTTTGGTCGCCAATTGAGGGTCGGCAAAAGTAATTCGCGACCAAAATTTTCGTTGGTCGGCAAAAGTTGGATTTGCCGACTAAATTTTTGGTCGCTAAATATTTAATTACCGCGACTAATTTATTTGTCACTAAAACACTTTGGTCGCGAAAAGTGATATTTTCCCGACCAAATTTCTTAATCGCCAATTGTCACATTTCGCGACCAAAAAGTTTGGTCGCCAATTATCACATTTCGCAACCAAATTTTTTGGTCGCCAATTATCACATTTCGCGACCAAAAAATTTGGTCGCCATTTGTAACTTTTCGCGACCAAAACTTTTGGTCGGCAAAAGTGAGTTTCCACGACCAAGAGCTGTTTTGGTCGGCAATAGATGTATTTTTTGCGACCAAAACTCTTGGTCGGCAATTATCATTTTTTGCGAAAAAAAAATTATTTTGGATGCCGCGACTAATAAATTGGTCGTCAAAGCAAGAAAACAATACACCTGTAATATTTAGCGAATTCATAATCAAAACAGGACGAATTCATAATCAAAAGAGGTCTTATTATAAAATTTTCTATATCCAAGTTTCAACACATAACTCAGTAGCAGCAACATTGATTCCAAAAACAAGGAACAATTCACAAAACCCTATTCTAAACCCCAAAAAACAAAAAACAATTCATTCCAACAAAAATTTAACATAATCAGCATCAATTTCAAAAAAAAGAACATCTGGTGTTAACAAGGTTAAGTATTGTTGAGTATTGTTGTTCTTTTTTATGTAGGGCATCCAGCTCCTTTTTGGCCTCTGCAAATCTCTCTCTTTGTAAATGCTGGCGTCAACAAGATAAACTACAGAATCCACCTGCATGATGATCAAAAATTATATACTATTTGTGAACAAAATTCAAGACTCTTTGTCATATAAATGAGCTGTGATTTGTCCTTTTCATGCCTTGACAGAGAAAAAAACTAACAGCAATAACAATAACAGGATGGAAAAACATTTATTCGGGCAGTAGTTCATTTAGCCAAGATTCAGCCCTGATACTCAGAGAGTCTTGCATAAAAAATTTCTATCATAAAAACCTCTTCTTCCCTGATACTCATTCCAATTGTATTTTCTGTGATTAATTTTGTGATCGATAGTGTTGTAGAATTATTGAATTTTTATACTTTTTCTCTCAACAAATTCTGTTAACAAACTCCATTTTTCCATTAGTACAAAAAAAATTAGTGCTAATAACATAGTTGTGGACACACAATCACACAAATGATCTCCCTGTCCAGCAAAGAATGACTAACAAAAAACAAATTCCACAATTTAGAAAGACCATAATCAATGCTCAAGGGTCCCCTTCATAACATGGTTTAAAAAGAGGTAATAAATAAAAAGACAGACTCACCCTCACTTCTTTTATAAAGTCGATTCTCATAACTCCAATCTACACATCACAACCAGAGACAAACAACACTTGCCATCATGCCAGGTTACAACCTCACGCAATTTAGGAAGGGTTAATAATAAACATACAACGATAATAAATTAGCAAACCATTGGTGAAGACTACTTTTCATTAATGCTCAATCTAAAATTACATCGCCCCTCCAAAACTTTACTAGCCTCGATATCCATGTGTGACAACAATATTCTACACCCTACTAACCCTACAATCTAACTAAGCATACAGAGCATGCTATCCATTCGAATGGTTTTCAATACTCAAGCTATTGCAAGGGACAATAATAATTTGGTTGTATACTCTTTCACTTAATGGGCGTAAAAATAACTATACCTGCCAATCCCGTTAAGTCGGATATGTGATACACAGCTTCGGTTTCCATCCTTCACTCACTTCTTCCCTGATGCAAATCTTCGCCAGAAAGTTTGTTATCTGCAGTGCCCGTGGTAGCAACTGCTTCTTCCTGGATAAATGAGATGGTAATCAAATGGTCAGAAATTAATCTTACATTCTGATGAAACAAAAACAGTGCCATCCATTTATTTGATTTTGAGACCCTTGCAACACACCCAATTGCCTGAAGGGGTAACGGAAGAAAGAAACTGCTTGCAACACCAAAGACTGCAACGAATAAAAATAACTACCAATTTTTTACCATTACAAGTTATTATGTTATCACCATACTGGTGAATCCTACCAGGAAGTACGGAAGCATAATACGGATAAAACAGAGGGAATAAAAGTTGGACACAACAACTCGATTCAATAAAAGGCCTGAAGTCCTTTGATCTTCCTTGGAGTCCAAATTAGAAAGATTACCATTCACAACACGATAATCAGTGCTGGATGAATTGGTCATACCAGTCAAAGAATTAGGGCTTCCATTCTTGGAATCACTTGACTCAACTTCATCTCCACTTTCCCCTTGAACTGAAATAGCCTCTTTCTCATGTGCTCCATTCGTTTGAGTTACATTAGCAGCTGCCTCTTCAGCTTTCTTCTTCTCTTCCTCCCTTTGTTGTCTCCTCCTTGCTTCTTGCTCCTTCAATTGTTTAAATCTGGGTAACGCCAATAACTTGAGACCAAAAACAAGATTTTCCATTGCAACAATGCAATCATACAAACACACACACACACACACACACACACACACACACACATAAGTATATATGACGAGCAATGTCATATATTAAACAACAATGTCATCATATTACAATAAATCAACAAGAATTAACCTTTCACCAGGACGGAGCCCTTCTAAAGTTGACTTTTCCACTTGGGGTTCCTTTATGATGGTGCTGGTTTCAAAAATAGATTTCTGAATTTGGGATTGCTCCTCCTTCTTAATGATATTATCACTGAATTTACACACTGGATTTTTTGTAACCCATGATTTTTGAAGAAATACTTGTTGTGCCATGCTCAATATGTTATTAGTGAACCTGCACAAAACATAAGTATTTAAAATTCTTGAACATTCGTGGAAGTTTAGGTTACTCCTGATAGAACGAGGGAAAGAAAAAAAAGGAAAAAAAGACATTTTATGGTTTGATCTTGATCATGCTTTTTAGTGTAGTTTCTCTGACAATGTTGTGGCTTCCACCATTTTGATACATGAATTATTGATTTAAGGAGGCAGATTCTCATTGCTTTTTTGTTTAACATGTCTCATAATTGTCACGCTAATAATGATCCAAACTTGAAGAGTTCTCAAGCCAAAAAACAAAAAAAAAAAAAAAAAAAAAAAAAAAAGAAGAAGACAATCACAAGTCAATGAGCAGATCAATTCAGATCAAAAAAAAATATTGTACTTCCGAGCAGAACTAAATGAGCAGAACAGATCAATTCAAAAAAACAGATCAATTCAATGAGCAGAACTAAAAAAAAAAATTATTCACCCAAAAAACTACACTAAAAAGAACAGATCAATTCAATGAACAGAACTAAATGCAGATATTGTACTTCCGAGAAACCTGTTTTCTTGCAGAATAGTGTACTAATGCCGTTAAATTTGAGAGAACTGTGGGGGAAAATTACAGAGAGAATAAAAAGGTTCAAAGAAGACAATCACAAGTCTACCACAGGGTTGTTATATAGAATCAAATAACTACTATAATGGCTAAGGTTTCTAGCCCATTTGTTTTCTTAAGAAATTTTAATATATATATTCTAATTCAAATGTGGAGCATCTCAATCAGAAAAGAAAGTAGTAATACAGACACATCAATCTTGAAAAAGCAACATCTTTTCTACTTAAAAGAGTAAATCAAGAGGAGGGTTCTGAGCAAGTTTATCATATAAAAAAGCATGTAATATGGACAAATCAATCCTGAAAATGCAACAATTGAAGCACCAGCACAATATATAAGCAGATTGTTGAAATAAGGAAACTTAAAATAAATGGCGTTTGAGATATGGAAAGAGATCCAAAACAACACCTATAAACTAACAAACCTGCGATGACTGCATGATTTGAACAGAGATGTACTGTGAGAGAACCAGCAGCACAGGCAAGACAAGATATGCCAAGGTATCTGACCATCCAAGGGGAGGATGACCATCCTGCAAAGAATTTTGAGCATCCAAGGATAAGAATAACTATAAGGAATAACTATAAGGCATTGTAGATGAATAGCAAACAAAATTTATAGTGCGGAAACATCAGAGATTCTATCCTATTGTAAACATTCACAAGAAATCAAAAGGAGGAACTTGTGGTATATGTAAAACTAATTCAAAACGAATATTCTAAATGCACTCAGAAGGAACATAACAGCATAATTTCTGTGATACATCTTCACAAATGAAGTTAGTTATTGATTTAGAGTGGGTTGCAGCACTTACTACAAAAGGAAAAAGCCAAGAGATGCCACTGCCACTTTGTCGAGCAGCCTTCTGTCAGGAGTCCCTTAACATTAGAATTAACATTCAATTAGATACAGAGACCCTTTGCTAGAAATGAAAAGCAGAAGTGGCAAAAGTCACAAGGACTCAAACACCCTGTTGGTTATTGGCATGTTACCTCATCAGCCACATTCGATGGTACTGGCAAGACTCTGCTCACCATGATGGTAAGCTAAATGCTCAGTTACATAACCAGAGAATTGAGCAACTTTTGCTTCCTTCACAAAGGTCCAGATGAGTAATAAGGCATTGTGTTATGTTCATAATTCCTGCCTTCAAAGTGCACAAGCTGAAACATAATATTAAAGGAAAATGTATGACAAGATAATGAACAATGCCATAAGCAGCTACATAATCATGCATTTTGTTATTAACAAATTATGTGCCATTATTAGTCCTCCAGATTTGATAGGATGTAGAGAATTGATTTTTGAGCATGAGCCTTGAAAACTACAGAGGCAGAGAACACCTTAGTTTTAACATGAACAGGATAAATTTAAGAAAAATTGGTAAAATCATCAATAAACAACAGATAGTACTTATAACCAAAATTTCAGGGAGAAAATGGAAACTACAAAGGCAGAAATCAGTGGAGACTACCTCACACTGTTCTGAAGAATGCTGTACCTAGAATGAGGGATGTGAGTTCACTAAATGTGGGATTTCTTGATGGCAAGCATAGAATGTGGGATTTCTTAATGTTTATAGCAGCAAAAGGCTTTAATGGAAAGCTCAGTGTTGGTTCTTTTCTATGCCATTGCCCAAAAATGGAAATTGTGAGGCTGTTGTCTCTCCTCCACTCCAAATTCTGTTTGCAGGTGAAGCAACACATAGAACCCATTATTCAACTACTCATGGAGCCTATTTCAGTGGCCTTAGAGAAGCCAATAGGCTTCTTCAACATTATCATTGCAACGAGGTATGAGAGTTATTGATGCACCACTAAGATCGAAACAGTAAGCACTTTTTTTTTTGTTTTTTTGTTTTTGGGAAATAAATATGCTTTTGTTTCCAGCATCATCAGATACAGAAGAAGAAGGATTGCAATATATTCTTATTCACCTAGTAAAAACATAAATATCTTGGTACAAAACTACTCATTTCCCATCAGCAGTCACTTAATGCAATGTGTCCCTTGCCTGTTCTTTGTTATGATATTCGCTGATAGAAAAAATATATATATATATATATTTGGTGTACTCAAAATTTTCAAATGCAATTGGACCACAACTCAGATCATCTTGTCAATCAGAAGATGTTTGGGGTATGTTTGTTGAGGAGCAAGGCTAGTAAAAATATATTACCATGTATGATTGCTCATAGTTATAACAAATCGAAAGACTAATTGATATGTTATGACATCCTATAAATCATGGAGTAAATTTTTTTTAATATTTTTTTTGGGTACAGAATGATGGAGTAATATTGATTATAAATCAGAAAGAGTAAAAAAAAAAAAAAAAAAACTCCTTACTTCAACAGACAAGATGCGCAGAACTGAAGAGCATACCTTTCTGGCTCCATAGAAGGCTATTATTTATGAAGGGAAGCAAAGTTTTGCTAAATACTCTTCCACTGCCAAACAAAAGAAAAGAGAAACACCTTACTAAAATAAATATTGAAATACACTAGTCAGATAAATGTTTCAAGTATGATACTACACCACCAAGTAACTTCATTTTTTGACTGTGTTTAATGATCAAAACCCAAATTCAAATACATAGTAACAATCCAAAAAATGAAGTTGAGTAACAATCCAAAAAAGTTGAGTATATTTCCACACAAAACCTATATGTCACTTCAGTCCATGCAATTGTGTAATCAAAATAATGGTTATTAATCTCTTACACCAACAAAACAATTGATAATCAATATGATCATAAGTAAAGAAAAACCCACAAAACAAAACATGATAAATGAAATCAAGAGACCCACATTCAGTTGACAAAGAAACCAGAACATATTGCCAACACTAGTTCCCCAATAATATGTAACCTCTGTTTGGTTGCTGAGAAAAGGCCGGAAAAGAGAGAAAATTCAAATCTTCGTAAACCAACAGATTTTAAAGATTTTGAATTTCTTTCACTTGTACCCATTAAATCGGCAACAAAAACTGAAGGTAAGAGACCCAAATCATTAATCGTAAAGATTAATCACACCGAATGGAAATTAGGAGATAAAATACAAGAAAAATTAAGAAATGGACAGAGGCAGATCCATCCCCACCACCAATTCTGCCCACCAATCTAACACTCCACTCCTAGCCAATCCTCTGTTCTTCCATAGCCCTAGAAATAGAAATGAGTAGGGTACCTTATCAGCAGCATGAGAGTGAGGCTTCGAACGAGATTTCTTAGAGGTTGATTGGGGAGGCTTTGAAGCTTTCTGAATTGCCTCTGGCTGTGCGATCGATTCGACTTCGGACTTTCTCTTGCGAAAGTAGTTCCCGAACACAGCGAGCGCGATCAGAGATCCTACAACGACCGAAACCACAGCAACAGGAACAATCGAATCCATTTTTGTTTGCTATTATCCGAATAAACAGAAGATTCAGATATGTATGAGTGATCTTCAAGGTTCGGAATTAGGGTTCAGCTGCAGTGAGTGTTCGTGGATTATCGAGTAGATCGGAAGCTACTTCTGTATCTTCAGAGACAACGATCCTCTGTGTTGAAGGTCATTATGCGAATGAGGGACCACAAAAACCTTCAAGGTCTCCGAATCCCACTCGTTCCCTTCAAGGGAGATCAGGCTTTAATTTTTTTCTGAAATTCAATTCCCGCCCCACGTTTCAAATTTCCCCCCAAACTTTTGGCGACCAAAAGATCAAATTAGTCGCAAAAACAGGTTCTTTTGCCGACAAAAATTTTTAGTCGCCAAATCTCAATCAACGGCGACTAAAATATTAGTCGCTAAAAGTACTAATTTGGCGACTAATTTTTTTTGGTTGCTGAAAATAAGTTTTTCGCGACCAAATTTTTGGTCGCCAAAAAATATGTGACTTTCCGCGACCAAATTTATAGTTGGTCGGCAAAAGTATATCACTTTCTGCGACCAACTCATTTTTTGGTCGCCAAAATATAACCTTCTGCGACCAATAATATATGGTCGGCAAAAATAATAATCATTTGCGACTAATTAATATTTGGTCGCCAAATATTATTTTTTTGCGATCAAAATTTTTTTAGTCGGCAAAAGTAGTCGCAAAATGTGTAAATTCTTGTAGTGTGATACTATTTTAAAAGTTGAGAGTTGAAATTAATATAATTAAAAATTAGGATTTGATTTAATTAAAAAAAAAAAAAGTTTATTTGGGTACATTTCAAACAACACGTGAAAACGGATATATTTTTGTTGTTTAAACCAACCCCCACGCATGGAGCAACGAAGTATTTGTGTAATTTTGTTGGGATGGTGGTTGTGGTCCTTTTATTCTGCTTTATTGATTTTTTCGAAGTCTTCCCAAGTTCTTCGCCCCAAAAGAGGGCAAGGAACAAAAGTAAGTAAAGGAAACACAGAAAAAATGTAGAGAATTCCCACAATAATCAACCTTTCATACTGTGAAAGGCACTCAAAGGCAAGCCCGGCCTTGAGATTTTCGGGGCTCAAAGTCGATAATGAACTAATAAATATCACTAGATCATTTGAGACCCTTCACATTTATTTTTTATTCAATGAAAAAAAAATTTGAAGGTAAAGAACAAAAGATTTGTATCAAAAGAGTTAGGGTTAGGAATTAGATACGGAGAGAGAATGAGTCCTTTTAATTTTGAATGGGCCTTTTAATTTTTCAGTGAGTCAACTTATTTTAAGTTAGTTTAGGCTTTCTTAAATTTTTTTTTAGACTTAAAACATACCTAACATATGACACTAAACTATAATAGGAGGGGGGCCCTTTTTGGGGTTTAATTTGAAGGGCCCTAAGCCATTGCCTGGCGGGCCTATGCCCAGGGCCGGCCCTGCTCAAAGGCTGAGTTGATGTATTATTGTTCATTCATTTTATGTACTTTTCATACATCCAATTAAAAAAGATTCACTTTTTAAAAAAAAATCAAAAGGCTGAGTTGAAGTTCTTGAAAGAAAAGAAAACGTGATTCTCGAGTAGAGGAATTTTATAATACGCAATTCATTTTGTGATGTCTATTGTATGTTCTAGATACAATATTCATGATCTTTGTTATGACTGAAAAAAGGTGTTTGATTCTACTTTACGTGAGATTTAATTATTAATTATTTTTTAATTATGATTAAAAATAATTTAATTATGATATAATAAATGTGATAACTTACTTATGATATACTTCTCAAACAGAGTGTGCAGCATGACTTTGTTAAAACATCTTAATTAAATAGTGGAGGGGCATCTCAGTTATATCGACAAAATTTAAATCACTTAAAAAATGATATGGGACAAATATAATAAAAATTTTTATTTTTAAAATTTTATTATTATATATTAAAATAACATAAATTGCATATTTTAAGCATTAAAAAAAGTGTAATTTTTTTAATTAAATTTTCACACGTATCTTGACATTAAGAGCATAAATTTGGGGTGTAGATTTTTTTTTTTGGTTCACAGTGTAGAGAGAGAAAGAATTAGTGTTGAGAGAGAAATTAGAACAGTGATTGAATGGAGATACAAATATGACATTTAAATCATGTAAATGGGGTTGGGAGGCCAAACTGTAAAAATGGCAGATTCATATACAGTAATTCCATGCATGACAATTTTTTTTTTTATCAGAAAAAAAAAAAGAACACAAATTGTACTAGTAGTTCACTTTGTTCCTTATATCATTTTAGTTTCTACAATTTTAATTGGATCAATTTTGACTTTGAATTTTTTACTTTGTTTTAATTTGATCCATTTAATTACAATTGTGAATATTATTTTATGAAAAATACGTACATCAGCGACATGTGTCATGTTTTTAAGGGTAAAAATTATAAACTTAATCAATTTAATGAGTTAACATCAACTAACTCACTGTTTGTAAAAAAAACTCTAATGGCATTGTCAATTGGATTAAATTGATACAAATTGAAAAAATTAAGAGTCAAATTATAACCAATTAAAAGTATAGAGATCAAAATAGCACAACAGGCAAAACATAAGGACTAGTAGTCTAATTTATCATTATATGATCCAAAACTAATTAATCACAATTTACTCCGAATTGGAGTGTGGGGTTGATATTGAATTTTGTAATGTGAGGTTTATGGGTAAAATAAATTTGAACCACAGTACGATAATTTTAGATAATTTCTGAGTAAGATTTCTGACTTATGTGTGTTTGGTTTGTGTTTGTAGAGTAGTTTTTGAGATAAAAAGTACAAAAACTTGTTTTGTTTGCCTTTTTTCAAAAATGATTTTGGAAAATTATTTTGGAGAGAGAGTTTTAAAAAAAATGATTGATTTGATGTGTATGAGAGAGAGTGTGTGATTTTGGAAAGTAGGTAACCAAACAAAATTTTGAGATTTGTTTTAAAAAAAAATTGTTTGGTTTGATTATTTTTAAAAATTTGTTTGTAGAGAATTTTTCTCAAAAATTTTTCTGAAAAACAAACCAAACAAGGTATGATTTTCTCAATCTATTCTTATCATTTCAACACAATCCAAATATGGGATCAAATACACAATTTTAAAGTATTGATAATTTCAACTATAGTCCTATGAATATTAATCTCATATAATCCAATCTATCCAAAAAAACATGATATACAAGCTCACTTTCTAAACTCAATAATGTGTAAGTGATATAATTAATTAATAATTAAGAAGGATTATGAGAAAGAATATTGCCTTAAATATCTAATTAATTATCATATCATTGGGTTTGAAAAGTATAATTTTGGAACTTAAATAGCAAATGTTTTTGAAAATAAAAAAAAAAAAAAAATAGGGAGTCGTTATTCTCACTTGACTTTGCTCCAAATATAGTTATTCTTTGTCTTTATTATATATAAAAGAGAGTATATTTTGAACAAAATGAAGTAAAAATAGTAACTACATATAATAAAGATAAAAAATAAAATATTTAAAACAAAATGAGGTGAGAATAAGAACTCCTAAAACCTATCACCCTTTTAGATATGAGGGAATATAAATTTAGATTCATCATTTTAATAGCCACTTTCTCTCTTGTTTCCTATCAAGTTATCCCATCAGCAGCCATCAGCAGCCATCATGGAGAAAACTTGGTTCCTCTATCTAACTGCAGTGTTCTTGGCACAGTACTGTTTCTTAGCCTGCTTCACTATGAATGTTTCCAGCTTCACCACCGATCAGTCTGCTCTTTTGGCCTTCAAAGCCCATATCACTTTCGACAATCCTCACCACATATTGGCCAATAATTGGTCCTCAGCCACCTCAGTTTGCGACTGGATTGGTGTCTCTTGCGGCAAGCGCCACCACAGAGTGGTAGCTCTGAATCTCCCTGCCATGGGTATTGGAGGCACCATCCCACCCCACATTGGGAACCTCTCATTTCTATCCTACTTCAACATTTCCGACAATACTTTCCATGGTCATATTCCCAGTGAGATGGCTCGATTGCATCGCCTAAAAATTGTCGACTTCAAAATCAACAACTTCAATGGAAGTGCTCCGGCATGGTTTGGAAACTTACCCAAGCTTCAGTACTTGGTTCTCTCAAACAACAGTTTCACGGGTTGGGTTCCACCTTCCATTGGCAACATATCAACATTGGAGTCTCTCGATTTAATGTACAATTTTCTGGAGGGAAGAGTTCCTGAAGAGATAGGTTATCTTTCTAAACTGAAGAGGCTATACATGGGTTTTAACCATTTTTGGGGGTCTATACCGCCAACCATATTCAACATCTCGTCACTTCAATTGATTGAATTCTCATCTACTATGATGTCTGGTAGTCTTCCGGATGATATGTGTATTTTAATTCCCAAACTTGAATTTATCCATCTTTCTTGGAATGAGTTTGATGGCCAAATTCCATCAACTCTGGGTGAATGCAGAGAGCTCCACATCATATCATTGTCTGTTAATAAATTCAGTGGGATCATACCCAGAGGAATCGGAAATTTGACCATGCTCAAGGAGTTGTATCTTGGGGATACTAACATCACAGGTATGCAAATCCACCTAGTTAATTTTAAAATTAAAGCAAAATTGTACTAAATTCAAAGCAAAGTGGATTGGACCGTGCTAATCCTCTACGAGTCTCATTTCGATATTTGAATTGTTCATTTTGTAGACCACAACATATAGATTATTTATGTAAAAAATCAAGTCAATCCAATAACTTTGGGCAATGACATTTATTTGTAAATAAAATGAACAATAAATAGTATTTAAAAATTAGATCATTTATTTTTTGGAAAACAAATGTAATTAATTAATGTGCTTACGATTATTGGATCGACTTGATTTTTTATATGGATAATTAACAATTTGTACTCTAGAAAATGAATGGTTTGAATTATAGATGTGGGATCCGTGGTAAACCCCACAAGCCCAAATAGCAAGGGCCAATCCACTTGTGGACAAAATCTTATTTATTATTTTAAGGGTTAATATATTGTGTAGAAAGCCCACAAGAAAACCCAACCACACTAAGATAGTTGATGGCTTTGAATATGGAGAAAAAAAAACATACAAATTATGCAAATTTAGAAGAGAAAAATGATCACAAGATACCAAGATTTATGTGGTTCGGCCTAAGCCTGTATCCACTGGCAAAGATTACTAGCAAAGAGAATAATTGCTCCGAAGAGCTACAATTGTGATAAAGCAACCTCTCATATCACTCACTACCCAAATATTTGTGATCTCAGCAAACCCAAAAATCTATCTCTACCTTCAAAAATCAAATTCTCACAAGGAGACGCCAATAGATGTAGTTGAACATAACCATAGAACCAAAGTAAGGAGAAACATCCTTTGATACCTCCGAAAAGTCCAATGGCCTCTTTTCAAATAGAGATCTCAAGGAACTTCTAATAGCTTAACCAAAGGAATTAAAAATTTTAACTAAATTACTGAGACTCTCCCCCTATTCAGAGCTAAAGAATCATTCTTAAAGCTAATCCAAAATCAAATAGGTTTCCTTACAATTGAATCCAAAACCAACACTACATCCAAAACTTTAGGTAGGTCTCTCATTAATCCAAACCAATATGGGAGTCAAAAACAAATTTAAGTTTAACTGATTAAGACCATCCACAAATCCTATTCCAAGTAGGAAATTGAATACCAAATCCAAATTATATTAGAAATGGACATTAAGCCAATAAGAAAACAAATAATACTTGGGAATGGTTCTCAGAAGTATATGTATTGTTACTCTTTAGTCTCTACTTTTTTAATTATTTCACTTTGACCCCTAAAATAAGTGATTTGGTATATTTTAGTTCCTGATGAAGCACTGTTCAAAATCAAAAATGGAAAGAGAGTTGTTTTTCGAATTTAACATAAAGTCTCAACAAAATTTAAATAATTACCAAATGTACCATGGTCAAGCTATGCATTTTGTAGCATTTTGGTTCCCAAATTATGCATTTTATTCATTTTTATAATTGTCATCTAAAGTAAGGCATATCAGTTAATTTTAGAAATCATAGGAGAGGTCCGTGTATTTGTCAAAGCTCACTAGGGAAGTTTGTGTAATTAGCCTAAATAAAAAATCAATGGTCTATAAATGTTTCTTCAATTTAAATTTTCAAATATTTTTAACTGTTTTTTTTTTTTATAATTTTGAAATAAAAAAATATGTTGATGCAATTTTTTGCAACTAGTGATCGATCATTCAATGAATAACTCTATTTCATGATTTCATCCATATAATCCAAGTGAAATTCTATTTACACAACACTAATCTTTTCAGTACTCACCATTACTTAGTACACACACAGAATAATTATTAGAGTCTGAAAATATCTGAGTTCACACTTTAGCTTTCCATTTCTAACCCTAAGTCAACACACCACTTACTTGTGTACATAGCACATCCACGCCCACACATCTCACAAATACCAGACATCTCCATCATCGGTGCTGAAGACTTCCATCGTCGGCGGAGGGTTTTATTCGGCTAGTGCATTGTCGTCATTAAAGATTTCCATCGTCGTCATTGGCTCTCTGGTGCATTGTTGTCGTTGAAGATCGTTATCATCGCCACCATCTCGCCAGTGCATTGTCAGCGTTGAAGATCTCAGAAGATCTGTGATTCACACATTTGATTCTCACATTGATATGTTTTTCTTATTTGCTTTTGATTTGGTTATTAATTCAACTTCCATAGAAATTTTTATTTCGAGTTTGGCTCAACACTAGTTGTCTTAAACATAATATTATCATACAAAAAAATAAAAGTAACCAAATTGAATATGTTCAAAATATTTATGTTGAATAAAATTAATAAGTTCATACTTTATATGTTGAACAACTTCAACTCATTCAAATTTATTATATTGAACAGTTTTTAGACGTTTATTTTTATTCTGTTAAACATATTTAAGATATATGTTTGGTCTACCATAGTCTGAAGTCTTGATTATGACAACAAATTTATTTCTTTTATCAACTTCTCCTACCCCATTAAGTAATATTTTTGTACTTTTGAAAACCTGCATATAATAGGAAAACAAGTTTAGTACATTTCGAAAATTATTTTTTTAAAAAAACAAAAAAAAAAATCCGTTTATATTGTCTTGAAACATGAATGTACCTCATTATAACAAATTGACTTGTGTAGTGTAACGCCCTGAAATAATCAAACACAACCCAACCACATTAACCAACATTCACCGAATAATAATGACATAACTCCAACCTTTACACCATATATCAACCATGTTTATACAAAAGTTTCACATGCAAGTTATACATTCATTGTTAAGAAAAACACATGAATCTATAGCATGTGAAGCATATGGTTCTCAAAACAAATAAATGCCCTTATGGGCTACAACATAAAAGTCTTAAGCTCGGTTACACAAAAGTGGCCTCTCGGACCCATACAAAAATAGCCCTTGGCTAGCAATCAAATCTCAAGAAAATAGAGCTATGTACTCTTTACAATTATCCACGCCCTCAACTTCGCGGGATCACCACGTCTTTACTTGCACCAAAGTCCCATAGGGGTGAGCATAAAGCCCAGTAGAGAATTCTCACAAAGTATATACCGTTATGCAAACTCTCAATAAAAATGCAAATGTCAATGCCATGCCATGCTCCTTTAAAGAAATTTCATTTTATGCTCTTCTTGAAGATTTCCATTTCTCAATAAAAGTTTGCAATCTCAGCACATTTCCTAAACTTCCAATTTTAATCAATAGGGGCGGTAAATACGACACTGGTAATCCCTAGGCTGGTATCTGCAAGTAGACTCTACAAATACTATCAAATTGTCATTTTTACCGGTAATAACCGGAAAACTTGACACCTATTCGTGCGGTTTTCTAATCTTTCACCATGGACACTCAGGCCAACTTATCAAGTTCAACTACACCCCCTATCTGGACTTGCCACGTATTTACCCCACACCACATTACCATAGTTCTCATTTCAACATAAACCTTTCATGAAGTAAATATCCTCAACTTAAATTCACAATGCACAATGGTAAATTAAGTGAGTATGCAATGCAATGATGTTCCATATCTCATAGCATTTCTCCATTTCAATTATCTCTACAATAATGACAATAACTATATTTCCCATTTCCTCTTTTCATGGTTCTTTCACGAGATAATCGCATACCATCAACGCGTACTACAATTTTCTCATTTCACAAGTCTTGGCAATTTAGTCCCACCAAGATTATATATGATATTTTCAAACATTAATCTTCGATAGTTACAATTCTTACCATCCATGGTGCACAGTGCATTATAAAAGCCCATATTCACACATTTTGCAAAAATGCTAAAATGACATCTTATTTCTCATAGATCAAGTAGGTTGCAATTTTGCTAAACAATTGATGAAATTTACTCTTATTCATTCTCTTGACGTAAGAAGTGAAAGAAATTCATGTCTATTTTTATGTTTTCCCAAAACCCCCAAATTCTAGGGTTTTTCATCAAAGACAAAACCTTTTTTCTTTTTCTTTTTTCCATTTTCTTAATGAATCCTACCCAAAATCATCCATCATGAGTTTTATAGAAAGAACATCCTCATGGATAAAAAGAAAAGTTGAGATTTAAACCCATCTTTCAAGACCTCCTTTCTCTCTCTTCATTTAGTGCAAAGTTAAAATCAACACAACAATCTCATGGAAACTTTAAAATCAACATTTATGTAGCAAAACATGTATATATGACTCAAGAAACCCCTACCTCAAGCTTGATGAAGAATGGGAGAGGAAACCCTAGAAAATCAATGTGCTCCAAACTCAATCTCCACCGTACAAGATGAGATTCTCGTGGAGCTTTCAATCTTTGGTGAAGGAGTCAAGGTTGGATCTTAAAGGATGAAAGGAGATCAAGGGTTTTGATCTTGCTTTGAGGTTGAAATGTAGAGAGAAGAGAGAGAGATGTATTTTTAGAGAGAGAGAGAGGTGTAGCTAAAGTGATACAGTCAGCCAAAATAGAGAAATAAAACAGGATTTTGATCGCTCCGTCCCACACGTCTTGAACCTCTCTCTCACGTGCGGCTCCCATCCTCAAGACGTCGATCCTTCCCACACGCACCAAGTCCCTTTTGCATATATTACAAGGTGTCTTCTTGACTTTCCTTGAAATCATACGTGCGGCCCTCTTCTGCATGTGCTACGGTTTCCTCGGCAAATTTTCCCCACCTTACTTTAGGCACTTCGGGTTGACCTCTCACCCTCCGGAACAAAATGAAATGCAACACCGAAACAACAAGGATAGAAATTTAAGGTAAGTTTTTCGAATCACCACAAACCCAAAAAGGTTAACAAGACTTCGAATGAAACTTGACACACTAACAAAGCAAGATCGAAGTTAAACAAAAGGATTAGAACGGGTAACGCTCGGGACCTCACATGTAGTCAATAACACAATTAGTTTTAACATTATGTGGGTACAGAATTTTGCAACAAATTTAACAAAAAAATAATTTTATTCTTGTTCATGAATACAGAGTGAAACACACTTAAATATGTTCAACAATTTATATCCGAACAAAGAATAAAAATTTTATTTTTTTTAACCGAACGAACCCAAAATATTCAATTTTTTATATATGAACATTTAATATTTAGTCAACCTTAATAATTTGAACAAAATAGTTTTGTTTGAATATAAATAATCAAAGATTGTGTAAATGTCCAACTCTAATTATCTGAACACGTGATGAACAAAGTCATCTTTCTAGTGACTATACAAACGAGATCAACGAAAAACCAAAAAGCCATTGTAAGTAGTAAACTAACATTTTCATTGTTGCATTGTTTCAAATCAACAATCTGAGTGTCGTTCATGGTATGCAAATCTTCAAAACCAATTGATTTCAATGTTTTTAAACCCTAAGCCTTTATAAGCAATAATGTTTTGAGTTTAGAAAATAAGTATAATGAAGAAGAGAATGAGATGAGCTAATTGATAATGAATCATATTGTGGGGAAGTATTTTGAGAATGACGCCACATGGCCAAGGTGCCTTCGGGATGTCGGCCAACGTACCACATGGACGGGTCATGTTTACCGAGGTGATTACGGCATTATCAAGGTTCGGTGTGGTAATGCCAAAGTCTGAGATATTTGGACAGGAGACAAGAGTCCTAGATAAATGATGCGTTTAGTTCGGATAAGGATGAGGCTTTTGAGGAGTTTATCCATATCTAACTAGGAGTTCGAGATAAGCATTGTGCTTGAGTCCTATAAAGTGAGACTTCTGGGGGACAAGGGCACTGCTGGCTATAAAAGTGAGGCACCCTCGTGGGTATAAGGTACGCTTTATTTTGTGAGTTTAGTATTTGTGTGATATCTTTGAGAGATAAGTGACTAACTTGATCGTTGAAGTGCCCCCAAGTGGATGAGCCACCGTGGTATTCTCATCTTCTTGTTGGCAGGTGGTTGGCTTAATCTATTCTACCACGTGCTCTCTAGCTAAGTTCCCTATTTGGTTGTGTGGTTGGAAATCAACACCCATAATTTGGCACCGTCTGTGGGAACTTAGTAAGGATAGATGGCCAACAATGGATAGGAAGTGAGGATTGGGATAACATTAACAGTGAGGAGGAGGAACACATGGATTTCAATGCTAGAGGAGGAAACAACAATGAAGAAGTTTTGTAAGTGAATCCCGAGGTGAGCAATGTCACCTGGGGCCGAAATGGCTCGAAAAGAAGTAGTCAAGATGAATACTACCATAAGAACGATCTTCAAGTATGGAAGAATAGATGCCTGAGAAGAGATGAGGATCTAAAAGACATAGCGAACAAGTTAACAAACTTACAGACAGTGGTCAACTTCATGATGCAAAACAACATGATGCAACCAGCATTCTCCTTGCAAGATACATTGGCACCAGTAGCCAAAGTCGGTGTCCAAAAAAGAGGACAAAAGGCAGTACCAACTGTCCCACAGCATACTAAGGGACAGGAAAATTCATATCGATAATCACGAGTCCCAAAGGACCCCACGAACCAAGGGCACCTTCGTCACGGGATCTCGGCAGATCCATGGGTAGGGCCTCTATTTCGATGATGCAGTGGACGTGGAGGGGTCCAAAAGAACGTACCCTAACACAGGAAGCGCCGAAAAAGATGAAATCGACCGATAGCCGAGCACCTGGACGAACGAAAGAGGACCTAAGAAATTACCTCCAAAGGAAGAGACACAATGCCGAGATCATATCCAACGCATAGCCGAAGACACCATTCTCGGTGGAATTGGATACATTCGAAGCACAGAAAAAGTTTAGCATGTTGAGGTTTCAGATCTATGATGGTAAGTCTAACCCAAATTTTCATGTCGGTTTATACTTAAATTCAATGGCTTTGTGGAGTGGGAATGAGCAGCTATTGTGCAAAGTGTTCCCATCGTCATTTGGGAAAATAGCATAAAATTGGTTCCCACAAACTACCAAAATGATGTGTGAAGAGTTGGGAAGGTCTGGCCGAGACGTTTGTGGCCAGGTTTATTACAAACAAATTGCATCCACTGAGGGTAGACTCTCTACTGGCTTTAAAGATCAGCGATGGCGGAGGTCTTACGGCCTTCATCAAGAGGTACTATGAGGTTTACAACCGGATTTCGACTTGTAACCAGGAACTCGCAGTCGTAACTTTTAAGAACGGCTTGGATGATGATTGCCCACTTTGGCAATCGCTTACGAAGACACCCCTGAAGAACATGGAGGAATTAATGGCACAGATTGAAAAATATGCTAGAGCAAAGGAAGATAGAAAGATGAAGAAGAAAAATGCATCAACACAAGAAAAGAGAAACGGCTCACTCAAGTGAGGCCGAGAAAATATCGGTGTTGACAGGTCGGAGTTAGGATTGAGATCCATGCAGACAGTAAGTACAGTTTTCAAGATCCCCAATTATAAGATCTTGGAGAAGATCAGGAATCAGCCATACTACAGGGCACCACAGAAGGTCCCTAGGGAATATAAGGATAGGAACCCTGGGAAGCATTGTGCTTACCACGAGGAAACTAGACACATGACCCATAGATACCAGGCTGTGAAGTCGCATTTGGAGGACTTGGTCAGACAGGGACACCTAAGAGACCTGATTGATGATACAAAAACAAGATAAACAAGCGAAGTTAGCCCAGGCACCGGCAGCACCACCACCCCTACCTCCACAGGTGGATGGACCACGGGTTATCAACATGATCCACACAAAGGTCAACGAGAATGAGATCCAAGGTGAGACATAGAGGGTAAGACATCTGCAGCATGTCTACCAAGTCCCGCAGAAGAAGCCCTGCATAGAAGGACATTGGGGGCCGATAATATCCTTCACTGAAGAAGACCTAGATACGATACAACATCCACATAACGATGCTCTAGTGGTGACTTTGAAAGTTGGAGACTACCAAGTGAGACGCATCCTAATTGATCAAGGCAACTCTTGTGACATCATGTACGTCAGATGTTACAAGGAGCTCAGCCTCCATAAGTATGATCTAGAGCAATCCGACAGCCCTATGGTCGGATTCAATGGGACGCCAACATGGCCGCTAGGAACTACGGGTCTGGAGGTGTGGGCAGGGACTAAGAAAGTAACTACAGAGTTTACCGTAATAGATACCCCTCTCCATTTTTTTAGAAAAAAACATAGAGGTGTTTGCTTGGACACCTTATGTGATGCCGAGGATTAGTCTTGAGGTCACCTGCCACAGACTTAACGTGGACAGGTCGTCCAAGCTTGTGATTCAGAGAGCAAGAAGACCAACTTTGGTCCATGTGCAGGTAGTAGAAGAGGAAGAGTTTTGCTAGAATGAGAAAGGGCGGCAAAAACTGACTCAAATCGTCTTGGACGACGTGCCTGTGTTGACGTTAGGCGGCGTGGGTAAAATTGATGCGACATAATGACGCGTGATGTATACAGACCAATTGGGTGGCAACACGTGGACAAAACGGTTGGGATAATGGTGTGTGACAGCTCATGCGTAGTGGCTACTCTTGAAATTCTTAAAGTAATGGGGTAATGGTCTCAGTTGATGTAGCGATCTCGGTTGCGATGTTGGAAGAACTTGGTTCTTGATTCTTCATTCTTGGCGAAGATATGAGTTCTTGTTCTTGAAGCCGACAAGTGTTGATCTTGGTCGGATAAGTACCTCCATTTGTCATTTGGCCGACATGTTAAGAGATTAGACGATATAGGTTCCATCACCTTAGGTTACCGAGGTAATAAAACCTATGGAGCAATTGTGGAGAAGTATTTTAAGAATGACGCCACGTGGCCAAGGTGCCTTCGGGATGTTGGTCGAGGTAACCACATGGGCAGGTCATGTTTGCCAAGGTGATTGCGGCATTGTCGAGGTTTGGTGCGATAATGCCGGAGTCCTAGATATTTGGATAGGGGACAAGAGTCCTACATAAATGATGCTCATAGTTCGGATAAGAATGAGGCTTTTGAAGAGTTCATCCATATCTAACTAAGAGTCCAAGATAAGTATTGTGCTTAAGTCTTATGAAGTGAGACTTCTGGGGGACAAGGGCACTACTGGTTATAAAAGTGAGGCACCTCCATGGGTTTAAGATACGCTTTATTTTGTGAGTTTAGTATGTGTGTGATATCTTTGAGAGATAAGTAATTGACTTGATCATCGGAGTGCTCCCGGGTGGACGAGCCACCGTGGTATTCTCATCTTCTTACTAGCAGGTGGTTGGCTTTATCTATTCTGCCGCGTGCTCTCCAACTAGGTTCCATGTTTGGTTGTGTGGTCGGAAATCAACACCCACACATATCATAAGTGTAGTATGTTAGATTATAATAGTGAAGATGATAAGCATTGGAAGATGATAAAGAAATACATTATTTACATGTCTATTGGTTATATTGTGTAAAGAGTGTTTTGTGTTTTCATATATAAATTCTTTGAATTGGTAAAATACATACGCATGTTGTCCTCAATGATCTTTTTATTTGAGGATATTATTATAATATAAATTTAATTTGTTAATGGTGTGTACTTACAGGATTAGTGGTGTGTAAATAAAAATTTCCCATAGTCTAAATCCAATTATATTTTACCATATTATTGTGATGAGGTCCATTTGCAAAGCAACTTTATTTACTTTTAAAATTTGTGTATTTAAAAATTCCTTAATAATTATAGCAAAACCCATTGAAGACATCATCATAGAAATTGTAATTTCATTTTCTTTTTCTGCTTTTTGGGCAGGTAAAATTCCAGAAGAGATGGGTAATCTTCAGAGGTTGGAGATCCTATCCATCAGAAGGGCTGGTCTCACTAGTCTCATACCATCTTTCATATTCAACATCTCTTCTTTAAAGGAGCTTTATCTTCAAGGAAATAGTTTATATGGTAGTCTATCTGTGCATATGTGCTCCCATCTTCCAACGCTTGAAGTTCTCTTTCTAAGCAGTAATAAATTGACGGGAAGCATTCCAGGAGGAATCGGAAACTGTACTTCACTCAAACAATTCGGCCTTGATGAAAATAACTTCACAGGTAATCATCATATTATTAACCTTTATTTTGTCAATTTCTTGGGAAATATTATAGTATACACAATAGGTCATAACCATTAACTCAAATGTCATACACACCTTTTCTAAGATATGTACCATATATAAGTTAAGTCATTTGCGAGTTTGATCATCGCAAATGGTATAACTCAACACTATAAGAGTCATAACTTGAAAAGGAAAAAATAAAATAAAATAAAAAATTGAGTTATAACTAAACATCACATGATGAATAAGCAATCAACTCTTGGATCATAACTAAAATTTTATCATAACCAATATCACAATGTGTCATAAAATTTCTCCAATTTCAATATTTCTCATGGTACTAACATTTGGGGATAATTACATTTAGCCTTCATTTGGGATGTGGGTTGACTTTTTGGCTTTTTGACTATTTTGAGAATATGCTATTTTAGTAACTTTTTGACTTTTTAGCTAAAATATGAATAAGAAAAAAAAATTTGGTATGTTTAAAATGACTTTTTGATTTTTCACGAAAATAAATGCAAAAGTAGAGAGAAATAATGATATTTAACTTTTTGGCATAAGTTATTGGCTTTTTAAGTTTTTTTAGTGACTTTTTTGACTTTTAAGCTAAAATATTAAGTTGTCAAACGAGGCGAGCCTGGGATTAAAAAGTCTCGTTTAGGATGACCTTTTTGACTTTTTGACTTTTGTGAGATAAAAAATGAAATGATTATAATTTGAATGTGATATTTTGTCTTATTAACTTTTTAACCTATTTTGTCTTTTTATAACTATTTTAACCCAAAAAATTTATGCCAAACATAGCTTTAAGTGGGAAGTAGAGAAATTTTCTTTCACAAATCATTGGACGATCCATTTCAAATGTAATAGAGGTGAGAAGAAAGAAATTGATTACAAGTCAGTCAAATTTACCCGTTGAATTGATCAAACTACCCCCTCAGTAACTCAAGCCACCGGCCACCGGCCACCATTGCCATACCGTCCCCACCACTACCAAGTCCTTCTCTTCAACCCCATGCCCTGGTCTCCCAATCTCTTCTGCCACCCCCAGCCTCTCTCTTATCCTTCCTCGCCTTCCATATTGACCACTAAAGATACTCCTAGAATTGTTGGTTGCTAAAATTCTTGACATGTTTTTCATACCTATTTTATTAGATAAAGTATACGCTTCAATTGGTATGAATCATGCCATTCTTTTTCTTTTCATTAATACCCATTTCCATATAGTAATCGTCACATCTAATAACTTTAATAACTATTAAATAATTTTTCTTATTCATCAATGTTCAAATTGTTAATTAATTTTCTTCATTCATCAAACTATTCAACAGTTTTAATATAAAATCGCAAATGTGATACGCCTAACCACATTGTTATTATGTACATATAGAAGGGATTGGGTTAGTTTCTAGTCCACAATTCAATTCGGGCCATTCGACCCACCAAAATCTTTAATGATTATCCAATGTATTCATGTTATAAGTCTTTGTGTTAAATTATTCACACACAAAAAAAAAATATTTGATTGATTCATAAAACATAATTGATCATATTTATTATAAAAAATGAATGACAAGCATTATTTTGAAATAAATCATTCTTTATTTTTAAACAAACATGATGAAACCACGTGATTACATCTATCAAATCAATATGATTTTTGGATAAATTATAGGTTGCCCTCTTAAGTTTTAAAATTATGCATCTTGACCCTGAAAGCATTTTTTCTCCACGTTGGCTCTTATATTTGAATTTTTTTCTCAATTTACTCCCATAGCAAACTTCAATCTAATTTTGGATGGAAATGCCACATTAGCAACCACGTCTCGCCATGTGAACAGCCATGTGGCATGAAATGGATAAATTGCACTTTTCCCCTTTAAGTTTCACAATATCTTACTTTGACCCTTAAAATATTTTTTCTATCAACTTTGGCCTTAATGTTTATAATTTTTCTCATTTTACTTCCAAAAGAAAGCACTACCCAATTTTAGATGGAAAAATGACACTTTGATAGCCATGTACATCAAAAAAATTATATTAAATTTAGTTGAGTTTTTAGAACGAAATTTTGGATTTTTTTTTTTTTTTTGAATAATTATAAACAAGTTTAACAAATATATATATATATATATTTTTTTTTTTTTGAATTTTCAAAAAATATTCACCCCAAAAGAGAAAGCCATATGAAAATAATTAGTCTTTTTATTTATTTTTTTCAATTTTTTCACTAAACTAATTTTTTAAAATTTTTCAAAAAATAAATTATAAAAACTCAACTAAATAGAGCACAATTTGAGTATATATAAACAATGATCGTGTTACGAGGTGGGATGATGAAGGAAAGGGATAATATATAAACAATGAAGAAGGAAAGGGATAGCGGGAAACAATAGAGGTAGAGAGGTAGTGGAGGTTGGGGTAGAGGGAAGACTGGAAGAGCAGTGAAAGTTTAGGGGTGAATTTATAGCCCATTTGGATTGGGTGATTTGAGAAGAAAAGAAAAGAAATGTATTTCTCTTAGTTTATATCACTCGTATGAATAAGAAAAAAAATAGAGAAATGGAGTGAAATGGGAAAAAACGAAGAGAGATTCATTTCTCTCATAACCTCTATTTTAAATCTCTCTAAAAAGTAGTGTGATTGGAAGAAAAATGAAACCTACTAAATATTATTTTATTATAATACAAGAACTGCCCTTTTCGATATTGAATAAATAAAAAGACTGACACCTATAACAGGTTAATTTGGTAATATAACATGATATCATTTTTTTCCCCTTCTATATAGCTTAACCAAACAATATAGAAGATAATCAATACTTTCTCTTTTCTTTTCTCTTCTATTCATCCAAATAAGAGGGAGAAAAATCACAATATTTTCTTTTCTCTCTTAACTTATTTAATTACTATTTTCTTTTCTCTCTTAAGTAACCAAACATAGTATTAAAGAGGAGAAAGAGATGGAAGTTAGAATTTAGGTTTGGACTTTGAGGTTTGGGTTTTGGGTCGTAAAATTGGACAGAAATTGATTTTTGAAATAAATTTATAAACATTAAAAATATTAAGAGTCAAAGTGGAAAAAAAAAAAAAAAAAAAAAAAAAAACCTTCACTGAAAAAAATCTCATAAAAAGTTTCATAAATATTCTCCACTATTATATTACACTTACAATAAAACACCACTAACTAATCAAGGGATAAAAAAATCTTCATGAAACTTTTCATAATATTTCTTTCATGAAATCTAACATTATTCAATCATCTATATCCTATTCTCTCCATTGTTGCTATTTTAAAACTCTTTCTCACGCCACAATCAATGTAGGAAAGATTGATCGTGTGATAGAGAGAATGTTTAGAACAAGTTGATGGAGGACATTGGATGCAAAGAATCTATCTCATTACTTTTACCAGTAACACCTAAAATTATGGAAAGGGCATTTTTAACAATGAAATTCATAAAGATTTTATTATAAAATCAAATGGAAAAGTAATGGATGACTAATTGTTCAATCACATACATTGCAAACAGTAATACTCCGGAGCTCTAAAAAAAGAGCACTAAAATAGCACTAATTTATCTTTTTCTTCATTTTTTTTTTGTCTTTTACTTCACTGTTTTTTTTTTTTTTTTTTAAATGGGTGACAGCTCATTAGAGCTGTCCTTTTTCAGCTCTAATTAGAGCTCCGGGGCATTTTCCCATTGCAAAATGAGGAATTTGATAAAATTGTAGTGTGACAATTACGCAATGATTTCAAAATACAAAAACTTGTTGATAGCAATGATGAAGTTTATGTATTTGTATGTTTCTTTTTTTGTAAAAATAGTAGTATTTATTTATGATTTTAAGAAACATAAATTGTCTTTGTTAAATTATTAAAAATGGATATTGATAAGAGCAAAACAATTTCTTTTAAGAATAATTTGTGGAAATTTATTGACCCCAATAAACAAAAATCCCGGAGCTGCCATTGATCCCTTCACTATATTTAAGAGAACTATATTAAATCTAGCAAATCTAGTTGCACATCCACATCCTAAATACAATATTTTTACAGATTTTAAAGAAAAACACCGATGACACTCTTGATTAGTTTTTTCAATGTATTCATAATGACATTTTCTACATGTTTAATTGTTGTTTAAAATTTTATCAGGTTCAATATCAGAGGAGATTGGTAAGCTTCCAAAATTGGAAGTACTATATCTCACGTTCAATAACTTCATGGGCCCCATTTCTGCAGCAATCTTCAATATCTCAACATTACAAAAAGTTTCATTTTTTCAAAATCAGCTTTCTGGTGAACTTCCATCAAGTATAGGTGTTTTGCCACCCAACCTTCAAGGTCTTTATCTTGGAGTAAATGACCTCAGTGGAATTGTTCCCGACTCTATCTCAAATGCTTCTAAACTCGTTCAATTAGATCTTGCGTATAATAGGTTTAATGGTTTAGTTCCCAGCTCACTTGGCAACTTAAGACTCCTGAGTATATCAACCTAGCAGACAACAACTTCACTTGTGAATCTTCTTCTTCTGAATTGAGCTTCCTCATTTCCATGTCAAATTGCAGAGAATTAAGAACATTATGGCTTGCGAACAATCCCCTAAATATCATCCTTCCAGCTTCTATTGGGAATCTCTCTAATTCTCTGGAGAATATTGATGTTAGATATTGTGCAATCAGAGGCAACATTCCCGGTGAAATTGCTAACTTAAGCAATTTAGCTTTCTTAAATATGGATGGCAATGAGTTGATTGGATTCATTCCGACCACAATCAAAAGTTTAAGCAAGCTTCAAAGACTAGACCTTAATGGAAACCGAATACAAGGACTCATACCAGTTGATCTATGCTATTTAAAGAACCTAGGTGAGTTACACTTGGGAAAAAATAACCTTTCTGGACTAATACCGACATGCCTAGGGAATATTACTTCCCTAAGATATCTAGATCTAAATTCAAACAAATTAATTTCTAGCATACCCACAAGTTTGTGGAGCCTCAAGGATCTCTTGGAACTTAACTTATCCTCAAATTATTTAAGTGGATATTTACTGCTAGAACTTGGCAATTTAAAGGTTACAATTAGCATTGATCTATCGATGAACCAATTCTCAGGACAAATCCCAAGCACCATCGGAGGTCTACAAGGTGTGATTAATCTTTCTTTGGCACGTAACAGATTACAAGGACCAATTCCTCAGTCAATTGGTAGTTTGATAGACTTGCAATTTTGTGATCTATCCCATAACAATCTATCTGGTGTAATTCCCAAGTCATTAGAGGCACTTTCACAGCTAAGGTACTTCAATGTATCTTTCAATAGATTAACAGGAGAAATTCCAAGTAGAGGGTCTTTCGCAAACTTCACTTATCAATCTTTCATGTCGAATGAAGCGTTGTGTGGTGCTCCTCGGTTGCAAGTCCCACCATGCCATACCGATTCTCCTCGTCAATCGAGAACAAAACAAATGCTGCTAGTTGTATATATTTTGCTGCCAACTGCATCGTTATTGCTTGCCATGATCTTTGTATTTACATTTATAAGACGCCGCCAAAGGAGAAACAAAATTCCAATTCAAACTGAATTGTTACCTCAAAGAATATGCCATGAAAGAATTACATACCATGAACTTTCACGAGCAACCAATATGTGTTAGTGAGAGCAACTTGCTTGGCACAGGGAGTTTCAGTATTGTTTATAAAGGAATGTTTCCTGGCAAGACAATTTTTGCTGTGAAGGTGTTCAATTTGGAACTAGATGGCGCGTTCAAAAGTTTTGAAACAGAATGTGAAATATTGCGTAATATTCATCACCGAAATCTCACCAAAGTCATGAGCAGTTGCTCAACCCTTGATTTTAAAGCCCTAATGCTTGAGTACATGCCTAATGGCACTCTTGAAAAATGGTTGTATTCTCACAACTATTTCCTAGATATATTGCAGAGGCTGGACATAATGATAGATGTGGCTTGTGCCTTGGAGTATCTTCACCATGGTTATTCAGTGCCTGTGGCTCATTGTGATTTGAAACCAAGCAATGTGTTACTAGATGATGATATGGTTGCACATGTGAGTGATTTCGGCATTGCAAAGTTGTTAGGTGTGGGGGAGAGCATTGCACAAACAAGGACAATAGCAACATTTGGATATATTGCACCAGGTGATGCTTCTATCTTACAATTCCTTTTCATGTCTATGCTTTCATTATTTTTAATTCCTCTGTTTGTTTCGACAAAAAATATACATTTCTTTTTCCAACCTTGAAACTAATGTGTCAGTGATGGTGTTGGTAGAGGTATAAGGTGATATGTGGTAGTAGTGTGGTAGTGGAAGTGTGATGCCATTAATAAGATTTTAGTTTGCAAAATGTTTTTTGCTCAAATAACCTTGTTTTTTGTTGACTTGGAAAATGTTTGTATTGCTTTTTGTGTTCTGTCATACCAAACGCCAAAAAATGCATAAAATGTTTTCAGTCGACACAAGTGGAGGGTTAAGTTTCAATTTAACTTTATGACAAATTATTTTACTTTTCTCATCATGTCACTTTTCATGAATGTAATGTAGAGTATGGACTAGAAGGATTAGTCTCGACAAAATGTGATGTTTACAGTTATGGCATCATGTTGATGGAAACATTTACAAGAACAAAGCCCACTGATGCAAGATTTGATGGAGGTTTGAGTTTGAAGTGTTGGGTGGTTGATGCATTGCCTAATGCAATAGTTCAAGTTCTAGATGCCAACTTGCTTAGGCAAGACATTGAACACAACAATGCAAAGGTGCAATGTGTGTCATCTCTTATGCAATTGGCTTTGAATTGCTCTGCTGACTCACCTGAGGAGAGGATGATCATGAAGGATGTCCTAGTATCAATCAAGAAGATCAGACTTCGGTATGTTGAAAATTGTAAATAAACTTAAGAAGAAAAAATTTCTTCCACGTTGTTATGTTTGTGATTTTCGAAATTAATAAGCGCATCCTTGGATGTTGATTTAACTTCAATGTTATTTATATATATAGCCCTAAATCTTTAATCAAAATTTTGGGCTTGCTTTATTGATATCATAATCATAGTTAATTTAGTTTTGAAATATAAGTTAGATTAACCATTAAGCTTGACTTTGTGAATCCATAGACTTGATTATTGGTTTTGGTCCTTAATTTTTTTTTCCTGGATATAGTTGCATTTCGGTGCATTTTGCTATAGATTCTTGCACATTAGAATGAGAACAGAATTTATCGAATATATAAATAATTTATAAACAGAAAATTCATTAAAAAAAAAAACTGGGTAAGCAGTAACACCCACTCTTTGGAAGGCTTTGGTTGTTTCTGATGCTATTGCTCTGGCTAATACAGGTCAAGGGCTGCTGATTCTGTTTTTGCTCTGCTCTTTGGGGTGTTATCTTTGTATTTATTTTGTTTATTTTATTTTATTTCGTTTGGTTTATCACCAACTTAGGTGTAGTATTAGCATATAATTGGACCTGTTTTCCTGTGTCAACTTAGTTGGGGTGGATTTGCAATGCTTTGATGCTTTTGCTCTCTCCTTCCTTTATTGATATTCATCTTTGTAAAACAATCATTGAATTTCATCAATAAAAAATTTTGCTGATAAAAATAAAAAATTTCATAGTAATTAGAATTATATTTTATTTGTAATTTACATGACATTTGCAAATTCAATCAATTTGACTAAAATCAAAATTTTAAGTTGACAAAATTAAAAAGAATAAACTACATAGTCTCTAAAGTTTAACACCCTTTTCATTTAAGTCTTTAAAGTTTCGATTTTATCAATTAAGTTCCTAAAATATTAAATTCAAATCAATTTAGTCTTGAAGATAATATAAAAATAAAATATAAACTCAAAGGTTCTATTAATTACTATAAGGCCCTATTTTCTTATAGTCATAATTACAAAATCCCTTTTTATCATTAAAGCATTGTGTGAATGTGTTTAGAATTGATATCAAAATTTGGTTTCTCAGTCTTGCCGATATTAATATATAAGAATTAGATATATTGAAGAAATTGAATCAAATAATTTAAATAACAGTAGTATTGCTTTACAAATAATAATCGAACAAAATAATAATATAATCAGGTCATTAGAAAAACTCAACAAAAACCTTAAAAAATCAACTAGAAATTATTTATGAAGTACAACATCTATTACTAGATAAAGGTAAGCAATTAAATATTAGGCTATGTTTGATTAGAAAGAATAAATGATGAAAAGTGAAAATGGTAGAAAGTGAAGTAAAAGAAAAGAAAAAGAAAAAAATATATATTTTCTTATATGAATTTAATTAGGATGAAAATTTTGCAAGAAAATAAGAATTTTAATTATAAGTAACTACTTTTATAACAAATTTAAACTTTCTTGTATTTTTCTATGTTTTTTTACAAGAAAATAGAAACTTAGTTATCATGTTGTTATAAGTTGTACAAGAAAATTAACTTTCTTTTAACTTTTACCACTTTCATACTAAACAAACTTAGAAAAAAAAAAAAAAAAAAAAAAATTCCATTCCTTCACTTTTTACCATTTTTATCCTAATCAAAATGAGCCTTATAGAAAATAAACAAGAAAATACTATATATAATTATCTCTGTCTTTTTCTCTTTTTTTTTTGGATTTTGATCAGCAAAAAAGAGCTTTATTGATGAAAAACCCTAAAACCTTTTATTAATTATCTTTATCTTTACAAGGGGAACTGGAACCTTTTGAATTAATACTACTATAAAAATGAAAAAATTGATCTAAATAATTCTAGTCTAGAAGAATTAGAAAGGTGTTTTTATAATATAACAAAACCTAAGAGGCAAGAATACAAAAATAAAAACTGAAAGAATCAAGATTATAAATAGTTAGAACCCAAAGAGAACAAAATAGAAAGTTTAAGGACGAAATTGAAAATATTAAAATTTAAAAGGATCAAAGTGACAAAAACTACATACTTGAAGGACCATTGGAGTGATTTTTTTGGCTTTTGGCTTCTGACCAACTGTCCCATTCTATTGTTTTATTGAATTAATAAAATAATATTTTACTTTTGCCAATCCAAAAAGAAAAAGACCAGTGGAGTATTTTATCCAATTAAAAATTTTGATGACCAAATCACAAGAAAGGCTTACAGATATATTTTATCCTAAAAATATAAAAATATTAATTAAACTTCTTTTTCAAATTCAATAAGATTCTAATACAAAGGAAAATCTTAGATTCATCATAATTTTACACACCTAACAAGGGTCCAAGTGCTTTGTAACTTTCCTCCATTTCATCAATTGCATGGTCATGCACTTCTTCTTTAGTGGGTGAAGGTATATCTTCTGGATCCCTTCTAGGTTTAACCCACCTTCCATGATCATTGCATACTAAACCCTTGTTTTCCATTTGGTACCAACATGGAGGAATCCTAAGCTCATCCACTATCATGTCACATGCCTTGTTTACCAAGGCAACATCTCTTCTAGCATTTGAGCGAAACGTCGAGCTTGTACTCATGAATCCATCAACAAGATGAAGGTATGTCTCTAGCATATGAAACCCTAGCACATTGAACCCACCATGCTTAAGATAAGGTGAAGAACGCACATCTAACTTCAATTCTGCTCCAACATGTGTGTATACCCAATCTAGTGTACCAGTGAAATCATCAAGCATTTGTAAACTTTCATTGAAAACAATCCCCGGCATGCGAGGGACTAGGTCTTGCTTTACAACCACTCGTAGTGTTTTAACGCCCATTTGATATATTTCGTCCCTGAAGGCTATGTTGCCAACTCTAGGTGCTCCAAATGATATGATACTAATGGGAAGGTTAGGGATAGAGGTTGCAGCCTCATAGGCATTGAGTAGAGCCAATGCACCTCCTAAGCTATGTCCAGTGATTGTGAGGCTCACTTGTTCACCTCTTGCCTTGTGAAATTTCACTAGTCTTTTCACTTCTTTCATGACTTGCTCTGAGGCACTGGACTTGTTATACCTAGTAGCATCACTCTTAGATGTGTAAATGCTTAGAAACCCATATTCCACTTTAGCTTCCCCTTCCCCTATTGGCTCTAGCTTCCTCTGTAGATCCTCATACCACTCAGATGGTGCCACCGTGCCACGCCACGCTATGACTATATCCCTCCTCCCTATTCGCCTTGTCTCTTCATCATCACTCACTGCCACAAACCCCATCCAATTGGAGTCCTTACTCCATGTTTGACCTAGGACTGACCGCTCAAGCCACCGTGGCACATCCATATGTGACATGGCATAAATGTACTTGCTCACCTTGTAACCGTGCTTGGTAAGCCCTAACTTGTCAAAGATTTTATCACGATTGTATCTACAACTACCACAATACTCTGAGAAAGAGTCAAAGTCAAAGGCATCATAAGTCGCTTGCGCAAATTCACCGTACTTGACAATCTCTCGTCGTAGCCAAGGGTGAAGTGGGTTCAAAAGATTGTCCCAGTCACAAAAACCTTGTTTTTCACGCCACTTATCGGATATGTCTTCCTTCGGAGACATAGCTGGAGTGTTGTGCCTCTCCTCATGGTCAAAATGGACGTTCCAAATGGAGTTGTGAACATGTTTTTGGGTAGGTGGTTCAATATGGAGGTGGAAGAGGTTTGAGAGAGATTCAGCTAGGCGGATCGACCGGTTCGAAGTCTTGGGATTGGGTTGAGTGTCAATTGTTAGTTGATGACGGGCATGGATTTTGGGAAGTTGGTTGGTGGTGCTGCTGGGGCGTTGAGCTGTCGGGATGCGGTGGTGGAAGGTGGAGGAAATTGCTTCCATGATGGTGGTCTGAATCCCAAACAGGTCACTACTTGAAGGTGCTTGAGACTTTTGTTTGATCACTTTTAAGGTTTGAGAGAATTGAGGAGAGAGATGAGTTTATATTAGTGTGAGTACGAAGTAGATGAAATTTGTCCCATCAAAAAAAAATAAAAAAAAAATAGATGAAATTTGAATTTTGACTTCAAAAACTTGGTTTAAAGTTTCAACATAGCGTGTTTTGGTAGTCAAATTCTCGTGGGTCAAGAAACCTTCCGTGTTGAACCAGGTCGTGATTTGGCCACATCTCTTGAGAAAATTTCCCAATATGCCACTTTGATAGTTCATTAATTATTCATTTATTATGTAATTGCCACTTTGATAGTTCATTAATTATTCATTTATTATGTAATTAATATGGATAATGAATGAATGAATTATTGATAACAAAAAAAATTAAGTGCTATGTGAATTAAAATTTTGAAAGAACAAATGTAATTATGTCTTACTTGTAAAGTGCATTTCAATTTATATAATGAATGAATTATTGATAACCAAAAAAGTTAAGTGCTACGTGAATTAAAATTTTTAAAAAACAAATATAATTATGTCTTACTTATAAAGTGTAAATAATTTTTTCTAAACCTCAAATGAGATTAGTGTAATTTATCCAAAATTTTATATGACATGGCATTTTATGAAATTTTTTTAATTTAAATCAAGACACCCATCATTGTGATTTGTAAAAATATTACTATCATATCATTTTGTATGAGTTTTATAAATAAATAAAAATTAGATTTATAAACCATTTTTTATTTTGGAATTAAGAAACAAATAAAAAAAAATATACGTATATAGAATAAGACAAATGCTAAAGAATACTTCTAAAAAATTATTTAATATTGAGATTAAGTTAAATTTTATTTTAAAAATAAGTAAAAGTGTTTAAAAAGTGAACTGTGTGTGAAAAGAGACGATGAATCCTTCAAGAATGTGTAGCAAAGAGAACAGAATGTAGCATATAAACATCAATAAAACACCACAAAATGAATGGTATTTGCATAGTATAAGCCAGAGATTAGGGTCAGTATTGTAATTTCAAAGTTGTCATCAACTTGTTTCCTATCGTCTAGATCTAGATCTAGTCACAAGTAATACTAAAATATAATATAGTGAAGAAATACTTTTTCCAAAAAAATTAAAAAAGAACAAATCAAAATTTGAATTGGTAACTGTTGACTTTGAACTTGTAAACCGTTCACATTACTCTCATGTGTAATTTTAAAAATGTTTACCAAACTTTTAAAATTAATTAGGTAGCTCACACTGCATTTACAAATGCAATGGAGAGTGTATATATTATAGGAAAGTTTAAATTAAATTTGTATTATAAAAAATAGATAGTTATTCATAAAATTAAATTGTTATTTATTTTTTAAAAATAAATATAATTCAAAGATATAGTTACAGATATTCAATCATTTTAATTTCTTATATGAATATCTTACTTAACGAGTCTTATAAAGTGAACAGTTCGGATTACCAAAATTGGTCAAACGCTCTCTCAAACTAAACCTTTATTAAAATTATGAATAAATTTTATTTTTTGTGATAAAAATTATATTTTTTTGTGATGAATAAAAAGTTATACTTTGTACAATAAAAATTATATTTTTTTTATGATGTACACATATGCATCTATTTGGGGGTTGACGTAATAGCCTCTCTCCTTTAGTTTAAATATGGTGCCCATCGAACCACCCGGCTTAACCTAATATTTTTTTATTTTGAAAAAATTATTTTGCTCATAAGGAAGAGCTTGGCTGAGATTTTGTACCCATGTGATATTTGGATTGGGTTTGGAATAAAGAGTTCTAACCTAATCCAGCCCAACCCAACCTGCCCCACTCACCCATTTATAAAATATTAATAAATTTTTATATTATTTTAATTATAAAAAAAAGTTTTAAAAAATATTTAAGACCAAAAAAAGTATATATGTCCTTCTTTCTAGGGTTTTGTCAAGACCGGTTTCGTTATACATCACTTCACTTTTGTCTTCATTGGGTTTGTAGTATCCGAAAGTTTTTCTCAAATAAATTCTTGTTCTTGTTTATTCGGTGCTGATTTTCGCTTGTTCTAAAGAGTGCGAGGCCAGGTCCAAAGTGCCTAGAATTGAGCGGAGAAAATTCTGGGCTGGAGAACCAAGGCCACACGTGCGGGAGGTGAGGCCCTGTAGCTCGACTTTCTTCGCGCCACCCCTTTCGAAGAGCTCGAATTAGTCTCCTACAGTTCGAACTACTGTCATGGTTCTGAATCTAATTTCACAAAGTGCAATGTAAGACTGATAAACACCAAAGAGTTCAATTTGGCAAGTCATTTTGGAAAATCATATTTTAAATCAAATAATGCCAAAATTAGACTGTTTTGCCAGATAACAGAGTCGACACCTAAATATTTTATTCTTGGGAAATTTAGGAAACCCTAATTCGTGCCAAAGGCCACGTATCCGTCATCACCAAAGTTGCCTCGGCTCAGGAACTTAGGTACGAGATAGGAAGGTCCTGAAATGAGTACCCCCACTCGCCCGATCAAAGTATCGGTCTTTACTAAGTATGATATGTTGTTTGATAAACACATGTGTTCTTATTCCGATTATTAGCTAACTTTACCATATGACACACACAAGCAAGTTATAGGCTAAGTCACAAGACTTGGAACGAATTCAACTCATGTTTGTTTTCGAAAATAGTTTGAAAATTCCACTCGCAAGTGGGCTAAAGCGCGGATTTGCCACCTCAAGTGGGCTTAAAACATGATTCGCCACTTTGCAAAGTAGGCTTAAAACTCACAATTATCGAATTGTTCCAATTCAAAAAACAAAGCCTTCATCCATAAGCATTCATGCAGTTAATCATGTAAGCACATAGCCTCATGGCAAGCATGCTAAACATGGCAACACTCACACTCATGCAAGTATGCTAAAGCATAAAACTTACAATGTACTCCGAGCCAAAACAAAAGCTAGTTAGAAATCAATGCATGATCCTAACTATGTTAAATGCCTAATGCAACACATGCAATAATGCAACTAAATAGGCTCGGCTATCTGAGATGGCATATGAATGCAACAATTTGATAACATGCTTTGAAACACGTATTCAAATAAGTGTACGATGCAGTTTGAATGATGCGCCGAGTCTTGGTGCATGCAAGACAAATGAATGAATGCAAACATGCAAGCATAAGGTATGCTAATTGAAACATGACCCTAAACTAACCATCGAAAGCGGTTAAATAAAAGGGAGAAAGAAGTGGGATTGGAAGATATGCACACACACACGCGCACATTTATTACAACATTGTGCCCTCGCGAAGGAGGGTCCGAATGAATAATCTAACTAGCTACGCTAATTATTACAAAATGAATTAATTAACTATTCTAACTAATTAATTATTACAACACAATTGAATAACTAGCTAATGCTAAGCTAATTAAAGCAATTTAAATAAAGCAAGTAAACAGCCTCGAAAGTGAGAGAGACATGCATGCTCGGTTGGATTCCTTCCGAAAATCTATCGCCTTGCCATCGGTTGCCTCTGTTTGCACTTGCCTTGATCTCTGAACATTGAACCAACTTCAGATTATACGTCCCAAAACAGAACACTTCGCACAAAATGAATCGGTGGCGATTGGCCCATTGAAGGTGTTGTCGGCCACTTTAACTGGTCGGTCGGCTAGTTGAAGTGACAGGTCGACTACTTCAAGTGGTCGGTCGGCCACTGCTTTAAAAATGTTTACCAAACTTTTAAAATTAATTACGTAGCTCACACTGCATTTACAAATGCAATGGAGAGTGCATATATTATAGGAAAGTTTTAATTAAATTTGTATTATAAAAAATAAATAGTTATTCTTAAAATTAAATTTGTCATTTATTTTTTAAAAGCAAATATACTTCAAAGATATAATTACAGATATTCAATCATTTTAATTTTTTATATGAATATCTTACTTAACGAGTCTTACAAAATGAACAATTTGGATTACCAAAATTGGTCCCAAAATAAGTTTACTAAACTCAAACGCTCTCTCAAACTAAACCTTTATTAAAATTATGAATAAGTTGTATTTTTTGTGATGAATAAAAAGTTATACTTTGTACAATAAAAATTATGTTTTTATATGAAGTGCATACTATATGCATCTATTTTGGGGTTGACGTAATAGCCTCTCTCCTTTAGTTTAAATAGGGTGCCCATCGAATCACCCGGCTTAACCTAATATTTTTTATTTTGAAAAAATTATTTTGCTCATAAGGACAACTTAGGCTGAGATTTTGTACCCATTTGATATTTGGATTGGGTTTGGAATAAAGAGTTCTAACCTAATCCTGCCCAATCCAACCTGCCCCACTCGCCCATTTATAAAATATTAATAAATTTTTATATTATTTTAATTATAAAAAAAGTAAAAAAAAAATATTTAAGACCAAAAAATAAGTATATATATCCTTCTTTTTAGGGTTTAAATTAAAAGATTTGTTAAAATTCATATTTATTTTATCATTGAGTTTTGTTAATGTTCAAAATTGAAATAACAAATAAAAGGATCTAAATAATTTAATATCCATTCAAGATAAATATTTAAAATAAAATAAAAAAATTAATAGCTATATCTATTAGATTAAGTTCGCTGGTTTGGAATTTGAAATTTTTTTAAGGTTGAGTTTGGGATGATTAAATTAGGCCCAATGTCAGGACAAGTAGGGTTTAGAATGCAACATATTTTCTTATTATATAATACAAGCCTAATCCGAGGTTTATCCACCCCTAGTTTAAACTGAAATGAAGGAACTTCTTTCTTGTCCATTAATTAGGTTGGAAGATCTAGTTGAATGTGGTTCGCCTCGAGCCTTCTTTGATGATTCAATCCATTCAAGATAAATATTAAAAAAAAATTTAAAAAAATTAATTAATTGCTCATATCTATTAGATTAAGTTCGCTCGTTTGGAATTTGAAATTTTTTTAAGGTTGAGCTTGGGATGATTAAATTAGGCCCAATGTTAGGCCAAGCCGAGCTTAGAATGCAACATATTCTCTTACTATATAATACAAGGCTAACCCGAGATTTATCCACCCCTAGTTTAAACTAAAAGGAAGGGATTTCTTTCTTGTCCATTAATTGGACTAGAAGATCTAGTTGAATGTGGTTTGCCTCGGGCTTCTTTGATGATTCAAATCATCCGTTTTATTATTTAGATCAGAAATGTCAACCAACTTAGTACAACCTGCAATTAGGTTCAAAATAAAAGTTAATTTAGACATATATTCTAAGCCTTTGATTTGCATGATTTTAGACAATCACTTTCAGAGGGAAAAAAACAGAAAAGCTTGCTACACCCAGTTTTGGGTGACACCCAGTGACACCCAGTGAGGTGTCACTGGGTGATTGGTCCAAAAACAGTTTTTTTTTTTTTTTCGGCCAATCCCACGCCGCCACATCACTGGGGGTGGGGTGGGGGTCTTCAAAACTGGGTGTATGTAGCATTGTTGGGGAAAAAAATGGCATAGTTGTAGACTTTTACCAAAGAAATTCTTTGCGAGTTCACATTTAGTTCGATTTATTTTTCTGTGAAATAATTTTTTAACATTTTATTTATTTTCTATTATTTGATTGGTTAAAAAGTACATAAAATATTTACATCATGAAGTGTAAAATAATTTACGTTTACAAATTTTGTAAGCTATTTTTTTTTCTCATCATAGTTGATACTATTTTTTCGAAGTTACTTTTTTTTCTCATCATAGTTGATACTATTTTTTCTTTGAGTCATGCTATGGGTCCCAAATAAATTACCAAATTTTCTACCAAACTTTTCACATATCCAAACTAAAGACCCAAACACAGTCTAAAGAAAAAACAAAAAATAAATAAAGTATAAAGTTGTGTGTGAATATCCATTGTATATAGTCAACCAAAATTTAAAAAACAAATTTATTTTATGAAGAATTTTTTGTTTCCCTCTATAAATTCTTTCATAAATCAAAATGCACTTTTCTGAGATATTTTAGGGAAGGATATATTCTTAATACAAATTTCATGATTTGGGTATGGAATTATTCCTCATATAAATTATATATTAGAGAATCGAAAAGATACTTCAAGCACCCACTATCTGAATCGATCAACGTTCATCAAAGTTGACTAACTTCCAAAAATAAAAAAATAAATAAAATACTATTGAAAATATCGTGAAAATAAAATTCATGTAGATTCAATTCAATGAGCAACACCCAAAATAAATCAAGTTTACACGTTTCATTTGCAGGATAATCAAGCTATGTGATTTCATTTTTGCAAACGAACAGACTCTATGTTAGTACTAAAACAGGCAAAATGAAAATTTTCACATTTCAGAAACACATACATCATATATATGTTACAAAAAAAAAAAATAATAATAAAATAAAATAAAAATACTTCCTAATAGTGCTAATTACCAGCAAACAATTTAAGTACCAGTCAAATGTACATGCTTCAAAGTTACAACAAACACCATGAAACTAGTGGGAAAAACACAAACAATCTACATCAAACGAATGATGATGACCTTGAAACCCCATGAGATAACGCGTCTTCAAACTCTTCTTCGTCAGCCTTGCCAGCGCTCAAGCTCGGTGGAATGAAAGATCTGAAGATTACTTCCATGTTTGGTGTTTCCTTCAATTCGCGGCAAGCAATTTCAAGAGCGGTGGATTGGAAGAATCGGTAGAATTTCTTGCGACAAACGAAGGCAAAGAACAAGGAGAGTATTGGAAGAGGGATCAAGAGTGGAGCGTAGTAGAACTTCTTTATTCCAAAGTAACCGACCATTAATACTTGGTATAACAATAAAGATGCCACGATGCGCACGTTTATGTGCGGCCACATCCTCCCATAGCTCTCGTATGAAGGAACATAGACTTTGAGTGCCTATAATAGAGGTGGAGAGAATAACAAAAAATAAGCGAACATACATGAAAATGAGGGGAGACTTACAGAAAGAAAAAAAAAAAAAGTGAAAGATTTGTTGAACAAAAGCCATTCTTAAGTGTTCAAATGCATATTTACTGTTTTCTTCTTTTAAATAATAATAATAATAACTCACATATAGCAACCCCAATGCGCGAGGGCTTCCACTAAAGCAAGATCTGAGCAGGGATAAGATATACATGCAACCTAATGCACTAGGTTCCTGCTAAAACAAAATATGGAGAGGACAAGTGTACACAACCTAATGCACTAGTTATTATCTCAAATCATAGCAACTAACCCAACGAAGATTTCGAAAGAAGCAAACTTTGAAACAAAATATGGGCATTCAACCAAAAAGAAAGGAAAAAATATCATCTTAAGTGCATTTTTTGTTTAACATTTTGCTTTCGATGTCAACTTAGAACAGCATAGGAACAAATTCAAAAGCCATTTTGTCAATTGAATAGAGCTCTATAAGTTCGAAATAGTTAGTGGACTTGCCTGATTTCGAAGGACAAGCCAACCAAGGGCAAAGTATAGTGCACCAAAAGGAATGATGATAGGAGCGATGACAGAATAGCAAAGAACAATTGTGACAATCAGCATATCACCAGGTACCCTAGTTGCTAGCCCAAGATCTCCAGGAGCCCAAGCTTCTTTCCGCTCAGCTTCAGTCTTGCAAAGGTACTTCCTCTTAAGATGGTAAATGATTAAAGGAACTATTCGGGACAGTTCCAGCCCATAGCCAACAAAGAACCTGAGAGATTAATAAAATTATGAGATTAAATTGACCAAACATTTAAGCAATTAAGCAAACTTCATAGTCAAACCAAATTTCGAAAACTCATACAACTCAACTTCAAAATTAAATTGACCCAAGAAAATTAATAAGTCAACTGCCGTAGCCATAATATTAAAAATGCTCATGAATGTCAATCCAATTATAACATGTAATTTGACATGCACGAAATTAATCTGTCAAAGCCATGCAAGAAAGAAGATGAAAAGATGGCAGAGAAACAAAAAAGAAATGTGATCTTACTTCAGGGCCACATAGGTCAGGAAGAAAGTTGCGCTAGCTGGAAGGCTTGTTGCTAGTAACGTAACAACAGAGTTTAGATTTGGATGCTTCTCAATGCTCTTCAAGGACGCAATCAGGCTTCCACCAATTGTAACTCCAATAAAAACGTTGAACACTGTGAAATAAAAGTATTTCCCCGAGGCAGCCCTTCCTGCGTGAGACACTGAAGGGATTCCCTCAGCCTTGGATAGAAACAAAAGAAGGTTCGGCAAAATAGCCAAAAATATGATAAGGGCAAGCTGAGGTAAGTATGCTTCCAAGACTGTCTTAATTGTCGCCATACTAACAACGGGTTTTAAAAACGGGAGAAGCTTCTCTAGATTGACCAGTGTCGTGAGCGCAGAAATGAACGTGATTGGAATCATGTAGAAAATTATGGTCAACGCAACAAAAACATAAACAACATACTGTCTTATTTGCCTTTCGTAAAAAGTTTTATGAAGGTTAGTCCATATGTGTTGGCGGGGCTCAGGAGCGTCCATGATGGTCCACTTGTCAACCATTTGAGCATGTAGACTCTGAGCTGCCGAAGCTGCAGTTAACTGGCTGTTAAAGAAGACCAAAGCCGATCCTTGTTGTTTCTCTCTGAGAGTGACCTTTTGTTCGGCTTCTAATTTTGGGATCAATTCATTAATTTTCTTGTTGTAGTACTCTATGGAATCTACTTTTTTACCAGTGAGACCAAGACAACCGGTTTTGTTTGTCGGTCGAATCCCTTCAGGTTTGCCATTTTTCTTTGAGTCTGCATATATGGCTTCAGCGTGTGCAAGCTTCTTTTTGTACCCTTCCAACTCTTCCCAAATTTTGTTGACCTTGAAAAATCAAACAATAGGAGGTTGGTTTTTAATTTAATGGATTAGACCACCAATCATCAAACACAAAAATGTATGATAAAACAAGACAGTAAATTATATAACTAGAAGTGTATGCACACTAATGTGTGCAGGAAATCGTGGGTGAGAGTGGAGAGCGTGAGTCGTGTCTAGTGGATAGTAGTTATTGGTTTAGTGATTTTACTTTTTTGGTCCTTGGTAGTACCCTACTACTAGGCAACATAAATATTTGTGGAAATATAGTATTGTTGTGGGTTTTTGGGAAGCAGATTGTGTAACAAACCATTCATAACAAGTGAGTTTGTATAATGTATAGATAGCTTAGATATAGATAAAAACAACCTAATTATCCCATCTTGTATCCTTTGCAAAACAAAATTGAGTTTTGAGAAAAATCATACTTTGAGGAAAAGATGGAAAACAGTGAAAAAAACAGCACAAAACAATCAAGTGTGAGGAACATTGATTAGATACCTCTTTGTTGTCTGTGACCACCATTGATCTGTAAAATGTATCCGGATAGATCGTTCGAAAATATGAATCAACCTGTTCCTTTCTAGTTTGACCTTCGGGTGGATGAGGGATGTCTCTGACAAGAATAGCAAAATTTTCAGCTCTCACTTCAGGAGAGATTAAAGCGGCAGCTCTCAGATCAGAAACGTGGTTGTATGCCTTCCACAAAAGGTAATATGCAACAAAAGAAACCCAATAGGTGGCTAATAGAAACGCCCAGAACCTCGAACTGCCTTCCTGTAGTAACCCACGAGGGGAAAATAAGAAAGAAGCAAAAAAACAGGCCAGTAAAAAAAATTCAGTGATTTCATACTTGATAACACTAATCAAATCATAAGTAAAACAAGATTCACAACTTGGATCAGTGGACCTACTATTCTAGAAAGGCAACTGATTATTACCAAAAAGAAAAGAAAGGCAGGACTATTGCATGAAAGAAAATTGATACAGAAAACCTCACAACAATGATGTGGCAGTGTTATTTTTGAAACAATAAGTCATTTCAATGGGTCTTTTTTAGGTTTAAAATGAATGAATATAGATGTGTCAAATTTTTCATGAAATAGTCACACAACTTACTTTAATATGTCCCATGGCTAGCTTGTCAAGGTCATTGAAAGTCCCGTTGCTTATGGTGTGGTTTGTCTGCACACTGTTATCGGTGGCAGACACTGGCAAAAGAACCGGCAGCAGAACAACCCCAGATAAAACCAATATCCCCAACACTGAAACAGATATGAAGAAAAAGAAAATTTATTAATGCATGCTTTTTGGCACAAGAAGATTGTACCGCAAGGTCGTACAGTACATATTAGATCCCATAACATAAAACTACTTATTAAGCTTTAGGTTACCGATACTTTGCCCACCCAGTTGATAGAGAAGAAAGCGCATAATACATACAGCATAAAATGGTCTTCCAAATGGCCTTTTTTTGTACCAATAAACAAGCATTGAAGCTTTTGTCATTCTCATGACAAGTAGCACTGTAGATAGACATAAAATTTGTCTATCCAAGATACGACACAAATGTTATAATAACATCCTATGTAAAAGTTGTAATCAAATTTGATGGGAAATACTCTCCCTTGACAATCTTGGGAAATCAAATTTAATTGTCCACAATCAAAACCCAAAGCAGTTAATAGGGGTCTAAAAATAAAAAATCTGAAACATTTAATCAAAAACAGAGCATTTTGAGAAAAAGACGAGACAAATAAAAAAAACTGAAACACTTTCTTAGGGCAATTTTGGAATTAGATAAAGCATGATACAAATTCCCTTCTTGATTTACACCAAATAGGTGTCCTAGCTGTATATATTAGCATAGATTTTGCTAAAAGAGTCTCAGAAAATATTCAACACCAGAAATTTCTCTGTTTAACCATAAACTCACTATGAATTTTGCGTGAAATTATTATAATTTCTTCATTCTACCAAACCAATAAAAGAGGAATGAAAGAAATAGAAAAGACATGATCTTCTGCACTGGACTTCAAATGCTTTTACATTTATTCATTCATTTATCAATTAGGTTGTTTATCTCTATCAAGATAGTATTATGGAATAATTTCCCTGTTCATTCTTCCCTTTTCCTTGTTATTTGCATTTTGTTGATGAGATTTTTTATGAGAAAAAGATAGTATTATGGAATAATTTCCCTGTTCATTCTTCCCTTTTCCTTGTTATTTGCATTTTGTTGATGAGATTTTTTATGAGAAATTTGCTAAATTAAGGTTAATTACTGAGAAATCAATAAAAAATTTATGACAAAATAATTAGAGTTTTAGACAAATTGGTCCTTGGCTCATAATGCAATTGACTATGTAATAAGTCAAGTCGACCAAATTTCCCTTCGAAAAATGTTCAAAAAGTACAAATAGCGTGAAAACTCAAAAATAAATAAGAAACAATAATATATATTTTAGTGTAAAAGATATATTATAATAATATTTTCTTATGAACAAACAAATTATTAATGATAAAGATTAAGATCTCATTTGACAAGTCACAAGTGAGTGAGTTGGGTTTGGGTCATGACTACCAACAGTATAAAAAGACAAAACAGTTAAGTTCAGTATTTTTTTCACCAAATTTGAGTAAAAAATGGCTCATTTTCTCAATATGATATCAACTGTTCCAACGGTACATCAAAAAGAAGAATCATCTCGTGGGTCAACCGGTTGGTCGACCGGTAAGGCAATTTTTTATTTTTTATTTTTATCCCTTTTTGAACGGTTTGAACCTACCTAACCGTTAGTTCAAATTTTTTTTTGAACCATTTGAACCAATAATTTGAATCATTTGAACCATTTCGCATGTCAATTTTTGAACCATTTGCTCGAGCTGGTCGACCCAGTGGTCCACCAGGTGGTCGACCACTATGTGTAAAAGTTTTACAAATTTCTGTTTTAATAGCTATGCACAATGAATTGGTGAAAGGAGCAACCCGTATATAAAAAATAAAAAAAATAAAAAAACAAATTAAATTAATCAATAAAATAAATAATTGTTTTTAGAAAGTAGATTAAAAACAATTTTTTTTTTATTTTTTTAACTTTCATAATATGTTAAAAAAATAAATGTGCCTACATTAAAAGTCAAAAGGTAATCTCTTTATCAAAAGAAATCAAAATATCAAGCATAATTATTTTATTTTTCTTTTCACAAAAATTTTTTAAAAAAAACCAAAAAAAATTTCAAACGAAATTAATTTAGCTAAATTAGTCAAAAAGTGAGACTAAAACGTTCTACCCTAAAGAAACCGTAAATTAAAACCCAAGAAACTCTATGTAATTTGTTATATTTCTCCAAACCTCATCGTATTTGAGAACAATAGAATAAGTTGAGATTTAACATTCTTGGATAAAGCTACTATCTTAAAAATAAAATAAAAATCTTGGATAAAGCCATGAATTTTTTTTTTTTCGACAATACTGAAAAATCTGTCCATTTTAAGCAGAAACAAAAAAAAAAATACTCAAAATCAAGTTTACAAAAACAAAGTAACATATAATTAAGCAATACCCACATAACATTTTGCAAGAACAACATATATATACATATATTTAGAGAGAGAAGAGAGAATTAGAGTGAAGAGAGAGAGAGAGAGAGAGAGAGAGAGAGACAAACCAGTGGTCAAAAAGACGAAGTGCACAGCAGAGTCCACACCAGACATGTTGATGATATCTTGCTCTGTAGAAGAGAGAGCCTCTCGGATCCACGCAAAGGGGTTCCGGGTTATAGAGCCGCCCTCAAACGGATCCATCCCCTTCAGGATCCGATTCGGATAGTACACCACCGCGTTCCCGGGTTTTCTCGACAGCCAAACAAACAACAACACCAGAACCACAAATATCACGCACGACGTCCCTAGAGACGTCAAGAACGAGCTGAAATCCATCTGGGTTTTCTCTCTCTAAAACCCCAAATCACACAATTTTGCTCTCTCTCCCTCTCTCTCTCTAAAACCCAAATCTCTACAACTGGGTTTTTGATGGGTTGTGTTGTGGGGAGCTGAGAAGACACTGAAAACTTGCCGTTAATAGAGGGGAAAGTAACCGTTGAGATTAAAGAATAGAAAAAGGACTTGAGATGTTGCAACCATGTCTTTGGTTTGTAAAAAGAGAAAAAATATCTATATATGTGTGATGATGGGCTTGCCAAGCGAATCCGTGTTGGAAGAGTGTGCTGTTCGTTGCACATTGGTATTTTTTTTTGTTTTTTTCTTTCTTCTTTTAATGCAGAGAGAGAGAGAGAGAGAGAGAGAGAGAAGTGTGACAGTGAAGCAAAGCGGCGGATCAGATGGGAGTTGGAAATGGAGGAGAGAGAGAGAGAGAGAGAGAGAGTGATAAGATTTTACTAGAATGCCCACTTCTTCTACTCGTCAACTGCTATTATGACTGTATTGTCCCCCATGAAACAAATTAGGTTGAGCTCGTCCATATTTAGGGTGAACTTTGAAGGATTTTTTTCTTTTTTAAATTAAGAATTTGAAATACTTACCTTGTTTGATTTATATTTGTGAAATAATTTTAAAAAATAATTTATAGAGGTCTTATTTGAAAAGAGGATTGGGTTAAAATAGTTTATTAAAAGATAAAATAGACTAAAATTATTAATAAGACAAAATATTATATTTAACTCATAATTATTTTATTTTTTCTCTCGCAACCATCAAATTAATTACAAAAAAAAATTAACTAACTTTTTAAACACAACTTTTTTAGTCGAATTAAAATAGCCAAAATGTCAAATAACCAACTAAAATAGTCAACTTCTCAAACAATGCTAAATTTTGAAAATTTATTTAGTTGTATGTTTTGAAAATAATTTTAGAGTTCTAGATTATTTTTTTCTTTTTCTTTTGTAATTGAATAAATGTGTATAAGAAAAAAAAGTGATTGATTAATGCATAAGATGTGAAAGAATGAAAAAGAAAAAGTAATTGATTGATGTATAAGATGTGAAGAATGAGAGAAAAAAATAATTAATTGATGTATAGCAATTAGAAAAGTGATTTAAATTTTTTTTTTTTTTTAATTTCAACCAAATAAATTTTTAAATTTGTCTCTCAAGAGAGACACCAAACAAGACCAATATATATTTGGCCAATTTTTATAAAAGTGGAAAAGAGGAGTTGCTAAGCGTCAGTTATAACAATTGACTAATAATACAAACCGAATTTATAAGAATCCATTACTAAAGCCACACAACTCTCGCCTTAAGAGTTAAACTTTCGATCACATTAGAGATGGATTATACTTGATGGGGCATAACCCCCATGGCCCAGGACAACTCAACCCACAACTATCTTTGATGGTTCAAACGGTCATTTAGTTATAGCCTAGCAGGTGAAACTCAACAGCAAGCCCATCGAACGACCCATGTTGGTCTAGGTCCGGTGGCATCTAGACACCTGTTAGATAGGGAGTTAGTTACGTGGCTGTAACAACCCTCGTATCGATTACCATATAACCACTGAATTATATACTGATTACTGATAAACCGGATTGTTAATGACTGATAATTGAACGGATTAAAATCTTTGAATGAGACCGATTGAAATCAATCAAATCGAATAAATTTACATACTGAATTGCATGTTTTATCTGCTGATTGTTTGACTACCTGTTTAAATGTATGTGTTTAAACTGTCAATTGAAGGCCTTATCGGCGGCCGATTTAGAAACCGTTTGAAGTTTTAGACTCAGTAGAATATTTCTGATTTTATGGTATATTTATCTGAAAATTTATTAGGAATGATTAAATTAGATTAAATTAAGTCAATTAAAGAGTTTGATTTAATTACATGTTTGCCACTTGGGTGAGTCTTTGTTTAATCACGTATACTTGGGCCTATACAATTAAGGTAGACAATTGATCACCATTTCTCCTTGCCTTTGCCGACCAAACAAGAGGAATAGAGAGAGTGAGAGAGATTTGAGCTCACTTAGTTGAATTGGCTAGAATTACTTGGTTATTGCTTGAAGGTTGATGTGTAGGGCGTATTTGAGCTTGTTCAACTTGAATTGAGACCTAGGTAAGGATTATAACCTCTCAAATGTTAAGTTTATGTTGTCCCTTGCATCTTTCCTGCATGACTCATGTTCCATTGTAGAGTTAGGCCATGTTCTAGCTCATACATGTTGAATTGAAGCTTCGCTTGTTGCATGCATGTTGAATTTGATGAGCTTTGAGATGATTTCATGGTAAATGTTGCATGCATGTTCATGATCATATTTAAATCCATGTTTTCACTTTGTTTTCCACCAATGAGTCCATTTGAACAAGAATTGAAGCTAAAATTGGGTTTGAAGCTCATGCATTGCATGTTTTAAACTTGTTCTTGAAAATGGTTTGAATTTGGCTTCGATTGATCAACCCTTGGCCCTTGCATGTACAAAATAGCTTTTGAAACTTGTAATACTTTGAGTTTAAAGTGTTTTCGAATTTGGGGCCAAGAGGATGAGATTTGAGTGTTTGAATGCTTGGTTCGAACTTGGGAGACAACTGAAATTCCAGATTTTGCTTCCTCGCCGAAGGATTCTCGCCGAGCGAGCCTGCGATTTTAAGCTCGCTCGGCGGGCATCGAAGCGTGTATCGCGCGTAAAAATCGAGCAACCAGAAGTTTTCCGCTCGAGCGAAGGGTTGTTCGCTCGAGCGAAGCCTTTGATTTTGGAAGCTCGCTCGAGCGAAGGAAGGCTCGCTCGAGCGAGACCCCTGTTTTCAGCAAACTTTTGAAAGTGCCTTCCAACTGTATTTTTGCATCCTCATCGCATCCTAGGCATTCTTAGGCCTAGTTTAAGACATCTTATTGAGGATTTAAGCATAGAACCACACCGAGGAATTTAGGGATTTAATTATCATCCTTTCCGACTGTAAACTTAGTGTGTGTTCTATTGATTGACTGTTTAGGGTTGACTCACGGGGACGCGCTCTAGCTATTGATAGCCCAATCCTTTGTGAGTATGAGATGTGTAAAGATATGTTCAAAATGGTTATCTTTTGAATCATTTAATCTGCATCGAATCGATATTATTCTTGAATGAATGTATGTCCTATTTCTAAACTGTATTGAGGCATCCTTAGCACCTCTCGTTATTGGTATTCTGAGCTCTGTCGGTTTCCTTGTGGAACCATACCGTTCTAGAATGATTGGCCATCATTCTTTGTTGGGTCTATTAAGGCGGTCCTTTTGGACCCTCTTGTTATAGGCTATTGGATGTACCACATATGACTGATTGATTGAAATACTGAAAGACTGAAACTCCTGTTTAATGAATTGATTTCATTTACTGCAAGGACATTCATTCATAACCTCTTTACGCTTTATGTTATTCACTGGGCTTTAGCTCACTGTTATATATATATGTAGGGTCTCAGCAGCCGAACCAGAGCTTGGAGCGTGGGATTGGTCCCCGCTTTTGTCACCAAATTTATGTGCCTCCTTTGTGAGGTACCGAGACGCCATGCCATGGCTTGGGGTGTTTTTGTGCCCCCACTAGTCTCCTCTTTTTTTGTCTTTGTTGTACTTTTGTTTAGACTGTTTCTTGTCTTGTTATTGAGGATTGAGTTCATCTTGAATATCTGTAATGCTTGTATATACTGTACTGGTTTGAATGCATATATGTATGAAAAATGTTTTTGGCATACAGATTTTCACAGCTCAATGGACACTAGTTATTTACTGTAATGGCTTCCGCCAGGCCCTGAACTCTGTTCTACAGTATTACTGTTCTGTAGGCCTTCGGTAATCTCGGATTACTGGCCAGTTACGGTGCTAAACCCATAGGGCCGGGTTTGGGTCGTGACAGTGGCAGACAAAGATCTTGAAAAGTTATTGAGCTCAGACATCCAACATTAAATGAGACTGTTATTGCATTAAATGCAACAAGACCTCTCATTCTCTGGCATGGTAAAACTATCATGGCCGACAGCAAGTAGACCATAAATTTTTGATCAATAAGACAGCTTGAATAGACAAGGAAATTAATAGTATAAGATACAAAGAAGCTTGTGAAGAACGTTAAAGATAACAAGTAATATTCTCTTCCCTGTCCTCTTCTCCCTCTCTCTTAACTTTCTATATTCACTTTCTTTCGATCACTTTCTGTCTAACTTAACCATTGGAGCGTCTACGAGAAGAGACCACTCCAGTCTTGGTACCTCTTCACCGGACCTTTTGCAGGCATGCACCAAGAAGACAAAAACCAACAGACCCGTGAACACACGTGGATTAGTCTAACCCATCTTCTATTGACTATATTGCATTATCAATATTGTTAGGTTATAACATGTTAGACTTTCGCCTCAAAAACAGATATCTTGTTTAGTATTTTGTTTCATTAACCAACTTTTCATATGTGCAATCATCTCCAAATCACATATATCTATTAAATCCCAAGTATTTTACGTTGTTCAATGAGGGGAATGTGAAATTGTTGGGAATTATTTCATAGTGGAGCTTCTATTTTTAATCTACTACTAATTGAGCCACTCGTGCAGGTTAATAAAGTATTATTTGATAAAAGTGAAAATTAAAATAAAGTAGAAAAAACATGTGTAAAAATTTTTAATATGAAATATTATTTGATATGTATTAAAATTTAAATGTTTAATTTAATTAAGTTGTTTGATTTGTACAGAAAGTTGAAGTTTTGAAATTTATTTATTTTTTATTTTTTTCTTTCACTATGGTAGTAATGTGGCGGTTTGGTGGTTGTGGTATTAACAAAATCGGACCACCCTTGAAAAGTACCAAGCTGGAAGAGCCAGTGTCCCTGGGAGTCCCATGGCTTTTAATATTAGGAAGTTAACATGCATGCGGGTGTACGGTGTAGACATATATTTTTCTATTCATTATACATTATCTATTAAATATAGGATTTGAAAATCATGTTATACTTAGCTTAAAATGTTGAATATTTGATCTCATTAAATTTCAATTTTATTTTTTATCGCATGATAAATAATAAATAAAAAAGTCTATCACATTATAATTCAGTCACATGACATATCTATTAAATAAAATATTTTTTCTTTAATTTATATATATTGGTCATGCTATGAAGTCTATAAACATATTAAATGAATGTCTTGGCCCTCCATATTTATTTTCCTTCAACACTAAGGTCTATTGAGAACTCCTTCAACCACAGAGTTGGTGGCCTCCATGTCCAACATGGCATTGATGAGTGATAATTTAACTCTATTCACAAGTCACATTAGATTGCTAAATTCAAAATCACAATTTGTATTTCTCACAAGGTGGGGTTCATCAATGATGACTGTTGTCATGCTCATATTTTGGCTCTCAATTGTTTTAAAGAAAATAAATTTATTAAAGAAAAATAAATAATTATACTTTTCATTCTTAAATTTTCTTTCAAATTTTACTTTGATACATAATCTTTTAATTAGAACAATTAAATTCAACTACTATTTAAATTTGGTCCTTCTCTAACAGCGAGCCGTTTAAAACTAAAATAAAAATTATAACATGAAAACCAAAAAAAAAAAAAAGAGTGAAAGTTAGAATATAAAAAGTGTAATTTTTCATGCAAACATTTTTCTCTAGTCTCTTTAAAATGTGTTCATGTGATCTTAATGTGTGCATTTTCTATATATATTTAATAATAATTGAGGAGATAACTATCTTAAAACACTTTTGAATTTGAATACTTAATTGTTGTAGTTAAAAGAAAATGCTAAAAATATGTTCTATTAAAATGTAAAAAAATGTGTTTAGATATGTGAAGAGTGTGTTAAAATTATTTTGATTAATAAGTTTTATAGTTGATATTAATAGGACAGATAGTTAAAAGGTGAAAACTAGAGTGAAATTTAAAAATATTTAAAAATTAAAATGTGAAAAGTATATTTTATCCCAAAACAAAATACAAAAAATTTAAATAACCATCGAATTAGGTCAAGTTTGGCATATTTTAAATAATCTATTTTTTTATCTTTTTATTTTTTTTTCATCACATCACATCACATCTCTATTTTTTTGCACATCTTTTCATAAAAAGATAAAAAGTACACTTATTTAGGTCATCCCAAACAATCCCTTAGTTTTGTCATTTCAATAACCATCAAATTTCAAAATACAAAAAATTCCAATAACCATCAAAAATTCAAATGTGAAAAGTATATTTTATCAAAAATTGTGGCCCAAAAATTCTTGTGGTAAAAAAATTCCAAGGTTAGTTTTGTCATTTCAAAGAAAATAAGGGCATTTCCTCAATCACATGCACTGTGCTTCAGATGAGCCCTTTCATTCACCAAACACTTTGATTTCCAATAACTTAGCATATTCGCAGAACACAAAAAAATCCAAACACTCGCTAATAAACAATGCCACGTATGCATAACCACATTATCTGAACTCTCAATCCTAAATACTCAGCGAGTACAGTCCCAACACATACTCTCGAAAGTAAGCTACTAAAATAGTAAAAGCTGTCTTGGGCTCCACGTGGCGAAAAGGGATAAAACCTACTTTTTTCGAGGGGAAAGTGGGCCCACAGCCACTCTGCCGACAGATAATGGATTGTAACCGTAGGGGCCCAAAGCGTTGCGGACTCCTCTACAGTTATCTGAATTTATCCTTTTTTCTGATGGGTACTGATTAACGGCGAAACATGGTGCCACGTAAGAAGAGTGGGCCACCACAGATGCCGACACCGTTGATAAGGAATGAGATGAGATTGGTAGTTGAAGATATGATTTATGAAAATGGGACCATGGTTTTTGATTCGAGACTTTGTTCTTTTGCCTTTTTTGGATGATGATGCTACCTTAATTATGGGGGTTTAGTATTTGAATAATTCTATGCACTCATTCTTACCAATACTGACCTAATGCTCAAATTATATTTATAATTATTTATATATATAAATTATAATTATAATTTTTAAATATTTTTTTTTCTATTTTATATTATATTAAAATTTAATATTTTGATAATAATCATATGTGTTAGACTTTTTAAGGAATTAAATATTTTTTTTATTATATTATATTAAAGTTTAATATTTTGATAATAATCATATGTGTTGAACTTTTCAAGAAATTTTTTTTATACTTGTTCTTAATGCATTAAAGTGTTATTATGAGAGATAATAATCATATGTATTAGGACTTTTCAAGGAATTCATATATGTTGGACTTTTCAATGAATTTTTTTTATACTTATTCTTAATGCATTAAAGTGTTATTATAAGGGTAAGATTTGAGGATTGTGAGAAATTAATAAATGCTAAGGTTTTTTTATAAATCAAAAAATTTAGATTGGAAAATTGAAACCCCCACAGAACTTGTAGATTAGAGATAAATATAAATAAATAGATAAATATAGATATAGATATTTATATTTGTTTTAAATTTTTTTTAATATACCAATTATTTGTTTTGGAAAATTTATTGCAGTAATTATAAGAGAAGTCAAAAAGTCTTGTGGGTTCAGAGAAGTTAATAAATGCTGAGATTAATTTTTTTTTTTAAAAAAAAACAAAAAATTAGAAAATTATGATTGACATATTGGAGCTCCCACAAGTCTTGTGGGTTAAAAACCTCTTTTTGCTTAATATATAGTATAGATAGATTGTTGCGATTGAATTTATATAGCCTGAAATTTTTGTGTGAAATGAAGAATAATGATTGAGACTCCACATCTATAAGATTTTACAAATCTAAATTATTTATTATGTACATTTTACACATATATGAATAGGTTTCATATATACATTGAGGGTCAAGATTATTTTGGAGATGTGGGAGTCATTCTTAAAGGGGGTCCCAAACATTTTCTACGGTAAGATAATAATTTTGAATAATTAAGTCTATATTTATAGTATTATTATTAGTTTTTTTTTTTCAATTCTTAAAAAAAATTAAAAATTACATATCATTGGAATTTTTATAAAATATTTACAAATTAATGAAAATAATTTATAAATTTAATTATTAATGTTTCTACATTTTGTCATTGATTAAAGTTTTCTTTTAAGAGAAATACATTGAGTTGTAATTTCTCTTAAAAAAATTTATTCCATTGATAATGTGTTTGTTTATATTTCAAAGTCTTGATTTAGCAATTCCTAATCTTCATCTATTCGGTGTTTCATTCATTTTAGGTTCTATCAATTTTATAATTACTATATCTAACATGTGTGGACCTAAAATGACTAGCTTAATAGAAACAAGAGACTTGGTGGCAACAATCAAAATGAAATAGAGTATTATTTAATCATGAAAATGCCATATTAGGCGAACATACCAATTACCAAATCCACCTATCATCGCCGGCATAACATAAAAAAGATCATCAAAAAAAGTCGCAGGATTCCATTCACTCCACCAGCCTTAGGAAGAGAATACACGTTTAATTTATATTTTTTTCTATCAAAATCTCTTGCAAAATAAATTACTTTGTTTTAATGGACCCACCTTTACTGAGAGCGGGCCATTCATCGATTAATGAATATCACGAGTATTTATTGAGGGATTGATAATTTATTATGTAAATTATTGTAGTCAACAATTATTTTATATTTAACCAAAAAAAATATAAAACAGATATTTTATATTATATCTACTTTTCAAAAAATTATAGAATATTTCGAAATACCACGTATCCGTATTCTCTAATAAATAATTATTCATTATGTTCTTTCATATTTCTCAATCACCCAATACAATATTATATCTACCCACCTTCTCCATCAATCACTATATCATGAAGTATCACGTTTCCATACTCCAGTCTAATTTTCTCCCTCTATTTTTTGGTTTTATTTTTTTTTTTTTTTTGGCCTATATTTATATCTCAACAAATGGATGGCACACACGATACGTATGTTATTTAAATAAATAAAAATAAAAATAAATTACAAAAAAATAATATTATAATATGTATGTTGTTTAAATGGAAAAAATTTTCTTAATGAAATTTAAGGTCTTGGGCTCTGATCTTCTTTATCTCTTTGTATAACTTTTTGCTAGTATATGAACCTGTACGATGCATGAGTTAAATAAATAATTAAAATTAATTTTAAAATTAAATAATAACATAAAATTTGTTTAAGAAATATAGAAAAATAATTTAGAATGAATTAAATTTTAACCATTTTATTAGAATATATATTGCAATTGTCATAATTTAATTGGTAAAGATGAAAAAAATAGAATAAATTAATATATATATATATATATATGATAAATAAAAATAAATTTCATTTTACAAATTTTTTAGTTTTAGTTTTAGTTTATGGAAAATTTACCCATAAATCCTATTTTCTGAAAAGTTAAACCATTTAGTCCTAAAAGTTTTCTTATGCACCGTTTAGTCCCATTACCAACATCATCTACATCATCAACATCATCAAAACATTAAACAATCAACATCATCAAAACATTAAACATTAAACATCATCATCAACATTAAACATTAAACATCATCAAACATTAAACATTAAACATTATTCGTCATCAACATTAAACATTAAACACCAGACATAAAACATTATTCTTCAACATTAAACATTATTCATCATCATCAAACATTAAACGTTAAACATTAAACATCATCATCAACATTAAACATTAAACATCATCAAACATTAAACATTAAACATTAAACATCATCATCAACATTAAACATTAAACATCATCAAACGTTAAACATTATTCATCATTCATCCCCCTAATTTTAAAACTAAACAGAATTTTTTCCTTTACAGTTCCAAGGCAACTGAGAAAGGGAAGGCGAGAGAGGAGAGAGACGCAGTTCGGAGACAACGAAAGAGAGAGAGAGCCGCACAACCACCATCACCGGCGAGTTCTCTGCTGTCCTCAACAAAGAGAGAAAGACGAAACAGGTGCAAAATGAAAGGAGAGAAGAAGAAATCTTTTGAGAAGAACGACCGTCCTCGGCCATTGTTGTCCGTCGGAGCTCTCTCATGCCATAGATTAAACCAGGTTCGACCTGCAAACTCGCTATTGAAAGAATGAAAGTAGGTTGAGAAATTGAATTCTAGATTGAAAAGTTCGGGTTTTTTATTTGAGGCTTTGATTTGTAGATTCTTTTATTTACATTGTTGTCTTTGAGTTACATAGTGGTTCTCTGTTAAAGATATAGATGGATTTCATAGTTGATTTGGGACTTGATTTGTAGAAACCAGAAATTCCCTAATTTTAACTGTTTCAAAGTTTGCTTTTATCCATTTGGGTTGAGTCTGGCAACTATTTGAGTTATACCAATGAAGATATTGCTGTTCCTGATGCCAATTTCCTCTCTTGTGGTTGTTGCAGTAGCCAAAAAGCTCCATTTTTTTATTGTTGCAGAACAATGGGGGAAGAAGACATGGAAGAACATCTTTTGGATTCCGTACGCTCAGACGTTGATGTTCACCATTTTTCTGTCCGATCCGATGTTCTCAATGTGAAATCAACATATATATATATATATATAGAGAGAGATTAATGAATATGATGTTTTGAATCTAATGTTTTGATGTTTGAATATGATGAATCTGATAGATAGAGATCATCAAAAACTCAAAATCCTTTTGATGTTGTTGAAGTTATAATTGATGTGGATGATGTTCAATGGTCATTAACATTGGGATAGGACCTAACGGTTCATAAGAAAATTTATAGGATCAAATGGGTTACAAGATACAAATTTGGGATTTATTGGTGCATCTCCCTTAGTTTATTCTATGTTGAAATTTGTCATAAAACTTAAACAAATTTGTCATCAAATAAAAGTTAGGCAATGAAGATTTTTTTAATTGTTTAAAATTAAGAAAATCAAGAAAATTAGTATGAAATATTGAAGTTCTCACAAGGTTCCCACTAAAAATTCATTTTTCCTTATATAATATATAGATTTTAGGATAGAAATATTTATCACATGGTATAAGGACAAGCAAAGGTTTCAAGACACCAACTTAAGCCTTTGCTTAATATAATAATATAGCTTTTAACTCAACCACACCAATAGGGAAATTAAAAGTGTAGATATTTGTGGGTCATTTTTCTTTCCCCCTTACAAGGTGACATTTTAGTATGTTAGAGCATCTCCAACGGTATTTTTCCTATCTAAATATTACTATAAAGTATATATTTTATTTTGCCTATCAACTGTTTTATGTTTTTACTCCAACCATGCTCTTTATTTTAGCTATTTATCCAAATATTATTAATTTAATAGAATGTCACATCAACAACAAAGATGGAGAGAAATGATCCTAATGATTAAATATGTTTTGCCTAGCGTTGAAGGCTAGCTACATGTAGCTAGTGAATATGAGTTGAGGCAAAATGCCTAATTATATGTCTAGTGCATTGGAATTAAAAAAAGTGAATCACACTAGGCATTTTAACTAACAAGCATTATATACCTAGTGCATTGGAGATGCTCAGTAGTTAGATTACAGCGTATACCAACGTCTTTCCATAAATTTCAATCTAAATCTCACTTACATTGATATCTAAATACCCTCTTCACGACCACTTAACATTAGTTTACTATTTTTTGTCACAAAATATTAGATATATTTATATCTATTTTCAAATAAATAAATAAAACCATGTACGTAGGCACATGTGTTTAAAACTTTATGCTAGACCATTTTAATATCTTTTATTTTGAAGCAAAAGTGGCTTCATACAATACATATGAGTATAAATGTCATTTTTATCTCTTAAATTTCTTTGCTGATCAATTTTGTGATTACTATGACATCACTTACACTTTCGCAAAGGAAATTTGGAAAGTTTTACAGACTAAGTATGATACTAAAGAGGTAGGACCAAAAAAGTATGCAGCTAGCCGATTTTTTGGCTTTCAAATGGTGGATGGAAAATCTATTGTAGAGCAAGCATAAGATTTCCAAATACTAGTTGTAGAAGTAAGATCCGAAAGCATCAAGATTGGTGACAACATGGTAATTGCATGACTTGTTGACAAGTTTTGCCATCTTGGAGAGAATTCCAAAAAAGCATGCACCATAAACAAAAGGAGACTTCCTTAGAGGAGTTGATCACTTGCATCTGAGTCGAAGAGGAAGCTAGAGGCCAAGATACATTAATAACATAAGAGCGTAATGACAATTCCACTACAAAGGTAAACTTTGTTTCATTTATATATTGTCTTCTATTAATTTTTGGCATGCTCACTTGTGTCATATTAACAGTAAATATATAGAAATCATGAGTAGTTTAGGATTAATTCCTAAAGTGAAAAAAATTGTGAGAAATGTGAAGTTTATAGTAAAGCAAAAATTACCAAGAGGCCTCATAAAAGTGTCGAGAAAAATATCGAATTGCTAGAATTATTTCATACTGATTTGTGTGAGTTTGAAGGATTTTAACTCGTGGTGGTAACCGATATATTATCACTTTTATTGATGATTTTTCAAAATACACAAACGTATATTTATTAAAAAATAAAACTGATACTTTTGAGAAATTTAAAAAATTCCTTCTTGAAGTGGAAAATCAATTCGGTAAAAAGATTAAGAGAATTAGAAGTGATAGAAGCCGGAAGGATGAATCTCTTGGATTCAACTCTTTTGTTCAGTCATTGGGAATTATTCATGAGACTACTCCACCATATTCACCTTCATCTAATGACGTAGCTGAAAGAAAAAATAGAACGTTAATTGACTTGACGAATACTATGCTTATTGATTCAGGTGCTCCCTCAAATCTTTGGGGCGAGGCGATTTTGACAGCTTACCATGTGATAAATAGAGTGCGACACAAAAATACTAAAATTGTACCTTATGAGTTGTGGCGGGTGTATAAACCAAATCTAGGTTATTTAAGGGTTTGGGGTTGTTTAGCTTTTGTGAGGCTTGCAGATCATAAACGACCTAAATTAAGTGAACGAGCTACCACTTGTACTTTTCTTGGATATGCGTTGCATAGTACAACTTACAGTTTTTTTAATATGGAAAATAATATTATTTTTGAATTAGGTGATGCTATTTTTCATAAAAATAAATTTCCTTTTAAATCTAGAAATAGTGGGAATCAAATAATTTCTGAAAATATTTTATCCATGCCTAGCTCTTCTACTCCATCTTAAGTTTTTCAAGAATAAGAAAATTCTCAAATCCAACCAAGAAGGAGTAAACGAGCTAGAGTTGAAAAAGATTTTGGCCTTGACTATTATTTTTACAATGTGGAAGAAATTCCTTTTATGGTGCAAGAAACTTTATCATCACCTGATACTATTTTCTGGAGAGAGACTGTAAATGGTGAGATAGATTCACTAATTTCAAATAAAACATAGAAGCTAATGGATTTACCTCCAGATTGTAAAACTATTGGGTGTAAATGGGTCCTTCATAAAAAACTTAAACCATATGGAACTATAAATAAATATAAAGTGAGACTTGTCGCTAAAGGTTTTAAGCAACAAGTTGATCTTAATTTCTTTGATACTTTTTCTTCAGTTACTAGAGTTACATCCATTAGACTGTTGATAGCAATGGCTACAATTCATGATTTAAAAATTCATCAAATGAATGTGAAAACAGTATTTTTAAATAGAGATCTAGATGAGAAGATTTACATAGACCAACCCGAGGGCTTGTGAAGCCTGGCCGAGAAAATAAGGTATGTAAGCTAACTAAATCTCTTTATGGTTTAAAACAAACTCCTAAACAGTGGCATGAGAAATGCATGCTTGAGAATGACTATAAGACTAATGAATGTGATAAGTGCATATATCATAAAACTTGTGAGAATACACATGTGATTATTAGCCTATATGTGGATGATCTACTTATCTTTGGCTCTAATTTGCATATTATAAATGAGACTAAAAATATGCTTAATAGCCACTTTGGTATAAAAGATCTTGGTGAAGCCAATTTTATTTTGGAAATTAAAATTACCAAGACTAATGATGGCATTTTTCTTGATCAGTCGCATTATGTTAAGAAAATTTTAAAGAAGTATAACTTTCTAGACTATAAACATGTTGCTACTCTTTTTGATAGAAACATACATTTATCTGTTGTAACAAATAAAAAAGAAGTGATTAATCAAAAGGAATATGCTAGCATGATTAATAGTTTGAAATATGCTACTGACTGTACTAGACTTGACATTGCATATGTTGTTGGAATACTTAGCAAATTTACTAGCAAGCCAAGTCAAGATCATTGGCTAGCCATGGGAAGAATTATGAGATATTTATCTAGTACCAAAAATTATGGTTTGTTTTATAACAAGTATCATGCGGTACTTGAGGGATATAGTGATATCAATTGGAATACTTTGTTAGGTGATTCTCTCTCTATCTCGGATTTTATTTTTACCATGGGTGGTGGTGCTATGTGTTGGAAGTCTAAAAAACCGCCTGTAATTGCTAATTCTATAATGGAAGCTGAGCTTATAGCATTAGCTTTAGCATGTGAGGAAGCGAATTGGTTGAGAGATTTGTTACATGAAATCCCTTTTTGAGAAAAACCTATAGCGATTCTGATTTTGACCCAACTCTTGTTGTATCCCGAACTCGGGTTTAATGGTTTCATAGCATTGTTTACATCTTGCTTCTGTTTTATCTCCTTAAATTTGGCTTTGGGATTGTTGTGGTTGCGTTTGAGACAAGTTGGTTGCTTAGTTTCCAAACTCTTGTTGCCCAGAATTTTGCTCCTCCGCTCAAGCAACACTTCTTACGCTCAAGCGAGCTTTGTAAACTCTCAGTACTTTTGTAAGTTTGCAAAACTACTGGGAGAGTGTATTCTATGCTCGAGCGGTCCTTTCTATGCTCGAGCAGTAATTCTTGCACTTGAGCAATTGGTTGTTGTCTGCAAAACTACTGTGAGTGTGCATTCTGCGCTCAAGCGTCACTTTTTGCACTCAAGCGAACTGTGCGTATATCAATTCGTAACAGCCACTTTTTATATCACTTTTTCATCTCTTTCTCTCTCTAAAACATTTCAAAACCCTAGATCTTGAGTTTCTCTTTCTAGAGATCACATTCTCTCTACATTTTCATCTAAATCCATTGGTTTCTCTACCACAGTGTCTTTGGAAAAAAAGTAGAGCACCTCAAGGGTTACATTTTGATCCGAATAAACCTTGGTTTTGGCATTTTTGAAGTTCCTCTATTGCTTTGCTTGTCTTCTCACTTCGGGATAAGGACTTTCTACACTCTTCTATGACTTTTAACTTAGTTATTTGTTGATTGTGTAACTAATATTGGGATTAGAAGATTTTAGATAAACCTAGGGTTTTGATTTAAAATCTAAAAAGGGGTTTTCAAATGAAGGTATTGAAAATGGTTATGGGTGTAGACATGAGGATGTGTTGTGTTAAATTTATTGATTTTGATACATAGGCTGGATTTGGAAGAAAATGAAGCTTGCCTTAAAATAATTCAAATAATTATTTTGTATAAATAATGAAATTAGTATTGGAAATGTGAAATTAGATGAATGTGTATATAAATGGTCGAATTGGATGTGTATCACCTCTTACCTATAGAAATTTGGATAACTTATCTGTCTTGGAGATTATATATCTGTTTAAAAATATCTATTTTGGGCTATCGGTAGAGGATAGTTATGATTGTTGTAGAAATTGTATGAGGATTAGGTGAACTAGAAGTAATCTCTTGTTTGTTGTCATTGAATATAACTGTGCTTTAAATACATTGTATATATATGTTGTTGGGAGAAGAAAGGAGATGTATTCCATGTTTGGGAGAAGAAAGCGGATAGACTCCATTGAATTAAGTTGGCCTGTGTATCTAGAGTGAAAGTCCCGAAAACCGCGCGTATATATGGATGTCGATTCCACGGATGAAATTTTTGTAAAGTGGCAAATTTGAAGTGTTTATGTAATGATTGTATTGGTTAGAGAACCACTGAGTTGTAACCTCAGTTGGGTTGTTTGGATAACAATGGACTTCTTGACTCGTGGATTGAGGTGAAATGAATTGTCATGAAATGAATTAAGATAAAATGGCTTGAAATATGAAACTTGACCTATTATGATCTTGTAAGAATACGAATGATTTTATCATGAGCATTGTATATACACATCATACTTATATCTTTGTTAAGAATCATACTTTGTATTAAATTGTTTCTACTGGGTTTTGGCTCACCCTATTTGAGAAAAATCATTTTCAAGTATTAGTGATATGCCTCCGCCAAAACAATACCTAGGGAGGAATTGGAGTTGAAAGCTTATTTTGTTTATTATGTTATCATTTTGATTTAAGCCAAGGACTTTATATGTATTGGATTTGTATCCACTTTTGTTGTAACTAGGCACAACCTTGGAAAGATGTAAGTCTTAAGGGCATATGAATATTTGTTAAACTTTCATTTCTTATTACTACTTGTAACACATGCTATAGATTCAGGATGAATTATTTATGAATGTATAATGCATGTGTCATCTTTTGTATATCAACTCTGATTAATGAAATATTACTATTTTGTTTTGTCACTGTGTATATATTGTTAGGAGTCGATTTATGGCATTTATTTCGGGAAATTATGTGACACCCTAAATATTTAAGTAATACCACAACCCACCACGATTAATAATAATAATAATAATAATAATAATCTGTAATAGTAAAATAAAATAATTAATTTTATAATGGCATGCGATAAAGTATAATTTAATTTATTATACAATTAACTAGGGTCCATGTAAGATGAAGGCAAAAATAATAATAATAATAATAATAATAATAATAATAATAATAATAATAATAAGATGAAGAAGAAGAAGAAGAAGAAGAAGAAGAAGAAGAACAATAATAATAGAAATAATAAAATAACTAAGCTATACGTGATATGAAAATTATTTTGCTATTGTGGTTATCAAATATATGATGAAGAGAATTACTTGGAGGCTAAGTTAATCACTAATTAATGTGAGAAAATTGGCATCTATAGATTTAGTTAAACAAATTAAGTAATAATTAATTACGAAAATTTGCAAATATGTTGAGAAGAATGAATAGGAGCCATCTGTATGACCTAGGATTGGGGGGAAGATGATTCATCACCTTAGGGCCATTAGGTAGGATGAGTCACCACCTAGTTACATGTATAAAAAGGGAGAGGGGTTGTGAAGTAGTGCTAACAAAAAACAAAGAAGAAAGGGAGAAAAACAAAAGAAAAAAAGAAAAAAGAAGAAGAGAGAACCAGCAAAAATAGAGAGCAAGAGAAGGGCCGAAAACCAACGGAAATAGAAAGGAATTAGTAAGACTCGATATTACAGCGAGTTATATTATACCTTGCGTCACCATAACATATTTTACGTATATTTTGAGTTACCATAATTTACTTTACGTAATATATGTTTTATAAATTATTTTAATATTTTGATTACGTTAATTATTTTCTAAACTCTATTTGCTTAAATCGAGATCTATGGATATGTTTGTTTAATTTTTAGAAATTATTTGATAATGATTTTATAACCAATTATGTTTTGTAAGTACCACTGCAGGAGTCTCATGCCTTAACCATTGGTCTCTGTTTGACCATTTTGTGGTCCTCTATTTGTCATGAATCCATTGACCTCTGTTCTGACTGTCACTCTAATGACCTTTGTTCTATTCTGTTTTGTACCATGGTTATGGTTATTTATTTACATAATTTATGTATTTCAGTTTCTACCACTTAAATAATTTGTTTATTCAAATTAAGTTATGTAAACATTTTAGCTTAACTAACTATCCATGGTTATTTTGTGTTCCCTATGCTCTTGGTACAATATTTCTCACGCTGTTGTGTATTTATAGTTGTTACCCTTTCAGGTGACGAGATGTGAGGAAGACCCGTAATCTTATATAGTGGAACCCGTACAATAATTGAGGCTGATCCGTTATTTTGTTTTTTTCCTTTTCTTCCTTTTGTTTTTTTTACTAAGGGCTGGTCATTATGGACTCGCCTTTTCCGCGTCCCGCCTTGCGGAAAAGTTTGAAAAAAAGGTCTCACAGTTAGGACTCCCACGATTCTGAATCTAGTCTCACAAGTGTAATGTGAAACTGATAAACATCAAAGAGTTCAAATCCGGCAAATCTTTTTAGAAAATCTATTTTAAATCAAATAATGCCAAAATTAGACTGCTTTACCAGATACAGAGTCGCCACCTAAATATTTTATTTTTGGAGAAATTTAGGAAACCCTGACTCATGCCAAAGGCCACGTGTCTATCATCACCAAAAATTGCCTCGGCTCGGGAACTTGGGTACAAAGGGGGAAGGTCATGAAATGAGCACCCTCGCTAGCCCAATCAAAGATACGCCTCTACTACTCATGATATAATATTTTATAAACATTATGTGTTCTTATTCCGGTTATTAGGCAAGCTTTATTATGTGACGCGCACAAACAAGCATAGACTAATTTGCTTAATTTGAAAACAATTCAACTCATATTTGTTTGCAAAAATAGTTTGAATTTGCCACCTCAAGTGGGCTTAAAGATATGGATTTTCCACCAAACATAATGGGCTTAAAATATGATTTGTCACTCAACAAAGTGGGCTTAAAACTTACATTTGTTGAATCGTTTCAATTCAAACAACAAGCCTTCATCCACAGACATTCAAACAGTTTAGCATTTAAGCACATAGCTTCATGGAAAGCATGCTAAATATGGCAGCATTCACACTTATGCAAGTATGCTAAAGCATAAAAAACTTACCTAGTACTCAAAACCAAAACAGAAACTAGTTAGAAAGATGCATGATCCTAACTATGCAAGATGCCTAAGCAACACATGCAATATGCATTTAATAAGCTCGGCTACTAATATGGCATATGGATTGATTTGAACGACATGCGATAAAACACGTATTCAAAGAAGATATTGAAATGACGATTCAGTTTAAATGATGCGCCGAGCCTCGGTGCATGCAAAACAAGATGAATTGATACAAGCATGCGATATGCTAATTGAAATATGATCCCTAATCTAACCATCGAAAGTGATTAAATAAAAGAGAGAAAGACATAGGGTTGAAAAACATACACACGCGCACACACACTTATTACAACATTATGCCCTCACGAAGGAGGGTCCGAATGAATAAGAGCTAAGAAACTAGCTATGCTAATTAAACTAATTAGACTAAACTAATTAAACTAATTATTACATATCAAATGAATAACTAGCAAACTAATTACTAATTATTACAAAACTTTAATCAACTAGTAAACTAATTAATTAAAACAAATGCACACTAAATAAGCATGCAAGGCATTAAACTATGTTGCCACTGCTCCGCCTCGGGAAGTAGAAAATGCATCTTTCGGTTTTGCCAAAAAGTCCTCCATTTTGCTCTCAAAAGGCTCTGTTTGCAGGGTTGACCATACTTCAAAACCTTTCTGCTCCAACTTACCAAATCATGTTGAGGTTTACATCAGTGGCCTGCCGGCCATCTGCCGGCCAAAAAGGTGTACTGCCGGCCAGAAATGATGCACTGTCGGCCACTGATGCATTGGATCACCATGTTGCAACAGAGCACAAACAGAGCAAAAAAAAGGTTTTTTTTCCAAGGATTTGTTTGTACGGCATCCTTCCTTATCATCTCAAAATCTCAAAAGAGTGACACACTTGGATCCAAAACCACTAATCAATCAAGTTCATTGCATGATGGCCAAAGATCCAAGTCGTACAATTTCGATAAATGCATAAATATGACCAACAAGACCACCACCTTATCATGCATAATCAAAGGCAATGGAGACCAAGGAAAATGGCACATTTCATCACTTTTGAGTATGAAATGTTCTATTTTCCTTGTGTTCAAACTAACGTCCGGTTTGAACACATGCAATGCAACACAAAAAAATACTTATCTTGCCTCTTTTACTTGTCAATTTTGTTTACACATTTTAATTACCAAAACATTCCTTAATCAATTTGTCCATTGGTGAGTGTCCTCTAAAGTGAAGGAAGTGTCAACCAAGGGATAGTATAAGGCAGGAGAGAGATCATGCCTTTGATAATGAACCCTCAAAGAGGATTAAACCATTGAGTATGACCTCAATCTCAAGCTTAAAGGATCCCAAGCTTGAAACAATCCTCAAAAGCAAATGAAAGAGGAAAGCAAAAATGGAGGTTGCAGAGATTTAGATCCTAAAATTAAGTGATAAAAGCACTAAAAATATGCAACCAAGTCACACCAATGATGTTTAAAGCCTTAAAACAACAAGTTAGTGCAAGGACTTACACTACAACTACACAAAACAAAGTTCAAAAGAACCAAACAGCCCAAAACAGAGCTAAAGTAGGCTATTTCAAAGGCTAAAACATGCTGGACTTAAGCTAAGTTAGGGTAGAAAAACATGCTAACATATGAAGCTAACTAGGCATGCAAACAAGACACAAGAAGGGGAGGCTAACCCCTCCAATTTTGGACTTCAAAATGACATTTTTACCACTGAAAAACCTTTAAAATTCAGTGGTTAAAAGGCACAAAAAAGTTAATTTGAAAGTGATGAATAAAGGTATAAAAAGTTCACAAGCAAAGAAGCAAGAAGGGTGAACCACCCCTTTAACTAAAAATGGCCTCAAACCACAACTTTTAGGCCACAAAAACAAATTTTTTGACAGTTCAAAACCAGCCCCAAAACAGTCCAAAAATAGTGGAAAGAGATAGGAAAATAATTGTGCAAAACAAGCTTAAAAGGAGAGTGATATACCTCTTGAAGCCAAGACACAATTGAGACAATAAATCAAGCCAAGACCACCTTCTAGAGCTCAAAGAGGGTCTCAAGTAACCTTATCCCAAAGATAAGCAACTTTGGTTAAGGGCTGATAGGCAAACTTGAAGTGTATCCACACTTGTATGCACAAAAGTTCAAGGGAGAGAGAGAATTATAGAAAGAGAGACTCCCAAAATTTTTCCAACCTTGAAAACAATAGAGAAGGTCTTTTATATATAGAAATATATGGCTTCAGGTCGAAAATATCAATATAGGACAGCTGGAGGGAAAATATCTACACAAAAAATTGATTTTTGACACTGATGGCCAGCAAGCTTCATCCATGTCCGAAAAACATCATTCATGGCTGGAAAACATCATCAATGGCTGACATGGGGTCAGAAAACTTCAATCATGGCTGGCAAACCTCGTTCGATGGTTGCCTAGAAAATCTATTTTTTGGGCCCGACTTCAAATGGGCATGTCTCCTTTATCCGGACTCTTTTGCAGGTCATTCTTGAGTCTAAGTTGAAGCCCCGAAAGTATTTTTTCCAATGGTGGTAGCCTAATATCAAAATTCAAAGTGTGAACAGAGATATGCCTATTTTAGTGAAAACTGCTCAATTTTGGCTTAAACAGACGGATGCCTAACTTCAAACAGCCACATCTCCCTTATCCAGACTCAGCTTTAAGAGATTATTGTGTGTAAAATGAAGCCCCAGAATTTCAATTTCCAATGGTGGTGGCCTCATAACTAAAGTCCAAGTATACAAAAGAATAGGCCTGATTTAGTGGAGGCTTCCCGATTCTCTCTTAACGATTTATACCCAACTTCTTTCCCAGCTAGGTTTCTTCCCTCCACTCTTATTTTCTTCAACTCCGAACCTCTAAAATATTTTTAAAAGAGTTCACCTCTCTTTCATTTATTTCCATTTTGTCCTTGTTCAGTTTACCAAAAAGTGCAACATTTAACAAAATACGAGCCTCGGAACATCGTAGAAATATTTGGCAAAAATATTTTGAAAGAGAGGGTTTTAAGGTCTAAAATCATTTTGGTCAAAAAAGTTTTGGTCCAAACAGGGGTATAAGGTTGGGATTTGGAGCTCTTCTTGCTGAAGAAACTGAGCGATTGCACAACATAGCCTTCCTCCTCGAGCAATCAACCTGTGGCCTCCAAGTCTTAAGGGCAGTCAAAAATGGGGTGTGTACAGTTGCCCCTCTTTGACAAAGCGTAGAGTCATGAAATGACGTGAGTGAATGTCAAAGCCCAGAGACGACTCATTTTGACAAAGCCATAAGACTTAGACAAACGAACAAAATACAGATGCAGTTGGTTGAACCCGAGGGTTGCCTACATATCTCTTTGCAAGGAATTAAACCAGTGTAGTTCAAGGGCCGGATGCAAATGATATGCAAGATGCAAAGCAGTTAAAATGATATAAAATGTAATGAAATAATCAAACCATAAGTAGTACAAAATACACATATATCATAAAGGCTTAGCGATGCAAGTCAAACTACGTTTTATATAGAAAATGTGCCAGAGCACTCTAACCACAATTCTTGCAAAGTAGGTACATGCACATGCATAACTATGTGTTTCGCAGAAAGGATACAAGCAATTAGGTGGTGTGATATAAGTGAGGAATGATCTGCTGGGGAAAGATAATGATCTTAAATGCTGAATGCAACAAAACAAAGTACAATGCAATGGATGAGGGGCGCAAGCTAAACCACATCTTACCTAGAAAGGTGTGGACACAAAACAGACCACGTCTAACACAGAAAAGGTGTCGAAACCCTCATACCACAATTCCTACAGAATAGGTGCGTACACATGCAAAGCTATGTTTTAAGGTGAAAAGTATTCACATGCCAAATAAAGCTTAACATGGAAAGGATACATGATGTAATGGATGTAATGGACAATGTAGTAAATGAATAAGGGTGACATACTCCAACCACACTGGAATCGTGAGAAAATGACAAACAAATCCCAAACACGCTGAAATCGTGTGAGGAAAAGGAACTCTCTAATCACGCTGAAATCGTAAGAAGAGGTCCTAAGACAAACCAAACAGGAGCGCGTTCCACGCGTCCTAAGATAAATTCCAAACACGTTGAATCAGTGAGGAAATGGACACTCTAACCACGCTAAAATCGTGAGAAGAGGTCCTACGAAAACCCGTCAGGAGTGTGTTCCACACATCCTAAGATAAATTCCAAACACGCTGAAATCTTGTGAGGAAAGGGACACTCTAACCACGCTGAAATTATGAGAAAAGGTCCAAAGAAAAGCCATCAGGAGCGCATTCCATACATCCTGAGATAAATTCCAAACACACTGAAATCATATGAGAAAAGGAACACTCTAACCATGCTGAAATCATGAGAAGAGGTTGAAAGAAAAGTCTTCAGGAGCACGTTCCACGCATTCGGAGAAAGCCCTGGGGTACAACGATCCTAAACGCTGCTCAGCGTAAAAAGATAAATGATACAAGATGCAAATAAATGCAATACGTGCAAAGATATGATACATGTTACAAGCAATGTAGTGCATGATGCTTAGGGAATGCAATAAACAAACAAAACGGCGCTTTAAAAAACACATGATGAGGTGAGTGGCGATGAACCGCTCTACTCTGACGGGGATCTCCCCCTTGTGTTCTTCGAACTCTTACCTTCAACTCACAGTTCAAAGGCCCTAAAATGCTAACAAAGGGTAACCTCTATATGTAGAAGCCACGGATGCTGCTTTTCTTTCTGATCATATTCGTAACTTTCTCTATTCTCCAACAGGGTGACAAACTAGGTTAGTTCAGTATCCAGAATTGAGGCGCATACATGCTATCACAATCTATGGGGCTGCCATACAGATTTCAAGTCGAGGATACACCCTTGGGTATTTAAACCAGAATTTAGTCTCGTAAATTCCAAACTTTTGTGTTCTAGGCATCGCCATTCAAACTCTAGTTTCTACCGTCGCAGTTGGTCTCCTAGGAACTCATTGCAAAACACAGCCAAGACACCTTTGGTAGGGAATGGTACTAAAGGAGAGCACTTCTGATCGCCATTCTGGCTTGAAGCAAGCTTGAGCTTGAGGTAGAGGTACACTCATATTTCAGAGCATTGACAAGGCTTGAGGAGGTGCATTTGGAATGCAATCTCAGAATTTTCTGAAGTTAAAACAAGCTCAGATGCTTCGATTTTCGCTCTTTTCTTTTGCTTTGCAGTTCGGAACCTATATAGCTTCAGTTAGATCCTTTTTCTATTATTCTCACATGACCTAGGTAGAACCCTGCAGTTTATGAAAGAATGAATTCTATTTTGTACAAATGTGGAGAATGACACAACACTTTGAGCACAAAACAATTTATTTTTGCAATTGAAACCAAGAATGAGTTCTTAACTGGGTATTAAGCCTACAACTGACCACAGTCAAAATGACTCAACAAAGGAAAACAAAGGTAAAAGAACCTAAACACATCTATTGACACTCGAAACGACTCAAAACAAGAATCGAGACAAACAAAAACAATAAACACAACACTCGAACATGTTCCAATGGCGAGAGACCTCTTGGTTCATGGAGAGCCTGCTTCTCCAGGTATTGTTTTCAAACCTTTCTTATTTGTGATTCTCACATCACTTTGGTACACAATCTCTTTTTTCTCTGAAAAGCCCTTTCCTCACTTTTTCTCTCAATGCATGTTTCTTTATTCTTTACTCTCTCTTATTTTTATCCCTTCCCTGGGTGGTTTATGGATAAGCAAGAAGCTATGGGCTTCTGCCCCTAGTATTTTACTAGATTCTCCTTCTTTTGCTCACAACTAGTGAACTCTCCCACAGAGGGGTTGTGGTGCGACTGGATGTGCAGTAGATCTGCAGCTGACATTAGTTGATGATGCCCTTGGCCAGTTTGTATGTGATTAGACCTGTCCAGATGAGGGAGTGGAATATACTGATCCATTCCATTTCGTGATTCGCACTTGGCTTGATACCTCGCTGCTTAGAGGATGAGAGAGCTTTCAGCCCTCTATTGTTAGTTTCAGTTGTGCCCTTTCTGATGAGTGCATTGATAATGGGGAAAAGACAGAAAACCTGACACAACTGTGCCCCTAGTTCATTACTTTGACCATTTTTTGTTTTTGGCTTTCTACTAAGACAATTTTGACCAACATGAGAGTTTGATTAACATGCGTGTTCGATTTTTTGATTTGAAATCATGTAAATCAAGTTATGAGCACTAAATTTTTTTCTTTTTTGGGTCCAAGATATGGTCTAATTTTGGAAAAATAGAATAATTTTCGAGAAAACTAGTTAACCTCACTAAAAATCTTCAAAACTGTTTTTGCAAATGGCCATTGCTCAAGCAACACGGAATTTCCTCTCGAGATGCACAATCTCATATCTGAACTTGATTTGTCTTGCAGCTGAATCTTGTAACAGAATAGGACAATCAAATTTGAACGAAGACAAGCCAATTTGCACATGGATAAGATAGCCGAGCTTGAACAAGGATAAACCAATCAAACATAGATGAGCCAAGCAGGCTGAAAATGATTGGGGCCGAACTTCAGGATAAAGTTGCCTATGTATCTCAAATATGGGAATCAAGCCGTACATAGTTCCGGGGTGAGGTTCACTCAGGTATTAACACTCTCCTTTTAAGCTCTAACTTTTGCCAAAGCCGCCCTTTCGGGTTTTCAACTTTGCAAGCTCTGTTTTTCTTTTCTTTTCATTTCTTTTCCTTTTCTTTTCTTTTCTTTTCTTCTTTCTTCTTTCTTCTTTTTTCTTTCTTTCCATTTTTTCTTTTTGGTTCTTTTTCTTTTCTCTGCTTTAACTTTTTCTTGGGTCACCCTTCCGGGTGTTCGGCCCAGCAAGCCTTTCAAGGATAAAAAAGTTTAACTTGTCCATGTTGAATGGTTTTGAGATCTCGAAGCCATCTGAATCTAGTAGAATAGCTGTTGCTCGCTGATGATGTGGGAGTCCATCCAATCGGGTCAGAATTTGCCCCTAGTGTTGCGGATAGGAACTCGATTGTCCTTCAGCAATAAACTTTCTTCTCTCTATTTCTCGAATTTGGCTTTCTTTCCAGTCTTCATTGGTTTACGAAATGACTCATCTTTTGAATCTTTAAGCACATCTGACCTTTTTTGCCCCTAGTTCAAGGGCTACTTCTAATTCAGCTATGCAAGCTTCCTTTGATGACATTTGATTTTCTCGATCTGACCTTCTTGCCCCTGCTTCAAGGGTTGCTTCTAATCTGGCCATACAAGCCTTATATTGTGATTGATTGTTGAACATTCAAAGTCAAGGTTCAAGGTTTGAAAGCAAAAGGGGCGAGTCTCGAAGCCGAGAGTGATCCTATGTTGTACAATCCCCAGAGCAATTCCACGCATGTCTTCGTAGGACCACGTAAAACATTTTTTGAAATCTTTTAATAAAGCGACTAGTCACTCAAGCTCCTCTGAAGATGATGTAGAACCAATCTGGATCAAGCCAGGATCCTTCTCAATACTCACATTAACAAACATGATCTCATTCATTAAGGGCTTAGCATGTCTCTCTCCCTCTTAATTGATCAAATTTTTGTAAATCCCGAGTAATTCCTTCCTCTTTGTTTTCATCACATTGTTAGAAAAGTTTTGAAAAACTTAGGTCAATGCAATGATTCAAAGGCACAAAAAATGTAATGCCCTCAAAATAAACCCATAAATCATACATTTTTGACATGCTTAGACATAAAAGAATAAAGCATAATTACATATCATCAGAGTATTCATTACAAAATGTATTACATGTTGACAACAAAAGTAAGTGTCTTATAGGCTTACAACTTTCCAAGTCAACACTTGGTTACAAAATGAGAGTACTAACTCAAGATACAAAATAAGCCCTTGGCTTGATATACATGTAATACAAAAATGTAATCACAAAAGATGTCCCAGCCACTAAGCCTCTCAAGCTACGTCCTTGGAGGTGGCATACTACATGTACCTAAAAATGATGTCCCATATAGGGTGAGCCAACGCCTAGTAGAGATATGCTAAACATAATATGAGCAATAACTAAAACATTAGCCTTTGATAAATGTTTAACTCACATAAATCAATTCATAGTCCATTTCAATTACATGACAAATGTGTCTATGTTTCATACCAATTTCCATTTCTTATCCAATTTCTCAATTCATAATCTTGGCTCAGAACCTGGCCATATACTTTAAATGAGATTACATCTCATATCAATAATTCTTCCATTTCAACAATTCAAATGAGATAACAACTCATATCAAACACTCCCATAAGCCACAATAGATACACAGATCCGCTGTATCAATAACACATAAAAACACTTTTATACTTCACAAATGATACACAGATTTGCTGTATCAATGGAGTCCATCCCCTATCTTTCCCTAAACCGTGGAGTACATCCCCTATCTCCTCCTACACAACACAATGTATATAAACAAATATCATATACATAATCGATCAATACATAAATTTGATGTATTATTCCGACCGTCATATTCATTGACATACTCAATTGATTAGTTTTAGTTTGCCTAATCATCATGCATTGTCTACAACAATCAAGACTATCCCCCACCGATAGCCCAAAGCAGTTATTTCTAAACAAATAATAAATGCTTGAACAGATAAATTTACCAATATTTTCCAGGGTGAGTGATTAATAAATCTAACTCCACCATTCTATCTCATATTATGCCAATTCCATTAATTCCAACTCAATTTCATGTTTTCGAAATTCCCAAATTAATTACATGAATTAATATGCCATAACAATTTAGGGCTTTTTCCCTCATTTCTCAATATTGACCCAAAGGCCCAAAATAACTTCGATAACTTCAATACTACCATTTTAAGACCCATATCACATATTTATGAGTCAAAGCCACAAAATCCCTCTTTTGAAAATAACACATTTCAAACCCTAACTTTCCAAATCAACCCATCTATACAAATAGCTCAATATCTATGTCAAAGCACATAAGAATGAGTAGGAATCCCCATCTCAAATTTTGGAACTCAACGGAGAAGAAGATGAAAACTCAAAGTGCTCCAAATCACAAGATTCTCGGATCAAAAGATAGCCCACACTAAGATCAACACTTTTTGTAAAGGCTCAAGGTTAGGAGATCACTCAAACTAGATCGAATCCTAGAGAGAAGGTGAGGTTTTAGAGAGAGGTGGTCTCCAATGGTGGTTTTTGAAAAGTAAGAGAGAGAAAGGGTGTTGAAAAGTGATCCAAAAAGTGAAAACTCGAACTGATATAAAAGTCGCCCCGCTTGAGTGTGGAACTCCCCGCTCAAGCGTCAGACACAGACTCATGCTCGAGCGTCGAAAGCGCCGCTCGAGCGTCGATTGCACACTTCCAGAAGTTTTGCAGACCATGGTCCTTGCTCGAGCATCAAACTCCCCGCTCGAGCGGAGGGACAAAATCAAAGGGTCACACTCGAGCGTCAAAACTCCCGCTCGAGCATCTAAAGACCTGCAGAGAAAATACTAGGAGATGGAAAATCACGCTCAAACGTCAAAACTCCCGCTCGAGCGGAGAAGCAACAACAAAGGGCCCACTCGAGCGTCAAAACTCCTACTCGAGCGTGAAAGCCAAATTTTGGGCATCAACTCTAGGTTTCAAAACACAACCAACATGTTCCAAACCTGCCCAAGACTCAAATACAAAGAGTAAAGGATAGAAATGAGAATGAGACAACAACACATCCACAGAACCGAGTCCGGAATACAATAAATAAAGAGAGGAAGAACTAGGATCGCTATAAAAAAAAGTAGGTGAAAATGTACTGTCATTTCATTCAGAACTTCTGGCTCAACTAGTTCCATGATATAAACAGACTCAAAAGAAAGAGCAAAAAAAAACAAAACAAACAAGGAAGTAATATTTGAGTTAACACCCCCGAAATCACCAACCTCCGACACAACAAGACAGACTCAGTACAACAAGACTGACTCAAAACAACACGACAAGACTGACCCAATACTCAAATCAAAAAGTAAAATAAACAACATTTGCACATTGCTTAAAAAAGTGTGTGTCATTCGCCATATATGGAGTATAAAAATAAATAAAATAAAAATAAAATAAAAAGAAAAAAAGCATCATCGGCAGGTGGTTCATCCCCAATCACATAGTCACATTATCCCCCAAGTTCATCGATCCAGTACCAATAGACTTTGCAGGACCGGGTGCGACTATGACCTCGTTGTCAATCAGATCTTGAACTTTATGGCAAAAACGACAACAACCGTCAGTGCCATGACCGATTTATTGATGGAAGGCACAGTACTTGGCAGCATTATGCCTGGCTGGAAGGGGATCTGGGAGAGGCCGAGGCTCAAGGGGTTTGAGATGGCTTTGTCCTACGAGGATTTGGAGAGCTTTGGATAAGGTCATGTAAAACGGGGTGAAGACCCTCTGGCCTCGGGCCTGATGGCTTGAGGTTTGTGAAGTTGTGTTGGATGTACCAGCAAAGGGGTTGGTAGGTGCTGACTGGGTTTGATGATCTTTTCCGAGTGTAGAATTGGAGCCGAAAGGAGCGTTTCTGGTACGACATCCCTTTTCTCGGCTTGCCCTTTGATTCAGAATGCTCTCATCCTAAGTGGCAAAAGTGTCATCCACAGTCTTTGCATCAACTGCGAGCACTTTCTATTTATTCAGTTCTTCAGCTTTCAAAGCCTCAACAGCCCACTGAAGATATTCATAAGGACCAATACTTGCCCCGACCTTGTTCTTACCACTTACCTCCACTTTGCCAAGGGATTGGGTCACTATATCAAAGTGGAGCCCAGTTGTTGTCAACATGTCATTGCCCAGACCTGAGATAGCTTTAGGTTGGCCATTTTCAATTGCAGCTTACCCCAAGATTGGGGAACCTTTTGGCATGAAATTTTTGGCATGTGATGTGGTCGATGATGGAGCCAAAACCCCAAAGGCTAAATCTGTCACTGTTCTCTAAAGATCTTCAATCATGCTCATCAGCTCAGAAGTAGTGGGTTCATAGGTTTGAGATGATTGGGGTTCGAGTGCATCCATCATGCACAAGTCCATGCTTTCTGGAATGAACACCTCAGGCTTGGGTAAATAGGCTGTGGGTGATGTATATGCTAGGATTGTAAGTGGATAGCAGTGTATGGATTAGATTGAGATGTGGAGGTAATAGGTTAGGGGTAGCCTGAGGTCCTTGTGATGGAGCCATGATCTCTTCGTCAATAAGATCCTGAATCTTATGACGGAGACGGATGCAACGGTTTGTATTATAACCGTGCTGTTGATAATAGGCACAGTATTTAGACGGGTCATATCTTGGTGGAAGAGGATTTGGAAGGGGTCGGGTTTCTAGGAGTTATGGGTACCCTTTTTCTCGTAGCATTTTCAAAGCTTGAGAGAGACTCATGTAAAGAGGATGGAAATTTCAGGCTTGGGGCTAAGTTGAAGTGGTTAGTTTTTGGCCATTGAAGGGAGTGGTGATAGTGTTTACTTCTGAGCATTTCGCAGTTGTGCTACCATTAGTAGTAGCATTGGAACTGCGAACAACATTCTTCTTCAAAGGCACACGATCTTCCACAAAGATCCCTTGTCTGATGGCATCTTCGATTTGAACCCCCGTTTCATAAAACTCTGGAAAGTTAAACAGAGGTAGAACGATCATCTTCTACAACAACTTGCTATGCAGATTCTGAACAATCATCACGATCTGATCTTTTTCGGAAGGCCTTGTAGTCATCATCAAGGCCTTCGCTCTCCATTTCGTTACAAACTCTGAGAAACCCTCCTTTAGCTCTTGGCGGGTGGCTTCAAGATCACGAGTTGTGACCTCAATCTGTGTGTTGTAGGAGTATTGAGCAATAAAGGCCTCAGCTATCTCTTCCCAGTTCTGTTTCATAGAGTCCTCCAATTTTGCATACCAGATTGCAGCTATCCCAGATATGGTTCGGTCGAAGAGAGACAACTTCTGGGTTGAGGTCAAACCCATTGGCCTCAGGATATCAGAAAACAGGCGAAGGTGCACCATTGGGTCTCCAGAGTAGTCGAAGCGGTCAATATGCGGCATCTTGAACTGCTCTGGTAAGGTAACTGCAGATTCAGTATACCCGTTCTCTAAATCCGGGATGGAGTTCACTCCTTCTGCTTGTTTGAATAACTTCTCCAGTTTATTGACCTTAAGTGCAGTTGGGTCAACCTCAAAGTCAAACGAAGCTTCGGTTTGATAGACAGGAGCTTTAGAGGCCTGTGTTGGGATTGGCTCCGCCGGATTGCCCTAAGTCTCTTGGACATTAGCAGTATAGGCAATGGCTTCGGGTGTCGGGTTACCCATGGGAGGTGCATGAGATGTAGAAGCTGCAGCCGGCTATGGCTGTTATTATTGTAGCTGGGATATCACTTCGGCCTGACAAGCCATGACTTCAGCCTGACAAACTACGTCCTGCTGCAGTGCCTCAATTGTCTGTTGCAGGTGCTGTATCAGTTCTTCTACACTGACTGGAGGATACTGAGCCATGGGAATGGGTGATTGATCTCATGCTAAGCTGAATGCAGACAACTATTCCCAGACCAGACTAGACCCGGGTGAACTGAGGGGTGACTGATGTAGAAACTGCACTAGTGAATTCTGCCTAAACCTCCTTCGTTATGTAACTAATGGAAGTAAGGTAAACACAGGTTGCTTCTGAACAATTTCCGACCTGACAAAGTCTATCGACACAAGTCCATAGTAACTGGGGGATATTAGAGCCTTCTGAAGCTATGGTCCAAGACTACCTTGTAAAAAAGAAAACAGACAGCATCTCAGCCCAATTGCACTTGAACGGATATGATTGTACTCTCTATATTGAATTCTGCCCCCAAAATGGATACCAAACTCGCAACTGATATACACATCTCTGTATAGTTTCATTGTAAAGCACATACCAGTTAAAGAGAGCCAAAACACCCCTATGAAGGGATAAGGTTACCCTATCCTAATTTCATCAGGAGTTAGGGATTTACTACGCAAAACAAGCGGTTTCATATAATTCCTATATTCGAGTGAGCAACCTGTCCTAGTTTGGAACAGTCTCTATGGCTTCCGATATGTAACTAGGTCGATTGGTCAAAAGGGGTACCTCAGCAAGACTACCTAATATACCTCTTACACCTAACACCGAGAACTGAAAGGAGGATCAAACGGTACAGCGATAGTCCAGATCCAAGGGTTGTGTTCTCATCGTGTAAAGCTCAGAACCAAATTTTTGGCAAGCTTTTCCAAGCAAGCCTCCGGCAAACCGCTCAGGAATAGCAGATGGAAAACACTATGACTTAGGCACTCCGATGCAAATGCAAATACAAAGAAACACATAAGTGTTGATAAAACAACATATCATGAGTTCGAGTCAAGTTTTCTAAGTCCCCAGCAGAGTCGCCAGAAACTGTGGACTCGCCTTTTTTCGCGCCCTGTCTTTCGAAAAGGTTTGAAAGAAAGTGTAGACACCCCATTTTTGACTGACCTTAAGACTCAGACGTCATCGATTGAGCGATCGGTGATTACGCATGTTGTGCTCGTTTCGAGGTTTCGGAGTTTTCGGCTGAGTGCCTTGCCTCCGGGCCTCTGAACTCTTTGTGTTTCAGCTCAGTTTGCGGACCAAGCCTTGTTTTCCTTGCCTGAGGAAAGGAGAGGTCTTGTAAACCCCTTCTTGTGGTCGTAGGCTACTTTTTCCGTTTGGAGACTAGTTTCCGATTTTCGAAGCCTTCGGCCGCGCGCCTTGTCTCGGGACCGCTTAACGTTCTCCGTTTGCCGTGGTTTTTGAACCACACCTTTTTTCCTTGGCCTGGAGGGCCACTATGGTTTGGGAGACCACTTTTGTGGTTGTAAACCACTTTTGGTGCTTGTCAGCTAGTTTTCAAGGCTCCTGGTTACACGCTTTACCTCCCGAACTTTCGTCTTGCATCCGTTTTGGTTTGTTTTTGGTATAAACCTTGCTTTCTTTATTTGGAAGGTGGTACAAGGGTGGGAGACCAGTTCTTCCCCTTGGAGACCACTTTTCTTCCTGCCAGCCAATTTTCTGGTCTGACAATTGGTCTCCCTGATCTTTGGACCATCAAAAGTGGTCGGCCACTACACCTTTTACTTGTTTTCATGCTGCTGACCATCTCCCACCATGGCCGACCAGTTGTCTTCTTGGGAGACCACTTGAAGTAGCTGGCCGACCACTACAAGTGGTCGGCTGCTTTTTGTCACCTTTTTGGAGATATTTTTAGCCAGCTGGTACAGTTGGAGAGCACTAGAACCATCCTCCATACACGTGTATGGATGGATGGCCTTGGACCTTAGCTTCCTCAAGAAGCTTAAGCTTTTGGTTCTCCATAAGAGAGAACCTCATCCTCCCTCCTCTAGGTTCAGAAAATTTGGCCTTGAGTGATAGATATACACTTGTATCTATATCTCTCTCTTTGCTTCATTTTTGTGCCTTAAAGTGTCATTTTGTCTCACGTTTGTACACAAACACACACTCAAACACCATACTCTTGGAGCTGAGGTCCCTTGAAGTTGTTTTTGGGAGTTCTTAGACTGGTTTGAGCTTAAAGAAGCTGCTGGAGTTGCAGCTTTGAAGGTGGTCTTCAAGGGTGAGCTTTTAACCTTTTAAATCCTCATTTTTGCTTAAGCTTTTAGCCCTACTTGCATGCTGTTTTAAGCTTAACTCTTAACTACAAAAAGTTCTGAACTTTGGTGCTTAAGATCTTTGTTTAAGGTCACTTTTGTATTTGGGGTTGTTTACCCCATCTTAGGCCTTGTTTGGCCTTACTTTTGTGCCTTCTTTGTGAGCTTTTGGGACCACCTTGTTTTGGCCTTCTCACCACTGAAATCTAAAGGAATTTCAGTAGTGGAGATGGTGTTTTGAAGTCCCAAAAAGGAGAGGGTCATCCTCTCTCCTTGTGTCTTCAATACTTGTCTTGAATGCCTCATGTATGAGCATGTTTGTGAAGTTTATGTTGGCCATATCTTAGCTTGTATTTGGGCTTATTTTGCTGAGGCATACCACTATTTTTACTTGGTTTGGTCACTCCATGCATGGTTTATACACTTGTAGTGTAAATCTCATAAACTAACTTTGTATGCTTCATGAAGTAGCATGTCATTCTAGCTTGCCTTGAGTCCATTTCAGCATGTTTTTGGTGATGTTTTTCCATGTCATACCTTTGTTAGGGTTTGGTTTGGTCACCTCTTGCATGCTCCATGCACTTGTAGTGTATTTCCATGAATTAGCCTAACATGCATCATGCTTTAACATGTCATTCTAGCATGCTTTTGGCTTAACTTCAAGAAAATTTTGTCTATATTTTAGCATGCTTTAGCTCTAATTTGTTTTGTTTTGGTCATGCACGCCATGCTTTGTATAGCTATAGTGCATTCTAGCTTGTTAGCTTTGTGTGTCAAGTACACTAGCATGTTTTACTTGGCCTATTTGAATGATTTGGCATCATTTCATATGTGATTTCAATCCATGTTTCATGCTCATGCACTTGCATTTATCACTCATTCAATGCGTTGGAGGGTTTGCCCCTTTATGCCTTAACATGAATCATTGCGTATGCCTTCATGCCTTAGCTTACGAGCCATCATTTCAATGTGTTTTTAGGGTTATCTTGCCATGATATAACTCTGATTTTTTTTGGTTAAGTCATCCCATGCTTGGTCTTAATAGGTGTAGTGTAATCCACTTTATTTGCCTTGTATGTATCATGCCTTATGCCTTTCATGCTAGCTTGTTTCGGCTTCCTTCCATGCTTGTTTTAGTATCATTTTGACATGTTCTAGGACTGTTTTGGGTTGCCTTTGCCATATCCTTCATGCTTTGTATAGCTGTAGTGCAATTGGCCTTGCTAGCTTTGTGTTTTGTTAACTTATGCATGCTATCTTTGAGCTATTTAGATGATTATTTGGCATCATTTAATACTTCATTTCAGAGTGTGTAGCATTGCCATGTTCCCACTTCTTTCATGCTTTGAGTGCCTTTAAGGGTTGTGCATTTATTGCCTTGTTTATGGCCTAGTGTGTATGCTTGCATGCCTAAGCCTTTGAGCCTCCATCTTAGCATGCTTTGGTCCATGTTTTGACCTAATTTAGCTCTGTTTGTGGTTGGTTCATGCATATGTGCCATGTATTGCATGTCTCCTTCGTAGTCCTCTTTGCTAGCTTTCATGCTTTAGGACCTTTGCATGCTATACTTGTGTTTGTTTGAATGATTTGGCATCATTTCTTACTTAATTTTAGTGCATTTAGTGTTGTTACACTTCCGCATTTATCACTCCTTGAGCCTTCTTGAGAGTTGTGCTCTTAGGCCTACTTAATTGGCCAATGCATTGTGCATGCATGCTTTGTATTTTGTGCCTTTATTTTGGTGTTATGGCCACTGATTTGGGTATGGCTGAGGTCTACCCACTTTCGGTTTAAGTCCATTGAGCATTGTATATGCCATGTTACATTGTACCGTGCATGTTATGTTATTGTTTGCATTGTGCATGCCATATTCTTGATTTGCATTAAGTATGCCATGATCTTATCGCATTGAGTATGCTAGTTGACATTCGCATTGTGTATGCTAGTTGCATTGTATCATATTGTTGCATGCTTATGTTGTCTTGCATTGAGTATGCATGCATGCATTAGCATTGTTCATGTCATTAGCCTTGTTAGGTTGTTCATGTTGCATTGCATGTTTGCATGCTCAAGTCATATTGCATATTTGCATGCTTGTGTTGCATTGTATTTTCGCATATTCCATGTTACATAGCATTATGCATGCCATGTTATGTGTTGCATTTTGTTTGGAATAGGTGTAAGTCCAAACACGAAAAACGAGGGGTGTTTCATACTTAAAGTAATGAAACGTCCCTCAATTCTCGGTCGCCGACGCTCTTGATCATACATGATAGAGTTCTAGGCCTTATGTGTTTACTTGTGCATTCATTTTCATATTGAATTGTGCAACTTCGCCTCTCGACCATCATGCATTGAAATGTGCAATTGGTGGCCTGAGGGTCGATAACCACACTCTCTTGAGCTTATGAAATGATAGGGAGAGTGGTTGTGCACACATATCTTGCAAATACATTGCCATACCCTTTCTTGCTCTCTATTGCAGCAAACTAGAGGAATGCAGCAACAACTGGTCGGCCAACCAGAAAAACTAGCCGTCAACCACTTTTTCTTTGCTAAGAACAAAAGTGGTCGGCAGGTGGCTGCAAACACCAATAACTGATCGGCCACCCTCCCACAGGTCCCCAAGTTGAGTTAGAAGCTTTCTGGAGCTTGGTGCAAGTTTCTGAAAGCAGTTGTAAACAGAGGCAAATCCGAACATCACGACGGATTTCCGAACAAGGCGACCGGGCATGCATGCATTCTTCTCTCTCTAAGGACCATTGTTTTATTGCTTTACTTAGCTAATGTGATTAGCTAGTTTATGCTTTGGTTTGTACCTTAAGTAGTTAATGCGTTTAGCTGTTTAACTATTTTGTAATAGTTAGTTAACTAGGATTAGTTAATTAGCTTGATCTGTAATAATTAGTTTAATTAGCTTAGATTAGCTAGTTAGCTTCTCATTCGGACCCTCCCTCAAGAGGGCCAATTGTTGTAATAAGCGTGCGTGTGTGTGACATATGTCTTCCAACCCTCATTTCTTTCTCCCTTTTACTTAACCGCTTTCAATAGTTAGTTTTAGGACATATTTCATTTAGCATACCTTATGCTTGCATGTTTGCATCCATTCATCTTATTGCATGCATCGGGCTTGGCACATCATACTGACTGCATAGTATTTCAATATACTTACTTGAATACGTGTTCAAACAGCATGTTATCAAGTTGCACTTCACATGACATCTTAGAATAGCCAAGCCTATCTAAGTTGCATTTTCGCATGTGTTGCATTAGCCATCTTAGCATGAACTAGGATCATGCATGATTTCTAACTAGTTCTTTGCTTTTGGCTCGGAGTACACTGTGAGTGTTTACGCTTTAGCATATTGTATGTGTGTTATTGATTGCTATGAAAGCACGCTTGCCATGAGGCTAACTGCTTATGTGATTAACTGCCTGAATGCCTGTGGGTGAAGGTTGGATTACTTGAATTGGAACAATTCATTAAAATCCTTGATTTAGCCTACTTACAAGTAGCAAACTCCAAACCATTTTCAAACGAATATGCAATGTTTTGTTCCAAATTAGACGATCTAGTCTATACTTGTATGATGTGCGCATCACGTAGTAAGATTAGCTAATTAACTAGAATAAGAGCACATGTGTTTTCAAAAATAAAATATCATGCTTAGTACAGGCCGATCTTTGATCGGGCGAGTGGGGGTGCTCATTATATGACCTTCTCCTCTCGTATCCAAGTTCTCGAGCCGAGGCAACTTTGGTGATGACGGACACATGGCCTTAGGCACGAGTCAAGGTTTCCTAAATTCTCCCAAAATAAAATATTTAGGTGGCGACTCTCTATCTAGCAAAGCAGTCCATGTTTGGCACTTCTTTATAAAAATCAGTTTTCCAAAATGATTTGCCGGATTTGGACTCTTTGGTGATTTATCGGTCTCACATTACACTTTGTGATATTAGATTCAGAACCATGACATTTGAGTCCGAACTGTAGTAGCTCAGAGAACAAGACGAGATTCGCGCGCCCCTCGCGAGCGCGGATATCGGGGAGTTCCCGGGAGCGCGTCTACAGAAAGGCCTCACAATTTGAACTCCCGCGGTTCTGAATCTACTCTCACAAGTGCAATGTGAAATTGATAACACCAAAGAGTTCAAATCCAGCAAATCTTTTTAGAAAATCGATTTTAAATCAAATAATGCCAAAATTGGACTGCTTTGCCAGATACAAAGTCGTCACCTAAATATTTTATTTTTGAGGAAATTTAGGAAACCCTGACTCGTGCCAAAGGCCACGTGTCCATCATCACCAAAGTTGCCTCGGCTCGGGAACTTGGATACAAGGGGGGAAGGTTATGAAATGAACAACCCCGCTTGCCCAATCAAAGATCGGTCTCTACTAATCATAATATGATATTTTATAAACATTATGTGTTCTTATTCCAGTTATTAGGCTAGCTTTATTATGTGACGCGCACAAGCAACTATAGACTAGTTTGCTCAATTTGGAAACAATTTAACTCATGTTTGTTTGCAAAAATGATTTGAATTTGCCACCTCAAGTGGGCTTAAAGATGCGAATTTGCCACCAAACATAATGGGCTTAAAATATGATTTGCCACTCAACAAAGTAGGCTTAAAACTTACATTTGTTGAATCGTTCCAATTCAAACAATAAGCCTTCATCCACAAGCATTCAAACAGTTTAGCATTTAAGCACATAGTCTCATGGCAAGCATGCTAAATATGGCAACATTCACACTTATGCAAGTATGCTAAAGCACAAAAAACTTACCTAATACTCTAAGCCAAAATAGAAACTAGTTAGAAAGATGCATGATCCTAACTATGCAAGATGCCTAATGCAACACATGCAATAAGTATTTAATAGGCTTGGCTACTAATATGGCATATGGATTGATTTGAACAACATACAATAAAACACGTATTCAAAGAAGATGTTGAAATGACGATTCAATTTGAATAATGTGCCGAGCCTCGGTGCATGCAAGACAAGATGAATGGATGCAAGCATGCGATATGCTAATTGAAATATGATCCCTATTCTAACCATCGAAAGCGGTTAAATAAAAGGAAGAAAGACGTGGGGTTGAAAAACATACACACACGAACGCACACTTATTACAACATTATGCCCTCACGAAGGAGGGTCCAAATGAATAAGAGCTAAGCAACTAGCTATGCTAATTAAACTAATTAGACTAATTATTACAGATCAAATAAATTACTAGCAAACTAATTACTAATTATTACAACACTTTAATCAACTAGTAAACTAATTAATTAAAACAAATGCACACTAACTAAGCATGCAAGGCATTAAACTATGCTCCCACTGCTCCGCCTCAGGAAATGGAAGATGCATGCGCTCGGTTTTCACCCCGAAAAGTCCTCTGATTTGCTCTCGAAAGGCTCTGTTTGCAGGGTTGAGCATACTTTAAAACCTTTTTGCTCCAACTTACCAAATCTTGTTGAGGTTTACTTCAGTGGCCTACCAGCCATCTGCCGGCCAAAAAGGTTTACTACCGGCCATAAATGATGCACTGCCGGCCACTGATGCATTGGATCACCATGCTGCAACAAAGCAAAAAGAAGATTTTTTCCCAAGGATTTGTTTGTACTTTATCCCTCCTTATCATCTCAAAATCTCAAAGGAGCGACGCACTTGGATCCAAAACCACCAATCAATCAAGTTCATTGCATGATGGCCAAAGATCCAAGTTGTACAATTTCGATAAATGCACAAATATGACCAACAAGACCAACACCCTATCATGCATGATCAAGGGCAATAGAGAACAAGGAAAATAGCACATTTCATCACTTTTGAGTATGAAATGTTCTATTTTCCTTGTGTTCAAACTAACATCTGGTTTGAACACATACAATGCAACACAAAGAATACTTATCTTGCCTCTTTTACTTGTCAATTTTGTTTACACATTTTAATTACCAAAACATTCCTTAATCAATTTGTCCATTGGTGAGTGTCCTCTAAAGTGAAGGAAATGTCAACCAAGGGATAGTGTAAGGCAACAGAGAGATCATACCTTTGATAATGAACCCTCAAAGAGGATTAAACCATTGAGCATGACCTGAGCATGACCTCAATCTCAAGCTTAAAGGATCCCAAGCTTGAAACAACCCTCAAAAGCAAATGAAAGAGTGAAGTAAAGAGGAAGGTTGTAGAGATTTAGGTGTTGAAATTGAGTGATAAAAGCACTAAAAATATGCAACCAAGTTACACCAATGATGTTTAAAGCCTTAAAACAACAGGTTAGTGCAAGGACTTACACTACAACTACACAAAACAAAGTTCAAATGAACCAAATAGCCCAAAACAAAGCTAAAGCAGGCTATTTCAGAGGCTAAAACATGTTGGACTTAAGCTAAGTTAAGGTAGAAAAACATGCTAACATATGAAGCTAACTAGGCATGCAAACAAGACACAAGAAGGGGAGGCTAACCCCTCCAATTTTGGACTTCAAAATGAGATTTTTACCACTGAAAAACCTCTGAAATTCAGTGGTTAAAAGGCACAAAAAAGTTAATTTGAAAGTGATGAATAAAGGCACAAAAGCTTCACAAACAAAAAAGCAAGAAGGGTGAACCACCCTTTTAACTGAAAATTGCCTCAAACCACAACTTTTAGGCCACAAAAACAAAGTTTTTGAAAATTCAAAACCAGCCCCAAAACAGTCCAAAAATAGTGGAAAGACATAGGAAAATAATTGTACAAAACAAGCTTAAAAGGAGAGTGATATACCTCTTGAAGCCAAGACACAATTGAGGCAATAAATCAAACCAAGACCACCTTCTAGAGATCAAAGAGGGTCTCAAGTAACCTCAGCCCAAAGATAAGCAACTTTGGTTGAGGGTTGATAGGCAAACTTGAAGTATATCCACACTTGTATGCACAAAAGTTCAAGGGAGAGAGAGAAATCTAGAGAGAGAGAATTGTAGAGAGAGAGACTCCCAAATTTCTTCCAACCTTGAAAACAATAGAGAAGGTCCTATGTATATAGAAATATATGGCTTCAGGTCGAAAATATCAATATAGGACAGCTGGAGCAGTGTGGAACAGCTGGAGGGAAAATATCTGCACAAAAAACTGATTTTTGACACTGATGGCCGGCAAGCTTCATCTATGGCCGAAAAACATCATTCATGGCTGGAAAACATCATTCATGGATGGAAAACATCATCAATGGCCGACATGGGGCCGGAAAACTTCAATCATGGCCGGCAAACCTCGTCGGTGGCTAGCCAGAAAATCTGCTTTTTGGGCCTGACTTCAAATGGGCATGTCTCTTTTATCCGGACTCCTTTACAGGTCATTCTTGAGTCTAAGTTGAAGCCCCGAAAGTATTCTTTCCAATGATGGTAGCCTAATATCAAAATTCAAAGTGTGAAAAAAGATATGCCTATTTTAGTGAAGACTGCTCAATTTTGACTTAAACGGATGGATGCCTAACTTCAAACAGCCACATCTCCCTCATCCGGACTTAGCTTTAGGAGATTTTTGAGTGTAAAATGAAGCCCTGGAATTCCAATTTCCAATGGTGGTGGCCTCATAACTAAAGTCCAAGTATACAAAAGAATAGGCCTGATTTGGTGGAGGCTACCCGATTCTCTCTTAACGGTTTATGCCCAACTTCTTCCCCAACTAGGTTTCTTCCCTCCACTTTTATTTTCTTCAACTCCAAACCTCTAAATAAGATGTTTTAAAATATTTTTCAAAGAGTTCATCTCTCTTTCATTTATTTCCACTTTATCCTTACTCGGTTTACCGAAAAGTGCAACATTTAACGAAATGCGAGTCTCAGAACATCATAGAAATATTTGGCAAAAATATTTTGAAAGAGAGGGTTTTAAGGTCTAAAATCATTTTGGTCAAAAAAAGTTTTGGTCTAAAAAGGGGTATAAGGTTAGGATTTGAAGCTTTTCTTCCTGAAAAAATTGAGCGCACAACATAGCCTTCATCCTCGAGCAATCAACCTGTGGCCCCTAAGTCTTAAAGGCGGTCAAAAATGGGGTGTCTACAGTCATTAAATAAAAAAATAAATAAAAGTCCTACAGATGTTCTTTTATCAAAATAGTCGAATGAAGTTAATTTTCTGTTTAATTATTTTCTTACTTTCATTTTGTCTCTACTTGCGTCACTTAATTTGTTACGATTAGAATAATTTAGTAAGTTGTGATTCCAGCCCTAAGCCTCTGGGGTTAGGTTGTGACGAATTATAAAACCAATTTCTCCTGTGTTAATTCGTTGTGATAGCACTACTGCTATTGGTCGAGTGAACAACCATTTTTATCTTGGTAAATCTAGACCTATTTGAACAAAACACAATAATGTGAGATCCTATTTGAATAATGACATCATAACGGTGAATTATGTAAAATCTTGTGATAATCTTGTAAATTCGTTAACCAAGGCCTTGGCGAGAAATAGGATCTGGAATACATTGAGGGGGATGGGTTTGAAGCCTATAAAATCATAAATCAGGTATGAAGACACCCAACCTAGGGACCAGAGATCCTGTAACTAGGTTCAATGAGAATAACGAATCATATGGTGGTTGTAAAAAAATGCACTCCTTAATATTTTATTGTCCATCCCTATGATGTAAGTGCATATGTCATGTGATGTTGAAGGGTTGAAGTTTTATACTCTTAATGAAATTCTGTAGTCCTTGTTGAGTAGGGTGTGTAAATTACAAGAACATCCTTGACAGATTTCATCTATGAGAGCATGGAAATGGGGCCGCTTTCTATGAGAATAAGACTTATTCTCAAATATGCTCATGAAAATTAGGATAGGCACAAGGCCATAATGTGCTGGCTACTAAAAGCTCATATCAACATTGGGGTCATTATGTGTCAACAATAATACTTTATTTGCCCTAAGTAGTCATAGTTCAAGTCTGAGACCACTACTGACTCTAGAGTAGAGGTTGTTGTTTCACTAATAAATGTTCAATGCAGAGCACACCTTCATGATGCATACTAGTCTATCTTTGTTTGGTCATCTCTTTTGTTTTTGTTGATATTAAAATGAGTGGAAGATTGTTGAACCATTTTAATATCTTTTATTTTTATTTTTTTTTTTTTTTTTTGGTAACCTTTTGTCTTGTTCATGAATCTTTTTTTTTTTTTTTTTTTGTGACCTTTTGTTTTGTACATAAATAGAGATTAATTGGAAGGTCATGGGTTTGGTGGTGAGTTAATAGTTGAAGATTTTTCTATTTTCTCTAGTTTAACGGTCATTATATTTGGTGTAATTTGTAAGGTCCTAGTGGCCTATAAATTGTTCATCTCATCTACTCTTTTCTATACCAACTACTTTTCTATATTTAAGAGATTACTAGCCAAAGAATTGTGTTTTTTCTTGATGGAGTTTTGGGTTCACCATCTTGTGCAAAGTTGGCCTAAACTATACGACAAGTGGTCGGGCTATTGTATCTTGGAGGGGACTAGTCTTAGTTTAGTGACTACTGCATCAGTATTTGAATTCTTCCGACCGTAGTGAGCTTGATTTCTTTAAAAAAAATGAGATATCCGTGCCTCAGCCTGATCTATTTGTATCTCATTTTCTTACATTATTTATCAATAAAATATAATTCTTCTGATATTTTCACCAACACTTTATTTTGCAAATAAATGGAAAGGGTGGCTAAGTGTGATTACTAGTAAGATGTGGTACTTGACAGTTAAAATGTGGTAGTTAAGGTGATGATTGACTATCAAAAGTGTTTTCTAACATGAGAAGGTGGTTGGAGGCAGTTTCTGATTTCAGGAGATCGTTGCCGGTGGTAAGTAGTAGGAAGAGGTCACTCATCAATGATGATCGCTCGAGGTGGGTGACCGAATGTGGTAATCAATAGTGATAATGAGCAATGGGTGATGATTGGAGAGAGTGGAAGAGAGAAATTATTGATAATTTATTTTCAAAACAAATTTAAAAAAAATTTCTTCATGACCAAAATTTAGTGAATTTCATAAATTGTTTATAATTTTTTTAAAATAAAAATAGACACTAAATAAGTTTTTTGTTTACAAATTTTAAAATTTATGTAAGCATAAATACAAAACTGTAAACATAAACACTATCCTTAGTTTTCATACTTTCTAGTATATTTTTTTCTTCCTTTAGTGATTTATTTTGACCAAACAAAAGGAGATCAAAATTAAAATTAATCTAGTTTCTAATCGTCTTATTTTTCTTTCTCTTGCTCTTATTTTCTGCACATATGGTTTTTGTTCAATTATCAATATGTATTGAAGTAAATAAAATTATTTATTTATAGTTTAAATAGAATAGAAAAGAAAATCGATTGACCTCCTCAATATATGTTTGAATTGAGAGAAACATGAAAAGTGATTAAAATTGTTAACAATTTGTCTTCAACAGTGGATGCATGAACATCTATATAATGCAGTTTGTATAGTAGGAGGCTCAGGTGACAACTGTTACCCAATGATTTCAAGTGCCAGCAACAAACAACAAAGATCATTTGCAGCACTCCTAAAGCATAAAGCATGGAAAGCCATGTTTGGTACAGTTCATCAGACTTATTTATAAATTTATTTTTATTTTATTTTTTAAATTTTAGAGTTTTTGTCCATCATGACGTGGACCGTTTATTAATTTATTTAACAATAATGATTCAGAACATTAATTTTGGTGCTTTAATAGAGCACTAATGATATGATAAGGAAAAAAAAATAAAAAATAAAAAAATAAATCAAGACTAAAATATCATATCACAGTAGGTGAATTCCACTGCTAACTCATTAGAGCTGACTTTAGAACTCAAAAATTAGAGTTCCAAAGCATTTTTCTTTATTTAAAAACTAGACAACTAAGATTCAATCCCTCCTAATGACATTTTAGAGATTTAGAGATTTTTAATATTATTCTTTTTAAAAACACTGAAATGTTATTTTTTAATTTATGAAAATAAAATCATAATTTTTCTTGTTTTGACAAATGATAGAATGTTAATGAATTAGCGAAAGTATCGTAGTCGCTCCATCAATTTGAATAATGAACTTTTGATCTTCTCATTATTCTAAAAAATAACTATATGAATTACTGGATCAACGGAAAGCCATGTTTAGCATACTTTATCAGTGCTATTTATATGTTTTTGTTTTTTAGTTTTGAAAATTATGTTATTTTGCCCATAATGACATGGACGGTTTGTTGATTTACTTCCGAATTAGACAACTAAGACCTAATCCCTCCGTCACATTAATATGGATAAATTTAAGAATGATATTTTAAAAGTCTCTAACTTTTAATTTATAAAAACTGTACAGTGAATACTTTCAAACTTTTTCTTATTTCGATTTTCAAATACATGAAAAAATAAAAGGGTAAATTAAAAATACACCCTCTAAGGTTTGCTTAAAATACAAATTGTCCCATGTAATTTGGAAAATTACAAATACCTCACTGTCAAAATTTTTTTATTTAACAGAATTAATTGAAAAAGTAAAATTTTTAACTGTTCACCTATACAATAATAAAATTATCTAAATTATTAATTAAAATAAAATTTTAACATTATTAAAAACTGTTAATTAATTTGATGATTTATTAATAAAAGGCCATATTTGTTATGAAATTAGAAACCTTAGGGATATAATGTAATTTTTAGAACCACACAGAATAATTTATAATTTAAGTAAATCTCAGAAGGTGTGTTTGTAATTTATTTAAATTTTAAAACACAATCAAACATGTAATCACAGTAGCACCAAATGTTGTTGACACGTAATATTCTTCCATCATTTTCTTTTTTTTTTTTTGTCTCCCACTGATTATAAGTAATGAGCAAATTACAACAGGGTTAAAATTGTCTTTTCACTCCATGATTTTACTTTATTTTTTTGTCCAGGAGCATTGATTTTTATCAAAGGAATGGATAAGCAAGATGCGATGTAGATTTATTAAGAATGTAATTACAGATATAACATGAAAGAAAGTTATCGTCCTTCCAACTAGATTAGATGGAAATTAATTATTGCATGTTTATTTTAGGGAGATTTATTAGAAATTTTTTTTTTTAAGTATTTGTATATCAATTAGTCTATAAAATATTCTTGTATTCTATTAAATTTTATTATTTGAACATTTGATCTATCAAATCATAATTCTCATAATTAAAGTATTTTATGGACATTTCTATTCTTACAAATATTTTTTGAACAGTTAGCAATTTGGTAATATGAACATTCATATTTTAAGATGTGAATATTCATATTGACGTGTGAATGTTCACATTGACAGTGTGAACATTCATATCACGGAACATTCACACTGTAAATGTAAATATTATTAGGAGTATTTTGGTAACTATGTCACTCATAAGACTTATTGTAATATAAGAAAATAATATAGATTAAATAAAACATAAGTAGATAAAAAGGAATTTGTGAAAAAGTGTCTATTTATTTTAATGTTTTACCTAAATCACCCTCAAAATAGTAAGTTTTTTGTCCTTTATTGTCAAGGAAATGCCCTTTTAATGCCATTTAAAATCTAAAATTCAAAATTTCATAACCCTACCCAAAATTTTTAATTGCCATGAACTTGACACCTCCAAAATTTTCTACATTAATCCTAGTTTTTTTTTTTTTTTCCCCTAAACTTAATTTTATAATTTTCAAAACCTTTCTCCAATCGATAACAATTTTTTTTAGATTCCAAATTATTTAAATGTTAAACCTTAGTTTGTTTGAGATCCGTAAAATAAAATAAAAAAATAAAAAGTACTAATCCCAATCTGAAAATTGCAAAACAATAGTCCCCATTATTTTTCAATAAAATAAAGTTTTTTAAACCTTAAACCCAAAAGCCTAAAAATGTTTTTGTTATTTATTTATTTATATTTTTTTTTATGTATGTGTAAACATTAATGTAGGCTAAGTGGCATCATTGCAATAATTGTCCTAGCAAAGTCCTAGATACACAGATCAAACAATAAATAAGAACTCCTATACTTCCAATCTCAATATTCATTATATAAGCTATCCTCCATTGATAATATACTATCATTTGTTTCATCTATGCAATGGCATGGAATAAGATACCTACAATGGTGCTAATGTTTTCCATGTTGATGTCAATGGCACAACCTACACAAAGGCCAATTGCATGTTGGAATGTTGCTTTTGAGTGCTTGCAAATTAAGATATTGATAGTGACTGAAAGCAAGAAAGAGTGTGGACATGCTTGTGGAAATGCTTCTCTTGACATTCTTCAAAGAGGTTTTAGTGAATCATGTGTGTATGTTTTTAGTAAATTTCGATTGACAGCATTATTACTTGTTATTAAAATTTTGGGTTCTAACTCTCTCTATATGTCATGGGGTTGACATTCTTGTCCTTGTTTTATTTTTAATTTTTTTCTGTCACTCGTTTAAAGTTAGACTTTAGGCCACATTTGGACAGAAGAATTTTTTTTTTTTCCTTTCTACAAATTTTTAATTCAAATTCAATCTTAATTTTTTATTATGCAGCATATGAATTTGAACTTATAAAGCCTTAAAATGAGTACGAGTATGCTATTTTTTAGGGTAAATAACACTTATATCTCTAAGATTTGAGTTTAATACATATCACCCCTTGACGTTTGAGAAATTAAACCAACCCCCCTATCATTATAATTATTTAGACGGAATGAAAGTATTAAACTCATATACTCTCTTTTTTCTTATTTTGTTTTACTTCCTCTATATCTTTTTCCCTCTGTTTTACTTTTTTTTTTTTCAATGTAATGTCTTCTGTACTTCTATTAGGAGTTGTTGCTTTTTATATAAGGGATTTGTAAAATGACACTATTAACTACAAAGATGGAAATGTAATTTTCAAAATGTAGAGTGAAATGTAATTAGATCAAATCTCAGGAGTGTTTAATTTACCCTATTTTTTATGTGATAATAAGGGATATTTGATCCTTTAAAAGGACAACAATGTATTACATTGCGCATAAAATGGTGTCATCTCAATTCTTTCCCTCAAACTTCTTTTTGGAGATAATGTGAACTTTTTACTGTCAATTTTGCTACAGACTATTAAACTTAACCATACAAAAAAATTGAGCACCCACTGATATGAGTTGGCCCTTAGAGACTTTTTAAATTAAAAACCACCTAACAATGGGGGAAAAAATAACACATGTCAATGTAGCATACATCTTAAGCTAAAAAGAAAAAAAAAATTAAAATGTAGCATAGACACCGAGGCTTCATGTGAAAAGCCAAAAGTCAAGTTTTTTTTTTGGCTATTTTAGTCATAAAAAATAAAATAAACTTTTTAACCTAATAAGACAAAACATCACTTCCAATCCATAATCATTACATTCTCTCTCACAAAAAAGTCAAAAAAAATCCAAAAAAGCCAAAAACCCTTCCCAAATCAAGCTTTTTAACACCAGATTAAAATAGTAAAAAAAAAAACCAAAAAACCAACCCACTTTCCAAACGAACCCTCACTTTGAATCAGAGGATCCAACAGTGAATATACACGACCATAAATTTTCCAATTCATGGTAGTTTCTCAATTGAGTATAGTGAAGAATAGAATACATGCAAACAAAAACTGGGAGAGACAAGCTATCTCACTTCCATTCATTGATAATGCACGCACTAGTATTTTAAACCCTAGCCCTTTTCACACCTTGTTAAAGTATTCAACAACTGCAAGTGAAAATGCTTTCCTTGCTTCACAAATGTGTTGAATGAATCATATACATTTTTAATTGTACAACTTCAAAGGATTAAGGTAAGGACCCTCAATCCCCCTCCATGACTCGAAAAAACTGCAGCCCAATTTGCATCTTCAAACACTGGCTGTGGGTACAAATCAACGATTGGGTGAAATCTTTGAGCAAATCAAAACAGTACAACAGGTTAAGGTTATCCCAGAATTACGGCTTCTGTTTCTGTCATCGGAAGTTACAGCAGTGAGCTCGACCCCTAGCCAAATTGTCCCACAGGCAAACCATCTGTCTCGGGGATTGGTAATGTGCAGTGAAATAATCCTCCATACAACCATACTGACAGAATTTCCAGTTGTGGGAGTACTGGACAGGCATGGAGCTGTTGAACTGCTCGACCCACATTCCCATACTCACATCCTCCATCTTGAACAACTGCCACAAAGAAGAAACAAATGTTACAATCCTCCACGGAAAATTATAAATGGATAAAGTATATGGTGTTACTAACCCGTAAGCGTCGATTGACGTGTTGAGAGACAACGAATTTAGCAATATCAGTCGATATTATGTAACCAGGACCATTGGCGTAAGGTGGGTATACTGATTCTGGCCACTCCTGTTATATCAAACAAATCAACCATCCGAAATGTAAGTAGGGTTGTAAGAAAAATTGGTAGGACCAAATTGACTGTCTGAAATTTTGGTTTTCGCTCAGTTTTTCTTAAGGCACAGTCTGTTCCGGTTTTGAAAAATTTTACACCAACACTGACCGAACCAACTGTAATATTATATTTAAATATTTTTAATATTCTAAATTTTTTAGTATTAGGAGATAAGTAATACTACATTTACAATGAAAGTTAGGGAGGGAGACATTTATATAGTGCAGTTCCCACCCTGTCTACATTTATATACTACATTTATTCCCCATCTATAAATTTTATAAAATCCTCAAAACCTCCGGTAAATTCCTCATTTACATTAAATTGAAAAACTGGTAAAACCAAAACGTAATATATTCAGTTTTGGTTCCTCAACTAACAAAAACCAGAAGGATTGATTTGGTATTAAATTTCTGTTCAATCCTGACCAAACCTAACCAAACCGCTTAACCCCTAAATGGAAGGCAAACAAAATCTTATATGCATTATTTTTCCCATATAATGTAGTTTAAGATGCATCGTTGTATTGCTGTAAATCATTTCAGTGAACCATAGCTGAATGTTCAAGATTGCATGATATATATATGCGTTTGAAGATTTCATACCTCGTAAGTCACTGCCCATTTCCCACTTCTGAGGGGCCGATGCAAGAGGTTGAGATTGCCCATATAGAGGGAACGTTTAGGGGAGACACCTTCAATTTCTTTCAAGACAGTGTCCACCCTAGCAAATGTATCATCATCACATTTCATTATGTAAGCAGCCGACACATTTTGAATCTGCATGGTGAATGCTTGGGTTGTGTAAGAGGATAGAGTACAGCACCAACATAGGAACCAATCTAGAAAATAAACTACTCCGGGAGAATTGAAGAAAGCTAGAAGATGAAAGTAAACTTACCCCATATTCACAGATGGCAATAGTTTTCAGAACCACAAGCTCGTAGCGGTCCATAAATGGTATAATAACAATATCACCAAAGTAAGCAGCTTCTTTCTTTAGAACTGCATTCACCTCCTTCCTCGGATTCTGCAGGTTGATATTTCAAATGAGTAGAAACTTAGAATATACAATATATATATATAAGTGGTTTTATTAAAAGAAATGACAGCTGCACAAGCAGCTTTGGACTTAATCTTGGTACACTAGTGTTGCGTCTGGGGTATTCTTTCCCGAGTACGGATTTTCCACGTTATATTGTTGTCTCTCTGTGGTTGATTACTATATAATTCCTGTCTATTTATATTATGTTTAAAGTTAATCTAATTAAATCAGCTTAGGTTAAAAGATGCAGGTCGGTTTCTACTGAAAAATAACAAGAGCTATTTTGTGCACTTTGACGAAAACTTGTTCTTCAAAATTATTGCCTCAAGTGTTTTAGCCGTCTTCACATTCACAAGAAAATATTTATGCAACTCTTCTTAACCAAAAAAAAAAAAGACATGGGAACCTTACCAATGCAACAAAGAAACGAACAACAACATTTGAGGACTTGATGGCTGAAGATTGCATCCATGTTTTTCTAACTGCCATGCGTTCTGCAAAGTGATTGGTTGCGGAGAGGACCCCAACAAAAAGTCGAATAGGATTTTTGGGCAATGGAAGAGCCTTCCACTGTGGAGACATTTCTAATACTCTTTGGGGTGAGAAGCTCGGATGAGAGGCTGGGAGAGAGGTAGCATAAATCGAATGAACATCCACATCACCTTTAATTGCCAATCCTGTTGCATCTTCAAGTGTAAACCCCTGAACAAAAAATAAATATATTATCACAAAAAACATTTCCATGTTTATATAAGAGACAATAGATAGTAAACCAATGACGTATCGTACGATTGAACAAAAGATTATTGAATATACAAAATATGTCTATAAGCGATACTCCATAATCTCCAGGTCAATACGAAAACAACCAGAATAATTATTTATCATACAGCTGAAAAAGAGGCTATGGCATCATGAAACTTGTAGCTATAAAAGCAATACTCCAAACACAGGTCCACAGCAATTCATAAGGCAATCATAAACACAAAAGGCAAGGAAGTGAGAAAGTCTATCCATGGGAATAATGTTGATAAAACTCTAAAAAAGAACACTGACACTTCTAAGAAGGCACCATGTCTGTGACAGACACATATCAGACCTCCCCCCACATCAGACAAACATCCAAATGTGATGTGTCTTATTACTTTCCAAAAAAAATTAGAATAAAAAATGCATCAGACAATTGGTGGAAGCATGTGTCAATTGTTTAGACACACATGAAATACATTGCAAAGTTCAAAGAAAATAGCTTGGAATCCAATAATCAAATAAAAATAATGTGAATTTATATCCATTGATCTCTCATCCTTCAGACATTTTCAGAATTCTAAAAACCAAAATTTCCAATTTGTTTATGATTAGAACCTTCTTATGTAAATATTAGGACTTCTGTTGACAATTCTTTTCCAATATGTGGAATGTAGAAAAATTATTTCTTACTATCTCGATATAATAAAATATAAACATATTTGTAATACAAAAAATATAAATAGTTATTTTCATGCATATATATATATAATATTAATTTATTTCTTGTTGTGACCCTCCCATGTCGTATGATTTTTATTTTTTATATTTAAAAATTGTCATGTTGACATGTTCATATCATTTAATATCCATGCCACCTAGATATAAAACCACCCAACAATGCACACATATGAAAATCTTATTTCCTGCAAGGGGGAACACACTATGAAGATTATCAGTTTATCACTGAATAGATAATGTAGAAATGCCATATATAAATACTCTTCCTTTCCCATTAATTTCACATGGCTCAAACCATTCTAAATAAGTATATACATAGCATAGATGGTTCCAGTCATTTGACTATCCAACAGGGCATTTGCACCCCAAACATCCAATGATCACCCTCAAGGCAATCATATACTTGTTAGATTTGACAGAGTCAAAAGATTTGTAATGAGTAAAGCTCATAAAAATGCTTCCAGATCTCAAGAAGCATACCGTTCGATATGGAAATGAAGTCACATGTCGACCCCCAACAATAAGATGGTATCCATCAACACCAGCACGCACGGTCAGGACAAACAATCTACCCTCCACAAAAGCAAATGGCCAGGTCACTTCTGGCTTCTGTGAACGACCTATGAATCGCTTAAACCATGAAGTTGTCTTGGACTCTTTTGAATCTACAATATCGTTCCGCATCCATTTTTCACATCTCACATGTCCATCAACTGTCAAAGATTAGATATTAGGAATTTAGTTGCTCAATAAGCATAACGCAGAATGAACTGATGCATCATAGGAAAAAATACATGATAGGAAAAGCACCAACACTTTACGATTATGCAACAAGTCACCCAGGTTAAATAACTTATTATCACCTAACTAAATATTTGGGGCAATAGTCTACAAGACCTTCATGCAAAAAAACTCAAAACATGGCCCTGTTTAAATCAAGTTGTTGTAAAAGACCCCAAGTCAGACAAGCAACTAAAGCGCCAAAACCCTTTCTGAAACACAGGTCCACTTCTTAATCACTCATGCACATATCTGAACAATACTTCACTTAAGATGATCCTGAAAATTTACAGCAAGAAAAAGAAGAAAACAAGAGTCCAATCCAAATTCTAAACCTTATCAGTACAGAACATTTCCAGATAATGACTACAGAAAACGAGCAAGCTGGTCTTCTGACTTTTTGACAATTTAACGCCAAATTGGGAACAATGCACAAATTAATTGTAAGAAGCTATGTCATAAGTCTTTGTCTCTTTTTCATTTTTATTCGATTACTTTGTGTCTAAAATCAGTTTCAAGTCCACTTGGGGAAAGTTAGATGGAAGTCAAACACACCCAAATCCAAGTTTATTAAAAAGTATTTGGTGTTTCTATAGTTTGAACTCATATTACAACCTCATACTTTTGGATTAATGGGCAAATATTATTCTAATATCCTATACTGTATAAATTTAAAATCCATTGCTCTTCTTCACTTTAACAGGAATAAGGCAATTTGGCTCCATTCTATAACTTAAAGTTTTTGATACTATTTTGAACTTCATCAAATAATCATGCGTCTGACAAATGTCCCATATAACCCATACACTCATTTAAGGCAAAAATTACTGCGTGAAACAATGCAAAAAAATAAAAAATAAAAAATTGAATTTGAAGACATGAGTTTCAAGAAAATATAATCCCAATGGATATGCAACATCCATTCGATCTAAACTACTACTCCCACCAAGCCTCAAGAAAAATCCATGCTATTTAAACCATGTCTGTTGGTAACCTAACGGTTATGCCACTCTAAAATTCAAAATCTTACAAATTCTCCTGGTCATTAGAAGATCAATATGTGATTTTCTTCCTATTTCCCCTCTTGCAATATGTTCCTATAACTTTTTGTAATTTTCAATAGAATTCTCAGAACTTGCAAATGTTCAGAGGAGGCAAATGTTTGGAGGAGGTGAGGGGATGAATGAACATATAAAGGAAAAGGAAAACCAAAAACAAAAAATAGAATAGAACCCTTACCGAGCATGTCATCTTCGTACTTGGATGGTAAACCATCACATCTTTGAGCTGTGCCCCATTGCATTCTATAGCAGGTATTGTGCTCAATGACTGGTTGTTGGCTCCAATCTCCTCGCAATCGAGGATTCAGATGCAGAATCTTTGGTGGGTCCTCCCCAACCACCGACTTAAGCCCTTGCAATTCAACCATAAATTGTGAAACTGGGACCAAGACAACCCCCTTCGTATCCCCCCTCCTCATATCACCCTTCTTCAATCTTTGAGCTTTCTGCACATACTCATGATGTGCATAATGGGGTGTTCCCACCACTGTGATAGAAGAACCTGCTGCCAGCCCACAAGGAAGAAACATAATACTGTCTCCCCTAGCTAATTCTTTCCCACTCAACGATAACCATGATGGACAAGACTCAGGCTTTCCCTCAAGTATAGAACTCTGGCTTAGATCATTTTCATCATCAAAATTTTCCACTTCTGCCCATGCCTTCAAGCCTAACGTCCAAGCCTCATCTGCCATTATTTCCAACACCGACAAACCAATAGTCTTATTCCTCCGCTTCATAATTTCACCGGTTATTCGACCATAACGATGCTGAAGAGGCTTTATTGGCTGCGATTCTCCTTTCGTCTCTTCTAATGGTTCCTCCCGTATCATCAAAGGCGCATTTTGGTTTTCATTATCTTCTAATCTCCTGTGAAATGTATCCTTATAAGCAGTACTAAAAAATGGTTTGCTCAAGTCTCCTTTTATTGCGTCCCCGACTGAGCCTCCATCCATACCCACATAAGTATCATCACCACTCAACACTGAAGTAATCTCCAAAAATTGGGGAAACTTGAAGGATATAAAAATCAAGTACACTGCAGCTATAACCAACAACAAATGTGACAGTTTGAACCTCCTTGCACCAGGAAGTTCATTTTTTGATCTCTTCATCCTTTAAAACTCCTAACAAAAACTCCAATTCTTCATAAAACCCAAATATCACTACAACCCATTTGCCATGAAGACCAGAAATACCAAGACAAACACAAAAACCCACCCAAAAAAATATGCAGCACAAAGACAACACAAATCTTCAACCTATATTCCCTAGATTTCCTCAGAAACTAAATTTACAGAAATAGCACAAGGAAAGGATCTAAAAGCTTAATGGCATCAAAGAGATTACCTTTCACCATTCAATATCTGAAACTGCGACGCCAAAGATCATATTCCGATGAAAAATTCGATGATAACGCATCCAGAATCGCATAATTAATACCTAATTCATCAATGTGTCAAAAATTTCACCAGCATTCTTCAGATAATTCCGATCGAGAGAGAGAGAGAGAGAGAGAGGATCTTTGGGCAGAGAGATTCATAAATGCTTTTCAAAACCCTAGGTTGCTCAACTCAAACGGCAAAGAAGAACAAATGTCGAATGTGACGATCTGCTACGTATATATTGACCCGTGTGTTGAAAATAACTCGAAATTTAGGGGTTGAAAAGTAAAAAAGTGAAAATTTAGCCGACCCTTATGAGCAAATAGACCCAGTTTAGTAGAGTTGTGGGAAAGTGATAACTTATAGTCTGTGAACAAAAACTGATTTTGGACTTATAAATTAAGCTTCTTCTCCCCTACTCAAAGAATAAGTTGATTTTTGACTTATAAAAAATTATAAATTATATTGTTAAGCTGAACCAAACACATCAAAATAATTTAAATTAAAAAATAAACTAAAAATTAAAATAAACTAAAAATAAACCCTACTAAATAGGCCATAATCAGAATTTTGTCAGAGAAGAGAAATTAATATTTACACAATGACTTGTTTTTCAACGCTTATATATTGTTGTGTTCATGAATAACATGTGTCTACTAGCATGTTGTTTCTTCGAAACAGCCAAATGTTATTTGTTTGTGGTCTAAAAAACAAAAACAAAAAACAAAAGGTCTGTTGCCAATTAAAATTTTTTGTTGGGGGTAAAAAAGAACAAATAAAAAGAAAATAGAGTAATTTGTATCATTGTTTTTCTTATATAAAAACTTAGGATGTGATTAAAATGTATTTTTATAGGGCACACATATTATAAAAAAAAAAATTAAAAATTTTATATTTTTTATTATAAGTATTTTTATGTAGTGTTTTAAATTTTTTAACATGTGTCCAACGCATATATTAGCAAAATTCATAATCTTATATATATGGGTAAATTATATTTTGATCATTACTATTTTCTCATTTTAGCCCTTAAGATTTATTTTTTTTCATTTTGGCCCAATTATTTTTTAAAATTTTTTCTCAATTTACTCATAAAACTAATTTATGTTAAAAATTAGATAAAAAAATAATACATTAATAGTCACGTGATATAAAAATATTTTATTTTATATAACTTACATCTCTTCTTACATAAACTTAAACTTCAATATAATAATATGTGGGAGCCGAATAAATAGAGGAACGAAATCTGGTATACCTGAGGAGCCGGGAACTGAACGGCTCCATTCTGCTCAACTAGGACGCCGAATACGTTCTTAAAGCCGAACAGACTTGAGAAGGCATATCAGGACAAATGAAAGAATAATAAATAAAAAGTAGACTCTGGCCCCGAGGTCCAGAGAATGGATATAAATACAAGAGCTTCAGATTTGTAAAGGTATGTAAGAATCACTTCTAAAAACTTAGTGAACAAACTTTCTTGAGGAGAAGAACTGACTTGTCCGTCGGAATGCTAACTCCGGCACCTCCGATCGGAATATTTGTATCTTTGCAGGTGGCTAGCTGAGGATCATTGGCGTATTCCAGGATCGGAAGAGTATTTCCTTATCCACTTCCCCACAATTAGCGCCGTCTGTGGGAATACTCAAATATATCCATGAAAGACGTGACTGAAGATCCTCCGATAGCCATCGACGCAGAGCCGCAGAGCGACTTCACTCCGGCAAATCTGTTCGGAAGGAAATGCATAGCGACGCGCCTCGAACTCTAACTCACCAACGACTTCAACGACGGAAATGATACAAGCGACCATAGAACAAGCCAGACAGACCAAACAGAGTTTGGACAACATCATCGCTGAAAACGAACGCCTTCGCCGCGATCTGGTCTTAGAAAAAGCAAAGTCCAAACGGGCAGGGCTCAAGGTTCCTGAGCGATTCCCATGGGCAGGTCCTCAACGACCTCGAGGCCAACAGTACAATGCCGACGGTCGCCGCGTCTTAACCGATTACCTTGAGGAGGTGACAGAGGACGCACGTCGCCCAAGAGGCGTCCCGCTCGACATCGTGCATATGATATACAGCCTGCCAATAGCCCCGACTATATATACAATCCAATCACTTCCAAGCCCCCAGCATCAGTTCACACCAACAAAGCGACCCCGGCTCCGAGAAGCGCCAAGCATCACCTTCGACGACTCTGATTTGAGCGGTGTAACACTCCCTCACGTAGATCCTCTGGTTGTTGCGCTACGCGTAAACAGGTTCACCGTTAAACGCGTTCTTATCGACCAGGGAAGCACTTCAGAGGTTATGTACTATAAACCTTCATCAAACTCGGGTTCAACGATTCGGATCTAACTCCAGCTCCTTATCCACTATTCAGCTTCAACGTCAACCCGGAGTACCCATTGGGAAAGATCAGTCTACCCGTTGGTGGCTCGAGCGGTGGATGTGAAATTCTTGGTCGTCGAGCTACGTCCGTACAATCTCATCATGGGGCGATCATGGTTGCATACCTGCAGGCCGTTCAAGCACCTACCACCGGTACTACATTTCCCAGCGGAACACGGCGTTGAGCGGTCCGTGGCTCTCAACGATCGGCGCAAACATGTTACCTTCGCCGCCAAGGCGCGAAGAACGCAAGTAAACTCCATTGAAGTGCTTTCGATCGAGATCTGGATGACGTCGGGCGTCAACCAAACGAAAAGGCCACGGAAGGTTTAGGCGGGTTGACATTGATGGAAGCGGAAAAAGTTTTATGATCGGCGCCTCTCTAAGCGGTCGACAGACGGCGGTGATCACTTTCTTACTCGGCAACCTCGGCGTCTTTGCGTGGACTCCATAAGAGATCGGGGAGTAGACCCGTCGATCTCCTGACACCACCTCAATGTCGATCCGGTGCAAGCCGATCATTGAAAAGGCGGCGATCCTCCGCATGACACCGCCGCCGTTGTAGAAGAAGTTAACAAATTGTTTGTGTACGGGCAATTAGAAGTCACCTACCCCGTGGCTCTCCAACACGATGGTGGTGAAAAAGAAAAATGGAACTTGGCGAGTGTCGTCGATTTCACGGATCTGAACAAAGCTTGCCCCAAAAGGCTGCTTCCCTTACCTAGAATTGACCAACTCGTCGATCTGACGGACACCACGCGCATAAGTTTCCTCGATGCCTCTGAGAGGCTACCATCGACGCCATGAATCCGGATGATCGGGACAAAAGCGCATTCCTCACTCTAAGAGGAACCCTCTTTCTGAGGTTATGTCTTTTGGGTGAAGAATCTGAGGGCAACTTACCAAAGACTGGTCACCACGATGTTCAAAGAACAGCTCGGACACACTAGGGAAGTATACATCGATGACATGGTGGTCAAATCCAAAGAAGAACAAAACCATATAGCCGATCTGGAAAAGACATTCAACACCCTACGCAAATACAAAATGAAGCTAAACGCTTCCAAATGCGCATTCGGGATCGGCTCCGGCAAATTCTTGGGTTATATCGTCAACCACCGAGGAATCGAAGCCAACCCGAGGCAAGTCATAGCAATTTTGGGCCGAGTTCCCCGTTCGATGAAAGAAGTCCAAAAGTTGATGGGAATGGGCTGCACTCAACAGTTCATCGGTAGATCTCTGGATCGCTGCGAACAATTCTTTCGGACACTATGTCAAGCGAGCTTTGAATGGTCCGCCGAATCTGAAGCGACTTTTATCTGCTCAAGACCTACCTCGGACAAGACCTCTTCTAACAACACCGCATACGGCGACCCCTCATTCTATATTTGGCGGTCTCAAGCCATTACGTGGCAAGTATTATTAAAGAGGAGGAAGAGGCGACAATGACGATGTATTATGTGAGCAAGGCAATGGTGGACGCCGAAACACGCTACCTACCGCTGGAAAAACTCGTCCTAGCCTTTGTCATGGCAGCAACAAAACTGATGCATTACTTCCAAGGACACAGCATTAGGGTGCTAACAGACTATCTCCTTCGATCAGTACTACGGAATGTAGAAGCATCAGGGCGTGTTTCGAAGTGGGCTTTCGAACTCGGCCAATACGACATTCAGTTTTTACCCAAAACTGCAATCAATGGGCAGGTGCTTGCCGACTTTGTTGCCGAATTCACAGAAGGGCTTGCCGACCTCAAGCCTGATGACGTCTAGCCAAAGGCCGAAGTTCGGTCAAAGCCAGATTGGAGAATTTATGTTGGGGATATTTGGCAGTTATACTGTGATGGATCGTCTAACCAGCAGGCGTGGCGCCGCGTCGTAATTATGTCTCGAGCGGTAGTGATAATTGAGCAGCCGTCAAGCTCGAAGCATCAAATAACGGCCGAATATGAAGCCCTTTAGTCGGATGCGGAACATTACATACGCTTTCGGCCTTGTTGGTGTTTGTGACTCAAAATTGGTAATCAACCGGTGAAGAAGTCTGTGACAAGACGGCGTATGGCGACCTATATGAAAGCGGCTAACTCCTTCGACGAAATTCGACCATCATGAACTAAACCAAATAACGCGATCAAAATACACGCGGATGCTCGCTTGCTTAGCCTCCGCCATCAACTCCGAGCTCAAGCGTACATCGAAGTAGGTTTAGTCCGGAACCAAGTATCGACCCTCGGAGAAAACCTACATCAACATTATAGAATCCGTTCCAAGTTGGAAGGACCTCATTCTTTGCATTCCTTTCTTGAGCAACTTCCAGGATGACAAAAAAGCACACAAGTCTGCGAAACAAGGCCTGTACTACTTAGATCTACAATGAGGGCTTTACAAAAGTCCCTCTCTGGTCCATACTTGGAATCGTGCAGGACAGTGGAGGCTGCTCCATCGAGATACGAGGCGGTTGTGGTGCCCATTCGAGGACGCTCCTGGCCCATCGAGGCGATAACACAAGGATATTATTGGTACGATAAGAGCCGCACAAAATTATGTCAAGAAATGCGACCAATGCCAGAAGTTCTCCCCACTAACCCATCAGCCGGCAGAAGCTTTGAATTCTATCATAAGCCCCTGGCCGTTTGCTCAGTGGGGACTTGATATCGTAGGACCATTGCCGAAGGCCCCAGGGAACAAGCGATTTCTAATCGTAGCAGATTACTTCACAAAGTGGGTCGAAGCGGAGGCCCTAACCCTTATACGAGATTCCGACATTAAGCGCTTTGTGTGGAGGAACATCATTACGCGATTCGGCATTCCAAGAGCATTGAACTCAGATAATGGTACTCAGTTCGATTGTGGCGTATCACGAGAATTGTGCGACAAGTATGGTATTGAGCCTTACTTCTCACGCCGACCTACCCCTAAAGTAACGGTCAGCGGAAGCTTCAAACAAATCCATCTTGGGCGGCATCAAAAAGTGGAAAGTGCCAAAGCGAGATGGGTTGAAGAGTTGCGAGTGTCTTGTGGGCCCATCATTAACGCCAAGACGATCTCTGGGAAACGCCGTTTGCCTTATGCTTCGGAACCCAGGCAATCTTACCCCTAGAGATCGGCTTACCAACTCTGAGATCGCAAGCCTTTGACACAGGCCGAAATGACATGATGCTCGCCCTGGACCTGGTTCTGATTGAAGAACGAAGAGACCGCGCCTTAGTATCCATGGCACGTTATCGGCTTACCGCTAAGTCATACAATCGGCGAGTTGATTCTTGCCACAATCCAGAGAAGCGGTCCTAAAGAAGGTACTACCGGTAGGCCGGGCGGCCGATGGAAAGCTTGGTCCGAACTAGGATGGCCCCTATCAGATAGATTCCGTTGCAGGCACAGGGGCATATCGGCTCTCAGACATCTACGTAAATTTTATCAATAACCCGACCTGTGGGCTTGATACTTGTATACACGTCGTTGTAATGCAAGGTTTCGTGTTTTTACATGTTTGAGCTCAACACCTTAGGGCCGAATAAGTCTCCGGATTCGAAGCCCCCTTTGGTGCATGACACCTTAGGGCCGAATAAGTCTCCGGATTCGGAGCGCCCTTCGTGGATGTCACGATTGGCCAAAACAAGTCTCCGGATTCGGAGCGCCCTTCGTGGATGTCATGATTGGCCAAAACAAGTCTCCGGATTCGGAGCCTCCTTTGGTGCATGACGCCTTAAAGCCGAATAAGTCTCCGGATTCGGAGCGCCCTTCGTGGATGTCACGATTGGCCCAAACAAGTCTCCGGATTCGGAGCCCCCTTTGGTGCATGACGCCTTAGGGCCGAATAAGTCTCCGGATTCGGAGCGCCCTTCGTGGATGTCACGATTGGCCAAAACAAGTCTCCGGATTCGGAGCGCCCTTCGTGGATGTCACGATTGGCCCAAACAAGTCTCCGGATTCGGAGCCCCCTTTGGTGCATGACGCCTTAGGGCCGAATAAGTCTCCAGATTCGGAGTGCCCTTCATGGATGTCACGATTGGCCCAAACAAGTCTCCGGATTCGGAGCGCTCTTCGTGGATGTCACGATTGGCCCAAACAAGTCTCCGGATTTGGAGCCCCCTTTGGTGCATGACGCCTTAGGGCCGAATAAGTCTCCGGATTCGGAGCGCCCTTCGTAGATGTCACGATTGGCCCAAAAAAGTCTCCGGATTCGAAGCCCTCTTTGGTGCATGACACCTTAGGGCCGAATAAGTCTCCGGATTCGGAGCACCCTTTGTGGATGTCACGATTGGCCCAAACAAGTCTCCGAATTCGGAGCCCCCTTTGGTGCATGACACCTTAGGGCCGAATAAGTCTCCGGATTCAGAGCGCCCTTCGTGGATGTCACGATCGGCCAAAACAAGTCTCCAGATTCGGAGCGCCCTTCGTGGATGTCACGATCGGCCAAAACAAGTCTCCGGATTCGGAACGCCCTTCGTGGATGTCACGATCGGCCAAAACAAGTCTCCGGATTCGGAGCGCCCTTCGTGGATGTCACAATCGGCTAAAACAAGTCCCCGGATTCGGAGCGCCCTTTTGGGCATGACGCCTTAGGGCCGAATAAGTCTCCGGATTCGGAGCACCCTTCGTGGATGTCACGATTGGCCCAAACAAGTTTCCGGATTCGGAGCGCCCTTTGGGGCATGACGCCTTGGGGCCGAATAAGTCTCCGGATTTGGAGCGCCCTTCGTGGATGTCACGATTGGTCGAAACAAGTCCACGGATACGGAGCCCCTTAGGTGCATGACGCCTTAGGGCCCACTAATGCATTTCTGAACGTTTATACCATGCAGTGCAAAATATTCTAATCAAAATCTAAATATTCCAATAAAATGAATCGACACGTTTGAACTAGAAATATTTTACAATCAAAATATTTTACGATCAAAGACGGACATTGAAAATGAAAGCCTATTTATTCATAGTGAAGTTTGTTATTGCATTACACTCTAGTTAATCGGCCTCCTCATCGTCGCTCTTCTCGATTTCAAATTCGGAATAGGGAAGGTAATGTCGGTGATATAGGGGTGAAGCCAAATCTATGCCTAGGGACCCAAGAACCTCCACGGTTTGAAGGGCCTTGATCCAGCCATGCTTAAAACCGCAATTTTCGCATCGACAAACTTCCTCAGCAAGGTCTGTCTTGGTTTTATCAACCTCGTCCTTGAAACCGTCCTGATATCTTTTCTCGTAACCCGGGGCCTTTTGGGACGTATTTCTACCCACTTTAAGTTGACCGGCCGTCGCCGGCTCAGCCATTCGAACCTTCTTAAGCTCCCGAAGCTCACTCTCGGCCTTTTTTACGTGAGCTTCCAGACTACGACTCCTTTCGTCATTTTTCTCAATGTCACGTCTCATCGCACGCAGACGCATGCCAATCTCATAAGCATTATACAACTCCTTTACAGCCCCATGTATGCTGTCCCGAAACACTTCGAAATCACGACGACCAACCATCGATTGTCGGACTTCCGGTGGAAAAATCTGTCGAGCAAACTCGACTGCCACATCTGGGTCTTTAATGATGGAATATGCCTCTGTCATCGGTTTATTCTTCACAAAAACCGCAAAATTCAATGGCAAGGCGTCGCGTCCACCTCGATTCGATCGAGCATGGGAACCTCCCGTTGAGCGTTCCTTTGAGGGACTGCTCGACGACTAAGGTATTCTTTGTTTTCGATCCTTGGATGCTCTTCTTCCCATACTAGTGGGCTCCTTCTGCGATACATTTCGGCGTTTGAATTGACCAATCTCGGTCCTTCCCGGATTGGCTCAACCACGTACCCAAATAAATAGGACCCTTGGTGCGAACTTACCCCATTTATTACGAGATCTGCGCAGCTCCCCAAAGCGGCGTCGGTATGACCAAAGCCAAAGCGTCGGACGACAATCCGCGTGCCAGCAGTATGAACCATTCGGCTCTTCGCTCGCGCTGGCCAAGGCAAAGGCGGTTATTAATCTAATCGGGCACCTTTTCGAAGATGCCTCGGCACCAGCCAGTATGAACCATTCGGCTCTTCACGCTCGTACTGGCCGAGCAATGGCGGTTATTAATCTAATCACCGCCTTTTCAAAGATGCCTCGGCCATCCCACAGTGTGAACCATTGGCTCTTCGCTCGCGCATTGGCCAAGGCAGGCGGTTATTAATCTAATCGGCCACCTTTGAAGATGCCTCGGCCAGCCGCAGTATGAACCATTCGGCTCTTCTGTTCGCGCCTCGCAGGCAAGGCGGTTATTAATCTAGCAAGCGCCTTTTCAAAGATGCCTCGGCGGCCCCGTGTGAACCATTCGGCTCTTGGCGCTCGCGCCTGGCGAGCAAAAGCGGTTATTAATCTAATCGGCCACATTTTCAAAGATGCCTCGACCATCGCAGTGTGAACCATTCGGCTCTTCACGCCGCGCGCCTTAGCAAGGCGGTTATTAATCTAACCGCCGCTTTCAAGATGCCTCGGCGGCCAGAGTGTGAACCATTCGGCTCTTCGCTTCGGCATACGGCGAGCGAAAGCGATTATTAATCTAATCGGCCGCCTTTTCAAAGATGCCTCGACCATCCCACGAGTGTGAACCATTCGTGTAACAACCCTCGTACTGATTACCGTTAAACCACTGAATTACCTACTGACCATTGCTAAACTGAACTGATAATGACTGATAAGTGAACTGGATGAACTACTGAACAAACTGAAACTGAAACTGAATGAGGTTGTCTATTTAATTACATATTGTATCTGTTGACTTATGTGATTATCTGTTTGCATTTTATGTTTAAACTGCTAATTGAAGGCCTTATCGGCGGCCGATTTAGAAACCGTTTGATGTTTTGTAATCAGCATAATATTTGTGATTTAATGATATTTTATCTGAAAATTGTTTAGGAATGATTAAATTAGATCGAATTGAGTTAATTGCGAAGCTTGACTTAATCACCGAAACGCCATTGAGTGGAGCCTATTTTACACTTACTCAAAACATTTGATCAGCCAATTCTTTCCCCTAACCGACCCAAACAAGAGAGCATAGAGAGAGAGAGAGTTCATCTTGAAGATTTAAGCTCAAATTGTTAGAATTGCTTGGAGAATTGAAGGGGTTGCTAGGAAATTGTCAACTTAAGCCTCCAACACTTGTAATTGAGACTTAGGTGAGTGAATTCATCTTCTCCTTGTTGAGTTTAAACCTCATTCTTGCATGTTTCATGCATCCTTGTAGAGCTAAAACATGATATTGTTCATATATGTTGGATTGAAGTCAAATTCATGCATGCATGTTTATATTGATGAGTTTGAGTTGAATTCTTGGAGAATTGTCACATGCATGTCCATGTTGTTATCATAGTCCATGTTTTCAACTTGCTTTTCAAAGAATTGAGCTCATTTGAGCATGATTGGAAGCTTAAAATTGGTTTAAAGATCATGCATGTCATTGTTTAAAAGTGTTCTTGAAATTGGTTTGAAATTGAGTTTAATTGAAACACCCTTGGCCCTTGATTTCTTAAATTGAGTTTTAAAACGTGTTATTCTATGTGTTTGAAAGAGTTTTCCAGAAAATGGGCCCAAGAGGATCGAATTTGGAGCATCAAAACTTGGTTTGAAACTCATAGGTCGAATCTGGATTTTCCAAATTTTGGACGTCCGCTCGAGCGAAGTGCGCTTCGGCGGGAATGCTCTCGATATTTTTCTCGCATTGTTTCTGATCCGCTCGGCGGGCTTTGCCTTTCGGCGAAAATCGCGCATCCAGCATTTTTGCACCTTTCATCGATCGCTCGGCGGCGGAATGTACGCTCGAGCGTGGGCCTTTGTGTGCTTGTCGCTCGGCGAAACTTCGCTTCGGCGGAGGCCTGTTCACTGAAAATTCTGAAATTGTTTTCTAAGTGCATTTTTGCATCCTCATCGCATCCTAGGCATTCTTAGGCCTAGTTTAGAGCATCTTAATGAGGATGTAGACATAGAACCACACCGATGAATTTAGGGATTTAATTATCATCCTTTACATCTTTGTAAACTTAGTGTGTGTTCTATTTGATTATTTGTTTAGGGTTGACTCTCGGGGGCGGCGCTCTAGCTCTTGATAGCCCAATCCTTTGTGAGTAACAATTGTGTAAAGATATGTTCAAAATGGTTATATTTTGAATACTGAACTGAAATGTTTATGGAAGTGATATTGTTTACTGAATGAAGGCATGTCCTGTATTCTGAACTGTATTGTGGCATCCTTAGCACCTTGTTATTGGTATTCTGAGCTCTGTCGGTTTCCTTGTGAAACCATCTTGATTGATGGCCATCATTATTGTTGGATGCAGTAAGGCGGTCCTTTGACCCTCTTGTTTATAGGCTAATGGATGTACCACATATGGTGATTGATCGAAATCTTGATTGGTGAAATCTTGAAAGATTGAAATCTTGTATAATGAATTGATTTCATTCTTGTAGGACATTCATTCATAACCTCTTTACCTTGTATGTTATTCACTTTGGGCTTTAGCTCCTTTGTTTATATATATATGTAGGTGCTCGACCACGGGCCGGAGCTAGGAGGCGTGGGATTGGTCCCCGATTTTGTCGGCCGACCTTTGTGCCTCCTTTGTGAGGTTCAGGGCGCCATGCCATGGCTTGGGGTGTTTTGTGTCCCCATAGGTCTCCTTACTGTTTTGTACTGTTTTGTATAGACCGTTTACTTTTATACTGTACTGTTATCGTGGGATTAAGTCCCCGTACTGAATGTCTGTAATGATTGTGTATACTGTACTGGTTGAATGCATAAATGTATGAAAAATGTTTTTGGCATCTGAGTAACTGACTCTATGGACACTTGTTTTTCTTGTTTTGGCTTCCGAATACGAACTCTGTATTTCTTGTATTCTTGATTGGCGGGCCTTTGGTAATCTCGGATTCTTGGCGATTCTGATGCTAAACCCATAGGGCGGGTTTGGGTAATGACAGTGGTATCGAGGCGATACTTAACCACGAGTTATACCGCACACACGTGTCCGAATGAGCTATAGGGTGTCCTAGAAAAGCAAATAGGGCATCTCATGAATTTGAAAAGTGTGTGCTTATGACTGACTGATTGTATGTTAAAATGTTAAACTGTTTAATTGTACAACTGTTTATAATGATAACTGGTATAACTGCTATAGTGAAATGGATAATGCAAATGAAACTGAAGCATCATCCTCTGAGGCCAGAATGGCCAGACTTGAACAAATGATGGGACTGATAATGGAAAGATTAGAACAACAACCGAACCAACAGCCCCCACCTCCTCCTCCTCCGGTGCAACCGGAACAGAATGTACAAAATGTGAATGCTAATGAGGTGGACATTATTGCGCTGACTCAGAAATTCAGCAAAATGAAACCGCCGTCCTTTCAGGGAGGCTTAGAACCGTTAAAGGCTGAAGCTTGGGTTCTCGAGACCGAAAAGTTGTTTGAGGTTTTTCCATGCTCTGAAGCAAACAAAGTATTGTTGGCAACCTTCACCCTTCAGGAAGAAGCCAGAAGGTGGTGGATGTTGACCCGTGATGCAAATACCATTCTGACTTGGGCTCAGTTCAAGGAGTCCTTCTTTGAAAAGTATTTTCCCAGGCATCGAGACGAAAAAGTGTTGAGTTTGAGCAATGAGACGAGCAAAACATCATTGCCGAGTATGAAAAGCAATATACCGAACTTGCTAGGTATGCCCCACATATGGTGGATCTGGAATTATAAGAAGGCAGGGAGGTTTGAAGGCGGCCTTAGTGTTGCTATCGGGGCCGGATAAATGTTTTGAAAATGCCAACTTATGTAGGTGTTCTCGTAGGGCATTGATGGCCGAGACAAATATTGCAGCAGTGAAACAATCTGAAACACCGACAAGTGAGTGGCAAGGGAAAAGACAGGGTTTTAAGTTTAAGAAGGATAAGCATAACCCAGCAAACAAGAAACAGAATACGGGGTCAACTACTAGCCCCAGCCAAGGGAGTGGATTTACTCCACCCTGTTCCATATGTGGCAACAAGCACAAAGGGGTTTGCTACCAGGTTTCTGGAGCTTGTTTGAGGTGTGGCAAGGTGGGCCCGCAGAATCAAAGCGCGCCCCTCTGCCCTTGACTAGTAGTAAAAATTGCACCAAAGTGCGGCGACATCGAATGTAGCACCAAAACCGAACCCCAAAGCTCTGGGAAAAGAGCCTATGAGGCGGTAAGTGTTTGCCCTAGTCTTGGGAGGCGTGCAAAATCTTGAGACCGTTGTGTCGGTATCCTCTCTATCGTGCTCGGAATGCTTATGTATTGATTGATTAAGGTCTACACATTCTTATGTGTCGCATGCTTTTAGCGTAAATTGAATAGACCCTTAGAACCCATGAACTATTTGTTAGGCGTATCATCACTGTTGGGGATCCATGACATGTGCATATATGTATCACCTTGTGAGATTATTGTTGGGGATATGCACCTATTTATTGATTTCTTGCCATTGAACATAGATCATTTTGATGTAATATTGGGGATGGATTATCTGAAATATCATGCCACTATAGGCGTGTAACAAAACAAGTAGTTTTCCGTCACCGGGTTTGCCCAATTTGTGTTTAATGGGGTGGAGTAGTACCTCCTCCATATCTCGATTTCTTCTGTAAAAGTTGTCAAATTGATTAGAAAGGGGTGTAAAGGATATCGTGTTACGTATTATTGTACTGCTAATGATAATGTTAAAAGCGATGTGAATTGTATTACTATAGTCGAGAGTTCGGATGTATTTCGGATGAATTGCGAGGATTTGATTGATAGGAAATTGAATTTATTGTGGATGTGGTTCGGGTACCCGGTACATCTAAAGCCCTATAGAATGGCTCATTGAGCTGAAGAAAGAAGAAGGTACAATTGCGAGGCTGTTAGACAAGAAGTTTATCGGACCCGATACTTCACCGTAGGGTGCACTGTTTTGTTTGTAAGAAGAAAGACGGCTCATGAGGCTGTGCATTGATTACAGTGAATGAACAAGGTAGCGTAAAGAATAAATATCCATTCTGGCGTATTGATGATTTATTTGACGATTCTGAGGTGCACAAGTGTTTTCCAAAATTGATCTTTGATCGGGGTATCACCAATTGAAAGTCAAACCGGAAGACATTGATAAAACTGCTTTCAGAACGAGGTATGGCCACTTTGAATTTTTAGTTATGTCGTTCGGAGTTACGAATGTCCCTGCCCCATTTATGGACCTCATGAGCAAATTTTTAAACCATACCTTGACGACTTTATTGTGGTATTTATTGATGACATATTGATCTATTCTAAGGCGTAGAAGAACAAGAACACCATCTGAGACTTGTCCTGCAGACCTTAAGAGATCAGAAACTGTATGCTAAATTGTCTAAATGTGAATTTTGGCTTGATCATATAATGTTTTGGGACATGTTGTTAGCAAAGATGGAATTTACGTTGACATGAAAATTGAAGTCGTAGTGGTGGCCTAGACCAACGAATGTAGAAGTCCAAAACTTTTGGGATTGGTGGATATTGGAGATTTGTCAAAGATTTCTCCAAGATTGCTTTACCTGACTCGATTGACCTGAAAGGGTATCATTTGACGGATGACGGAGGACTCGGCATTTCAAGAATTGAAGACGGACTTGTGGCGCACCGATTTTGACTCTACCTTCAATGCGGATGGTTATCTTGTTTTTAGTGATGCTTCTTATAAGGGTTTGGGGTGTGTTTTAATGCGAGAATGGGAGAGTTATTGCTTATGCTTCCGGCAGTTGAGACCGCATGAAAAGAACTACCCGACCCATGACCTAGAACTTCTTTGCGATAGTGTTCGCACTAAAATTTGGCGTCACTATTTGTATGGAGCAACTTTGTGAAGTGTATCTTGACCACAAGAGCTGAAGTACTTTTTCACTCGAAAGAAGCTGAATATGAGGCAATGGAGATGGCTTGAGCGATAAAAGACTATGACCTCTGATTTTGTACCATCCGGAAAAGCCAACACCGTTCTTGCGATGCATTGAGCGAAAATCGATTGCCAACTTAACTTTGTTTTGTTGACCGAGAAAGAGTTGCTTCTTGATCTGGAAAAAGTCTGAAATTGAAGTTGTTTTGAAGGAGCAAGGTGGAACAATAGTGCCATTCTTGCTCAACCACCTTGATTGAAGAAATTAAAGAGAAACAACAAGCGGATGATTACTTGAAGAAAATTATTGAAGAAAGAGATTTAAAACCGAGACCGGGGTTCAAATTTGACAACAATGTTTTGAAATTTCAAGGCGGTATGTGTGTACCAAATGACCTTGAATTGAAGAAGAGATTACGCAAGAAGGCCACAGTTCGAAGTTTTCGATTCACCCAGGAATCTGAAAATGTACCAAGATCTGCAATTTACGGTGGCGGGAATGAAGAAGGAGATCGTGATTTTGTGTCCAAAGTGTCTCCATTGTCAAAGTCAAATGAACATCAACGACTGTTGGATTATTGCAACCCTTACCCATACGAGTGGAAATGGGAGCATATCACGATGGATTTTATCGTCGGATTACAGCGCTCAGGAAAGGTATGGACTCTATTTGGGTTATTGTGGATGGTGACTAAATCTGCACACTTCCTACTGTCAAGACAATCTATAATGCAGATAGATTGGTACATTATCTATATTGACGAAATTGTGAGATTGCGGAGTACTGTGTCTATTGTTTACGGCGAGATTGAAGTTTACATCGAGGTTCTAGCGAGCCTCTGATGCATTGGAGTCTTGAATTGAAATTTGAGTAGTGCCTATCATCCTCGCAGACGGATGGGCGGTCGAAAGGACCATCCAAACTCTAGAGGACCTCATCGAGAATGTGTGTCTTGGACTTTCGAAATTGGGAAAGTCATTTGCCATTGGTTGAATCGCCTACAACAATGACTACCATTCGAGTATCGGTATGGCGCCTTCGAGGCATTGTATGGCGAAATGTAGATCTCAATCTGTGGGCGAAGTTGGAGATGGGCCGTTACTTGGGCGAGATTGTATATAAACGGCGAGAAAGTGAAATTGATACGGTAACTGCCTGCAGTAGAAAAAGTTACGCAGATGTCAGAAGATGGGATAGAGAATATGAAGTGGGTGATCACGTGTTTGTGAAAGTGACACCAATGAAAGGCCAGACTCGTTTTGGAGTCAAAGGCAAGTTAGCACCGAGATATGTCGGACCGTATCAGATTATTGAGAAAATCAATCGGTAGCGTATCAAGTTGCGCTCCTCTGAAATGGAGCATATGCATAACGTCTTCCACATTTCGATGTTGAGAGACTATCTTGGATCCGTTTCATGTGATTGAGCCTACCGTATCGTGTTGAGTGATTACTACACTTACGAGCGGCCTATCTGATTATGGCAAGCGGATCAAGCCGAGAAACAAAGAGATTCCGCTAGTGAAAGTTATTGGCGAGAACCATGGTGGTGTGTATGCCACTTGGGAAAGGAAGATGACATGGCTAGGCGATATCCGGATTTGTTCGGCTGAATCTGTTTTCTTCGGTGAAGGTAACTTCGAGTTTAGAGGACTAAACTCCTTATAAGGAGGAGGTAACAACCCTCGTCTTGATTCTAGTTAAACCCTTGAATTACCTCTTGATCATTGCTAAAGCAGGCGATAATGGTGATAAGTGGCTGGATGAACTCTTGAACAAAGCTGAATGAAACTCAAAGCTGAATGAGTTTGTCTATTTAATTACATATTGTATCAGTTGACTTATGTGATTATCTGTTTGCATTTTATGTTTAAACTGCTAATTGAAGGCCTTATCGGCGGCCGATTTAGAAACCGTTTGATGTTTTGTAATCAGCATAATATTTGTGATTTAATGATATTTTATCTGAAAATTGTTTAGGAATGATTAAATTAGATCGAATTGAGTTAATTGCGAAGTTTGACTTAATCACCGAAACGCCATTGAGTGGAGCCTATTTTACACTTACTCAAAACATTTGATCAGCCAATTCTTTCTCCTAACCGACCCAAACAAGAGAGCATAGAGAGAGAGTTCATCTTGAAGATTTAAGCTCAAATTGTTAGAATTGCTTGGAGAATTGAAGGGGTTGCTAGGAAATTGTCAACTTAAGCCTCCAACACTTGTAATTGAGACTTAGGTGAGTGAATTCATCTTCTCCTTGTTGAGTTTAAACCTCATTCTTGCATGTTTCATGCATCCTTGTAGAGCTAAAACATGATATTGTTCATATATGTTGGATTGAAGTCAAATTCATGCATGCATGTTTATATTGATGAGTTTGAGTTGAATTCTTGGAGAATTGTCACATGCATGTTCATGTTGTTATCATAATCCATGTTTTCAACTTGCTTTTCAAAGAATTGAGCTCATTTGAGCATGATTGGAAGCTTAAAATTGGTTTAAAGATCATGCATGTCATTGTTTAAAAGTGTTCTTGAAATTGGTTTGAAATTGAGTTTAATTGAAACACCCTTGGCCCTTGATTTCTTAAATTGAGTTTTAAAACTTGTTATTCTATGTGTTTGAAAGAGTTTTCCAGAAAATGGGCCCAAGAGGATCGAATTTGGAGCATCAAAACTTGGTTTGAAACTCATAGGTCGAATCTGGATTTTCAGTTTTGGACGTCCTTCGGCGAAGTGCCGCTTCGGCGGGAATCGATCTCGATATTTTTCTCGCATTGTTTCTGATCCGCTCGGCGGGCTTTTAACGCTCGAGGGGGAAAATCGCGCATCCAGCATTTTTTGCACCTTTCATCAGTCGCTCGGCGGCGGAATGTCTTCAGCGTGGGCCTTTGTGTGCTTGTCGCTCGGCGAAACTGCGCTCGGCGGAATTCCTTGAAAATTCTGAAATTGTTTTCTAAGTGCATTTTGCATCCTCATCGCATCCTAGGCATTCTTAGGCCTAGTTTAGAGCATCTTAATGAGGATGTAGACATAGAACCACACCGAGGAATTTAGGGATTTAATTATCATCCTTTCATCTTGTAAACTTAGTGTGTGTTCTATTTGATTATTTGTTTAGGGTTGACTCTCGGGGGCGCTCTAGCTACTTGATAGCCCAATCCTTGTGAGTAGCAGTTGTGTAAAGATATGTTCAAAATGGTTATATTTTGATTCTTGAACAGCTGTTTATTGAGCTGATATTGTTTATTGAATGAATGTATGTCTGCATTTAATCTGTATTGTGGCATCCTTAGCACCTTGTTATTGGTATTCTGAGCTCATCGGTTTCTTTGTGAAACCATCTTGATTGATGGCCATCATTATTGTTAGATGCTGTTAAGGCCGGTCCTTTTGGACCCTCTTGTTTATAGGCTAATGGATGTACCACATATGGTGATTGATCGAAATCTTGATTGGTGAAATCTTGAAGATTGAAATCTTGTATAATGAATTGATTTCATTCTTGTAAGGACATTCATTCATAACCTCTTTACCTTGTATGTTATTCCTTTGGGCTTTAGCTCATTTGTTTATATATATATATGTAGGTGCTCGGCCACCGCCAGGAGCTAGGGCGTGGGATTGGTCCCAGTTTTGTCGGCCACCTTTGTGCCTCCTTTGTGAGGTTCAGGGCGCCATGCCATGGCTTGGGGTGTTTTGTGTCCCCATAGGTCTCCTTCTTTGTTTTGTCTTGTTTTGTATAGGCATTCTTGTTATCTTGTCTTGTTATCGAGGATTAAGTCCGTCTTGAATGTCTGTAATGATTGTGTATAATGTACTGGGTTGAATGCATAAATGTATGAAAAATGTTTTTGGCATCTGAGTAACCTGACTCTATGGACACTTGTTTTTACTGTTTTGGCTTCCGCCAGGCCCTGAACTCTGTATTTACTGTATTACTGATTGGCAGGCCTTTGGTAATCTCGGATTACTGGCCAGTTACGGTGCTAAACCCATAGGGCCGGGTTTGGGTCGTGACAATTCGGCTCTTCACGCTCGCGCCCTGGCCAAGGCAAGGGCAGATTTATTAATCTAATCGGCCGCCTTTTCAAAGATGCCTCGGCCAGCCCCCGAGTGTGAACCATTCAGCTCTTCATGCTCGCGCCCTGGCGAGCAAGGCGCAGATTAATCTAATCGACGCTTTTCAAAGATGCCTCGGCCATCCCACAGTGTGAACCATTGACTCTTCGCGGCATACCAAGGCAACAAGCGGTTATTAATCTAATCGACGCCTTTTCAAAGATGCCTCGGCGACGCAGTATGAACCATTCGTTTCACGCCGCTACCGCTAAGGCAAGGACAGATTATAGATCTATTAAGAAATATCACCATAAAATTATGGAAACATCAACACATTGAGCAGAATTCATAACATTTTGTAACTACAAAAAAGTATCGACGTCCATTTCTGTATCATAACATTTTATAATATCAGCCCACTTGAAAAATGTCTGATAAACAAATACAAAATAACAAAAACAAACAGAAAAAGTACTTCCTCGAAATCATAACAATTGTGTATCATAAAGATCAACCCTCGGAATCAGTCTCCAACGGATCGATGTCCACTTGCTCATACGGTATTGGCATATTCAGCGAAACTCCAGCTGCAGTAAGGGCCTTGTGCCAACCATGTTTGAAGCCCCGATTCTCAACCGAGAGACCTGGTCCACATACTCGGCGAGTCCAGCCTCTTTCCCGGCTTCAAAAACTTTTGAATCGGCAATCACCTTCGCCGCCTTCATTTCAACCAACTCAGCCTCCAGGCTGGTAACTGCCTTTTGGGACAAGCTAAGTGCAGCTTCCATATCGTCGGCCTTCTTCTCGGCCTCCGCTCTCAACTTATCCGCATCACGAGCTTTCTCTACATGACCTCTGCTGAGAAGCCTCCTGGTTCGCTCTTAAAAATTCGTCCTCGGCCCTTTTCCTCTGGCCCTCAACTTGCTTTCGTAAATGACTAATCTGCTTGACGGCGTCGAGATGGCGGCGGCCTACATCAGCTATCCTACCAACGGTCTACAAAAGAAAAATTCAAAAAACGTAACGCGAACAATGTTTGGATGAAGTGAAGGAAAAATCAGAATACGCACCAAAAGGGCCGACTGCGCGGCTAACATTGTCGCATTCAAATCCGGTTCCAACTGGAAAGCCTCCATATCAGACGGCAACGACAAAGACGTTGCTACGCTGAACGCGACCTCTGGGTCTTTAAGCGCCGAGGCATCCGAAGGAACCGGCATGTTTCTTACCATCGGTCGAATCACAAAGGGCACAACCTCACTCGATCCCTCTATTCGAGGACGTTTGCCGCCGTGATCTTCTAAACCGACCTCATGATCCCTAGCGCGTTTCTCCGCCTTTCCCTCAACATCCTGAACGGCTTTCCCAACCAATGCGAATTCGGCATTCTTATGTGGTGCCGCCCCCTCCACAATTCCCAAGGATCTCGATTGATGGCGGGAGGAATGTTGAGATTCCTTGGTGGGCGGTTGATTGAAAGGCCCTCCGCTCTTCGCCGTCTTGGCTAAGCTCTCGCATTCGCCTTCTTAGCAAGCTTTGTCGCTTAACCTTGACCATGTTAGTAGAGGCGAGATGGGAAGATTATGCATGCGTTGAGGAACGTCGTCAACGAAGGTTCCCCGCCCAGTAGAGGGAGGATCGGCGAATCAATACCTCCTCAGATTCGACCTCGGACGTCGATTAAGCGATATCGGATACTTGATATTTTCGAATCGGACCCTTCAAAACCTACATCTCAAGTTTTTGAAGTCGGATAAAATCTGACGACGAAAATCTTCCCCCGGAATCGGTATGTTTCTGCGGTAGAAAGGTTGTATATGTAGGCTCATAGCAAAGCGAGCGTGAGCCGCTCTTCCTTATGAAGACGGCTCACGAAATAACTAAGAGCAATCTAATGTCCAGAAAAGAACGGCGTCGTCGGTTGAAGCTTGGACTTTTTAAATCGTTCACTTGCACAAGACAAGCCGTAAGACTCAAGAAAGCAGGGTATGATAAATATGAACACACTGTCTGAGCAAGAGGGCATTGGCGACTGGTTCGCCCTACATCTAGGAATAGGATCGACACGATCCTCGCCCGCCGAACTCCCGATTCGCGGACAACGACCATGACATCATCAACTCGTTTCCCGTAGCCGGAAAGCATAGTGATCAATGATGATCTGTATCCTTAACTACGAGGAAATGCGCCTGCGTCTTGAGCCAGAGGACTTGGCCAAAAGCATATGATCTTAGAATGGCGGGAATGCCAAGATTAATTCAAGGCAGCGGTTGGCGCTATGATGACCCCATTATAATTCTAAAGAAATTCACATTAAATTTGGAAGGGATCAAATCAATGGCGAAAACGACCCTCGAAGCGGGTGAAGGAAAGCGGACTCCACCTGCGATTGACAAAGGAAAGACAATCGTGGTTTTGTCCTCCTCTCCATGTCAAGAGTGCCGTCCGCCACAAGCAGCAATTGGACATCGTCGAGAATAGAGAAATGGCGTCTAAAGCCCGGCAATTCGATCTAACGAAATGAGGTCTTTCAAATGTTTCTCCATAACCTCGACTATAAAAACATGTGGAATAAACAAACTAGGAAAAGCTTGAGCGGGGAGAGAAAACTTACAAAATGAAGAGAGTATCACAGATGGAAGAATTGCAAGAACGATTGAAGAGCAACCCAACAACGGCGTCATAGAACCGCAGTTGAGCGGACATCAGATTTCAAATCATAATAAATAGGCGTGTCTGCGAAGGCGAAGTTGAGGCAGCGATTAAAGGGGAGTAATTAAGCGTCCGTGATAAGTCTAACCCCCAAACTTCGGTTGAGTATTTGAAAATCGAAACCAAGCATTTCACCCATTGTCATTAATGAGCAACGAGGGCAATTGAGTGAATAAATAGATGAGCAATCTGGTATACAGGGCTGAGGCTGAACGGCTCCATTACGCTCCAACTAGGGCCTTGAATCGTTCTTAAGGCCGAACAGACTTGAGAAGGCATATCAGGACAAATGAAAGAATAATAAATAAAAAGTAGACTCTGGCCCCGAGGTCCAGAGAATGGATATAAATACAAGAGCTTCAGATTTGTAAAGGTATGTAAGAATCACTTCTAAAAACTTAGTGAACAAACTTTTTTGAGGAGAAGAACTGACTTGTCCGTCGGAGTCCTAATTCCGGCACCCTTGACCGGAATATTTGTATCTTTGCAGGTGGCTAGCTGAGGATCATTGGCGTCTTCCAGGATCGGGAGAGTATTTCCTTATCCACTTCCCCACATAATATATTTTATGTTATGTGAAAGTTATTATGATATTTTATATCTAATTTTGAATATAAGTTAGTTTTAAGGGTAAAATAAAAAATAAAAAAAATTGAAATATAAAAGCCAAAATGAAAAAAAAAAATTTCAGATGTCAAAATGAGAAAGTGGCCTAATGTAAAAAGAAATAAAAAATGTAATTTACATATATTTTCCTTTATGAAGTATATTGAGATAAATAATCTCATATACCTTTCTTGCTTTAGTCCTTGAAGGCACTAGTGCTTAGGATCAATTTTTTTTTTTTTTAATTAATTGATTTTTTTTTTTTTTGTCGGCTCTAGTGATTTCTTTCTTGACTATGATGATATTCATCCACTGGACTGGAGGGTTAGGATTTGGGTTGATTTGGATTACTTGGACTCGTAACCAAACTATTTCATTACTTGAACCTAAAATAAAACCGAATCTCTTTCAAAAAATGTTAAATTTGAATCAACTCAACTTATAAACATTGGGTTGGGTTGGTTTTGTTTGTGGGTCACACAACTCTTCTGTGAATTCTAATCTATCTCATATTGACACTTTTTTAAGTTGTGTACATTTTTTTTTTAACAAAAAAATTTGTTGAATAAAAAGTACAACAATTTGAAATTTTTTTATTGTTTTTTACAATTGATAAGAAAGAAATAAAAAGAAAAAAAAAGTTGCATTATGCAACATATAACACTCGAAACTATATATACAAATTTATATGTGGTTGCATGTGCAATGCAATTTTTAATTTTAAGATTTTTATGGCGATTATTATTATTATTATTATTATTATTATTATTATTATTATTATTATTATTTAAGTAAATAAAATTTCCAGTTGCTCATATAAAGCACAAATCATTGTTGGAATAAATTTTTGTTAAGAACTTAAAAGCAGGCCCAAGGGTACAAGCCAATAGTCCACATGCATTGGATCACCCAACTGTTGCTAGGCCTGAGTCCAGTAATGAGAAATTGAGAATCCAGTACTTCTTTTGGTGTTTGGCCTCTTTAAATGATGGATCCATCACTTATGAGCAATTCGCAAGTGCAGACTGTGTGCAAGTGCATATCATATATATTTGTGTAAATTTTCACAAATATATATAAGTTACTTTACAAAAATTTCTAAGTTTTCACAAATATATATAAATTAACTCATAAAAATTTTAAAAATCACAACTTACGTATATTTGTGAGAATTTACATAATTTTGTGAGATAACTTATATATATTTATAAGAATTTATGTAAGTGTATATAGTATGCACCTTACATAGCCAAACACTTCCGCTTACTTATATATAAGGGGTGTAATTTCTGACCCAAAAAAAAGGGTTTTCTTTTCACAAAGTCACCTAATAAAATGAGTAAAAAAGTGATCTCGGATTACATCCACTAAATCAGAGAGAAAAGTCATCTCATAAAAACACCTATATGAATATCACACGAAAAAAATAAATTAATTATATCATTTATAGAGATCAAGAGGTTACCCTATAGTGAATTAATGCACACTCCTTTGCAAGATTATTCCTAGGTTTGAGTCTCAATGTTTAATGTTATGGCTTTCTCTTTCTCTATTCTTTTCCTACCAATTGTAAACAAATAAAATAAAATGATGTGCATGTACTCTCCTTTGCTTGGAACTCTAGTAGATAAAACCTTATAATTATATCTTTTTATTTTAAAATTTAGTATTTTTTTCATACATTAGAGGGAAAAGAATAGTCGAACCATAACCTCCTAATGAGGCACATGAATTTTAGCCATTAGTCTAAGTAGCTAATCCAGTGATTAGCTAAAGCTTTCTTTGCTATAAAGAGGGAGAATCCTTAATTTTGGACTAAAGTAAGATTTCTCTAATTAAGAAGATTATCCCCAAATTTTGTTGAATTTGAAAGTTGTCAGAGTTTTCTTTTTGGCACCAGTGACTTCCAAAATTGTATTAAAAGTCTAATAGATGGGTCCATTTTGGTTATGCACTAATTTTTTTCCCCCCTCTATGCCCTACAAAATCTTAGTGATGCCTATGCAAGATCTTCTTTGGCCACTTCTCTCCCTCTCCATAGAAATAAAATATTGAATCATTCTTCTCTACGTAATGATAATTATATGATAATAAATTATAGAATGGAATGGCTCTATATATGTGAATCAACCAAAATTATTCATATCCAAAAGGCAATCTACTCCCACTACTAAAAATCACTTTGCGATGACGGATTGTCATCGCAAATAATATATCATCGTCATAAATATTATTTTGCAACAACTAATGGCGATAAGTTGAATGGGACAAAAGGGAGTGTTGCAAAATGTCTCCATCAACACTAACACCCCTTTTCTCTTTCCATTCCCTAATTCGTCTAGCCCCACTCTTCCTTGCCATCACGTGCACCCTCTTTCCCTCCCTAAACAGCTCGACCACCCCCACCCCACCGCTACTGCCACCACCAACACCCTCACTCCCTCCCTAAACACATTCACCCCCATTGTCACCACCACTAGCACTCCTCCTCCTAACCCCTAAAACCCTTCTACTTCCACTACCAATGAACAATAGGGCCCAAAAAAAAAAAAAAAACAGTTGTGACGGACTAGCGAAGGATGACAGTGGAGATGTGTTGCGGTGAATTCCAAATATTGGTGGGCAACAATGAAAGGCAGATGTCGATGGGTGGGCAATGAGAGAATGAGAGAGAGAGAGAGAGAGAGATGAAGAGAGTTAAGAGATTGACAGAGGAAGAGTCTAAGAGAGGGCAAGAAAGTGAGACTGAGGTAGAAAGATTAAAAGGGTAGACTAAAAGAGTAAGATAGAGATTGAGAAAGTGAGAATGAGAGAGTGATTAAGAAAGTGGTATTAGGGCAAGAGACAACATAAAATGATGTCATTTTGCTTTAGAAATGTGACTTTTTGCAATGACAATACACTATCAAAAAAAAAACCCTTAAGCGACACTACTATATTTCACCGTAAATAATTGTTATTAGAAAGTAACTCACACAAATTGGGATGGAACACACCCATAATTACTGGTGTGGATTGCCTCTCTAACATTGCTGCATGAGGCTAGGAACCCCACATGCATCTCATTTAGCCACCACTTGCACCTCAAATATTCTAATGCATCCACTAAGTGCTACATATTCAAAATCCAAGTATTATAAGCATTGTTAGTAAGATGCACATTCACTTTGCTTGTGGAAATATACAATAAAAAAATGAACATAATATATATATTCTGCCAGCTTTAAATCCCAAATCTACCTTATTTTGACCATTGAATTATCACCTTTTAACATTCTTTCAAACATGGAGACATAATTTACTGGTTTAAACAAAAAGAGTAATGAATTGTTTGAGATTACTTAGAAAAATTAACGAGATTTAAAAACATGTTCAACTTTAGTGTATTTATCTTTCTAGTCAATCCCAAACAAGTTTCAATCAAGATGATTACTAACCGAGCTCTAACAACTAATTTTTATACAATTCTATAATTCATATAAACTTATCGATCCAAATTCAAAAGAAGAAAAAAGTTTAAAATATGTCCCAACTTAACTTGTTTTCAATTTTAAATAAGTTCTTAACTAGTGGAACATAAATGTAAGCTTGAGTAACTTGGTCTGTTTTACTACCCAAACAATTGGCTTACATTTTTTTGGGTGGGTAACTAGTTCACATTAACTTTCATGCAAGTATGGATGCTTTGGGGGGAAAAAACACATCAATGGTTAGGGAGAGAATATTTGTTTTGGGATGAGAGAGAGAGAGAGAGAGAGAGATTTGACTTTAATACTATTGGATTAATTAATGAAGGTTAGCTCTCTAGATGATGATAAAGAAATGATTAGAGGGTGGTCAGCAAACACAATCACAATTTGAACAAATGTAATACTAGGTATTTTTAATTTTTCTTAGGAACATTTGTTAGAGCCTCTGTGTCACCCAAAACATGATCAAGAAAAGAAAACAAAAGTATATTGTTTTCTTGCTTTCTTGCTTTGTAAAAAAAAGACACAAAAGCATCTTGGTCAAACCCTATTCAAAATTCTATTTGTGTCACCAAAATTGTTCTCTCCTCAAGTGTCTTCAACTGAAATGTGAGAAGAGCCACTATTGACTAAACCTTTATTTTTTTTCTTCCTAATCACATCATTAGTTTAGTCATATTCTCAACCTTTCTTTGTCATGTAATTATCATTGTTCTTAGTCTTACTTACCACAAATAAACATGATTATCACTTGGGCTCCACACTAATCATTTATTTGCAAGACAAAGCTTATATATCATATTTAATTAGAACTATATGTCTGCAAGTTCAAATGTGGTTTTCAACATTAAATTAAGATTTTTAAAATTAATGGTATGATCAAAACTGCACATTCTATATCTCTTTGCTTTAGAGCACCATTTGTGATGAGTCCAATTATTCTATGAAATTATTTATTTAAAACAGACTAACTTTTCAATATTTTCCATCACAACATGGCCTAACTAGTTCCTGCATATAGAAATTTATTTTTCAAATATTTGTCAATGACTAGATTTCGGGTCCCTATTAGGCAGTAGAAATATTGTACCTCAACAGGATGGAGTTTTGAGCTTTCAAGTTTGACTTCTAAAAAAAATTGTTATTTTTTCAACTTATCTCAAAATTGCAAGGTTTTGAGGCGCAGAAGCAGGAATCCCAATTTCGTCAATGACTTCATTAGTTGGTTAACATTATCGAAATCTATCAAACAAGACATACGTTGAATATAAAATTATATAAAAAAAAAAATACCGAAATTACACTGTGTTTACTATTTCAGATAATGAAATTTTCTTGTCCTTTTATAGATAAATTTTATTATCTTTTAGGAGTCAATTTCAAAATTGACAACTAAAAAATGCAAAATTATTTCAATTTTGAGGGTTAAAAATTGAAATTGAGGAATATAAAATTACAAAATTATTTCACTATGTTTGTTTGTCATTTTTAACAGTAAAATTTTACTGTCTCATGACAATTTACTCTAAATTTTTTCTAGTAGAAAAAGGACAAACTGCACTTCCTTTACATCAAATACAAAAATAATGATGGCTTTTTGCTAGACGAGACCTGATGTCTGATCAATCAAATGCTTTTAATCCTCTATGCAATGATCAAATAAAATTTTCTATGTGATCAACTTTCTCGTCAGATAATTCGCTAGTTTAGAATTCAGATAGAGATTCAAATTAGAATGACTCTGATGACAAGACTGAGAAGTCCGAAAAGCATCTCACACCTTACAACAAAGACGTGCTAATCCATAAAATCATCCATTTACAGCCGTATTTGCGACGTAGCTAACTACAACTTTAAATGCATTTTAGGATAAAAACAGAATAGCAATGGGCTTCTTTGGTAACGTTTACGTTTTTAGTTTATATTTATAAAAATTTTATAAATTTATATTTATTTATTTTTTTGTTCATTTTTAGAAAAACATAAACTACAAACGCGTTTGATTTAGACAAAATATTTTTAAAAATTTAAAAATATAAAAGAGAGTGAGAAATGGCAAGTGGTGGCGGGTGGTGGATGGTGACGAGTGGTGACGGCGGAAAACGGTAGTGAAAAATGATGGCGGGTGGTAGTGACGGAAGGCAGTAGTGGAAAATAGTGGTAGGTGGTGGGTGATGATAGCAGAAGACGGTGGTAGAAAGTGGTGAGTGGTGGCGGCGGCAAAAGACGGTGGTGGAAAGCGGTAACGAGTGAGTGGATGGTGGTGGCAGGTGGGTGGTGGATGACGGGTGGTGGTTGGTGGTGGTGGTGGTGGTGGTGGGTGACGGTGGCTGGTGGTGGCGAGTGGTGGTAGCGGCGGATGGTGGGTGGTGGTGGCAGGTGGGTGGTGGGTGATGGTGGTGGTGGTAGTAGTGGTGGTGGTGGCGGGTAGTGGTAGGTGGTGGTGGGCTGCGGTGGGTGGTAGTGGGCGGGTGGGTGGTGGGTGATGGTGGTGGTGGTGGCGGGTGGTGGTGGCTGCAGGTGGGTGGTAGTGGCGGGTGGGTGGTGGGTGATGGTGGTGGTGGCGGATAGGTGGCAGGTAGGTAGTGGTGGTGGTGGCGGCGGCGACTGTCGTGGCGAGTGGGTGGTGGGTAGTGGTGGTGGTAATGGTGGTGGTGGTGGTGGCGAGGGGTGGGTGGTGGTGGCAAGTGTGTGGCAGGCTGGTGGTGGTGAAAAATGGTGGCGAGTGGTGGTTAGTGTTGGGTGGTAAAAAAAAAAAAACTCAAAACTCATAATGGAAACACATGTTTTGGGTTTACATTTTTTGGCCAAATTTATAAACTGAGACCACTGATTTACAAATCAAAAATTTACCAAACAAGTTTTTATTTGAGTTTTTTAAATTTTTATAAATATAAACTGAAAACCTAAGTGTTACCAAACGACACCAATGTGTTGAAAATACAAAAATGTACAAAATTGTATAAAAATAAGAGGTGTGAGTTTCCCGTGTCTTTAATGCATGAGAAATTTAATTTTTAAGGACTTTAACACTATGTTTGGATTGAGTGATTTGGAGAGAAAAGAAAAGAAATTGAGGGAAATGTATTTCTCTTACTTGTTTGGATAACTTAAGTGGAGAGAAATGTGAAGAAATAGAGAGAAATGGAGAGAAACTCATTTCTCTTATGAGCCTCATTTTCAATCTTCTCAAAAGTTGAGAGATTGGGAGAGAAAAGAAATCACTATTTTCATAATACCATTTTTGTCCCTATAAAAATAAAAGAAATAAAATGATTGAAAATATAAAAAGGGTATTTTAGTAATATAACATAAAAGAATTTCTTTTCTTTTCTCCTAATGAAGTCTAACCAAACAAGAATGAGAGCAATTATAATCATTTCTTTTCTTTTATTTTTTTATTATCCAAACAAAAAGGAGAGAAATCACAATAATTTCTTTTCTTTTCTTTTCTTTTATAACTTAAGTTATCATTTCTTTTCTTTTCTCTCCTAGGTTACCAAACATAGTGTAAAGCATTAAAAAAGCTGTTCATCTATGCTTGTACAACTAAAATAAATTTTTGACCAAAATTTTAAACTACAAATTGATGAAGAAAACACATAAAAAATGAAAACGATACAAAAGGCCCAAAAGTCCTGAGATTTTGGTTGGGTAGTCGGCAGTACCCTTTTCGGGTTAGACATGGAGGGTGGGCCCCAAATAAGGCATATGGCCCATATACAGGAACAGCCCACTATGTGGGCCCACACTACATTTATCAAACAGCCATGTGAAGAAGATGTGAACCTAACTGAGGAAGATTAGAGGTTCATATCGTATCGTGTGGGTTGTGTTCGTGTTGTATTTGGTTTATGTCAAAAAAAATTTAATATATATATTTATGTAATAAAGTAGGTTGATTTTTAAATTTTCAATATATTTTTGTTCTATTAGGATATGTGAATAATTTAGATCTGTTCAAATTACAAACAATAGTTATGCTGTAAGTATATTTTCTACTTTCATACTTCTCTATTTTACATTTTATTTTTTCACCCACCCACCTATCATCTTACTGTACATTTTTTACTATTAATTAAAAATGTCAAACATAAGGGAATATATTTATAAAAAAAAAAATGACTGCAAGTTAAAATTTTTATGAAATTAATATCTACTAGGTGAAATTCTCTGTAAATATATATATATATATATTTGATTTCTACTTAACTTCATTTTATAGTTTTAAAAAGATTAAATCTTTTTTTTTTCTTTTTCTAGATTGATTTCAAAATATGGACATGTGATATTCTATAATATTATGATTGGTAGAGTAGGTAAATAGGTCAGGTATTGTGTTCGGTAATTAGAGAACATAAGGGGTATATTGAATGATGATTGGTTAAAGAGTACAGATATATGGTATTCTAAGAATATTTAATAATTTCCCGATTTAAATAGGGGTATTCATTCGTAAATTCTTCTTTATTTACTCATATTTCACTTTCAAATTATTTTTTATATTTCAATAAGTCTTATGATTTCTCTAAAAAAAAATAAATCATATCAGTGACATAATTATCAAAATATACCTAATAATAATAGGGAGAAATGTATGTTGATGTTCATTCACACTGTCAACGTGAATTTAATATGAATATTCACATCACCAAGTTGCTAAGTTTAAAAAATATTTGTAAGGGTAAAATTCTCCATAAAAAACCTTAAATATGATAATTAAGATTTAGTGGATCAAATATTTAAAATAATAACATTTATTGGAATATATATAAGAATAGTTTATGAACTAATTGGGATACAAATAGTTGAATGAAGATTTTTTAATAAATTCCCCATTTTAGTATATTGTTCAATAAAATATCTTTGTCATGTTTCAAAATAAAATTTTTTGATCATAGACAATTTTGTAGGGGTACAATTTGGGTGGGCACAACTCAAGCAACTCGAGTCCAGCTCGAAATTTTTTTTGAACTTGGACAATAAATTTTTTAATTCGGTACAGACTTGGGCAAAAATTTAGAAACTCAAATTAAATTTGAGTGAATTTAAGCAAAAATATCTAACAGCCCGAGTAACTCGAAACTCGAATTATACATATATAGATATATAAAATGTTAAATATATATATAAATTATTAGTCATTACATGATATTAAAGTAATTTAAATTATTAAATCATATTAAACATATAGTATATACATAAAAGTAATACAAAATCTTATATTTTTTATTCTCACTTATAAATTGTAAAAAATCATCATAGCGATATTTCTCTTACATTATATAAATTATTTGTTTTGATATTATTAATGATTTTCTTTAAAAAAATATAAATATAGTCTAATTTTAATCATTTAACTGGAAAAAAAATGAAATTTATGCAAAATTCAAACAACTTTGACAATTCGAGTTTAACTCAGGTCGGGGTTGGGCAAAACAAACAATCCAGAGTTACAATTCGAGTCTGGGTAGGTCTTATCACAACTTAGATTGGGCTTGGACGACTTCCAAATCCAACCGAACTCACCCAAGTTACACCCCTGCAATTTTGTATTACTTTATCAAAAATGTTATGAAGCCCACCTTAACAACTACCTCAAATATACTCCAAAAGAGATTACGTGGTTGAAATTGAATTTATATAATGTAGAATTTATATGTAAAATAAATATGAATTACAAGACGATGATTCTGAATAATTTATGAGTAATCAAATTTGAGTTTGTAATATTACTTTATAGTTATGGTAATCTATTCAATGTTATATATTCAAATAAGATAATAAAATAAAAAAATGTTAGATATTCAAATTTTCTAAACAATTGTTTTACAAATATATAATGATGTTAGAGTTACTAACTAATTTGTTAAAAAAAGTTATCAAATAATATGAATCTTACGTGTAGTTCTTACCCCATACGAGTATATGGTGATTTTTTTAATAAATTACTTGATGTATATAGTATTTTTGATATACAATTGTTTTTTTAAAAAGAAATAAATAAATAAATAAAGAATTTGAGAAGATTTAACCAATAGGTGAATGATAGAGTGGGGGTTGGTTTGACGCCACCACCAATAGTCAGCGTCAAAAGGTGTGGGTGAGGCGACGAAATCTAGATATTAGAGAATTTACATAGGGACCCACAAATCTATGAAGATGAGCTGTTGCTTTTTTTTGACATCTATCACTTTTTCCACAATCTCTCTCTCTCCTCTCTGAGTGAAAGGGACCCTTCTAATTGATACTTTGATAATCAAACCCTAGTTGTTCATCAATCACCATCTAAGAGTTATATATGTATGAATGTTTTTTTATATGGATCTCTATTTTAATAATTTTATTTTATTGGGATAATTCAATGTTGATCAGTATATTTAATTTTAGAGTGTGTGATTGGAAATATATAGAACGTTGTGGGAATAAATTATAGTAATTTTTTTTTAGATCTTATTTGATTGTACGGATTGAAATTAAGAGGTGAAAAATAAGTTTGTTTGATGTATCTTAGGGTTATTTTGGAAATACGGTTATAATCAATTTTTTGGTTAAAAATTGTTTATAAATAATTTTTTTGTGAGAGAGGAAGTGGGTTATAATCTGATAAGTGGATTATAACCCACATCCCAAAATAAAAATAAGCTATTTTAAGAACTTTTTATTTTTTTATAAAAAGATGTACAGAAAAATAAAAAGAGTGATATGACAATTTATAGTAACTTTTTAACTTTCTGATTAAAACATATAATTATCAAACGAGACCTTTAATGTAAGAATAATTTCATCTGAAAGTTCAATTCTAACATAGCAATGAAATGGTAAGAATTGACAACTTCCGAGGCCTTCATTCAATTGATCAAAACCTCTGCGTTTCGTTAAGAAATTAGTAGTTTAAATCTCTCTGCATGCATGTTGGTTTTATAGTCCTTAATTGTATTCATTAAGATTTGCTCTCCCACTTTGAGAGTGTCTTTATTTTGATTATGAAAAATACTTGAGACACCTAATTTATTATCCTAAAAATCACCTCTAATAATATATTTAATAAGTGTTAAATTTTGATTTGTCAAATATTTTATCATGTGAAGTCTAATATTAATGTCACATAAAGATGATAAATTAGGTGAATGTAATATTGCTCTATTCATTATATTGTTGTATTTAATTTTTATTATTATGATTATAATACATTAAGTTTCATTATAATATCTATATGAATCAATTTTTATTTTACAATAAACAAGAGAAAAATAAAGAATGAAAAAATTTAAAGAAAATATATCACATCCGTGAAGTTTTAAAAAAACTAATTACAAATTAGTAAGAAAATTTATAAATATTAATAATTATAATTATATTTTTTTCATATATATATATATATATTCTGACTTCTATTGAGGTGTATTTACCCCAAAACTAAATAGTAATGATAAGATTCATATTTCTTAATAAGAGAACATCTTATTCACTTAATCCTTTATTTATGTATAAAATACTAGCGATCAAAATGTAAATACCATGCATATTTTAATTTTTGATAATTTGATGAATAAAAAAATTGTTTAACCGGCAATAGATTAGATATGACAATCACTCAATGTGAAACGCATTTTACAAAATAAATAAATAAATTATTTTTCTTATAATAGAGTAGATGTATGACCATATCATTTTTCATAAACTTTTTTTTAGGTAAAACATATCCGATTAACCTAATTTTTTACAGACATATTTTTTTTAATGTATTTTAAAATATGAACGATTCGAATTATCAAAATAAGATCCGAAATAAATCCATTTTACCTTATAGCAATCGCTGCGCAGCTTGCACAGCAGCATCCCACTTCCGCATTATTAATATCTATCTCATACTTTGGCCTCCGAGCATCTCCATTTTACAAGAATTGCCCCCAGTCAGTGTAATTGTCGGGTGACCAATTTATATGATGTATTAATTTTTTTTTTTAAATGTCTTTTATTAATTTTTTAAAAAAAATGTCTTTTTAATTTTCTTTACCAGAGCAGCTGACAATTCATAAAATAATTTCATTTTTTTTAAATGAAACATTTCCTTTTTGATTTCTCATGGAATGTCCGGGTCAGCTTAACCCGCATTTCGACTAATCTTAAATGAAACATTTCCAAAAAGTTTTTCATTATAGTTTGTCAAATAATTTTTTGAATTAGTTTTATTATTAGTATTTATAAACATATTATAAATTTCAAAAAATAAAGTCATATGAAATTTACGCAACAGTCGTAACGTAATTTAGAATATTAGAGTTGACTTAAATTTATATAGATATATATATATATAGGCAATTTAGAAAAGAAAAAAATAATATGGCAAAGTTCACACCAAATGAAGTTTTGTGCTTCATTTATATGTGTGTACTTAATGCTCTATTGACGATTTTTTTTTATTTGAATTTTTTGATATTTATTACATAAAAAATAAAAATCAACAAAAAAATGTTTTTAATGATCAACAATAAATGAGTTAATTTAGATGAAAAATATTTTTCTTATTTTTAAAATAAAAAATATTTTCTAAAATAAAATCTTAACGATGCTACCACCCACACAAGTACTATTTCTATTGCCTATATCCCTACCACCACCCCACCGAGAGCCACCATTGCAACCATCACCGTTGTCATCGCCTCAAGCACCCTAATCAACTAGTGCATTATTTTTGGGATTGCAATCAAGCACAAAGAAAAATATTTTTTGTACCAAAACAACCGGAACATAAATATTTTTTTCACTCCAAATTTTTAAGGTTAATATTTGATTTTGATTTTTGCTTTCTTTTACATTTTCAGGCAAGGGATAAAATAAAATTCAAAAAATCTTTGTTAAAGTTGGGAAAATATTTCTTATTATTACCCTTTAAGGTGGCAATGGAATGGCCACGTAGGTCATGGTTGTCTATTTTATGCATGGGCCTATACATATATTTGCATTATTATTGAGTTGTGACCTACGACCAACTTCTTCATAAATCCTCCCTGGTTAAATTGTACACTAAAATTCAATCCCCTAAATATAAAAATAAATTGCAAAGTAAATCCGATAGGCTTAAATCTGATAATTACTTAGTATATATGAGACAATATATATTTGAAAAATAAAATCCAAGACATCATCATATAGCATTTTCCAATAAAAAAATAACACCTAAAGTCCAACACTAAATTTGAAAATTATTCGGTTGCCCCAAGCGTAGTACATGATTCACGCCACAAGCCAATCACAAAAATCATAGTTATTTGTTGTTCTCCTATCGTCTAATATAAAATTATGAATTTCACCTTCTCCAATGATCAAAATCATGAGATATCACCTACTCGTGCCCCGTGAACATGGAATAACTTCTTGAAATCATGCCCTCATATATGTGTGGTGGGTCACTGTGAATAGATATGGAACCAAAACTATTTACTACGTAGTCAATCATCAACCTTTGGTAAATCAAAGTTGAGAAGATAATATATAGCACACAATGTCCTCCCTTTGTTTTCTTTTTTCTTTTTCTTTTCCTCACCAAATAGTACCAAGTACTTGTTTCGTCTATGATCAACAGGTTCCATGATTGAGACAATAGAGAAATCCTTTTCTTTTTGGTAAGAATATGATTTCATTACCCTGGCCCATACTACAAATAAGTTAAAAAATTATTGAAGTGAGTAGACCCTTTTTAATTTCCATTCACATATATACAGCTGGAAAATCAACCAAGTCACTCAAACTCAACCTAAGGTTTATTTGGCTACAAGTTTTGGTTTGGAATTGGATAGGGAAATAAATGATATGAATGGGTGGTGTGGTGTGGTGGTAGGGTAGCTAGTGGAAAGGGTGTTTGGTGGTATGGGGTGATTGGTGAAGGAGGTGCATGGTGGTGGGGATGGCTGAAGGGGGTAGTATTTGGTGGTGTGCGATTGTAGGATAAAGAGATGCATAGCAGTCAAGGTGGTGCTGGGTAGTGGGAGGTGACAGATGAAGGATGGTGATGGCTGGTGTTGAAAAGAGATGCAAGGAAAATAGAGGAAAGAGAAGTAGTGAAATGTCTATTCTACCCTTAAAAAATCGCATTGTGTTGTGGATGTAATCATTTTTTGATAAATTATACGTTGCACCTTTTATGTTTGCTGTGGTCCTTAATTTTTTATTTATTTTATTTTATTTTCAGTTTAGACTTTCATGTTTCAATTTTTTTCAGTTTACTCTTAAATATAATTTTTGTTAAAAATTAGATTGAAAATGACAAATTAATAGTCACTTGGCATTATATATAACTCACAACTCTAGCATAAATTTAAACCCTAATATAATATAAAAAAAATTTTTTTGTTATGTGATAGCTATTATGGCATTTTCTGTCTAATTTTGAACAAAAATTTGCTTTAGAAGTAAACTGGAAAAAAAATTGAAATATAAAGAGTTAAAGTGAGAAAAAGTAAATTTTAAGGAACAAAGTGAGAAAGTAATCAAATATAAAGGAGATAAAGTGTAATTTATCTAATAATTTTTTATCAAAAATTGTTGCTTTACTTATTTAAAAGCAAATCAATCAAGTTATAGAATTTCATGGACCAAATTAATACAAATGGAAAACTAGAGTTATTATAGATATAACTTGTCTGAAAAAATAAAATAACCCATTCTTATATTTATTGCAACAAATTAAGATTTTAGAGATAAAAATTTAAGAACGAAATCCTTTTTAGGGACAAATTATTTTAGTTGCAAAAAATATAATATTTGTATTTTCATAAACAAAATTGGACGTTTAGTGATGAATTACTATTATCTTAGACCAAAATTTTCGTATTTTAAAGTAAACTTTTTGGCACAAAATTGTCTTATCCCTAAATGCATTTACTAGCAATATTTTAAAATTTGTCACTAAAGGCCATTTTTGTATTTTTTAGGACAGTATTTTAGCGACAACCCTCATTATCATAGGAATTAGTTTCTTAATATTTTTTGTAATAAACTTTTTATTTTTAAAGAAAAAAAATTAGTTCCCAAAACCCTTATGTAACGATCAAACGATCCAATGAATTGAACTTGATTCAACTTATATGTAACGATCCAATGATTCATTTTCACCAGAAAAAAAAAAAAAAAAAGTTTGAACTAAAAATTAAAATCTCAAAGAAAGAAAATGAAAAAGAAAAAGAAAATAAAGGAGACATATATCTAGTTTGATGTAACAACGTTGGTTTTGTATTCATGTGTCGGCAAGTTCGTATATTATCTCCCATATTTTTGGGTTGAATAGCGATAGAATTTCTTGGACCTACGTGACTGTTAAATTGAGTGATTTTAATTTTGGTATATAGCTATTGAAATTGATCATACAACTAGACATAAAAATAGAATATATTGCTGTACCTATGAGTGAGAAAATAATCATACACAAACACGTAACTAAAATATACAAAAATTTACGTGATTCGACAAATTACCTAAGTTCACGGGCAACGAAATTCACTAAATTTAAAACAAAGAATTACACTCTCTACTCTCTGTATTCTCTCTTCAATTTATCATATATGAAACTCTCCAATTCACTGCCCTTTTATAGATACAATATTGAGAGAATCAAAATCTTCATAGCCATCAACAACCCACCAACAACATTTATAGCACATACCAACAAGATTTGAAGATCAGCCACCTTATCATAGAGTAACTCGACTGAATATTTAGTTCGAAACTTTAGCTCCTTCATTTGTCTTTAATTAGTAATTATTATTGACTTTGGTGAATCAGAATCAATTTTCAATATATATATATATATATAAATAAGATTTACAAATTATAATTTTTAAAAAAATTGATTTGTCAATTTACATCAAATGTCCCACTCTATAACTGATTTCTATATTTATAGATTTCTTAATTTTGATTGATTGACATGTATGTAAAGTGATTAGGCACGAAGGGAGACATGAGATAGATCTCATCTGCAAAGACCCTGAATTATATCGGATTTGAACGGATTAAAATCAATTAAGTACAATTAATGATGTGATATTTATTTTTTATTTTTTTTAAAAAGAAAACAAACAAACAGACACAACAACAGTGGTAGTAGGTGGAATCCACTGTCATGTCATTAGTGATGATACTAATTAATGCTCTCATTCATTTTCCATCAATTAAACACTATAAAATACAAGACTCCAATTCATAAGGTAACTTATTTGAATATTGTTTAGCGGTGTTTTGGAAAGTTAGTAAAAAATTAATTTTTTAGCTTTTTTAGTTTATTTTGTCTTTTTGTGAATAAGTTATGTGAGAGGTAATGTGATCCAAAATTTAAAAAAAGCTGAAAATTGACTTTTTACAGCTTCCCAAAAGAGCACTTAATATAAGAACCCCAAAAAAAGAAAAAAAAACAAAAACTGGTCAAATTAAAAAACTATTACAATTGATCAATTAAAATTTTATAAGAAAAATTAATCACTTTTCTCCAACAGAACTGCTTTTAGCATTATAATATGATTTCACACCAATTAAGGTAAATTTGAATAACTTTAAAATTCTAGATGTATGGAAAGATCAACAATGATTTAGAGCATTAAAAAATACATCACTAATGCATTAGGAATGGTAAAAAAAAAAAAAAAAAAAGAAACAAGGCATAGTTAGTGGGGCGAGGCCCACTGCCACATTATTAGTGCTCCTTCTAGTGCTCCATTTCTAGTGCTCCCAAAAATTTTTCTGAAAAGATTTAAATAAAAAAATTTATTTAAATTTGACTCGATTAAAACTCATTTGAAATCAGCTTGAAAGGTAAACATGATAATTTTAAACATATTTTGAAATTTGATAAATTTTGAAGTCTAAGTTTAAATAATCAACTAGTCAGCTCATTTACAACCGACTTGTGAAAAGGAAAAACAATTGAATGAAATATAAACTATTCTTTTGTTTTTATCCTTCTGTTTTCTTTTTTTTCGCTCTCCACAAATTCAAAATTTATACACAACATTATAAATTTTTTGACTTAATGCAAAAGGAAATTTTGCAATCAATCCCACAACTAAACATTTTTGTAACATTGTTACCATAATTGCACAAGACAATAGCTTTGGCCTTTACAATAATTGGAGCTTCCATAGTTTGACATATATTTGGAAAGAATATAAGCTTTAGGTGTATTTTTTTTAATATAATTTTCTACGGGTATATGTTCACATGTGCTCTTGCCAACTTTTAAAGCAAATTGAACCTCCTTTAGACATGGGTTATTCATTCATTTTTATGGCCGTATATGCTAAATAAAAGCTCTTTGTAAATGGTTGGTACTTGAAACATGCTTTTGTGTGGTGATTTGTGACAAGAAGGCCATGAGTGACACAATTTCATTTGCTTTTGTGCGAGTCATTGATGACAACCACCCAAAAAAAAAAAAAAAAAAAAGTACTATTATGGCTATAAGCATTCCACTTTGATAGTATGGGAAAAATTTTATTTTATTTCACTGTAATTTTGCTTAACGTGAAGTTTATCTTTTAACATTTAAAAATAAGCACTTAAATCTCTCTAATTTGTAAATTGCAATGTGTTGTACTGTTAAAAACTTGAATGAAAAAAAAAAAAAAAGCTTTTGTACATAAGTATTCTCATTTAATAACTCTATTGTGTAAATTACAAGCATTTTTTATGTTTTTGTGACTCAAAATGCATTTTATCACTTCTGTTTAGTTTACCTCCTAATATTTGGATATGAACGCATAACCCTTTTGCGTGTTTTACATTTACTGCTAAGTTTGACAAAAGACCTGATGGTGCATTTTAGTGTGTAAAAACTACAAAAGAATATGTGTTTATTTTGGAATGATAAAGAATAAAATAAACATATAGTAAATTGTAAGTGATAAAGTGAAATTCGTCATTTCGTATATTCAATGAGAATATCATAGTAGGGTAGAGTAACATTTTGATAGAGGAAATAACTTTTATATAGTCTAGTAATGTTATGACTGAATCGTATAGTTTTCAATTATGAATGTTTTTTAATCAATTAATAAGAGATTAATTATAAATATGTCTGTCAAAAGTAGTTGTAATTGGTAAAAGCTTATCATTTCCTTCATGCTCAATGGCATTATTCCAAACACATACCATTTGGGAAGTCAAAAAGCCAAGCTTTTTGGCTATTTTAGCTACAAAAGACGAAATAGGCTTTTTTAGTCACAAAAAATAAAATATCACATCTAACCCGTAATCATTACACTCATCTCTCACAAAAAAAGTCAAAAAAGTCAAAAAGCTAAAAAGCTCTTCCCAAACCAAACTTTTAAACCCAAACTAAAATAGCCAAAAAAGTCAAAAAATCAAAAAGCCAACCCACTTCCCAAACGAAGGCTGAAAACTCTGGACTGTTTTGGAGGGAATGTCAGTGTCCAAACATATTGCTTGGCTTTGCCTTCTCAATAAAAAAAAAGTATAAATAACTTTTATGAGAAATGCGCGAGACCCCCTGAGTCGACCCCTGAGGTGTGAGGTGATTGGGTGAAAAAAAGCAGTTTTTTTTTTTTCTTTTTGATTTGTGTGGCGTCATGCGCGACACACTGGGGTCCATAGCACGGTTGAACTTTTATTTCCTATAATATCTAATGAGATTGACACTTTACTCTCAATCTCTTTGTTGGGTCCTCCCAAATAATTCTCCATTAAATTGAGTGGACCTCATAAGAGAGAATGAATACTACATTACCTTGCTTGAAGTCAGTATAAAAAGAATAATATAGTGCTATATATCTATATAAAAAAAAATCACAAAAATAATTATAGAAAAATTAATGTAGTTCAGGTATATACTTCGAGTGTGATTCCTATTACACTTAGAATTAAATCCACGCTGCACATGCATTAAGACTTCTTTTCATTATTCTCCATTTTTGCTTTTAGTTTTTTCTTAAGGTGAGTTTTGATTGTTTCTTTCATCAATAATACAATAAAAAAAGTCAACTCACAAATTCTTCAATATATATAGAAGGATAAATTACACTAATAGTCTCTATAATTTAAGATTTATGTCACTTTGATCCATAACTTTTTAATTGTGACACATTTGACCCCGAATTTTGAATTTTGTTCAAAATAAGGACAATTGAAGATATCATTAGATTTTTCAAGGGTAAAATTGTCAATTTGATAAAATACAAACTAATTTGACAAAAATAAATATCAAAAAAATATTTTTGAATTTTTAAAAATTATTTCTACCCACTAAAAATAAAATTATGTAAAATTAATAAATCTTTTAGACATTTATTTATTTTTTTACCAAATTAATTTTTATTATGTGTTTGGATAATGATGATGTAAAATTAATTTTTAAAAATTAATCATGTAATTTTTATTAATTTTTATCAATTTTACATAATTTTATCATTGGTGGATAAAAATAATTTTTAAAAAATTAAAAATATTTTTTTAACATTTATTTTTGTCAAATTAGTTTATATTTTATTAAATTGAATTTTTGCCCTTAAAATTAAACAATGGTATTTTCAATTGTCCTTATTTGAAACAATATTCAAAATTCAAGATCAAATATGTCTAAATTAAAAAATCAAAAATTAAAATAACATAGATCATAAACTATAGAGACCGTTAAAATAATTTTCTCTATATAGAACAAATTCTAGGTACGAATCAAATTCATTATGAAAGCGTCCCTTAGTTTGGAACAACATCTCCATTCTCGTCTCTTTTTCATTCGGGAACTTTTAAATAAGTCATTTAAAGTTCTCATAGCACTCACCACGTTTCATGTGGCCATGATTAAAACTCAATTTATTAGCTTAAAAAGACAATTTTACTATTTAAAAAAATGTCTTTTAAATTTTTAACTTCTTTGCTAAACTCATTTTCAGTTAAAAAGTTAAAATGAGTCAAATTTGCTTATACTAAAAGTTAAAAATTTAAAATATACCAAACAAAATAACTTTTTGAGAAACTAAACTCCACCAAAAAAAAAAATTTAGTAAATCTTGTATACCCTATCCTTCTCCATCTTGAATAATAGAAATTACCCTTTAATTCTTTTTTTCTTTTTTTTCTTCTTCTTCTTCCTTCTCATTTTTTTGATGCTTTTTGCTAGCTTCCAACTTGGACTACCACTACCACCAATCACAAAGCTGCTTTTGGAAATAGCTTTTTTTTGTTTTGAAATGCTACAAGATTTATTCTATTTTATCGATAAAGTAAAATTTTCATTAAAACATAAAAATTAAAAGTACAAAAAAAATAGGATACACCATAAACTCTCTTAATGCCGCTACTCACACCATACAATCAATCTCCCGGCATCACGGTAAAAAAAAACTCCCACCACAAAAGAGGTTTTAATGTTACAATATTTATTTGATTAGGCATCGTTTGGGAAGAACGTTTGTAGGTTTTTTTGGCTATTTTAGTCACAAAAGATAAAATAAACTATTTTAGTCACAACTAATAAAACATCACATCCAACCCATAATTATTATACTCTTCTCTCACAAAAAAAGGTAAAAAAAATCAAAAAGTCAAAAAATCCTTCCCAAATCAAACTTTTTAGTTCAGAAGGGGTCGTTTGGGGTGTCCTAAATAAGTGCACTTTTTGTCTTTTTAGACTAAAAAATTGAGGTTGAAAATATTGATGTTTGGGTTAACTTTTTGACTTTTTATGGAAAAATGTGTAATAAAAAATTGTAAAAATTAATTTGTAGGGAAAAATTCGAATTGGGAGTTGTGCAGCCGTAATTATTGACTTTTGATGAATAGTGTTAACTTTTTAACTTTTTGAGTAACTTTTTATCTTTTTATCTTTTTTGAAAGATCCCAAACTTGCCCTAAAACAATTAAAAAAATCAAAAAACCAACTCACTTCCCAAACCAACCCTAAGCTTTTTTATTCACATGTGAAATCCCCTCACAAAAGACGTTTTACTTCAAAAATTTTAAAAACAAAGAATTGTTACCGTAAATAATGTTTAAACATAGGCCTCTTTTGAGAAAATAATTAAAAGTCAAAAATTAATTTTTAATTTATTTTGAGTCATATCATTTCTTTATTTTTTTATACATTTTTTAAAAAAAGTTAAAAAATAAACTTTTAACCAATTTTTCAAAACAACCCATTTCTTAAATCCAATAATAATTAATATGCAAGTTATTATAGCGTATACATTAGCATTCAAATTTTATTAATCATAACTAAAAATATTTGTTAAAAATATTAAGAGTACTATACACTCATTTGACATAATAGTTTGGGATTAAAATAGTCACAAAAAAACAAAATAAATTAAAAAACTAATAAGATAAAGAGTGATTCTACTTAAAAAACGTAATCATAATTATTTTATTTTATCTTTTATAAAAGTCAAAAAGTTAAAAAATTTATATCAAACCACACTTTTTAGCCTAAGCTAAAATAACTAAAAAGCCAAAAAGTCAACCTCCATTCCAAACCAATGCTATTATTGGTGTAATCATTATCATGACCATGAAAGTTAAGTAGTTAGTTAAGTCCTTGTTTGGAAACCTTAGTTTTTAGTTAAAAACCAAAAAATTATTACAAGTTATAAAATTATTATTTCATTTTTCTATACATATTTTTATATAAAAAAAAAAAAAAAATCACAAAAAAAAAAAAAAAAATCTCAAAATATTGTGTTAAAGTGTAATGAGTTAATTGTCACGATTCAACTAGCTGATGTGTGAGAGTGGAAGAGGTTGGGTGTGATTGGTGTCAGTTAAAGCATCTCCATTGGAGATGCTATATCAGTTACCAAAGCTAAAAAATGACAGGAATGACAAAAATGAATCTCCAATGGTCTGCTATTTCACTTGCTAAAGATGGAAGATGCCATATGTGTTCTCAAATTTGGCAAGTGAAATGGTAGATGCCAACCTTGCCAGATCAGCAAAATCAACAGGAATTTGGCACCAAATTCGATTGAGAAAACAACAGAATTAATCCAGTAAGGAAGCTATTTACCAAAATCAAACCCAATTTTCACAATCAAGCAAATTTCATAACAAAATTGACAAAACACATGAAGACAGATCATATATATATGATCAAACCCATGAAAACAAATCGTATATATATATGATCAAACCCATGAAGACAGATCGTATATATATATATATATGATCAAAATCAAACCCAAAACACATGCACAGATTTTTGATAGAGATCAAAACACATGAACAAAGATTTTTTTGATGGAGATCAAGACAGATCAAAACATATATGTATATAGATAAAGATCGTACCAGAGACGGAGAGTACACAGATCGGAGGGAGACAGAGTCAAACCAGAGAGAGAAGGTTCCGATCTTGGAAGAGAAATGAGAGATCGGGTCCAATCATGGAGGAGATCATGGAGGAGAAGGGGTTCCGATCTTGGAGGAGAATGGGAGATCGGGTTCCGATCTTGTGCTCTATTTGGTTTGTGTTCTGTTTGATTTCGGCCATGGAGGAGGAGAAAGAGTGAGAATGAGAGGGAGTGGAAGAGCTGTGGAGAAGATGAGAGTGAGGAGAGTGAGAAATTGTAGATAGATGTATGGCAAAATAGTGATGCCTCAGTGTAAATAAAGAGCCGTTCGGTTCTGTTTGGCTTGTTCAACAAATAAAAAAAAATATGAAATTATTTTTTACAACGGCTCTTTAAACGGCTATTTGCCCAACGGTAATATATTTTATTTCTATAAATTGAAACATTCCGTGCCACTTTTATTTCACACAAATATTTACATTTAATTTTTCTTTTCTCTTCTCTTCTTTGAATCTGATTTCACAACAAACCTCTCAAATTATTTTCCTTTTAGTTTTTTCATCCAATCACTATGGAAGGTTCATCAAAAACAAAGAGAGGAAAATCATTCACCATTGAAGAAGATATGGTAATTTGTAAATCTTGGTGTCACATTTCGAAAGACCCAATTGTTGGTAATTCGCAATCGTATGCTCACTTTTGAGGGAGAATTTATGAAAATTTTTGCCTGCTTCAAAATGATCAGTCCAGAACACAAGTGTCTATTCAATCTCGATGGGGTATAATCATGAAATGTTCTAACAAATTTCGGGGATGTTTAGCTCAAGTCGAAAATCTTCACCCAAGTGGGATTTCTCAAGTTGATATAGTAAGTTTTTATTTTCAATTATTATGTTTAGTTTCTTATTCTGGTATCGTATAAAAATTACGTAATTAAATAATGTTTCAATTTTTTTGAAACAGATGCTTCAAGCAAAACTGTTATACCATTAAGATGAAAACAAACATTTCGTTTTTGAACATTGTTGGCCAATATTGCAAGACAATATCATGTGGCAAGATGTAGCTCCCACGAATATAGTAAAGTCAAGGATGCATACAGTGTTTACCCCTAATTCAGCCCCTGATTCCCCTATGGAAAACTGCATTTCTCTTTAAGACAACAACAGTCCAAGTGTTGGTAACAATCCAACTGTTGGTGAGGGCAGTGTCGCTGAAAATGGTAAAAGGCCGATGGGTAAGAAATTTGCAAAAGAATTATTCCGGAGAAATCAAGTCATTGAAACTGAAGTCCAAAAAATGAGCATACAATTAGACACATTTAACCAACACCTTGCTGAGAAAGAAAAGAAAAAAGAGGAAAGAGAAGAAAAAATGATTCAAGCACTGCAGGAGATGAAAGAACTTGAGATAAAAAAGCATGAGTTTGAGATGAAAAAGGAAGAGCACCAAATAATGACTACGGACATTTCTCATTTGGACCCTCAGATGAAAGCGTATTACACAATGCGAAAAAATGAGATTTTCGCCAAGTGGTCCTCAAATGTGAGCAGCCTAAATTTTTATTTCCCCTTACCTCCTGATGAATAATTACGGGTAATGTATTTTTGAAATTTGCAATATCATTTATTTTTTGATGTAATTGTTAGTCTTTATTTGCAATGTAATTTTTATTTTGTAATGAAATTTCATGTTGTTTTTTTATTTTATTTTTGAGTATTTTGTACTTCACAATGTAAAAAAAGACATTTTATGAAAAGACATTAACTGACATTAAAAGACATTGTAAAATAAAAAGACATTAAATGAAGAACATTTTATTATAATAAAAAGACATTAACTGACATGAAATGACATTAACTATCATTAAAAAGATAAAATGTAAACTTAATCTAACTCTTCAGCTCGGGACCACAAGTGTTCAATTAGATCATTACGAATTACATTATGGGCTTCAACAGATCTAATCCTTTGTCGATTCAACATAAATTGAGCATACTCCTCATTCGGATCGCGTGACACTTGACAACCCAAATTACTGGTATCAGTCTCAAGTTGTGCTGCACTGCGTTCATTTTCTGGAATATCACGCTCGTTTTCAATGATCATGTTGTGCAAAATAATGCACGTCTTCATGATGTAGTACAGATCCTCATCACTCCAACTTCTAGCTGGCACGTTGACAATATTAAATCGTGCTTGGAGCACTCCAAATGCCCTTTCGACATCTTTCCGACATGCCTCCTGCATCATCGCAAATAGTTGTCTCTTTGCGCCTTGAGGTTGAGATATTGTTTTCACAATCGTTGCCCAACGAAGATAGATACCATCAGCAAGATAATACCCCATGCTGTATGCGTGATTATTTATGGTGTAGTTGGCAGCAGGGACACATCCTCTAGTTAATTTAGCAAATAAAGGCGACCTGTCAAGAACAGTAATATCATTCAGAGAGCCAGGCATGCCAAATCCACAAGTCGTAGGAGGCAACTGCCTCGAGTACAACTGTTGGTTTGTGATAGTGTCTGGTGTAAGCATCGGCTTGGGCACTTGGACATTTATCCCAACGCCAATGCATATAATCTAAAACTCTCTAACATTCCAGGAAACCCGCGTTGCTCTCCCTCTTGCAATAATCTGGCGATATCTGCTTCATTTGGAGATCTTAAGTAAACGGCTTCATAGGTAGCAACAATTGATCTGGTAAAAAAAATTTAAGGCGGCAATTGCAATACTTTCGCCGATTCTAATGTACTCGTCTACAGTATCAACATGCACGTCGTATTGGAGGATCCGAAGTGCTGCAGTCATCTTCTGTACACCAGATAATCCAGGAGCACCAGTGGCATCACGGGTTTGGATGAAGTACTCATTCACTTGTTGAATATCGTGTAAGATACTAACAAACAATGATCACCTCATTCAAAAACGTCTTCAGAAGTATTCTTTTGGATGGACAGGATTATCTGCAAAATAATCTCTATAAATTTGTTCATCGCCTTTGACCCTCTCACGATTAATGTATCGACGACCACTTGTAGAACCAACACGTCTGGTTTGTTGGTTTAGGCTTAACATCTGTAATTTTTGTTGTTGCGCTATGAATAGTTTCATCATGATGATATCATCATCAGATGATAAAGATTCATCAAAATCTCCATTTAATATGACTTTACTCAAATTGTTCATTGTAGGTGGATGGGTGAATATGTGAATATAAAAATTGTAGAAAATCTTCTTGGTGGGTACAGAGAGTTTTGAAGATATGAAAATAATAGGTAGGTGAATATGAAAATTATAGAAAACCTTATGTTATATTTATAGAGAAAATTGTGGGTGGGTGAATGATGGATGGTTGTTGGGTGGGTGGATGGATGAATAATAGGTGGTTGTTGGGTGGGTGGATGTGAGTGAATGAATGCTGGGTTAATAATGGATGGTTGTTGGTGGTTGGTTGTTAATGGGTAATTGGTGAAAAATTATTAATAATAGATGGTTGTTGGTGGTTGGTTGTTAATGGTTGTTAATGGGTAATTGGTGAAAAATTATTTTTTATGTGTAGTTAAAAAAATTTATTAAATATGTAGTGATATATTTTTTGGTGGGGTGAATTAATAATATATATATATTGTTTTCCAATTTTTCATTTTTTTTAATATTTTCTATTTGTCTAGATTAGAATAATATAAATATATAATTTTTTAACAAACAGGTAAAAAAATGTCACAAAAGATAAAAAATTAGTAAAAATAAAATCACAAAAAACTTATATCCAAACAACACCTACAAACTTAGAGGGAAAGTTAGTTGAGATTTGCCAAAAATAGCAAATGACCATTGGAGCACCATTGCTATAATTTGGCAAAATAACACTATTCATTGCCAAATTATAGCAATAGCAACCCCAATATAGTAATAACCATTGGAGATAGTAACCCCAATATAGTAATAACCATTGGAGATGCTCTTAGGGTACATGTTTGATATATTTATATATTCTCACTTTTAATTTAACACACAAATTAATCTTTGCCTATTTTTATTAAATAAAATTAATGAAAAAATAAATATTTTAGTTATTAAAATGAAAAGGGTATTATAGACATTTTATGTATATCTACATTGAGTTTAATAATTAAAATATTTTTTTTAGGTCAATTTTACTTAACAAAAATAGATGAATTGCTTAGATTAAAAATAAATCAAAAGATAAGTATTTAAATTGACAAAATTAAAAATTTAGAATTTATTTGTTACAATGTTCAAACCCTGAATTTTTTCGTAATGTAATTTTCTCATATTTTTTTTGAAGTGAAAATAATTTATAAAAGTAAAAAAAAAAATAATTATTTTTATCAAATTAAAAAGAATACATTATAAATACACCTTGAGATTTGCTTAAAATATGAATTGTTATTTGTGGTTTCAAAAACTATATACTTCATTGTTAGAATTTTTTATTTAATAGAATTAACTGAAAAAATAAAATTTCTAATTATTTTCTCATACAATGATAAAATTATTAGAATATTAATTGAAATAAAATTTGACAAAAATAAAAAAAATTAATTGACTTGATAATTTATTAATAAAAGAGACCATACCTTATGAAATTAAAAACCTCAAAAGCTGAAATGTAATTTTCAAAATTATAAAGAATAATATATTTTAAACAAATTTTAAGAATGGGTCATTTTGGAACAATAGTAAAAAGTCAATTTTTTGGCTTTTTAATTTTTTTAGCCAAAAAAATCAATTTTTTTTACCCAAAACAACTTAGCTTTTTGCCAAAAAAAGTCAAAAATTTAACTTTTTACTAACTTCCCAAAACACCACTACATTTATAATGGAATTGGCTTCTTTTCAATCCCAAATCGAATTAGAGAGATGTTGTCCGGTTTATTGGGCTTATTTTTTTGTCCCGTTTTGATAATTTAAATCATTTACATTTTAAGATTTTTTGAGTAAATCATCCTACAAAAAATTAAGTCGATTAAATAACAAAAATATGTATTTTGATTAATTTTATATAAAAAAATTGACAATAAAAAAATAAACAATTCATATAAAATTAATCTAAATACATAATTTTTATAATTTAATTAATTTAATTTTTTTTAATAAAAATAATATATAAAACGAATTCTAAAATATAAAAATGAGACTTAAGCCTCACTTAACAAGTGATTTTTTAATTAAAAAATCAATAAGTTATTAAAAAAATAAAAAAGTTAAAAATTTTCTTTTCTCTTTACTTTTTATACATCTTTTTATATAAAATTAAAAAATTATTTTAAATATATTAATTTTTTTACATTATATTTTAATTAAAAAATTATTAAAAAAATTTATTTCTAAACGAAACCATAAAAATGTGCTCAATAAGCCGACTTGGACAGTCCTATTTGATTTGAGACCGGAGAGCTTTATCCATTGATAATTACCCTTAAAAATCAAAAGAAAAAATAATTTTGAAAAAGTTTCTCTCTCTATACATCCCCTCTCTCTGTATATATGTAATCCGTATGTACCATGTATAAAAATGACATTGAAAAATAATTGGCTCGTTGGGAAAATAATATCAATTTGTGTACTTTCTTTGATTGATTGGAGCACAGAAGAGTAAATTAGAGAGAGAGAGAGAGAGAGAGAGAGCGAGCGCGCAATCACAAGATTGAAGTATTATAACTGGGTACTATACACTCTCTTTCACCATTTCCATTCCAAGAAACTATAGCAAAACCCTAGGTTTCCACTTCAATCCCTCTGCTCATTTTCATATATATATATATATCTGCTGTACGTGTTTGTGGGAAAACTGTGCTTTGTTCCTTAAAAAAAAAAAGAAAAAGAAAGAAAACTGTGCTTTGTGTTGAGTATCACTGTACGAAGTTTATCTGACCATGCTCGATTCGGCGATTTGACCCTGTGAATTTTGGTTTTTGGGGATCTGGGTTTTTTAGGGTTTTCGTTTTCGGCCCTGCGAAAAGCTCAAAATCGGGGATTTCTCTGTCTCCTTGCTTCTGGGTTTGGCTTAGTGAAGCTGAGATCTGAAAAGTTCCTGACTTGGCCTTGATTTGTTGGTTATTGAAGCTTTTGAGCTCAGTACTATTGTCAATTTGGGATTTGGTGAAGTTGAAGCGAGCAATTGGGGCTGTGTGGTGTGTTCTGTTGGGATTTGAGCTGAAATGTGCTGGTTAATTGGGTGAAGAAGGCTTGTCACATGAATTTCTTAGCTGCAGATTGGTGTACTTGGGTTTGGGTGGGGAAGATCAAGTGCGGATGAGGCTGAAATCGATTGTGTTTTGCAGCGAAACCGGTTTCGGTTGAAGATTTGGGAAGGGGGGGTGGGTGGGTTTGTTTCTAGTTTTGTTCATGAACTTCTTATTAAGCTCTGTATACATAAATCATATTTATTTCTTAGCAAAGTGTTTGGTGGGTAGGTGGTGGTGGAGGTGATTTTGAGGAGTACATTCAGATTTGGAGGTGGGTTTTGGGGGCAAAAAGAAAGTAGTATGGTGTTTTTGGGTGGGAAGGAAGTGCAAGAAGAAGGGGATTTTCAGTTCTTTGGGTGTCAGAATTGGGGGATTTAGTGCTGAGATATTGTGGTGTAATTGTTTTTGGCTGCTTTTGTGGTCCAAATTTGGGGTTAGAAGTTATTCTTGAATCTGCTGAAATGAGGCTCTCTTCTTCTGGTTTCACTCAGCCGTCACCTGAAGGTATAACTTGTGTTTGCTTGTATATTCTCTGCTTCCTTTTTCCTTTTTTCACTTTAACTTGTTGAATTTAGAGTACTAGTGTTTCAACCCTGTTCTCTTGGTTTAGAGAACTAGTGTCTTAGTTCAGCTGCAAAACCTTCTTGTTCTAGCTTCTGTGGCTGGATTGATTTCTTTGGGGCTCTGCACTAAAATACTGGGATGGGTTGGATCTGAGATATCATTAATTCCACTTTATTGTTGGGTTTTAGTTTCGTTCCCCTTTTTTCTTTTTCGTTTCTTTTCTTTATTTATTTTTATTTATTTTGCAATTTGGTATGGTCATTTTCCTTTGATTCATCTGCAAGGTGATCTGCTTTCAGCTTAAGAGGACATTTACCATAATGTTTGTGGCTTCATATGATGATTGAGTGGCCAGAGACCCATAATAGGGGACCATTTCTGTCATTGTTTAAAAATTCTGAGATGTCATACTTGCATATTGATTTTCAAATTAGTGGTTATAAATTGTAATTAAGACTTTCAAACCCACTAGTATAGTCCTTTGGAAATTTATGTTGACGTAGAATTGGATCTGCAGGGGAAAAGAGATGTCTGAATTCTGAACTTTGGCATGCATGTGCGGGTCCTCTTGTTTCCCTACCTGCTGTTGGAAGCCGCGTGGTATATTTCCCTCAGGGTCACAGTGAACAGGTCCGTTTTCGATGAGTGGTTATGACCTGCTTCTTGCTTTTAGATTTTGAAGTTTGCCCATGGAAGACAATGTGTTTGTTCATGTTGGGTCAGCTAAGGATATAATTTGTTCTTTCTTTCTAAGCAAAGAAAATTCGTTTTGTGTTTGTCTATTTTTGTAAACATCCTTCTGTCTTTTTTTGGAATAAATATCCTGGCATAAGTTAACCATCCAACAATGATATTTGAATAGCCTTGAACGATATGAAGAGCTTGAATCCTCTACTTCTCCTTGCCCAATAGATCTTAATGCTTGTATGATCTGGGTTGCTTGCATATTTAAATTTGTAGCCTAAACCGTTGGATTTCATGTTAAAAATTGAATGACTATGATTTTAATCAAGGACTGGGTGAGAAATAGAATAATTAATAATGTTCTTCTGCTTATCTTCATAAATCTGTATAGGTTGCTGCATCAACCAACAAGGAAGTGGATGCCCATATACCGAACTACCCAAGCTTACCTCCACAACTTATCTGTCAGCTTCACAATTTGACAATGCATGTAAGGAATCTTTAGTTTTGTTTTCCAGTTCTGGGTATTTTACAGGCTGGTCTCTAGAAACTCAAAATTTTGTTTACTTTAGGCAGATGTGGAGACGGATGAGGTATATGCTCAGATGACCTTGCAGCCACTGAGCCCGGTATGCTAATTTAGCCTAATTAAGTTTTTTTTGCTAGTTGTATGATCTATTTTATTTTTTCTTATTGATATATGAACCCTTTTGTAGCAAGAGCAAAAGGATGCCACCTTCCTTCCAGCAGATTTAGGTACCTCCAGCAAGCAGCCGACAAATTATTTCTGCAAAACATTGACTGCCAGTGATACAAGTACTCATGGAGGATTTTCAGTTCCTCGCCGGGCAGCTGAAAAAGTGTTCCCTCCGTTGGTAAGATCATTTTGGCTGCTGTAGACTAGCCTCTCTGTTTTAAGATTTACCTCCACTTGAATCCTTTGTTGTCTAAGATCATATTTCTGATCTACAGGACTTCTCTCAGCAGCCTCCGGCTCAAGAATTAATAGCAAGGGATCTTCATGATAATGAATGGAAATTCAGACATATATTTCGTGGTGAGTTTTCTAGCAAAATTCTTCTCAATGGAAGCTAATTTGTATTAGGTGCCATGTTTATGACTTGTTCAGCATTGTTATGTTAGCACGAAAGTTTCTTTCTTTCTTTTGTTGGGGATGATACTCAGAAGATTTTCATTTGACAGTACCACCTAACTGTAGAAAATTTTCAGTTTGGAGTCTTTGGACTAGAAAATTGAGCTATTGGCACAATGAATTTGATAAGCCTGTGCCTGGATGGGTAATTGAACTGTAAACAAGTCATATTCCCATTTGTAGTGATGGTTTCCCCTTCGTCCAAATGTTTTTGAAAAGGAAGATATCGCCTGCCATCTGAGTTTAAGATTTTTCGTTATGCAGCATCACATTGTATGTTAAAAAATTTACATTAAATTCGTATTGTCATGCTATTTAGGGTGCCTACATTTATGTTCTTCAGTAGGAGTATCTACCCCTCATTGTCAACTTCTAAGTTTGCTTCATTGATAAATCTTTAGGGACTGCAAAATTCAATTCTAATTTACAGTATGAAGCTGTAAATCAAAATTTCAAGTCTTTGGGCTTTTTCAGAATCCCGTTTGGAGCCAAATAGCAATTCTGAATGTATCTATGTTCAAACAAGTATAACCATCTCTTTGAAAAATGATTGTTGGAAACCAGTGATGGGATTCTTAGCAGTTCTGGGTTCTATTTTTATTGCAGGCCAGCCAAAGAGGCATCTTCTTACAACTGGATGGAGTGTTTGTAAGTGCAAAAAGACTTGTTGCTGGTGATTCAGTACTTTTCATATGGTAGGAAGTCTTCCTGCTCCTGTTCTTCTTTTGGGATGTATTTGTTATAGGAGATTTTTGCTTGACCTTCTAAATACACTTTTCTTTTAATTTTTTTTTGGTTTTATCTCATCTTATCTTAAATTTGAATGTGTTTTATTCTATTCCATCAGGAATGAGAAGAACCAATTACTTCTTGGTATTAGGCGTGCTAATAGACCGCAAACTGTGATGCCTTCATCAGTTTTATCAAGTGATAGCATGCACTTGGGGCTCCTTGCTGCAGCTCATGCAGCTGCAACTAATAGTCGCTTCACCATATTTTATAATCCTAGGTATGTTTCTTCACATGGTGCACGGAAGTATACTTTTTTTTATTTTTCAAGAGTTATTTTAATTCATCTCACCTTAAATGCAGGGCTAGCCCATCAGAATTTGTCATACCTCTCACCAAATATGTTAAAGCAGTCTATCATACTAGAGTTTCTGTTGGCATGCGCCGGATGCTGTTTGAAACTGAAGAATCAAGTGTCCGTCGGTATGTTCACAATCTCTTGTTATTGTTACTTGCTATTATCGTCATTGCTTTTTTTGATCTTTGTTTATGGTGTTGTGTTTTTGGAATTGGAAAGTAAACTGTCAGAGTTGTTTGGGACCTCTATAGGGGGCCAATAATTAGTTTTGCAGTTTAACCAGATCATCATTGTCATTTTCTATTTATAAAATATTAGCAAGCAACATTTTACTGTAATATTCTTACTGTTGAGGACTGCAATAATTTCCTTCTCATAGTTACTTTTAAACCAGGTTCATTTCTGGCGAAGGGTTTTCATGATGGAATGTAGAACAACTTACCCATCATTGAACCACCCACTTGCTCTTTTATTTCAATAGATTCAGTGGTGGTAGAATTGTACTTACACCACTTTGTTGGCATGAATATGTTTGCTATAGTGCAGTCAATTGTCTGTATCCAAATCAAATACCTTCGTGGTTTTTGTTATCAGGCTGCTCCTTTCCATGCTTTTTTTTCTTTTTTGGTATCGTGACTCGTGAAGTTAAAAAGTTGTTGATGCTTTAAAGTTAATATTGACAATGGTTTTTATATTCAGCTACATGGGCACAATAACTGGCATAAGTGACTTGGATCCTGTTAAGTGGCCAAACTCTCATTGGCGTTCAGTTAAGGTTTGCTGAGTACACTTCAATTTCATTAATTATAATCCTATATTTTGTTGATTTCAATGTAACACATTTTTCGCAAATGACTGCTCTGATACTTTCAGTGTCAAAATCAATGTGAGACAATGTAATGGACTTTGAGCTGGTGAATGCAGGTTGGTTGGGATGAGTCTACCGCTGGGGAAAGGCAGCCAAGAGTGTCTCTATGGGAAATTGAGCCCTTAACAACATTCCCGATGTATCCATCCCCGTTTCCCCTCAGACTCAAGCGACCATGGCCACCTAATTTACCCACTTTCAGTGGTATTCACGTCTATTATCTGAACATCCTATCCTGATCCATCTTGTACTTCAATTCAACATCATGGATGAACTTCCCAGTCTCAATTTTTGTATTCTAATCTGTGTCCTGTTTTTGCACATAGGAATCAAAGAGGAGGATCTGGGGATGAATTCTCCACTTATGTGGCTCCGTGGAGATAATGGAGATCGTGGTATCCAATCTCTAAACTTTCAGGGCATTGGTGGGGTCACACCTTGGATGCAACCTAGGCTTGATACCTCCATGCTGGGTATGCAAAGTGACATTTACCAAGCTATGGCTGCTGCTGCTGCTGTTCAGGAGATGAGGGCTGTTGATCCTTCCAAACAGGGGCTTCCGTACCTCATGCAATTCCAGCGACCCCAAAGTGTCCCCGGCAGGGCCGCTGGTGTAATGCAGCCCCAGATGCTGCAGCAGTCTCACCCTCAACCCGTTTTTCTTCAAAGTGTTAAAGAGAACCAGGCTCAGGCTCAGGCTCAGGCTCAGGCTCAGGCTCATTCTCATCTTCTTCAGCAACAACTGCAACACCAGCTTTCATTCACCAATCAGCATCAGCAGCAACAACAGCAACCACTTTCGCAACAACAGCCACAGCAACTGGTTGATCACCAGCATGTTTCGACTGTTGTCTCTACCATGTCTCAGTTTGGTTCAAGCTCTCAAACCCAGTCACCGTCATTGCAAGCCATCTCTTCCATGTGCCAACAACAGAGCTTTTCTGACTCAAATGGGAACCCTGCGACCAATGTTGTTGTTTCTCCTCTCCACAGTTTTATGGGTTCATTTTCCCAGGACGAAACATCCCACCTGCTCAGCTTGCCAAGAAGTGATGCTTTATTATCTTCGGCTGGGTGGCCATCAAAACGAGTCGCGGTTGATCCTCTTCTACCCTCTGCAGCATCGCAATGTATTCTGCCCCAGGTGGAACAGTTGGGCCCGCCCCATACAACCACCTCTCAAAATGCTGTCTCATTGCCACCATTTCCTGGTAGAGAGTGCTCCATTGATCAAGAAGGTAGCAATGATCCGCAGAACAATCTTTTGTTTGGAGTTAATATAGATTCCTCATCCCTTATAATGCAGAATGGGATATCAAGCATTAGGGAGTTGGTAGTGATAGTGATCCCATGACTATGCCCTTTGCTTCTTCCAATTATTTGAGTACTACAGGCACCGATTTTTCGCTTAATCCAGTAGTGACACCTTCCAGTTGCATTGATGAATCGGGTTTCCTGCAGTCTTCTGAAAATGTTGGTCAAGCAAACCAACCAACCAGAACCTTTGTTAAGGTTAGTTGACTTTTTGGGTTTCTAATAAATTATCCTTTTGACTGCTATTTATGCATGTCTTATTACTGTTCACCCAAATTTCACTTTGGTCCCTCATCTTCTAATCGCAACAATTAATTTTTCAAATTTAAACCTCTGTTCCACTGCTGTTTTTCTGTCGAGCCACCTTTTGAAATTTGAGTGAAGGTTGAAATATGTATGACCAAAGTGGAATTCGGTGAAAGTTGAGGGTGAAAAGTATAATTTGTCATCTAAATTTTATCCTGTAATGCCTCTAAAATGTGCTCATGCAACCTTACATGAGCATTTTCTGTCCAAAATTTTAATGGTAAATGACGGGAGGACCATATTGAAATAAAAGTCTTGAGGGCTTAATTGTTGCAATTAAAAGATGAAGGACCAAATGAAACTTGGATGAAAGTTGAAGGGTGAAAAGTGTTATTTACCCTAAAAATAATTATCCTTTCCATTTCATCCCTTGAGAACCTATTTTTCTTTCTTTTCTTTTCATAGTAATGTTGATCTTCTCTTTCTTTAGTATTAAGGAGTATTGTTGTTACTGACAGGTTCACAAGTTAGGGTCCTTTGGCAGGTCACTAGATATCTCCAAATTCAGCAGCTACCGTGAGCTGCGAGTGAGCTTGCTTTCGCATGTTTGGCCTCAAGGCCAGTTGGAGGACCCCTGAGATCAGGCTGGCAGCTTGTATTTGTTGACCGGAGAATGATGTTCTTCTCCTTGGTGATGACCCCTGGCAGTGAGTTTCAAATCCTTAATTTTTCTTTCGTTCTTAAGTATTGTTTTTTACGATAATTGTACAGTGAACATTCTTTTAGGGCAATGATTTGCATCCAAATTTCAAATCAGTAGGTCAGTCTTACAAGCACAACACTAGTTATGTAGCCGTTCAGTGTCAAAATTGTTGCGATCATATGGTTTCACCACCCAATTTATAATTTCTGGCTGTTCCTCAACCACAAGAAGGCAGCTGAAAGTTATTGGGTGAAATAAGATAGTTCATATTCATAGAGTGTATCTCCAAACCTTTTTTTTTCATCAAATTTGAGTGAAAATTAGGTATAATATTTTATCCGATATGGAAACTCCAATCCTTACTCTTTTAAAAATTTCATTTAATTTAAGTAAAAATATGACTATTGGAAATTTGGGAAGGATTTTGTTCATCCTTGATTTGTTGAAAAATTTCTTTCCATTGATTTGATACAAATTTGATGAAAATTCATAAAAACCTGCTTTAACCATTTTTTTATGAAAGAAAACCATCTCTGTCCTTGTTTTTAAAATTTCATCAAATTTGAGTAAAAATATGACTATTGGAAATTTGGTGAAGGAATCTTTGATTTGTTGAAAAAATTGTTATATAGATTTGATGAAATGGTTGTAACTTGGATTACACTTCTGGTCATTTTTCATCAAATTTGAAATTGATAAATGATTAGAGATGCTCTAACCTGTTTTGCAGTTGTGAACTTGTGACTATACATAATAGTTTCCAGTGCTTATGGTGCTGTGCATATTAATTTGGCACTTGCTTTATTGAGAGACATTGCAATTTATTTTCTGAATGTTGTCTTTTGTAAGCATCTTATGCCTCTTTCCATGCCAGGGAGTTTGTAAACAGTGTTTGGTGCATCAAGATACTCTCTCCGCAAGAAGTACATCAGATGGGCAAACGCGGTCTGGAGCTTCTAAACTCGGTCCCAACACAGAGGCTCTCTGATAGCAACTGTGACGACTACGCAAGTGGACAGGAGTCAAGAAATTTGAGCTCTGGGATCGCATCTATGGGGTCTCTTGATTACTGAGACGACTTGACCAGTTAAGATGCTATCCTTGTCTTATGTAATTTTATCGTTTCTTCCAACTAGTATATGGTGGAAAGGATTGCCTAATTCTAGGTTAAAGCTTATATATAAGCAACTGAAGTGTAATTATATAACATAAAATCTTTCTTGTTTCTACGGTTTAAGTAAAATACAAGAACCTTATTTATTAGGAGACTACTGATGTTTTCGGAGATAGCTTCTGTTTTTATTTTCTCGCTGGACATGGACATGTAGTCTAGTTTATTTGTTGGTCCACCACTCTCTCTCTCACATGTTGGCATAATTGAACTTGAAACCTGCCCATTTTGATCCATGAAATATTTTTCTGATAGAACTTGAAAGAAGTATTTTTGTTTTATGGTCAGCCAATTGTTTGTGTGAATTGTTGCATTTGAAGAGAGTGGATTGTGTCTTAAAAATTACATTGAAATGTAATCAGTTCCATTTTCTTATGAATGTTCAGATGTAGCTCCAAATGGTATTCCCGGATTATCTAATAAACAGGGTAATTATTCAGTAGTCTTGAAGTCATGTGGTATTATCCACACGGTGTTGACAATCAATGAATTTTACAGTTAGGTAACTGGGAGACTAAGGATGACTCACCTGCTTGTTTTAAGGTTTCTCATTTGCTGTGAACACTACATAAACAATGTCACACCTAATAATTTTCTTAGCAGTTGATTCCTTCCATTTGACTTGTTTGTAGACTGACCCCTACAACTTTTGTACACACTTCTTTGTTTGTGATGATACTTTCCAACAAGCATAGGAAGAGCATTTGTGAGATTGGCTTGCTTTCTAGTAAAGGTAGGATTAAGTGTTGCTTGTGTTTTTGTTTTTATTTTTGTTTTTATGTCTATTGACATGTGGGACTACAGGAATAGATAGGGCACTTTTTTAGAGGGATGGAATGGTGACAGGGAAAGATAGTATCAACACAAAAAAAGGTTTCTTTCATTCTTTTGTGGAGAGACTAATTCCTAGTGAGAATCACAGTTTTATAGACCTGTTTACAAGAATATTGTTCAATAAAATTATCAAATCACTAAGATTGTTTAAAAAAAAAAAGAAAAAAAACCCATTGTTCAAGTGACAATTGTTCAATGAGAATAGCTCGAACAATTAAATTGTTTAGTAATTTCAGCTCGTGCAGTTGTAGCTATGCGATGAGGGAGCTGACTATTGAACGGTTGAGGATTAGAAGATTAGTCAAATTAGATTTAACATAAGTATTAGATAATAGAAGTAATTTCGGATCTATTTCATATCAAATTGTGCATTAAGAAAATTATATCAATCCGGTATAGTTTAGTTTCATTGGTTGATCTGAACTGGACTGATTTATTTTCAACAAAGAGCGTTTGATTTACACTCGTATCTCTCTCATGCACAAAGGTGTTTATCATGTTCAACGGGTGTGGGGGTAGTGGTGGTGGCGGCGGCGGCGGCAGCAGCGACTATTTATTTCATGTAGTCATGTTGCACTTGGCCAAAAGGAGGCTACGATCTATACATCTATAGCATCTATAGCATATTTATTTCTTTTTATTTTTTTTTCCAAATCTCTCTAAAGAGACTCCTCCACTAAATACAAGGAGATTTAGGAAGAGATTTGGAAAGGAAAAGAAAAAGAAAAATGTGTGAAATGTAGGTATATTTTATTCACATTTTACTTATTTTTTTTTATTTTTCTTTCTAAATCTCTTTTTAAATCTCCCAATCAAACACAGCATCAAGGTTTCCTGTTATTGGGGAGTTCGATTTCCTGAATAATACAAATTTATTTTTTCACCTTTCCACTCTCACCTCTCTTTTAAACCTCTCAAATTCAAATGAACAAAAAATGAATATTGCAAAAATAAATAAACAAATAATAGGAAATATTGTTAGAAACTCACTCACTTTTTTGACTAGAATTTATGGAGAGAAAAAATTTGGAACATTACAGGAGATGCTCCAATCTAAAAGTATCTCCATGCCAATTTTTAATTATTTATTTATTTAAATTATTTTTACGACTACAATTGAGAACTTTCATTTTCAAGTTACTACGGCCATGATTGAAGCAAGTGACCAACTACTTAGATTCTTTTAGACTCACTTTACAAAATAAATTTTGATTATATACTAATCATAAATATGGATTAAAGATCAAGACATGTACATGTATTTTCGCCCCCAACATAGGATATATTAGGCCTGTTTGATGTAGCTGAAGTAGAAATTAAAAGTATATTTTTTACTGCTTTTAAATAATTAATTTTTTAATTTATTTAAATTGTTTGTGCTTGATAAGTAGAAACTGTACCAAATAATAACACAAATTCTAAAATTAAAGTAAATTATAATGGATTGTTTTGAAAAGTTGATAAAAAATTAATTTTTAAATTTTTTAAAATATATATATATATATATATAAAATAAAGAGATATGTAATTTAAAATAAATTAAAAGTGAAAAAAATAAATTTTTTATTACCTTTTCAATCGAGGTCAATATTGCAGCTACTGCTAGGCAACTAGGTTTAGTGCCATTTTTTTTTTTTTTTTTTTTTTTTTTCTGATAGACTAATAATGATAGTCTAGATTTACTTGTTGAAGGGTTGTTGGACTCCAACTAATCAAATTCTCTTTTTCAACCTGTGAAATCCTTTACTTGATTGTCCCCTTTTTTTTTTTTTTTTTATATAAAGTCATAAAGTTGCAATCTTTATAACAGAATCTCACTTAGATTGCCTAGTAGCAGCTATTCTTGATAATTACATATCATATCATGATTTACGTGTATCTAATATATGGTATGGACATTAATTCAATGCTACTGACCAAATATCTTTACCTAAAAAAAAAAAGACCAAGTATAAATTAATATTATTTACTTTATCATTAGATTATCCATTATTTTGCATAAACTTCTAATGCCATCTATTTGTGTTTAAATAATAAATATGTATATTCCATAAATGTCTAACCTAAAAATAATAATGGGAGATGTCTTGATATATGTCTAACATGTGTACAGATGTCTGAGGAGAATTAGTATGGGAAATAAACAAGAAGTGTTTCTGTTTGTTAGGATAAAATAAAAACATGGTCTATGATTTGACAAAGTGTATGGCACTATTGAGACAAAACTTGTTGCAAAAATGACAAAATATAAATTGCAGACAATACTTGAGAGATGGCTTCTCAACAGCTACACATGTTGATGAGAGTGAAAGCCAAAGCTCATAAACAACACTTCAATGGAAAAACATTTCCATTCTAATTTGTAGTTGAATAAAGCTTCGTAGCTCGACATTCTCACGGTTCGAGTGGCCCGAAATTCAAAAATGATGTCGTTTTTGATTTTTTTTTCTTTTCTGTTCTCTGAAACTGGTTTGAGAACAGGAGAGAGAAAGAGAGGAGGCAGAGAGAAGAAGCACAAAAGAGAGGGGGAACAGAGAAGGAAATTTTCAAGTGGGTTTGTTGCTTCAGTGAAAATTCTTGCTTCATATATCTGAATCTGGGTTGAAGGTAAATAATTTGATGATTTGTAGCTTCAGTGTTCATGGGCATTCTTTGGAAAAGATGATGACCCACCTTCCATGGAAGCTATTTTGCAAGTGTTAGCATCAATTTTCTTGATTTCGAACTCGTAACTCGAAGCTTTGGTGAAAACTCTGGCTGTTTGATAAAGTGGAGTTGAATTTGAAGATGGGCTTGGATTGGTGAGAGAGATTGATTCACCTGAAGAATCTCATTTTGATTTCTTTGGATTACCTTCTTAATGAATGGCAATGGATTCGATTCTTGTTGTGCCGCCATGAAAGCTAATGTCCACACAGTGCAAGGTAGGACAGAAGATTATGGGTTTTGGAGAGAGAGAATGAAGGGGAGTTTGAGGAGCAAGGTTTTGGATACTCAGACAAGTGGAGTGGAGAGAAAGGTAGAGAGAGAGTGTGAGTGGTTTTGGTTTTGGTTGCAATTGATGAGAGATTTGGGGGTTTTGTTCTGCATAGAGAGGAAAAGATTTTTGGAAAGATGAGAAAGGGAGATGAGAAGGGAAGAGAAGAGATGAAAGAAGAAGACATGATTTCAGGCCACTCCTCGAGCCATAAGTTTCGAGCTACGTAATACAATTGTTTGTAGTTTCAGAAACTACCAAATATGACACATGATTCAAACACAGCTTTTATTTTCTCACTCTAAATCGTTACTTAAATTTATATTTCAAACACAACCTAAATATAAATTGTAGACAATATTTGAGAGGTGGCTTCTCAACAGCTACACATGTTGATGAGAGTGAAAGCCAAAGCTCATAAACAACACTTCAATGGAAAAACATCTCCATTCTAATTTGTAGTTTCAGAAACTACCAAATATGACACATGATTCGATCACAGCTTTTTATTTTCCTGCTCTAAATTGTTACTCAAATTTATACTTCAAACACAACCTTAATATTTTAAATGAGAAGGAAAGGAATGAAATGAACTAATAGGATTAATAGGATCAATGAACAGAAAACTAGTCTTATTTCAGTATTCCACAACCAGAGCAGAATAATCTCATTTAACATAAAGACATGAGCATTACATGGTGTAAAAAGTTCAGGATTATATATGGCGAGAAAATTGAAAACTGAATTTTCTACAAACTTTCTTGTCAACTAAACATCTAAGATCCATTTCATTTGAAAGAAATAAATGGTGAAAATTAAAAATAGTAGTAAGCCAAGTGAAAGAAAAAAATATACTCATATGAAATTGAGTAGGATGAAAATTTTGCAAGGGGAAAAAAAGAAAAAGAAAAATTACAAATTCTAAGTCACTACTTTTATAAACAAATTTGAACTTTCTTGCATTTTCTTAAATTTTTTTTGCAAGAAACTAAAAACTTGGTCACCATACTATCATGAGTTGTATAAAAAAATCAACTTTCTTGACATTTCAACCACTTCCATGCTAAACAAACTCAAGAAAATTTTTATTTTTTCCATTTCTCTCACTTTCTAAAACTTTCATCCTAACCAAACTTAACCATAATGAAAAAATTATTCTTACATTTTCTTACATGTTTTCCTTTCCTTTCTTTTCCTTTTATTATGATTTTCTTGACAAGTGAACAGAGCCTAAGTTTTCGCAGTAAACAATCATTTTGGAATGTCAGTCCCATTAGTTATGGAAAAGCAGGCAACCATACAAAATTTTCATTCATTTCACAACATCTTCAAGCATCAAGCTCTTTAGTGTAAAAATTGAGATGATTTGAGTTCAATCCTACCTAATGATAAAAAAACATAAATTAACAATTTATGCATCAAATGCAAAATTTTCAGGTAACAAACTTACAATCTGAGGCTTTGCACAGTAAATACAAGGGCGGATAGCAAAAAGGGCAACGCTCCTTTGATGATGAAATCTAAATCAGAGCACGAACGGGGCTAATTTTGCATAGCGATTGTATGGTGAAGCAATTTCGTATTTGTACTGTTTTCTGAGTTTATGACTACCAACCGCAACAGATGAAGGAGGTCGATGGGATTTGGCCCGTTTGGCGAATGTATTCTGCCTGAGCTGCCGCTCTCTCAGCCTGTCGATTTCTTCTAGCTTCGGCTGCTGCCCGTTTTTCTTCCGATTTTTGCCTTGCCATTGCTATCTTCTGCACCATCTTTGCCTGAGCATGTGTTCTCATTTGTTCAACTTGGGCCTGAAAAATAATAGCAATTTATGCTAAAGCTACAAGATACTCAGCATGTACTAATCTATGCTAATAAAAGCCGCTCCATATGTGACGGTCCTACAACTAAATGATAACAGTATTTCTACTTGCACAGAACCAATCACACACATGGGTGTGGGACGTCCAAAATGGTAAGTCTCACCTCAAGTGAGAGAGTTGAGCTCGGTGCTATGATCAGTTTCTGTGTTCTTAGACTTTTTCAAAAGATAATCACCCAATTTAAGAAATGGCTTGAGCGTCGCACCATATTTCAGAATAAGTTTGAGTCAACCTTCAAGCTAGGTTATTGTTTAGATTATAAATAATCCATTGAGGTATTTAAGTTCCTTAATATCTTTCTTAAGGCAGTGTTTGGATCCCGAATTAATTGAGGAAAAATAAAAGGGAAGGGGAAATAGAATTACTTATACATACTCAATTTTTATATATAACTAAACAAAAAAAATGGATTTATGACAAATATGTAATCATTTTCTTCTCATTTTCCTAACCCAACCAAAAAATAGAAAATATTTTGACTCCTACTTCATTTTCTTTACCTATCTTTTCCCACAGCCTTAATCTTTGTTCCTCTAAGGTCCCAAAATTTTATCTATCAATGCTTATTTTAATCTAATTGATTTCAATTAAAATAAAAAATAAAAAATTCCAAACACTATAATGAAGTACTTCCTATTGATAATAATAGGAATAAAATTGAACTCTCAAATACCTCTATCCTCTTCATCTCTGCCTCAAGTTTTGCTTTCTGCTGACTTTCCCATGCTTGGATTTTGATTTCTTCACGCTTGTATCTGCAAAATTTTCCACATCCTAACATCAAAATCTATATTGGAAAGTACAATGTTTCAAAACAAGAAACTGAAACTAAATGCCATTGATCACCATTAAAATGTTTGTTTAAAAATAGTTTCAAGAGCACAGGTTGTGAGAAGAAACCTCGCTGCGTGTTTAGTTTTTTCAGCTTCCTCCCACGCAGCTGCACGTTTTTCGAATTCAATTCGTTCGAGCTTTGCAGCATCCCCAGTTTCAACTGCAGAGCCATTTTTTTCCTTCTCGTCTTTACTTGCCCATGCAGCAATATTCATTTTCCCAAGTTGGACACCAAGGGCTACTATCTCCTGCCTTGTCTTGAGCTTTAGTTCGTGATCCGACAATTCTCTTTTGCTATTATGTGTTGTATGTTGTGACTCATCATCAGTGGTTTGCCCATTGGGGGTCGGTGCAGGTGCTCCTCGAGGACTGGATGGGATTGAAGAATTTGGGCTGCGAAGGGGTGTCGTGGCCCCCACAGGGGTTCCAGTCCTTGAAGGCTCTTGACTTGGAATGGGGGTCATCTCTGTTCCCATGTCTCTCATTGAGACCGATCTTATGGCAGGAAGACCTGTTTGATGATAAAATTTAACATCAGGAATTTAACAACTCAAAAGCTTATAGAAAATCTATATGCTCAGAAAAAAATCTAAAGCAGAAAAGATATCAACTTCCATTTTCACAGATAGAATTATTAAATGTGTATTGCAAATACATTTATGTACTAATTATGTACAAATAAACGACCACTAAAAATTTACACAACAGATTTTTTACACAGGTGAAGACTGAAGTGCATGTGATGGCTTGGAAATTTAAACCTGTGAATTTAGAAGAAATCATCTCATTGATAATCATTAATTGGATCAATGAACTAGCAAAGTCATATCTTTGTCTGTGTCAACAATAAAACAAATGTATGATCATTGCCATCAACTGTGGGCCTTGGAGGGACATAGATTAACAAAATTTCTTTGTATGCATCGTTCCTTAGATGTTTTACCGACTTGCACTTTGGTATCAACTTAAATGTATGGCAAGCATCAATCAACAAACCTGTGGCACATTTGAATGATACTTATAGGACATGCTATACATGTTCCACTTCTTGCATATATTCAACAACGGATAGTTGTTAAAGAACAAAGAAAATATTTTGTATCATAATTGCCCAAAAAAAAAACACAACAACAAACACGTAAAAGAATCTTCAAAACAGAGGTTGATGTATGAACTCTTTCATGTTTGAAGCCCGAGTGTCAAATTTGTTTGGAAGCTAAGAAGCATGGACACGGATACATATGCGGACACGGACATGCATGCGGACACCGGACATGGCAATTTCAAAAAAAATGAGGACAAAGACACGGCAAGGACACGACAATAAATTATGTTTTCATATATTTTTATTTACTATCTAGATTAATATTACATCCACAAACAATCAATATTAACAAAAACTAACTCTAATTCTATATTATTTATAAAAAAAAAAATACTTTTAAATTAATATTTATAGTTTATATCTTTTTTTATGAATAATCTATTAAGTATTTAAATCTAAGGAAAAATAAATAAACATTCAATATTCATCAAAAGTACTAAAGAAAATGAGAAAAAATACAACTTGACATGCCCCTAGTGTGTTCCCGGCGTGTCCCTTGAAAATAAATACGTGTCCCTGCCGTGTCCATTTGTTTGAAATGGATACGACACTTGTTTTGAAGTGTTGGTGCTTCATAATTTGGAAGTCTTGTCTACGAAAAACAGTCTCCAATGAACACTGCAAGCATGTCATGAGGATTTTTTTTTACTTATTTAACAAGGAAATCTTGCATTCCATAAGACCGGTTCTGGGTTTGAACCTTGGGCAACCTACTATCTTCAAAGCATTTTGGTCTCCAATTTTTGTTTTTTAGTAAGGGTCAAGCCAATGATAGCCCTTTGTCATTAAAGATCACATAATACCAAAATATTTATAATCCCAAAACACTTTCACATAGTTCTATATATTTTTTATACCTTTTAGTACACAATTTACACATTTTTCAACATTAACAACAGCTTTATGGATTGTCTTTTACATTCTCCTTTTAAGAAAACTAGTTCTTGTTATTCCTTTATAATTTTCCCAAAAGGTATTAATGCGTATGCTGATTGAATTACAAAAAAGATGTGATGATTTACCTGTGTTGTCTTCACTTGAATTCTTTGTGCAAGATGAATCCCCATTGTCCACTTCCTTCAAATCCTTACTTTGAGGACACAGATCAATTTCTGCAATTGCAAGGTGAGTACCAGAGGGAAAATTTGAGACCTTCTCAGATCCCATTTGAGATGTTGGTTGACAGAAATCAACCCGCTTAACCGACAACTTTTGATCATAACTAGCAGACTCCGGGGCTACCCTCACCGTATTTGACATCGGCAACCGATTTAATTGGCTTTGTAAATGGGTTTTCTTGGAATAATTAGCTTGCATATTTTGCCTATTCATTATCCATTTCTCTGCATCATTCCACTTAGATGACATAGGTCTTGATAGTGATCTTGTCAATGGATTGTGCATTGATCTCTCCCCTTTATGAAACTCAAAGCTAGATGAACTAGCATTACTATCATAATCAAGATTTTCCTCTTCTAGTGTTCTCACTGGGTGAACTGAGCTTGAATTTCCGCTATCACTCTTTGAAAATTGCTGCATTTTAACAGTTTCCTTCTGCATAAATTCCCTAGGTTGGCAAGAACTCTGGTCGCTCTGGCCAGCATCTAGTGCCACACTGTTTGATAATTTCACTGACGAAACTTCTAAACTGGAAGCTGCAATTGAATGGAAGAGACCAAAAATCAGCAAAAAAATCATTTTTCATTCCCCTATTTCAGGATATAAAAATCAGTTCAAAATTGAGTTCAATAAGCAGAAACAACTAAACTAGGGCCTGTTTGCCAGAACTTATTCTGAGCTGAAAATAGATAATCTATAAGCAAAATCTAAATGCGGCACTCTCCCAACTTCAGGATAATCAAATTTGTTCATCTTTACTGTAGAAGTTATAAGCAGAAGCTGTAGGGCCTGTTTGGTGAAGTTTCTAGCAAAGCTGACAGTCAAAAATCATAAGCTAAAAGCACCTCTCCTTGTTTCTCAATAGGCATATTTTTTTAACTTAAAATTATGTTTGAGATGTAAGTAGCAGAAGAAGTACACCAACCACTGGCATAAAATGAAAAATTATAAGCAGCCTCCATAAGCTGCATCAAACAGCCCCATGGCCTATAGCAAACGCTCTGGCACATAATTCCACAATAATTTTTTATAGAGAAAAAAAAAAAACCCTATTCACCTGCAGCAAACAAAACCTAAGCTTAGGTACTGCAATTGGAGGACAAATCCCAGAAACAGTTCACAACTAGCATAATAGGCTATATAGGGGATAAAGACCAGTTCAAAATTGGATCCAATATATGCAATGACAACTAAAACAATTTGAGTTTATTTGGTGCAACTGTTCAACTAAAAACAGTTTCCAATAATGGATATGGTGTAGAAATCAAGATGGAGAGGATAGGGCATGGCCATACCTTCCTCATCAAAGTCACCATTATTTAACAAACTGTCCTTCACAAACTCAGCATCCTCAAGCTTGGAAGGAGATGTTCTTGAGGAGTTACTATTTGATCCATCTTTCTTTCTCTGCTGGTGGGCCCCTATTAGCTTCATTCTCAATTTACTTGGAGAAATTATACCAGTCTACACTACCACAGCAAAAAATCAATAAATAAATAAAATCAAGTTAAGACAAATAATTATAAACCAACTCTGATAGAATCAATTGAACAGAACAAAACCCATTTAACCATGTAATGGTTAATTTCATGTGAACCCCAAATGGGTTCACGTACATTAATTTTAAAAAAATTTAAAAATCAAATCTTTGGAAACTCAAATCAAGCTCAATCAAAGTGTGTCAAAACACCTGTGTTTCACCGATTCAATAATTTCTACACAAAACCCATTTCAGAAAATACACTGTTTACACAAAATCACAAGATGGGTGTCAGATCAATAGCTCCAATTGTGTTGAATTGACTTCAAAGACGGTACAAGTATGAGATTAGTCTATATGGTAAAATGTTGAACAGGCGTACAAAGAGAAAGAAGCCATACCTGAACTTTGTGAATCCTCTCGTACTCCATTAGATCCTTCCTTCTCTCTCTCTCTCTCTCTCTTCTCTCTCTCTCTCCTCAGTTAGTGAGAGAAAGTGAAGCTGAGGAGGCTTTAAGACCAGTTAGGGGGTGAAGGTCGCAATCTCTCTCTACAGTGTGTCCTGCTAACCGACAGGCGTTACATAATGGGTTGGCGATCTTTTACCGATTTATTATAACCTTTCCTCGGCGATTTTCAATATTTAAGGTAAGTTACATTTATGGTTTGTTTATGGCTTCATTTTTCTTAATCAATAGGGAAATTATTTGTCAGTGAAAAACTACTAGAAATTATTACAAATTTATTTAAAAAATTATAATTATAATTATTAATGTCTATAAAGTTTGTCGTTTATTTGTAATTTTTTTTTTAAAATCACTTGATTGAAATTTTCTATAATTAAAAATGATTTCATTTTTGCCATTATAATCATCTAATTCATTTTAATAAACTTTTGTTAAGGCCTACTATGAAAAGATAACGAAAATGTGACTCTCTCCGTTTTCAAATAATAGTTTTTTTGGGAAATTTAATTTTTTTCAATAGTACAATTAGTATATTTTAAAATATTAGTTTTTTAAAATTATCTTTGGATAGTATATTTTTTTGAAAATATCAATTGTCATAATTGTACTTTTTGTGTTATTAATGAATTTAAAAGAAGGATAAAATAAGAAATTTATATTATTTTACTTCTTAATTTTTAAAAATAAATTAATATTTTGAGATAATAAAAAATAGAATGAGAGATTAATATTTTAATTTTTTTAAACAAACCTCCATGGTCAGATCTATTCTCATTTTAGGCTAACCCACTGAGGTGCAAGGTCGGCCAACAAAATTTTTACCCTTACTTGCATATGCTAAGTTTAGGGTCGTTTGGCATAGGATTTTTTTAGATTTTTTTAGTTTTGTGAGAGAAAAAATGAAATGATTATAGTTTAGATGTGATATTTTATCTTATTGGGCTAAAAAATTTATATTGTCGTTTTGTGACTAAAATAATCAAAAAGTTAAAAAGCCTAGCATGCTAAACGAAGGCTTTTTAGTGTTTAAAAAATTAATTTGTTTACATATTTTTGAAATTTTTAATGACTTTAAAAATGACTTAAGTTAATTTTTTTAGCGAGAGAGAAATATAACAAGTTTGTTTAAGCAATTTATCTCTTTGAAGATCAAGAAATAATGCTTTAATAATGGCAAGCATAATATGTTTGTAAGAGTGAAAAGCTCCTACAAAATTTGATACATTTTCTGGTATTATTTATTCCTCATCCATTATGGGATTGTTTTTAGTGGAGTCGAGTGTTGTTGGGCTTGAGTTTTGTAGGCTTACCAATTGATAGTTAAGTAAAATTTGTTGACTTTTTATTTATTGTGTACTAATAATTTATTAGATAATATAATATCGATTAAAAAAATTGAGAAGCTTAGGTTACATGATATTATATGATAGGCATATCCAATTATAATTTTTGCCTTATGAATGCGTATGGAGTTTGGTTGAAAGCAAGTCTTTATGACAAACTTTTAAACAGTGACAATGATTTAAAACAGACCTATATTTGAAAATAAACAGTGACAACATGATGTTGAATTTGAATTGAATTTGCTTTCTTTACCTAGTAGTTTACCGTTTCAAGTAAATGTATCATAATCATTCAGACCATGTCTGAAAAAAAGTAATTTTTAATTAAAAAATTAAAAGATTATTATAATTTGTCAATTCATTTTTTAAAATTTTTTTTATACATTTTTTTTAATCAAAAAATTATTAAAGAATCAATTTTCATATGAGCCTTTAATTAACATTGAAGTCATGTTTTCAAAAGATGATTTCAATTGTAAAACTTTGTGAAATTGTGTCAGGATTTCAAAAACAATTTTTATTAGAAAAATTAATTCAAAACAATTTATTTTTAAAAATAATTTTTTATAATAATTCGAGTTTGGTAAAAGTAAAAAAATAAAAATAAACTTTACAACTAAGAGTTTCTCTGATAATTAGACACAATTGCAAAAAAGATTATATAAACGTCAAATAATGGCAAACAGGTGGAAGTATTAGTTGCATAATCTAATGTATCAAGTGTTTGTACTTTTTTAACATTGCAATTATTTTGTGTCTGGATCATTTTTTTGCAATTCTCCCAAACTTTTACCATTATTAAAGAAAGAAAATAACAAGAAATTTTCAAATTACCTGTCTGATAGTGAGGTAAAACAACTATTGTTATAATTCAAAGCTTATTTAATTTTATGAATTCAAAAGGAAAGCAAAAAAATAAAATAAAAATAGTATATATATATAGATAAAAAAAAAGAAAAGAAGAAGAAGTAACATTAGATATTCACACATTTATACCCACAAATTCACATGTGTCATGGGAGTTGAGCCACCATACCTATTTTATAAAGCAAGAATTGGTTGCTGTTTTCAGAAAACAGTTTTCAAAAAATTCTACTTTCTTATTTTTCATGTTTTTTTGTTTTTACTGAATTTTTTTAATATTTTAAACAATTTTTTTACTTTTTAGACACACCTAACATAAATACACCTAAAAAGTAAAAAAATTGTAAAAAAAATCTTTTAAAAATTCACTAAATACCAAAAATACAAAAAAATACAAGAATTAGACATTTTTGTATTTTTATGTATTTATTAATTTTTTAAAATATTTTTTCACAAATTTTTTACTTTTTAGATACATCTAACTAAGGTGCATCTAAAAAAGTAAAAAAAATATTTAAAATTTAAAAAATATTCACTAAAAACAAAAGAATACGAAAACCAAAAAACTCAGTTTTCAAAAAATTTAATCCAGAAAACTCAAACCAAACACAGTGATTTTTTAAAACTTTTTTTTAACAAAATGTGCACACAAGAAAAAAAAAAAAAGAAAAAATAATGTGATCCAAATAAATTAATAAGTTAGAGTTTTTTTTTTTTTTTCCTAATTGTCAAAATAAACCTAAGGTCTCGTTTGGGAATAAGATATTTTAGTAATTTTTTAATTTTTTATAAAAAGATATTTAGAAAAATAGAGAAAGTGATGTGATAATTTATATTAATTTTTTAACTAAAATATATAATTGTCAAATGAAACCTTAATGTGTAATAAATTAAAAATTAACACATTTTATTACATCATTGTGGATATTTTTTTAAAGATCTAAAACATTTTCCTCGATGAAAAGGGTCTTTGACTGCCATACAAGTGAGATCAGACGGCTCAGACAGTAGTTGGGATTCTGGGTCAACAACGTTTGACTTTGGGGGATTTGTTTTTATTACTAGGATTTTTTAACTTGTTTTTATAGGCCGATGCTCTTGTGGGTCGTTTGGTTTTCACTTTTTTAGTTAGTTTTTTAATTGTTTTAGCTTAGAATTTTTTTAGTCGTTTGGTATTTTTATTTGACCTTTTAACTTTAGAATGACAAAATTGCTCTCTATTTAGAAATGATATTTTTTTAACTTTTTATTTGTATATAGGTCAATTTAATAATTTTGTAACTTTTTTGTCTTTTTATAATTTTATAATTTTTTTTTTGTCTTTTGTGATTATATAGCCAAAATAGTTTGCCAAACCATGGCTAAATACTATTTTTAGAGAGTGGTAAGTAAAAGATTTCGATATGGAATTGATAAATTAGCCACCATCTCTTTAAATTGTAACTTAATTTTAGGGTTCCGATTCATAGCTCGAATTCGGAGGCTCGAATTTGGTTAGAATTCGGAAAAGAAGAAGAAGAGAAGAAGAAGAAGGAGGAAGGAGAGGAACTGGAGGAGAGGGGGCCATCAAAATGGCCGAAGGTAGGGAGCTGCTCAAGCGAAGGCTGCGACGATCGGAAATTGCGACGATCGAAGATGTCATGACGATCGTGGCGGTGAAGGCACAGGAGGGGCCTTTCTCTCCTCTCCTCTCTCTTTCTCCCTCTCTACTCCTTCACCTGTTCTTCTATGTTCAACTAAGAAGAAAAAAAAGAAAAAAAAGAGAAAGAAAAAAAAAAAAAAAGAATCGCAAAACGACGTCGTTTTGCGATTCGAGCCAAAATCGAGTCACTTTTTTCGAGCTATCAGTTATTTTTCTTAATTTTATTAGTATATTAAAATTCCATTTTTAATAAAAAAATATATAAAATAAAAAACTTGTTTTAATAGATCAAAGTGGTTGAGAATCTTGAGAGGGTAAAAGTTGCCATGGCGTCTGATACAAGTTATGTGTGGTACAAGGTACCACCACGTACAAGCATCCTCCACCCACTTACTTCAACCATCTTCCATGTTTCTCAAAAAAAAAAAGAAAAAAAAATAAACAAACAAACAAACAAACACTACCTTTCATATATTTACTTTTTTTTGTATGGGAAATTATATACAAATGGGAGAATGAAAAAAATTACCAATTGTCTTTTATTTGTATTCTATCATCATTTGCATTTCACCACATACACACTTACATTTTTCATGTGTTTGTAATTTTTTTTTTTTCTCCCTGCATGTAATTCCCTTTTTATTATAAGTCGTTGTTTGGGATAGTGGCTATGACTTTTTGGTTTTTTTAATTATTTTAGCCAATGGAAAAAAGTTTTGGATGATTTGTGATATTTTTTTATAGTTAAATAAATAGTTATGAGAGAAAAAATAATTGATTGATGTGTGAAACGTGACATTTTATCCTATTAGTTATTTTAACCTTTTTTTTTTGTCTTTATTAATAGCCAAAAAAATTGATGCCAAAGAAGGGCTAAGTCTCATGTTCGACGCTCTTCAAGATTAATTATTTGGGTGACAACATATATGGTTAGTAGGGCTGATCAACAGATGCACTGACCCGATTGGTCCGCCCGACCCAGCTTGACCTGACCACATTTGGATGGATGCGTGACATGTGACGGGTAGATGTGAGCCCAGATTTTGGCTTTTCGCGGGTTTAGGTCGGGTTGCGGTTTATCCGCTTGTTTACCCATTAAACCCGAGCCGCACGCATTTGTTCCTCTTTTTTTTTTTTTTTTGGGGCCCATTTTTTCTGATCTGACCACACTAACCTAACCTAATTCATTCATCTTCTTCGATACATTACACACACACATACACACTCACTCACTCACTCACTCTCTCTCTTTTCTCTCTCACTCTCCCCCCCGGCGAAAACCCTACCTATATCAACGGCGACGATGATCTACATTGAAAAGCCATCGGCGATCGACGATTTGTGTTTTTTTTTTTTAAAAAAAAAAAAAATTATACGCCCTCAGCCAGCCTTTTTTTTTAGAATCTCAGATTAAAACCCTAACTCATTGGCATTCTTTGACTTGAAAGAGGATCGGTGATCGTGGTGTGGTGGTGAGATATTGTCTTCTTTTCTTCTTTTCTCTTCTTCTCTTATTCCCCGATATCTCTAATCTGTTCGTTCTATAATTTTTTTTTTGTTCGACTTCGACGACCTCTGAAGTTCTTTTTTTCTATAATCTGTTCTGTAATTTTTTTTTTGTTTTGTTTTGTAATCTGTTCGTTCTTATTTTCTTATATTTTTTTTTGTTCTAATTTGTTGCAATTCTGAAGTGAAACCAGTGGAAGAGAGGTTTTACATAGTGTGAAGAAGCTTACAGAGAGGAAAAAAAAGTGTAAGTTTCCTATTCTCTTTCCCTCTCCGCATACCTAATTTTTGTATTATGCAACATTGAATTTGTTTACAATGTGAAGAAGCTCACAGAGAAGGGAAAATGGTGTACGAATCTGTTTTTTTTTACAATGTCGAGTGAATAAACTGGAAAAAACCATGTAACTTTCCATTGTAGGCAAACTGTTGAATATTGAATTTGTAAATTGTGTTTGGATAAACTGTGTTTGAATATTGAATTTGTAGGCAAATTTGTGAATGAAAAATGAAAAAACTGAATGAACTTATACAATTTGTAGGCAAATAGTAATTTATTTTTCTAAAATCCCCTTTTTAGTTTTTTTTTTTTTTTTTTTTTGGTTGGAGGATGCTTGTCTTTATTTATTTACAAATTTTTCACAGAAACACTTGAAGCATGAGCTTATACAAATAATAGATTCAAATAGACTCAGACATCTTAATGAACTTTCATTTCTATTCTTTACCCTTAAAAATCAATCAACTCAGAATTAAATTAAATGCGTAAAATGAATATCATGTTAGTATAATTTCAAGTACTAAGTAGTGCAGTGTACTAAGTAGGCTTACTGAGTTAACATTGTATGAGTTGCTAAGTAGTGATGTTTATCTTTATTTATTTGTCTTTTTGGTCGTACTAAGTAGTGCAAAGGTCAATACACAAGTTTGTTATTCATTCTCACTCTTGTTCTATGTTTGGTTTTGGCAGTTTATTTGATAATCTTTTGGTCATGGATCCTCCAAGCTTAAGAAACATTTTTGCTAATCCTAATGTTGATCCTTAATCATCTTCTATTGACCCTCTATCCAACTTATTGCTCCCCATCCTAGACCACCTTGGCCAAAAGTAGTAGCAAGGGGAGAACACAATCAAAGGCTTGGAATCATTTTGAAAAGATTAAGGATATTGATGGGAAAGATAGAGCTATGTGCAAGTATTGTAAGAAATAATATATGGCAAGCTCCAAGAGTCATGGAACAAATAATTTATTAACTCATTTGAAAAATTGTACAAAGTATCCATATAGGGATACTCAGGGGCAACAAACATTGGGATTTAAACCTAGAGAAGTTGGTGGCAAGGGTGGTTTTGAGGTTGTGGCTACATCATTTTCTATAGAAGTTGGTAGGAGGTATCTTGCCGAGATGATAGTAATTGATGAATTGCCTTTTAAATTTGTGGGTGGGGTTGGTTTTAAGAGGGTTTTGTAATGTCATGCAACCCAAGTTCAAGATCCCATCTCAACATACTGTTGCTAAGGACATTGTAGACATATATACTAATGAAAGGGATAGGTTTAAAAAACTTGTGAAGGGGCGTAGAATTTGCTTTACCACAAATACATGAACTTCCATACAAAATTTGTGTTATATGTGTCTAACAGCTTTAGCTTGCTTTTCGTGTTCCTTCCGGATACGATTAGCCCTATAGTTCAGACTCCCGTAGTTTAGAATCTGATTTCACAAGTGCAATGTGAGATAGATAAACACAAATAAGTCCAAATCCGGCAAATCTTTTGGAAAATCAATTTTGAACTAAAATATCAAAAATGAATTGTTTTGCCAGATTACAGAGTCGTCATCTAAATATTTTTTAAAAAATTTAGGAAACCCATGACTCGTGCCAAAGGCCATTTGTCTGTCATCACCAAAGTGTCTTGGTTTGGAAACTTAGGTACGAGAGGAGAAGGTCATGGATTGAGCACCCCACTCTCCCGATCAAAGATCAGCCTTTACTAATCATGATGTGATTCTTATTTACATTATACGCTCTTGTTTCGATTATTAGGCCATTCTTACTATGTGATGCACACAAGTATAGACTAATTTGCAAAAGTTGGAACATTTTAATTTTGATGTTTGTTTTGAAAATTGTTTTGAATATGTACAACTTGAAAAAGTGATCTCATATATACATTTAATTAAATTATCCAAACTTAAGCAATTAGCTTTCATCCACTGACATTCAAAACAGGTATATCACTTAAGCACTTAGCCTCATGGAAGTTATACTTGATATAGCAACAATTACATACATACGATATGCTAAAGCAATAAGTGTTCACCTAGTACTCAATCAAAGCAAACCAAAAGAAATAAAATTGTAACAACCCCGGCCTATGATTAACTGCTAAACCATGATTAAAGATGCCTAATAAGTAATTAAGGTGAAATTCTAAATTAATTGCATGTGTGTTACATTATTTGTGTTTATATCTGTTTCTCTTAGGAATATATGTTCATGTTTCTGTTTTGTTCTGTGAATTGAAGACCTTATCAGCATCCGAACATGAAATTGACTTGATTCATGTGCTATTTGGGATTTTTAGGAATTTATGATAAATTCAATTGAAATTCGATCTGTAACAAATTAATTAGAATATATTAATGGTCATTGCTTAGAATAATTAAAGTTTAATTAGCCAACTCATAATCAAGCATATAGAAGGCTTATTTGACTCAAGACACTCAAATTACACTCTCATTTCCTCATGCTTGAGCTCCTAAATGTGTGTGTGTGTGAGAGAGAGAGAGAGAGAGAGAGAGAGAGAGGAGAGAATTAAATTCAAACAAAGGAATTGCTAGAGAATTCTAAGGAATTGGCTTGGAACCTTAGTGAATTCACCATCTAGAACTTAATTGAGAAGTTGAGGTAAGGATTCAACCCTTAGATTGGATACTTGCGATGTCTAGACCTTGAATTCAAGAGAAATTAGGTGAATAATGCAAGAATTGAGCTAGTGAGGTAGGAAAGAAGAACATATCATGCATGCATGCACATTTTATTCCATTTTGAACTTAATTGTTAAGAATTCTCACATACATGCGCTAAGTCTACCATAGTTTTGAGAATTCATCATGATTTCCATCAATTTTCTTTCTTTGATCATAATTTGGAAACTTTGAACTCACTCCATTGAATATATGTTATGTTTTCAAAATTTTGAGTTTGAATTGGCATAATTGACATGCTTTTGGACCTTAATTTTGCGAAATGATTTTGAATTCCCAATGTTTTCCAAGTTCACATATATTTCCTTAAGTTTTTGGTCCAAAAGGATGAGTTTTTATGTATTGAATTCGAGTTTTGAGCTTGGAATAACAATCTGAAAATTCTAGAATTTCATCTCTCGTATAGCGATCCCGGTTTTACCCCGACCTTTATTGTATTCTGGACTCAGGTTCCGTGATTGTATGTCGTTGTCTATGTCTTGTTTTCTTCCTTTAATTCTTTAAATTTGAGTTTTGGGACTTGTTGGGCGAGTTTAGAACATGTCGGTTGTCTATTGGTGCAAATGGTTGCTGCTCAGGTTTTGGCTTCTTCGCTTGAGCGAGGCTTTTTGTGCTCGAGCGAGCCTTGGGTTTTTGCTTCTTCGCTCGAGCAAGGATTGAGAGTCCTTAGATTTCTTTTAGATGCAGCTTTCACTCGAGCGAGAACTTTTGCGCTTGAGCGAAACATGTGTTATTTGTTCCTTTGCTCGAGTGAGAACTCTTGCGCTCAAGCATGCGTCTACGTTTGTGGCAGACCTGAAGCTTGGCATTGTATGCTCAAGCGACGCTTATTGCGCTCGAGCAAGGCCACTTGTTGTGTCTGGTCGCTTGAGTGACAACTCCTCCGCTCGAGCGAGTCTCGCATATATCAGTTCGCAGTAGCGTGACTTTATATCACTTTTTGATCTCTTCTTCACTCAAAACCCTAGATCAGCTGCCTCTCTTTCTAAAACATTCTCTCTCTCTCTATAAATACTACTTGATCTAGAGTCTTTCTACCCTACTCCCTTTGTAAAAAGGATAGAGTATCATATGAGTTTCCTTTTGATCCGAAAAAGTTCGAGTTTGGAGCATCTTCAAGTTTCTCGTCCTTCCTCTTTGAGCTTCTTCATTTAAGGTAGGGATAATCTACTCTTTAATATGAGTTTTGACCTAGACATTTCTCATTTTGCATAAATGGTGGAATTAGGAAGCTTGGGTGAAGTTAAGGTTTGGGTTTGGGTTTGTGAAAGATGGGTTTTCTATTTTGGACTCCATATGTGTATGTGAGGTCTTAAAAATGGGGTTATTTGTGTATAATGGGTGAAATTTAGCCTTGGGTGTAATATTTGGGAAAAGGGAAAAAAATGCCCTAATTTAAATTAAATAAACTATTTTGTATAAATAATGGAATCAATGTGGAAATATGAAATTAGTTTGGGAACTATGAAATTGGGGGAAAATGTGATTAAATGGTATAGTTGGATTGATAAATCACTCACCTATAGAAAATTTGATAAATTATTTGTTGATAGATTTATTTATCTGCTTAGAAATATCTGCTTTTAGGCTATCGAAAGAATAGCTATGATTATTGTAGAAAATACATGAGAATTAGGAAATTTGAAACTAATCAATTGAATTATGTCATTGAATATGACAGTTTGAGTAAATCATTGAATATGCGAATTGATGAGTCATTGTATATGACAACGTGTTTAAATACATTGTATATGTATCATTGTATGGAAGGAGATAGGGGATGGACTCTATTGAGAATTAAGTTGGCCTGAATGTCTAGAGTGAAAGTCCCAAAATCTTATTTATTTATGGGTGCCGGTTCTTTTGGACGTAGTTCCGTAAAATGGCAAGAAATAGAAGTGTTGGATTGATGAATGTATTGAATTGTGAACCATTGAGTTAAAATCTCATTTTGGTTGTTTGTTAACTATGAACTTCGTAAATAGATTTACCCGAAATGGATGATTGGAAATGAATTGAGTTATGGTAATGTATATTGAATGGTCATGGAAATAATATGTGTCGGTTATGGAATATCCCACATTTATCTAATGCTTATGCCTTGGTTATTTCTCATATATTGTGTAGCATATCTCTACTGGGTTTTGGCTCACCCTACTTAGGACACCACTTTCAGGTATTGGTGACATGCCACCTCCAAGGGCATAGCTTGGGAGGATTAAGGATTGGAGGCTCTGTTTTGTTATATTTTTGTATTCAAATGTAAATTCAAGCCGGGGGCTTTATATATAAAAGAGCTAGGACTTTTCTTTTGTTGTAACCAAGTGACAACTTGGAAAGATGTAAGCCTGTAGGGCACTTATTCTGTTGTTAACATTTAGAAATTACATGTAATATCTTTTGTAATATAAACTCTGATAAATGAAATATAACATTTCTATTATCTTTTATGGGTCTTATGAATGGTTGGTTTATGTCATATTTTGAGGGCGTTATAGCTTGAGCGACAGAACCTGCGCTCGAGCGACCACTCTTTGTTCTGTACTGTCGCTCGAGCGACCAAAAGTTGGCTCGAGTGTAAAATGCATGCTCCCAGAAGTTTGCCGTTTTTGCAGACCACTCAAGCGACAAGAGTTGCGCACGAGCGAGGACTCAACAGACGCTTCGAACGATCGTCAAGTGTACGTCGAGAGGAAAAATCACATAACCAGTACTTTTGCAAAGTTTACAGACTGCTCGAGCGAAGGAAGTTGCGCTCGAGCGACCACTTACATGTTTGGATGTCCACCTGCTTAAGGAAGTTGCGCCAAGCGAGGCTCCTATTTTCAAAGATATTTGCCCAAGTGTTTTCAAGTGCATTTTAGCTTCCTCATTGCATCCTAGACATTCCTAGGCTAAGATTAAGACATGATAATGAGGATAAGACTTAGAAACACACCTAATAACGTGCGAAATAAGTTAAGTATGATCTGAATGTGTGTCTCAGTATGTGTATCTATTATGTTTGTGTAAGTCATACGTTGTAAGCTGTTGATCCATTGGCTACCATCAAGATATCTGTCCAACCATTTGTGAGTAATAACTCTGTAAATTTATATTTGATATTAATTATTTTCTGATAATATGAAATGAACAGCTTTCTGAAATGCTATGCTTTATATGAACGAATGATTGTCAAATTTTTCTTTGAAGTATAATTGTGATATCCTTAGCAGAGGCCGTCACCCAAGGGACATAATACTCTGGCTTATGGTCATGAGGCCCTCGCCTGGGGAAATAATACCGTGGCATAGGCCTTCGCCCGAGGGAAACAATATCGTGGCATAGGCCATCGCTCAGGGGAAACAATACCGTGGCCTACGTATGTGATGAGACACCCGGTACTAGAGGTTCCATTATGGAACTTAATATGCTTGACCAAACATGATATGTTAATGCTAATGGATATACTATACATGATTCGAATACGATTATGAACATGACTCTGTTTGGTTATAACAATGCTTATCTCTCTTATTGATATGATAATTAAATTGACATTATTCATTAAAATCTTTACTCCGTTATTATTCACCGGTTTTCGCCACTATTTATTATTTATATGTAGGTGACCAGCGCATGACTGTGCTCAGAGTTGATGACCTAGAGTCTCGGTTGTCAACCAAATGTTGTTCATCTCAGAGGTTCCCTTTGTGATGCACATGTTGAGACCTTGCTTTTTTGAATATGAACAAGTTTCTGCTTATGTATATATTGGCTAAGCTCCTTTGTTATATCTATTATATGACATGGATTTCTGTATTGTGACGTCACCTATGTACATAAAGTTTTTATAATTTATGTCTCATATACGTCTACACAACTCAATGGACTATGTATAATTTATATTTGCTTTCGCAGCCCCTAAATATGTGGTAATCTGTTCAGAGGCCTTTGGTAATTCAAGGATTACTGGCCAGTTACGATACTAAACCTATAGGGGCGGATTTGGGTCGTGACAAAAATAGCTAGTAAAATACATGATCTAATATGCAAGTGCCTAATACAACACATGCAAAGATGTAACTACTAAGCCCTACATTAGCATGGCATGTGGATTAATTTGATAACATACGCTACACGATTCAAATGAAGAATGTGAAATAACCTCAAAGTTAAAATAATGCGTCGAGCCTAATGCATGCAAGACAAATGGATGCAAGTCATAGAAAATGCTAATTAAAATATGATGCTCTATGCTATCCATCATAAGCAAGTAAATAAAAGGAAGAAAGAAATGGGGGTTGGAAGACATACACATTATTGCAAGTTTTCCCTCGCGTAGGAGGATCCGAATGAATGTCCTAGCTAATTTAACTATTACAAACCAAATAAATGAATTAGCTAAACTAACCAACTATAACAAATTAATTAACTAATTAGTTACAACACGGAATTAATTAACTATTACAAGTTCCAAGGAATTAACTAATTAACTAAGAGCTATGTAAGCTAATTAAAAATCGAGCGGGGGTTAAGGAACCATACGTTAATGCGTAACATCCTCCCTAAACACCTCTCGCTTTTGTCGCCAAAATCGTTCTATCTGCAGAAAATACTTCTGTTTTTGCCTCTGCCTTTGTTTTGTTTTGCAGGAAAATGACACTACCTGACTAAAAAGAGGTGGTCAGCCGACCAAGAAAAGTGGTCGGCTGTACAGAGAGTTAGCCAGTCGGCCACTAGTTTTGGTTTCTACCCTATTGTAACAGAAAAGAAACAGAGAAGAAACATAGTATTTTTAGGGGATGTTTGTCCACTTTGTCTCTCCTTATCATCAAACAGATCAAATGAGGGGTAGCCTTGATTCGCAAGCCATCAATCAACGGAAACTCATTGCGTGATGATTTATGAATCAAGGGACACAAGCTTAATAAATGACAATGAAAGACCTACAAACCTCTTCCCTATCATGGAATTGATCAAGGGAAGTGGTAGACCTTGAATCTTGAACCATTTTCATCACTAAAAGTATGAAATGACTCAGGACTCAATGGGTTCAATTAACGTCCGATTGAACCCAAGACTTGATTTTATTATCTTGTTCCATTTTAGCCCCAATTTTATTACTTCTTTTAATTACTTTTCCATTCCTTAGTCATTTTAGTCCAAAAATCATAGTTAAGTCCACTAAATGGAGAGAAGTGTCAAATAAGAAGTTGCTTTGAGCATGAAAGAGAGGTCATGCCCTGGTAATAAACCTTCAAAAATTAAACCATTAAGCATGGTAGGGCCTCTTTCTCAAGCTTAAACAACACTTGGTTAAAGCAACTCTCAAAGAAACAAAAAGTCAAGAAATGATGGAGGTTACGAAGATGATTATGCATGACCAAAAGTATGAAAAGCATAAAATAAATGCTATCAACTCAAATAGGTTGGTGGCTAAGGCCTAAACCACCAAACCTATAAGGACCACTACATTGCAAGCATGCTATACAAAGCATTAATGAAATGAACAACCTAAAACAGTCCTAAAATAGCTAAAAATAGTGTTGGAAATCTCATGGAAAAGCTTGAAAAAGTTAGTTACAATAATGGAGAAATTGAGCTAGGAAACAAGCACAAGGAGGGATGGCTAACATCTCCATTTTTGGGACCTCAAAACAACATTTTCAGCCTCTAAAAACCTCTGAAAATCAGTGGTAAGAAGTTGGAAAAAGGTTGAGAAAGAAATGGGAAACACAAGGGCAAAAGCTTAGGGGATAAGGTTCAAAAAATGGTGGTTAACCCCTCTACCTTTGATAGCTTTAAACCATAAGTTTCAGCCCATAAAAACAGTGTAAAAACAATACAAAAACAACAAGAAAAGAGAGAAAAGTAGTAATGTAGAGATGCTCAAAATTATACCTCTTGAAGAGAGGTAACTCCTTTGTTGACAAACTAACAAGTTCTCACTCTCAAGGGCTGAGATTTGAGCTCAAGAACCTCAGCAAGAAGAGTTAAATTTTGGTTTAAGAAGTGTAGAGAGAGTGTGTGTAGGTTGCAAGATAGAGAGAAAGAGAGAGAGAGAGAGAGAGAGAGAGAGAGTGCTATGCAAGTATTGGAGCTTTAGGAATTTTTTTTCTAACCTAATTTCAATAGTGGTGGTCATATATATATAGAAAAACAGGTGCCTTGGTCGGAAATATCAATATAGAGACAAATAGTGTAGTGCGGCACTCAGAGGGGACAACTGACAACAAATATCTGTTTTACCGGAACAAATGATCATCCAGCCACTAAAATTGGCCCATGGGGACACCTGGTTGGCCTGCCAAAGACTTGTATGATCGTCCACAAAAATTTATGTCTAAGCCCGACTTCAAACGGACATATCTCCTTCATCCAAACTGAGTTTCAGGTGATTCTTGAGCTTAAATTGAATCTCCGAAAGTCTAATTTCCAATAGTGGTGGCCTCACATCCAAATTCTAAGTAAACAAAGAGATATGCCTATTTTAGTGAAGGCTGCTCATTTCTTTCTACAGCTTTGATGTCCAACATTTCTCCAACTAGTTTTCTTCTCTCCTCTTATTTCCTCCAACTCCAAACCTATAAATAAGATGCTTTTTAAAGATTTTTCAAAGAGTTCACCTCACTTCCACTTATTTCCTCTATGTCCTTACTCGCCATCAAAAGTGCAATAGTTGAAATAAAATGAGCCTCGAACATCATAGAAACATTTGAAAAAATATTTTGAAAAAGAGGGTTTAAAAGTCTAAAATAGTTTTGATCAAAAATAGGGCGTAAGGTTGGGATTTAGAAGCTCAAAAATCGAAGCCTTTTGTCAAGAACTTGAGCGGTTGTATAGCATAAATTTTATCGTCGAAAGTGTTCAACCTATGCACAAGTCTTAAGGACAAGAAAAAATGAGGTGTCTACAACAACACATTCATTGATGATGATTGGAAGTTACAAAAGAGAATCATTAATTTTTGTCAAGTTAAAGACCACAAAGGAGAAACTCTTGGTAAAATTGAGGCACTCTTAAAAAGAGTGAGACATTAATGGCCTTTTTAATTTTAACTATTGACAATGCAAATTCTAATAATCTAAACATTAGATTCATGAAACTAACCACAAAATCTGCGGAAGGGAACTGCCTTGAAGCATGACTTTTTACATATGCGTTGTTAGCGATATTCTAAATCTCATTTTAGTGAAGTTGTTTCGAATCAAGTTCATGTTCAAGCCCAAGTCTAGAGAGTAGTTTTATTGAAGTTTAATATCATTGGTAAAATACGCCCCTTTGTTAAATGTTGTGACTTCTTAGTGTTTTGCTTATTAAATAATTTCATTTTTTTGTTATGTAGGTTTAAATGACTCATGGTTTGGCTCAAAGAAATCAATGGCTTTATTGTTTCTTAAAGTTGTTTTGAAAATATGATTATTGGTTGAAACTTTCTTTAGATGAGAATACTTTATTTTGGATAATTGTATTATGACTTTTAAATTTTTTGGATGATTGTAATATTTTATTTTGGATTATTGTAATACTTTATTTTGGATGGTTGTATGTTGAAAATTTGTGTCATGTTGTTATGCCACTATCCAATTGTTTGTTGTGCCCAATGGAAAAACAAAGTTTGTTTGTGCCCACGCCTACGCTTAGGTTGTTTGTGTTGTTTTATATGCATGCATAGCACATCGTGTAACTACCTCTCGAAAGCAGAGTGTTTGTTTGTTTGAATCTAAACTGAGTATGTTGTTTTGTATATTGCGTTAATGCAAACCGATATAGAAGTCTTCTATGATCCCACACACGTTGTTTGAACAAGTTTGTAATACTATTCTATTACAAGTTGTTCTATTCTATTAATAGAAGACTTCTAATAGAATAGAAGTCTATTATTATGCATGCACAAATACGCACACATACACACTATTTGTAATACTATTGTTTGTTTGTTTTTGTTGTATATGTGTTTGTTTGTTTTGCCCAATGCTAAAGTGTTTTATTTATGTATGCATTGCACATAGGTGGTGGTTGAGAAAGAAAGTGCACATTTTTTTTTTTTTTTGTAAGCGACATGTTAAATTATGTCAAAAATTTATAAAATTTTAAATCACCAAACCAATTCAAGATCCATCTCACGCCAATTCGACAACCGGATTGGCGGATTTAATGTGATAGATTTTTCCAATCACCAATCCGATGGACGGATGGCGGATTAGAGGTTTAGTGGCCGCAATCAACCCACCACTCACCTCTAGTGGTTAGTATACTAATTTTTAACATAAAGCAAACCATATTTAGTATCACAAGTGTAGATTCAATTCCTATTAATGTACAAGTTTGCGACTTACCACTATATAGTTAAATAACTCTGATGTATAACACCACCTATAAGTGACATCTGAGACCTTGACTCCATTAAAAGTCTAACTCTAAAGATCACTTTTACATGGTTTGGTCTTTTTTTTTTTTTTTTTTTGACTTTTATATATTTTTTGAAAATAAATTATACCTAGGGTGTTTTGAAAAGTTGATTAAAAGTTGACTTTTTAACTGTTTAATTTTTTTTTTTAATCTTTTTATAAGTAAAAAATATAAAAAATGATGAGAACCAAAATTGGATGGGCCCTAACATCCTAAGTTTAGCACATGTTCTTCCTTTTGTTCTAAAATTAATTGCATGATGATGCGGAGGGTTAAATCCTCGGAAACTTTTTTTTTTGGGTGGATAAAAATACTCCAAAACTGTGTATTCTTAAATATTCGTTTGGGACGTTGGTTATTTTAGTTAATTTTTAAAATTATTTTAATTTATAAAAAAATTGTGGTTAAAATAATATGTGAATTTTTTTGTAACTGAATAAATGATTGTGAAAGAAAAAGTGATTGATTTATGAAATGTTGGTTGTTTCATTTAATTTTTTAATTATTTTAGTCAATAGAAATAATTGTGTTTAAAATAATTTATGAATTTTTTTGTAACTAAATAAATGATTGTAAGAGAAAAAATAATTGATTAATGTGTAATCACATACCACCAAATATATGTTATGTTTGCTAATAAAAAATATATGGCAAATGTTATAATTTTTTTAAATTGATAAGAAAATGTTTTATGATTAATAAAAAAAATATGTTATATTTTTTTTTTTCTTTTTGTTTTGCTTATAGAAAAAAGATCCATAATTAACTTCTTTCCGAAGAAAATAAAAAACAAATTAATAAATGAGAAAAGACAACTTCGGGGGAATTTGAATTCCTCGCAGAGTTTTGACGATTATTGGGAATATTATAATTGAGGGGCTATTTGAAACTTTATTTTCAATAGTATGATCAACGTGTTGGGTTTGAGTGTTTTGGATTAAGCATTGGTTTGGTAAAGATTTTTTTAGTTAGTTTTTTTTATTTTTTTTGACTTTTTTAGTTTGGAATTTTTTTGTTCATTTGGTATTTTTAATTGATTTTTTTTTTTTTGCTTTTTAGCTTTGGAATGCTGGAATTTTTTTTTTGTCCTTTTGTGATTTTTGGTTTTTTGTGATTTTTTAACTTTTTTTAAAATCTTTTTGTGATTATTTAGCCCAACTCATTACCAAACAATCCCTAAGTTTTTTGAAAATTGAGTTTTTTAATTTTTGTGTTTTTTTTTTGTTTTTACTGAATATTTTTAACATTTTATTTTTATTTTTAGATGTATCTTAGATATATTTAAAAAGTAAAAAATTTATAAAAAATATTTTAAAAAATTAATAAATACATAAAAATACAAAAAAGTACTGAATTTAGTTTTTTTTTTTTTTTTTTGTATTTTTGGTATTTGATGAATTTTTAATAAGTTAGTTTTTTCACAAATTTTTTATTTTTTAAGTATATTTATGTTAAGTATATCTAATAATTAAAAAAATATTTAAAATATTAAAAAAATTCAATAAAAATAAAAAAATACGTAAAATAAAAAAAAAATTTAAAAAGTGTTTTTGAAAAATAAATAATTAGTAATAAATAAATGAAGGGGTGTTTTGCTTGCTGAGATGAGTCAAAGATACTTTCGATACACATCCACCAATGCCATCTTTTTATGTGAATGAATGAAATGTGTCAGTATGTAGGGTGTGTATGTAGGGTACAGAATTCTATAATGTGACCCCTCTATATATGATCATTCTTCCCTCCTACCCCTCCTTCCTTAAGTATGTGACCTATGACCTAAAATCTCTGCTCTATTTCACAAATTGCCAACTTTTTATTAATTTTTTTTCGACAATGGTACGTAGTTCAAATTCTGTAGCTTAAAAGTGATTTAAATGGCCAAAACGACGTGATTTTGAGTATAAAACAATATAAAATGGCCAAAACGACGTCGTTTTGGCCATTTAAGCCACTTATTTTAAGCTACGAGACATTTTTTATTTTTTTTTTTATAAATATGAAAATATAGTAAAAATGTTTGCTCTTAATTTTTTATTCAAATTTTACTTTTGAATTTTTTCTTCTTCTCATTATAACAATTAAAGTTCTAAAACTTCTACCATTATTTCAATTTAATTCTCACATTACTTGTTGTCCAAAAAAAAAATGACGAAAAATACTCATATGATGATTATGTTAGCATGTTTTAATGATATTTGAGAGATTTTTTTAAAAATTATATACATATATATATATATATATTTTTTTTTAATTTTTATTTAGATTTTACTTTAATCTTTATGTTTCAATTTTCACGTAGGTGATAGAAAGACTAAATTTAAAACTCAAGTTGAAGTATAAAGATTTAATTGTTGCAATTAAAAGGTGAGAGAATGAAATTTGAGTAAAAATTAAATAATAAAAAAAAATGACCTAAAAATATATAATATTCACTGAGATGTTTAAAAAATATATTAAAATCCTATATGAAATTACATTGAAATTGTTTTGAGATGTTTTTCTCAACTAAATGGGATGATAAAATATACAGAAATTGAAACTTATTGTTGTGATAAAATATATCAAAAAATTATAATAAATAATATTGAAATTATATCTTTTAACTTTCACTTAAATTTTATTTCCTTCTTCATATTTATATTTTTAATTAAATTTTAGAAATATATTTTTAAAAAAAATTATGTTAGAACATGAATTGAAATTTAAAAAATTTAATAATTATTGTAATTAAAAAGTTAGAGGCTAAATGAAATGCAAATGGCATTACAAAACCTAATGCAGAGAAAGAGGGGAAAACTTTTCAATCCAAAACTTTGATTATGATTCAAAAGTTATCTCTTGTAATATTTAATTACAACAAGAAATTATTATTATTATTATTATTATTATTATTATTTTTTATTTTTTTCAGTTAGGACTCTCATGAATCAAACTCACGAATAACATAACTTACATATAATGTACTCTAAAAAAAACTGTGTACTATAATATTCTCCCAGACAATCTCCAAGTTATTACCTAAAACATTTTTCAACATTAAAATATGATTCATATTCCCTTCAAAATTATTATCACTACTTTTAAGGGCTCCAAACCCTAGACTAAAGTATTCCCTCCTCACTAAAGTGTCCCCTTCTCCATTACCATTTAACTCTAATAAATTACCATATCCATAAACTAAATTAATGCTCCAAGTCCTAGGTTAACAAAATTATTATATCCATCAACTAAATTAATATGCTCAAAACCCTAGGTTAACAAAACGGTTACCTCGTCAGGAATCCTCAGTGTTCAAAATTTTATTCCTTCTGATTTGTGAAATACAAACATCTTCATCGTATTGAACTTATTTGGTAAGAAAATTTTCAAGTTAAAAATTTATAATTAAAAAGTAAAAAACAAAAAGTTAAATTTACCCCTCTTTTAGTTTATAGGTAATTTATTTTTTAAACTTATTTAAATTGTTTAGAAATTGTACCAAAAATTTTGACACAAATTTCAGGATAAAAAATTATAAGCAACTTGAATAAATTGCACCAAACATGGCCAATGTGCAGTTGGAAATATATTGAAGTTAAGGAGACCTAAATTTTAGTACATTGGCTTAATGGGTGTAATTTGGGACTTGACAGTGTGCTCCTTCCAGATCTCAAGTTTAACTCGTATTAGGTGTTATCAATTTCTTGGGGCCGCCCCTCGTGTTCTATCTAAGATTTGTCTGGATCTACATGGAGATGATACTTTATGAGATTCTGAGATTAGTCGAGGTGCGTGTAAACTGATCCGATCATTAAAAAAAAAAAAGACATAAATTTTGTATAGAGAATCCTATACTTGGTTACTCTTTAACTTTTTGGAAAAATTACAAATCATTAAGAACTCAATCTGTTCTTTAAAAAAAAAATCAAAATAATTACAAAATTATGGAGATATAAGTGGGTCTTAAAGTAATGGCCTTGGTGAAAACTGTAACCTTACTCGTAACATAGCATAGAATCCACTTAAACATTCATATATGTTCTTGTAATTACTTTTAAGTTTTTTTCCACTAATTTATTATTCCTCCAAACTTTTTATGGATTACCTTTTAATGAGACCCTCCAATTAATTAATAACCCTATGCTATTACTTAATAATAACCTTTCTCAAAAGAATTTGAGATAAAAGGTAAGTGCCCAAAACATTCTCTTACAAAATGAAGTGGTGTATTATTATTATTATTATTATTATTATGACTATCATTAGTATGGGTGACCATGGACGGTGGGTTTGGAGCCCTATCTATATATACCTATCCACATGGGAGTGTTTAGGTCATGTCCTTGCCCATATGTCACTACTTTGGTGTGAGTAAATGATGGGCATTTTGTGGCATTTGAGTTGGTTGACTAGCCTACTTATTTGACCATGTTTTCCACGTGGCAAGTCAATAAAGCACTTTTGAATTAATTATGAAGAGTACCATATAAATGAGAAATTATATTCTTTTTGATAATTTTATATTAGTTGTATGTTTAACAAATGCAATGAGTTAAATGAATGAGAAATTTTAGGTGCACATTCATCTCTAAAGATGTGTGTCATATGTATTTTATTATATATTTTATAGTGTATCTTATATATATTTTTGATAAGAGTTATGATAGTTTGTAATTTAGAATTGAAATCATATATTTTTAGTAATGTTATGTGTTTTGTGCTATTGTCATATATTGTAGTAGTTAGAAAATGTTTGGACCACAAAAAGCGTAATATTCTCACTAAAAATGTGTGACACTACTACAAAATGTATAATTTCATTTATAAATCACAAATTGTCATAACTCTTACCAAAAAAATATGTAACATTTATTATAAAAATATATAATATTATCACAAAAAATACGTAATAAGATATGTACGGTACACATCTTTTGAAAGGTGGGTACCATTTATGAACCTACTAGATAATTTTGCATATTGACACAATATAAGCATGAGATTTGCTTTCTTTAATTTTTTTTTTTTGATTTTTAAATATTTATATTTATTAGATCATATATTGAGATTATTCTATTTTAAAATTATTAATTATTTAATAATTGTGAATAATTTAAAGCATGAGAACATAAATTTAGAGACCAATGATCCTTACCTAAAATACAGAATTTTCTATATTCTTTCCGGTGGATGTTTTTAATTGAGTTAATTATTTTTTCTCTATTCCCAAGCAAACACATTGAATCCAATTGTGTCGTGTAAAATCACATGTTTTTGTTGTTCTTCCATAGGCAATTTTTCATAGTTTTTTTTTGTACTTTCTACTGTAGGAAAATGTTAGGTTTACCTTAAATTCATATTGTCTTGTAGTGTATTCATAAAAAATTGTCAGCATTGTTATCTCTTAAGGGTACCATGTCATTTTCTACATTTAATTTAATTTAATTTAATTAATTTTTGGAAGCACATAGCCTCATAATTCTTTGATTGACTCTTCTTCTTCTTTTGGACTTAGTCTTGTGTTAGTTTTGAGATTGTGAAATTTTAGCCTAGAATTGAATTTTAAATTTTAAATTTTAAATTAGCCCGGATTTTTTTTTTTTAGTTTTGAGGCATAAGATTCGATCTCGCTATAAAAAAAAGTGGGGATAAAATTGTCTACCTTCCACCCCTCTCAAATCCTACTATAAACAAATTCATTGTGCAGTGGAATTACCTTTTTCTTTTTCCTTTTCTTTTTTTTTCCTGCCTTCTAAATTTTCTAAGATTTGTTTGGTTAAATTTCTCATTCTAAGATGTTTATTTTGTCCAAGTTTGTTTTTTTTTTTTTGGTTTGTATTTTTTTCGTTTTCAGTAGAGGCAGCTCACTAGGGCATCAAATTGAAAAGTTCAAAACACTCATTGTTTTTATACCATTTTTATTTGTATGCAAAAATAATAATTTTCAACATTTTAAGATACAACTTAAAAAAAATTCAAAAAATTGCAGTGTTTTTAGAAAAAATTTCCCCAAAATAGTTTTTAACTTGTTTTCCAAATAAATTTAATAGTGCTCGTATATGTTTGGAATTTGGCATTGATATGAGGTAGATAAGATTTGAAGTAGAATTTTCTTTTAATTTTTTTTTTTTTTTTTTTCAAAAGTAGATTTTATTTTTTTTTATTATTTTTTTTACACGGTTTTCAAAGTAGATTAGGGACCTTTATATATAGGTTTTGAATAGAATGGTGCTTGCAATATTTTTAGCCATTGATTATGGAGGAAATGGTTTGTCATCTTTCTTTCAATCTTTGAAAATTTTGGTTTGTAAAGTCTCCTTTTTTCATTTCTTGTTTTCAATTGTTATTAAAACGTGCATAAGGGATAATGATGGGTTTGTCCTTTGGAAGGACTTATAAAATTAAGCTGTGGAACTTCTTATAGATCAATTTAAAGTAATAAAAGAAAAATAAAAAAAATCTCAATAATCATTATCAATGTGAGAAAAGTATTCAATAGTGTTCTTGACAATGGATAGAGAGATAAAGACATGGAGAGGGTATAAAACACTAAGGTAGTGTTTGTTTGTAAAATAAGGTAATCAGATTAAACTATGTAATTAATCTTGAATTTTATGTTTTGATATGAAAATGGACTTTTGAATTGATAGTCCTCCTAAATTGTATATATTTTATATGGGTGATTATTGTCTCGTAAAAATGACATACAAAATTGCGTGTCTTTAAATGATTATAAGCTCAAATTGGACTATGTAACTAATTTTGAATTTATATTTTGATATGAAAATGAACTTTGAATTGACAATCCTCTGAACTGTATATATTTTATATGGGTGACTATTGTCTTGTAAAAGTGAGAGTAATATATAAAATAGCATGTCTTTTGAACGAATTGTAAGCTCTCAATATCTTAAGTTTGTAATGCACCCTTAATTGATATACTCAATTTATAAGTAATTGCATATATTCTCGATTTTATCATCACCTTGTGGGGGAATTGTATTATAGGAGTATAAAAACAGTAACTAAACTTAAGAGGAAGAAAATATGATAGTGGACAAAAAATGTATGAGTCTTGCATAACTGGATTCTCTGGCCCTTTTTTCACGTCTCTTTGTTTCAAATCCCCTTTCTATCACAAGATCAGAGTCAAAGAGATAAATCTTATGATAAAAAAATGTACTTGAAACAAAGAAATAAGAGAGAGCAGGATAAAAATTCCTCAATTGATTCATGCTCCTCATTAAGTTACCATTTGAAGGATAGATTAGTGGAGTCAATGTATGTAAATGTATGCATAATTAAGAATCATAAGCAAAAGCAATGAACTAATTGCTTTCCATTTTCATATCTCTATAATTGTAAAATAATGTTCACTTCTTGTGTGGAATACAGCAACAAAATTATCCTTACATATCCGAAATTGATTCGATTACATAAAATGCTTTCACAACTCTGCAACTCACTCTCAATCTTGTGTGACCTTGTTTCCTTCTGTACCTGAAACTAGGAAGGTAATCTGAAACTTGGATTTGGACTTTAAAATTCTCAGAATTTTTGCAAATAAAAAAAAATTCACTTGTTTTCAAAACAAGAAATTAATTGATTTCAAAGTGTCTGTTTCTTTTATACTACATGACTTTGGTCATCAAGTTGAAATTCATGGGCCTTGTTTGTAAAAAAATATGTAGATGTATTGAACCCTAAACTAAAATATTTGTGAGGGGAAGGTTAAAAGTCTAGTTTTTTTTAGGGAAATTTTTTTTTAAATCTCTGATAATAAGATTTTATAAAATAAAGGACATATATTATTTTTATAGTAGTTAAGGCCCCTCAATACTTTTTACGTAAAAAATTCAATTTCCGAGAAATTTTAATTTTCATAGAGAAATTTTAAAATTTTTCTCAGGAAATAAAAGAGAAATCAAACAAATTTCTCTATGAAATTGAAATTTCTATAAGTTGAGCTTAAATTTTTTAAGGCCGAATTTTATCTGTGAAAATGTTAAGGACCTTAACTAAAAAACGCCTTTGTACCTCTTCAACTACACAAAGTTAGAGAGGAATGTTTTATTAATTTTCCTTTTTCTAATGGACAAAAGCTAAATGCCCATAAAATTCCAAATTTTGGTTTTGTTTGGTTAAGGTTTTAGAAATATTTTTCAAAACTACAGAAAATTTAGTTTGATTAAAAAGAAAAAAAATAAAAATAAACCACCATCACTTATTACTTTCATATGATTTCAAATTTTTGAGTTGGGTTTTTTAGTCCAACTAATTTCCAATTTTTAAAAAAAAAAAATCTGAAAATTCAACTACCTTTGAAATACCAAACCTTTTGGTTTGAGGTGTAATTTATTAAAAATAGTGAAAAATGAGCATTTAATTGTACATTTAAGTTGTTCAAATTTTAAACTAATTTTTTACCGATCAAATCAAGCTTCAACAATTGCTGATTTGTAAATTTAAAGATGAAATAGACCCCAAAAAAAAGTGATAGTTTAGGTAGGGAATAAAAGTGAAATTAACCCAAAACAAAATGGTACAAGCAATTGTTCAATCTAAACCAAACAATGTCAAGGTATTTTATATATGAGCAACCATGTTTAACAAGGAAAACACATTGCTAGAGGAACCCAGAACAACTTTCTGCACCCAATGCCATGCAAAGAAATAAAAACACAATACAGCAAAAACCTAAGAGTGTGAGTTCAAATATCTGTAGCTGAAATTCCGTAAAATTCCCACCATGTTGTCTTGAAAGGAAGCGGATGATTGGACACGATACCGACACCTGTAGACGCAAACCAAAAGCAATATATACAACTCAAAAACATTCATCCAATCATCTGATAAATCTAATGCTTGCACAGGACTTTCTAGTTTGTTCATATTTCGATGCTTTATAAGCAGTGAAATTTAGAGTTTACAAAGAACATATGTATCCAAACTGATCATGACATGATTCAGAAAACCATTGCACAATATTCGTTAATTTGAAAATGGTAATTGTTGTTACTACTGTCTAATACTAACTTATTATTTGCTTCTCTTCTGAGTTAATCGCATTTCAGACAACATCTTTCAAACCGAGTTACAGAGGTTGTTGTAGAGCTATCATTCAAATTGGTGCAAAAATAAAAGCTCAACTAATTTACATAATTCAAAGGAAAACAAAACACACACATGCAAGAAGACAATCCAGCTCAGAACAGTTCAAATTTCAGGATACAAAAGCAGGGTAAATTATAGGGTATCTGTATCACATTTCTAAATGTCAAAAAAACTGCCACCCCTTGATAAGCACGTTGGTTTTTGGCTTTTATTGTGAGATCACAGAAATCCTAAAGTATGGCCTGCATTCGGTAGGCTGCCTACAAAACTGAATACTGTTTGTCTCCATATTGATGATCAATAATTTTCCTTGTCTTTAGCATTAGTATGGTTGCATAGAACCAGTGGATAAACAATTGCAAATATTTCTACTACCAACCAAGTGTTACGATTGCAATGAGAATACTGAACCATACCATATGAAATTTAGCAGATCCTCCAGCTCAAGCTCAACCATGTAAAGTGAAGGAGCCACCTCGAAAAATCTGTCGAGAAAAATTCTTTTCAGACAATGCCTGAATGATATTCTAGTGCTTTTTCAGTCAACAGAAGATCTCTTTGAAGAAAGTTCCTCAGAGAAACACATACCTCAGTTGCAACAGCTAAATGACCCTTTGCGCCTAGTTTTCTCCCCTTGGAAGTTTCATCTGGGATTGATAACAAAAAGGATATCGTTAGAAGTAGGAAAACAGAAAGACCTTTGGATTGAAAGTGTTTCATAACCTTTTAATGTTGTTGATACAAGTTCATTATAGCCAAGTTCATTGTATGTCCAATTGTAAAAATCCATCAGACCTAGCAACTAGTTGGTGAAACGCATAAAAATACAAAAATTACAGGCAAAGAAATTAGGATGCAGGAAGACCATATATTCCTTGGATTTATTCAACCTAGTCAAATACTAAATTTATTGATGGAATCGCTATGTAAAATAATCTGCTTCTAAACTGCTTCTAGAAAAACATAAAGACAAATAATTGACGAGAGAGAGAGAGAGAGAGAGAGAGCTAGAATGTACACACTGTACCTTGTAATTGCTTTTTTACATCAAAACCAAAGGCACCGCAGTTTCTTCAATTTTCGAGATAATCACATTAGCAGGACATTTGGATGTAAATCTTTGTTTCCCCGCTTAACAAGCCCTGATCATCAGCGTGATATGTCAGACATCATAAGCTTCAAATATATAAACAAATTTGAGGGTCTATCAACAAAAAGAAGAGACAGATACTTGTCATTTCACTCACGTAATTAAGCGATGCAGTGACATGCGGGAGGAAAAAAAATTGAACAAATAAAGTTCAACTTTTTTGACAGCTACTATCATGACAAATTCACTCAGCTCTATTCCCCGCACATTGAAGGCATTACATAAAATCTCCAATGGTTCAATAATACTTAACAAAATCACCACAGTCCATTCATGAGATGACATAGAAGCTCTCACTTTACTGACAAATACATGGAATTATAGCATTCTAAAGATCTTTAACATCTGATAGTTTCGAACCGAGCACAATCAAAGCTGTAAACATATGATGTACCATTTGCTTTTTCAAATAGAGAACCTGGAGGTGGTAGACCCTGAGATTTAGAAGATAAGCTCAAAAGCATCTCATAGTGACAGGTGTTGCAGGTCGTTCTTCCCGCTTCTTTCCACCTACGATAATAAGGTTTTGAGAGTTCTGTACATTAAGAGTGAACATCAAAGTCAAAGCCAGTCAAATGCTCCACTACTCAAATTACTAACCAGTAAAGGTACAAGATCAAATGTCTTTTGGACTGAAATAGCAAACAAGAGATAGTTACCCCTGATTCATTAAAAATAGCATCCACATCATCAAGACTAACATCTGTCTGTTCGCTAAAAAGTGGAGGTTTATACTCCTTCTTAAACCAATCATTCTCAATGACCTCGCACTAACATGCGCTTGTTCCATACCATAAAATTATATATGCACATCAAGAGTTATAAATGTAGGGAATTACAAGTGTCTCAAATATTATTTTATTTGATAAGTAAAATTCACTGCTAATAAATATATAAATACTGCAAATTTAACCAAAAGTATAAGAGAAAATGGCCACATACTGTCAGAGGATTAGGATCGAGAATTCTTTTTTTTGATTAGTTTCTTTCGCTTTTTGAGGAAAACCAGCGGAGGACATGTAAGTCAGCCTTGAATATCTGCAATCATGGAAAAGTCATTAGTATACTTGCATTTCAAATCCATAAAAAATAAAAAAATAAAAATAAAAGGCAAAATAAATAAAATAAGAAGAAGGTTAAAAGAAGCAACTTTGAAATTAAAAAAAAGATCTTATACATGTGTTAATCTTCATACTTATACCAAAAACCATGGCAAAGTGAACCCTTCTATTACAATGTTGCTTAGATAGGCAAAAACACGATTAAAAAAAAAAAAATTCCTTGGGCCTCAAAATAAGTTATATTACTTTTTTGGTCTTCTTTTCTTCATCCCTGTTATTTGAATTTAACTGCAAATAACCCTAGCTTTTATGTAATCCGGCGAACACTATTATTTGGAGTTTTGATGGAAGCAGTAAAATGATCATGTATCTTGCTGAGACTGAAAAGATCTAGAACAATTCAAGAGAATTGTCCAGGCAGATCACTACACCAAAAAATAATTTTACAGCAAACCAAGTGAAAAGGTGTTAATCCTTAAAATTGTATTAAAAAAAATAGGTCACTTCCATGGAATTTGTTGCTTGCGTAAAGATAAAATAACAAATCATACACATGATAATAATAAGTAATTTAGTTCTCTGATTACATTAGCTTTTTTTTCTACTCAGACTATGTCCAATAATGCAGAATGATGTCGGAATTGCACAAAACATTTCAAAGTGAAGTTCTCTAAAAGATTAAGATTAAAAGTGAGTGAATGAAACTGCTATGATAAATGAGATTTGATCAAGAAAGTAAGAAAGAGAAAGAAAAAGAAAAGAAAAAGAAAAAGAAAAAAGAAAAATCCTGATGAAATTACAAGCGACGAAAAAAACCAAGGGAAAAGAGAAAACCTTCTTGTATACTGCCATTAGGTTGGGCTCTTCAAAAGGAAGATAGCCAGCCATAAGGACAAAAAAGCTGATTAAGCACCACACTCTACTCACAGATCTGCATTAGTTTCCATCATAGCCTTTATTGTTGATCGTTCCTATAAAAGTAAAGAATCAAAAGTCGGGGGTCAAAAAAAGCCTGTAGTTTTGGGGTATATAGATAAATAAACTGCAGTAAAAGCTGTAAACGCATTCTCAGGAGCAATCGTAATTTACGTTCCTACAGGTTGTATGTAGTAAACTATCTTCCTGAATAAAAAGCTCTCAGAAACTCATTTTTTTATGTCTTTTAAGTAGTGCATAAATAAAGTAGATAATAAAGCTTCATTGGCAAAAAAAGCCAATGGATTGCTGCACTTAATATTGAAGGGTTAATACTTTTCACATGAGGAAACCATCATACTTTACCTCCTCTAACTTGTTGAGGTAGAGAGCACTTAATCCAAAAATTCTGAGATTCTTAAGAGCACCATTCGGGTGATCCAGTAGCAGATTCTCTTCTGGCTGTGAATTACAAAACAGCAACAGCGCTCAAATCAGTAAAGCCAATAGCAAAGATCAAGCATCAAAAACTAAAAAGCCAATTGGTTGTCATCTCTGGAGGCCATGTTGAAGAAAAACTTGAGATCGGCGGAAATTAAAACTGAAAATCAGTGCCCTTTATTGCCTTCAGGTCTCGAGTGCAGTAAACGCCTGCTGTGGCAATAACGAATCGTGACGGTGAGCTGCTGAAAATACTTCCTCGCCTATCTTCTTTTCAATCTCCTTTACTAGCCTGGCTCAAAGACATTGTATGAAATTGATTTTGTAACTAATCTAAGGAACAAAGATTATTACAAACAAATGCAAAAACACTGAAGCAATGACTGGCTTACACTCTGTCAAGAGTTCGCCACCAGTTACACATTCCAAAATGTATATTTTGTCTTGCTAGCCATATAATCCTGCTAACAGAGGACCTCAGTCACTTCTAGACACATAAGGATCAGAAAAGGCAGCTGCTGATTTATAAATGCAAAAAACATATGCTAATTTGGTCTATTAGAATTGGGAGACATGGGATGAATGTAAGTAAGCAAATTTAACCTCATACATACGTATCGACATTTAAGTTTGATTATTCTTATGGTTGAAATTTCACGCTTAATCTGCAAAAAAACAAACACAATTACAAAGTTACCATAAATTACTATGTAAAACACCATCAAATAACAACAAAATAGAAATTAAATTTACAAGAAAATAATTTTTAAATCCGCTAAAAGGAAAGTCTTAAACACATAGTCAAAAACAGGTAATTTAGATGATCTTTTTCTGCTGATAATCAAACCAGAAATTGAGATATGTCAACTTACATGCTTTACTTTTTTATA